>BNCR01000017.1:9115958-10612003 GCA_014656515.1 Oryzias celebensis | reverse complement strand
CGTCAACAGTGGATCAGATGTGGAGCAGGGAGCGTGTGGCTTGCGGCTTGACGTAGTAGCTTCTACATAACATCTACAATCTTTTCCAACAATATTTTTTCACAATGATTTGAATACAGAAATACTCAGAAATCCAATTTTAAGAGGAATGTTCTTCATATACGTCCTCCATCATAGGAAAAATGCTACAAGAACATGTCAAAAACACCAAAAACACAATTTTCATCGGAGCGGATCTTTATCCAGGAAATACTTTTTTTTTTCTATTAGTTAAACTTTAATGTTATAAAACGCTCCCAGTTGTCATTGTGATTGATGAAAATCGATGTTAGGAAGAGATCTTTCAATAACTAGAAAATACTCATTTGTGCTTAAAGAAATTTAATGGAAAAAACAACTCCTACTGTTAAAAAAAGCAGATGTTAACTCAAGCAGGAAAACAAAGCAACATGATCTGGCTGGCCTTCCTAACTACATTATTATTAAATTAATTGTTACTGATAATTAAGGACTCATTTATGATCTAAAAAACAGCTTTCAAAAATGATTACCACTGCTTTTAACAAATGGGCAAATAACGGCTGCTTTTGCAAGGATGAAGAAAATTTCAGTTATATCAGAATCTAGAACATTTCTACTCTGTCAGCATGTGCAGTTTTATGTGTCAACCACGTAACACATCTTGTACATTTACAACTTCCTCGTGCCATCACATTTGACTCCACTTTGAGACTCTCTTTAGATTACAGCCGGATTATTGCTCAAAAACTGTTACTACCTTTGGGGGAGAGGCGCCGTCTCAGAGGGGAGAAGGGCTTTTCCCCCAGGTAAATTACAGCATATAGTCACAGTGTGTGAGCTGGATACAAACCATACAATACCCAAGAATAAATGATTAACATGATGTGTTGTTGCAACCTTTGATGGTCATCTGTTCTTATAGCACATTGTACTAAAGCCCTGACAGGATAAAGCTGTGCTCTTGGGGATTCATCATTAACATCAGATTGGTGGTGATTGGGTGATTAACTGTGATTTCTCAGGCCCAGCTTGGAGAATTATATAAATATTCCAAGAATTATCCAGGTTTCAACAGCACTGGTTTAAATGTAGAAACACACCACCGTACAGCTAAAGATGAAAAAGCGGAATTAATTCAACAACATATACTGACAAGTAGGGATTTCTCTGTATCCCTATAAATGTAATCAAATAATGAAACAGATATCCCATTCTTACCAAGAGAAATTACGTTAAACAATATGTTCTATATTTTGCTTGATTTCGTTAAATTTGGAACCACAAGAATTTCCAAAGGAGTTCATCTAATGTTATGTTTCCCAGGTTTTGTCAGAGGCTAATGTTTTGTGGAAATCTATGATTAGATTAGGCAAATCAAACACCGACAACTTCTTATTGATGTCTAAACCGAATCACAAGATGAGTTGGGTAATATCCTGTCAAGTATTTTTCCTGTTAGGTGAGTAACTGATGTGACATCACTTTAGGGCTTTTGTTTTGACAATAGAAAATCAAATTTTTCTAGTTAATAAATACTTTGGAAGTCACTTTATAATGAGCTTGAATGGCCCACTTGCTTAAAATTCCTTATTTTTTTAATGTAACTTTTATTATATTTTTATGCATCTGCATATACAATCTAACATTAATTATCCCTCTTTTTTAGGTGAACAAAATAAAGTGATTTTTATAATATACATTGATATTAAGGCTAATACTGAAAAATTAAGTAATTATCAAGGAAATGTATCAAGTCAACATAGCTAACTTTGATTTTTTTTTTTACAGTAATAATACAGGTAAATAATATTGCAAAGTTATTTTACCTTAATTTGGAAGCTTTATTCCTGTAATCACTGCCTTTCTGTGGTTTATGATCACCACGCTCTTGTAATAAAAGCTTTTGTTTTAGACTTATATCCTTAAAAAAAAACGAGACCAAAAAAATATAAAAATAGAAGAAAAAAAACATTCAGTAGAATATAACATTTAAATAAATTAAGTGTCAGATGGGTCGTTTAGTTTTTGTAGACCTGAACTGGTGGTGTAATTTGTTCCTAAATCGTACGTCCTTAAACAAATCAATAAAGTTTTTTGGGGGGAAAAAAACACAAAAGCGCATTTCTCCAGCTGTTTACGCTGCCAATGGGGGTTTGTTCCAACATGATGACAACTTAGAACATAATGTTTTTTTGTTTTTTGTTTTTTTTAAACTCACCTTTTTTATCCATCAACCACATAAACAACAACCAAGGGACAAAACCCACCGGACCCCAGAGCACCAAAACAGCGATGTCCGAATTGGAGAATCCGTAGGCCTGGACGGCCGAGTTCTGAATAGGACCCCAGAAGTTCCAAATCATCCCCTGCATCAGTCCCAACAGAGAAAACAGGGTCAGAACCAGCCATCTTCTCCCGTACACTCTGCTGTTTACCGGGCTGTTGGTCCCGGCGTACGACGGAACAAGAAGCGGCTCCCTCTCGGCCTCGGTGCTCGAACTGGCACCCATAATGATTCGGTATTGGTCGGCTCAGGTCTAAAAAAAAAAAAAATCCGTGTTAAACGATTCTACAACGACGAGACATTGACGGTCACAGCGCGAATTCGACGAAACAAAACAGCCCACAGTTCCTGGCACGTTTCGTCACTGCGCATGTCCGGAAATGTTAGTTTTATGCACGAGGAAACTGCTCTTCTTAAGATGCCATTTTGGTTCTCCTTGTTCGTTGGTTTGAATTGGAATTTTGAAGCCACCTTAAACCAAAATGAAGCAGCGTCACAACGTAATGCTACAAATGTAAATCGAGTCATGTGAGTTTTGTTTACATCGGAAACAGACTCATTTGCACGTGTGTGTTGTGTATTGAAACCACCAAGCTAACTAGGTTTAGCTTAACGGGCATATTTTTGTTCGGCAACTAAAGGTAAGTCTGCGTTTACAAACACAAAGTAGCCAAGATGATCTTTCTTTAACAAAGAAGTACAAGAATCCTATTGTTTTGAACAGCTTGCACATTAATTTAAACCATAGTCGCTTTCTGCTTCCTGAGTTATAGTGATGTCTTGAGTTCTAAGACACTCAATAGACTCGGACTTTAGACTCATTTTGAACACAGTCGTCTTTCGTATTGGAGGATATAGATTTAAAAAATTTTGAACGATGTTAATTGCAAAGAGTAACTTTATTGTACTAAACTTATAAAGCCCGTCAATATTTTAGAACGTTAGTTTCCAAATTAAAACACGAGTTTTTAATTGCATAGTTTGAGTTGCATGCGGTTTTCAATTAATTTGCCCTGAAATTTAAGAGAACTGTTACAAATGCATTCGAATTTTTAGGACAAACCATTTGATATTTACAATATTTTAATTTATTTTGTTTTCTCTCCTTTTATTTGAATATATTTTAATTTGTAAAGTGTTTTTTTACACAAATTAAAGAAAGCAGTCTCGTTAAAGTATATTAATAGCGTCGAGTTTCTTAAGAAAAAAGACTATTTAACCAGTCTTTATTCTGTGTTATGCGATTTACATATGAGGTCGCGATGATCTGATAGGAGTTTCTTGTCTGTTGAATAAAAAAACGGGGTTTTATTTCCCCCAGGAGTACAGGCCCTTAACAGAGTAAATATTTAACACTGATTCATTAATAATGAAGAGCAGCAATTTTTTAATTTTATTTTTCAAATTCATTGTAAATTAAAAACAAATCAAGTTTATGTCATGACTGAGGGTGAGCATCAAGTAAGCAGATTTGGATTTAGAAACTGAATCTTGGACACGCAGGCAACTGTAGGGCACTGTGTGACTTGGTATGATCCAAAGTAATAGGTCTTTATATCCTGTAAAGTTACTTGAAGTGTTCTTTTTGAGTAAGGCGGTTCAAAAATACAAAATGATAGTGGACTAAGTAACTTGCTGAGTTTTTATATTTGTCAAAATTCTATATTTTAAAATAAAAAGCCAAAATGAGTTATATTTTTAGCTTGTCTTGACTGGTCTGTCAATGATTGCAATCTAAAAACCTCAAACTTTTACCTTGCGTTTGTTTAATCTTCATATCTATGTATTTATTATTATTCATTTTGTTAGCAGGAATCCTCTACAGATTATGGCTGCTATAACCACAGTCAAACCCTTCACCTCTGAAGAGGTCAAGAAAATTTTGCATCACCTGCAGCAGCCCGCCGTCTTTCTGAGCATGACCTGCGATTGGCCCGTCCTCCTCTGGACTGCAGAGCATCTCTCAAATCACCTCGATGACAGACTTGTCAGGTTCAGACTCGGAAGAAAACAGAAGACAAAAGGTAAGCGATAAAGGTTGATTGCAAGCAACTTTAGTACAAATCTTTTGTAAATAATCATCTGAAAGTCAGTCCTAATCAAATGTATGTAAATAACTGCTCTTGCAAGCTAAGTAAGATGAGTTGTCTTTAGCTATCAGCTGATGAAATGATTCAAAAAACGCTTGTGAGGCGTGTCACTACCCCTTTTTTTTTTTTTTTTAACTTGTCCTGTCCAACAGCTGAGCAAACAGATATGAGCTGAGAGCCTCTTCTGTTAGACAGATTTTGCTGTAACAATTGGGGGTTATACATCATCAGACACACAAGGTGTATATTCGTATAAACCCTTTTGTAATTTAAACGAAAAACAACACAGACTTTTGATTTTTGGCTAAAAACTGCATAATCAAAAGTAAAAGACCACAGGGAATGGTACAAAAGAAAAAGATATTGTTGGAGTTGGAAGTGTTATATCATTGGATTACTAACTATAATTTTCTTTCTTTTGAGGAGAAAAATGTATGTTGAAAAAGTGGAAAACATTTTTATATATTGTTTCTGGTAAAACGAATATACTTAAGTAAAACCATCAACTTCTATGTTCTGTTGATTTGTCAAAAAAATATGTTTTTTTTATCTCCTTAGCACCTCTGTTTGAGACCCAGTGCTCCTATGTGCAGGCACGGATGGCTCAGTTTCTCAGCTGGACTCGGGGTCAAACTGACGTGGGGCCTTTTTCTGAGTACCCCTATTCAGAATATTGGGCCTATGCTGACTACAAATACATTGCCATGCTGTTTGAAGACCAGCCTTCAATGTTTGAGGTAATCTTCCCACTGTGATGCATGTTAATCCTCTTGATTTCGTAAGAACCTTATTATGTAAAAAGTAGAACACCACCCTGATTACTTTGGAGTTACTCCACCTGCTTTTTACTTGCTGGGCCAGGTGTGTGCAGCAAGGGTGAGGGAAGGTGGAGAAGAAGCAGGGCTCAAGACTGGAGTTGTCTATTCCTGCTTTACAGGACAAACTTGTCCAGCTTTACTTATTTTTTTCCCACAAACTCCAATGTACATTACTGCTGTCTATATATTGTGTGAATGCCTTTTGTGATCAGGAATGTTTGCTTCACTTCTCCCTTTTTAGTGTTGTGACATGAGTGATTTTTGCAGAGGCTGGCCTTGAAATGATGGAGTCTTGTATCTATGGTGATCCATGAAGATTGCAGTTTTGGTCAGCTCAACTGTATAAATAACTCACTGAAGA
Source organism: Oryzias celebensis (assembly GCA_014656515.1). Lineage (NCBI taxonomy): Eukaryota > Metazoa > Chordata > Actinopteri > Beloniformes > Adrianichthyidae > Oryzias > Oryzias celebensis. The sequence continues at coordinate 10,606,429 of BNCR01000017.1, read as the reverse complement.
TGACAGTTTTCAATTCTGTAGATAATGTCATAATTGGAAAATCTTTTAAGTTCTTTTCATTCCAGTGTCTTTAAAAGTATATAAATAAAAGGAACTTCACAGTTTAAGCTACCATTTAAAAACTATTAACTGGAATTCATCCTGTGAACTTGTTCGATTTGTTTTTTAGGATGTAAAGTGGTCCGACTTTGGTTTTGAGGGCCGAAATGGAAGAGACAGCACTGTATGGATCGGGACAAATGGAGCCAACACTCCCTGCCACATGGACACTTACGGCTGCAACCTGGTTCTACAGGTTCAAGGACGGTATGAAGCATGTTTGAGTTTTTCTGTAAAGACTAACCAAACTGTTTTTGTTTTCAACTCCTGTCACTGTCACATTAATAATGAACATTTCATTAGTGATAAGTGAGTGAGGAGAGTACTCATAACTCAATAAAGGACAATCTGTTTTGGTGTCAAATTATTATGTCAATTGCCATTCAGTAAAAAATTAGCATGTTGTTTTTTTTTCAATCAGGTTAATCTAATTTTTAATCTATAACGTTACAGTTTCTGCGTGTGAGTTGCTTTAAAATAAAAGACATTTCTAGCCTTTTACTTGTTAAGATACAGATATAACGAGCATGTGAGGCACGTTCAAAAATGCACTAAATGTGTGTTCTTCAATGCAAGCTGGGAGGGGATTCTTCTTTTGTTTTTCTTTATTGTGCCCCTATGTCATGAATTTCAATTAGAAGATCTCAAAATAAGTCTTTTCACAGCAACCATTAAGTTATATTTAAAATGGATTAGATTAGTTATTACAGATCATAATTAATCGCTCAAGAAACTATTCACATGACATCTGCATTTTAGGTGAAACTTTTCAGCCTCTAAACTAGTTTTTTTCCTCTCCCTGAAATAGAGCTTCAGGTTCTCTTGGTGTTATATTGGTTTAAAATGGAGTGAATAGTAGTTGAAAGTGTCTTGTTACACAGCAGGTGTAGAAACGTACACGTGTCTTGATTGATGCCTTAACCTTTGGCCCCATGCTAGACAAAAGGGGTTTCAAACAGAGTGGCAGATTTGATTAAAATAAAAACGATAAAGGACATTTTAATTAATGTTTTACTTCAGAGACCAAAAGGTCATTCCACATTAATGGATTTAACAGATATTTTTAAATCTTATAGATTAATTTATAATTTAATATTGTGGTTTCTCAGGGGATTAAAAATGCTTTTTATTTGTCACAAAAATTGTATTTTTCAAAATCCATCAACTGGCAAAGAGTTTAAGAGGTGCAAGAGTTTTTCTTTTTTCCTCAAAAAATTATTCTTCTCCTAATGATTTGTAAATGTATGAACAGATTATTTAAAAGTAGATAGTTTTATTGTCAGAGCCTTTTTGCATCTCCTAGCATCTCCAAATTATATTTTAAATGCTTTTTGTTACAAGAGGCATGGAAGAACAATGGGGTTATTTTGAAGTAACGTCTCAGGATTTTTTGACCAAAACATTAAGAAGCTGTTCATTTGATCTCTTAATCAAGTTTAACCATTATTTTTCTGTGCTTACAGGAAGATGTGGCACCTATTTCCTCCTCAGGACACAGCTAATCTTTACCCGACAAGGATTCCTTACGAAGAGTCCAGTGTCTTCAGTTCGGTTAATGTTCAGAGTCCAGACCTGAAGAAATTCCCTGCATTTCAAGCTGCTCGGGCTTACATTGTCACGCTGCAGCCTGGACAGGTCAGAACTTTTGTCACTTCGTTTTTATGGGCAAATCCACTGCATCAAAACAGTATCGCTTCTTTCAAGGAGCTCGTATCCACAGAACTGTTCCCTGGCAAAAGTCTTATTTTAATGCTTAAACAGCTGAATAATTGCTACAGTAAAAACCACATTGTTTCTTTGTCTGAAGAGTTGTGGCCTCTTTTTGATAATAGTAAGTCAAATGTACAGTATTTCTCCTTTTTTGTTCCTTGATCTTGTTACATATTGAATAAAAACAAAACCTGGAAGTTTTTTACTCCGCTTTGTGTCTTTATAGTTAAGTTTGCTGAGAAATCAGCCAATCAGTGCTGTTTTTGTGTCTAGAAACTGGAGGATTTTCCTCTGATAGGAACAGCAATCCAACATGTTAATCGTAGACATGTTTTTTACATGCCTCAAAATCCTTTGAAGTCATTCTTGGTATATGTCAATCGTTACTCATTTTTGACTTTTTGTTTTGACACTTTTATCTTATCTCTCTAGACTTTTTCATAAAAACAAAAGTCTGCTGCATCTGCGTACACAGATGATAGTCCGCAATGTTTCATGATCATTTCTGTTTGTCATTCAGAAATGTAAGCAGAGATGATATTAAATGTCTTATTATTGATCATAGAGAACTCTTGTGTAAGCTCAAATTCCTGTGTGACCTTTTAAACAGACGGTCAGCTTGTGGAAAGTCGAGGAATTACTTTGGTTTCACCTTCGGTACATTTGGGAAACAAAAGTTAAAAGATTGAAAATGTTTTATTTACCTAATTCTGAGTTGTTGTTTTTTTCTTCATAGGTGCTTTACGTTCCCAGACACTGGTGGCACTATGTAGAGTCGGTAGATCCTGTCACTGTCAGCGTCAACACCTGGATTGAGCTGGTAAGCAAACACTGCCATTCCTGCCAAGCTGCCAGATTAATCATGGAGAAGAATGGCTAGAGTGCATATTATAATGCTAATAAATGAAACAATAGGTTTCCTTCTCTTATTGAATTTCAAATATGTTATTTTGACACACATTTCTAATACTCTCTGCTCTCTGTTTCTGCACAGGAAGTGGACGACTTCGCCAGAGTCAGTGAAGCAGTGAGCAGGACGGTTGTTTGGGCTATCAAAAGTGCTGAGAGTGAAGACGGCGATGACAGCTGGCTCAACCCCACAGAGGTAACATGATTGCTGGGTAAATAGTCCAGAGCGTCAAACTTTCTTCCTGAGCACATCACTCCTTCAGCAGAAAACACAAGGAGGTTATGGAGAGGAGACGAGCAGTCACCGAGTAACAGCAGCAACCGAGCAACAACCACACTTCCAATTATTATTAGTGCTTTACTTTTGTGAGAGAATAATCATTAACTGAATCTTTATAAATAAAGGAAATATCTGTTTACTTTGAAATACTTACATTTTTTTTCCTGAGAAATGTTTGGCTAGTAGAGTCTAGATATGGCGGAAGGTAGACTTTGGATGTTACCGGCCACCCTGGCTTGTAACCAAAAAAGTTCATTTAGAGCCTGTGTGTGTTTGTGCATCTATCAGGGTTTCTATTTCTCTCCTCATATGTATTCAAAAGGAATTTATTGTGACTTCACATGAACCTTTTTAAGTTTTAATTAATGAGGCTGTTTTAGATGCAAGATATTGTGTAAGAGAATGACCTTCGCCTTGATCATTAGAGGTAGTATGGCGACATGCGTATTGTTGTTTGTCTGCAAAATGTAAACCCTTCAAGTTCCGGAATGGATTCAAGTAATTTTTATTATTTTACTAAAAAAAAAACAATATTAAGCTGCACAGAAGTAGAAACAAAATTTTAGAAAACAAATTTTTTTTTTTTCTTATAGGTATTAAATGTGTTTTTATCCATTCTATAGAAAAGACGACATTACCTTTAGTGCAGTTATGCATGCTGCAGTAACAAGCCAAAGGTTCATGAATATTTACTAAAGAGGTAGTGACTGTTTAGCAGTTTCTGTCAGCAGGTGGCATAGTTGTAGCTTTTAGTTCAGTACATTTGAGGCTGTGAAAGCTGACGTGAGCGTTTTGTATTTAAAGGCTGCATGTTCTCTTTGGCAGCTAAAACAGTCTGATGAACAAGTCGAATTGTTGCTCGGATGTTTCAGGATTCGTACAACAAATAACTGTTCAGAAGTTAAACACATGAACTAAATAAACTTAAAACGTTTACGTAATTTAAAGTAAAATTAACTTTATCAGAGTGCATTTTTGTAACTTAGCAAGAAATACAAATATTCTTTATTAAACAATGGTTTCATTGAACAAAAAAACAAGTAAACACATATTTTATAGTAATAAGAGGATTTTTTTCATAATTTAAGATTTACCAGAATTTTGAAAATTACAAATAGTTCAGACCTTTAGATAATTATTTTATTAGATAAAATAATTATTTTATCTAATAAAATAATTTTGATTTATTAAAGAAAAAAGTAACTAACATATAAAAACTGTATTGCAGGACTACATGGGGGCATAAGTGGTTAAACCTCTCGCCTCAAAAAATAAGAACAGACCATTTGAAATCTTCCGAAAAAGACTATAGACAAAACTCCAACAATCAATTGTAAATTAAGAGTTTTTAACCCCCACCACTTAAAATAAAAAACAATGTTGGCTTTTTTTCTTTTTATTTTGAAACAGATTTGGTTTTTACTAATGTCATAATATTTGTACTTTTTTTAGAATCCGTATACTATATGCCTTGTATCTCTCTCTCCCATCGATTTTATGTACATTTGTGACAAATTCAAACCTGGGATTGGATTTAATCCATACAAAACGTGCGAAGTTGGTTTCTAAACATGGTTTTCTTTTGCATTTGCAGGAAGGAAGTTCGTCCCATAAGGAAAACTTGCAGTATCTGAACCTTGCAGTGGCAGCGTGTGCTCAAAGGCCGAGGGGTCTCTGCCACGACGAAATGAGCTCAGATACCAGAGACGCTCATCCGGTCAAGCGAGACTCAAGTGGACAATTGAAAAGCGGAGACTCTAGCACAAATCCCCCCAGCTTTAGTGTTCCTTTTGGGCCACATCTCATAGCTGTGTGCTGCCAACAAGAAAAACCAGAGGATGAGGAGATCAGCTCTTCCAGGGACATTGTTTCCACATCTCAAAATGATGATACTCCAACCTTAGAGGGATCACCGGCTACTTCTGCTGCTTTTGAAAAGGAAAAACACACATGTGGAACATCAAAACCCTCCCCTGGGGAGAATAAGTGTAAATGTACAGCAATATCCACTAATGACCTATTAGCCTGCCTGGTGCATCCTGAGATCATCACCCGTGTCACAGAGCTTCTTCTGGAAAGGCACAAAGATCAGCTTTAATGTTCTGTCTTTACCTGAAAAAATCCCTTCCAGCCCAGTTCCAATCCAACTGAATATGCTTTACATTTCTTCTTTTCTAGCCCCAGGTCCATAAATGTACCGCAGATGTCCAAAGCACATAAGGAAACCATTAAGGGGCTCCAGCGTTTCCTCTTTTGTTGCTCTCATTATGCTAATCGTGTTTGGAGCACCAAGAACTAGAAAAAATGACCACTTTAATTCTGAATGCTAATAAAGTGAGCAATTGCATATATCATTTTAGTGAAGCATGCATTTGTTTCCTGTTATTCAGTGAGGACTGTCACAGGGCAGACAGACGTACATCATAATGTGATCGATTCCATGTCAGTCGACTATGTTTTGCAATCTGGGCAAAAAAATCCAAGAAATACTTCAGTGTGTGCTGAGTATTTAAAGTTTGAAGGTTCCAAAGAAATGAGCAAAAAATAAAAATCACATCCCAGTCACATTTTATTTACATACATTTACAAGGGTTGATTATGTACCAAACTGATAACTTCCTAATTTTCAAATTAAAAGCACACGGAGTCATTTTTCATCACATTTCTGCCCAAAGCAAAAATGTCGGTCAGTCTGCTTGACCAAGACTGACATAAAACTTGTTGAATAAATGTTTTTTTGTGTGTTAATAATAAAAAAACAACTGTTCTTGATTAACTAAAAAATTTTGTTATTCAAACATTTTGTGAATCAAACAGTTGCTAAAATGAGTTTAGCCTGTAAAGAATTTCTCAAAGGAAACAGGTTTTTTTTTTTCTCCACATCTTTAGATTTTCTTGTGCTTTTCTTTTTACAAATCTGCAGCAGGATTCTACATTAAAACCTCAGAAAAATAAGCTTCAGATTTAGTTGTAATATCCTCAGTCAGACGCTTCCTAAGAGAATAATCTCTGATTACAATTTTACCTCAGAAAAAAAGCAATATACAGCATATCAACAAATAAAGGCATTTCTGGTGAGGTGATCAATCCAAAAATGATCTTTTAAACTTCTTTTGTATGTGCCGTCCTTCAGACATTTTTTTTTAAATCTTAGACAAAAATAAAGAACTATTTCACTAAATTCATTTCAGAGATAAACTGAATTTCACAACAAGAATTGTCAAGCAGCGTTGTCACAACAGGTTTTTGAAAAATAATACCATAGCAAATAAGAGTCCAATTAAAACAAAGGTGCTTTAAAAATGGCAGGAAAGAGATTACAATCTGGTGGTCTTCCTGGTGTTGTTCAGCTTCATGCTGCTCTTCTTCTCATCACCCTCTTCTTCCTCCTTTGAGTCCTCCTGGTTAATTTTGTGCATGTGTTCCGGGTCAACGTACTTGTAGAAAATGGACATGATGGAGAATATGATGCAGATGCCCAGCAGGAGGCCGGCAAACAGTACAAACTCTTTCCACTGAGAAAACAGAAAAGGTTTTTGCTTAGACCTGCAGCACGCAGAAGGGCAAACATGCATGAAGGACAATTATGAAGGACGTCTCGCCGTCCCTCAAAGCCTCGCACACTGCAAAAACTGAATCTTAAGAAAAGTAAATAAAAATTGTCTTAATTTCTGTCTTCCAAGGAAAATTGTTTTATCAAGAAACTTTTCAAAAGCAAAATAATCTTAGTTTGTGAAAACATGTCTTAATGACTAATTTTTTTCTTAAAACATGAATTTTTCTTTACCATTGGCAGATGTTTTTGCTTATTTAAAGAAGAGCTGCCAATGAGGAAAGGATTTTTGACTTATTCCTTAAGGGCCTGTTTCTGCAGCGCATATATAAATAACTATACCTGTTCCAGCCCCGCCCCCTCCGCCACAATCAGCACTATCACGTTCCCAAATGCAACAGTGAGCAGCCAGCCGGCTTGCAGGACTGACTTCATGTTGGATGGAGCCTGGAGGAAAAAGAAAACCCTGTTTCTGAAAAATAAAATCCAGCTTGATGCTTTGAATGCTACATTTAAAATTTCTTTTGCAGATCTTGGTCACTGAAAGAAGCACTTAAATAAACTAGAGATTAAAACTTCCTTAAAGTCCCCACTGTTGATCTTATTTAAATATATCTATTTCTCCATTTTTGTTTATTTTTTTGCAAGCCTTTTACAGGGCAGAACCCCAAATCCCAGTGAGAGCTACACAGCCGAACTTTATTGAGTAAAAGAAAATACCCTTTACTTATGTTTTTGTAGGAATTCAGCTATTTAGTTGTCAAATTTTAATACAAATTGATTTTCCTTCAGATTGCAGTACATGCAAGTTCCTTTCAAAATAAAATACACCCTGTCTTAAAAAAGATTCTCCTCCTGCTGCAGAAGATTTACTTGAATTAAAAATGCAGGGGAGTCAAATGTGACATTTTCTATCATAATGACTTTGGTGCACCTTTATCATTTTTCTCATTTTACTGTTGAATATAAATATAACACAAGTGTAGGATGTAATTTAAAAAGAACATACATGTAACTGTTTTTATACAATCTAAGAACGTTGCCTCTAAACATTAACTTAACAGTGTTGTGCAGCAAAAAAAAATGTTTGCTTTAATTTGAACCTTTTACTTTACTTTGTATTATTATCTGACATGTTTACATTTATGAGGAGAGGAAAACACACAAGAAATCTTAATTTTAGTGTTATGTCATAATTAGTAATGACCTCAGTTTAAAAATCCAACAAAATCTAACAAATCAACTACACATGGAATCAGATTATAAAATAAAATAGCAATGACAGACTTTTTGAATTAGTAGTAAATCCCGGCAAACCTGAGAGTAGGAGAACTCCAGGCCAGTGATGGAGAACATGACTTCTCCAGCTGTTAAAAGGACATATTGGGGGACCTGCCAGGCAATGTGCACGTTGTTGGCTTTCACATCCTCCATCTTGTGAGCCACAATTTTACCCGATTCCTGTCAAAGCACGTAAAGACAAAACTGTTTCTTTCAAAAAACCGGTCATGTGTGTCGACAGTGGCATTCTATGGCATAAGATGCTTCAAACCTTCATGAGTATGAAGGTGTAAGAGCCTCCAAAGTCCAGCAGGCCGAGGTTGAGATCAGGACAGTCCTCTGACAGCAGGTCGCAGGAGACCGATGGGTATCTGAACAGAAAATGCTGACAAGGTAACTGACAGGTAAATATGTTTTCTTATTTTATAATACTTTTGTTTGTTTTAGCTGCTGATTAAAAAGTTTCTGAAAAACTGCTGGGTTCCTATCGTAAAAAAGCAAATTTGTGCTTTACAAATTCCACAAAACCCTTAGATGCTTTGTTCTCCCCACAGGCAAAACGTCTCCTTTTTTTCAGCTGGACTCACTCTTTTCGATCCACAGTGTCATTAGAGGACATGCTGTAATCAGGGGGGGTGTAGAAGTTCACCTCCCCAACAGTTATGTTCACGGCTTCCTGCAGCGTGCTGAAGAATCTGTTTGAGTAAAACCAGGAGAACTCATGAGCAAAGCTCGAGTCTTCATGCAAGCATAGCTGAGTAGGAGAGATATGAACGTGCACGACTGTTTTCATGTTACTGTAGGAGGAAACACATTTTACCGCACATACGGCTTCCCGTCTGTATCTTTCTCTATGTTGTCCTCCACCTTAGGGAAAAAACATGATCAAGGCTCTTGTGAATACTTTTATCTAAGTTTTAAACTCATTTTTACTCCCTTAGTTTCTGAAAATCACTTTAAATGTATATATATATATATATATATATATATTTTAAAAGTAAATAAAAATAAGCCTTTAAATTCTCCATTAATCATAACTTGGTCTTTAAAAAACTTTAGGAACCCAAAATCTGAACAGTATTCCCTATAGCGTTTGTGAAAGAGATGTCCCTTATTGGATTTAGCTGGGACTTCTGTACTTTTCATTTTAGGACCACTTACCAACATGCATTGAAGTACGTTGTTAACTTTGTATATGATGAGACTGTGTGCCTTTTGTTCTTCAAACGTCTCTTGGCAATCCACTTTTGATCCAGAGAAGCTAACTTCAATATTTAGTTTGGTCCTGGCGGCTTCCAGGTCAAGCATCTCATATTTAGGAGGGTCCTAACACGAAGAAACACAGTCAACCTCTAGATCTCCCCATGATGTCATCAATAAATCTTATTATAGTTGCTTTTTTAAGGTAAAGTTCCATCAGGTGTCACACATCCAGGTTTGTATCTGCATTTGAGCCTTCCCCTGAGGGAGCGGTGAGCTGCAGACACAGCCACCCTTGAGAATCACTTGATGGTTTAACCCTCCAATCCAACCCCTTGATGCTGAGTGTCAAGCAGGGAAGGAAGCACTGGGTCTATTCCTACAATCCCACCAGATCAATGCGTCTGAGGCAGAACTCAATCAAATCAATTTATATTTGATATATTTGATTTACATCTGAAACACATATTAATTGATAATTTAAAACTCACTCATCTGACATTCTCTTTTCTCCCCTTCTATTATGTTTCATTAATTTACTGTACTTTGTCTTTTTTTAAGTACAGATTTAGCTTATCTAACTGAATACGCTTCAATAACCTCCCATCATTCCCACTGAGGCAGAACAATATTATAGACAGATTGACTTTATCACCAAAGATTCAAAGGAGTTGTTCTGAATTCTGGTCCTCAAGGATGCCTGTCTGGCATGTTTTACTAATTTATATGTCATCTAAACTGATAAGCCTTGATGACCTGATTTCAAGAGAGATTCTTCTTAGATTTCACTCTAACAAAAACACTGATAAGTTATCTTATTTGGCTATGGTGAGTAAGGTGTGTTTCAGAACAACATTTTTGGTTCTTCATTTATTCAGAATCTTCTCTGAAAAGACACAAAGGCACAGAGGGATGTGGAAGCTCTAAACGACTTTGACGGACATAATTGGCTAAAAGAAGAGCTTTGACCATGTAGCCTCCTCTTTCTGCCTCCTAGTTTCAGGGGTTACTTTGTTTGTTTTGTTACTTTTCGAGCATTTCATTATTTTTACATGTTCTGATGGTGAGAGGTGCAATTTTTTTTCATCTTAATGTTACCTGTAGATATGAAATGGTGTCTGGAAATAAGTCATTGTTAGGGATTTTCACACTGATGTCTCCCTGTGCCAAGTTAACAACCTGCAGGAGACATTTTCCCTCAGGTGGGGGATCCACCACTGTTTTCTGAAGACAGACAGAAAACAAAAAAGATTTGTTTTTTTCAAACGGATTGATTCCATCCATCCAGTAATGAAAAAAAAACCATCTAATCTATGGTTTGATTTTTTTTTCATGTATTTTTGAGTTAAATAAAGTTGGTTGTCATGCATACCACAACGTTTATCTCCACCAGCGTGGCTGCTACGAAAGCAAGTGCTGCAAAAATCATCCCGGCAGCCATTTTCCTCAGAGGTCTGCAGCAGAGAGGAGAATGATCAGATACTGTAGATAGCTTACACTTGAAAAATAGGCAGGAGTTACTCTCCTATAAAACTAGTTATAAATTACAGTCATGTGAAGAAATTAGGACAATTCGCACAAGTAATCAGCTCTGTCTTAAAGAATGTTCTTTACCCAATTTCCAATCTTATTTAAATCTACATTTTTATTTTTATAATTAATACATTTAAAATGTATAAAAATAAAAAGCATTACTATTATTCTACTCACAGAAAAACAATGTGAACAAAAATTCATTTTTTAATGGAGGTAAAAAGAGTGATTTAATAAAATCAATAAATAATAAAAAATTGAACAAAAACATTACTATTATTCTACTTGTAGAAAAAACAATCTGAACAAAAATCCATTTTTAATGGAGGTCAAAGTTTAGACCTCCTGCCTCCTATTAGCTATTTTTTCTTTGACTGAAATTGCATAATTGAGACATTTTTGTAGCATCTACCAGTCCCCTAAATGTGTCCTTAGTATAAAGTGCCTGAACCTAAACCAAAGCAAAAATGACATTCTTTTGAAATCATATTTTCTGGAAAGTTCTGAATAGGCTTAAAACATTTTTTATGAAAAGTTACATCACTTGGATCACTCAGTGAAGTTCAAACGTGTATGTATTCTAATAGTGGGAAAATATACAGGTTTTCATAGGGTGTCCTAATTTTTTCACATGACAGTATATTATATTAGTGAGAATGTATTTGTACGAGATTCGCAATAAAAATAAGTGTAACATGTATGGACCCCACAGTACAGAGTTAGTAAAAGTCACAACAGGCTAAAATGACTGATTTTGATCTTTATAAGCTCAAAAAGTTGGTACAAGACTTTAGATTGTTGTGATACTAAACAGTGTTTTCCCAGTTTGATCTATGACTATAATATATTTTACGTATTTTGGACTCTGCTGCCCCATACCAACGTACTTCCACCACCTTGCTCCACTGTTTTGTTTTTGTCCCCCTGTTTGTCCCCTTCAATCTACTTACTGATCATTCTAATGCAAAACAAGCAAGAATTTAATTGTAAGCACATTTAACAAAACGCCCTCTCAATCTGTTGGGATTTTATGGGGATTTTGAATCCAAAAATGAGACCAAAATCCACCGGCTCATTAAATTGACGCAGATAACAGAAGATAACTCCCCACTGTTATCTTGTAAAAGTACATAATCTTGATCTTTATTGTGTCAAAAGATCAGCTCTCTAAAGATCTTTTAGATCATTTGTTATATAGCAGGGAAAACCCTGCTCTCTGTGAAATGAAGTTCACCAATGAAAAAAAGTGAGTTAACACATTTTGTCGCATTGTATGTTGGGCTTAAGTACTAATTATTAACTTAAAAAAGCTCCTCCGAATTAGAGTTTTGAATTATCATTCAAAAAAATTGTTTTAATACAAATGTTGCTTATTTTTTTCAAACTTAGGCTTTATAAGATCCCAGATATGTCTTATAAGTTATTTTTGATTTTTAAAAAATCAATACTGTTATAAAAAGATGGTTTAAAAATTGTGCATGATACTGATAAACTATTGCTATGTTAAATACTTTATTTGCATTTATAAAACCTATTTCTCTATATAGCAGGTAAAAAAAACCCACGGAGCCCTGGACATCACATTACATTTTTTTCATAAATTGTACACAGGTTAGCATTTTGTGGCCACAAATGAGCATTTTCTGCAAACAAATGAGTAATTTGTGCTCACTAGTTAGCATTTTGGGCACAAACATTAGCATTTTGTGCAAACAAGTTGGCCTTTTGTGCAAACAAGTTAGCATTTTGTGCAAACAAGTTGGCCTTTTGTGCAAACAAGTTAGCAATTTGTGCAAACAAGTTAGCATTTTGTACAAACAAGTTGGCCTTTTGTGCAAACAAGTTAGTATTTTGTGCAAACAAGTTGGCCTTTTGTGCAAACAAGTTAGCATTTTGTACAAACAAGTTGGCCTTTTGTGCAAACAAGTTAGTATTTTGTGCAAACAAGTTAGTATTTTGTGCAAACAAGTTAGTATTTTGTGCAAACAAGTTGGCCTTTTGTGCAAACAAGTTGGCCTTTTGTGCAAACAAGTTAGCAATTTGTGCAAACAAGTTGGCCTTTTGTGCAAACAAGTTGGCCTTTTGTGCAAACAAGTTAGTATTTTGTGCAAACAAGTTAGCATTTTGTGCAAACAAGTTAGCATTTTGTGCAAACAAGTTGGCCTTTTGTGCAAACAAGTTAGTATTTTGTGCAAACAAGTTGGCCTTTTGTGCAAACAAGTTAGTATTTTGTGCAAACAAGTTGGCCTTTTGTGCAAACAAGTTAGCATTTTGTACAAACAAGTTGGCCTTTTGTGCAAACAAGTTAGTATTTTGTGCAAACAAGTTGGCCTTTTGTGCAAACAAGTTAGTATTTTGTGCAAACAAGTTGGCCTTTTGTGCAAACAAGTTAGTATTTTGTGCAAACAAGTTGGCCTTTTGTGCAAACAAGTTAGTATTTTGTGCAAACAAGTTGGCCTTTTGTGCAAACAAGTTAGCATTTTGTACAAACAAGTTAGCAATTTGTGCAAACAAGTTAGCATTTTGTACAAACAAGTTGGCCTTTTGTGCAAACAAGTTAGTATTTTGTACAAACAAGTTAGCATTTTGTGCAAACAAGTTAGTATTTTGTACAAACAAGTTAGCATTTTGTGCAAACAAGTTAGTATTTTGCGTGCACTAGTTAGTATTTTGTGTGCTTTCTGGCCAACTATTAATAAAGAGTAAAGGACTAGGTAGTGTACTTTGTGTTTTGATTGTGTGGAAAAGCGCAACATAAATCCAAATCCATTCATATTTCTACTATTATTAATGTCATCAAATGGCAAAACGTTGTCCAAGAAGCCTCCAGAGAAAGAACCCTCATGTTACAGCTCCGACAGCTGCACAATCCCCTTTGTGGTCACAGAATAGCTATCTGCGCACAAAATACTACTTTGAGGGAACACGTTTTTTTACTGTCATGTCTAGGGCTCCGTAAAAGCTTGAATCACATTCTGCATTTTTTTAACCAGGTTCTCAGTTTTACATTTGTTTGTGTTCAAAACAGCAGACGTGTACTCACGTGATTTTTACTTTGCAAAGCCCAACGACTGGATATATGATGAGGTCAAAGATAGGCACAAAGAGAAGAATCAGCAGAGCATTCAGCATCTGGACAGCAGAACAAATCATCTTTAAAATGGCTCCATAAAAAGCCATGAAGAAAATAAAATCATAAAAGTTAGAGATACACATGAGGAAAATGTTTCATATTTAAAACACTGATTGTAAAAAGAAAAAGATGGTGAAATTGCAGCGATAAGCAGTCATAAAAGTGTTCACATGAGAATGGCAGAGTCACTTAACCAGTCAAATGAGTCCTCATTACGGGGATCTTTTATCCAACATGTTTATGACAGTGAAAAAACATGGAAAACTTCCTTGTTTTGATGCTTTAGTTTGGACGCTATTTTCTTTATAGCTTAAGTATTTTGACAGTGGCTCACAGAAATAAATAATTAGGACGACAAAGACTTTAAGTTTTATTTAAACCCAAGACTACATCACAACATGCCACTCTTTTTTATAGACAGACGGTTTTAAAGTTTTACAGACTAGTCAATTATCCACATTTTTCAATTCTGTCTTCCAAGCGTTTACAGGTTATGATATAATTACAGTTTTAGAAACTCAAAAGGAACAGAGATAGGCAGCACCTTGAGGTTATTTTGGCATCATCCGTTTAAATACTTTTCTTTTTTTGGACACGCGAATCCTCAAAGGGAATTGAGAGCGGTTTGGCTTGTAAAGGTAACCTGTTTGATGTTGCTACTCCCAAACAAATCCTTTGGCCTTTCCTCCCACATGGGCTCATGTAAAAAAGGCATCAGGGAGTTCTTAGGGTGTTATGACAGGACAATAAGGGACATCGGTAGCCGGAGGAGCGGGACAAAGAGTAAATAACATAAGAACAGTTGTGATGTCTGTTTCAAAGGCACAGACCTGCTGGTTATAATCGCTTCAGGCTGTTAGCAGTCACTGCAACCTGGAATAATGGATTTTCATAACGGAAAATGTCCCAACCCAGACATTTAGTGATGATCTTTTATCAGTTTGTGTTCACTGCCCTCACTGATGATGTGAGATGACTGAAGATGGTGGACCATTAAAGCTCCAGCAAGTTTACGCTGCTAATTGCTTTGATAATCTCACACAAGATGAAAGCTCAACACATCCACATATGGTGAACACATGGTGTTTACTTCCTGTTGTTGTTTTTTCTTTTTGAAAGAGTGAAAAAAAGTGTAATAATTAAGTAAAAGGGGCAAAAATATTATTTTTTTCTTCTTTCCGTACCCCTTTAATTTTAGCTCAATAAAAAGGAGGTGTGTTGTGTTGTTTTTGTGATTGTTTTGCAAAAAATGATGCGAGCATATTGCATTCAAAAGATAAAAAAACAGTTTGTTCTAATGTTTTTGTGCTTTAAATATAGTAATAAAACATATATACTTTGTGTAATGTTTCTGGATAAGGAAAGCAGGAAGAAAAAAACAGACTGGCGATATTGTAATGAACACATAAACTAAACGGACGTGTTTATGACATATTTTAAATTTTTAAATGCAGGTCATCTTATAGTTTTCATGAGCAGATGAGGTTAGTGCCCAGCCTGTTTGTAGCAAAACAGCATTTGCCCACAAGTTGTTTTAAATCCACCCCATCTCTACCTGCTCCACTTGCCTTCACTCGAGAGCAACAAAGGAAATTCTATCCCAAAAATGTCACTATCCCAATGGATAGAGTTGTACATTTTTATGAATTTGCTTCTGCCTTTTTTCCCCTCATTAACCTCTTAGTTCTTGCGTTTACTTTTCTCATCAAGCTGTTTGTATGACGACTACACTGCTTAAAAGAGGAGCTCCTATCTGTGTTTCATTGTTCCATCTATCCATTTTCCAAAGCCGCTTCATTCCTTTCGGGGACACGGAGATGCTGGAGGCATGAAAGCTGAAGGCAGGGTACACCCTCGGTGGCTTACCAGTCCATCACAAGGCCATACAAGCACACACTCTCACATTCCCACCTAAGGGACAATTTGCAGTCACCAATTACCTCTGGAACATGTTTTTGGACTGTGGGAGCAAACCAAAGTGACCAAAGAAAACTCACACATGTACATGGAGAACATGCAAACTCCACACAGAAAGGGACCCAGTTGGGATTCGAACCAGGGCCCTCTTGCTGTGAAGTGTGAGTGCTACTCCACCGTGCAACCAATTTTTCATTCTTTCACACACAACTCAATGACAATAAACATGTATTTTATTCTAGTTCTGATCAAATATTGTAATACTCTACTACACACCTTCAGTTATTGTTTTTGGGAAGACAATTTATAATCCAAAGCAACAGTTAGGTGGTTTTAAAATGAGGAGGAGAAATGAATGGGAAAAAGAATTAAGGAATAACTGGCTTTTTTTTTTTTAACAAACAATTTTGCAAAAAAGTAGAATTACCTGCATTTGGTCAGGCTTAATATTGAAGGAATTTCCCTGCAACAAAACAGAACATTGATATCAGCTAAGAGGAATATCAGTTATCAAGCAGTAAAAATGAATTTACAAAGCATAATTCACCTTTAAAGGAAAGTTCAATCATATTAAATCCATTTACTAAATTTAAATGGCAAAAATGCTATCATCATTTTGTGATGTCACCATCACTTTCAAGCAAGGAATTTCTTACAAATGCCATGTTCATCCGTGTGGCCTGAAGAGTCCACCGAGAACCCTGCAACAAAGAAAATTCCTTTTTGTTAATGTGAAGTCCCTCTTGAGTCATAAATTCCTATAACTTTGGCAGGAGGCCTTCCAAACCACATTCTCCAAAGTATTCTTTTCAGATGATAAGAAACTATTGGCTTAAAGTATGGGCTCGGTGCCAAGAATTTCAAGGTTTTGTTTGCTTAGAATTAGGTTTTTCAAAATAAAGTTCAGGAATGTTGGATCAGAATTGCAAAGGGTTACATGATTTTCCTAGACGTGTGCACAAAGCACTTGACCGTGCAGTGCCAGAAAAGAAGCATGATGTACAGAGAACACTATACGACTTCATATGAGAAAAATAACTGTTTTTTTTCCCAGCCAGTGTATAAAACAATAGGATATATACCTTAAAGCTAAATTCAGGTGATTTGGGGAAGTTTCAACAAAAATATTTCTAACGTTTTGTTCCTATTTTGAGGTTTCATTTGTTTTTATATGTGTAACACGGAAGGCAAAGCAGAAATTACTACATTTGTTATACAGTGGGGGTCAAAAGTTTGGGCACCTCAGGTACAATGTTGCATTATTGTGCATAAAGAACCCAAGGAAAGATTGAAAAATCTTCTAAAGAAATCAGTTTGCAGATGAGATATTCTTTTAAAAAACTTAGGCTTCATTTCCATCCTTTATCCTTTCAAAATAACAGAAAATAAAATAATGGCATGTGCAAAAGTTTGGGCACCCTGCAGAGTTAGTACCTTGCACTGCCCCTCTTGTAAGCTTGTAAACACTTTTTGTATTGGACAGAGGTTCTTCTCTCTTCTATTGTACCAGTTCTTCTCCAAAGTACCTTTGCTCATAAAGGCCAAGATGTTCTATTTTAATCTCCTCGGTCCACAGAACTTGTTTCCAAAATGCATCAAGTGCATTTATATGTTCATTTGCGAACGTTGAATTCTGTGGTGAGGATGTAGAAGAGATTTTCTTCTGATGACTCTTCCATGAAGACCATTATTGTACAAGTATCTCTTGACTCCCACAATAAAAGAGGGAACATGGCACTGGTTAAAAAGTAATAAATATATATGTTTATCTGCAGCAGAAGACTACAGAATTGGCCTTTATTGTCCCTCACCAGTTGAGGACACAGTGCAGCTGCTGCTAATGTCGCAGTCAAAGCGATGAGCGCGCGCACGGAGCGTGTGTGTGAGCGTTTGCAAAACGCACAAATGCACATGAGGAGGAGATAGAGATGCAACAACGACAAACAACATCAACACAAACACGTAAAGAAATGAGTGAGACTGGAAAAAGAAGAAAAATCGGAAACCTTTTCACTGTTAATGATAAAATGAAGGCAGAATTTAGATTATGCAAGAAAAGAATTTTAAACAGAACCAACTCCAGAACCAACCTGTACAGAGACCTGAAGACAACCTTCTCCAGAACAGGACAAATAGAAGAAACCAGATCAGCTTCACAAAGCTGAGCCATTTGCTATTTCTAAATACCAACCTTTACCAGGGTTCTTCTTATTTTTATTTATTTCTTTATTTTTTGCATGTTTTAATGAATATTTTGGGTTGTTGTTACAGTTTTTTGTGTTGTTTCATTTAAAAAGTTGAATAGTAAAAATTTTTTTCAGTTTTCCATCATTTACGTTTGTACATTTTATCTGAAAAGAAAAAAAAAGCATTTGTATGTATAAAACCTTTTTTACATTAGTTATTCATTTTGTGAACAAGTTTAAAAGAGCCGGATGGCTAAGAAGAGCCAGAATTCCCATCACTATTGGGAAGTTTGCACCAACTGCACCGACTGTTTAAAGGATAGACTATTTACCGGTTTCATTTTTTGAAATGCTTTACTTTTGTTTTTTCCGTGAAGATGACAGGAAGGGTTTTTTAAAAGGTGATTATGAGTGTATGAGCTTTCTGGAAAAACATAAATGTTTACATTTAGGCACAACCTGTGATTATTACACTGTTTCTGTTAGCCGACAAACTGACCCTGGCCCCTCATCCGAGGACAAAACAGTTACGTGGCCCTCACAAGTAAAAGTTTAGGGAACCCTGCTCTAGAGCAGTGTAAGACGCCTTCTCTGGAGTGATGACTCACGTTTTTCCATCTGGCAATCTGATGGACGAGTCTGGGTTTGGAGGTTACCAGAAGAACGCTACATTTTGGACCGCATTGTGCTGAGTGTGAAATTTGGTGGAGGAGGAATTATGGTGTGGGGTTGACATTTCGAGACTGACATTTTGACAGATATACCTCTCAAAATTGCTTCAACATTGGTAAAAACAATCAGAATTAATCCACTTATTAGGCGCTCTGGATTATAAGGTGCATTGTCACTTTTTTAAAAAGAAAAAAGCCTTTTAAGTGCACCTCTGAAAAATGAATCCCAGTTTACTTTTATTCACTGGGTCTTTGTAAAAGTTTCTGAGTTGTTGCAGTTGAGTTGCAGCCTTTTACAATTCCAGACTGGGGTGCAACACGTCCAAAAGCTCCAGCACGCTCCGTTCATGTACTTTCAATGAAAAAGCTGTGATGCTCTTTTTTTCACTTGAATTGCAGCAAAACAAAAAAAACAAAAAACAGGATATAGTTTCAGTTAAAAGTTGAAATAGTCCAGCTTGTCGAATAAATTGAATAGACAGATGTGTCCAAACATTTGACTGGTAGAATATATCTCAGAAGTTGTGTTCTGGAATTAACATTTACTTTGATCATTGACATGTTTAAATGCTAAAAAAAACCTTTTAAAATGTTTCTATTCTTGGTTAAAAAATGAATTACCTTTTGTTTTACTAAATGTTAACATGCATTGTAGAATCTGTCCCTTCACATGCGTTTAATAGTTTTTCATTATTACAACTTAGTAATTAAATACCTTATGGAGTCAATTTGGTTGTTTTCCAGTAGGATTTGTAAAAAGGTAATTAGGTTTGCAAAAATCAGGTCAAAATCCTTGTTTCTCCCTTTCATGACTACATCCAGGACAACAGCATCTTAAAGTCTTGTGGCCGCAGCTTATCTTTCAAATATCTGTGTGCGGGTTTTAGTATAAGTAAACTACCTTTATTGAGGGAAGAATCAGGTTTGCTATGTCTGGCATTTATGGTTCTTCTATAGCACTCACATATGTTATGGGAGTCAAGCCCAGGGGTCATTAGCATGTTGTAACAGCTCAACAACTCAACAAAAAAGATGACCTCCCTTTAACTTTTCATAAAACTAAAGGGTTTTGTTGTGCCTTTTATATTAGTGGACAAGTTCAAAAATGTGTTGATACTTTACACAATTTTCAATTAAAAAAAGATTTGTTTTTATGATTTCCTTTATTCTTGCCTTTAATATAATTTAATGTGCATTGAAAATCTGTTTCTATTTGGGCTGTCAAAATTACAGCGTTAACGCAATTAATAAAAAAAATTAGCACGTTAATATTTATCAACGCAGATTAATCACAAGTGATGGGAAGCAGATGTCTTCCGCTTCTCATCAGATGTTCAGGCTTATTTTTTCAGTTTCGGTCGCTTTTTGGTGGTGCAGCCTGTTGTCACAGTAACATGACAAAGTATCACAGACCTCGACTTCAGTGACAAAGGAAACAATGTATATGCTGATAGGTTCAATAAAGCATCAGTTCAGAGAGAAAGTTCACCTCTTACCGCTTGTTTTTGTCCATAAGATGAAACATAAAGTTTATTTTAAAGAAGTCTGTGCAGAGATATAGAACATTTGGGATATATCACCGGAACTTCTTTTTTAGATGCGCGTCAACATCCAGCAGCCAATCAGATTTGAGTATTCACCCGGACCACTTAAAGTGCAGAAACACAATGTTTGTTTCTTATGGCTGTGTATCAGCATCTATGTTTTCTTAGACTAATACTGCAGACATAAAAATCTGTAGAGTTCTGCTTATCTTACTGTTGATGTGTTTTGTGCACACAAATTACATTTCTGGGATATGAGTTAACACTTTACAAACTAAAACTTTTTTTTGTTCAAAAGAAGCATATTGTTGTATAAAATGTACCTAGTAAAACATTGTGATTACTGTAATTATTATAAAAGTAATTATTCAAATTTTTTTTAAAGTTCAATTTTTATTATTTATATTTTATTATTATATACTATTTATTTTTTATTGTATTATTCTATTTTATTATTCAATCCAAAAGTGTGATTAATCTAATTAATTTTTTTAATCGATTGACAGCAAAAAAAAAGTACTGTTTTAATTTTGAGAAATTTTCTGTAGAAAAAAAACTGTTTTTTAGTTTTTTAGTTACTATAGAATACCACCTCACTTGCTGCCTGTATTGCTACATTCACACTAAGCATTTTTTTTAGCATACGGTGTTTACAACGGACGATACTAGCACATGTAATCACAGATTAGAAACGCTGCAGCAGCAAAAATTGTGTAGTGATGCGTGAGAGGTTTGAACATGGAGGCCCGACAGGAACCTTTAGGCACATTTACATAGACTCTTCATTGGCTGCTTGAACGTAGCTTAATACCATGTTCTCTGACTTGTATGCAGGCACTAGAATCCTGAATAATGCATTGAAACAAAGGGTTTTTGGCTTATATACCCATACCTGTTGATCAAACAGAGCCCAGAACATTGGTAAGGGAATGTAGAGAATCAGAACCCGCAGAACCATCTTAACTTCCTGAATCAGACGCTTCTGTTAGGACACAAAAACAAACGAATCTGAAGGAACTGAAATTACTGAGTAATCAAGTTTCCTCATTTGGCCACAGGCACAAATGTTGGGATTGAACATGTTCAGTGTTGCTGATACCGAGTATTTTTCCTCAGCCCAGTCCAACCAGTGCTTCCTCTTTGGTTCATTCTTTGAATTTCCCCAGCGGTTTTTGATTGCAAACTACAAAAAAATTAAAACAAGGATAGAATAAAATTCTTGTTTTTTCATGTTTGTTTTTGTAACTCATATATTGGGAGAAAGTGAGGGATTACTCACTCCAATGCATTTGCAGACTTGCAACAGGATGTTTCCCTGAGGCGGATTCCTCTTGTACAAACTGCTGCCAGCAATGAACACAACTGCGAACGGATTCAGACTTAAACCGTTAATCGCCGTCAGGAAAATGCATTTTAACTTACTATACACAGGCTTTACAACCCAACCGCTAAAATCTGAACTCGTCTCACCCCCTCACCGACTGCCATGTGTGACTTCCCTGTTTGTTTTTGCAGTAAACAGCCATTCAGGCATGAACCTCACAAAGATCAGGGGGGAGCACAGACACAGAGGCAGAAAAAGTATGCGGTCGGGATTTATATGTCAGGGGGGAAAGCCAGCAGTAACAACAGTCTCAGTATGCAGAGCATTTACCAAACACAAGTTTAGGTTGAATTAGATTTAAAACTTCCTTTTTCAAAAAGGAATTTGTAATTCTTATTCTATTTTTTCTAAATATCGCAACTAAGTTGCTAATTCCTCATTAGATGAACTCCATCCCACATCTCTTAGGCTGTTAAGGATTCACTGCAAAGCAAATGGTTTTTTTTGGGTGTTTTTAACACGTTCTTGTGGTATTTTTTGATGATAGGGGGACAAAGAAGCTTAAAATTGAATTTCTGAGTATGTTCTGAATCGGGAGCATAAGAAAAACACCGTTTGAAAGAGCTTGTTGGTGTGACGTAGGACTCAAAACGCCAAGCCACAAGCTCCCTGCTCCACTCCATCTGATGCATCTACTTGTCGACGACTAGATCCATGTACATCTTTGTTTTCCTTGTACAAGCTGGTATTTGGCTTTTTTTTGCCTTTTTTTTGTACCGCTAATGTTAGCTTGGGGTGTGAGGGGCTGTATGCTAGTGGAAAAGTCTCTAGACAAAAGGATGATGGGAAATGGGGGAAGCTCTGTGCTAATACTTCCTCTTGGTGACAACTGAGACAACTCAGAGGGAAAAACAACATCCATTTTATTATTTTGGCTAAAAGCAGAATCATCATAATTAAAATACCACTGGGAACGCTTTTAAAATAGATCAAAGAATGAAGGGGTTGTGGCTTTAAATAAATGCAAAAACCTGCTCTACTTTGAGGAAAAAAACTCACCTAAAGCCACGATCATCAAAACTGCAGGAACGCCGAAGGCCAACGCGTAGCAGTCTCCACCAAAACACTGCACGTCACCTGCACACATGCACAGTTATGAAGCACCTCTGTCAGAATCGCTTCAGCTTCTGCAGCACAAACTCACCTCTGAGCACAGGTGTGATCAAAGTGGACAGGAGGCTCCCAGCATTGATGGACATGTAGAAGATGGAGAAGAACTTCTGCCGCTCGCTAACCTGAACCGAGCAAAAAAAGAATCAGTTACTCTGTAGTTAGAAATATATTTGATTTAGGATCAAATTTTTTCTGAAAACAGTGAAAACTTTGTGAAAGTTAAATAATAGAGACTGTCTGTGTAGCAAAGAATTACACAGAACTTTAAATAATCTCATTTTAAAACAGTAAAACCTCAAAAACGTATGAATTATACATTTCTGACTTGTTATGAAACTGCTCTTATTATGTGATTTATGTTAGTTTTGCTGTTTTTTCCTCATATGTCATGTGTATGTTAGAATTCTTATGTTTTTTTTAAATTTAAGTAGTAGCTTTTTAAAAATCTCATCCTGCTTCATTCAGTATTTGATAAGAAGAAAGGCCTTCTATTGTAGTTGGCGTCCTGTAATTTTCAGTCAGACTAAAAAAAGTAAACAAAAAAAAACTGTAAAATGTTAGGCGATATTGTATTATTCCTCATGTTTTCCCCAGCTTTTGCACCTACAGCCACTAACTAAAACTGAATGATCTGTTTAAAAGCTACTTATCTTAATATTTAATATTTTAAGTCAAAATGTTTTTTTCAATTGAGTAAAAATAGGTTTCGTTTTTTCTTTTTTTTGGTGATGTAAGAATTGAATGGGGACCTATTGCATTTTCACCTAAGTACACACTAAAAATATCATACATTCACACTTTTTAATCCTTAAAAAATCAGATTAAGAGCTCCCTATACAATGTGAACGGAACAAACCAGAACTCCTGGCACTGGAGGATATAAATAAAAGATGCTCACATGCTCCTCATCGAACTGGTCTCCTCCAAACGCTGCCACACAAGGCTTGATTCCGCCAGTGCCGATAGCTATGAGTATCAAGCCCACCATAGACAGAGCTCTAAGCAACAAAGATGGAAATTCTCACGCACATTTTGAAAGCATAAATTAGGAAAATGCATTCATTTGTAATTTTAATGTACTAAAATAACAATAACCTATTAGAAAAATGACTTGATTCCTCCTCTCGATCAATCTTTAGCTGAAATCATACAGCTGTTTTAACATTACAATGAAAATCCCATCACATATGTAGATGAGGAAACAATGTATAAAATAAATTTTATTCATAGATATTCATGCTGATGCACAGGAAAGAAATATCTCTGTCTGAGTATCTATGCTGCCATAGTGTTTCTCATAACAAGTGGATCTTTTCCATAGAACTCACATGTGCACATCTGTGTTTCCCACTGTGGGAATGGCTCCCACTGACTTGAC
The DNA here is from genome assembly GCA_014656515.1 of Oryzias celebensis. NCBI lineage: Eukaryota > Metazoa > Chordata > Actinopteri > Beloniformes > Adrianichthyidae > Oryzias > Oryzias celebensis. The sequence continues at coordinate 10,582,538 of BNCR01000017.1, read as the reverse complement.
CACATGGCCAATCACATACACAATGGACAGGTAGATGATGGTCCTGTCAGAAGAGAAAACAGTCATTAGTTTGGGCCACAGCTGCACTTTTCCAACCTTTCTGGATCTCTGTGTGGTCAGAGAGGGTCATTTGACCACAACGCAGGAAAACGTGGCATGACTAAAGCTCTGATACACAAAGAGGACTGCAACAAAACTCACAACTAAAGCAGACACAAATGCCAAAGGTGTTCATTCTTACTTAAATTTTCCCAGCCATGAGTCAGCGATGATGGCTCCGAGGATTGGCGTGAAGTAGCAGAGGCTGCTGAAGGCGTGATAGATTGCAGTGGAGAGATTCTTGTCCCATTTCAGATAGTTGACGAAATAGAGCGTCAGCAGCGCTGTGGGGAACCACGACAGAACAATGCTGTAACCCATCTCCCACATTGTAACGTCATAAACGAAAAAAGGCCAATACTGGTTAAAATAATTGACTGTTTATGAGAGCTGGACTGAGTGACCCTTCCCCCCCTGGTGTTCCAAACAGGAAGTACCTGCTGGTTCTAAAAAGCCAAAATCCCACAGAATTCTAATAAATAATAAACAGCCATTACTCAGTCGTTCTACACTCATTCAGAAAAACCATTCCTGCTCTGCTACCATCTTTTTAACATGTTCTTAAAAATCCTATTTTTTATACTTTTTTTCTGCAGTTCAAGTTATTCAAGTCATAAACTGGCCAATCAGATGCCTCAACAAAAGTATGTGGTCTCACATCGAACATTCAGAACATTTGATTCTCACAAGCCCAATTTCAATTGGTAGGGGTGTGGCTTTCCAACAAGTTCACTCCTGATTGGTGAGAGTGCCTGGCATGAAAATGTTGACTCAGATCAACTCAGACCAATCATTGCTAACTGATGATTTCTGGTTCCAACGTGGTGACATCCATTTCGCAGCATTATAGCTACCTTATTGACATTATTTTTTTGAAACAGGAAGGGAGCCGTTTTCTATGAGTCACACTCACTCAGTCCAGTTCTCACATACAGTCAATGGTCAAAAGTGACTGAATCAAGGCACAAGTTGGTTGCAATTTGTTTCAATTGGTAAATCATTATTTATCCTTTCCAAAATTATTATTATTCCAAATTATTCAACTCTTTTTGACAAATTTCATCCAATCATATATATTAGTATTCTTTAGTTTTGATTGGTTGAATGAAACCAAGCCCAAACTGTATTACAGACAAACATTTGTGAACATGAGGTGAATGTCTGCATTAATAAAAAAATCTGGTGTATGTTATTTTTAAGGGTAACACAACAGTAAATCGACTTTTTCTTTGACTGTTTCCCTGTACAAATGGGGCATTAAAAGTGCTGTTGGTCCTTGCCATTTTAATGTTGTACCTCATGTCCCTGCAGACCTATAGGATAGGATAGACCAAAAAAAGCTCAATTCTAGTGCTAAGAAAGTGTCAATCTGAAGGTCCTCCCAAAATTTTTAAGTAATGATAAGGTCAAATATTACGAACAAAACAAAAATGTACCTCACCTACAGGACAGTTGATAACAGATTACAGGATGTTTATTTCTGTTGTAAATGTGGACTCTTTCTACCATGAGGGTAAATGATTTGCTTGTGTAGCGTGCAGCCAAGCTGTTACTTGGGGGCCTGCACTTACTTCCTATTCCTATTTTTTTTCCAATGCGTTTCAATCTGGAAGTCAAAGGGAATACTAAAATAAAATAAACAAACAAACAAAACTAACTCTGCCAACCCCCCCTTTCCATTTAGAGACATATACATAAAACATGATAACACATAATTATAGGCTAAAAAATATTTGTCACTTTTCCAAAAGCTTCCTGGTATCTCCATTCATTTTTCCTGGTGTTTTAAAAACATTAGTGCCAATTCATATTAATGTAATTTAATCTAATCTATGTTTTCTACCATGGTGATCTGACTGTCTCCACCTGCTCTCTGTTATACTTCATTGCAATTATCCTGTCATCATGTTTCCTATGTGCAGGTCATGCCTGTTGTTTCCTATGTGGCTGCTCTGAAATAAAAGATGCCACCTGTTTGTTTACCACTCGCCTCTTTCTTAATTTTCCTCCCTCCTCTTAAGACTCTTGTCTACAATATGCACTCACTGACCACCAATTTGGCACACCTGTTCAACTGCTAATTGACGCAAATTTCCAATCAGAAGGCATGTGGTCAAGGAAAGGTCATGCTGCAGTTCAAACTGAGCATCAGAATGGGGAAGGAAGGGGATTTTTAGTGACTTTGATGGTTGTTGGTGCCAGACGGTCTGAGTATTTCAGAAACTGCTGATCTACTGGGATTATCACCTACAACTATCTCTACGGTTTACAGAGAATGGTCAGAAAAATAGAAAATATTCAGTGAGCTGCAGTTCTGTGGGAAGAAATGCCTTGTTGGTTTCAGAGGAGAATGTCCAGACTGGTTCTAGCTGATAGAACGACAACAACAACTCAAATAAACACTAGTTACAACCGAGGTCTGCAGAAGAGCATCTCTGAGCGCACAACACGTCCAACTTAGAGGCAGATGGGCTACAGCAGCAGATGAACACACCTGACCACTCCTGTCAGCTAAGAACAGGAAACTGAGGCTACTATTCACACAGACTCACCAGAACTAAACAATAGAAGATTGGAAAGACGTTGTCTGGTCTGATGAGTCTCTATTTCTGCTGCAACATTTGGATGGTTGGGTCAGAATGTGACATCAACAACATGACAGCATTGACCCATCATTCCTCAGGCTGGTGGTGGTGGTGTAATTGTGTGGGAGATATATTCTTGGCACACTTTGGACCCCTTAGTACCAAGTGAGCATTGGTCCAACACCACAGCCTACCTGAGCATTATTGCTGACCATGTCCATCCCTTTATGACCTCACTGTACCATCTTCAGATGGTTACTTCCAGCAGGATAAGACTCTGGAATCATCTGAGACTGGTTTCTTGAACATGACAATGACTTCACTGAACTCAAATGACCTCCACAGTCACCAGATATCAATCCAATAGATCACCTTTGGGATGTGATAGAACGGGAGATTGTCATCATGGATGTGCAGCCGACAAATCTGTAGCAGGTGTGATGCTATCATGTCAATATGGACCAAACTCTCTGAGGAAAGTTTTCAGAACCTTAATGATTCTATGCCACCAATGATTATGGCAGTTCTGAAGGGAACAGGGGGTTCAACCCGGTACTAGTGAGGTGGTGCCCAGTGATTGTATATTTCTGTCCCAAATTGACATTCCTGCTTGCGAGGTGAACAATGTGTCTTGTCCTTCAAGATGTTTTACAGAGATAACTTCCAGGTCCCAAGGGAATGCAGAGGGAAAGGCCAAAGAATGTTCTTTTTTCTCACTTGTGTTTATCCCACGTCTATTTCCTGATGCATCTCTGTTCACTTCGATGTTATTCCTGGTTTGAACTCATCTGTGCTATTGAATGAATGATTGCTTATTCTTAATCTGTCATTCTTTTTAAAAATCCATTTATTTCCTGAAGTTTGTTTAAAGAAAACTGTTATTTTCAAACCCACTTTTTGTCTCCAGACGCCAAAATGGCAAACTGTTGATACCAACAGGAGCTACACAAACCATGACAAAACATGCGAGTTTAATTGGAGGCATGTGATAAAAAGAGAAGTCTGAGTTTATCCTGTTCTTAGATATTCCCTAATTTTACTCATTTTCCCCCTGGGAAGTTTAACAAGTCAGGCAACATTATGTGCCCAGCTTAAAAGGAAAACTCAAACCCTGAATTAAAGCCAGTGAATCTTGGATTGCTGCTGTTGCATTCATATTTAATATTACCTTTCATGCCATAGTAGGAGAAGCGTTCACAGAACTCATTCACCACTATGAAGCAGATGCTCAGCGGGTAGTTGGTTCCACAAAGTTTCTAAGAAAAAGGGGGGAAAAAATGAACAATTTTCATAAAAATATTCAAAGTGACAAATACATCAAATGACTCTTCTTTTATCATGTCGCTAGTGTAAATAGACTTTCACTGTCAATAGTTACTTCGCTGAGAATTGAACTTTCTGCGATGAAATGGGTGGAGTGAAGTTGGTGAACACTTCCCACTTGCTGATCTCATGGTGATTCTTCTGATAAGGTTTGTAAACAGGAGGAGGAACACCGCCTCATTTATTTCCACGGTTATTTATCCCACTTTAAGAGGGTAACTTACTTTAACACCCATTGAATGCGCTTCAATCTTAATATTTTAAGCATTACATGTGCCATTAATGTGACTCATAGACAATGAGCAATTACTCCAAGTGTATTTTTAGTGTATCTACCTGCTGTTTTTAATAGAACTATGTTAACAAGGTCATTTCCCCTAAGTGGGATCAATAAAGTTTTATTTAATTATTAATTTCTAGTTTTATGAAAGTTCAACAAAGCTAGTTAAAAAGATAAGAATGTTTCATTTTCTCCAAGATGATTAGTTCTGTGTATGTTTTCTTCATTCTTGTGCTACGTAATATATTACTTGTTTGGCTGCATTAAAAACACAAACCAGCCCTAATAAATTACAGTCGATGAACCAAGATAATTGAAGCCATTTACTACGCTGAAAAAAGACCAAAAGGAATCATTCCCAATTAAATCCCAGTATGAACCAGTAATTTAATCAAACTACTGTTTGAAAACTATAATAAATAATAAATACATTTTTTTCATTATTTACTCCCACATTTTGTTTAATTCCTACCTAGCATTTTGAATACAATAGAATAGAATAGAATAGAATAGAATAGAATAGAATAGAATAGAATAGAATAGAATAGACAGCCTTATTAAAACAGCAGATAGGTCACAAATAAGACTCAAAATACACTTAACATAATATTAATAAGAATTGTCCAGTGTTTGTGTCTTCCCTCCTAAAAGTTCATAGAAGTTACATTGAAATCTACAGCATTCTTTGCTTCTTAAATCTTTTGTCACTGTTGGTCCAAAAACATCTGCTGGAATGCAACACAATACAAAGCTCTGCACAGATATGGTCCGTATCTGGAGGACGCTGTGCTGATGGGAAGATCTGGTGACCAGAGAGTCCTGAAGGAGGACGTTTGATGCGCACGTGGCACCGTTAATCCAGCTGGAGCTTCATCCAACGATCAGCTGCTGCAGACTGACTCTCAATCCCAAACCCACATAGTTTAAACTGGTTTCAAATAGTTGTCAGTCCACGCCACGCGGGAATGCACCAACTTCCGCTTGTATTTCTGCCTGTGTGGGCTCTTACCTTGGACATGTTGTCTTGTTTTTCTGGATCTCTCGTGCAGCATCGGGAGTTTGCGTCCGCAGTCCAAGCCCGTCCCCCTGCGTTCCGCTGTGAGGACGCGCGCGTGAACGCTCGATCATTTATGCTCGCGAAGCAAAGCTTTCCTGTTAATGTTCCACCACGAAACTTCACCGACAAAAGCTGCTGCTGAGGCGGGGATCGCTCCCAAACGGACCTTTCTCGGCCTCTGAGGGACTTTAGTTGACGGATCTCGGAGGTTACAATGGAGTCCTTGTTGCGTGGACGGCGGGTCAGCGGGTCCCCCGCAAGAGCTGCCCCACTGTCCCAATCAGACCCACCCGACCTCCCTGATCTGCTGCAGCTTCTGAGGACTCAAAAACATGGGAGGCAACAAGTAAAGTTTGGCTAAGATCCCAAACGCATGAGTAATTCACCACCACCTCTTGTTAAGTCTGAAAATAGATGTGATGAGCTCAAAAAGCTGCTATCTAATCAGGAGTGCGGGTCACATTTTGTTTGTCATATTTTTGATGGATAACATTAAAAAAAATGTCAGCAACTCACTAAAACCTGTGGCTCTAATATCAGATGACTCTCAGAAAAGCTTTATTCAAACTGCTCCACATGTAGACCTTTTGTTAGAATCTAAAACTTCTCCATCCATCCATCCATCCATCATCCATCCATCCATCCATCCATCCATCCATCCATCATCCATCCATCCATCATCCATCCATCCATCCATCCATCCATCCATCCATCCATCCATCCATAGAACTCACTGAATCCTCCTTGGGAGTCACAGGGCTGCTTGCTGGGGCCAAGAGTGTTATGTGGTTTGTTTTCTGACAGAATGTTGTTCCACATACTGAATCACTGCATGCTAAGACTGCACATCACCACAAAACAACAACAACAACGGTCTATGTTTCTAGAAATTCAGAAGTGTGACAATATAGGACAATATGTAAAAACATGTGAATCAAACAGTCATATTTTATGGCATGCAAGTTAAGATGAAGGCCATCTGACATTTTTGAAAGATTAATGAATTACAATCCATGCTGCTGTTTTGTAAAGAACACGTTCTTTGTCTCCGTTGGAGATTTTTGTCAGCACTGCAGTAACGCGGTTTTTCTCCGGTCGTAGAGCTTCCAGGTATGGGCTCGCCTGCGTCCAAAGGTTAATCTGTGATTCTAACTTTACTCCATAAATTTGACCATCTTTTTGGTCTGGTTTAACCCTTCCTTGGAGATGACCTTTTTCTAAAGTATGCTCTAACTGCTGATTTTTTTTAAATACACATATATATTTAGATTGTTTGTTACTTTTATCTGCAAAATATAGAAAGTGTATAAATCCAGTATGAGATGAATATTAAAACCTGCACTTATGGCCCCAATGATAAAGCACCAAATGTTTTCAAATGACATATAAAGAAATAAACAGATTCTAAAGATGCTTTTAATTGTTTTACAGTTTGTTGATTAATTTGAAAATGTTAAATATTTCAGACTTTAAATTGATTCTCATTGCTCAATAAAAGCCTTATTTGAAACTTATGAAGCTGTTTTGTCAAAATTACAAAGAATATGCTTCATATTTAAAAAATAAATTAGTGATTGCAATGTCTGATTAAGGTCTTGCAAGTAGCATTGCATGTTTTTGTTTTTCTTGCCCACATTGAGAACTCCCAGTGGGTGAGCAGCATCTCTGGACAGGCAGGATTCTCTCTAAATGGTGGCTGTTTCAGAACTTTTGGATTGCAGCAGTAGCTGTTTTCAGAATCTGACTGAAGGTCCACTCTCCTCACCACTGTCATGTGTAGAAAATATAGAGAAAAAGGAGAAAAATGAAAGATTCACATTGAGGTTTGTCTATGCTCTGGACTCAGCTGACAGCCTTTAATTTATGAAACTGTCATACCAGAAAGAGCCACTAGAGGGAGACATTGGTCTGCATTCAAACTGACAATCTCACAGTAAGTAAATCACACAGCATGTGTAATGTGTCGACTGCAATATTTCATGTGTAAAATGTCATGTGTTTTGTTAAAATAGGAAAATAGAAACTCAGTGCTAAATGTTGCTTTTATAAAGTCTTGAGTAGGTTACAGTGCAGTGTAGAAGATGGAGCACCATCCATTTGTTTTAAAAGTTAAACCCTGTGTTGCATCTATATGATCAGCGTTTAGTAAATTATAGTTTAGAGGAAACAAATATCAGGACTGGAACCAATGGAACTCATCGGGTTTGACAGCACCCCTTCATTCCAGTGTCCATCACTGGTGCTGCCCAAACAGGTACCCCAGCTCCAAACTTCTGCAGACATACAGTCCACTCAAACACAATACCTACAAACCTCAAGGTTCTGTGGTGCAGGGGCAGAGCAGTTGGTTCCTGCCTTGTGCTGAAGTGTCCTTGGGCAAGACACTGAACCCCGTTTTGCTTCTGGTGGTTATAGGCTGGCGCCGGTGTTTGGCAGGACCACTTACCACGGAAGGGCTCAGGCAGACATCTCCAACAGAATCTCAAAGCAGACCTGATGAGTCTCCTCCAGCAAAACCAGCTCACCACCAGATGGGGGTCAGTATGCAGTTCTGCCCCTCTCTTCAGCTGAGTCTCAAAGACACACAGTCCTAGACTTGATCATTGACCTCCTGCCTTGAGTGTTGTGGTGCTACGCACAATGACAGCCAATTTGACCAGTGTTCCTCAGGGCAACTTGTACAACAGAGAACAGAACAGCCACTACATTCAGATTAGAGTGAGCTGTTCCTCTCAGTCATCCCCTTCCCAGTATCTCCGTCATTACCACCGTAAGCATTGATATCTCCTAATAAAGGCTCTTTATAGTCCTCCACCTTGAACTCCAAGAAGGCAGAGTACTCTGTACTGCTGTTAGGTTAAACCACAGCAAGAGAACAATCCCTCATTGAAGGAGTGAGGATGTGAACTTTCATCCACTTAGGAAACCTTCGAATCAGAGCAGCTTACCGGGATGTCTTGATGTGAACCAACACCAGGCAACCGCTTTGTGGAAGAGTCCAATACCTCTGAGGAGTTGGCTTTTATAACCCAAGAGAAGTCTGTCCAGTTCAGGCTTTATTTTCTCAATGTAGTGAAGTTTCATGTACTGATGGCTACAGATTAGACTGCAGATTCACCATTTTTTGTGTGCAACAGATTTGATGCCTACTGATGCAAGTATGCCTCAAACCAACTTCTGCTCCAAGATGACCTTAATTTAGCATCTAGCTAATGGCAAAAACATTTTTTTCACAGCTGATAATAAATGCAGGCCTCAAGGGCATAAACCAATCATAATATATTTAAAGAGCGAGTTTTAAACTGTACTAAAGTCATTTTTAAAAAAGACATGACATTTCTGTAAAAGGAATTTGACGTTTTTTTATTAGTGGAGAAATTTATCCAAAACCGGTTCACAGACGGTCAGGAAGGGAGTCAATCTGTTGCACAAACCGATAAGAACCATAGCCCTACAACTCATGATAGCAGGGGCGGAGCTACAAAAGGCTTTGCCCCCTTTTTGAGTGAGTATTAGTCTAACTCTTAACAAAGATTAAGAAATGACCAATAAAAGCTTCTATAAGAATTGCAAAATAACAAAAGCAATATTTTTAAATGAAATCTTGAAATGAATCCGCCCCTATACTGTATAGTGCCAGCTCATCCGGGCTTCCACTCTGCTGTTCTCAGTTGCCACACTTCCAAGGTCTTCTGCCCCCCTCCCATCGCCCCCATATAAAATGTTGTAATTCATTCCTTAATACAATAGGGATACATAACGAGTCCTCCAGCACAGTATGGTGACATGGTGCAGCTCATTCAGTTCATTTATTGCATCTTCACAGAGAGCTGCCAGTACAGTCTGTACCGGCAGTAAGATACTGTGTGCTTGTAGAGCAATCATTGCAATCTACCAATGAAAGATTAGACTCTGGTCTAAGTCCTTTGGCATCTCTCAGCTGGCCCATGTCAGGGGTAGACTGCTGGTCTTTGGCTAGTGCCATCTCAACATGAGTAGCAAAGGTATCCAAAGACCGATCATTTTACAGATCGGCCATTGATGGAAACTGTCTTGTGTAAAACAATCAACTCACATTAAATTTGAAATAATAATCTTTAAATGACTAATCCAAATCCTATATATAGATATATATTTTTACAAGTTTGCCATGCTTTGTATGGTTACTGCATTGTATATCTCAATTACCCATTACGTCTGAGTAACTGAGAGGGCAACTTCTTTAGTAATGGTTCTTTAACCCTTTTTTATTGCTCTAATTTTCATTTTTCTTGTATGGTTTCCTCGTCTCCTTCTGACTTGTACACATGCAGGTATATTTCTTTAGTTTATGAGGTGATGGACTTTCCCTTCAGCTGTCTTCTACCTCTTCTTCCTAAAGGTATTCTAACTGTTCTGTGCAGTAAACCCGCAATAAAACACAAAAAATGACTTCCCTATGAAGAGACTTTAAACTCAAGGCAAACATCTACTCTTTTTATCAGGTTTTGACTTTTAAATCTTTTGTGAAGGTAAAGTTCCTTTACTTGATTCGCACGAGTTTCCTTTTTAATTGGGCAGAAATATTTTTAGAGCACATAATTATTTAAAGAAAATAACAGAAACATGAAAAACCATGTGCACATGTGACTAAGAAAGGTCCCACTGACGTAAAAACAAGCGGCGAGACAAGAGAAAAAAACAGTATCATTTAAAAATCTTGGTAGTACAGAAAGAAAAATCCAGTCACTGGTTAAACTATGAGGAATAAACAGTAAGTGAAATGCATTATCTAGCAACTCCAGTTTTTCTCCTGTTTTTTGTGCTCTGGATGCTAACTCTCTATAAACAGGAACTTAGTGAAAGAATGACAACACGGTGTGCATGCTAATGCTGCTCACAGAAAGGCTGCTGCCTTCATTCCTAGCATTTCCTAAGCTTTTCTGTCCAGGAACTGTAAGTTTATGGGTTCAGCAGGACAAAGCAGGGTTCTGGTGATGGGCTTCACTTCGGTTCCAGCAGGGTCAGGCCTCACCTCATAACTCTTCAGCAACTAGAACAATAAAGAGAAAGAACACCACTTACAGCACGTCTTAAAGAGTATTTTTGACTAATCCTTTTGATCAAGAAAACTCGTCACTTTGACTGACAGATTTAATTACATTCAAATGCCAAAAGCAAAAGAGAACAAGGTGGAGCTCTGGCAAAGTTTTGTAAATCCAGTGATGTGGCTTTGACACAGAGAAACCACCTTTCCAGAGGCTCTTACCCTGGACAGTACAAGGTACATCTCCAGCTCAGCAACCCGCCGGCCTAAACACGCCCGCACCCCGAAGCCAAATGGCACCGACCCGAACGGGTGCTGCTTGATCTTATCATCTGGTCCCCTCAGCCAGCGCTGAGGCAGGAAGGCGTGCGGGTCAGGAAAAATACTCTCATCGTAGGACACGGCATAGTGACAAAGGTGGAATAACGTCTGCAGGAGACAAAATAAGACAAATTTACTACACGTGATTCCTTTTATTCAAGATAAGCTTTATATCTCAAGATTACAACACTTGTCGGAACGATAAATAAAAAGATAGAGGAAAAAATCGGATAAAATATTAAAAGTTAGAACTAAGTCTTCAAATAGCAAATATGAGACCAAAAAAACCAGGACACGAAGAGAAAAACGACCTCAACCCAGATGGCGAGCAGCCGCCTTCAGTGCATTCTCAAAAACAAGGTCATAACCTCGTAGGCCTGAAACCAACCCTGACCCCATCTGAAAAGGAGGCCATCAGAACCTCCCATTAGTTTCCTTGAAAAATAAATGTGCATCTTCTGGGCACACAACACTACACTACTGTTGTTTATCAAACAACAACAGGACAGAAAGAAGTCTGGGTCCTAATCCAACAGGCTGCAAAGGTCATTGGAAACCCAGTGAAACTGGGTCAACTATGTCACAGATCCCGTCACTCCCCCTTTTTTTGGGACTGAGGTCACTCACCAGAAGTGTGTGATGTCAAAGCACTTGCACATTTCCTGCTAAATTCAGGCTGTATTTAAAATAGAGCAATTTTGCATGAACTTTAGCACAAGGACAAAAATTTGAGGCCAAATATTGGTTCCAAGCATTGACTGTAAATGAGAACTGGATTGAGTGACCCCTCCCTCGTTGTGTTCCAAACAGGAAGTACCCACTGGCTCCAATAAAACCCCATAAAACCCCATAAACTTCTACTGAGAAATAAACAACTATAACTCAGTCATTCTATTTGTCAGAACAACAATTCTTGGTCTGGTAGCTTTTTTTTAAACACGTTCTTTCAAATCAAATTTCTTTTTCATGACAGTTTTAAACAGATCAGTTAGAAGCCTCAATAAAAGTAGGTGGTCTTACGTTGAACCGCTTGACTGACAGATTCTCTCGAGTCCACTTTCAAGTGGTGGGGTGTGGACTTCCAACAAGCTCACCCCTGATTGGTGAGAGTGGTTGCCATGGAAATGTCGACTCGGATCGCTTTGGACCACTCACTGCTAACTGATATCGTCTTACTCCAACATGGCGTGTGTATTGCAAAATAATGGCGACTGAATTGACTTAATTTGGTTGGAACTGAAAGTAAGCCGTTTTCTTTGGTTGATGTCACACTCACTCAGTCCAGTTGTCATATACAGTCAAAAGCTCCAATCTACACATATTCCTGAAATAAACATGGATTTTCACTAACACTATGAGGGTGCGGTTCAGACACGTGTGCCTGTTCTTAGCACAGTGGCGGGGTTGTCAAACTTGTGTCTTACCTGTTTTTGGAAGACGTAACCTCCAACTATGACATCGTTTTCCACAGTAACGCGTGCATTTGATGGGACCACAGGATACAACCTGGACATTACAAATTGCAACAACAAGTCCACAGATTTAAGTAAAAGTCCATATTTTTTCACAATGTTATGTGACTCAACCTGCAACCATTTGAGTTTTTTCACTGACACAGACAGAGTTACTGTTCATCTTTTTGCTTTCACTTCAAATCTCCAGATATCACGGATAAATGATGATAGTTTGCTTGGTAACTCTTTAGTTAAAGTTCATATCTGCACCTTGAAAATCTCCACTTTTGACTTACATCAAAATGTCTGCCAGCAAAAAAAAAAAAGAATAAAAACCTTTAAAAATTGGGTTTGAATTTACAGGTCAGAATATCACATCTACCATAATAATAAATAAAAATGCTGAAAATGAGGTGAACAAACGCTTTTCTGTTGCTCAATTAATATTGTCTAGATGAAAGAAAAAAAAAAAACAGAAGAAAACCCCCTCTGACCTCAGCGTCTCTCGGATGACAGCTTTCAGGTATGGCATGTGATTGATGTCACTGCTGGTCGGCACTTTGTCTCCTGGACAAACATCAATAATTTCCCGATACAATTTGGTTTGCATTTCTGGCTTCTTGGCTAATTGGTACAAAGCCCATGAGATTGTGTTGGAGGTCTGTCGCAAACAGGGACAAAAACACATTATGCAGCATCTAAAACATGCGCCGTTAAACATTTTGATGCTCCATAGATTTTTTACTTATCAATGAGTTGCAATCTTCTGCTAAATTAAAAATTTAAAGCAAATTCTACGTAGATCTGGGCTGCCCGACTTGGGCTCTCAGAATCAATTTGATCAAGCAAATTTGATCAGCATTTAGGGCAGAAATAACTGTAAAAAGAAGACTGAAGATACCAAGAACTAAGAAAGGAGATGGATGTTTTGTCAAAAGGTGCAACTTCATTGAACTTTAGCCAATAGAAGATCATTCTTTAACATTTTATATCACTTCATGTAAATAGTCTTTTCTGATCAAGGAATGGTTGAGCATCTTTAAAAAAATCAAGAAACTCACCGTGTCGACTCCAGCCAGTAGAAGCTCTGTCATGCTGCCAACGATCTCCGTGACAGTCGTCTGGTCACTGAGCAGCAGGTGAGTGAGGTACGCTCCCTCCACCTCCTTGTTCCTATCCACATGCTGCTGAATCTCCTCCATTTTCTTCTTCACCAAATCCTCAGCTGAGACACAGAACACCACTCATCAGAAATCTTTACATTGCTTTGGAACATGGTTGTGAAAACATCCGATGCTCTCAAGCACTGACATGCCAATCAAAACTGTCTTTAAAAGTTCTGAATCATCACACAAGGCTTTCTTTTGCACTAAAGGTTGCAGGTTTGCTGCACTTCTCCAACTCAAACATTATCTTTTAGCTTCTAAAAGTAAAGATCTCTGAAACATAAGAACCCAAAAATTAGCCAAACATATAGAAAAATATCTTCTCTGAATCATAAATTATGCTAAAGAGATTTTAAAAGAGCTTCAGACTCATTTAACAGCGTTTTTGGTAATATTGTCGTTTAACTATGGTGGGGGATGGATGCAGATTATTTACAGCTTGTATATTGCCCGTGTGTGGTTACATTGAAAGGTGAAGGTCAACGAATGACTGCTAAAGCAGTAAATAGAGACATACATATTGTGTAAACTGCCCTGCTTGGAAACAGACACGTGTAAAGCTCATCAGAACCCGGATCCTGGACTTTGTCAGTTGAGAATGTCTGTAGAATCTGCAAACCTTCAACAGGTTGATAAGACGAGTCTTAGAAATTAGACTGCAATCATCTGGCTGGAAAATTAACCACTAACTGGGTGTATATGTGTTAACTAAGACAAACTTTTAACAATGTTTATCTGACATAAGCCTGAAGATCTGTCATAAAAGAGTTTTTTATGGCCCTGCTTCCAGTTATTTAACTTTATGCTTGAGATATTTTCAGTCTAATTAGGTTATCCCAAAGTGGCACAATGACTGTTTACCGACACTGAAGAGGTGATCCCAGGTTGCAACAAACTGTTTCCAGGCAGGCAAGTACGGCCAGACGCCTTTGGGGAAGAGGACGATGATGGGGGAGAGACGAAACATTTCACCGACGGAAAAGATGAACTTCTGTGTTTCTTCTGGCACCACCTCATTCATGCAGCCCATACGAGCCTCAAACAACACAGAGCAGATGCCTGTACACAAAAATGAAAATGTTAAATTTAAAGTAAAGGACAAAACAAGAGGTGGTGATGCCAAGCCTGAACTGGTACAATGCATGAAGATGCATCCTGCTTTCCTGGAAACACGAATAAGCAAAATGTTGCCCCATTCCTTAAAAGGCCTTATGACCAAAAAACAAAAAGATACATTGGGCAAGAGGCTGATGTTGGCCAAAATACAGAATGTCCCATGTTTTAACCACCCACAATGCAACAGTGCCCATCCACCCATCTTCCAAACCCGCTTATTCCCTTTCAGTGTCAATCCCAGCTACTGTTGGGTTAAGGTGGGGTACAACCTGGACAGTTAGCCAGTTCATTGCAGTAGCTTTGAAAATTTCAAATGTTTTTCATCTTTTATAATTTTTTGCATTCATTATTTCAACATGTATCTGCTTTGAATCAGTTTTTAGATGTTTGGTAAATGAAGTGACACTGGAAAACAGCAAAAATGGTCTGAAATCTAAGCAGAAATACAATGAACAAGCATAAAAGTATGTCTTCTACCTGCAATTTTCAAACCATAGACAGACTGAGGGTTTTTTATCCTTTCAAGAACTTTTGCATAGAAATGAAAAAGACGCCACAATGTCACTGACTGACAGCCTGCAGACTTTGAGTAAAAAGATAAAATACGTTAGAAAAAAAAGCTCTAAACATAAAAAATATATATATTTAACAGTTTTGTTTTAGATACTCATTTAACACTTAATATAACATGTTTCTAAGGAAAGAGTATAAAATAACCTAGTAATTTTTTTTGCCTTTGAACACTCCTACTCGGTCATATAAATGAAATAAACATTTCTTCTAACTTAATTTTCAAACAGTTAGAAAGTTACATTGCAGCAGTCTTCTTCCTTATCATCCTCAGTAGATCTAATCTAATCTAATAATCTAATAATAATCTAATCTATTAATAATAATGCATTTTCTTTAAAAAGTGCCTTTCAGGAGTCAAGGTCACGGTATAAATAAAACAGGTAAAAAAACAATAAAAACAGATGGGAGAGACGCAAATGATGAGGAGGAGGTGTTAAAAATATTATTTGCAGAACAGATCCATTTTGAATTTGGATTTCAGTACGGACAACCATCACCACCACTTGCTTGTGACAAGACTGTGCATCAAAATGGAAACAGTGAGGGGGTAAGGGAAGGACAGAGACGGTTGATGTTACAAAGATGGAGGAATAATGTCCAGGAGATGTTGTTGATGTGCGATTGGAAGAATAGAGAGCTGTCTGGGACAACACCCATACTCTTTACTTAGGAGGAGCAGATGGCCGAAGAATCATCGACAGAAAGGGTCAGGGTGTTAAGTTTGGAAAGGATTCATTTTATGCCAATGAAAAGTTTATTTTTATTGCTGTTGAGTTTCAGGGAGTTAGACAAAAACCAGGATGAGGCTGTAATATTTCTGGGGCATAGGTTATTAAAATCGTTTTAAAGGCAGAGGGAATGATTGCGGTAGAGAGGGAAGCGTGGATTATGGCACATACGAAGTGAAGCAGAGAATGCAGGCAAGATTTGACGAGGGGTGTCGGAGGAGGCTCGAGGGAACATGCAGTGAGGCTTCATTTCATTATCAGGTCAAAGATAGTGGACGCACCAGGAAGTTGAGAAAGAGACATGGGCAGTAAGTGAGGAATCGGTTCAGAGTAGAGGGGAGGATGAGCTTCAGAGCTGGTAAGATGGTGGATTTTTACAACTTTCTGGTTGAAAAACACCCCTAGACTCTCGCAGGTGTCAAAAGGTGTGGTGAAAAAAGAGTTAATAAAAGTTTAAATAAGATTTTGGAGTTGTCTTTGTTTGAGCTGATGAGATGAGGTTACCATTGGGTCATGTTACATTGGGTCATGTTACATTGGGTCATGTTACATTGGGTCCTGTTACATTGGGTCATGTTACATTGGGTCATGTTACATTGGGTCCTGTTACATTGGGTCATGTTACATTGGGTCCTGTTACATTGGGTCATGTTACATTGGGTCCTGTTACATTGGGTCATGTTACATTGGGTCATATTACATTGGGTCATGTTACATTGGGTCATGTTACATTGGGTCATGTTACATTGGGTCATATTACATTGGGTCATGTTACATTGGGTCATGTTACATTGGGTCATATTACATTGGGTCCTGTTACATTGGGTCATGTTACATTGGGTCCTGTTACATTGGGTCATGTTACATTGGGTCCTGTTACATTGGGTCATGTTACATTGGGTCATGTTACATTGGGTCATATTACATTGGGTCATGTTACATTGGGTCATGTTACATTGGGTCATATTACATTGGGTCATGTTACATTGGGTCATGTTACATTGGGTCATATTACATTGGGTCATGTTACATTGGGTCATATTACATTGGTTCATGTTACATTGGGTCATGTTACATTGGGTCATGTTACATTGGGTCATATTACATTGGGTCATATTACATTGGGTCATGTTACATTGGGTCATATTACATTGGGTCATGTTACATTGGGTCATGTTACATTGGGTCATGTTACCTTTCGTTACATTACGCTGAGTTATATTACTTTTAGTTATGCTGCATTATGTTGCGTTACGTCTTTTACAAGTTTAGTACAAAAATCACAGCTAAAAATCTTGCTCAGCAGTGGATCCGGCTTCCTTGCAGGTATCAGTCAGATGGTGTAAAAAAATGTGCATGAAATGACGGAGCTCGGAGCCTTGTTTCTGTTTGGCATCAATGCCATCTTTGCATCTCCTAAAGTTCATTGGGTTGTCGAGTAAGTTTATCACACTTAGTTTTATTGGGCTACAAAAACTGACACGGAGCACAACAAAAGCAAACATCGAACAGCCTATTGTAAAACTTTGCAAATATTCTTCATTATATATATATATATATATATATATATATATATATATATATATATATTTTTTTTTTTTTTTTGCTCTCCTAGCAACAGTTGAGGAGCAAAACCGAAAGTGGACAATTGACGAAACATTTTTTTAAGCAAAACAAATGACGAGAATGACTAAAAACTTGGTACAACGTATGCAGGCATGTGTGTAAATTTTGTATTTTTATTTCCTCAAATTAAATAAAAACACTTTTTTAAGTTAAATCTTTTTATATAAACATAATAAAAAATAAAAAATCTTTGCAATTTTTTATGTATTGAATCTAACTTTTTACATACTGGTAAAAATGAATAAATATATTATGTAATTGTAGGATAAGTGTATAATTGTTGAGGTTTTGAAGTTGCTCTTGCACAATCATCCAAAAAGATATTTTGTTTTAAAATAATTCACTTTATCATATCTTTCATTAATGTTGCTATTATATAGAATTGTCATTTAATAAACTGGAGAAAAAAGACATACTCTATTTGAAAAATGTTTGTACTCCTACAGTCTTTAGTCGGAAATTATTATAGAAAATATCACAACTTTTATGGCAACTTTTTAGAAAATGGTTCCAACTTCAGGTTATTTATGCCGAAATAACAATAAAAAACTTCTGCAACATCTTAGAAGGACTAATATATAACAGATGATAGGATTGGGAAATGCTCCAGCTACTATACATGCATAAGCCAAGCAAACACTCTAAGATAACCCTTTAAACCATGTTGTTCAAATGTTATACTGGTAACTTCCTGTGTGATGTCACTAAAACTCACTGGTTATTTCTCAGTATCTAATCAGCCTGAAAGGCCAAAAACCTGTGTCACAATAACAGCACCGTTACACACATGCAAGTGCTTATGCAGCATTAGGCTTTGGCTTATAACATTTATAGCATTTAAGCTCCATTCTTTTTTCCACTGTAAAACATGAGTCAAGGCCAAGTGTATCTAAGCTGACAGGAGGATTTTTCTAAGACTTTGGCTCCTTATTTGAAGTACCGGTATGATGTATTTGTGGTCAGAAGCAGGAAATGATTAAAAAAATGATCTTATTGCATTCGAGTTTGCAAAGTTAATCAAAAGAAGTCGTAGTTTGATCTGTGATTACCTTCAAATGCAAATTTGTAGAGTTCTCCAGTCAGGTCATTGACTGTGATACCCTGGTCACCGGTGGCCCTCAGCCAAGAAATTCTCTCGATAAAGTCTGTCACCACGTCATTTATGATGTTTGTGTAAGACGACACGTGCATGGGCTTTAGCATCCGGGGGTTCAAGATACTGCGTATGCGCTGCCACTTGGCCCCCATCCTGTAAACCACAAAGAATATGACCTAAAGACAAAATATTACAAATGTACAAAATATATAAAAATTTCAATTAAGCCTCTCACCTCTTTTTTTTCATTATTTTACCTGAATGTGTTATAAAAAATCTTCATTAACCTTAATTATGTAAGCAGTAATAGATAGTGTGTATCTGAATAGATTTTATTTACAACACAGAGCTGTCATCTTTCTTCAGGTACCATACTGAGAGTTGCTGTCACCCAAACTAAAGTAGGCAAATTGCTAACAGACTGTGGGTTATCTTCCTCATTTGTTTCTAAAAATAGCTGCAGGTGAGCTTTCAGTATTTTCCTGTATGGGACCTCTTAGTCATCCATGTTGCACTCGGTGAAAGGTGCTGCCACAACAAATCTGACAGAACTAGACTAACAGAACTTTTCCACATTCCACCGGGCTTGTTTTGAAGTTGATGGTATTGACCTACTCATAAGCACAACACTTACTTTAGGCTAGTATTATTCATTGATCATGTTTGTCCTCAGTGTTACCTGCAAACACTACAAGTTTCCTATAAAATGCACTTTGTTTCTTCAAAAATATATATATTTTTTTAAGTCCATAAGATGGTGATTTTTTTTTATCTTCAGCCCAATCACAGATTGAAATATTTTCTGAGTCAAAATACTCATATTTTTGATTTACTTAAGAATAAAAAAAAAAAAAAAAAAAAAAAAAAAGAACACCACAAATAAAGTGCAGACTTTGTGTTGACTGACTCTGTCAGAGGTCCATGGGATTTATTCCTGAGCTCTCGGTAGGCCCTCCAGTGAGGCATGTCTGACCGCACCGGGTATCTCCCCTCCTGCCTCAGGACCTGCTCTATGAGGTCGGCGCTGGCCACGTTCACCACAACCAAAGGACCATATTTCGACTTCCAAATGGGACCATAGATGTTCTTGTGTTCAATCTATGACGAAACAACAATTACCGTCTTTTTTTTTTTTTTTTTTTTTATTGAATCATGACTCAAATCAAACATACTTAAAAATAAAACAATCTGAGTATTTGTTTTAGCTGTAGCTGTTGCATCTGTGTAGTAAAGTACAGAACGACTCTACTGTAATAAAGGTATCATTAAGAAAACCAAATGTATCGCTTAATTCTGTGCTACTTTACATGGACATTTTTTAAATGAGAAAATGAAAACAATTCTATTTACAATTTTCCATCTCTTGCAGCTGAAACTTTGTTTCACACATAACTTGTTTGTGTTACAGTCATAATATGTTTTAGAAGGATATATATATCTATATATCTATATATCTATATATATATATATATATATATATATATATATATATATATATATATATATATATATATATATATCTATATATATATCTATATCTATATAGATATATATATATATATATATATATATATATATATATATATATATATATATATATATATAGATATATATATATATCTATATATAGATATAGATATATATATATATGGTGATAAAAAGAAATTTAGTTCTGTTAAAAATGATCATATTCCCCGTATTTGAGCTACCAAAGGAAACGCAAATAGGGCGACAGTGTGGGAAAAATGAAAAGATGGTCACGGTCAGACGTAACGCTGGGTGAAGTTAAGATGTAGGGGTCTTCCTGGTTTGAACCCACTCCAAAACGCGTTTCAGCACTCAGTCAAGTTAACCCACCTGCAGTTGATGCGAGGTTTTAAAATACCCTTTAACAAACAGCCAGTTTAAGGTTGTCAGGAAGCTCGGTCCCCCCAAGTCGTCCAGAGTTTTCAGTTTGTTGACACCCACGGTGCCGGATGTTTGGGGGCGGCGAGGCTCCCCGAGGAGCAGTGAAGGAACCCTTCCCGCCATTTCTTTCTTCATGTCCTCGCGCGGCAGAAGGCTCGTGCCTAGCTTAGAGGTGGTCTGCAGAGGCCTCCTTAACATGGTGGGTTTGTGACGAAGCTGTTCGACGCGGTGTGTAGGAGCTGCAGTCCCGCGCTGTGCCTCTCAGTGGAGTCGCGACTAGAAACGGCTGCGCCTTTTTAATGAAGCTGCCTCTATGAACTTTGAAACAGACCCCACTGCTTCCAAAGGAGCGTCACCAGCTGCTGATAGCTATTTCTAAGATACACACCACACAATTGACTAATTCAGTTAGTTAAGTTTAGTTCATTTTTGTCGTAACCTAAATAACGATAAATCACAAGAATACCACAAATGATCAATTATCTGATTCTGTTATCCGATTATTCCAAATGAATCACAGAAAAAGCATATGAGGTTTCTTTCATGAATTTGATATAGACCAATCTAAATGACACCAGATGGATTTCTGCTATAGATCGTACATCTTTCGCTTGATTTATTTCATTAGTTATTCTATATCGGAGACACAGACATGTTAAAGTTCCACTCATAAAAGTTGTGCTTTTAATGATGGAGGACATAAATGTGTATATATGGGAAAAAAACCTAGCTTAAGTTTGATTGCTAAGTATTTCAGTATTTGCATTGTTGTGAATCAGGAGCAGACAAATAAAAATGCACTTGGGAAAAGCTTGTAATTGTGACATAGAAGCTGCTTTGGCAAGCAACAAGCTCTCTGCTTTGCTCCATTCTGATGCATCCACTTGTAGACGTTTTCCTCGTCTGAGCTGGCATTTGGTTAAAAACTGTTCGGTTGGATGGCTCCAATATTCCTCACCATTTTTGTTGCAAGAGTAAGGTAGGTATTGTGATGGACCTTAAGCTAGCGATCGAGTTTCCTGAATTCAATTATTATATTGTAGGATAAAGCTGATAACGCTCATTTTAAGTTAGGTTTCCACATGTGCAATATTGAAAAAGTTATCAGGATGCAGAAAATGAAAAACACAAAGACAAGTAAAATCTTTAATTCACACATTTCTCTGTAAATGTTTCTCCAAATTGAGCATCCAAAGTAGGCGCAGAAAAATACATGTTTTGTTCAAGTAATTATAAGAAAAAGGAGCAGAAGAAGAAATAGCAGCTTCAGTTTTGCTTAATTTGGCAGGTGAGACAACTATTTAATGACGTTCGTGAGTCATTAAACTGTCTGACAGAACTAGAAAAGGCACATGGTGCCCCTGGAGTCATAGCCAGGTGATGTATTACCAGTATTACTACTATAACCCGTTAGTAACTTGCTCTTCCAGCTGGTTAAATATTTAAATAAACATAAACTATGTTTGGTCAAGTTTAAAAAGATAAATAATTTGATTCAAGTATTGCAGGCTGAAGATACTATCAGCATTTCAAATAAATGAAAATGAGCTAAACTGCAGTGCAAAGGGCCAGGACAATTCAAAATAAAGCTACAGATTACTATTACACAAGTTTTTCCACTTAAAACGTAATGCAATTACTTTCTTTGAGTTCCTTTTCTGACAGATCATAGTTTTGTAAACCCCCGTCACTGAAATGCAACGTTACTTGGATGGTTAAAGCAAAGTAATCTTCCTTCATATTGATTTTCTAAAGTGACTATTAGTTACATGTTCTCTCAAGAGGAAATACTAGTTTCTTTTTTGTTCCAGTTGACTTGAGTACTCCAAACTAAAACAATTTATCATGGATGCTCCAAAAACAAAGACAGAACATGTTTTGTGAACTAAGAACAAACACAACTTCTGTAAGGCACAGAAACAGGTCTTATTATTGCTAAGTGTAAATGCAGAAGCATCAGAGGAGGTTTAGGCACCAGACCATGGACATGTCATTCCCCCTATTACATTTTCTTCGTCAATTATCTATCCAACTACAAATCTCTCTCGATAGGCTGTTCAAACAGGATCTATACAATAACAAAGCAGACAAAGGTTGACGGTGGTTGAGATGTAACACATTATGATGGGATCTGTGTGTGAGGCTCTCCTGTGACGGAGGAGGCCCAGATTTGCTGCTGGCTCCTTGAATCCTCGGGGATTTCTTCTTATGGTATTGGACACTTTCACACCCTTCAGTCATCACTTTCACTGCCCGATTCACTCAGCTGGAGGTCACTCTCTGTAAGCAGAAAGAAAAGATTCAAATAGAGCTTTGTGTCCACCAACATATTTAACCAATAAATGACAAACTTGATGTAGTAGGAAGTCTTGAGGCACAGGGAAATATACAATAACAATATTGTTAGCATCCATCTGGATATAAAAGCAATCTCTAAGATTCATCAGTGCACCTCTATCACTGTTTAAGTAGACTTCAGAGGACATGGCTACAGAGGGCGCCGCTGTTAAAAGTAAACAATAAAAATAAGGAAGTTAGGCAGAAAAAAATGTCACATGGTGCTTTGTTCCCACAGAAGCAGAAAGAAGCATAACAAGAAAGAGAAGCAAAACATGGAGGAGGCTTGGTCATTGTTTGGGGGTGCTTTAAACTGAGTGTAAAAACTAGAGGAGCCATGCAAACAGGTGGAGTAAGGAAGAAGGTGTTGGGTTATCTTTAGTACAGACGATGACAGATAAGATCAGGAACTTAATAACTAAGAGACGGCTCCTCTTATCTGCTTCATAGATAAAGCCATAGAGGTTGAATGGAAATGTTTAGAAGAGAGACAATTAATATGTAAGTTAAAGAATACTAAGACTCTTATAGCTGCCGGCAGGAAGGTCTAATAGAAGACCACATTACATTTATCTACATAATGACGCCCTGTGATGGACTGGCAACTCGTTCACGGTGTACCCCGCCTTTGCCCAACAGTAGCTGGGCTGGCTCCAGCTACCCCATGACCCTGAAGTGGATTCAGCGGGTTCAGAAAATGGATGGATGAAAGTAATAAAAGAGAGCATGAAGAATGATGTTAGAGAAGACAACACAGAGGACTGAATGGAGTCAAATGACTTCAGATCATGATAGTTTTCGTTTTAAACCCATTTCCCTATAATTATGGTTCAGTGGTTTGTGCACACATGGCTGACAAGAAAACATCTGTTCTTTGCAAATACTAAAAAGATTTTAAAATGACTACACACAAATGCTAACTGCTTAAATTAGCAGACCCTAATACTTTTTGCAACCTTGCCATTGTCAGAATAATCAATCATTAAAACTTAATGCAATTACTCTCTTTGAGCTCCTTTTCGGACTTTCATGAATCAAATTTTCCTTGTTTCAAACTGAGTAAATAAAGTTTTCACAATTAAAAGTCAACAAGAACCAGTTCTGCAGGCTTTTATTTCATGTTAGTTGTTTGATCATCTATGGAATATTAAAGCTTCAATAACAGACCTGTTTCTTAAATGGAAAAACTGCATGTTTCATTTAACGTTGACCTCTAAAAACATGCTCGCAGACTCCACCTCACCTTTTTGAACAAACTGTCACATGATAACCCCTAACTCGCACCCCTGAGGGGTATTTCTAAGTAGGTGTTTGTCATGTCTAATGGGCAAAGGTTTTGTTGAGGGACAAGAGTTCAACTAATATTTAGGTAGAAAAGAGCACGCGTTTAACCTACAAAGTACGATTCCTGCTGTCTGCTTAGAAGCCACTCGCCTCACTGGCTCAATAAGAGGAACTTAAGTGGAAATGTTGCTTTACCTTTTGTTACAAATGTTGGCCCTTTTTAAAATAGTGCAAAAAACTTCAAAGTTTACCAAATTTTGTTTATGTTGTCATAGAAAACAACACAAGTTTTGGATTCTGGATAAAATCAGCATAATCATGATTAAATAACAACTAGAAATACTTTTATTCTTATTTTTATTTTAAATATGATTGGAGCTGAGAGGGAAATTCATTTATTAGTTATTATTATTTTTTTATTTTTATTATTATTAGTATGACATTGATTAGGCATTCATTTAGTCATGATTTCAAACATTGCAAAAGTTAAGGTAAAGATTTTTATTTCAAATTAAGCTTTTAAAAGATTGATCTTTCACTATTTTTCAAAAAGTAAATAAATTACATGTATTGATATTTTTAAGCAAGGAAAGATTCACTAAGTAAGGTTGTCTTAATGGCATATAATAGCATTAAATGAGTTGGCTACTCACTTAGAGTGTTCATGAGTCCCCCTCCACTTTCCTGATGGTGGCTGGTTTTGTTGGAGCTGGTGTTGATGATGGGCATGCTCTGGTTAGGAGGTGCTGAAGGCGGTGCGCGAGCCTGTTCGTCCTCTGAATCACTGCTGCTTGAGCTTTCCTCGCTGCTGGAGGACGACGAGCTGTTGGAGTTCGAGGAGCTGCCGCCGCTGCTCAGCTGATCCATGACCCGCGCCTCTGCCATCAATTCTGCACACGGTGAGTAACAAGGAGAGAAAGTCATGCAGGTATTGGAATACACTTAGTAGAAAAGAAAATTATGGTTTAAATCAACAGAACAACTTAGTCCAAGTAGAAAAATAGTCCAAATATTTCTAAAATATCTGGAAGACAAAGTTCCACATGTTTAACAACTCGTCACCTCTCTCAATGTCATCCATCAGCGATGCAGGAGAGGTCTTTTCTTTGACTGGAGAACTCTTAGAGCTGGTGGAGGTCTTACTACTGTTGTTGTTGCTGCTGCTGCTGCTGCTGCTGCTGTTCTTCACCTGTTGGCTAAGACGACTGGTCTGCTGCTCCAGACGAGAATGAATTTTACTGCTGCCCTCAGCCCTGGAAAATCCAGATGAAACAAGGAAGGGATGACTGAGTTGTTGACTAGTTTAAAACACACTCGTTACATTATAACCCCCAAATGTCTAAACAAATAAACATAAAAAATGTATCAATTTAATTCTGTTTATTTATAAAGCACCACTGAGGGCAACACAAAAAGCGTCTGTTTATCAGCACCAACTGAACTCAAATGTCCAAAAACTTTATTTTCAGTTGTGCTTTAGGAACATTTGATAGATAAGAATCATAAAAAAACATGAATCCCATAAAAATGTAACTTGGTTTGTTTTTCACCTGGTCTTTTTCACAGCTATGTTGCTGTTGAGTTTCTCCAGTCTATATTCTCCAGTATCATGGTTCACAATGAGGATGCACTCCTTCATGTATGGCCTCTTGGATCCCTTGAAGACTGTTACTGGAGCACTTGACCCCTAAAAAGAGAAATTTCAGCAAGAAGAGTGTGTTTAGACTGGCAACCTATCCGGGATGAATCCTGACTTTGTCATAAAGAAGATGGGAAAGGCTCCAGCAACACACAAGACACTGCACACGACAAAACAGCTACTCAAAGAGGATGTATGTAGGGCTGAGCGGTATGATAAGACCTTTTTTCTATATGATAGCAAATAGTTATCGTTTCATATGAGGCCTTATTGTTTACATGATCATTGTTGACACAGTTTGGCACTTTAAGCTTTTATTTTACATGGAAACAGACCTAATACAGCAAACAAACTTTAAGGAAGATGGTCGTAGATGTGTTTCAGACCAATATAAATACAATCAAGTTATCATTCAGCCTAAACTGAGGACCTTCTACTGAAAAAAATACAATTTTTGTTACAAAGATGTGATGTGGATAGACTGAAATGAACCAGACAGTGGTTTTTTGTATGCCGGTTACTACTCTCATGAGAAGCACTGTGCCATACAGCTACCTACAGATGCCGTGCATCTTTACTGTCAATGAGATGATGCCAAAGATCCAAAATTTTTCAGTCTGTTTTTAATTTTGAGACTACAGCCAGATCAAGATTATTGATAAATGTTGTGAATTTGGTGACTATGTGTCACAATGACTGGCAAAATGCAAAATGAAGCTTTATTTCTATTGTTTACATTTTCAAAACAACAGAAAACAAGATAAAGGCATGTGCAGCAAAAGTTTGGGCACTCTGTAAGCGTAAATAATAGAAATAAAGGAAATTTTCGACATAAAAATGAGCACTATAATCAGATAAAGTGGTTTTGGCTGTAAACTCAGCTTTTCCTTTTAAAAACTAATTAAATATGACATTTTGGAGCTTTATTTTTTTTCACCAATACAACATGAAAGAAAATCCTCTGAGAATGACACTCACCTCTAAATTGGGTAAAGTAATAGTAACTTGCTCTCCTTTTCCCACTTCTAGCTCTCCTTCACAAGTTGTGTCAATAGAAGCTGGTTTGAAGTCATCTATAGACAACAAAAATATAAAAACAGAAAAAAAATCATTCTGTGTTTTACATATGTTATAACTCAAAAGTGCACGAATGTCTAGAGTCTGCAACCTTTAACACTAAAAGAAGCATTTGTTTCAATATCTTACTGATCAACTTTTTATTTAGAAAAATAAACTGCTTCTTGGTCATTAAGCTATTCATATTTAAAATGTAGTTTAACATTTTACAATAATTGAAATATGACTGGGATATATTTTCTTTGCCAGCAGCCCATACGAAGTTCCTTTCAAAATAAAATCAACCCTGTGTCAAAGATCCAGCTGCTGTAGCAAATTTGCTTGAATTAAATTAAAAAAATAAGTCGAATATGACTTTTTCTATCATTAGGGATGGATGGATCTATGAATAGATGGACAGTGGATTCAACTTTTTGCCATTCTTTCGCTCAGTTATCTGACATGGTAAAAATCTACACATAAATGTTAACACTTAATTAACTAAAGCAAAATTAACCAAAACTGTATACCCATTCTTAAATCAAATTGTTTGCATTATTTTTTTTCAAAGCCAAAAAGCCACAATGGATGGATAAAAGAGTCCTATTTTGTCTCCAGAGCCTTAGACTGCAGACCCCTGGTCTAGACCTGTAGTTAGCTGACGTTGCCACTAGATGGCTTCACTTCACAAAGAAAAGTGCCGGCGGTTTCACAAACATGTCGACAGTTTAAGCAAAAACTTGCTCCCGTTAATGATTCAAAACTTTAACAAATGTGCAGAGAGTTTATCGATACAAAACACAACCGATGTCGCTTAAATTCCTTCACTCTGAACGTGTAAAGGGGCCGTTTTTGGAAGTTTAGCTAACGAGCTAACTAGCATACAACTGTTAGCATGTGGGAAAAAAAGCCAAACTTGACCACTTGATTCTACAACCAACTTACATCGCACTGTATGGTAGGCACTTTTAGGGTGTTTCTCAAATGTCTCTCCGAGTTTGAGGACATGTTCTTGGTTGCCAAAGTTGCCGTAACCCGTTCCATTCATTCTATCAGTTTCATCAGCTGAAAGCCTGTTTCCGTTGTGCTTTGCTTCCTAATGCGATGACAGGTGAGGCGAAGTACCGTTAAGTCCCGCCCTCTTTCGTTTACGATTAGAATCCTGTCAATCTAGATTTTCAAAGTAAAAGAGAGATTCTGCTCAAAATTTTATCTGGGTCAAATTTTTGACCTTTATTTCTTATAAAACTGTGAATAATATCTACAACTCTGTATTTGTTAGCGTATTTTTTATTGGAACATGTGCTTGATTTAAAAAAATCTATAAAAATATGCACTAATCTTTTTTTTTTTTTTTTTTAAGAAAATTAAACTCAATCACAAAACCTAAAATAGTCCTCTAAATTGCAATTTTAGGAATACCAAGACCTTTATGATTTTATTTTAAATCTTCTGGTGGTGTTGTAATCACTCCAGTGTATTTAGATGCATCCTAATGAACGCCACATTCAATTTAAACCCGCACAGCCGTTGCATCAAAGAATTGAAAGAAAAATTACATTTTTGGCAAAAATGAGTTTTTTAAAACCTTTTGGTGGAATCCACAAAAAAGTGCAATATCACTTTTGAATATTTGATTTGATTTGAAATGGTTTATTTCAAGCAGACAGGATATACAAGACATGTGTAACACAATCAACAACAACAAAGATTTGCAGCAGTAATCATGTCAAACATAGGATAACTAGACATCAGAAATGTAAAATCACTTTTGTCTTCAAGTGGAGGCATTAAGGAGGCATCTGGATTAAACCACAAAATTCCATTACATCGCCTGGATTGGACCCCACTCTGATGCCACTCTGGTTGGGGCTTGCAGGCAAGTGTCTGTTGGCCGGGGATTCTGTCACAGGCCCTGGTCCGGTCCAGCCTGACGAAACAATGTGGGATCAGTCTCTCGTGGGCCCACCACCTGCAGGAGAGCTCAAAGGGGGCTGGTGCGATGTGGGTGGCAGTCGCAGGTGGGTCCCAAACTCTGATCATGAAACTTGACTTTTGGGACATGGAACATATTATATTCCAAAGAATTAATTATTCACAATGTTTTGATCATTTGGATATAGAAAGTAGTCATTTTAAAAAGGAAAAGCAATAGATGAGTTGTTCTTACCATAACGTTTTGGTTAATTAGCAAAACCTTTCGCGTCAAAAGGGCTTTTGACATTTCGTGGAGGCAGCCATTTTTAAATAAGCGGGCAGAGCCCTTCTACTGCCTCTAGTGGAATGATGACGAACTACAGGGTGAAAAACATGGATCAAGTAATATACAATGGGTTCTTAAGGACAGTTTGGATTTTACTAACAAGATAGGGGTCTCTG
This sequence comes from Oryzias celebensis, assembly GCA_014656515.1. Lineage (NCBI taxonomy): Eukaryota > Metazoa > Chordata > Actinopteri > Beloniformes > Adrianichthyidae > Oryzias > Oryzias celebensis. The sequence goes on along the minus strand of BNCR01000017.1, from coordinate 10,553,485 downwards.
AGGGTTAAAAGATTTCATACAATATAATGTAAAGTAGCAACATCAGTAGTGTGAGCTGTTCTTCTAATAAATATCTCAGCCTGAGGAGCTTTGAGGCAGTGTGGAAGTCCTGAACGTGACTAATGAGCTGCTGCAGGAATACTGGCTGACAGCAGTTGCAGTCTCTGCAGGCAGCAGGGGGCTCTAAGCTCCATCAACATCAAGGCGCTGAAAATAATCTTTTTTTTTTTTTTCCTTTTAACTGTCAAAGACTTCTAAGCCCCCAAAAATCCTGTCGTGCCTGCACTTTACTCTAGCCATATGCTCTGCTGTCCTTAAACATTAAGGGATCAACATTACGCAGGAACGTCAGGACAATAGCATTACAGTAAAGCTGTCCACTCATTTTAATTCACCTGTAGCATTGGCGTTTGTGTGTAGGGGAGTGGAAAAGAGGCGTGACATACGAGACTCAGCTCTGTCCACTTTGACTTTAGTTTGCAGAATGACTGGCTTTACAAATACACCACCAGATCATCTAAAAAGTCTTTTTGGCCTCTATTCTTTCAGCCAATTCTTTAAAGTCATCCAGGCTTTGAAAACTGACTAAGACAAGACATGAAAGGACCTGAATCCTGTTTCACTGAGCGCACGAGAAAAGAAACCAGGATGGGTCTGTTTTCATCAGTGGTGAAAACAATAGGTGTCTTCTGGTGCTTAAAGTTACTTAGGGGAATACCCCTGAACTATAGGAGGTGCAGCTTATGGTCTGTGAGCAACTGTATCCTCAACTGGTTGAGAGTTCCATGCTTGTAAGAGAAAGACAGTGGTGACATGTGAGCTTTCATCTGTCTACAGGGGTGAAAAGGGGTTCCTCTTCAACCAAAGTATACTGTAATGATGACGATGCAGGCAGTTTTTTGAGTGCTGGATCACAAAGGGTATACAAGGAACTTCACTTAAATTCCTTCCTAGTCTAGAATACTTTCTACATGTACCTAAGACACCTATGAAATTCAATAGAAAAATAAGAACTGAGACTGACGATTCAAAGTGCTCTGAATTCTAATTTTGGGGCTAGCGATAGAACATCTAAGACATTGAAATAGAAAAAAAACCCTCTAAAGTAATGGAGATAGAAGACTTAATTACATTTCTTTTCTTCCGTTTTATATTTCCATTGTTTGGCCTTACGTAGACCCATTAAATTCATAGGAAACCACCAGTACTTTGAAAACACCAGCGGTCATTCATTTACTTTAGCAAGACAAGTTTTAATTTCTCCTTCATTATCATGTTTACACCAGTAAACTGCAAAAAAGTTTTTTTTGCAGTTGCATATCTTAAAGTGGACTTGCTGGGGGACACTTTTCATCTTTGTATTGTATTCAGTTGTTGAGACACAGTTTTGACAAAAATCTTTCATGTCAAATCTGAATTTGCACCTAATGAAGGAGAAACCTTTTTTAGTTGTTAATTATCTTGTAAATAAACTTTAGTTTATTATAAGTCTTTTTGTTTCATTGTTTTTCTCTATGCATGAAAAAGCTTCTGGTATTCATTGTTTCTGAAGATTTAAATCCTGGTCATGTGTTTCTTTCAACTCGTTTAAATCTGTCTCTTATTTGAAGCTTAACATGCCTACATTTCCTGCAGATGCAGTCTATCAAGTGAAAGAAAAACCATGAAACGTTTTAAAACTTGGGAGCATTGCTTGATTTCTAGTCATTCAACTCTAATTTGTTTATTTTTGAGCAGTTCCACTTTTCATTGGAGTCCTCCACTTCTTAGATCATGCAAAATGTCTCAGGTCTGAAAGTTGTATTACTGTGACCACTGAGTGTGAGAAGAGTCGTGTAACTCAAACTTTGGAGGTGACCCACAGCAGCAAGATCTGCAGGCAGAGAAGGGGGTCGTGTGTGTGTGGGGGCAGCCTTTTTCTTAAGGGCCAATCAGAAGCAGTCTTGAACCTGGGTCCTATGCTGCTTTCACTTGCAAAAATTAGAGCTTGAATTTCAAACGTACCATCAAAAAGCGTGCCCACTCACTTTAATTTGATGTCAGGAAATTACATTATGTGTGATCATTAATAATATTGATCTCTTCATAATGTTACGGTCATGCAAAACTCACTCACAGCAGTGGCCACTCCTGAACCACACTAGGACCACCACCAAGGAATCACACATCAACTAACCAGTCTGATAAGGATCATTGATTTTTACATGAACTCAAATGACATCTAGAAGTTTTATTTTTGGCCAAACATCTGAAAAAGTCAGCATGTACATAACCTGAATTCTCCATCGACAGTGAGAACTGAAGAAACAACAAGGACGAGGAGCAAAACAACTCAAAGTTTAATTTCCTCGAAGAGATAAATCCAGCGAAAGCATGACTTAGAAGACTTAAAATGTTCAGTGTGTAAATGTATTTAGATTTTCACACAGGGAATCATTACTGGGAAATAACTCAAAGTAAGTTTGGAAATAAATTATTACCACTTTATGGTTACATGCATAAATGTATGTATGTTTCATTTATTTTCATTCCTCGTACAATTTCACCAACATTTGCTTCCATTCCTACAGATATTGATACTTCAGTGTTAAAATTTTAAATGTGGACATGGGACTTTACGAGCCGCTCCTGAACGCATCACGGTTCCCAAGGAGAACCCCGCAAAGGAAAAGAGTCTGGTGTCTGGGAGACTCCTAAACGCCTCAAACATCATGCGGGAACACCTTCAATGACACACAGCGCCGCCTGCATCGTGCCAGGTTTCACTTTAATTCCGTTCCGGTCCAGACTGCAGCGGGGCCGCTTTTCAAGCCTAATCGGTGTCTAAATTAAGCCGCGAGGTTTCCACCTGCTCCCTGGACCTGGACCTGGACCTGGACCGAACCCGGACTCCTGCTTTTCCTTGTGATGGAGGAAAACGCTTTGACTGAGTTGTGGGTAGGTTACGTTGTGTGGACTGAATAAACAAATCTGTGAGCTTAGAAAATATAGCTTTAACACATGTCAGCGAAAATGCAGCTTAAGTCACTTAATCAATCACTAATTCACTGGGATCTGGTCTTAAAAATGTAGGGAGCTTAAAACAGCCTCAAATAAACCCAGTTTCTCTTTTTCATACTTGGTTATATTTCGGTATTTTCTATTAAAATGTTCAATATTTTTATTTAGTTTATATTTTTCCAACATTTTTAAAAAATTGAAATAAGAGGAAACACATCAGCTTTAAACACTGGATTTTATTTTGAAAGTCCTGAATGCAAACCTATGGGCTTAATCACACACACACACACACACACACACACACAAAAACAAGTGATAGATAAAATCATCCTTAAAGAGTTAAACGGGGTGCAAATAAATAAATAAATACCCCAAAAGAAAGATGCAATGTATTACAATTGTGTTTTATGCCAATCCAGAGCAGTCAGGTTAAACAGTTATTTCTAAAACAGATGCTCCTTTTATGCTGTGGTACTCTGTTTTTTTTTATTGTTATTATTAGGTTTTGAGACCATTTTTTAGCCTTCAGTATTTGGAACTAAATCTATCCATGGTCTAACAGAGCATTGACCATTGTTCTGCCTGGCTACAGGGCTGAAGCAGGTTACTCCTGCTTTCCTCTAGTAATATTGTACAGCAAACTGCTTTAGCCTTGACCATAACTATGTCGTCATCATGCTACTTTTCCACTACACAGTTAAGTTTAGTAAAAGTCTCTCCTTATTTACTTAAAATTTGCTTTAAACACATGCCAACTAAAATAGTTTCATTTTAGCATTTGCAGATGGGGTTAATCAGAGACACACTAAAATAGGGGAGTTTGCATGGACATCTGTTAAGACCCACTTACATTACATTTGGATCTATTTTTTTAAGTGTTTCCAGTGATTTTTTTAAAAATGATGACTATTCTGTTGAAAAAACTGTTTTATTTTCTAGAGCATAGTTTCTGCTCAGCAGCAGGAGTTGATTGGAAATTCACCTCTGAGTTGTGGGTGCGACTACTGGGGTGGAGCAACCCCGCCCCCTTTTCCTTCTCTTTTACTGAGAGCTCACAGTTTATAGTTTTGAGCCAGATACCAGCTAGGACTAAAAAAAAAACAAAAACGTAGATGGACCTATTTGTCTGCAAGTAGATGCACCCAAAATTCATCTTTTTAAATGTTTCATCTGCTTCTGATTTACAAGGATTTGAATAAAGAAATACTCAGAAATGTAAGTTTAAAGCTTAATTTTCTTTAAAATATGTCCTCAATCATCAAAAAATTCCATAAGAACATGTTAAAAACACCAAAAACGTGTTCATATTGGAGTGGGTCTTTAATAGCAATAGAAAAATGACAATGGAGGGTTTTTTTATTTTCTGTTATTGTTATCAGGACCATTTCTTTAAGCAAAAAGAGAAACTATATTCTTCTTTTTTTCCATTAGGGGAGTCCACAGAGTCTCTCTGAAGCTCCCGGGACCCATTTACCCTCCCTTTAGTTTGAGCATGACTGGGCTGCAGCAGGCAGGAAGGCAGGTGCATCCAAGCCAGAACTGGAAATGTTTCTGGGGCTGATGGGAATGCTGGCTGACTTCCAGACTTCAATCAGATAATGTTAATGAATACGGGAAAATGGTGCTATTTGTACTAGAACAGCAGTTTGCTAGTTTTATTGGAATGAATAATGCTGAATAATGGGACTTCAAACTGTCCTGGAATAAATATTTGATGAATTCAGATTTGTTTAAAATATGTCATGCAAGCTGAGGGAGGTATGTGTGAAGAAAACCACCTAAGGTGCAGTTTGCATTGCGACACAGGCTAAACACTGAAACCTTTTAATGCTTATCTTGCGCAGCTTCAGCATGTTTATTTTAAGCAAAGAAAAATTCAATGACTGATCCATTAAAATGAAACTCCTGACTCCACAGCAAACATTAGGTGCTACTTTAGTCCTGCATTGCATATGAAGGAATTTAATCAAGGCTTTTTTTTTTTTTACTGCAAACATCACCACACATGAATTAGATGGATTCATGTCACATTGTTTTCGAGGATCTTTTTGCTTTTCTCTGTACTTCAGCTTTGTCTATTTTTTTTAGATTTTTAACTACTTTATTTATATTAGACTCAACCCATCTGTCTTCCAAGCCTGGGTTGCTGGAGCCTATCCAAGATACTGTAGGACAAAGGCGGGGGCACACCCTGAGTAGGTTGCCTGTCTTTCATAGGACCACACAGATTTGCATTCGCACATTTAGACCTAGACACAACTTATGCTATGGTCACAAATCTCAAAATGCAACCGCAAGGCCACCTAAATGCAAGTTTTTCGGCAAATGTGGCAGGAGGTCACACGGCGGCATTTGTAATAAGCAAGGCGGCACACCGCGCGATGACTGGGGAGGTTTTAAGAAAGAGTAGGACATGTAGTGAGATGTTTTGCCCAACTGAAAGAGCAGTCACGACGACGGCCAACATTCACCGGCACCATCCAGAGTCTCTGGAGTAAACCCACGGATGAACGATGAGAACATGGAAACTCCACACAGAAAAGTCTTAGCTGGGATTTGTACCAGAGCTTTCTAGCTCGGAGGCAACCAATATACCATCAAAGACATTTCTGACACATTTTATACAAAAGTTTTGTATTCTAGTGCAGCATCCTGACTGATAAACTCAATGGGAATGTAAGGTCTTCCACACCCGTTAATGCAAAGATGATAAAGCATGCCACAGACTGGCAAACATTCTCATAGAATGCATAAAATGGCTCTGATGTGTTGCTGGGTATGGATTTAACTTCACAGTATGTCAGGGACTCCATTTGACAGTAAATATTTCCATCAAACTGCATCCTTGAGGTTTTCACAGTGAGCTCTTGGCATGCCTCTGATCTGGGGCTTTCCTTTGCAATGCTGAAAATGTGTCTGTAGTTTGAAAACATTGTTTAAAAACCATGAAGTCAATCAAAAAGTCAAGGACTTCTTGTAAAAAAAAAAAGGAAATATTTCTCAACCTTAGAGCATGTCTTATCATCAATGATTTATATGCCTTCTCATATTTTTTAGGTGAAATTACTCCTTTTCGTGTCCAAGCAGATCCCCACAATTTTAGCAGTAATTGCCACACATTTAGTATTTCCAAAAATGAGATGAGACTGCTTCAGCCTGTCGGGGTAAAGCAGCGGTGATGAGTGACAGGTATACTCCAGCCCCTGCAGCTGCTAATGCTAATATGTACACAACAAAAATCGAATATACTGCTGGAATTTGGCTTGATAGAGTATAATTACATCAAAAGCCTTAGAGTAGAGGCCCACTTATGGTTTTACAGTTCATTGGTTTCTTTCTTTCTTTATTGATAATCTAAACATGTATTTCTGCTGCTGAGGTGAAGTACTTGAAGCTTTTCTGTTATCTGCTTCAGCCACTATGACCTTCCATTGCATAAGTCAGAGCACATATGTTTTTAATCATCCATTATTTTCTGCAGCCTGGTTAGAAAGATGCATTTTAAATCTGTTCTCATAAAGGCATTTAGCCTCGCAGGCAGGAATGCTCCTCAAGGTTAAGAGAAACTCATTTCGAGATTTTTATTTAAGAATTCAAGGCAAAGAAGGATGATAATGGAAGCTCGTTTGAGGCATCCGATCTCCTCTCCTGAACCCCTCTGTCCCCTAAGAGCCTCCTTTGTTCCTCTGACCAGCCTGCTGGATAAACGAGAAAGCGTCCCCCTGTGTCCTGTTAGAACATCAGTCACAGCTGCATGCACGGCCACATAAAGGCAGCATGACTGACGGTGTCTGCAAGTGTCTGTCACCCATCCCCACCCAGGAGAAAGTAATTGAAACAGTGCATTGTGGGTGAGTCTGGAGTGTGCGTCCCAAAAACAGAAGCCCACTAATTACGGTGGATTAATTAGGAACCAGGCAGCTGCGGCAGAGATGAGCTGCATCTAGGAGAGCATGAGGAATTGATGCTGCTTTAGGTGAAGCTTTTCAACATGAACTTAAACACTCGAGGTACCTCATTACCTCAGCCACAGAGTCACGGTCGATTCAGTTCGGGTCACAGAATCATTTTTCATGTCTGAATGAAAAGAGATTTGAAGATAAGAACTAAAGGGGAAGAAAGGAGGATGTTAAAATACTGTTATGCACATTTTCTGTCTCACACAGATGGTCAAAGCAGTGAAATACAAAATAATAGGATTGTCATGTTTCACAAATGTCACACTAGGTCATAATATTCTTAACTTTAGAGGTGCTACTTTGTTTGCTTTTGATCTGTTCTACTTTATTCTTCTGCCCAATGAGATTTCTAACCTAATGAACTTCTAATTTAAAGACCCACTCTAATGAAAATCATGTTTTATGTTTGTTTGACATGTTCTTGAAGCACAAAAAGACAATATGTTTTTGGGGGCTAGAAAACACACGAAGACAATACTTAAAATCCTTCCTTTTTGCTTCACAATGAATCTATTTGGCCAGTCAGTTTTAAAAGAACCAACTAAAGTAAAATTTTAAGAAATCTAAAATATTGAGACTCAATTTCTAACAATAACTGCAGATTTATTAAGTTTTATTCTTTTATGGTTTAATGGTTTCAATTTTCGGAGTTTGATGATGGAAATCTGCTTTTGTGCATCTGTTTAGCCTGTTTCCTTGGTAAAAAAATGATGGTAAATGTGAACTTGGTAGAGTGTCAAAAATGTTCTTACATCTTGAAGAGAAAAACAACAGCAAAAGTCTTAGCTTGCTGCTATATTCCACTAATATAAGAAAGTAAATGTAATACTTTTTGATTTCACAAAGTGATTTAATCTACAGGAGGCTGTAAAATAACCCCAAAACGTACAGAGAATGCATTGATCCATGAAACGTTTTCTTTTGTCTCTTTTTACAGGAAGCAAGAACTTGAACTGCACCATGTTCAGAGAACAAAGTATCATCAGATTGTCAGGAACCTCGTGATTGACAGGTACACCATTGTAAAAATATATAATTCAATGCTTAAATGCATATTGAATAATGACAGAAAAGGTTTTTTATTTGTAACTACAGCAGATCCAGAATTTAAGCTTTATTTGATCAAATCATTTATTTTTTTGTATCTGTTAGAATGTACACACAGCCTGATTCTTTTTGTTCCAGAAAATGCTGAGACTGAAATAGCTTGCCTGACAGTTTTTTGTTTTGGAGGGGTGGTTGTCCTCTGAGGCTTGCCATCCACATGCCGAAGGCAGCAGAATAGTGCTGGAAATATGCATTTCTCTGAGAGATTTCCCCCCTGTGAACAAGTGTTTCTGTGGGTGTGAGTGACTCGAATGCGGATGCAGAATGCTAATATGATTTGAAACCCCTGCTATTTGTGTGCTACCTGTCAGCTCTCAGGCATTTCCTCTTTGTGTGTGTTTGTGCTGCATGAATTTACACACCACCGCACAGTTCAGCCTGATTCCAGTCAAAGAATGTTCTTCCGGCAGGAGGTATATATTTTAAAATCTGCTGAATCGACACATCTGCGTTCAGCAAACAGGTTGGGTAGTTTGTCTGCAGGATCCCAAATGAAACTGTCTGATTCAATAGACAGAAGAGCCTTCAGTGACTCCCCCCGTGTAGCTGCTTTGCCTTTAGCTATTTGTTTGGGTAAAAAATTGATTAAAATAGTGCTTTGTACATCTCTTTTCACCTTCCTTCAGTCTGTCCATCTTGCATCTGGCTCTGAAATGGAAGATGTCTTTGTTTTCTGGTGTATGTGTAGAGAACCTTGTTAAGACTGTAAAGATACATAAATGTGCATGATTTATATCTTCCCTTTAAGCCAGTACAAATATTAAAAAAACAATTTTTTTAGGCCTCAGATCCTTAACGCTTACAGTCCAACTCAGATCATCTTTTGATCGTTTTTCAAAGCATTTCAAGTGGTCTTTTAACTATGATTATGCCATTTTTTTTTTGCCAAAATCTGTGTCGTTTTCTACAACGTATTTTTTGCAGAGCGGCAGGAGTTCATTAGAAATTCACCTCTGAGTTGCAGGCAGGACTGTTTGCATGGAGTGGGCCTTTCCCACTTCCCATCATCCCTATGTTAACACGCTCTCCTGCTATCTTACAGCCTCTCACAACCCCAGCCTAACATAACTGAAGCAACAAAAACAGCGAGCAGTATTTGAACTATCCAGTTTAGAGCCAGATGCCCTAACATAGATAAGGAAAACAAAGAAATACATGGATCTAATTGTTTAAAAGTGGTTGGATTAGAAAGGAGTGGAGCATGGAGATTGAGGCTTGCTGATCGTAGCTTCTACATCACAACTACAAGCTTTTTCCAACTGCATTTTTTCAACTGCTCCTTATTAACAATGATTTAAATAAAGAAATACTAAGACATGCAGTTTAAAGCTTAATTTTAGTACTTTATGTTCTCGATCATGAGAAAATTCTTCAAGATCACCAAAAATGCAATTTTCATTTAGTGGGTCTCAGCTCTTTCACCTACACATTGCAAATAGGGAACTGCTTTACTGTTTCTGTTTTTGGGTCAATAGAAGTGCATAAAGCCATGCATTTATGTACAGTATAGTTAAATATTAACTACATTTAACAATAAAAATGGATGTCCAGAGTTTTGTGTAAATGAAAATGTAAACAGAAGGTGCTTCTTATTTTTTTGTCATTTTGTGTCACAACTAAGCACAGTCCAGTGTCAGAGTAGAATTCTTCCCTATCTTACTAACCAGCATCCTTTTGTTTAGTATAATCTAAACAAACTTTTCACATTGTCCTGCTGGAATTTTTGCCCAGATCTGTCAGATGCAAATCAATTTTACCTCTGTGTTCACATGCCTTTTATAACACCACATATTAATATGCAAACTGCAAAGCTGTACTGTCCGTAACTTTAAGACTAATTCAGAGGGAATGTTTCTTTGTTTTTTTAATTAAATTCTTTCTTTATGTGCGCCTATCTGCAGCAAACCAGACCCAGATCATGTTGCTTCCCCCTCCATACTTTTTGTAGTTGATGTGAAAGTTTTAGATAGTAATTTAATCTTACAGGTTTTTGACTAAATATTAATACATTTAGAAGATTTTGTCCATTGCCCGTGTTTGCTCTTTGCTCCATCATCAATCGGCAGTATATTTAAATATTTTCGAAACAAATTTAATTAAATGAAAAAAAAACAGCAACAACAAAACCTAAACTAAAGGAATTTTGAGAATCATAGCATAAAAAGTAATGATGTGTTGAAACAAGCTTAATGATGTAACCTTTAAACATTGTAAGAGATCTTTATAAACTGTATCAACAAATTTCAAAGATTATCAATGCATTTAACAGTTAGATATCAATCAGATTAAACATAACATAGTAGTTTATAGCTTAGATAAGGCCTTAAATAAGGCCTTTTTTTCAACATATTTTCAAAGTAAAAAAAAAAATGAACGCCTCAAACAGTTATTCTCCTTTTTTATATGTCTATTTAGGTACAGGGATGTTTACACACATAACTGACGAAATATTTTACATTTCCTTTCATCCATTGATGTGTAAATGTTGGTTTTCAAGTGTTTCCTGGACTCAAGCTGCTGCTCTGAAGGTTGCTGTGCTTGGATTATGATGCAAAATGCGTTTTATTTCTGCTTCCCACACACTAATCTCCTCGTGTCATGTCTCATGAACACTCCAAGGATTGATTTTGTTCTTTTTTTGATCTGTGAAGATTTTTTTCAGCTTGTTAGCTAACTTTAACCCTTTCTGTATCCCTTTATCATATTCTTAAACTACGTCCCAGATGTTATTATGGAATTTGAAAGGATATTATTTCTAAGTTGAGAATTCAAAGATGTTCTTATTTACTCAGATGAGGAAAATCATGTTGTGTAAACTTGTGCATCTATCTATTATCAATATCCACTTTATTGTCTGCGGCTTCATCTCACACCGGTGTCACTCTGACAGTTTTCAATTAAGTTAATATTTATTCAGGTGCGTTCTGGTTTCTCTTTGTGCTCTGTTTACAATTCAATTTCCATGTGGTGATGTTTCTTCTCTCTTGTCACATTTGGAGGAGAAGCTGATTAAACTGAACCTGTCATTAACACTGTAGATGGGGCACAAATGATGCGGCTTTAGGAGCTCAGAGCATGGCACCGAGCAGAAAAGGATTGATCGATGGGGAAAATTGGATCTTGTGGCCTCTTATCAAAGACTCATGTTCATCCAGTGTGGCTTCAAGCATGTTGGTTATAATAGATGGCTGTGCCGGGGTTTTAAAACAACCAATACAATGCTTAAAGAGCACACTGTGTACGCTCACATGTATTCACAAACGCATGTGGGTCACAGTCTTTACATAACAGAAATGCCAGTTGAATGGAGCACTGCTGTGGCCTTTATTTCGTTTCTAACTGCCTCAGATCCAATGGAAAATTTAGTAATGATAAAGGTTAAGAGGTCACAGTGCTAACATAACCCTGTTTGGTTTTTTCATTGTTTGGTTTTACTTGCTGGGCAGGTCAACTTATGTAGTTGCCTGCTTTGTCTCGTCAGTAATAACAGGCTGACATATTTTTGTTCTGAAACCGACTAACATTTTTTTGTGTAAAATCAAGTGTTGAAACTGCATTTAAAACATGAAACATAAAAAGCATCATGCCAAAACTGAAAAATAAAGTTGGGACGGTGTCATAACCTTTTCGAGTTAAAAACTTTTGTAGTTATTTGGACATTTTTGCTTTTGTAAAGATGGTTGCATGAAAACAATGGCACAATATTTGTACGAGCAGATAATATAAACATCCGGTGTTCAGCCAATAATGACTTTTAAGTCTCCTCAATGAAGCCTTGCTTTGACTATACAGTTATAAGGGCTGTGGAGCTGCAACAAATCACAACTTGAAGGTGGTTTTGACAGCTAGTTTTACCATAAAATAAACCCTTAAAGACCCTCCAATGAAAATTGTTGTAGGTGTTTTTGGGACATTCCTGTAGCATTTTTCTAATGATGTGGGACATTTATAAAAATAATTAAGGATTAAAACTGCTTTTCCTGAATTTTTCTTTTTCTTTGTACAAATCGGGTTGGATCAGGATCAGAAAAAAACCTGCGGTTTGATAGGCTACAAAGTCAGAAACAGAAATCCAACACTTTTTATTTGTGCAAAGAATTTAGCATAACTATTTTAATGCATGATGGATATAAAATTACTACACAGAATATAGACGTCAGTGGGAAGTGCAAACTGACTAAACTTCATTCCAGTGAACCAAAACCCAGTTAATTGTGTGAATATAGTTCAGTGGGTTGAGGCCGAGCCTGTGGCTACTTTCAGTATGTGTGTCATTGTGTTCCATTGTGCATTGTGACCTTCAGCCACCACCCAGTCACTCGCCCCTCTGCTGATTGTCAAAAGCAACGCCTTGTTGTCTACAATGGCATTGTGGTTGCTCAGCAATCAAGCTGTGGATGAACTGAGGGAAAAGACAATTTTACAACCTCCTGTATTAACACACTCCTCCCCCTCTGAAATGTAAACACTGCCTTCAAACCAAGAGTACAACAGCTATGCTTTATTCTTTCCCAGCATAGCTGACAGTGGTTACCATTGTGCAGTGTTGAGTTCTACATAAAATAAACAGAGTTTAGAGTATTTATGCAATAATAATCCTAACCTGGTTTCTCTCTTTTGTGTTTTTCTTTTCCATTCTTTTGGATGTGTTTAGACCTCCAGAGTTAGTCAACACACAAAAAAAGCAGTGTCATCGTACTTTATCTCCACGTGCAATTCCTCCCCTGAGTCATGAAAGTCATGCTAAATTTAGCAGACCTCAAAAAAGTAATGGCGTGGTAGGTTCTTATTGAGTTCTCAACCCACAAATGTCTCTCGCTGCTTTTTCCTGTAAAAGGTTTGTCTGTGACTAACCCAGAGAGCTCTCCAATGAATTATTGAAACAACGGCAAAGCCCTCATTAATTATCCATTTGTGTCACCCATAGTGACTGGGGCACACATCTCAGCTTGACCCGCTAGTACCACCCGGACCTGGGTCCGATAACGGGAAAATACCAACCTTGACTGTAACATGCGTGTACAACAGGCACATGCAGCATTCCAGTACCCTTCCATTATTCTTCTGCAGAGACCGAATGTGAGGCGTAGATTTCCAGCTCAAGTCCATTTAATCAGGCTGACCAAGAGTAATGTAATTGATATGCTAGTCTTCCTGCATGCATGAATACATTTACATCTTAAAAATGCTGTCAAGTCTGTAAAAATCTGTTTGAGTAATAAAATGACATTATGTAACGCTTGCATTAGATTTTATGAAGCAAAAGCAGGCTGACACTTCTGTGGAGATTTAGTCCCTTTTTACCCGTTGTTTTGACTGAACAGTTCATAAATTCTGCTCTTAATCTAGGCTTGGACACTTGTTTAATATCAAGCAGCAACGTGACAAAGATTTATTTTCCCTACTAAATATAAAGAAAAAGTTTAAATTTAGTGAGAAATGTGAGTTTTAGTGTGTAGATTAGAACCTATAGAGCAAAGACTATTATTATAACCTTGTAGAGTATTATTTCTAGGGATGCAATGGTTCACTTCCACCATGATTGAGTTTTAACCTCAATTTTTGGGTCAGTTTTTTTTTTTTTGTGGTTTGTTACATGGTTGGTGTATTACGAAACAACAAAACAAAAAATTCAGATTTTTATTTATTTATTTTATTTACTAATGAACACTAATGAACTCGACAAGTAACAATGAAGGAAAACCTTTCAGTTGGTTTTTACTAAGCCTGGTGTAACGTCATAAAAAAGAAATACAAAAAAACAGACTGACATTTTAACAAAGCGCTGTGTACTCCTCAAGACTGCTTTAACATCACTAAAGCACAACCAGTATTAATCTATAAATAAGGCGCTCTGGATTAAAAGGCGCAATGCCGCTTTTTACAAAAAATCAAGGCTTTTGGGTGTGCCTTACAGTACAGAAAATATGGTACTAAATCTTTGTTACACGTGTTTGAAACTATTAACGCGAACATGCTGGTATGCTGTGGGGATGCAACGATTCACTTTTCGCACAAATTGGTTCATACAGTAACATACAGTATAATTTTAAACCTTATATCGTGGCATCCTACTTATAACCTTTTGTCATCTGTTTGACTGCAAACTTTTTATATTTGAGTTATTTGTTGATACCCAATTTTCTGCTATTGTGCTCCGTAAACGACGCTACTATTTGATTTACTGCGTTTGTCACAAGGAAATGGTTACCCTTTTCTTTTTTTTTCTGTAAATTATTTAAACGTATTGCTGTATTTTTTTTTAAAAAGGGTGTGGTCACTACAATAAAACGAGACCCACAGAGTTTTTAAAAGTCTGTCCATGTTGCAGAGATATTGTGCACCCTCATGAATTCCTTACAATGATGGTCGATTTGCAACATCTACTGCCCGTGAGCTGCTTTGGTCATTACTCATATGAGATTTCAGCTAATTGATGTAAAAATGTATTTCTACGTGGCCAGGGAGTTTGTATTTCCATGCTTTGCCACCACCCTTTGATTTATCCTTCCTGCAGTCAGCTTATTGATTGATTGATTGAAATGTTGGAGAGCTGCTGGATTTTAAAGTACTTGATCAGTCTTTGCTGTGTTCGTGTTGATTGTAAGCAGCTTTGAAATGCTGAACAGTGGGGGCCGATGGTGAACAACCCCATCCAAACTGTGAGGGCTGTATTATCCTCTTTCTGTGTGAGTTTGCTTTTGCATTTGTGGTTAAACACTGCAAATGGGAAGAGTTGCATTAAAGCATCAACCCTGAAAAAGAGTGGTTTAGTTTAACAGGCACCGGGAGAGCTCTTGAATCGATAGCTTTGTCTCTGTGTGACATTTGTTTACACTCGTAATACCAAGAGATGTCTGGTTGATGCCTGTAATGGCTGGATTATTAGGATTCACACCGGAAGTCAGGGATTCCACATGATTTTAGAGAATTTCTCTATACACTGGACAAAAAAAATGTTTGTGTTAGTTCAATACACTGAAGATTTACGTAAGAATCTTTGTGAAATATTTGTGTTAAAACGTAAGAACTTGGCTAAGAAAAGAAGACTGCATGGGCATAGGACAGCTGGACCTGTCCAGCTATGTGTGAGAAACAATCAGATTGCCTACATCATTTGGCCTTATTTTTTATGAAAGAAGAAAGAAAAGTGCATGTAAAATTTCATCTGTCCACATTTCAGTCGTTCATTCCATCAAACCTCTGGTTAATCCATCTATCCATCCATGGTTTCTTTGATGATCCATCTATCCATCTATCCCTCAGGGTCTTAGAGCTCTTTTCATGGGACTAGATGGCTTGGATTTGTGTTGTTTGGAAAATTTGCCATTACATTTGAATAAGAGAAAATATTGTCCTATATTCTGACATGCAGGGCTGGCCCTGAGTTGCATGGCACCCAAGGCGGCCGCCTAGGTTGCATATGCCCAGGCCAGGTCTGCTGGTCTTTAAGGACCATATTATTTTTGCAATTCTTCTTTCTTACTGCTCCTTTGAAGGAGAATTTGACCCCCACCACATACTGAAAAACTCACCAAAATTTCCTTGCACCTAGTACCCAGTGACAAGGAATTTTTGGGATGGTAAAGGATATGAAACACAAGATGATCATATTAGGCATGCGGGCATGGTTAATGAAATCCACCGTCGCATAGGAAATCCAAAAATTAACCTGGATAATAACATGGTTGCCATGGAGATAGAACTAACAGAAAAGCCACCATTTTGAAAAAAGTGTTGTTGTTTGAGGTGAGGGGCACATAGCAGCTGCTCAGTCAGTGAGAGCGGGGCAAAAGGGGCCAATGAAGGTGGTGTGGCTAGCTCTTGCGGGCAATACAACGCCGCTCGCGCTTTCAATTTCCTTTGAAATGAAAGTTTGAGTGGAATTTGTTCATGAGACAGCACCTTGTCTGCTCCAGAGCTTTTTGCCTTACTCATGCTATCAGGTCAGAAATTTAAAAAAAGTCACGTTTTGTGCTGAGAAGGGAAATATGTTAAATCCAGTTTAATCTGTGTGATCTGCTGTTATTTGATTCAAACAAACCAAATTACTGAATTAAGGTTCGTAACACAACTCAATGATGACAGAGCCGTAGCACCTGTCTGCACTTTGCTTTGTTTGTGCTTTAAAGAACCTCACAACTCAAGCCGCTTTCCGGTCTCCATGTCGACCACGAGGGCTGTTCATGACTGAGCATGCTCAGTTTGGCTCTCTTCCCTTCAACAATAGCCAGTGAGAGGGCTTGCACTCACTCACACACACATACACTCTCACACTCATCCTACTCTAGCTCACAGTGGGAGCGAGACGGAGAGGAGAGGCTGCCTGCTGCGCTGCGGAGCTCCCAACATACTCCAGCCTTCAAAACACACACACACATGCTCCTAACAAAGGTGAGCTTTCAAACCTGCAAAAATCCCCGTTGTTTTGTGCTAAATTTGAGGCAAACAGGGTGCAGCATCTTGCTTTACACCTGTGAATGAGGCAGAGCGAGGACAGTTGTTGCAGGTGGAAAACCTCGGGATAAAGAAAAAGACATATGTTCTGGATCGTGAGTGACAGTACTGCATGGAGTTTTTTTTTATAGAATCAAATGTCTTTGCTATTATATGAGCCTTTTTTTTGGAATTGTCTGGATGCTGAAAAGCAGGTTTATTTTGGTCAAATTATGACGTCGTAATTGACAAAGCAGGGATCGCTGAATAATTCACTCAGCCTTGTATGGAGAGAAGTCAGCTGATGACAGCAGGTGTAATGTGATGCTTTGCATGATACTGTTTTTTTTTTTTTTTTTTTTTTTGATAGCACAGCTCAATTTTTAAACCGTTTGGTTATTCAAATCTGGTTATCGTTCATGTAAAGCGTCTTGACTTTACCGGTGTAACTCAAACTGATAGAAAAGCAGGGAAAGCAGATTAACTCAAATGTTTTACGATCTACAAGCACTGGAAATGCGAGGAGCTTCTCCGGAGCCCGGCTGACCCTCGGATGATGTGTGTGTGGTCTGTCTACCCGCGTGGAAGTGGGCATGTGCTTGGGGCGGTCAGACTGAAAGATATCTCCAATTTTGTTTTGTAGTCTCGCCCCGGTTCTCTCTAAGGCATGCTTGAGGAGGTTCGCTCACAGACTCCGAGAGCTGCACTGCCCGCCTCTCATAAGATTAATTATCATGGCTGATGAATTCCTGGTTGGTCGATAGTGTATTCCTCTGCAGCCGGCAAGCCCACAGTGCATGTGCGTGCCGTTGTCTGATCACAGAGCAGCATGAATAACAACTGGCATCAAATGTAAAAATAATTACAGGATTGGGTGATGGGGTTTTTAGAATATATTTATTCACTAATTAATAGTTTTCTGCTTTTTTTGTAATCTAGTTGGCATGTTTGCCTTTTTGTGCACAGGTCAGGTGTGGATCTAATCTGAAACGTATCTAACTAATAAAAGACTTGTCAATGTAAAGGAGAAAAAATACTGTGACGTGAATCCCTTTTGTATTCGTTTGTCTTCTCCATTTCTGCTACTCCAATGGAATCCTTCTACTTACAAGAAACTCTTAATAGAAACTGTTCTGTCTGTGTCACCTGTAGAGATACATGGGGGTGGGCTGTGGGGGGCAAATGGAAAACAAGAGGAATAGACACACACACAGTGTAGAAAACAACGATTTATGCAGTGATAGATGTTAAAGAGTGCAGGAAAGGCACTCTTTCACCCTGTGGAAAATTGGAAAATAAATTGAGTTGACATAACCAGGTTTGCATAGAGATATTGATGCTGGGCAGTGGGAAGAGTGAGACTCAGAGGGTTCACACAAGGCTAATCGTCTCTGTTAGGGGTACCAAAAGACTTCCTGGGGTAATAATTAGCTATTTCCATCTGCTATTGATTAAGAAAGATCAAAAACATCTACTGCCCAGTTTTTCTTTTTTCTTTGCATGCTCTAATGAACACTGCTTTAGTTTATCTCCAAGAACATTAGCTTCAAAATGAGGAAAGAAGGCTAATCCTTGTAGAAATGCCATTTTTTTGTACTTCTTTGTTTGAGAGAAAGAATGAGGCTTTTTACAAAAGATCTTTGTGATGCATGGGATGTCATGTTTGATTATTGGAGCTGTGTGTGTGGCTGCAGCCCTCGAATCTGTGAGCTACATCACTGTTCTCTGCTCCATTGCCATCTTATTTTTATAGCCTCTTGTTTTGAAAGTGGTTTCAGTTGGATTTTTGTAGATGATTTTCATTCCGCAGGCTGTATGTTTCTTTATATAGAAGACGCACAATATATATGCGCACAATGTTGTATCTATTACACTAAAAAGTAGACAGTGAATCACCTGAAGGACTTTTGCTTAAACGATTTGAGTTCTGGTCACTTGTAGCTTTTAAAATTGAATAAGTCTACTTTTTGCACACCTAAGATGTATTTTCTACATTTACCCATCCTGCAATGGAGGAAATATTTGGTGGTTTGTCCCTCATTCTAATGACATGTTCACATCAGGCATGTGATGCGCATTCAAGAAATTGCTAATCGTGGGTTCTTGATTGCGCTTTTAGCACATGGCGTTCACACTGGTCTGTCGCAACACGAAACTAGCGCATGTACTCACAGTTGGAAGAGGATTGGTGTGAAATGTCAAAGCAATTCAGATCCTGTGAATCTGGTTTCAGGCTTTTTCTTTCGCAGCTCAATGAAAGACTTGGTTACCTATGGCAAGTCACGAACCCACAATTATCAATTTCTCCTCAATGATCTATTTTCTAAGGGTTTGCACTTCCATCAACTACAAGGGACGCCATCCACACATCACTGCCGAATCTGAATCCATACATAGAGCCGGAAAACTAACTTAAAAACTTGCGTTGTAACGCATGCATGCAAGAGTTTTGTTTGTGGAAGCGTCTATGTTTACATAGACTTTATTGGAAGTGGTCACTTGATCACGTGCTGATGATCCCGGTAGGAACCTAGCTTAAGGTATTTCGTTCTATTTCTTAAGTCTTTGATATAACACATAGTTCCATTACAAACATAATTGCAAAAGCAAACAAAACAACTTGCATTTGCAAATAGCTCTGAGCAAAAAGAAACCAATTACTTTGGCCCAATTAGCATCATATCTTTAAGCTGTTTTTCCTCTTCTCTTGCTTGTCCATCCATCCTACTCTGTTTAGTTTTTCTTTATTGTTTCCAGTACACACAAGCAGCCTTTCTTTTCCTGTTCTCATCTTTCCGTTTCATTCCAGGATGGGTCTAGGAGATATCGGTATTTGGTATGAGCACAAAAGACTTTTTCCTCAACTAATAATTGATTCACGCACGAGTCTTTAAGCCAAGAAAAAAAAAGAGCAGTAGTCGGAAGGTAAAGGATTGATTATGGCGATGACAAACCACATGGGTTCAAGCGCTTAGTTCTACCCGGTGAGTTCAGTCAAGATATCTGAGGAGACTAATGACGGGCAATGAAATGGTTATTTTAAAACGACGGAGGAACTCAGTCAACATGTGTGTGGGTCTAAGTGTGAGAACAAGACTTCAGGGAGACTGGGCAATGGAAATGTTTGCCTTTGAAGGAGTTAGATTGCATGGTTTAGTCTGCATGTCTATGAGCAATATTTACTGCACAAAGGTTGTCCCTTGAAATAAGTAACAATGATTAAAAAATCTACAATAAAAACAAGCGTAAACATTCTGGAAACTGTTCTCTTTTTTTAAATCATTTTCAGTTTAGCAAAAATAATCCTAAATCGGAAATTCATCGAAAAATTACACTAAAACTTCACATTTTAGTCATTTATCTTGTGGAGTTTGTCCATGTAGGTCCTGGTTTGCTGCAGTAGCTGCTGCTTGTAGGTTTGTAGGGAGTTGATGTCTCTGTCAGTCCCTCTGGATGGAAAAAAAGCACCAGATTGCACAGAAGCCTGAAGCAGATCCACAAATGCTTTAATTACTCATCCCTCTCTATCATCTGATTGAGGCAATCATGTATGATCATGATGGCCACCTGCAGACTGCAGATTTATTTTTTTTTACTCTCCATCCCCCCCATGGCTTTTATCTGTATAGGACAGTGTTTTTCAGCCAGGGTGCCATGATGCACTAAGGGTGAAAGATGGTCAGGTGGGCTGCGGGAAAGTATTAAATCACCTGATTGGTCTAAAGAGCATTTACCATTACCAGGACATCAACTCTGTGTTCATCCAAATCAGTTTTCACATTGAGTAGTTAGGAATATGAAAGATCATACAATACGTTTTCTTTGTGTTTATTTGATTCCTGTTCAAAATGTTCTGATGAAAAGAACTTTACTGCTATTTTTCTGCAATTTTGGCCAATCGTTCTCATTTTGGAAAAAGTGTGAGCCCTCTAACTGTCTCATTCTTAGAGGCGT
This sequence comes from Oryzias celebensis, assembly GCA_014656515.1. Lineage (NCBI taxonomy): Eukaryota > Metazoa > Chordata > Actinopteri > Beloniformes > Adrianichthyidae > Oryzias > Oryzias celebensis. The sequence goes on along the minus strand of BNCR01000017.1, from coordinate 10,533,029 downwards.
AGTCATATAATACCTCATCAATCTAACCAATCAGACATGAATAACGTCTCTTTGTGCTGACGTGGCTCATAAAGTCTCTCCGTTATCATGCTCCAAAATTGTGGTGTCCATATCACAAAAAATGGCGACTGAATTGACTTCATTTGGTTGGAACTGTAAGTAAACTTTTTTTATGGGTCAGTCAGTCCAGTTTTCATATGCAGTTCATGTTTTTTATTTAAGATGTATTCTTTTTTTGTTTGCCTTATGAAACTGTATTTTCATTTGCAATTGGAAGGAGTTCATGTTGTGTTAGATCATCACTAACAGGATCCTATGCTAGCAGGACAACTCGCACCATTTTTTTTTCTCAGAACCATAGAGATCGTTCATCTAAATTTAACATGATACAATAGCATTTTATGCTGTGTTCTTTTTAGAATTTACAATGATTCATTTGTTTGCTTTGGACAACAGTTTTTGTGTTTGTTCAATTTCTTCTTGTTGGGCAATTTTGCATTTCCCTCTACCATGGCTTTTTTTAATTGTTCTTATTCCCGTCTCTCTTATTAGCAAAGGTGTCATTCATTCTATGTCTTTTTGAAGAGCTTCGGCAGATGCAGGTCTTCAAAGATGCCCACAGGAGCCGGTCAGTCAATACAGAGGCCTTGACGTATCTCTAAGAAGCCCTTGTTAAAGCCGATGATGAGCCAACAAGAAAAGGCTTTTGGAAAACATTGGCAGCCTTCAGCGAGGTCAGGGTTCAGCATTGATCCAGAGGAAAGAGGCGCCCATTAGAACACATGGCAGAGATTATTTTCCTCCTATTGACTCGTAGATTGTTGTGTGAGTGATGCACACACTGGTTCCCGCTCAGACTATGTAGCATACAGGACTGTAGAAAGGAGCACGTGAAAGAGGTCGTCACTTTGTTCTTCTATCTTTTATTAGACGATGATCGGTTTTCACTTTTAAAGTCCCACTCTGATCACCTTTTGATTTATTATAAAATTGTTTCCAGTGTTCTTTTAATTATTATTATGCTATGTCATTTTCTTGGTAATGGTTTCTGCAGAGTGGCAGCAGGGAGCTTATGGCCTATCCAGCGTATTTCTACATTACAAACACAACCTTTGTTTCTTAATTTTCTTAATACTAAAATGCCACAAGAACATGTTAAAAACACCAAAAACACAATTTTCATTGGGGTGGGTGTTCAAATAATTTTTTTTCAACATTAAAACGGGTTTTAAAGCGCTTGGTCCTGTGGGATATTCTCCCTGCTCCCAGATGTGATGGGAATCCCAAACAAAAACAGGATTTTTCTGACCAAGAGTCATAATTCCTTACAAGGGCGGTCAAAGTTTTCCTGTCCTATTTAAACAAATGTTTACAATTCCTGAAGAGGGAATTAAAAAGAAAAGAATATTGCATTAAATTTGTTTTGGACCCATTCTAAATGAGTCTTATCTATCTTACATCGTGGGGACATCATTTATACTGTTAAACACCAGACCTGCTCAACTGATGGAAAGTAGGTTGAGAGAAAAAAAAGACTAAAAGTCCTTTTTTTCTAGGATTCTGTGAAAATTAGAAGAGAATGAAGAATTTTCTTCTTCTTTTCAATCAAATTGTGTTCGTTATTTTTTCAGCTCCACCATATTGTTTCATTATCTTCTGACCAAGAACTTCAGGAACAGATTAGAGCAACACTAAAGGTTGGTTGTCAGGCTAATATATCAGATGCATTTTAAATGTTCCAGATGTCTTTTTAGTATCTCACTCCTATTTTTTTTTCATGTTTCCTCATAAGTTATGAACTGTAGCTGTCGCCAGTATCCAAGATCAGATGAATTCAGTATGTTCTTATCCATCTTTTAACTAAAATTAAGGAGATAACCATGAAACAATGTTTTGATAAAAAATGTCAAAAGCAGCTTGTTTTGCAGCTCTTCATCTTTCATCACTTAGAAGAGAATCCAGGCCTGGTATTTTTTTAAAATGATCTTAATTTAAATTCCCTGGATTTGTGACTCATGCGCTGATATATTTTTTTCAAACATTTGTTCTTTGCATTTTTTTTAGCTCTTTTTCTCTAAGTGGCCCACATGACAACAGTGCTTTAATAGGCTAACCAGTGTGGGATTTTCTTGTTCTGTGTGAGCACTCCATCTGCTTTCCGATTTAGTCTCCGTTTCTCTCTTAACAGCGACCTTTACTCCTGTGCCTTTTCCCCGTTCATTCCTAGGGATGAGGTGACTCACTCTGCCATCTGCTGCACAGCAAATCCTTTCCTGACATTACCCTCGCTCAATGTATTAACATTGCTGCTGACATGACACTGATACCCATATCTACCTTATCTATCTGTGCTTATCTGCCTCACTAATAATCTAAAGTGCCTCCCTCCTTGTTCTCCCTGAGTTTTTATCAGATTGTCTTCCGACATACGCTCCCAAATCCTCCACAGAATCTTGCCAAGTGTTGCTTTCTTTCTTTTCACACTCATTTTTTCCCCCCTTTCGTCAGACTCTACCTTTTCTCCCAGGAGACAGATTGTAGGAATGAGGTCAGACTGTTTGTGTGTGAGACAGAGGGAGAGCATACGGACAGGAATGTGTGGATGTTGTTGCTTTGTTTGTGTAGACACGGCTGTTTCTGATGTCATTACGACCCCCTGCAAAAAGAACATCAGATGCAGGAAAATGCCTGTGTGTGTGAACCGTGTGTGTTTTTCTTCCATGAACTTGCTTGATATTTTCAGAATAGATTATAATAACGAGGCATCAGTTTGTTGGCATCCTTGATCTCTGGAAACAACTTTTTTTTTTTTTCCAGTTTAGAAAGTCTGTTAACCCAAAGTGAAGAAAAAAGATAGACTGAAAAAAGAAGCCAAATTCAAATAAGTCTAAAACCCCATTGGCATTTCTTTAAAAAAGCCAAAAATCTGCTAACGAGGTACAAAAAATGGTCTTTTATCAAGAATTTTTATTTTAAGCAAGGAATTCTAGTTGCAAAAACATGCTACTAAAAAGCCTTCTTGTTAAGATTATTTTTCTTGCAAGACAAAAAAAAGACATTTGTTCTTAAAATAAATCTTTTTACTTAAAGATTCATTTTGCTGATTTTTCCATGTGATCAGCAACCTGTAATTCTGTTCCTTTAACTCTAAAAATCAAACGTTTAATTTAAACTGCAGAATAAATGTGTTTGTTCATGCTGTCATTTCTATTTTATAGAAAGAAAATCATAATGTGCAAAAATTGGTTTTGGCCCATCACATTAGTACACAATCAGTAATGAGAATCAGCAAAAAAAAAAAAATAATTATGTGGAGCTCTACGGAAAAAAAAGACTACATATAACAGCTTAAAACTTTAATGTACCTAATGATGCCAGAAGGGAAATTTTAATTAGCTTCAAATGACATTTAACATAAAAAGCTGATTGGCTTATCAGTGGGATTCATTTGGTGCTCCATGGGTATAATATTACACAGACACATCAGTCACATGGATTGTGTTAAACCGGAGCTCTTTAGCAAAGACATTCCTTTTGTTTTCAAGACTATTTCAAATTTTTATCGATACATTTAACTATAGGTTGACCACTTTTTTCCCAGTTTATTATATTTCAAAGGAAGGTCTACTAAAGAGACATTAATCAAAAGTCTGTTCTTAACTCAGAACCTGCTAGAAGTGTTGCATAACTCATTTGACCTCTTTGTGTAAGTTGACCTTATTTAAACAAGTGGTGACAATGCAGAAAATTAGTTATTTATGGAGGAAAAGTTTACTGTTACCAGCTGTCTGAATTGTTACATACATTTATACCACAATGAGCTTAATGAAGTGTGGGCCCTTAGGCAAGACCCTTTGTACCATGTAGCTACAAGGGGCCTTAAGTCTGGGTGTCCTTGTGCCAGTCCCCAGCCTGGATGAAATACAGGATTGTGCCAGGAAGGGCATCTAGTGTAAAACTCCCTGCCAAACCTCCTCCGTGACTCAGTCACTGTGGCGACCCCTGACGGGATGTGCCAAAAGGTGAACAGCAAAATTCATGGGTCACTTCTTAATCGGTGAGGTTGAGGTTGAGAATCGGCGTCCTACGATTTCTTTGTTCCAATAAAAAAGTGTGTTGAGTCAGTTACAGCATCATCTACAGCATCATCTATTTCTCTTTGTTTCTATGTTCCATGACTAAGTCAATACCAAGTCAAAGGGCAAAAAAGTGCAAAGTTTTAAGAGTCAAGGATTATGAAAGATGCTCCTTTGATTTGAAAAGAATTATCAGAGCACAGCTCCAGGCAAGAGGCTTCTTTCTCAAAATATTAACTCATTATTTCGCTGTCATAGAAAGGCCAGCAGTGTGTTTGAGTTCCTACTTACATTCATCATGCAGCATGGATGAGCTGTTATGAAGGAAGCTCTTCATTTCTCCTCTGAGATAAATAACTTAGTCAAGGCTTCATAAATGAGCTCATCTGCCATCCTGTTTGGGGGTTTGAACTTGAAATGGTTTGATGGGATGGTAATTGCTGCAGTGCAACGTGAATTCAGGCTCGTTAAAAGATGCAGTGTGGTTTGATGTGGTCGCTTTATCCTTTGTTGGCCGTTAGTTCGGTGGAGGGATTCGGCCACAGAGCTGCGTTAAATCCATAGCGCCATTCACAACCGTTTTCTTTAAGCCATCTTTCCTTCAAGTTCATAATGTAATTTTGCAGTTTTCTGGTTTATCTACTCAATAGGAATTGCTGACACTGGTTTAATCTTTGAAAGAAACATTTTGGAAATATATATTTTTTTGCATATTTGTGATCTCCTAAAATTGATTGAGAATCAATATTTTCTACACATAAAAATGCTGCAAAAAAGTTTTTATTGCATTGAAAGGCTTCATTTTAACATCTCTAACGTTTAGTAATAACACCGTGAAACTAACAAGGACAGAAAAAAGAAAGGAACCCACCATCCCCTTCCCCGGCTCCAAAAAAAATGGAAAAAAATATTATATTAAAAAGGTGATCCTAGAACTACAGTCTTCTTATCATTTATTCACATCCGTTTCTTTAAACATCAATGAAAACATTTTTTACTTGTTCAACAAGGGGGTTCCATGTCACAGAGAATTGTTGTTGTGATGTTTTTTACTCTACATCTGAGCTTTTCCAAAAGCAGAAGGGAAAACAACTCTTTCAACCATTGAGAGACAGAAGGGGTGGATTTTCAGTGGAAATCAATCAGTCTTCGTGCAAGTAGATTAGCCAATGCAATGACATTTTCCTGAAATGTATTCACTTTTTGCCGGGGTGTCATTATTTTAAAAATACCAATGTGAAAGTCAGAAGTCAGTTTTTATTCCACTAATGTAAAATAGAACCTGAAAACCGTTATCAAGGTTGGGACAGGACCATATCATGTGACCCTCATTAGCCAGGCAATGTCCACATCTGGGGCAGGCGGGATTAGTACCCGGAAAAATCATTGCCAGCCTTTTCCCTTGTGTAAACAAGGCGTTGAAGTATTCTAAAATGAATCAAACCGTAGCAGACACGAAATGGGTTTACGAGTCAGGCAGGATTTCCACGCATCTTCCGACAGGACAACTCCAATGTCTTTTTTCCATGCCATTTTTGTTTTTCCCATTTAATGGGTTTCATGTTTAGCATCAAATTTATAGATCTCAGAAATGATTTTATTACTGAAAGGGTTTTGTTCTAAAATGATGTCTACTTGATTTTTAGGCGGAAGATGAGGAAATGAAGAGAACACCGTTTTTGCAAAGCTGCGTAACTGCAAATATCTAAACATGTGTGAAGCAGATATGTTATATTTCCCCATCAAACTTGTTGCGCCAACTTTAAAATGCATTGTCTGACATGGATGGCAGAAAGACAGGGTTGGAAGATATGGGAAAAAAGATACTTGTTTTCTGAATTGAAGCCATTTCATTTCTTGTTGTGTTTGCTTTTGGGATAATGGTGACTTCAACAGCGGCATTGAGTTAGACAGTAATTCCATTCCCTCTCAAACTGCACCGTCACCGTTACTATTCACATTATTCCAGTGTAATTTTTTAGTAATGTTAGCTGCCCAATTGTAGAGAATTAAATTTTGTAGTTCTAGTCCACCTGCTTTTTTTCTTCTTCATTCTGGGATTTGAATTACTCCAAATACAGTCTATCAATATGTCCAAATTTTGCTTTATTTCTCTGCATTGATTTAATTTTCAAACTATGGTTGTTATTTCTCTATGCTCTGTCTTCCAGAGATTTTGGGGGATTGACAAGTTTTTGAAAAATGTAGCTAAGCTGCTTTCGTCAACAGACTCTGAAGTGTAGAGATCAAAATAAAACACTTTAAACTGGTCATTTGTAGACTCAGGATCCGCTGTTCTCTCCCCCGAGGCTTTACAGATTTCAGGAATAATCTTGGTGGTTATGGATTGTTTAATTTGATGTGCGAGAAGCTTTCCAGCTTTCTCCCTGTGTTCAGAAAATGTTTGCCTTGATTTGAAGAACAATCTCTCTGTTTACTGGATAGACAGACTTTCATATTCTGTGTTTAACAGTAATTCCCTTTTGTAAAGATCTGGTGTTGGACTCTCTGCATGTAAGCAATACATTTCTTTTATATTATTATTCAGTTCATCCATTCTTTTTTAATATATTTTTTTTATTTTGGTAAGATGCATAAGAGATAATTTGGCCCCCGAGGTAGGTTCTTAGTATCCCTGGGGTCCGGTTCAGCTCTAAAAAACAGTTGTATCTGGTCAGACACCATTCTTTTGAATGGATCTATACTTAGAAGAAGAGGATCAAGCCACTAGTTGGCCCTAAGTTTAGGGTAGTCAGTGTACTTAATATCTAACTGTACTGGGCTGTGGTCTGACATGACAACTGCATTGCATTAGAGGTTCAACAGATTGGGAATAATCTTTTTATCTAGACCAAAAAAAAAATGTATCCTTGAAAATGACTGATGTATTGGTGAAAATTTTTAAATTGTATAAATGTTGGTTTTGTTATTTCTCCAACGATAAAAAAAATGCATCGGAGTCCATGAAATTATTGATAACAATTCCCGCTTTTAAAATGTTACTATCTGGTCTTGGATCTGTCGAGTTGTGGGTTAAGGACGCAGTTGAAGTCACTCCCTAAAGCCAACTGGGATTCTGTTAAATCTGGTAAATTCTCTAAAACAAACAAAAACACAGTAAAACTTTGGGTCATCCCAATCTGGCTCGTACACATTTGCAAAAGTGACCAGCTTACCACACAAACTGCCCTTTACAATAACATACTTTCCTTTGACATGTACAACAGCTGTTGTTGATCTTAATAAAAATGGGGTTTCCTTTTTATTTGAAATAGCAGCACCCCTCGTTCTGTCATTGTTTTTTGAGCTAAATATTTGCCATATCCATGTTTTTTTACTCAGTTCAATTGTAAAAGCATTCCTAGTGGTCTTTTAATTAGGATTTTGCCTTTTTTAGCCAAGATAAAGAAACCTGTGCCGTTTTCTTTGAGAGAACCTGGCCGCAGACGGCAACATGACGCCAAAATGGCGCCAGAGCATCATAAGCCAGAAGTTCTTGACCAAAGTTCACGCTGTTTCTCTAGAAAATGATCAGAACCAGGAAGGTTCTGGAATAGATACCCAATTTGCTTTTGGCTAAAGTTACGAAATTTCTGCTTCTGGCTATGATTTGAAAAAAAAAAACTTAGAAATTGAATTTTGAGCTTCATTTTCTTCATACGTGTCCTCCATCATGAGAAAAATGCAACACGGAAATGTTAAAAACACCAAAGACACCCTTTTCATTGGAGTGGGTCCTTAACGGAAAGCATGCTTAAAAAAGGAATGCAAAGTCACAGAAAACCATCACTTTACACTTAAATATATGGAAGGGGAAATAATGTAAAAGAGCCTTTAAAGTTTTCATAAGTGACAAAGTGTATTAAATTTGAAAAGGTACCTAAGCAAATCTGGAATATTCTCTGTTTAAAATGTCACCCACATCAAACGCAAGAGCACATCATTCTCAAAAGGTTGTCAGAGCCTCCTTGGATCACTTCAAAGCATGGCTCTTTAGAAAGCACTTTATCTGTGCTACAAGGCCTCATTTCACTTGATAGCTTTGGTCATCGTTTGCATGAAGAGGCTCCTTTGAACTCTCATTTCCACAGAAAAGACTCCCTCTTTTGTCCTGGCCGCATGTGAGCGCATGCCGTTCATGGAAAACCTTATGCAAAAAAGCCCAGCGTTTGCTCTGAGGTCATCTGCCGACTGTATTATTCATCTGCAACATTTCCAGCACACAGCAAATAAAATATGAATGGAACCTAGACCACCTGGGTCCACAGCAGACCACCGGGGACACTACATGTTAGTGGAATCTTTTTTTATTTTGTTTGTTTATTTATTTCATGTGTGATAAGATCAGCATCAAATATTATTGTTAGATGTCTCATTAAATGCTCAAAAATATAGAAATGTTAGTCTTCTTTTTATCATCTGTAAAATCCAATTAAAAATACTTGGAAATCCCAAATTTTGGATCTCCTCTTTTTTATAAACAATATCACTTGTAATTTTCTCTGTTTGACTAAACAGCACATTTTTCAAACTTAAAATTGCCCTGCTGTTAGTTTCAACGTAAATATTGAAAGTTTCAATGAACTTAATTTAATCTTTATGAACTTTAAAACATCAGTCACGTGAAACATCAACTTAGTTTTGGAATATAAATACATTTTTCAAGATTCCTTGTATTTCTTGCAAGATAATCAAGTGTAAATCAAAAATGTGTAAAAAAAAAAAAAAACAAGGAAACAAGAATTATGGGAAATCCATTCACAGTTTAGTTCCAAAAAGTTCAGCCCGCTGTTGTTTTTTTCCATATGAAAATATTTCAAAGTGAACATTATTAACGCAGTCACCACACTGTGGTCACATTTCTTTGCTAAATTCAAAGTATTTCCACAGATTGGACAGTAATGATGGATTGATCATTTTTTGCTGTCATCACGTGTGTGCTGTCCTCTGCGATGGCACTCAGTCATTTTTACGTTATAGTGAAACAATCCTACTGTGTCTCAATCCAAATGGTATTTTCCAATGTCAACTTGATTTGACTTATTTCATTTTGAAATGATTTTATAATGGAATAGGTTTGATTTGATTTAACAACTTTCCTCAGGCACATTGATCTGGTTGGAATTTTGAAATGGAAATCAATGTATTGATTAATTAATACACCCTTAGTAAAACGAATGACCGTAAAGCTTAATACCAAAAATTAAATAGAATCTAATATTGCTAATTTCACGTTACCACTATAAGACAGTATTATCTAAACCAATGTAGACTTTCGACTGGTTGGCTGATATAATCTAGTCCAGTTTATTTAACTGTTTTACTAGCATTGGTTAGAGCAGATAAACATCTTTACAACATAATATTTCATTTTTATTTTTTATTAGATCAATGTTTCATTATTATTGACCCTTTAGGTTCCACTGTTCCTAAACAGAGCTTGGAAGTAGAGGCTGAAATGCATTTAAAATCTAAGTGCAACCGTCTCTTTTGATGTGGAACATGAAAATGAACGTAAAAATGCAGACCAGCATTCATCATGAATTGCTCTTTGCAGACAAAGTCACAGAAGAGACAGCTCTATGCATTTTAAAGAACTCTAAAGAAAGTTCTGCCATCTAGAATTTAAATCAGTAATTAAAAAAAAAAAAGTCAAAAACAAAAGCTTTCAGAATTCACATCCCTTTCTCTGTCCAATCCAGAAAAGAGTAAATTATGTTTACTGATCTACTACCTCACTAGAACATCTTGCTTTCTCCAATGAGGAGTTCCAATGCTATTAAGAATTATGTGGAAATTCATTAAAAATGCAAAAAGCTGTGTAATGCATTTAACTCTGGTAGGAAGTAAAAGTACTTTCCAGGAGGAAGGACATTTCTGCAAGTCGTAATTACAGAGCACTGAGGTGTTCTTGAAAGCAAAGTTTTATAACTTTTTTATAACGAATTTGCTAAAACTGAACCAAGATTGGTTCAGCCTCGGCATAAAACAGGATTTCAATCCTAGAATTAAAAATCAAGAGACCACACTCCCTCTCACTGTCAAATTGAAGTTGTGGAAGATCCAAAATAGTAGGAAATGTCAACAAACTTTAGATCTTCCTGAAATTCAACACTCTTGTAAAATCACATCTGAAAATCACACATGTAATGAACACAGTAGAAGCAGAATAAGGCAGTGGAGTCGGCAAGGAAGCTGAAGGAATGAGAATGTGAATTGATTACAGACAATCTGCACGCCCATGAGTCACTGCAACTGTCTTTAAAATGTGGTTACAGTAAGAATGTTAAAGAAAAACACTGACAAATGTCAGTTCTTTCATTTTGCTGTTTTCTTTGGTCATTTTATCACCACTTCGTTTTTTTTTTTTTTACTTGCAACAGCAGTTAATTACTTCAGTTTCAGTTAAAGTGTTAAAGTAGCTTGAAGAACGTGTGTTATTTGCCGTGGCAGGATGCTATTCTGGCATTAAAGGACTAAGATAGCTGTCTCTTTTAGTCTTTGTGAAGGATAACCCAGAAGAAATGTTACAACAGTGAATTTGCGTTCATGTTTGTTGTTTACCTTTTGGCACATCCCGTCAGGGGTCGCCACGGTGAATCAGCTTTCACTGATCCGCTTACTTGGTTTGGCTGAGAGTTTTACCCTGGATGCCCTTCCTGACACAACCCTGGATTTTATCCAGGCTGGGGAGCGGCACCTTCGACTAGACCCAGACTTGGGCTCCCCTGTGGCTACGTAGTTAGGCAGTAGTGTAAAGGGTCTTGCCTAGGACCCCTCACTGGAGTAAACTCACTCTGGTAAGCAAACCCTGTTTCCCAGGCATCAGTCCCACATGCAGCCAACTGAGCCGTCCAGGCGCCAGTGAATTTGCATTCACATCTAGGTCAATAAAGTTTTTTTTCCCTGAGCGTAATTGACTAATTTCTCCTAAAGTTGTGGGATTTCCTCCCAATGAAAGAATGTTCTTGGCGCTGTCCCAAAACTTATTAATACTCCATTTGAAGGAGTTTGAAGCCAAATAAACCAAGATGGTCCTAAGGGTTGGCACCACGAAGGGGGTACATTCCAGTTTTGATAATGACGGTGGCTGTCCAAGAACAACATGATCAACTGACTGTAGAGCTCTCTCTGTATTTTACCTGGACAACGTTCCCTCATTTTTACAGTTTCTCTTCTATGGATTTTTTTTTCAGTGCAATTTTTCATGCCTCCTTATTGGCTGAAGACCTTATCAGTCAATCTCTGTGCCGTGTCTTCTGTAAAGATGTGTGCATGTTTGCCAAATCTACATAAATCTTTGATCACGATCAGATCTTTGTCTTAATACTGGACTTATTTTTCTTTGAAGATTTGAGCTTTGAAAGTTTAAACATGAGAGAAAAGTGTGACATTTTTCGTGTATAAAGTGTGTAGTGTACACTTGTAATACTTTGCAGATTTCACCTCTCAAAGGCTATTTTTAAAAAATGTAACCCCTGCATAAACGAAGAACCACAACTAAACTGTTTGAGCTTCCAATTTTCCAATGTTTTTGTTTCCCACATTTCCGTTACTGCAGTTTCTGCTTGTGACAAAAAGTCAGTTATTTCAACCTTTTTGCTTTAGATTTAAATCAGGGCTCACATTGTTCAGGGCTCTGAATGAGGAAGATCATTTTTTGTTTTTCATGCAGAGTTGGAGCTTTTATAGAGTGCTGTTTAGCACACAGCATCAGTCTATAATTACAGTAGGTCATTTTAGTCTAACCTCTGTCGCTCAAATAGCAATTTTCTTGCTTCCTGAAAGGCTGAGTTTAAATCTCTTTCTGTAAAGTGGCTCCTTGCAGTTCTTTTCATTTTGACAAATACTTGCTGAAGTTCATATAAATCCCTGTCATTCTGCCTGAATAACTTCACTTCTTCCACTAACTTCCGCACATCCAGCTTTGATGTTGCTGTGCTTCGTGTCTCGAGGGCCTCATTGCCTGGCTTCCCCACCTCTGATGAGACTGGTAGTGTGTAGTGTAGGTGTAGCTCACGGTGCCAGCGACTGGCTTCTCATTAACCCACATTTCACCAGCTAATGGGACACATGGAGTGGTGGGCTGGGGGAGGTTAGCGTTTTGGGAATGGGAACATGAAAAGTGATGCCTTTGAAGAGTCTCTTCAGCATTGGTATGCAGAGTGGAGGGGATGCTCGCTGCAGCTTTTTACTAGACCCTTAGACACCTTTTTTTCCCCTTTCAACCACTCAACTAACTATAAACTGCTGTAATTTTAGATAAGACTTCCTGTTAATGTGTAATCGTGGCTGAAAGCTAAAGTTAAAAGGAGGGAAAACCGTTTTAGATTCAGCTCAAAGGAGCATTCTGTGAGATTTTATTTAGAATGTTTTTGTTTATTCTTTTTTTTCCTTCTTCCCATTATTTCTTTTCCTTTTTTGTTTTTGTTCATTAAACCATATATTAAAAGGGTACAATTCCATAGATGGACAGTGTCAAAAATATAGGTATAATAGTTTGCTGTTGAATTTGTCCCACCATGTCTGTTCAGAAGCTTTTGTCTGATTTGGTTTTGTGTCTCACATGGCGCTCTCAGAAGCAATTAAACGCTTGCTCAATTAGCAATGGTGATATCTAACCGAAACAGGGGGAAACAATTACTGCTTTTCCTGCTAATTCGTTTTTTAAACATATAGTAATAGGGCATGTACCTCCTCACTATGTCACTTAGACCCTTTTACACATTTTTCAATGTTTTTATGATTTCTGCTTTTGTAGTTTTGCACAGTGAGCTGTTCTTTCCGTGCTTGGAGTACATGTCTATTATTTACCCACTTCAGGTCACTTCCATGTTTTTGTTCACACTGAAGTGATCCAATAGCCTTCCTTTTAGTAAACTAATATAAGAATAGTTAAATAAATGTAGATGTAAGCTTACAGGTTTTTGCCTTAATCACATGCATCCATATGAGAGTAGACTCGTATGGGTCCATGCAGGTTTTGGGTCGTCCAGGCCTGTGGAAAGATGTGGAGAGGAGTGGCTGTATCTTAAGAGGAAACAGGTCTGTTTTCAGTTCCCGCATGGCTCGTGTGGCCACCTTAAGGGACACCATGTAAATCTGGGGTGTCCAAATCCACGACAGATACAGGTTTGCCCATTTTTCACCCGCAGACAGCCCATATCCACCCGAAAGGACAGTTGTGACTTAAGGGGAGATGTGAAAGAAATCAGAAAAAAGGAGCAGAGAAAAATCATCGAGAAAAAGCATGCTTGTCTTCTCTTGGAAACAAAAATAAAACTCACTGCTTATACTAACCAAACATGAGACAACTGACACTAAGTGAAAGGCAGTTTTCCCCTACAGAGCCCACACAACGATCTATCACACTCAAGACTCACCATAGCCCGGCCTGTCACAACCGGGCTGCCACAGCATCAGGCACATAGCGCTGGCTCCAACCGACACCTAGCAGAAGCACAAAACCAACATGACATTTATCTACCACAGTACGTCTATAGCACAAACCAGGGTCATGAGCCATAAAGCTGTAAAGCTGGGTGGAGTATTCTTGGAAAACAAGCTGGTGTAGACCAAACAGCACAGTGGGAATGTAAAAACTTTGACTAGATAACAACAGTGTTTTTTGTTTGTATTTTGTCTAAAAACAGCATAATTAAAAGACCCTTGTGAATGTGTTTAAAATTGTTTAAAAGATGATCTATACATACTTTTTCTATTTTCTTATCTCTCTTCATTACTGCATTCTAGTATCATTAAGTAAAATAGGCCTTCAGTTGAAACAACCCTCAGTAATTCAGTCTACTCTACTCCGTCCCTGCTTGTGCTGACGGTAGAACAGACTTCATTAGGATACTGCACTCTTTTTAATGACTCGGCAGTTCTCAGTCTTCCTGCGTGTGTCCATTACACATAAAATGATTGATTGGGATGAGCCTCTGTCTACTTCAATTAAAAAGTCACGTCAGGAGCTTAATCACCTTCAACATGCGTCTGATTTGTTTAGTCGCCCAACTGATGGATCAAGGCAGTTATTTGAGAAGATAAAGTTCTTTCCACTTAATAATCCAGGTTGTTTACTCAACAAAAACAGTTAAAACAGCTTTGAAACTGTGAAGTACATATTTTCATAAATTTTCCAAAAATAAGCTGGTGTGAAAAAAATAAAACCCTAAATCTAGACAGAAAAATGTTTGGCACAACAGAGAGAGCCGAAAGGTTTCACTGTAAGGAAAGAGTACATCAACCTGTGAATGTTAGAGATTATATCATATAATTTATAATATGAATTATATTATTTTATAAATATTATATCATAAATATGTTTTTTTCTTGTGCGAGAAGCCATCATATTTCATGTATTGTCTTCACATTTATATTTATATCTATATCATATTGTTTGTATTATTTCTGCCTCTTTAGTCCCACTGAGATACAGTTTTTCTCATTTTTGTGGCTCCCAGTCCTCATAAAGTAGCCACTGGCGAGCTACGTTTCTGTTTGTTGGTGTCTGGCGAAGGATCTGGTGTTGAGCAAAGTGAAATATCACAGCAGATGTCAGAGACAGTGAAGGCTGGACGTCGCCATACGGTGCGCACACAAACGTCTGCCGTTTTTCTTCCACGTGCCAAGCCGGGAGCGCTGCATGTCAAACGCGTGCAAGCATTTGTAGCGCTATTGCAGGGATTTACTTTGGCTTGATGTATTATAGATTAGTAAACTGTTATTTTCCCTTTGGTCTGCAGATTCTGGCACAGCATTCCTGTTTGATGAAACACAGTGTAACAAAGTACAGCACTATAGAGCTCAAAAAGTTTCATTTCTGTCTGTAGGAACTGAGTGCTGCGCTCCGCTAGCAGATTTGGGTTGTGTTCGAATTCCTTCAATACTCACTACTTAGTTGACTGTATGGTGTGTTTATCATTTTGTACAGCTGTCTAAATCTACACTTTGATGTATGTATCACAATGCATTGCGTTGAAATGCTTTTCCCTGTGAAAAAAATGTTTTTAAATCTTTTTTTTATAAACCATCCAAGTTTTCATCATCAGAACACAGTGAACTAATAGACAGTTAATATTGATTAGGTTTTTCCTTTGGGAAATCGGATGCGTCACATTTGCTCTCTTAAAGTAAAAATGTATTGGTATGAGCATGGTGTCCGGATTGCTTTTAAAACCCAGGGCACTTGACAGTCCTGCCACTTTATAGTTTATTAGTAGCTGGGGTGGAGGGATGGAATTCGGGCATTCCTATGGATGTAGCTGCTAATGTACGTCATGGTTTTGCTCGACTGGCCTGAGATCAGTCACTAAAAAAAATGCACTGCAGCGTTGGTGACATGACAACTACGTACAAACGGGTTCTATACATTATGTTGAAGGAAAAATGACATTCTTCTCATGTTCTAATTGTACATCTTCATCTGAATATATCAGTTTAATTTAAAATTAAATACCTGATTTACTTTAAAATCTGCCTTTGTAACAAATCTGTGTATTAAAGAACATAAATATGATGATTTTAAATTATGGTTTTATAAGATAAGCCTATATACATTTATGGGTAGATCTTTTGCAGGTGGTCATGCACTCAGCCTGGATGGTATACCAGTAGCTGGGATAGGCTCCAGCGACCCTGTGACCCCAAAGGGATGGTGTGACATTAGGAAATGAATAGATGAATGGATGGATCTTTTGGATATGAGTTAAATGTTACAAAAGCAGCAAAAACATATCAACATAAATAAAAAAAAATGTTTTCAGGTGTCTGACATGCAAAGGTGAGATGCTGTCAGTTCAGCTTCCAAAAAAACGCTCACAAAGCCATTCATGTGGAAATGGGAGGATGCACAGAGAACACCAGAGGTGTCAAAACTTGCAGAGCACATTATTATCACCTCTTCTACTACAGCACAGGATGTGAAAGACATGCAGCGTTCAGCCTGCAGTCAGAGAACAGTGATATGACAGCCCAGCTCAGAAACATGCCTGCAGAACTCAGGAGGTTCAGAAGGAGGAGAGGATGAATGAAACAGGTTGGAACAACTGAGAGCTGTCTATGTGATTTATAAACGCTTGCTGAATAAATGGAGGAGAAACTACTAGAAATAAGTGGATCCTTTCCTGTCAGATCTGATTCAACCGGATGGTCACATCTGTCTGTTGGGATACAGAAGGAAAAGTAACTTCCAGAATGAAAGGCTTGGAATAAAAACCAAAGCTGAGTGAACATAAAAAAACAGGAGGATGATCTGCAGTTCATGTCAGTCACCAAGCATTCCTGGGATGAAAGCGGAGAAGATGGCGGGGTTCACTGCTGTGTGTCAGCAACTCGTCAAAGCTTTGGATGCGTGTCGTGCTAGTGTGTGTGAGTGAATGCGACAGGAGCTCGTATAGTAGCCTCGCGTCACTATTCTTATAAACATATGTATTGCTGCGGCTCGATGTGCTCAAGTCAATCAAAAACACGTTTTTTTTTAATTGAACTATCAAATGAGATCCTATTGACAATGATGTGGGTTGTACTTTTCTAAAGATGCATGATTCTAGCAGGGCATATCTCTGGGACCTTGTCACACTTGGTCCACCAATAACCAAAACAGCGGTACTAAAATAATGGCAGGAATTTCAGTAGAGGGTGGCAGACGCCTGGCAGAATAAAAAAAAAAAACTATATATTTTTTAAAAGAAAATCCAAAGTTTTCTCTTCTGAGCTCTGCTCCCATTTAAACCATTTTTTATTTGCATAGTTATAAATTATCCTAATAAAATGCAGGGGCGGAGCTACAGGTGGCAAAGGGGGGCAGGTGCAAAAACAAAATAACTTTGCCCTCCTAATTGTCAGTCAATAATAGTATCAATATTGACAAAGATAAGAAAATCATCAATTAAAGCTTCTTTAATTTTTCTTTATTTTTAAATAAAATCTTGAACCAACCTTCATCCCCCTTTTTTTGCTACAGCTTTATATCAGTGATGGCCCCTCCTCTTAAAAAAACTGCAGTTTGAATATTAATTTAAAAAAAATGTATTTCAAATGGTTTTATTATTATTTGAATAATGGCCTTCCATTCTACTGTGGTCATGTGCCACCCTTCCAAAGTTTTCTGCCCCCCTCCAGCGCCCCCCCATAAATGTTCTAGCTCAGAAAAAGCTCTTAAATAGTGATAGACCCGCATCATGTCATAAGAAAAAAACAGCTATTATGTTAACTGAAAAGCAAAATGTGAATATCTAAACCCAAAAATGAAAGTTTGAAAAAAAAAACATTCTAATAATTAAATATTTATGGTTGATTCAAATAAACAAATCAGTTTGATGACGTGTGCTTGCTCCAAACCAGTCTTCATTGTAATCCATTTTTTACAGAAATAGTAATTTTATGTTAAAAACAATTGCGACCATGATCTGATTTTCCTACATAAGTAACCTAATTTTTCCCATCTGTTTTGGTTAACTAGAGAGAAAAATAATAGAATAAGAAATAGAATGTTTGACTTGAACAAAAAAACGTCAATTTCTGCCCATTTACTGAATATTGTTTGACACTGTTGCCTCTACGGTTTTCAGGTTTGCTCAGATGTTTGGGGAGGCTACTTGTTAAATTCCTTCTTCCTTGTCTTTTCTGGCGGAGTTAAATCAACTTTACAGCCATGTCCGTTTGCTTGTTTGCAAGCTTCTTAAGTGCTGCCCACTCATTTTTTTACAGGATTGAAGTCAGGCTTTGTAAAAGCCACTCCAATACCTTGTAAACCTTAAGCTGCTCTCCAAGCAGTTTGAGCAAAAGCAATTTTTAAATGGATCTATCACCCATTTACCTCCATTTGCACTATACTTTTAATATGTGTTAAGATGAGGCTTTTAAATTTAAGTTAAAAAAACTTCTCTGTTAGACATGGAGGATAAAAGAGTTATTGCTTTTTCTAAAAATTAAATTCTTTATTCACATTTACTGTGCTTGACATAGAGAAAATCTAAAACAGTGTGCTATATTTAATCTCTTATTTAACAGAAGCTGGGATGCCTTTATTTTGAAGGGGATCTGAAAATAGTTAACACACTGTCGCATTCTGTGCATCAACTCTTTTGTGCGTCAGCATGCGTTGCAGTGCTCCTGTCTCTTCTGACAGAGAAACACTAATTATGTAACTGACTCCACATCTAATTGAATCAGAAAAAGGAAAAAGGAGTACACAGCTTGCTTTACACTATCAGGGCACACCTGCTATTCAAGCCTGGAGTCTCTGTTACTCCCCGTTTCTCTCTGGTTGGCTGACGGGGCTGAAAGCAGCAACGCTCGACAGCCTAATCACCTCCTCTCTGATAGTCTCCTATTATGCTTTGAAATGCCAGCTCATCAATCGATCTGTTTTTCTCCTCTTTTTGTCCTCCTTTTGTTTTTCTGTCTAGCCCAGGTCTGGTTCGTCTCTGCAAAAGCGCCAGACAGATTGACGTGCCGGGTGGGATTGAGAAAAGGAAGTTGGATCGCCTGGAAATAGAGTTAGAAGACAGAAGGAGCACAGAGGCTTGATTAAAATGGGGTATGTTTGGAAGTTTGGACTGTGGCGCTGCCTCTGTTTGCAACAACTATTAGTTCTGTCCCCGAACCGGATGGATGCCTGGAAGGGCATGATAACCTCTGACTGGAGGAGTCATAACAAAACACAAAATTGTTGTTTTTCCAACCAAAACATGGATATTTCAACAAACTGTAAAGATGATCAGGCCTCATTTTAAATTGTAAAAAAATGCTGCTGACAGTAGTTTCTAAAAGATCATTTTTTGTTGCAGTGATTATAATCTTTAAAAAAAGCTCTATATAGCAGTTTTCTACTTCCTGATACTAGTAATACACATGAAAATACAGTTATTCCAGAAAAATCTATAGGCTTTTTTGAAATATAGAAAGAGTTGAGTGTTTTGAACACCCACTGATGAAAATCCTGTTTTTGGTGTTTTTAACAAGTTCATGTGGCATTTTCGTCATGATAGAGAACAGTGAGAAGAAAATTAAGCTCAAAATTACATTTTTGACTTTTTTTTTATTGATTCAGGAGCAGATAAAAAATGAAGTTTGAAAAAGAGCTTATCTGTGATATAGAAATATGCTGGGTGGGCAACAAGCTTCCTGCTCTGAGCTCTTAGTAAAGGTGAGGGGAAGGGGGGCGGGATTGCTCTGCGCCAAAGGACCCGCCCAGAACTTATGTGCAAATGTTTAAGTAGCAATGCCGCTTTGCAGAAACTGTCTTAGAAAACAACACAGTTTTTTTTTTTTTTATTTTGGCTGAAGACAGCCTAATCAATGTCGACTTTTCAAGAGAATCAATGCAGGACACAGTAAATTGGACTCCATATGTGCTGTACAAAAGAGGTGATGTTTTGTTTATCTTATTTTGAAGTAAGCTGAATCCAATCATCATCCACCAGTCAGTAAGTCTTCTATCGTTCATTTTGGGTAGGAAGGGAGCTCAACTGCAGACAGACGAGCTTGCTGTCTGAAGAAATGCTTTATTTCTTTCTTTAGTTCATTCCGATGCAGAACTTCTGATGCACTCAATCATGATGCTGAAACATGGTGGCTGATTTATTACCCTGATAGTAGCGATGAGTTATGACCAGGTTATCTTCACTGATGCACGGAGCAGAGAGCGCCGTCCTCCTGAGACGCTGACTTTCACTCAGTTGGAGGAAGAGTGGGGAGATGATCACCTTTAAGCTCGTTAAAACCAGACTTCACTCATCTGAATGTTTTTACCACTCTGAAGAGTGGACGTTCACAGTGTCAGAGACTTTAGTTTGTAAAGTCCAAGAAACAAAAAAAATTGGAACACAAAACAAAATGTTAAGCTGATCAGTAGACTAAAAAGAAGATTTATAAATCTGTTGCTGACTTCCAAATTACTTTTTATAAAGTAGAAGAATACACTGCAAATTTAGTTTTTTACCAGTGACTTAAATTAATTTCAGAATTAGGCCTGTAGCAGGAGAAACTGCTTTAAATTATAGTAAATTAATAAAAATAGTAATTCTTTTTGTCCAAGTGAAACTGTGAAATGACTAAATGCGTGATGATGTTGTTTTAAATCGTTTTAAATATATAGTTTTAATGGGAGTCAACAGAATATTTTTGCACTCAAGTTGCCTATTTGGCCTGTCAGTTTTAAATTCCAACACCAACCATAAAATAATAATAGTAAATGAAGCGCTGAGTTGCTCAAACTTACTGATAAATCCCAAATGAAATTAAATCCAGTTGCTAAAGTAAACGTTTTTCTTTTATTTTTATTGAAAGATTGACATTATGTAACTGCACAGATTCTGAAGTTGAATAGGTTTGGTGAGGAGCTAACTTTGTCTGTCAGAAAAGTAACTACGTGAAAGACCAAAAAAAAAACACTTGAAAATCTTATTAGATTCCATGTTTTTGAAGAAAAAAATCTAACCACACATATATTATTACTACATACAACAAAGCAAGAATGTTATATGATAAAAAGGAACATTTCACCCACATGAAAAAATATTCCATTCTGTAATATGAGGGTAAAGAAATAAATTCAATATATGATATCACACCTACTTGAACAGACTTTTCATCCGATGAAAATATTTCAAGCTCCTGAGCTTCACGTGATCAGAAAAACTATGTTAATTGTACAAAATAAAAGACAAAAATTCTGTTCTTTATTTGCATCCATGTGCGCACAGGAACAAATCTGGTGAGCACCAAATACTTTCTCTTGCGCACAAGAAACCAGTACTATTTTTAGATTTCTATGCTCCTTTACAGGCTCCATAAAAAATCCAGAAGAACTACATACATTTGGTTGTTTGTACCAAAGATCTATGTGAAATCTCTGTCAATAAAAAAAATCTGACTCTGGACCAGTCTTGCTGCCTGATCAGGTAGTGGTTTTAATGCCACTTGAAAACATGAATTTTTCTCAGCTTTTAGTGGCAAGCACAGCAGTCAACTGAAGTGAATGACCCACAAATGAACTCTGCAACACAGAGCATTTGCACCGTTTGCGTTTTCTCTCCTACTCTTTTTCAGTTTCAAATGATAAAGCTCTTTTACTATAGAATCTTTGACAAATAAAGATGCATTTTAAATAAAGAAGTGCAGAATTAACAGTGCATTAATCATAGGTTTCAGTTGTAAAGTATATTGGAGTGAAATAACACTTTCGTCTTTTTTTTTTTTTTTTTTTTTTACTTAAAAAAGAAAGAACTCATCTGTTTCTTGAAGAACGTGGCCCTGTATCCAGATCCGTACTCCCATATGTCTTCAGGTCAATACGCTTATGTCCTCTATGTTGTTTGGTGCCCATCATTTAATAGACTGCCCACAAATGTAATTTAATGGGAACCACACACAGATTAACCCTGATCATATTCTCCCTTATCTCCATCAATGGAGGCAAAGTCAGATGGAACTGACGATCAATGCAAATCCAGAGGGACATGGGAGCCTGTTTCTGATGAAGCATTACAGTTGTATTATCTGCATAATTCATCAGGGATGAGCCTTCTGAATCCCTGTTTCATAATGGCTGCCATAATTACAGCCCTGCACCACTGACTGATGCAGATGGGAAATGAAATATGGATGATGGTAGTTTGGGTTGAGCGGTCAACATGAGATTTGCGCTCGTTACAGAAAAGTGAGGAAGAGCTCCAGAGCGTCCAGAGCTCTAATCTCCGACTCCTGTCTGATTAGTCCGGCAGAAAGAACAGAGCTGGTCAGAGGACAGCTGAACAGTTATCTTCATTACTGTCTCCTCATCTTCCAGCCTGGCCTCAACGTTACACCCTCTTTCTTTTTTTGTCTTTTCGATGTCCCATTTACCAACTCTAACTCTTTTTTTTTTTTCGTTTCTCTATGGTCTCCTGTCTCTTTTTTGTTTTTGTTTTTATCAGTCTATCGGCTTCCTTTTTATTAGCCTGACAAGGAGGGCAATTCTTGCCACAGTGAGAGAGGGGAAAAAAGCCAGAGGGAGTGGACTGGGTCCCGTTGGTATAAAATAAATGTGATTATTCCGGTGCAGGAGCTGTGGTTCAAAGTCTCTGCGTCCAAAGCTGTGCTTATTCGATACTCTTTATGTGTGAGGACTTTATCATCATCCACTTAGCTGAAGAACTCAAAGGCCAGGGCATAAAATTTAAACCGAGCTGAGCTGCGTTATGCGTCTTAAGACTCCAAAGAGAATAATAAATCAGTGGCTTATTGAAATAAGGTGCTAAATATGACTGATGGAACTATTGTGGGCTTACTGTCACTTCGAAAATAATAGGTTTTAATTCTTAAACTCTTAGAAAGTGGCTTCATATTCCTGATTACAGTCTGTTTGTGATCATTTATTTGAACTATCAAACATCTGTCTTCATTTCTTCTGCCCTCATCCAGGCGCCAGAACTGTGCTCCTGCCGACTGTGTTTTTGAGGACCCCTCGGTCTGCCCGCAGACATGCCAGATGTGAAGCCGCCCCCACCATGTGAATACCCTTCCACCTCCTCTGCTGCGCTCTCCGCCGGCTGTCATTCTCCACAAACCATGGAGCCTTGCATCGCCAACCTCCCCCTATCCCCAGACCCCTTGTCACCTTTCCCCCCACACAGACCCAGTGTCCCTCATTACCAAGGCCTCCAGGGGCCTCCTTACTCACTGCTGGCCAGGTGCAACAGCAGCACACTGCTGACAAACTTGGGGCTCAGGTACTGCTCCGGCAGGCAGATCTCTCTGGGCATGGATCCCGGAAAAGGGCTGGTCCCAGGTCCCTTTGTTCCCAATGGAAGCAGCTGCAGCCGACCCTACAGGAGCATGGAGAACCTAAACTGGAACACCGTGGCAGACTCTGGCCTGTGCAGACTCAGCGCGGCGTCCTGCAGGAGCGTGGACAATGAGTTCATTTTACGCTACACCTCCTGCAGCCACTGGTATGACGGGCCCCCTGATGGGTCTGTTGTAGGAGCTCAGGGACTGGTACCCAACTCGGAGAGCTTAGCGTTTTATCCTCGACACGGGCCACCCAGAAAAGACCTGCCACTCTTCCCTCATTTGCTCTTTCCAGGCGGGGTTGACGAATGGGATGCAAGGAAGGGCCTCAGGGATAAACTCCGTCTCCAGAGTGCAAGATCAGCTGCTGAGACTCTAAGGCCCCTCCCACTACGCCCTCAGGTAATTTCCAATTCCACACCTGCAGAACGGGAATGTGTAAACGTAAGCATTCCTGGATGCAGGCCGCTGGGTACTACACGCACCTCCCCAGACGAGATCAAGCGGGAGGTTTTGAGGCGTTTACATCTTCGGCGGCAGAACAGCAGCCCCAACTTGGCGGTCTGCGGCTCTCCGTCCAGTTCACAAGAAATGAAGAAATCCTACACAACAGACAACATCACGAGTAAAAGGAACGGAGCAGACTCTGTGTCGGAGCGCCACAGACCTCCTGTGGGACGTCTGCACATCCCGACATTTGAGGAGTTTAAGAGGATGAGACAGAGAGGCGTTGATTCCAAAGGCGGTCCTGTGGAATTGGTAAAACATGACCCGCCAAACGAAGGAGGAGCTTCAGGCGACAAAATGCTCCCTTCTGGTGAAACAAATTGGAGTGAGAGTGGAGAGTGGAGGAAGGATCCTGAAGGGCTGAACACCGTGAAGGGTTCAGATGAAACGACAGCCAGCTGTGGTGGCAGCCTGCAGACCATTGCTTCATCAGAAAAAGTTCTCTCAAACACCGTGACCAGTAGCTGCAGAGCTTCAAGCCCCGCCCCCTCCTTCTCAAGCTCTCCAATCAGAACTGGTCCTTCTCCCCGTTCACCTCTGCAGCCCCAAACCAAGCAGGCAAAAGTTGCAGGAGGAGAAAGCGGGAGCACAAAGCGGAGGAGGAGCAGTCTGGAGACATCTGGGTCGATCCCCTTCCCACCCGGAAAAGACAGCTTGGATCGTCCCTCCAGCTGCTGCCCGGCACTACTTCTGGAGGGGACAGACCTGTCCAGCTATGGAGCCAAGATCTACAAGATGAAGGACGGGCTCATCGGATCTGCATTGGACCTCATCAAAAAGAGGTAAGTGAGGGAGAGAACAGAGCATTTCAGACCATTTAATGGAGGTCAGGGATCTGCAACGTGAGGCTCTGGAGCTGCATGCAGTTCTGTTATCCCTCCATTGTGGCTCTTTGGCGTTGAAAAAAAAATGCTAATGCTTAGATTTCTAACATCTCGGATAACTGAGCAAAGTTATGGTAAGAGTGTGAGCCTATCATCAAAACACATTTTCTTTAATTCTGCTACACAACAGCGACTTGTTGCTGTTCAGAGGCAAGCTTCTTAAATTCTGAAGTTGCACAGATAATAATAAAATGGAATTCTACATCAGTGTTGTCATGTTTACCTCTGACTGCAAAAAGAGATAAAGAATGAAGATGCACCAAAGTCATAATGGTTGAAAATGTCACATTTGATTTGACTTTCTTGTATTGTTAGTTCAAGTAATAAATCTACTGCAGCAGGAGGATATTATTTGACACAGTGGATTTTATTTTGAAAAGGACTTTCAATGTGCAGCTGTCAAAATTCAAATGAATAGAAAAATATAAAGAAAAATGTAGAAGTTGTTGTAATTCTGTGGCTTATTGGGCACAAAAACATAAATTAAGTATATTTTTTAATGGTGAAGTGGGACTTTGTGGCTCCCTTTGAGTTTTATTCTAGAAGAAATTGGCTCAAATAATTCTTTTAGCATTAAAGGTTACACTTAGGTTTAAGCTCAAATACAACACGAAAAGGATTCTCCCAACTCAGTTTAATGATTAAAAAATACTAACATTTGCCTTGCATTTACAAGTGAACAAGAGAACCAAAAACACAGATTAAACCAATTATTCAACATTTTAAAATGTTAAGGTTTATTTCTCTAGGATTTTAGTTTCTCTTTACCTTCAGGGTGAGGCTCATCCAGCATCAAACCAGAGCAGACCCTCCACTAACTGGACATTAGCATCTCTAAATTGGCAGTTAGTATGCCAAACCCGACAATGAAATATTTCAGCAATCAAGCACATGTCTGGGGTTAACATCATGTTAATGCAGGATTTGTGGACACTGCAGGAACTGTTTTTGGTTTCTCCTCTGAAAATATATAAGGTTTAAAAGTGCTATAATATTAATAATGATGATCTCTGCAGGACTGCAAAAACAGGCCCCTTTGAAATAAGTCAAAAATGTTAATATCATCGACAGATTTTCTTTAAATGTGCAAAGAAATCTGCTAGTGGGGTAAGAAAAATGCTAATTCTTACACTAAGGAAAAAATTCTAGTCAATAAGTAGACTATTTTGGTTGTTGAACAACTTTCTTGATGATATTATATTACTTGCAAGATTGAAAACAATATAATTTTCTCTTTACTGTCTTAAGGTTCCTTATTTTATGAGAGGAATTCAATTCTTCCTTTGCTGTGTTGCTGCTGGTACCATCATCCTTAGCAGAAGCTCTTCCAACCCTCTCTTTTTTTTTTTAAATGTTCTATTTTTATGTTGGATAATTAAGCCTAATAACTGAATTGAAACCTTGTCTGTGATGGCATCTGGTAGGATCGATCAGTTCTGCAAACATTTCATCAGTTGGACTTTTTTTCTCAAGTTTTCCTCTTACATCTGTAGTCTGCCAACATAAAACTCTTTCTGTGGTGTGAGTTTGTCTGCAGCCGCTGAAGCATGCATGGTGCGCTTCAGCGTTTGTGTTATTTGCAATAACAGATTGCCCCACCACTGTGCGCACGCACATCCATCTTTTTCAGCACTCTCACGCTTTTGTGATATTGATTTATCTGAGCTGCAGTGAGAACAGCTGCTGGAGCGAACAGGGTTGGCTCCACAGACTAGACTGGAGGTGGGAGGCTGGTTTGAGGCACGACAGGCTGAAAGGACCGCCACCATCTCTGGAGACACCGCTCATCTCTGTGTGAGCTAGTGTCTGCTGAATAAATGCAAGCTTCACTTCACTTCACTTCACTTCACCACGTTTCCTCCCGATCAAGGGCAAACAAATCAAGAGCGAGATGTAGTGCGCTGTTAAACCGTTTAGGCTAGATACTGGACTTGGGCGCTGAACTCAGGATGTTTGTTTGGGCAGTACAAGATAAAAATTGAAACTGCTCCCAGCTGAGAAGTCTGAAAGATGGGTGATGGATGGTATTTTCACTGCGCTGTCCAAGCTGTCTGCTGACTGTTGCTCTTTTTGTCTGTAGTGCTTGAGCGAATGATGAATGTCTAAAAGTCTATTGCATGAAGGCAACAGAAATGGGACAGCTTTGGAAGGTTTTTGCTGCCCCAAATGCAAGTTTCATCTGCTTTTTTCTTTGAACTTGCTAATAAAAACCTTAAAAACATGAGAATGTGAAATATCTGTTGTGCACCTTCGACCCAGTGCATGAAGATGTGCATAAAACCGTAACTTTTATGGAAGTCCAACCACAAGTTGGGCGTTTTTTGACCAATAAATCCAGCTGTACTTTTGTGGTTTTGCAACCTCCTTTGCTATTCACTGTAACACTGAAGCAGTAGATGTAAATACCCACAATGCAACACACTTCGGTCTCTAGAGATTTCAATTCAACCGGAGGCTCTGTGAATTTCCATTGAACGTTCATTAATTAAACATGACAGTATTCTGTGTGATCAGTGCACCCTCGGGTGTTTGGCTACCACCATTTAGTTTTTGTTTGGATGTTTTATGTGGCACATTCTGCGTTTTAGCTGCAGTAGTACTGGAGAATAAACAATGTTATACCTAACATATCAGAGCAAAATGACTGGGGATGAAAAGTGGGAGGTTGTGTGTATTTGAATTAATTTAAGTGAAATGTATATAAGTAAGTATGACAGCCAGGCTCGTTTTATTGTCACATCTTAGATGTTTAGCAGTGATCTATCACACGGAACTGCTTGCTGATGAATTAAACCACAGGTTATTGCTCCTCATGCATCATCTTGTGCGTGACAGTTAATACTTTGTGTTCTGGAGATGCTGCTTAAATCACAATTTGTCTGAGAGAAAACCGATGGCAACCGTCAATGCTGCATCATCGAAACTGCGGTGATCATATTGGCCTTTTTGTCACTTCAGCTGGATTTAGACATCAAACGCCTTTTTATCTGCTAGATTGGCTTTTTTTAATTTATCGCACAATGGGAGCAAATTGAGAATCTGCAGCTCTCTAATCTGGAAAGTAGTTGTGATAAATTTTCACAGCAAAAAGATCCTTTGTTTCAAGAAAAAATGTCTTATCTTATTTTCAAAAGCAAAAATAATCGTAATCTAAGAAAACATGTCGTAGTGACTAGAATTGATTTCTTAAAAAGAGATTTTTTTTTATTGGTTTATTTCAAGCCTTAATAGTAGACAATGCAACAAAAATCACACAGACTCATGTCAGAACTAAATATCAATGCATTAAATCATTAAAAAACAACAAAATATCACAAAATTGTAAGAAAAAAAAGCCTCATAATTACTCCTACTGGTTATTAGAAATAGATTGTTGCAGTAATGTATACAAAACATGCTTAGGTCATATTAGACTCATTAAATATGGTGATTGTTACCTCAGATCAATTAGAGTTTGATTTATTGCTTATTTAAAGAAAATGTTTTAAATTTTAAGAATTTTCAACATATTTCTAGGGGCCGGTTTTAGTAAGATGGAGCAGAAAGTGTGCATCAGTCTCACACATTTATTTAAATAAGAGCATTTTTGTACTGCTGAAATGTAAAATAGCTTCCAAATAAGACTGGAAAACGGATCATATCAATTTTTGTAGATGTGAAGAATGTAATGAGTTTGAATTTCTATAGACATATAACAGATCGTATCCTCTTTTTCAAAATTCAGATTAACTGAACTTTTATTTTTTGCTTTTTACTTCCTATCACCTCCATAGAATCAGGAAACCTTTGATTTAATGGCTTTTGATTCCACAAGATAGATGACAAAATGTGCAGTTAAAGGTCACTGATTCTAAATCTGAACAGCATAAGAGATTAGAATTAAAACAGAAGGAAAACAGTCATGGCAGACGGTTTTTAGGGTGACGCGCTGTCAGTGCTGCACGAGACAGGAATGAGGGAGACAATAACACATGCAACTTTGCATGAAATCCCAGGAGACGGAATGAGCTTTTGTCTAGTTTGTATCCACCACTCAATAAAAAACCAACAACCCAGCCAGCCATCCCCCCACTCCTGTTTCTAAAACAACTGCTGGAGGAAAGTCAATATTTTAAGAATTCGCAGCTCGTTTCCCTTCGTCTCAGACGGATAGTGTTGAGTCTCCATTACGAGTCTGACCTTTGGGTCCAATAAAGCTGCTGAGCTTGCAGGATTTCAGAAAAAGAAACAGAATCTCAAAAACCAATTGACTAATTAATAAGTCAATGTATTGTTATATTAGTTCTCATAATTAGGTTGAATAATAAAAATGGTTAAAGGGAGTTTCATTGGAAAGGGTCAAGTATGGTGGCCCTGAAGTACAAATTTTACCAACAAATCACTCAACGTTAAAACTTATTAAAGATCACGACACGTAAAAAAGCAAAACAAAATTTTAAAAATTACATTTTAAAAGCTAAAACTCAATTCTAAAATTATGAAAAGAAATAAAAAATGAAATGTTTAGGAAAATTAAAATGAAAAGTTTAAGAATTAAACATTGTTGTTTTTTTTTTTGTATAATGTTGGTGTGATTTACACTTCAGGGCCACCGTAGTCAAGAGAAGTGATTGTTTAATGTTTTTCAGCACTTCCTGTTTACAACGCGTATTGATTTTTATTTTTTTTTTGTATTCGAACGTAATTTTTAGCTAATTGACAACAAATTACATTTTTTTATTGACTGTGTGGCCGTATTCAATTCTTCTCAGAGTTAATAAGCTTGCAAAGGTACATCAAATTTTTTCAGCTACTAGAAAAAGGTAGCTTAGCATTTCACTGGCCGTCTGCTGCAGCCACACAGGAAACTCATGCATCATAACTTTGGATGTTGTCATTTCAGCGGTTTGGCGTTCGCGTGTGTGGCAACATGCCGGAGTTGCCCCTGTGGCTTAGGGGGGTCAGGTGTTAATGTCAGCAGATGAGCCTAATTGCTGTTCTCCTGAAGAAGAGATGAGAGGTGGGGACCATAAAGCGATAGGAAGTATTGATTTTGGAAGAAGACGGGAATGAAGTGTGCTGACGAGAAGATGCTGTGGAGGAATGAATGACAGGGATGCTGTTTGCTCCACCAGCATTAAATTTTTACTCTCCACCCCCCCGCCACCTCTTTTTTTTATCGCTTCTTCCCCTCTGGGAGTAGATTTCTCCTCCCCCTTTCCTTACTTTCTGACATCCTGTCAATGTTGGGGTTTTTTTAGCGCTCTTTTTTTTCCCTTCTTTTTGTCACTTCCTGCCGATCTCAGTACATCTAACCTCTGCACTCTTGTCTCCTCCTTTCCCCCACCAGCTGCAGTGCAGAGATCTCCACTGAGGCTCTCGTCAGGCTGTCAGGTGACCGTGATGGAGGGTGTGACATCACCGCCTCCTCGAACGGCTGTCAGCTCCCCGCCGTTGCCATGGCAACGTCGTCAGCGGCCTGCAAAGCCGAGGCTGACGACGAGGCGCTTGCAGAAGGAGGAGGAGGAATAGGAAGAGAGGAAGCGGGAGAATGTGTAAGGACTCTTTTTATTCCTCCCTTTGGATGTTTTTTTTTTTCCTTTTCAGTGATGTTTCCATCCTTTCTGCATCGGCACCCGTGTGCTTTGCGGCAAACGAACGCCTGAATCTATTGGAATTCAAGGATGACTGGGACAAGCAAGGGGACTGCGCCACACATGCACATCACTCAGACATCCCTATGCAGAGGTATTTCTTTACATAAGAACAAGGGGGGAGCTCTGTCTTCCATTTTAACGTGTGAGGATGCAGTAAAAGGGGGATTAAGCCTCCCCCCCACTTTGAGGCAGCGGTGTTGTGTCGGTAACTCTCAGCATGCCTCCTTGCTGCTGGCTGCCTGCAGCTCAACACCTTCCTCAGCTGCAGCTAGCATTGTGCTACCTTATAGGCGACACAGAAGAGCTAAACTGAATCGCATGTTCCTTCCATGTTCAGTGTCTGCAGGTAGATCAGAAAACGGATGTCGGGGTGCGTTTGCTTCTCGTTTTCCTCGGTTTTAGCGCTCGAGTCGCAGTGCAGTCTTTCTCGGCGTTTCGGTGCAATTGAATCGTTCAGTAGCATATTAATTATTCCCCTTCATTTTAGGAGATCGTGGCACGCTGTGCTTCATGCCGCTGGTTTAAAGCCCTGCAGACTTCCCTGCACTTTGCAGGCATGTGTAGCTGTTGGATATCTGTGTTTTCGGTGGGAAATGTTGACGTGAAGCCAATCTAATCCATCTTGTAGGAGTTGGGTCGCGGTGATGCCTCTACAGTAGGAAGCCACGGGTTACTGTTAAGCTTTGCTCTGCAGGTAAACTCTCAGGGGGCTGATGCACCACATGAGGGCTGCGTGTCTGTTCAGGATGCTGCAGTGTCTGGGGAATCCCTGTCCTCAGAAAACACACTTGGTAGCTTAGTTGTCACATTTTCAAATGTGTGCTGGGTTTATTGCGCCAGCTGATTCTCGTCGATCTTCCAAACCAGAATCAGAGTAGATCTGTTCAGCAATCGAGACGCTGCAGTCAAATTAGATCCAGTCCCAGACACATCTTTCTCATCGACATTCTCACCAGATCTCCTCCTCAGAGTTTTTCCCTGTTGCTGTAGCAACACAACCTTTTGACTGATGCGCACATGTCCCTCTAACCGGCAGCACTCCAGTCTGGGCTGCAGGCGCTCCAGCTCAGACGCAGCCTATGAGCCGGCTGAGACGGTGAGAGCTCAGCGCGAGTGCCGACTCCGGCCCCACTACAGTGACCCCATGCCGGCAGACGCCTCCAAGCGCAAACAGCTGGAGATGAAGATTGCCGCCGCTGCACGACTCCACAGTCATCGGCGAGACCGTGACAGAGACAGGGACAGTGGTAAGCAAGAGAAAAATCTGAGTTTTTCCCTTTTTTCTCCTCATTTTTGGGGATTTTGTTTCTTTTACCTCCACGTGCTTTACTCTGTTCCTTATGAATAAAAAAAATTCCAGTACGACACGTTCAGGAATTACAAACGGCAAAAAGAAAACTATAGAAAGCAGCCTGCAAAACATCCAAATTTTTTTTTTTTACAGTAGTAGTAAAAAAGCAGATTTCTATCTTTCATGTTCTTCTTGGTTAATTCAGAGCTACGAATCTACTCCAGAAAGCTAAATCCTTGTCTCTAAACTCATGAACTCACTGGCTGACTTCCTGCTGAGATCAGAAAGCTCAAAGCTGTCCAGAGGATCATCAGGGAGTTCATCAGGGAGTTTTCTCTGCATTTCTGACTCTAAGGTGTCACACCTCATGTCTGGAATCAGCTCAAACACTTTATATGACCAGGTTTAGTCATTTAGGAAGTCTTAAGATCATTTTTATTGTTGGGCTCTTAATAAAAGAATATGCATACAGCCCATTTACAAGATAAATTCTGATTCTGGAGCAAATGAACGTGTCAGTTTTCTCCAAAACGGAAGCTTTTGACCATACCGAACAGCAGCCGCATCTCTGTCAAGTGTCTTTAATTCAACCCCTTCACCTTTTCAAACGAGGTGACTCCCCCAAACCGTGAATCAGCCCCCAGCTAAGCCTAACATTTCAGTCCGCTCCGTTTTAAAATGATTGCTGCACATGTCTTACGCAACCCAGCATGTGCCTGTTCAGCTGTGACGCTCACATTTCCTCCTGCCAATGCTTCTCATGCTCCTCCGGTCAATAGAAGACACGGGAGGTTATCCGCAGAATGTCATTCAAAATGGCAAATGCTAATAATGGTCTAATGATCTCCCTTTTAGCACAAAAGAAAAACGCTCTTTTGCATTTTTAGCAGATAAAATGATCGGCTGTTTGTAAATGTTACATTTTGAGTGTTTTTATATTGGTTAGCTGTTCAGGTCTGGACGATTCACTTAGAAACATGCATTCAGAATTCACTTCAAATTTGATGAAAAACCAATCACATCGATTCACTGGACACGTTTCTGTTTCATTACAAGAATTTAAAATCAACAAATAAAAAGCTTTTTCAAAAAAAATTGTGAAGTCTTACATAAATAGTTGCAAAAACACATTTTTGGACATAAAAGAAATAAAATAGAAACAAAATCGTCTCATTAGGTTGATAGATTGAAATTGCATCATCTAAGCGAACATTGATTTGATTTGTTTTATTGATTTTTACAACCTTGCCATGTAGTTCTTCTTGTCATTATTGTCTGTTGTTGCACAGAATTACCTTTTTAAGATAATTATATATGTTGTTTTGTCCTCTTCGTGGCAAATGAGTTTTCTAAAAATAAATGAACATTTGAACTTCCACGATTTCTATAAGATCTGAACTGCAAATCTATGAATTATATATATATATATATATATATATATATATATATATATATATATATATATATATATATATATATATATATATATATATATATATATATATATATATATATATTTTTGTAGCCCCAGCTGCAATCCGAGGTCGCTCAGAGCCCCCTGGTGAGGAGCGGCAAGCGGTTCTGGGTGTGACTCGGTCCGGACAGCATCGCTGGAGCACCATCAGCAGCCTCAGTGCGGACAGCGGAGTGGTGGGCCTCAGTGATGAGCGAGAGGAGGAGGACAGCGAGCCACGGCGCCACCGCAGGACCCGGGGAGCGGAGGTGGAGAGGGTGGACAGCGGCATCGGTCCGGGTCTGTCCCGCACCTGGAAGCGACCATCTGCTTCTCTCAGAGCCTGGGAAGCCCAGAGACCATGTCCAGACTGTGGGCAGAGGGAAGGGGCCTGTAAGGAGCGAGGCGAGCGGATGTGCGAACGCTGCTCCAAGCTGCGCATCGAGCGTAAGGAAGCCATCCTGGAGTTTCTGAACACGGAGTCGAGCTACGGGGAGGACCTTCGGATCATCAAAGAGGAGTTTTACTGTCCCATGCAGAGTGCTGGGTTACTGACAGCTGAGCAGCTGACCGTGGTTTTCAGTAACGTGCAGGAGCTTATAGACGTCAACGACCGCTTCACTGAACACCTGCAGGACAACATCGATCAGGCCTTTGACCAGGTGACTCACACAGCTCTCACAAGCACCTTCACATCATCTTTAAGCCTGTAATTCTCTGACATGATCCTCTTATTTTATAAACAACAGCTCACCAAAACAATGGCCTTTTGGATAACCTTTGCAGGTTTGGGTCTTACAGATAAAGCTGCAGAAAGCCTTCAGTTGAATTTTATACTTTTAACTTGTATTAGTGGTTCTGAATCAAAGTGCCAAACCAGTGAGGCAAAGTCTGTTTTTAAAGACCCACTTTGATGTGGGTCTTTGTTGTTAACATGTTGTTGTGGAATTTTTCTGATGATTGAGGACATATGTAAAGAAAATTAAGCTCAACTACGTTTCTGTGTATTTCTTTATTCAAGTCATCCTATCCAACCAACCCAGCTACTGTTGGCAAAAGCGGGGTTCACCCTGAACAGATCGCCAGTCTGTTGTAGGGTCACAACACAGGGCAATTTAGAGTCACCAAGTAACCTATGAAGCATGTTTTTGGACTGAAGGAGGAGGCTGGAGTGTCCGGATATAACCCGTGCACGCACAAGGAGAACGTTCAAAGTTCACACAGAAGGAACTCATGCAGGATTTGAACCAAGGGTTTCTAGCTGTAAGGAGAGAGTGCTGACCTCTACTCCACAGTGCGGCCCCTATAAATGTATAAATGTAGTTGTAAAAAATGTTATTCCCTTGACTTGAATGGTTTGACCTGGGTCCTAGCTCCAGTTTAATATCAAAAGCTGGATCACTTAACTACAAAAGCCTAAAACTGCCTACTTTCCTTTTTTTTCTTACCGTTTTCTAGTAATAACGACATCTACTATGTCGTTATCACAAGAAAACGAATGCTTTTTGTCCTGATAACAAGATAATGAACTATATTTTGCACCGTCCTGCTCCCTTTCCCACTCTGAATGAAACACAGAGACATGATCTGTTTAAGTCTTTATTTTGTGGTTACCGTAGGCAGTAACCAACGCCGTACAGCTTACACCAAAAACTCTCAACAAAAACAAAAGAAATCTTTCATTATTTAGTCAATTTTTGATTTAATAGTGGAGCACAACTCCTCAGATGCTTTCATTTTGTCTCGTGCACCGGCACTCCCTCCTTTATTTCCCTTAGTCAGCCAACAACTGAACCCTATAAGCCCAAACTACCGACGACAGGTGACAGAACCCAACGGACCCCGGACAACCCCCCAGCCCAACTCAGTCCGCTATAATACTTTATGCATTTTTCAACAATCTGCGGAAAAATAAAGCAATTTGTCAGAGAAAATGTCAAACACCAGAAGAACATCTTTAATTGAGGTCTAACTCAGGCGGAAATTATGCTGATGTTTTTGAACAATGTCCAAATCAGTCATCGTCATTTGAGGAGAAGGAACTTTTTAATGGGAACTGAGTTATTACAAATAAAGCTTTGTTAGAGGTTTGCATTAAAGACCAATTTGAAGAATGACTATAATCCCAAAAGCAAAGATTGGAAAGAGGGTGTAAAGTACAAAGTTGAGGTTGTTGGAACTGGAGAAGAGCTTCTACTTTGTCCATCAATCATTAACTCCAGTTGCCCATCATCACTTCAACAGTTCCACGTTGTGGCAGATGTGCAGACAAGTAAGAAACTCCTTCTTGTGTTGGATTTCAGGGCGACGACGATCTGTTGACTGTCTACATCGGCGAAATCTTTCTGGAGTTTGTCAACATGCTGCCAGCCTTTCAGACCTACTGCCTGCAGCAGTCCACCTCCGTCAACATGCTGAACACGCTGGAGAAGGAGAAGGAACTGCTCAGGTACATACATCCCGCAAGATTCTTCTTCCTGTCGCCATGTGTGACAGAGAAACGGCTCTGGGAGCTTTCTCTTGTTCCTGCCACGGCTGCTCTGTGTAATTCTTAATGGAAAAGACAGTGTGTTATCACTTATTCAGAGGAAGTTCTATTTTCAGGGTTGAGCTGCAATGAATCACATTTTTTTCAACAGAGTGGCAGCTCAGCCATGACTCAGGCTGTTCTCTTCAATTATCATGTCTTTAGACTTTTTCATATAAAATAGAGACTTTAGAATCTCCTTTCTTCTTTTGGTTTGGCAGGATATTCTTGGACGTCTCCCAGAACGACAACACTGCATTGCGCCGCATGAATCTGCGCTCCTTCCTCATGGCGCCCCTCCAGCGAGTGACCAAATACCCACTTCTGTTGAGCCGCATCATCAAGGTCACCCCTGAATGTCACCCCGACTACACGCGCCTTCGCGAGGCCAAAAGTCGGGTGGAATCCCACCTGGAGCACATTAACATGAAGACCAAGCATGAGGGCAACGGAGTTACGTGGTCGCTACGCTCATTCCGCCGGGACAGCCGCAAGAACCGGGAGGTCATCAACATTGAGATGCGGGAGGTCTCCATGAAGACGGTGGGTTGGGCGAGGGAGAACACGCGATTTGTCATGGAGGGACCGCTCCAGTTTTCCCAGCCGGCTGACGGTCAGTGGGTGAAGAAGGGCAGCCGGGCTCTCAAGTTCCAAAACGTCCAAAGTCTGTTGATGGTCAGGACGCAGCGGGATGGCGAGGCGCAGGGCACCGATCAGGGTGCAAGGGGAGACCAGTGGGAGAGCGTTCGGGATGGCGTTCTCGTTCTGATCAAGGACAAAAGCAGTGGAAAGTTCACCGTTCTGAGGGAGCCCATCCGCCTGGGAAACTGCGTGGTGTCGACAGACCCGGACTGCGAGGACACTTTTGAAGTCCTCGACATTCGGCGGGAGTCCTTCGTTTTCCGCGCCTCCGACAAATCCCGCACCCAGCAGTGGTTCCATCAGGTTAAGAGGTACGCTCGGGACTTGGGAACCTGGAGAAAGAGGCGGAACGCTTTGCCCAACATTATGATCAACACAAACCAGATGCGCTCCTGAAGCTCGCCTCTCCCACATCGTTGTCAGACTGTAAATAACTTCTTCAACAGCAAAAAAACGAGCAGAAACATTTCCGAGTAGCACCGCTGTTCCCGCGTTAGGTTTCAGCTGAGGGAAAAGCGTCTCTCAGAGGTGAGAGAAAAGGGAAGCACTTTTGCGAAGCTGGAAGCGCACCATACCGTCAAAAAAAAAAAAAAAACAATTAAAATTGTAAACAAAAATTCAGTTTTTAGCAGTTAAAAAATCTTGGACAACCAAAAAACTTGGGCTGTGCTCGCCAGTCTTGATTGTAAAGACTGTTTGCTCTCAGAGAAACAGCTCTTTCTTTACTTAAGCTGTGTCTGATAAAAAGCCTGACTGAACGCAAAAAGACAAATTGTAGTCACTTTTTATACAAAGCCGTTTAGGGGCTTCACATTTGTTTTGTTTTTTTGTTTCTCTCATGATATTTGTCTGTTCTCACTGCCTCTTCTCCTGCATGAGTGCTGCCTTCATACTGACTCTTACATGTTTTGGCAGCACAGAACCTTTTCACTGCCGGAGATGCAGTTAAAGCGGAACCATTTCACATAAGCAGAGCTGCAGCCTCACTGTGTTCAGTAGAACTCAAAGAACAGCAATAATTATGGCCAGTTAAAGTCGCTTCTGAATATGCATTTTCCTTCTGAAGATTTCCTGTTGGTGGTCCGTTCTTAATCCTGTGTCCTAGTTACTCAAACTCGTATCACGTTCAACTGGAGCTCGTCGTTTCACGTAATTGAAGCCTCTCCGCGTCGGTCAGATTACTGGAGATTATTGTAGCTCAGTGAAAATGATTCGAAGAAGTTTTCAGGTCCCAGTCTGCCTCGTTCTGTGAAAAGAGCAGAAGTTCTCAGCCTCGTATTCTGATGATCATCACAATTTACTCTGAACCATGACACAAATACACTTCAGTACCATTGTGAACAGAAACTATGGGAACAAATCTGGATCAGTTAAAAGTGAGCGAAAAACCTGATTATAAATTTGAAAAGCAAATATGGAAACAGGTTTAAACTTGAAAGTGCACATTGCAAACTTGAAGGTAATCGAGAAAATGTGAAAAATAAAATTATTTTAAAAAATATTGAATATTTGAGGGGGGGTTGTACATTTAAGCATGAGCACAAACTTTAAACCTAAAACTGTTACCAAAGGAAAAATGTGGTCACATGATGGTTCTTTGGGAGAACTACTATCACTACATTACCTAAATCTAAAAAGAGCATCGTCACTACATAATGCCAAGAGAGGGATGACATGGACGGCACTGACAACAGATCTTGTTCTGGAACAGAAATGACATCACCATAACCTCTATCACCCAATGCCAACCATGTTCCATTAGTCAATGGGCTCAAAGCTCCGCCCCCACGTACAAAAATACGGAAAGTCTGAATTCTAACTATGAATTGACTGAAAGTGAAGAAGGAGAATAACGAAAAGACAAAAGTTGAAGACACAAAACAGCAGCTGTTAAAAGATCAGCATTATTTTTCATTTGGTAACAGTTTTTGGTTTTAAGTTTTCTTTTTGCTTCAAATTTACAGGTTTTTTTCTTCAAATTTAAAATATTTCTTCATTTTTCCCAAATTTAAATTTTTTTATTTTCAATATTTCATTTAAGTTTGACAAACATTTTTTTCAAACGTAAAGTTTTTGTTTAACTTTTCAATGTTTCCTTCATGTTTAAATGTTTCTAATTTTAAATTATTTTAAATTTTAAATTCAAATTTACTATATATATATTTCCATTAAGTAAATAAAAAAGATATTTACACTTTTTTTATTATTATTATTTTCAATATTTTCTTTAAGGGTTTTCTTTTTCTTGCAAATTTGCAGTGTTGGTTTTTAAATTTTCAACATTACTTCCAAGTTCCCAATGTGCACTTTGGGGTTTAAAACAGTTTAAAACAATTTTTCAAAATCCATTTTTCAGGTTCACAATCTGTTTTTTATTCACTTCAAGCTGATCCTGATTTGACCACCTACATAGCTTGTTAAAGTCTTACTTTGGTCCCAAAGAGATTTTCTTTTTCTTTTTGTTACATTAAAAGTCAAAAGAATTGTCTTTATGTACACTGTGTGTACAGCTGTGTCATTTACTAACTTGTGTTTAAATAGAAATGAAAGGACTGTGACAGCTGGAGTTCAGTGGACGTTTACCATGGAGGCTGAAAAACTGCTAATTGAATCAACTTGCTCCAAAACTTCAATCTGCTTTGTCATGATTAGTTCTTCTTAACTGTGATATGTGAACTAGAAAAGAGCTGTTGTGCCTTGGTACTTTACTACTGTTTAACTAACACTGACAACTAGTTCTGTCATGGTAGCATTGATCTCTGAAATGCAGAACAGTGATGCATTTTCAAGTAAATAATCTTTCCTTTGACATTCTTCCTGCTTCGTTTTTACCAACATTTCTTTTTTACTTAAGACTATTTTTGTTTGATGCACTTTATTATATTTTACTTATAAAAAAACATGATCCTGTACAACTGTGGGTACAAATCCTTTACACTGTTATCATTGGTATGTTTGTTTAAAAAGTAGCACTCAAAATAAACGGAGCGGGATCACTGTTTTGGCGGGCAGGTTCGCTCATCTCCATACACTCGTGCAGTTGGAGGATGCAGGTTAAACCATTTTTAAAAAAGAAAACGAATTGTTTTCTTTTTTTTAATTTACATTTGAAAAACTTAATGTATTATTTTCCCAGTGTAATATATTGTGAGTTATATTAAAATATTTTAAACAGTCTTGCCGTTGTATTTTCTGCATTACTCAGAAGCATTTTTTCTTAATTTTGTAAACAAACATAAACATATGACCAACAATAAGTTAGGGATATGAGTATTTACATGAGTGCTTCTCCTGTTTGGTCTGAATTTTAATGAAATGCATCAAATTTCCCTTTGATATCACTAATAATGAATGAGAAGAAACACCCATTTATTATTAGTTTGATATTTATCAGCCTAAAAATTAAGACATTAATATAGACAACCCCAGATAACAAAAACTAACCAAATCAATAGCGAGTATTTCCACCTGTTGCCGCAACGACAGCTCTTGCCTCTTGATGTTGCTTTTGTCCCACGCTCTGCTGCAGCTGGTCCCAGATGTGCTCTATGGGGGTTCAGGTCAAGGGTCATTACTGGCCATGGCACAGGAGGCATTCCCACTTCTGGAAGTCCCACTGCGACAATTCTGGAACCATGTGGTGGAGTATTATCATCCAGGAACAAAACGCTGGGCGTGTGCTGGTGGAATTGGGGGATGATGGGTTCTATGTCTCTGAGGTGTCTTGATCCAAGTCTGCTGATGACACTTTGAGACTCACCAAGTTCTGACTGCCTGCTACCAACCCAAAGGCGCACTATGGTCAGGTGGTGCTTTTTGTTGGTTTAGCAACATTGTGAGTTTATGCTTTTTAAAGGATGAAATTGTAATGCCCAACCGGCAAAAATCAGCTTTTGAAACCCACAAAATGCTAAAAGTTGATGCAACGATGAAAAAAACGCTTTTTTCTTTGAAGAATTTGTAGGTTTTGACCCCAATACACAGTGAGACCATAATATGGAAAATATAAACTGAGGTGTGTCTATCCCCCCAGTACAATTGTCTCCCAGTCCCAAAAATCTGTGAATCAACTATTAGGACTCCAAAAAAGAAGCTAGACGTAAAAATCAAAGGATTTTCTTTTCTTTTTTTTTTTGAGAATACAGAACAGTTCCAGAAACACAAGAGAATGCAATACACCTAAAATGCAGCAACATGGCCGTTTTTACTAATGAACTTCAAAATAAAAGCTTCATGAGATTTTAGAAATATTACGGCTTAACAGATATTTTATGGCACAACTTGCAAGAGTTCCCAAGTGCAGGAATCTAATCACAGTAGCTTTTGACTTTATTTTGAGTGCATCAGAGTGTCTTTGGCTTGTGTTAAACCTTATAAGAGACAGAAGCTAATACCAAACATTTCTGTTAAAAGATGACGGTTCCGAAAATACAGGAATGGTTTTCAGTCTGACTTCCGAATTCCAAATGTTGACTTTTTTTCTTATAAATGAGGCTCCTAATCAAAAGTTGAATTGTGAACATAAAAACTTAATGTACAAAAAAAAAGGGCTCGAAATCAAATCGGATCCTTATTTTCAGCCATTTAACATCAATACTACAGTATTGCCCTGAGTATAAGACGATATGAATTTTAGACACATTTCAACAACAAAGAAAAAAAGGAAAAAGTCTTATATTCAGGCAAATACAGTTAAGATGTTCACTTTAGTACGTATATGCTCAGACAAAAAAAACATGGAACAATTTTTCAATAAATGACATCAAGCTGAGCTTTTGATCTTAAACATAGGAATGAAGGCGCCAACATCTGGAACGGTCTTTGCCGTCCCACTACCAGAATGTCCTTCTGCTGCACAAATACACACCAATACATACACTCATACAGGTTGTTCTTGGCTGCTGGAGTCTCCCTGGGTCTTCTTGCTCGAGCTCTTCCACAGTGGATTGGCTCCAGCTGGAGGTGGCTGCTGTGCCTTCCCTCTTCTCCCTCAAGCGGTTTTGTCCTCTTTACTCGTCTCCGCTTGATTCCAACTCCTTGGCCAGGCCCCGGATGGATAGGTCATAGACCACCTCCTCTATCTTCTTCACGTCGTATTTGAGGCCATCGTATCGCTTCCGAAGGGGGTCGTTCTTCAGGTTGAGCAGACGGAAGCCTGAGTCCAGCTCGTTGATGAAGTTGGAGATGCGAAGCGGTCGGTTGTAGTCTCCAGCTGTGACGCTGTTTACTGCCAACCGGGACTAGAAGAGCCAACAACACAAAACATTTGACCAAAAAAAGAAATCACTATATCAGTGTTTCCTGACAATGATCTTCAAGGCAAAATTTTGCCAAAACTGTGTCAACATGTCTAAACAAAAAACACTTCAGTAGAGTACAAATGCAGCAGACTCACCAGTTCACTTGCCATGATCAGCACACCTGCCAGGTAATCTTCTATGTCCAGGTGGAAGCCTTTCTCTCGCACGACCTCAACTGCAACAAACAACCCAAATGTGACATTTTAGGTTTGTTCCTCAGCCAGACATGATTCAACACATAAGCCGAATCTAAATTACTTCCTTACACTTCTGGCTCTTCTCTATTGCTCCAAATCTAGGGTCATGTAAAGCTCTAGCTGTGTTTTTTTTAAGGCGCCGTAGTGACTTAAGGATGCCTCTCCCTCCACCAGCAGGTGCGCTTGTGGCGCAGAGGAGAAATGCATTTCTTCATGTATGTGTGCTCTGAAGCACAGAAGTTTACATTTAAATGTAAGAAACGACTTTGTTTGGGCAGAACCTTTTAAAAAGTATAAAACCGATGTTGTGTGTTTTCGTTAATGACCGGCGAATATTGATGATGTCATCGAGTAGGAGTAACGTCCAGATTTGAAGACCCTATTTTTCCATATCTCTCTGCTTGGAGGGATAAATGTATGAATAGGGAGAAGCTGTCTGGGTAGGGAAGCAATTCAGATTTGGATTTAAACTGGACCATACTTCCAAGTATCTGGGCCACTTCCTCCCGTGTCACAAGGTTTTCACTTTCCAGGTAGACAACAAAGGCTGATAGGAAAGTCAAACGCTGCAGAACAAACCGCCAGTGTTCATGGAACCTGAACAGGAACAACAAGAGGAAAGAACATCAATTTTCCAGGACAACTCTAATCAGACTTTAAGACCCACTCCAATTAAAATTGTGTTTTTGGTGTCTTTAACATGTTCTTGTAGCATTGTTTCCTTATAATAGAGGACATAGAAAAAAATAATTTAAAATCAAAATAGCCTGTTTTTCTTTATTCAAATCATGTTGGATCCAGAGCAGATGAAAACTGCCATGGATGGGCTAAAGTTCCCTTTCAATTCTGAAGCATCCACTCACAGAAAAATAGATCCATTAACGTCTTTGTTTTCCTCAACTGAGTTGCCATCTGGCTCAAAAGTGTACAGCTGGATAGCTCCAATATTATTCGCCGTTTTTTTGCAACGCAGATGTTAGCTTGGGTTTGTGAGGTGTTATGACCAAGTGGGACAGAGTGTAAACAAAGGGATGCTGGGAAAATTAGCTGACCTAACTTCTGCGTCAATAGGACTTTGAAAGGAAATAATCAATGAAAAAGGTTTTGAGTTTGTCGCCCCCTAGGGGTTTGCAACCTTTTAAACAGAGCCCTTTGGGTTGATATCTCACCGACTTCAACTCAGTAGGAGCCACAAAATCTTACCTTTAGAAAAAAAAACAAAAAACAAAACACTGATTTATATTTGTTATTTTTACCAATATGATAAATATAAATAAACTTTTGGTTTTTAAGGGGGGATAAATACACTATAACCATAAAGACAAAAGAGCCTTTGTTTTTAAAATATGAAATAGTTAACAACTTTTGACAGAGGTTCACGTGACTCTTTCAAAATAAAAGACACCTTGTGCCACATCTCAATGGGATTTTTAAAAAACAAACAAATGTTTATTTAACCATTTTCTGAACCATAAGACACACTCAAAATATAAAATACATCTTTTAATTTAGTACGCCTGAAATTATAATTCTGGTTGTGCTTACAGATTTCAAAGTGATTTTCTGTGGTACACGGCACTCAAATGTTGCTGTGGGACTTTGTTAAACTAAGAAGTCGAACTGCTTGATGGATTGTAGGAGGATTATGAGTACTGTAGTAAGGAAATATGAGTACTGTAGTAAGGAAATATTATGAGTACTGTAGTAAGGAGCCTCTTGAGAGAGCTACATACTGTCCTTTAACTGTTTGTGAATGAGTTGAATAAAGTTTGAGTTAGTTTATTTTACTTTGAGTAGCAGAGGAAAAGGAAAGCGATATATGTGCTGATTGTAACGATGGGTTAAATAAAGCATCAGTTTAGAGACAAAGTTCACCTCACTGCTTGTTTTTGTCCACATCATGAAGAAAAAGTTTGTTTTGAAGAAGCCTGCACTTATAGAACATTGTGACAGGAACTTCTTCTAGAACACCC
Organism: Oryzias celebensis; assembly: GCA_014656515.1. Lineage (NCBI taxonomy): Eukaryota > Metazoa > Chordata > Actinopteri > Beloniformes > Adrianichthyidae > Oryzias > Oryzias celebensis. The sequence goes on along the minus strand of BNCR01000017.1, from coordinate 10,489,763 downwards.
ACGTGGCTGCAGAGCCTCAGGTTGCACACCTTTAGCCCTAAACACACCATATATGTTTGGACATTAAATGTGCACCTGATGTGTCACATTCAGGTAAACATTTTTGCAACCAACTGTAACCTTTTTCAACAATAAAAATGTCTACATAAGAAACAAACACAACAACAACAATAACAACAAAAATAAACTGTTTCTGATGCATGCATGCAGTAAATCTTGCCAAATCTGTACCTGTAATACTGCTCCACTGGAAATTTGGTTCTGAGGTCTCCGATTTGTGTCTTGATCGTGCATAACAGTTCCCTGGCCTTCGCACATTTACTAGGAACTACAGGGACATGAAGTTGGTGTCAGATTTAAAGTCCACGTGCGTCGCATTTCAACAAAAACATTAGCACTTCGCGTGAAAAACACTCACTTTCTTTGAATCCAGAGGGTTGGTGGACACTTTGAAGTACTGTTAGTATTTCTCTGGCAGTCTGCTCCAAACCTTGAACCACCTTACGAATTTCCTTTAACAAATAGGGGGGTCAAGTTTTTTTTTTCTTTTTTTTAATGATTTCGTTCATATTAAGTAGAAATTTTAAAAGTACCACTGATTCTGAGCTGGCAAATAATATTAAAATAATAGAATAGCTATGATAGGCTATTTCAGTGCAAGCTTGACTTGTATCATTAGATTACAGACATAGACTGTGAATGATAACATGAACAGTTTACCCAAACCCTTCATATTTAAACCCAGTTTTCTTCTCATTTAACTGCTAGCTATATGCTAATGTTTGTAGCAGCAGAGCGCCCGCCTCCTCGTTCTAACCTCTCTGATGTCCTGGTCGGCGCTCAGGAAACCTTGGATGTAGCTGAACATCTCGGTGACCGACATTTCTGTTCTGGTGCCACAAACTGTCCGGTTCAAAGGCGAGAGAGGCCACAACATTAACGAGCACGCGAGGTCGATCCGCTGGCGCCTGTAGATGACGTCATCACAACGTGTTCATGTCTGCTCCAAAAGAAAACGAAAAGAATCGTTACTTGTTACTTCTTTTTCATTAATGTACTTTTTAATATTATATAATAGAATAAATTATAAACATAAAAATATATTTGACCATATATGTGTAGTGACTGAGAGCTTTTAACGGGAAAAATGTTAACATGCAAACTAGCAAGCAAAATACTATTTTAAGAGTCACACCAGGATTGAAAGTAGCCTAGTATTCTATCGTATCCAAATACTTTAAATATGCTATGCTTTTAGGCCCTTAAGTTTTTAAACTTTACATTTTTAAGTCCTTAAGTATGTTCCACCTTGATGTTCCTTAGATTGGAGGCTCTGCACATTTGGACCTCTGACCTCTTGGAGTATGTAATACAATTCTATTCTATTCTTAGACACAACAAGCACATCTGAAAATATTTCACGATCTATTTGTCACATTTACTAAAATATATAGGACTAACACTAAAAACAGGGACATTGGCCAAATCAAAACAATAAACGTAAGTAGGATATAATACCTGTGCTTCTTCTTTTCCTTTCAGCTTTTCCTTTCAGCAGTCGGCACAGCGAATCCGCTTCCTCCATCTAACCCTGTTATCTGCATCCTCCAACACCAGCTACCTTCATGTCTTCATTCCCTGCATCGATAAACCTCCTCTTTGGTCTTTCTCTAGACCTTTTGCCCGGCAGCTCTAGACTCAGCATCCTTCTACACATATATTCACTGTCTTTCCTCTGGACATGACTGAATCATCCCAGTCTGGCCTCTCTGACTTTATCTCCAAAACCTCTAACATGTGCTGTCCCTCTGATGAACTCATTCCTGATTCTATACATCCTCCCAAAGAGAACCTCCTCAGCATCTTCATCTCTGCTACCTCCAGTACTGCTTCTTGTCTTTTCCTCAGTGCCACTGTCTCTAGGCCGAACAACATGGCTGGTCTCGCCACAGTTTTGTACACCTTTCTTTTCATTTGAGCTGAAACTCTTTTATCACAATTTTATCAGCAAACATCACAGTCCACGGTGATTCCTGTCTAACCTCATCTGTCAGCCTGTCCATCACCATTGCAAACAGGAAGGGGCTCAGAACTGATCCCTGATGTAGTCCCACCTCCGCCTTGAACTCCTCTGTCACTCCTACAGCACACCTCACCACTGTCTTACAGCCCTCATACAAGTCCTCCACTGCTCTAACATAGTTCTCTGTCACTCCAGATGTTCTCATACAATACCACAGTCCCTCCAGATCTACAAAGACACAGTGTAACTTTCTCTGACCTTCTCTATACTTCTCTATCAACATCCTCAAAGCAAATTTTGCATCTGTAGTGCTTTTTCTTTGCATGAAACCATACTCAAATGTCCGCTTCTGGTCTTAGTCTAGCTTCAACTACTCTTTCCTAAACCTTCATTGTATGGCTCATCACTTTATTCCTCTTTAGTTGCCACAACTCTGCACATCTCCCTTACTCTTAAAGATGGGCACCATTACACTTCTGCATGACCATCCCACCTTGTTCTCTCTGCCTTGCTAATCTGTGCAGATCAATTTCTCCCTCTTAAATACCAACCTAGCAAACAAATCATCATAAGCTCCTTGTTTGGTCTTTGACACCTATGTTATTTCACAAGACACTCAGCTCCTCAGTCTGCCATCATTGTAGGCTACTTTCAATTTCTGCAGGCAGATCACACTGTAACACTGCCACAGCTGGGCAGTGCAGATCTTCATCATCACTGAAACAGAGATTTTTTTTATTTATGTTCATATTTAAGGCCCAATCAAGCACATAAAAAGTTAAGAAATGTATGTTTTTAGTCTAATTTACTTCTGAAAAACAAAATGTGACTTTTTTTGCACTGACAATAGCCTAAAGAAGCTTTGTAGAACAAAATATTTTTAGGGAATATGCACTAATATGCACTAAATGCACTAAGAGAAGTGCATATATTAGAACCATGATTTGGATTTGGATATTGAATCCAGGAAAATCCCTTCTGAATGTAAAGGGTCTGCATTTCTCTCTTAAACTGCTGTCCAGTTCAGCTGTGCTTTTCTTAATGATTTGAATAACATGCCTGATTATCCCTACTGATAAGGCATTGCATTCTTTCAAATGAGACAACCACCCTGCTCTCTGTATCCCAAACTAGAAATCTTTTCTCTAACACTTTGAAACAGCTCAAGGTAACAAATATGATCTGGACTACTTACTCAATAAGTATTAAATGTTGGAAAAGTTGTGCAATTGTTAGATTCTTTAATGTGTTTCCAAAAAATATGTCAGATGTTGTAAAAATTTCAACCCAACCGACTGATCCCAGCAAAAGAATTGTAATTTCTCTTCATGAGTCACAGAGCACATTTTGTTTTGTGCAAAACCTGGCTGTACTTTTTAGGTTGCATTAGTGAGTGGGAAATTAGAAGGATTTTAACGTATTCTGAACAAAGGATTTATTACTGTATGATGTTGAAGTTGACAGCAGTTCATATGAGCTAATATGACATAATTTCATTATATAGTCTATCCCTTACATCATGTGTTTTCTTTTGTCCAAATGACAGGAACTTGCACAGGGGAAAATGAGCTGGCAGTGGTCTAATTCATGAAAAGATCATTAGATTTTTGCACGTAAGACCATGTGCACTAGACATTTATTAGACCCACACCCCCCATCATCTTCTTCTTTTAACCCTGTTCAGTTTTTTTCCCTCTCTGACATGTTTCGTTTCTCTTATTCTTTTTAAGTTACTTCACAGAGATGTTGCACTTCCTCATTTTTTTCTGTTGGGGGCGCCACAGCAGTACTCAAACAGTTGTCACCTTCAAGTGCTAATAATAATAAGAAAACAAAAAAATAAATATATTAAAAATAAATAAACAAATTGAAAGCATATACGACTTTAGGGGGAAAAACATAGAAGGTAATAATTTTAATGTAATATATGTGAGTTTAGCCAATAGGACCTAAACTACTAATAAAATAAATGCAAGAAAGTTTGATTTGATTTTTTTTGCATGATAAAAATGTTTACTAAAAATCTTTGAAAAGCAATACAAATCCAGTAACAAGAAGACAATATTATACAACTACTCACTCAGTTTTTTTTTAACTTTTGTGAGATAAATTAATAAGATATAACTTTACCTAACTTTAGATCACAATGCATTCCGTAATATCAGAATTTAGTTGTTAATCATACATATCCATTATATTTTCTAATCCTTGTGTGGGCAACTTTGAGTGTTTAGCATGTTACATGTAATGCATTATTGCAGTGTTTCACCTTTGAAGTCACTGGTAGCCTTTCCTTCTTATTCTTCTGCATCTTTGAGCAAATGTGCATCTTTCTTCATGTGTGCCTTGTATTTGTGTCGGGACAAACCTCTGTGTTACAGTTTTCATGGTTACCGGCAATTGAAATGTTTTTGTAGTTAACCGATTTTTTTTTTTTGAACAAAATTTATCATCAGGAAAGTGCACTTACCAGCAATTTATGTTGTTTTCAGATTATATCCATGCTTTAACATTTGAAATGGGTAATTATTAAATTATTTTCAATCAATCTATCTATCTATCTATCTATCTATCTATCTATCTATCTATCTATCTATCTATCTATCTATCTATCTATCTATCTATCTATCTATCTATCTATCTATCTATCTATCTATCTATCTATCTATCTATCTATCTATCTATCTATCTATCTATCTATCTATCTATCTATCTATCTATCTAACGCCTCCTTCAATGTTACGATTCGAGAAAGGGAGTATCTGTTTTCCACCAGTCTTTGAAGGCATCACGGAGTTTCTGTTTTCCGCCAGTCTTTGAAGGCATCACGTCAGCCGTATGCCGCCTGTTGAACCCCGCAGCTCATCAGCGCAGCCAGAGTCCACTGGCTTCAGACTCCGCGCCTCCTTGTAGCGGAGTGTCCGCTCCTGAAAGCTCTCCTCCGCTGGACACCTCCGGACTTTGAGGCAATGCAGCGGGCGGCTGCGCAGTCCCCAGTCTGACATGGAGAAAAGCTCAGCAGAAGATGACTGCGTGGACTCAGGAGCCGAAACTGGAGGGTGAGTCTACAGGAGTCCCGATTATTGTTCTAAACAGGACCAATTTCAAATTGAGCTCAGTTTCTGAATTGTATCTCTGTTATTTGAGGCTGAGAAAATAAAGTTTTGATTCAAAAGAATACAGACATTATTACCTTTGCAAACTCCTTCAGCCCATTTGTTAAGTAGGTGAATTCTTGAACTCGATACGCAATAACATAGAAAATGCATTGTCAGCAAAGAGTTAAATGAGTTTTATTCCATGTATTACAGGCACTGAACAAACATGAGCTTCGGTTTCTGCTGCGGTATGTCTCTGTTGGATGTGCTGTAACCTGCTGTGGTAGTGAAGGACCTGCTGTGTGTTAGTGTGTGTGCATTAAAGGATAGTTTCACATGTCTTGGAATTCATTTAGGGGAAAAAAAGCATTCTTTGTACAAAGTATGTAAAAAGAGTAGATAATAATAGCTCCTTTAAGTGAAACCTATCCAAAATGTGAGTTAAGGTGGTGCAGGATGCACTGCAGCTTCACCATTCACACACATAGCAGGGCTGGGTACTATTTATAAGTTCCTGGATAAATTGATTCAGATTAACGGATTCATAACTTGATTCCATTTACGATTTAGATTTTATTAGTGGACACAAATATTGTTTGGAAAAAAGTTTTATCGGTGCAACTTTAATGCAAAAAGCTAGAAATTCTTGCATCAAAAACAAGCAGAAAAGTATTTTCATTTCTTGTGCAAAAGCAAAGAAAAAAATGGTTTGAATTTACTTAATCTATTTTTAAGACAGCCCAAGCAGATTAAATGAATTTATTCCAGAAAATGTGAATCTATCCTTTGATTTTTGCAAAAATGTCAGCATAGTTTCAGATTTGTGTTATTAGTGATGAATCTCAGAGTTAAAATTGTATTATTACTACAATATAATCTGTAGTAGTAGTAATATAATATATTACTACAATATAATCTGTAGTAGTAGTAATATAATATATTACTACAAATATAATCTGAGAACAATTCAGACTTTATGTTTATGATGAAAATGACTAATTTATTCCTACATATTTTGCTACAAGAACATATATTATCAGTGATCAAACACAAAAGAAGGTTTTTTGTAAATAAGGAATATGAATGTGTTGAACAAAATTGACAAATGTCTGTTAAATAACTTCCAAAACATTAAAGCAGATTCGCCAGCCTTTTTATTTCAACTCACTTTGATTATTTTAGAGATATGTTAATGTTTGTGCAACAAAAAGATGTGTTCCCTCACTATATTGTGGTACACCTTTTGCGGTTTGCTACAGCATCATAGTTTGATGTTGACCTTGTCAATTAATCTCCTCCGTGCTGTGTCTCTTGTACAGATATGTGCAAAATTTACATAAATATTCTATCGCAATCAGATCTTTGTTTTCATTCAGTAATAGTAGACTTATTTTTTCACAAAAGGTTGAACTTTTAGAGTTTGAACAATAGTGTGAAAATGGTCATGTCTGTCTGAGAAAAGGTTAAGAAGTGAGACGTTTTACAGCTTTAACACATCTTTAATCCTACTTTGCGGATTTCCCCTATATTGGGGGTATTTTTAGAACGTAACTCGCCATAAATGAGGGGACACTGTAAGAGAAGAAGTGTTCTTCTCTTTAAGTCTAGATCTGGTGACCCTAAGCATCTATATAAAAATATTTTAGCTTTATGGAAGACGACTGTTATCTATAAACGTTGCATATTTAACAAAGATGATGAAGGAAAGTCAACACAAGAACAGGCCAGTAGAGGGCTAAATGCTTGTTGGTTAGGGTATTACATGGGAAACTAGATAGAAAAGCACTACTTTTTGCACACAACCATATAGAACGGGCTCTAGAAACCCCAAACTGTGAAAAGATCAATGACTGCACTGAGTAACTCCTCCCCCCTCGTGTTTCAAGTAGGATCTACCTGCTGGCTCCAAGAATCCAAAACTCTTGCCTGCTTGAAATAAACCATTTCTAATCTAATCTAATCTAATCTAAAAATCCCATAGACTTCTGTTTGAGAAATAAACAGCTGTTACTCAGTCATTCTATTTGTCAGATTAACCTTTCTTGCTCTGATACTTTTTTTTTTTTACCTGTTCTTGCTAATCCTTTTTTTTTCATACTCAAGTTATAAACTGGCCAATCAGATGCCTCAATAAAAGCATGTGGTTTCACATGAGACGTTTGAAACATGCGATTATCAGATGTAGGCTTACAAATAGTAGGGGTGTGGCCTTCCAACAAGCTCACTCCTGATTGGTGAGAGTGGTTGCCATAGAAACATTGACTCGGACCGAGTCGGACCAGTCACTGCTCACTGATAATTGTTGGTTCCAACATGGTGACGTCTGAATTGCGAAAAATGGCAACTTTGTTTCGTAATAATCATTTTCTATGGGTGATGTCACACTCACTCATTCCAGTTCTTATATACAGTCAACGGTATAGACTAAGGTTGGATAAAACAATCTCTTTACAGGGGAATTTATCTGGTAACATTTTTGGCATCAACTAAAAGAGCTTGTCAGTCATTGTCTGCTTTTGACACCTACACGTGTTTTTAAAAGTATAGAAGTTTTTCTTTAGCTGTATTATTATTTTCTTTCATCCTTTCCCTTCAAATCAAGACAGTGGACCTCCCCTGAGCAGAACCGCTGCCTGACTGTAGATGTGACGGACCATAAAGCACTCTTATGATTCATTGTTGGAAACATCCACAGGCAGAACGATTTATTATTTCAAACTTGATTTCTTACTGTCTTCATCTTTCTGTTTTCTTCTTCCGCCCTTCCTCCTCTTGCCTCCCTGCTTCCCCACCCCAAGTAAACAGTAGACAGACGAATTTGTTCAGCCCTCCACAGGTCAGATAAACCATTCAGACGAACTTTAGGTCACTCCTCAGTCAAGCGAGTGCGTGTAACCGGACTGCTGCCTGTCTGAGCTTCACTCTGTGTTTATTGTCTTTGGATGGAGATGAATCAAACCAGCGCCTCCAGACCTCGAACGGCAGGCCAGACGTTAACCGGCTCTGCTGGGGAGCCCTGCCAAAAACTCGCACCCAAGGGAGCCATCAAAGAGACCTACAACTACACACATTACCACTCCCAGCTTTACTCTGACAAGTCATAAACCTCCAAAAGAATGTTTTTCTCATCATTTTGTCATATTTTCTCAATGCATGAGTAGAACTGACCATGACTTTTACAATGCGTCCTTCTGGTGGAAACTTCCGAGAGTTTATAATCAGTTATGTGGAATTCTTAACCCCCCACGCCTCTCTGATTTCCCCTCTACAGTACCCCAACGACTTTCTCTGTTACCTCTTAGACCTCTTCTCCTCTGTCACTCTTAACCATTCCTCTCTGCAGTGAAAATTCCTGTTGGTTAGATTGATAACCTCCTGCTGCAGGAAACGGCTCTCCTCTCTCCTCTGTTTCCTGGACTTCCAGAGGTCTATTAGTTTAGACGTGGAGTCACAGGGATGAAGAGACAGTGGTCTTTAGCTGTCAGCTGACTCCTTTGAAACCAGTAATCTGGGGCTGTGGAATTTGTTTAAATCGGTGAGGTGAGCTTCACAGATGGATTGCATAATTATAACCCAAAGAATTCATGTTGGCTCCCCGACTTCTCCTTTTTTATTGTGCAATTTTTCTTTTCACTCCTCATCTTTGTGGATCGGATTAAATAAAATAAATAGATTTCCTTCTGTTTCAGTCAAAGAGGGGAACTCTGAAGTTGCACGAGTCTTTCCTCTGATGTTTTTAACTGTTCATGGCAACACAGGGTTCATAAAAAAGACAAAACATTCTTAAAATTACAACCCAAATTTGTTCAAATATTATTTAAGATCAGATTATTCACGCAAATTAGAACCAGGAGACCCTGTTCCATGCTTATGGGAAAGCTTGAAATAAAACATTTTAAGTAATTTATGATCTTGTTAGCTGAATTGGACATTTCTTTTGATTATAAACAGATAAGAACATAAAGTCTCGGTTTTGACAAAAATAAGGAGATTTCTAAAAGCAATAATTTGCAGATGCACCACGCTTGCTTTGTAAAGGGTGTGCCTGCTTCCTTATGGAATTTTTTTTTCCCATTCCAGTCTTGTTGCCAAAAATATTTTGATCAACTACAAACTTCAGGAGCCTCATGTGTGAAATTATAGAGCCATGTGTGCAAAACTGTATTTATGCATAAAAGTAAAAGCGGCATAGTAAAACCTTTAAGCCAGACCTATGAAGTCATGTTTTCCTTTGATAAATCTGACTAAACAAGAGAGCGTCTTGCAGATTTAATGGCATGACTTCCAATTCTTACCATAAAGGGATGATGACACCTAACAAAACCAGCTGTTTGCATGTAATAAACAGCACTTGATAATAAAACCAGTAATTAAAAAGAAATGTAATTTCAATGGGAGCCTCTGTGCTGGAACATTCATCTTTGACAGAACATTATCAGACTAAAAGATATAGATAAAGAAACAGATATAGAGATAGAACATCAGATATAGATATAGATATAGATATAGATAGATGGGGGATTGTGCTGAAAATTCCATAAAAGGACTATATCACACAAAATCAACTTTTTTGGCTTGTATCATAATGTTAATTCCTCATAAAAAACAACCCCAAAGTGGTATTTTGCTCCATTCGCGCATCTCTGAGTATTCCTCTAAACCCTGTTCTCTGAGCACCAGCCCCTCCCAATCCACGAAAATGGGTGGGTCCACACTTTGTGGTGTCATAAAGTGGGGTAAAGCCCCTTCCAGGAAGCATCTGAGCTTCCCAGGCTAACACACACTCCCACTTTTGCCACAAAGCTAGCGGTGATTGGCAAAACGGAAAAAAAAATCAGGAATTTATATTTTCTAAAAAATGTGATGTTTGGTTTCCTAAAGGTAATATATGATCATATGAATATAGTTTGCTCTGAAAGGCTTAAAAAAAGCATGATGTAGGTAAATGTGTTCCATGTGGTCTTTTAATTAGGACTCAAAATAAAAAAAATCTGTCATTTTCTAGGACCTAGTTTCTGCAGAGCGGCAGGAGTTCATTAGATTCATTAGTTCATTAGTTTTGAGATGCCAGCTCAGACAAGGAAAACGAATCATGGATCTTATCAAGTGGATTTATCAGAATGGAGCAGAGCAGGGACTTTGTTCCCTACCCATTGTATTTTTTGTCTACTCCTGATTCACTGCGATTTGGAATATCATTTTAAGCTTAATTTTCTTTTATATTTCTTTCATCATCAGAAAAATGCAACAAAAGCCTGTTAAAAACACCTTTAAGACATTTTTCTTGTGGAGTGGGTCTTTAACAGCAAATCTTTTGTCCTGCATTTGGACAACATATACTTATGAAAGTGAATAATAATAAAAAAAATAAAACTACCATCACTGTAAAGCTCAGTGTTTATTCCATATGTCTTTTAAAAAATACTTTTCTTGCCTTGTTGGACCTTGTTGACTTGGATGGAACAAAATCTGGTCAATGTGCACCTCTGCATTTCAGGCTTCATTTTTTGGGATCATCTATCCAATGTATGTACGGTTTATGGTTTTAAAATTCCACTTTATGTTTCAGACTGCTCAGAAAAAAAGCATGTACATGGTTGCAAGAGTGGTAGAGGTGTTCACATTTTCTGCCTCTATAAGTATGTGTTAATGTGCAGTAAAAAAAAAAAATCTATCCATATTTCCATGTATACGCGTCATTCACACTCATTGGACTGCACCCCACTAATGCTCACACTGTTTAAAAAAAAGATACAGAGGACTTTTTAAAGTAATTTTGAACCAACAACAGGCATCAAGTCAACAGAAACTGATAGAATATGAAGCATCCTTCAAGAGAATTTAAAGTGTAGCCTGCTTACATGAAATCATAGGCTCATGCTGCAGAAAGAAATGTTACATTCAAATACTTTTCATTCTTCAATGACAAGCAATCAGACTGTTTAAAACAGAAACCAAGCAGGCCGCATTGTATTCAAACACACCAATGCAATGCTATTCACCAGTGTTTGTTGGTCAGCATGCCTGAGCATGCAATAACACAAGGGCTGATTCTTTATTCATTTATTATGAGTTTAAAAAAAGCATCGACTTTAAAACAAATATGAGAAAGAAAAAAAAAACTCTTTAAAAATCGTTTATTTTTGCTCTAATTGCAGTTACATTGGGGGGGTTTCCATCTGTTAATGACAGAAATTCCAAATACATTCGGTGAACCATTAACAACAATAAACAACCATAATGAACTGTGGTTGACTTTTTTTTTTCACTCACAGTTGCTTGTAATTTGCTGTGTAAATAATATGTGAGGATCGCCAACACACAGTAAGGACTAATGCAGACAGTAATGAACCAAATGTCCAGCATTTTCCTCAGTAAGGATTTTCTGGGAAATAAAAAAAACATGTTTAAAAGATGCTGCAAAAAAAAAAAAAAAAAAAATTGGCCCAAAAAGGACGCGAGCCATATAGATGCTTCTTTGTGGGTTTATTGCAACAACCAGGAAAAACAGCAGGATGTCATCACACCAAATGTTCAGATACTTCCATGTGGGATCACAGTCTCCAGAAAGTCTAGCTTTGTCACTATCTTTGTCATAGAGAAAGATCTGGTTAATTAATATGAGGCCTGTGAGACTTTTGGTTGTCACCAGATTTTCCTGGCCACCAGTAAAAAAACTGCTGCAGTGTACAACAGAAACAATCAGTTGTGAAATCCAAGCGATGCCGTAGACGTCCTGGTGCTTCATACTTTCACCAAGAAACTGTTGTCTACATTTTTGTGGCCTTTCCAGCTGGAGCTCTCCCTACTGTTTAGCCAGATGTCAGCATTTGAAATAGGAGCATGTCGTGTGCTGATAAAGTGGACTTCATACTGAAATATAAACTTCTGTCTTCTCCTTCTGTCTCCTCCTTCCCCTCATCCCACGTGTCCGGGTTGCCCCTCTCGACCTGTTTTCTGTCCTACTCTGCAGGTCTGATTACAGTCCCCTGTCATCAACAAGCAGTAAGTAAAACTAATCTGCTTTGTGGAGCATTGCTAAGAGCATCACACACACACCTATCCTTAATACACGCTGACAACACAAACGCACTGAAAGAAAACAAACAAACACACCGTTGTTAAAGAGAGCTGTTTTCCTGCAGTTTACAGGAAAAATAGTCCGGAAAACGTATTAAGTTAAATTCAGTTTAGAAAGAATCGTTAATAACTTTTAACTATATTTGGAACCACGTGAAATACAATATTTATCTTACCTAAATGACAATTAACTTTAGTCCGCATTACATTAAAAAAAAAAAACATTCTCCCCATTGTGTAATAAAATTGATTGATGTCATTTTTTTTGTATTTTTTTGTTTTGTTGTGAAAGTTGTGAACTGGTCAGGGGAACAATAAGAAAGACAGATACAATTTAAAGGCAGATAAAAAAAAACCCACCACGTTGCTCATAAATGTGTTCCTTTTGATGTTTGTTACTGATTTTGGTTATTATTTCTTTTATTTCTACTTGGTTTCCCAGCAATTCACATAGAAATGTTGTTTTTGTGTAATTTAGCCCATTAGTCTTGTCTAAGGAAGCCGCACACCCACATCACACCCACCAGCCAGGAGGAGGAGGCATACATATGTGGACATGCTTTCAGGAAAATTTGACTATGATTTGGACCACGTTCTCAACAATACTTAAGGATAAAACAACCTAAAGTGGTTTCACTTTGTCTTTTAAAACAACATGTTAATATCTGATTGAATAAATTGAAGTTTTTATTTTTTTAGCTGTCAAAGAGATTTGATGAAGGGCTTATTGGTAACTTAACAGTAAACGTTGTGGTTGGGTGGAAGTCATGTGACTCATCCCTTGTCTTGAAATTCCAATCCCATGATCTCTGGTAGCCCAGAAATGCTCGAGTTTGATAAATACGTTGCAGTTTTCTAAATAAATGCGTGGAAATCAAGCAGCATCGTAAAATAAACACAAACTGTTAAAAAGGAGGGATTTTTTTTGTCTTAGATTTGTGGTGAAGAGAATCATCAAACTTCCAGTGGTTTCTGCTTTGGTCAAGTCATGATGCATTGTCTGTTGTTTAACTGTCTGTTGCCAAACCGACAATATTTCAGGGGAGTTTAATCTGCAGTCGATGAAAGAGCGCGTACAAACAACACATCTTAAAATCCGATAGCATCATCTTTCTTTGTCGGGCTCCAAGCAATTGAGTTTTGTACAATTTACATTGAAAAGTTTGATTATTTGTTCAAGTTTTGTGATCACTTTAAAGCTTTAATTTTCAAGCATTTTTAAAAATTTCATGCTGCTGTACAACTACAATTTATTAAAAACAAAACTGAAACTGTCCCAATTCAGTGACTTATGACTGTGTAAACTATTTAATTACTGAGGAGTCTTTCAGTTTTTAAAGGATGCCACTTTTTAAGCATCCATCTCCTTGTTATCATTGTCTCAAAATGTAAAAAAAAAGGAGTTTTAGTGACTTTCTCTTTGTGTAGTTGCCAGAACCAAACTGTGAGTTAAAGTCTACAGCTTATTGTCTTACACTCGGTATGTATTTCTGCACGAGCTTGTAAAAACTTTCTGTGTTTTCACAGACTGATAGGGTGAAAATCAGAAACGTATGCAGAGGGGGAAAGACAGACATATATGAACTACTGCGACAACTGATTTACTGAAGTTGTGATAGTGACAAATGCGCATTTGTCTCAGCAGCTCTGTGTGTGGCTGCTCACAGTGCCCACGCTGTGTGTGTTTCTGCGTTTCTGCATGATTTTCTGACCTAATGTGGTCAGTCTGCACACGAGCATGCAAACTCAGACCCGCTTGTCTCCCAAGAAATACGTCTGGGTTTGGGAGACAACATTTGGATATTTGTACAAGTGGTCCTAACTACTGACTTTTGACCCCATCCCAGACCAAACGTGAGCCGAGTGGAGACACAGGGATGCCATTTGAAACCAGCAGCACCCGTTTTATGAAATATGCTCTCTACTGTAGGTCCCTCAAAACAGAAGTTTGGGAATTTTACTGGATCTGTCCATGAACTGGACTTATCTGTTGTCTAGTCTATTTGTTTGTTTGTTCGTTTGCAAGTTTTACTCATTTTTGTATATCAGGAGGATGATGAACCAGATGAATTGCTCATTGTTCTATCTTTTTATTTCCTATCTCACAGTTCTAATAGTTGAGCTTTTGATTCAAAGCCAGAACTAAATCTAATGGATGTTCACACGTGCTTTAACTAAAGAAACTCCTTCATGAAAGGAGATAAAAGTGCCACCATGTCAGAACAAAAAGTGTCTAACATCTATGTTCTAAAAAACTTACAACAAAAAGCTGACTGTTTTTTAAAAACAAAATCAATATTTTTTTTTCTGAAAAATTGGATGCTTTTCTTAAAAGTTACAGAAAACGTTTTACAACCCTAAAGGCCACACAGACCCTGAAGTACTGAGGACCTTTGGCCCTTTGTTTTGCTGTGGCTGCAAATCATTGTAAATACGTTTTCTTCCATTCAGTGAGTTGTCTTTCTGATACATTTGGAATTTTTTTGTGGCACAGGCTTCATTACCTCACTAAAGAGTATTTAGAGTCCAGATGAAACACCCAAAGACAAACAGAACGAACAAATTACTCCACATATCAGTTAAGCAGGTGACTGATCCATCAGACAAAATAAAAATCACATAAAGTGTAAAGTTTGATTAAAGTCTAAATGCGTTGTACTGTTCAAATTATTGATCTTGTTTTACTATTTTGACATTTAATTTCTGGCCCTGTTGGTGCGATTTTCTGTCTCTGTGTGGCTTTGCAATGAACGGGTGAACTGTTCAGGATGTATCCCGCCTTTGCCCTTCAGTATTGGTGTAGGTTCCAGCATTCCAGTGAATGCCAGGAAGCGAGTTTAGAAAATGTACATCCGTACAAGTAACCTTTTCAAGTGTCATTCTGTTTTGCTATTTTAGCTGTGTGACATGCATTAGTGTTCATTTGGATGTGCTTTACGGCTCCTCAAATAACCATTGGTCTTAAGTCTGTTCATATGCATACCAAGCGATCAGATTTTTCAACTGGCATGTAAACTGAATAAATTGGTTACCTACAACGGATTACAACAGTTACACAGTAATGGAATATTGTAGTTGCCCATGCTGAAACTGGTGTAGAGTTATGGATCAAGTATTGTTTCACATTGCTGTTGTTAGCCAAAGCAATCACAATGAAGTCACAAAAAAAACAAGAATTAACATTACATTTAAAAAAAGAATAACTACAATAAATCATCACTCCAATATCTAAATGATCAGAGCTTTTTCAAAAACATATATTTTAAAAGAAAAAGAAATTTTTCCTAATTCAAGTTTTGGCTACAAAACATATAAATGTATGTTTATCTAAACATTTTTACTTTTAAAAACATGCTTTTTCTTATTTCTTGCTGAAAGTAGGTTGATAATTGCTCATTTTTTCCACCGCTCATTGTTGTCTTGCATCATCTGGAGCACTTATCACACAGTCATTTCAACCATTTACTGAACTTTTTGATCACAGAGTTTTCCTACTGTTCTTGGAAATGTTCCTAGTCTAAACTTGAAGCCAAAACGAGCCTGTAAAGCAGTTTTATGAACTGAACAGTTGTAGCTCCAGTGCTGCGGTCAAAATGAAATCTTTTTAAGTGAACTATGTCAGGGTAAAATAAAAAAGAATAAATTATAGCACCTTATTTTCTGCTAATCACTATGGATCCCGCTTCTTTTGACGTATTTAATGAGATGCCCTCGCAGAATTGAGAAAACTGAAAGAGAAAAAGCATTATGGGGTCATCATACCAACAAGGTCTTAAAGGTCACCCTTTTTATTGCAGAGCTTAAATAAGAAGTTTTTCCCTGAGTAAGAGTTTCCAGGTGTTTCTGTTCTCATATCTGTTCAGGCGCTGATGTTCAGTGAGATGGTCTTGCTAGTAATGTTCAAGCCGGTTAACCACAAAGGTGTTAACAGGGGTTGATGTCAGGGTTCTTGCCAGTGTTCCACTGCAAGCTCACCCAGCCGTGCCGCGACGGGCGTGGTTTTCAGCAGCGGGGCTCAGTCATGCTCGAACAGAAAGGGGGCCTTTTCCATATGTGTAAAACGGTGTAGTGCGGAATATCTGTGCTGATGCATTAAAACTGTTCCAACCGAGAGTTTGACCCAAACCTGAGCTCCATACCATTATTCTTCCTCCGCCATACTTCACAGTTGCCACATAGCAGTCTGGAATGTAGGATTCTATTAGAATCCAGGCTAATCCTGGCTAATCTCATCTGACAGCAAAGAGAGAAGTCGGGTTTGATTTCCATGGAGCATCATGCCGCTCCAAACTGTTGCTTCCAGTACTGAGAATGTTAGATTATACTTTGATGAAATGGACAAAGTTGTTGTAGTAAAATGGTGCATAAGCTGCCACTACAGCCTTTGTTATGTTTGTAATCTTTGTCTGGTCCATTCAAAGCATGTAATCCGTACCTTCCTCAAGTTTGTTTGACCCCATAATACGGTTTACCAGGCTTGTGTAGAAGCTTCATTACCTCTTCGGGCACGGTTGAGTGTACCACGCTAAAGCTGTCCACAGTTCAGTGGATTCAACCGAGTGGTGCAGATCTGGTGGGATCTCTAAATGTGCCAAGAGAGGATTTTCCAGAGCTATCAGTTAAATATCATCACAACCTCAGGGACTCCAGGCCTTCCATCCGGCTGGGTTTTCAGAAACTCTGCCCTACATACTGCTGATTACCTGGATCTGGTGTGTTTTCCAACATGTTTGACACTTCCCCTTGAGGCCTGGAATTTGCCACATTTAACCAACTACTGTATATGAGAACTGGACTGAGTGACTCCTCCCCCTCGCGTTCCAAACAGGAGGTACCCAGATTCTTCCGAGCCGACTTTCAAGTGGTAGGGGTGCAGACTCCCAACAAGAGTGATTGTCAAAGAAATGTTGACTCAGATCGGCCAGTCACTGACGTCGTCTGGCTCTCCGTATTGTGAAAAATTGCCCCTGAAAGACAGCTCATACTGGAAAATGAAGACTCATTTTCAATAGGAGCACCTGAAACTTCTCTTTTTTCTTATTTGTGAAAGGATAACCAACAAACAGTAGGGCTGTATCCTTTAAAAATCATGCATTTGCATAGTTTGGTTTAAACTGTCAGGAGTGAGTATCCACCATGAATAGAAACTTGATCTTTTACAATTTTAGAAGAAGTTCTGGATAAAAGATTTCTTAATGATGAGGTGCTCTTTTAAAAATATCTGATACATTATTATTTGCATTGTAAGGCTCCCTTTTGTCCTATTTTACTCACTTTATTTATAATTGAGTTTTAAAAACGGGCATTTTATTTATCTTTTAACAATAATATCTGGTTCTGAGTCTTGAAAAAGTGACGCACTTGCCTGTGCAAGAGCAACGCCATTCCCCTTTCACAAAGGGGATCACTTACAGTGACGTCAGCTGTGGCTCTTTCAACAAAGTCACTTTGGGAAGCACCTGACCCATCAAAGAACACCTGCAGCAGCTGAACTCTCCCTTTCACACATGAGGTGGAGATGCTTTCTGGGCAGCTCAGGCTGTGATGGAAGGCAGCTGTCAGGAAAGCGGTACCAAATGGCTTTCTGCTGCAGTGACATTTGAACACTGAGGCTAAAATTCACTTCTAAAAGTTCTGCAGTCAGATATATTCTCTATCATTTTCATTGCCGAGTCAAGTGGAGAACGAGTTCCCTTCTGGCGCGTAAACTCAACCATAGTTCAGTCAGATTTCAGGTCAGCTACATCACATTTGATCACTGATCACATATTGGTTCAAAGCTGGAACTCAAGTTACACAAGAATCTATTTATCACTATTTTTTTCTAAGATTTTTTTATGTTCGGCTACTATTTTGAATCTCGTGAATCTGTCTGTTTTCACAGCAGAATCCAGAAAGCATCAGATTCAAAATGTTTGGTGACATTTTAGTTTCTACTTAAAAGGAAAGATTATTGACCATTGGATTTTTCATAGAACAAATACGCTCTTTTTTAAACAGCATTTTTTCGTCTGTTTCTAGTTCACAAAGTTTTGAATAAAGAAATACTCAGATGCAATAGTTTTCTTTGTATATGTCCTCCATCATCAGAAAAATGCCACAAGAGCATGTAAAAACACCAAAAACCTGGTTTTCATCTGAAAGGGTCATTAAGCATTAAGACTAACACATAAACACTTTACTAAAGAGAATGAAGAAAATCCTAAAACTAAAATTGTGAAATTGTTTTCTAAGTTTAAAAGAACGAAAGAATAAAAACATGGTCCAGTGTTAAAAAGGGGCAAATTTTTTTGGAAACAGCGAGGAACATCAAAATCTTGAAATAGGCATCTCCAGAAGCTGCAGACTAACTGTAAGGTCACAGTCTGGCTTGTGTTTTTTGCCCTTCAGTAGCTGGGTCGACTCCAGTGACCCCATGACTCCAAATGGGAATACAGCAGGTCTAAAAATGGATGGATGCATGATTGATTAGTGGGATGCAAAGTGAGTGACATAAGAACCCATCTTACCCGGAAGTGAAGTAGAGCTTTCTTATTGAAAATACCCCAAAGCTTTACTTAAAGTTATTCTAGTAACATAAAACACTAAAAAACCCAAACCTTTTGGTCTAAAGCTATTTCTCTCAAGTAAACAGTGCGATGTAAAGGTCACATGGCATTCATGAAACTGAACAAGTTAACTTTGGCTTCCTGACTTCCGGTAGCCTCCTTTTCTAAGTTTTGCCCACAAAAGTCTGTCGTAATTTATCTAACCTACGCCCCCCCCCCTCTGTCCCTAACAGCAGTTTTAAGTCCCAAACAATGGCTCCATGTTTCAGTGAGGCTGGTTTTATCTTCTGTGAACCTTCAGGCTTGGCGACACATGCATACAGAACCCTTTGTATATTTCTCTCTGGGAAAGGAAGTTGGGAATTCTCTTTATTTTTGAACCCTGTTCGTGTTGCTCTCAAAAACACAAAGACATGTTGTGTAGAGTCTATTAGACAACAAAATAGACCTACTATTTACTTTTTTAAACCTTGTTTCAGTCTGTGCTGAGTGTTTAAGCTTTACAAAAATATAATCTCAAAAATAACCTATTTACAAAAGGGCCTTAGATTAAATCCTGAGTAACTGGGATCCGTCAGTCAAGAAGGTCAATTTGTGAGATGCACCATAAAACCCTGCACTTACTGTAAATCATTTCTCACCACATAGGTAATTAGTTAATATCTGTTAATGCAAAGAATTTGCTAAATGGTCATTAGGGGTAAATGTATTGAAAGCAGCACATTTTTGTGGTTGTTGAAATTGTTGCATTGAAATCCCTTTAAAACAAATTGCACTGTAATTAAAGGTGCTTTAAATTAGTCTTTTAGTCATTTAATTATAGATATATCTGGCGTCCGTGTCGCTCTCTCAGGTGAATAAACTGGACCGCAGTTTGCTGCAACTGATGACTTTATTCTTCCTTTTCGTTGTTCACAAAGTAACAAAGTCCCCATCAAACTTACACACATAAACAACCAAAATACAAGAGTCGACAAAATGAAAACATGTACCTCGCTGGCCGAATTCGCTAACAAAAGAAAGCAAGAAACTTCTTAATACAGCGTCATAACTGTTCATCTTTTCTTCTCAGTCTTTTCTTTTTTTACTTTATTTATTTTATTTTATTTCTAGTCTTCCATATGCATTATAACTTTTCACGTTCTCTTCTTCTTCATCTTTTCTGCCATATGGCACTCCTTAAGTCCTGTTAGTTGTTAGTTGTTTCTCGGCTTAACACAGTCATGAACAAAGGTTCATGACAAAGCATCTTTGTTTTCTTGGAGTAATACTTCAGACATAAAAGTCTTTACAGTTCTGCTTCTCTTACTGTTGATGCGTTTTTGTGCACACAAATTACACTTTATATTTAGATTTATTATTGATATTTAACACTGGGAGTTTATTGTCCAGACAATAAAATTAAAGGAAAAATATTCTATTTGGCCATTTTTTGTTCAAAAGTCGCATATTGTTTTGTGAAATTTACCTAGTAAAACATTGTAATTAATCGTGTTTAATCACAAACCATCAAAATGGGAAACACCTCTGAAAGTGATACAGAATGAGAGAGCAAAGACCCTGTAGGACTTCCAGATACAGACGGACAGGATAATAATGGTGAACCAACCAGACATTGTAGTGGTGGATAAAGAACAGAGGAAAGCTGTTGCGGTGGATGTTGCAGTACCAAGTGATGGTATCATCAAGAAGATGGAACACGAGACACTGGAGAAATACCAGGGACTCAGAGAAGAACTGGGGAAAGCTTGAAAAGTATATATATGTATATATACAGAGTTGTAAAGTACTAATATATAGACTTTTCATTGGAAGAGGCCGCTTGAATGCACGTTGCCGAGGGTGGTATGAACGCAGCTTAAGAAAAAGAAAAGTGAGAGAAGAGAACACAATTAGAACATTATCCAACAAGTTGAACTGACTAAAAACAACCACAAAATAAAATCAGCAAAACTGAACTAAAGAGAATAAACCCCCCAAACTCTATGGTTCTCTTTATAAACAGTCCTAAGGCTCGAAACTGACATGCAGTGATCAGTGTAGTTAACCTTGTCCACAGGATCATTTGTATTTTTTTATGTTTCATTGGACTGATTTTTGGCAGCGGGGACCGAGCAGACCATCACCAGGCTTGCATGATGTCCGCACCACTCACCACAGCAATGAAGAATAGTGATAAAGATGCAGTAACAGCACCCCTGTGCGCCTCCACAATGACAAACGATAACATTCTGTGAAAAAGTGAGAGGAAAAGCACTTCCTGCTCTCTTTTTGAAGGCCCCCTCACTGTTGTTGGCCGTGGTGCACAATGACGGATGAGGAAAACCATATGGATGAGTTGTTAGCACACACTTTGCATGCATGTGTTCCTTTTTTGAGATTTTCAGTCAAGTTTTAGCCTTTTTACATCAGTTTAATTTAGTGTGAACAGATCTTTATTGTTTAAGCAGTTTGTCCCACTTTGAGTTTACTGGTGGCTTGAAAAGGGCAGATTTGTTGGAATCCTAGATGTTTGACTGAAAGAGAGTGTTAGGATTACGCTTGTTACCGAACTTTATATTACAATAAAAAATGTAGCATTGTAGTATTTGTGGTATAGGTCCGTCAAAGTGATGTATGAGTGTACAGCCTTGCATCCTTTTATGTTCTTTTACCCAGACGACAAAAAAAGGGGGCCCCCATCTTGAGTTTCCCCCCTCAGCTGACTGCGAGCCAAGCTTGCTAAAGCTGTGACTTCAATATTTCTGCACGCACACATACACACACAAGGAAACACACAAATGAGACGAGGTTGAGTTTTCACTCCTAATCACTCTCAGATGTGGAGGGGCCACTGGAAGGCGTGTTGTTTTATCTCACGTCCCCATCTGCGGGGATGGCTAAAAGCATGTGTTGCTGGTTAGCACTGAAACAAAAAGCGAAGGTTTAAATTCTCAGAGAATTATTGAAGGCAGGCCTGACTATAAATGAGAACATTTTATAGTGGCGGTGTTGATGATAGTTATGCACAGGCATGTACCAGACGAAGTGGAGGACGAACATCAGTTCTAGCTTCAGCACACAAGCGGATTAAGAGCTTAGGGACACACTCCTCCAGAGCTCCACACACAGGCCTCCTTCATTCTCTCCACACGATCGGGGTGATTTAATCTTTAATTTAGTTTCATCATGCCAGCTCCCCGTTAAACCTCATTGCGAAACAAAAGTTTCGTGGTCTGCATTCTACCATCTGGAGAAGTGCATGAGAAAGTCACAAGTGCATTTCATTATCTAAAGAGATATATTTGAAAGCTTAAATCCAGATAAAAGTTAAAAAATTGACATTTGATATATTGTTTGAAGTTGGAAATTAGTAAGACAAAACTCGTGAGGGAATGTACAGATGGTGTCAAAACTTTTCCGTGGGTTTCTTTTCCCACTGTCTTTTCTCACTCCAGAATCACCTTTTTTCCCCATAAAATGGGGAAAAACAGGTGTACTAAAAAAATGGGTCTCAATTTTGTCCTCTAAAGTCCTCAATTTAGTTTTACCTAAAGGAGAGATTAGAATTACCACTTTGTGAGAAGTTTAAGGGTTTTGAAGCTAAATTGTGACAGATGGGAGACAAATCTCTGCAATGGACTCGGGTACAGTATATCCCACTTTTCCCAGGATAGACATCAGCAACCCTTGACCCTGAGAGAGATTGAGTGGGTTTAGAAAATGGATGGATGGATTAATGGATGGATGACAAATTGGACAATTGGGGACTTTAGTCATGTCAATATCTTGGGCTACAATACAATACATTTTCACCAAAAAATGTGAAGAAGTTGAGTATTTTAATGGAATCCCAGTTCTTGTTATTTTCCTAATAGAAGTTGTCAGTAATTTGTGATTTTTTTTTTTTGTGACCATCTCATGTCTCCAGTGAACTGCGGCATCAGACAAAGGTAGTAGACGTACCCCTTCAGTCAGTTCTAGTAAAGTTTTGAAGGTAAGGTTAAAATGGTCTGAAACAGACAAATTTCAAACTATTAGTTTAAGACACTTTATTGTTCCTTTAGCCCTCGTTTTATCTATTGTAAAGTGTTCCCAGTGGTATTTTTTTTTTATCTTGATTATGTCGTTTTTATCCTGAACTAAAAAAAACGGTGTCGTTTTCAAGGACAAAGTTTCTGTAGAGCGGCAGTAGTTCATTAGAAATCTACCTCTAAATTGTTGGCATGGAGCAACCCCGCCTCCATTTTCTATCACCCAACAGTTTACGCTCTTCCGCTAGCTTACACCCTCAGCTTACCTTATTAGTGCAACAAGAAAAGCGAGCAATACAGGAGTTGTCCAGCCGTACACTTTTGAGCCAGATGCCAGCTCAGATGAGGAAAGCACAGACGTACTCAGATCTAGATGCCTACAAGTGGATGCATTGGAATGGAGCAGGGAGCTTGTGCTTTATTACAGATTTTATGTCACAACTATAAGCTTTCCCATCTGTATTTGACTAAAGAAACATTCAGAAATGCAATTTTGAGCTTTATTTTTAAAAATATGTCCTCCATCATCAGAAAGGCCAAAAAACACGTTACATTTTTTCTTTTCGGTGGGTCTTTAAATGCCAATCCAGTGTAGAAATCACAACTTATCTATTAGTTTTTGTCTAAACATTCAATTGACCACCTGTCATTTGATGCTTTTGGTACAAACAGGACAGGACAGGTAACAATAAATGTGGAATTGTAGATAGATGAGGTTGAAAAGTGGGAAGTTAAATGTGTAAACACAAATAGAACCCAACAAAACAGAGTGGAGGGGTTCAGAAGGAGGCTGTGGAGCCAAAGCCAAGGTCAGGTGATGGTCCCCCCCCCCCATCTCCAACCATGTTTGCCGTTTTTCCTGGTGAGACATTAACGAGATGACATGGACAGAGGTCTCCTGTCCTGTTTCATGTCAGGCGATTCTGTGCAGAGAAGCATTTAGTCCAAAGAGGTCAAGCTGTGTGAGTGATAACGCAATGTGCTGCAGTGTAAACACCCTTTAGGAAGCCCCTTCATCTTTGTGTTTGCTGTCTGTCAGGTAGATGTACCCTGATTCCAATCAAATGAGACAGATGCTAATTAAGGAGTTTGTCGTGTTCTCAAGTCCTCATGTTTTTGTTTGTCACTGTGATGAATTGTCAACACAGTTAAATCTTGGCATCAGCACAGGTCTGTCAATTGTATGAATCCATGTTTTAAATAAAGTTTTATTGGCCATAATATATTGGATGGGGTGACCAGGCACAGAAGCACACTGGAACAGGAACCAGGAACAAGGATCAACAAAGATAAGATCTCATGTTGAACAAAAAGCCAGTAAGAATATATGCTTGGAGGAAGACGGCTAACACAAAGCATGTGTGGAAGTTGGCAAAAAATTCAGGAATGAAGGAAGGCAGGAAGCAAATAACAAAAAAAAATACAGCAGAATGAAATAGTTTCAAAATAAAATAGGGAAATGAAACTTAGAATACGGATTTCAAAAGCAGAAAGTTGTTCACCTTTCGGCATCTACCTTCAGAAGTCGCCACAACAAACAGCTTCTACTGAGTAGCATATTTGGTTTGGCAGAGATTCTTGTACCCTGTATTTTACCCGGGCTTGGGACCGGCACAGGTAGACCCAGGCTTGGGCACAGTTATTGTTACGTAGTTAGGCAGGAGCGGGAAGGGTCTTGCCTAAGGGCCCACACCGGATTCAGCTCATCCTGGGAATTGAACCCTGATTCCTGCAGCCAACTGAGCCATCCAGCCACTGGATAGAAACTTAGACGCAAAAAACCCAAAAATGTAAACATATATTTATTGAGATATGACAGGATCTAGACAGAATAATAAAAAATATACTTGTTGATTAGAGTTAATTGTGTTCAGTCGATTAGTTATTGGAAAACACATTAAAAAATAAAGAGCAATCTTTCATTTCACCCATTAAAGTCATCAACTTACCTACAATTTTCTCCAATTTAAATCTAAATGTTTAAAAAAAAAAAATGTATAATTTTGTTTGTCTTCATAAAATACCAGGTGTGCAGCATCTGTTTTTTAGGGCTAGTTTCACTGTAACATGAGCTTAACATTTTGGAAATGTCACTTCTTTGTCCCAGCAGCAAAGACTAATGGGATTCATGAAACTGGTCCAATCCCTGTCTGGCCTCTCTGTTTGGGATTTTGGCAACAATCAAACACTCTGCTGTACTTGGGACAAGAAGACTGTGTATCTGCTCTCAAAGCACCCACTAAACGGCACCGTTCCCCTGAGAAATCAGATAAAAGACCGCAGGAATATTTCTTCAAAAGGCAGGCCCTGAGTTGACATGCAGATAAGAGCAGATTGTGTATGCTTGGACATACAACATCCTGAAACACAACATGTATGTTGCCTGGAAGCGGGCCAGCTCCTCAGCTTTTACCAGGTTGGAAGTTCATGGACACGCTTCACCTGAATGAATCCCTACTGTTGTGGTCTGGGAGGCTGCTGCTCTGGCCTCCAGTAATGACTTTTAATGGCACTAATGAGCTTCTACAAAGAAGCAGAGCCTGACAAAGGCCTGGTCGAACGCGGGAAACCTGAAAGGGCTGGGTAAAGTAAACATTGAAATTGGAAAATGAAAAATAAGAGCTGGATATGGATAAGTGAAACGGAGACAGCTGGAACGAGGAACGAGGATGAGGACAGAACATTTAAAAGATAAACTGTGTTGTATTTGTAAGAAAGAAATAACAGAAAGCTTTAGGGGGTCCTGTCAAATATGCATACATGTAATGTTTTATCTGGATTACTATCTTTAAAAATACCTCCGGGCTTTTATTACCTTTACTAAACCGTTCCTGACTGCAGTGTCGTTATTGGAAACTAATCAAACCTTTGCGATGCTGAGTGGCAGGCATTGCAAAAAAAAATAAAATAAAAAATTAATGTAAAAATAATAAAATAAAAAAGTTTGATCCAATCTTTTTTCTCCAACCGTTTTGACGTCTTCTCTTCTTTTTTTTTATATCTACTGGTGGAGGCGAGTTATCCATGGGAGACTTCCAGGATCCATTCCTCGTCAGCATTCACCTCATCGCCGACCCCGGTCAGGGCAAGTTTCTGCAGCGGGCTGCCGATGCTGTGCTGTCATGGGTTCACCCCGAGCTGCAGCTCTTCAGAGTGTCCGAACGGGCCTCCCCTTCCCAGCGGCCGCGGCAGAAGCCCCATCAGAGCAGCGGCCCGTCTGCAGCCTGTCAGCCAGCCATGGCGGTCATCCTCTTTCTCCAGGAGGCCTATGGTGGTGAAGAACACATACTGATGTTGCACCACGCTTTGCAGAGGCCACCTTGGCGTTACCACCACACCGAGAAGGTCAGCAATGGCCGCCAAATGCTGCCTCTGACTCCTTGCAGTCAGGACTTTTTCATCCTGGCTCCAGGAACGCCGCTCTGGGCTGTGAGGCAGGTTCACTATGGCAAGGAAATCGTGAGGTTTACAATTTACTGCCTTCATGAAAACTACATGGACATGATTCGGCTCTACAAGCTCCTGCTTCAGCGACGGGTGGCACAGAAGAAGGAGGACTTCTGCTTCTTTGTGGTGTACTCCAACCCTGATATGGAAATCCAGCTTTCATTCAAAAGGCTCCCCAGAGGCCATAGTCCTGTGGTGCTGGAGTCGGCGGTGATGGAGGTGAGAGTACGGGATGTTGGAGAACTGGTGCCGCTGCTGCCACATCCCTGCAGCCCCATCAGTGAGGTCCGCTGGCAGACCGAAGACTACGATGGAAACAAAATCCTGTTGCAGGTATGTCTTGTGATCCTTTGTTCTACCTATTCAATATAATTAATAAAAAAACAGCCAATTTTAACACTATACCTCCCAAAACAGGAACTTTAAGTTAAGTTATTTGCTGAATTGTGTTCTTTTTTGTAATTTAAATAAATGTTTTCTATTGCGTTTCATTGCAGAGCACAGTGGTTACCATTTGGCAGGACAACCACTGCTTTGTGTGCCATTTTAGAGAAATGTGAGAGCAGAGGAAAGATTTAAGAATTTTGACATTAAACAGATATTTCAGCAGCACTTATTTTTTTATTATTTTAAAAGACCCTCGTTCTGTAAACTCCACCCTTCATAATGAAAGTTAATGGAGCTTTCCTTGAGAGAATGTGTCTGTGTCCTGCTTGTTTGACTAAGTGCTGCTGGAATGCTTCGGCGTGAAAGAGCACACCCTCCTGTATGGAAACAGGCTCACACAAAACGCCCGTTGTTGGAGGAGTATCGGTTTCAGAGGGGATGTGTGTCTAGGCGCTAGGAGATAAGTCGTTTGGAAAGTTCAAGCCGATTAGGCTGCAGTCCATTACTGGGATTGGAGAAACACTGAGAGAAACAATAAGCTAATCTGTCATGACAATGGACCATATGCATGATGCTTCAGTACCACCTGGACTGAATACTGGCCTTTCAACATGAATTCACAAAAGTTACAGCCACATATGATCACATAAGGACATAGATTTACGGAAGATAATCTGCTGAATCAATGAATTAAAGGGCCTTCAAGGGCAAATTCAATGTTTTGAGCTTTTAAGTTTATTATAATGTTAATTCCTCATGAAAACTATGAAAAACAGAAATTGAGCTGTCTTATTTTATAAAAAAAATAGTTTTTTGTGTCCCAAAGCGAATCTATTATTATACTCATGGATATTGTTTACTTTGAAAGGTTCAGGAATAGCATGATAAAGGCCCTTTAATGTTTAGTTGATGCTAAAACAAATCCGACTAGTTCAGAATTGCTAATCGTAAAGGAGGAAGGCATATGTTTAAAAAATACAGCCATACTCTGCAGAGTAAGAGAACTGCGCTCCATAGTACAACCTCGAATTAAATAGAAAATAATACCATGTTACTTTTTTTATAGCAATCAGACACCTGACCAAGAAGTTTTGAGAAAGAAAAAATAAAACAGTAATCAAAGCTAGAAGTGGTGTTATATGGCCGGCAGTGGGTACCTGCCCCAGCCCATGTCTCATAGCAGTCAAGGACATAATTATAAAATAAAACAATTTTCTTCAAAGAAGTGATATTTACATTAGTTTTAGTTTAGTTTTTACTTTATTTAGCACAAATAAAATACACAACCAAGATTCATGAAAAGAAAATTAAGTCCAGTGCAGGGACAAGCAAAAAACCCAAATGGCTGATTCAAGTCCTCCACCCAAAGGAATCACACATATTTAGAAAAGAAAAAGCCAAAGATATAAAGAAATACATGAAGAATTACGGGTTAAATGAGAGTGGGACTGTACATTAACCATCAAATATGCAGAGAACTGCCCTGGCATATTCCTTTCATGAAAAAGAATTTTGTATGTAAAACACGCAGGTTTGAAAAATATTGATGTTCTAAAGAGAGAATTTGAAGTCTCTGAAAGAACGGGGCAGGTGGAATGAGTGAGTTTGATCTGGTTGCAATCCTAACAAAGCGTTTCTACAAAATAAAACATATGGAGAGTAGTTGGAAAAGTACTTGCCTAGAGTATACTACAGTATGAAATATACAGAAATAAATCAAACTATAATAAAGAATCAAAAGACAGTTTTTGGAAACAAAATTTCTAACCTTCATAATTATACTAAGAGATTTGTGGATTTTTTTTTTTTTACTGTATGTTCTTTCCAGTTCAAGCTCTCATCAATAAAAATGCCCAAGAATTTAGTGCTGGACACCTGAGCCATCACGATAGATTCCATTATAATTTGCTTTTTTGTCACAAAAGATAATAAAGCTAGATTTATTTAACTTAAACCACATGGAATAAGCAGCTGAGCCAGTATTAATATCCTTCATAAGGGATTCAAAATTTGAATTGGAGAGAACAAGGTTTGTGTCGTCATTATTGGGCAAAAGATGTTTGAAACATTCGATAAATCATAAATGTAAAGAAGAAATAATAATGACCCTTAGATAGAACCCTGTGCAACCCCACAAGATAATCTAGTCTTATCAGAACCGAAGCCATTAAAACAAACAATTGACTTCTGTTAGTGAAATAACTGGTAAATCCTTAATGTGAAAGATCATGAAATCCAAATATGTGTAATTTTGCTAATTAAAAATGTCAGGATTTACTGTGTCAAAAGCTTTTGAAAATGTCAATGAAAACGCTACAGATACGTTCAACAAGGTGAAGCAGAGCCAGATAATCAGAGTGATGTTTACAGAAGCTTTACTGATGTTAAATTAAGTTTGAATCTCAATGAAAGAGAATCTGTTTGTATACAATTTGTCTTAATTTTTTGAAAAACAAGTTAAAATAGATAAGGGTCTGTAATTGTTAAAACAATGTAGATCATCTGCTTTAAACAGAGCGAAAACTTTAGCAACTTTGAAATTCTCTGGTACAATGACTTTTCAAAGACAATGAAAAAATATGAACTAGCGGCTGTGGTATGGAGCATTTCATCTGTTTGACAAGATACATAGAAATAAAATCATGACCAGCGGATGATGGTTTTATTTAATTATTTATTATTTCTTGGACGTCGGGACGTTTAAAAGAGGTAATAATGGGAACATTTCTTTGGATAAAATTTTGTGGATTACCATGACATGAAGGAATTTTATTTACTAGTTCTGAACCAAAATTATTTTTAAAAATGTAACATTTTTGAGCTGACATAAGGATTGCTAATGAATTCATCAAAAACTTTCCATGTGGATTTAATATCCCCCGAATGCCTCTTAAATTCTTCACTGAAATATTTATTTTTTGCAGATCTAATGAAATGTATATTTTTTTATGAGTTTATAAATGCTATGAGTTTATGTATGCAGTGCCGCCCATCCATTTTCTATAATTGTTTACTCCCAATTGGATTTTTGGGGGTTGCTGGAGCCTATCCAGCTTCTTTTGGGCTAAAGGTTCACTCTGGACGTTTGCAAGTACTTTTTAGGACCACACAAAGACAAACAACCACACACGCTCACATTCTCACCTAAGGGACAATTTAGAGTCACCAGTAAACCATAAAGCATGTATTTGGACTGTGAAAGATGCTGGGTTGCCTGGAGAAAACCCACAGATAATCGAGGACAACATCTACACAGAAGGCACCTGGGATTTGAGCCAGGGCCTTCTCGCTAGGAGGCGATGGCGCTAACCGCTACACCACCCACCATACAGCTCCATTTATGCAGTACTTCAACTTAATATGTAAAGTTTAGTTGGAGCCATATCACTGCTGTAATAACAAGATGTTAAAGCTGCTGAAATCAACACAACTGAGCAAAAAAAAAAAACAAAAAACAAAGACAAAGTCTGTAGAGTTAAACAGAAATTAATATATACTGATAAGAAACAATAGATGAAAACATGTTACAGGTTCCCTAAAAGAAGAAATGCATGGATTGGAAATGAGTAAAATGTTGTGATATAAAAGATTTAGTTGTGAGAGTAACAGCAGCACTGGTTGAATACCACAGATACAAACAAGATTCTGTTGGTTAGAAACAATAGAATAGATCAGGAAGGAAATATTTGGTTTCTCTTTCTTTTGTGCTCTTTACTGTCTTGTCCTTTTTATGTGCATTTGATACTAACAAAATACGTCAAATCACAAGCTTGCTTTTACCAAGTTGGGTCAGTTATTGTTTTGTTATTGTAACTGTGTCCTTTTAGGTAAAAAGAATTAAACTGTATCGTATCACCACAAAGCTACACACCCCTAGGAAAATGAGTAAAACTACCTCTAAAAGTGCAGGGTATGGGGGTTGAGAGCCAGGGTTTAGAAACACGGCTTTTACCAACACAATCACACTAAGAACATCGGAAAAATTCTAGAAAAATCCACGTGAAGTAGGAGTACTTCAAAGAATATTAACCTATAAAATAGGCATTTATACCTATGCATGTGTTTGGTCAAAGGAACAGTTTCCTGGGTGATAGAGCACTGTTCAGTTACACACAACATGCACTTCTGTGTCTCCTGCTGATCGTTTGAGCTAAATTATTCTATAGATTTTCAAGTGCGTAGAAAGTTGACCCCTTTTGTGACTTTTTATCAATCAGTAGTTTTTTATTTTAGTTTCAATTTCAGAACCCAAAATAAAACCAAAAACCCTTCTCTTTTCCTCTTTTCTCTTTCTTTTATCCTTGATTTTATGCAGAGTTTTACAGTTTCGTGCTTGAGGTCCATGACCAAATGCATGACTCTAACTTTGCAGAAAATGGTTGATCAGTCCAAGGAATAGATTTTTAAAATTACATATAAAATTATGCCAACTATGCAAACAACACACACATATACTCAGTGGCCACTTGGTAGGCACACCTGTTCTACACACAAAGTTCAAATCAGCCAATCACATGGCAGCAACTCCACTCATTTATGCGTGTAGACATGGTCAAGACGATCTGCAGTTCAAAGCGAGCATCAGAATGAGGGAAAAAAAATAATTGAAGTGACTTTAAATGTGGCATGGTTGTTGGTAACTTACACAAACATTTACTCTCCATGTGGTGATTAACCCTCTAACTTTTACACGCCAAAAAGGAGAAAATCCTCGCGAATGGCGAGTGTTAATTTCGGACCCTTTGAAATAAAAGTCTATCATTAAAGGCTCATTTTAACATCGAGAAAAAGTACTATCCCAATATCAATAGCTATCGTTTTATCACCCAGCCCTACGCTCATGTATTACCTTAAATCCCACTGAGTGCTTTTGCTTCTTTAGATTTGTGTTATTAAGGATTAGAGCTCAGTTGCGCTGCTTTTGGCTTGCTGAGGTCAGATATCCGACTGACCTGGTTTATCCTCAGATAACTGCAGCTTACAAACAGTAAGGGTATGGCCATTGCCAAGTGAACAAGCTCATTACCCAGCATCCCCTGCTGTGATTGCTCACCAGCATTGTTGCATGGTATCCTCACAAAAAAATGGGTCTCATTATGAGCGGACCGAAGCGGTCGCTGTGTCTTCCTAACATGCACAGAAATTGATAGAGTGCCATGGTGCCCCTTCATGCTCCCAACCAGCGGAAGCTGTAAAAAAGGGAGGAAGGAAGGATGAGAAACAGATAAATAGAACGAAGTGGAGAATAATGACTGAAAACAGAGCCAACCTTGAGTCATTCCTTATTTAAAGAGCTTTCGAGATTCTTCTCTGTGTTTAATGCTAAAGTGAGCAGTAAGTTGAAATCACACAAATCTCACAGCATAATTTGACCTTTTATACTGATAAGGTTTCAGCTCAGGGATATTAGGATAATAGATAAACTTCCAGACTTGGAGTCAAACATGACTAACGGATCTAAAAGTTTTGTTTTCACTGACATCAGCCACAGGAAAATCCAGCTGCTACAGTCAGCTTTCTTTTCTTTGGCTCATTAACTCTTGTCAAAGATTTTTTTGCTGCACCAGCCAAGAAGTAGCAATAAAGCAAGTTTGGAGCATCTTTGTTGTATTGTTTACAATATTTACAGACAATTATGTTGTTGATAATAAAAAATATCAATTCCAACTTTTGAAATGTTGAGCGTGATCAAAAGAGGTCATTGTCTAATAAAATCAGTAACTTTTTGTTAGTAGTTATTCTCTTCCTGGGGTGGAGAAACAGCCTGTTTCCATCTTGCTTCTGCACTCAAGTGTTGAAGTCTGTTTTTCTCATCATTGTTTCTGGTGCATGGAAAGTTTCCAAAATGCTCCTTTCTGATGCAAGGCACCAAGCAGATGCCTAAGTGGAACTCTGGAATTGCTCCTTATGTGCTACCCTAAAGCATCTTAGTTTCCAACCCATTATCTCTTGACAGCACCAGCGGTATTCACATTCACAGCACTCGTTATTAACGTTAACCCGGTGGTGCTTCTAGATGTAGTAAACTATAAATGCACAGTCCGCTTTCATAGATAAACATGTACAATTTCATGTGACTTACTTAGTGGCTGTCAGACCCACTCAGATCCTCTTTTAGTCTATTGTAAAAGCATTCGCAGTGGTCTTTTGTAGACGACTACATCGTCGTGTTTTCTTTGACCCGCCTCAAAACTGTACGGCTGGATAGCTCCACTATTGCTCGCCATTTTTGTTGCACCCGTAATGTTAGGTTGGAGTTGTCGTGGATGTAAGCTAGCAGGAGAGAGTATAAATTGATGGATGAGGGTATGTGGGGGGCGTCCTTAACCTGTGCCAACAGTCCTGCTCAAATCCTGCAAATATCTAAAGAACTACTGCCGCTCTGCAGAAACTATGTTTCCAACAGATTTGTTTTTATTTTGGATAAAAACGGCATAATCATAGTTAAAAAAAAAAAAAAAACTGGAAGCACTTTTACAACTAATAAAAAGATGATCGGAGTGGGAGTTTAAGGTCCAAAAATACATACATTAGAAACAAAATATTTTTTCGCCTTTGTATTAGATAAGACAAGAGAAGATAAGATAATTGGAAGGAGTTACGATCTTTCCATACATCTAAAGCTCTGTGAATTCTTCAATCATTTTAGCACACTGCTGAGTTTTGGTTCCTCATGATTGAAAAAAAAAGAAAGTCATGGTTTTGCACTATTTCCCCTCTCTGACATGTGAAGTGGGTATATCACATTTCAGTTTGACAGTTGTTCCCAGGAAACTTTCAGATTTCACTCATGATATTTATCGCTGTAACTTTTCAGCATATGGAAATTGACTTTCTTTGATCCCTGTGCTCTTAGAAATGATTATCCATTGGGCGCTGCTGTGGAAAAATGATTGCTTTCGCCTGGATTGTGTGTTTGGAAAAAAAAAGCGATGATAGGACAGACGTAAAACCAGAAATATGGGTAATGTCATGTGTGTAGTTCTGCATCCCTGGAGGAAATTCTTGACAAGAACCTGGACTATCAGGGCCACAATATGAATATCACCACAGCTGCCTTACATGAAGGTTTCCGCATTTATTTCGGAATTTTTTGTCTCGTGTTTCCAGGCTTGACAAAGTTTTGGAAGATGAGTGACTTTAAATTAGCAGTTTATCAAAGTCTGTCTTTGAATCAGTGAAGGTAGGTAGTAAACACATGAGGCTCATCCTAATAATAATGGCTTGTGCTGCTGTTGGGGGGGATTCACAAAGCTTCTAACCTTAGAATGGGAATGTAGGAGAGCTTATATAAACCTTGAGATGTCCGGTCGTACAAAGATACTCTAATTCCCTTTTCTCCCTGTTAATCACAGAGAAAGCAGCTTGATGACACTGTCAGCAAGTGCTAAACGCTGCAGTTCTTTAAATGACCACTGGAGGCAAAAGGGAGCAACATCCGTGTGACTCTTGTTAACCCTTGAACACCTGAGCTTTAGCTCCACTGATCGTTTAGGCCACTGAATTCTTCAACTGTTGCTGAAAATAACATAATTCCAGTGAAGAGCAGCCTTGTGCTGACATGCAACAATTTACAGTAGTGAAGTGATCAAACAAACAACATAAATCAGCTGATTCACAGTGATCGTGTGAGCTATCGAAGGTTTGTAGTATATAAAAAAAACCTGTGTTATTTCGACGTCGCCGGCGACAGCTCAGGTGTTAAAAGGTTGAATAACTGAGTGTTTGTTCAACGAGGTGACCATTGCTTTATTTTCTATTCATGACAACTGTGGGAGGCCCATTCTGCCATTTTTGGCACATTGTTAAGGTGCGCAGAGTGAA
Organism: Oryzias celebensis; assembly: GCA_014656515.1. Lineage (NCBI taxonomy): Eukaryota > Metazoa > Chordata > Actinopteri > Beloniformes > Adrianichthyidae > Oryzias > Oryzias celebensis. Next base: position 10,455,343 of record BNCR01000017.1, on the reverse strand, counting down.
CTGGTTATTGTTCCTGTCTCACTTCAGGATTGTTCAGAATCCTTTTAGGACACCAGATTATCTGTCTGACACATACAGTAAATCTCTATAGGTGTGATTGAACATGGCACTGCATAGAATCACAGGGTTCTGGAGCTTTATTTAAGAAAAAAACAACTACTATTTAACAAAGGAGCACACAAAAATGCTCCAATCTGATCCTTACTCGAATCAAAATTAACAAAGTCTCATAAAAAACTATTTTATTTTAATAGACTGGTCTTAGAAACAAACTTGACTGAGATGCCCTGCAAGATATCAACTGTAGGCCCAGCGACAGTCTGGCACCCTGTCCAGGGTGTAGCACCTTCACCCAGCAATAGCTGGGATAGGCTCCAGCAACTCACATGGCTCTGTAGGAAAAAGAGTGGGATTTTGAAAAGAGATGGATGGATGTCTGCTATGAAAGGCACAGGGAAGAATACACTAAAATGAATTCAGTTCTTGAAAACCTGTAAAGTGACAGTCCTGGAGTTACGGACGAAAAACTTAGATGATTATTTTTAACACGTCGAATGGAGGGAATACGGTCCTGCTGGGAATTCAGTCACTGTGGCTTACTAACTTGTCAAAGTGGACCTGTTGATGATGGAGAAGAAGTGTGACCTGTTGTGTACAGGACATGGCTACGTTGATAAAGTGAAAGTTTTACTCATCACACTTCCTTTCTGGTGACAAAATTCCATCAACTCATACTAGCTCTTTGTGCACATTTGTACAGTGCGTCAGGTTTGGTAGTTTCTTTATTTTTAAACCAGATTCTTTTCAAACATAACTTTTCTGCACATTTTGGCCAATTTTTAGACATCATAAAAACTGTAATTGACTTGAAACTCAGAGTTTCATTGAGTAAAGATGTTATCACCCTCAATGTTCTCCTGGGAACTCTTTTCTTCTCTGGTATCACAGTGAGACTGTTGTTTGTGCCAAACTAAAGTGCTGCAGCTTCAATCAGGAAGTTGTCTGTGCATTTACCCACGAGTGGCAAAACATCCATCAAATTCTCGCTGGGATTCATTGGAATTATAACAACTTTATGGCTTCAGTTTGTGGTTTTAGTCTCAGTCTCTATTTCTTCCAAGAATAACACACACGACCAGATCTGATTTCTGGTTTAGGCTTCAAAAGCAGCTTAAGTGTGATTTAAATGTCTATCAAGATGCCTCAAGAACATGTGCAGCATCAGGAAGAACTTGGATATTGTTTGACTCTTTCCTTGGTCTGTCTTGGTCTTTTGTAGAAGTGTTTGAATCTACAACGTGGATTTTTGGTGCAGTCTTAAAAGTTAAAATTTTTTATATATTTAACGTTCAAAAAATACTTTGATTCAAACTAACTCACACCTTGTCAGGTGTCTGATGATAATATATGCAAAAAACTCAGCAGAACTTAAGATTAGGATCTTTTGTCATCTAAGTTTGACAAAAGTTACATATTTTTTTTTTAGTTCTGTGCATTTATATCAGAAATTGGAGAAAAACTTGGACCTGATACCAAAAACACACCATACTTTGAGTTGATTCATTGGATCAAATGCAGACTTGGAGAAAAGTCCCTAAACATCTTAAAGGAAACTACTTTGTGGGACTCTCTGAACCATTTTCTAAATTCAGTCAACCTTCCAGCCACCCTGTGATTACCAGTCCTAAGAAAAGTAGGTTCAGTACACAGAGGCAGCTTCAGCTTAAAAGGCTTTAAGCTGGGATACTCTTTTAGTATCTTTAATAAAAACTGATGGAAAAATTAAAAAAATGGGCTTGATTATCCTTCCAAAGTCAACAAGGTTCACCTAAACACGCCTCCTTCACCTGTTTTAACCCATCCAGTCCCCGACGCACAAACCATGAAAGCCATGCATTCATCCTGTTCTAATGGGTTAGATGAGTTCAAGTGTGCGTCTGTACTGTGAGTCTTTAGCGGAAAATCTGGAAGACATAACACATTAAGTGCAAGTTCTGCAAGCATATAATTATGTTCTGCGTGCTTCACGTGTGAGATCTCTTTATCAGTGGGCCTTTTAACATGTCACAGAAAGATAAACACATATGGAAATAATAAAAACAATAACAACAGTGAGATGAACCAGCTCCAAACCTGTGCCGTTTGCCATGATGGCTTGCTCTCAGGTCTAATGTCAGATTGTAATGGAACTGTGCCAGTGTTATTTTAAGTGGTTCCACAAGAGCTTTTACTACTGCGGAAGGTCAAAGTGTCTGCTGTTTAAAAAAAGATCTTTTTTTAAGAAGGATCAGATTTTTGAGTTGGAATTACTAATTCTTTGGGATATTTGAGGCTAGAATACTTTAAACATCCAGCTTCTAGTGTTGAAACTAGTCACAAACAAGACATGTTAGCTTTTTCCAACAGACCATTTACTGTAGATTTTATCACTTAAAAGTAGAATATTTCAAGTTCTTTGACATTTCGGTTTTTGCTGCAGAAACTTTCCTAAATCAGTAGTTAACTACTATAGTTTTATTGGTTTTCTTTTCCTTCCTGCCCAGGTTCAAGGTGCATACCTCAGACCCAGACAGGATCCCTGCCACATATCATCCACCGCCCCAGAAACGGCCTCGGCCCCAGCCTCCCAAAAGATCCGCCGTCACCATCAGAGGGTGCTGTGCAGGCCCCGAGTCCACCAGAACTTCCACAAGTCCTTGCCTCCTGGTGGCGACGAGCAGGACGAGCAGGAGCACTGGCCTGACCTGCACTGTTTGGACAACCAGAGGTCGCAGTGGAGGGGTCACCGCTGCAGCTCCCTTTTCTCACTCCCTAACCTGGGCTCAGCCAGCTCCCACTCCAACTGCTCCTCCCCGGGCCCTTCCTCCACACCCCACACAAGGAGCCACTCCCTCAAAAGAAGCCCCTCCCTCGTACCACCCTTCCGTCTCAACGTGGACGCTCTGATCGGGGCAGAAGAGACTGATGTGGACACGGGGATCAAAGTGAACCTTGGCAGCAGCGCGGATCTTTCTGTGGTGTCTGCATACATTGAGTCCAGCCTGGCTCAGACGCCTCGGCCATTATCAGCCCCGCCAGAGGACATCGGACCACCCCTTTCTCCTGTCATTCGGCAGATCAAACACAAGTCGGCCACACTGGGACGAACTCCTAACGGCTCCTCCATCAAAAGCACTCCACCAGCTTTGCTGGGGTCACATCCACAAAACACCAGCCTAAGCCCAAGTGCTGCTCCGTCCTCAAGTGACATTTCCATAAACGAGTCGGACAGCTGCAGCATTGTCAGCGCGCCCCCTGATGAGGCAGCCAAAATTGAAGAAGACCAGGAATTCTACATTTGATCCCTTTTTGGTGAAGACGATGCTCTCCGGCTTGTAGTGATGCAAGCCAGAGCTGAGACGCTTCACAGCTCCACGCTGCCCTCTAGTGACTGATAGTTGAACTGCAGGAACAAATTCATGCTTTTATTTTGTAAACATTTACTTCTGTGGAAATAAGAGCTTTGTAGATGTCAGAAATTAAGACTTTTATAGACCGATCACAAACTTGTGAGACAAAACTGTATATTTTAAACTATCATTACTGTGCTATAGAGGGTCATGCAACTGTTTTATTTATACATTAGGTGGCTGATCTTCTCAGATTTATTAGTTACTGTAACATATTTCTTTTCATGTATCTGCAGTATGTGGACACAAATTATTTTGGGCTATTTTTTTTTTTGCAAACTTGAAGTACATAGCTTGTATTTGTTTTGAAATCAAATATTGATTTACATTTTCACTTTCATCGCTCTGCATATGACATAAATTATGATCATAGGTGATCAAGCATGGAGGAACAGTGGGGATACACAGGTGTGTCCATTGCCTTTTGACATAGCAGTAAAAAGATGTTCTTGTGTACAGCCAGAAAATGTATTTATACTTGTAAAAGCAGCTTTTTCTTGTTAAAAATGTGCTTGAACATTGGTAAACAGATGCTTTTTTTTTACTTTTAGTGCAAATAAAGCTACAGTATTGTTAACAGACAGTTATCATTCTGGTCATTTGATGCCTACACATTCAACAGTGAGTCAATACTAAGTTTGCTTTCCAAACACTGTTTCACAAGTCACTTTTTACAAGTTTTAGCTTAGCATTTATTGGCACAGCATTTTATGAATGTATTTAAAAAACATCAAAGGGGAAGCAATGGAAAGCACGTGATGTTCCTGCGGTCCCAAAAGCAAAACAGTCTCAAGTCCAAGTCTCTATTTTTATATATTTTATTTTCTATATTTTTGGCAGAAAATATCAATCTAAGTGTCTAACCCAAGTCAGAGTTGAAGGTTAACCATGAAGTGCCAAATGTTGCTGTTCCACCAAATACCCCTAGAGACAGGATTCAGATCAGTGTTCATTGGCTCCCATTTTAAAAGTCTTTACATGGGATTCCAACATTCTTCTTGCTGAAGTTTTTTTTTTTTAACACTTTGATCATTTTTTTTGCCGTTTGGAGCAAAGTACATAGTAATAGGTTTTGGAAATAACTGAAATAAACCCTTGCTCTTCTTCTTGTCTTCATAAATAGTGATCCAGACATTTTTTTCACACTTTTCCTCCTGTTGTTTTTCAGAGAGGGTTGTTGTTCCTTTTCATTGCAACCCATGAAGTAGTCAAGTTTAAAAAAAGGTTTTTTTGTGTAAATTAAAGAAATTTTGATGTATTTGTAGCTTAAACTGTTGCTCTTAATTGTAAGTTTTCTATAAAGTTGTTCTCATTCCCCAGATTACATTAAATCATTTTTGTTGTGTATCAAGGTTCTCATTTATCCACGTGATGTCATTTGTCTGTTGAAGCCACTTGGAGTAATGGTAGATGAAGATGGGCCCTGATGCTATGACTCAACTTCAATACAACACTTTTGTCACTAAACTGATGAGTTTTCACTACAAATCTGCTTTATCTGTGTGTTGTAGGATCTGCTAAAACTCTGCACTTAAAATAAAACTTTAGCCTTCAAACGGCTATATGTGTCAAATGATTTAAAAGACACATTTGGAATGACAACATCATGACAATATCTAAGTTTTGTGTTTCAATTGTTTACCATTTTATGATTTAAGTCACAGATTTGAACCCCATGACTAACAGAAACACTTTCTTTAACAGTGGAAGTCTCATCATCATTTCATTTAAAAGTACATACTTTTTACTCTAAGTGGAAGAATAATGATAAAAGTTCTTGGTAAAATCCAGATTATACAAGATTATTTTAGTTCAGCACAATACTGCCCTCCTGTGTTCCACTTTTTACTTAAAGGCATTAGATTTTTCATCGTTTGTAGAGCAGATCTTTTTTTTTTCTTGAGAAGGCTATCACCTTCAGCTTTACAGTGCAAAATGTACAATGATTATACCTTTTCATTTAAACCAAAACTATCAAGCTACTACAAAAGTGAAATATAATATATATAATACATAAAATATCAGCATAGTTTGAAAGCCATACAATCCAAAAGTTGAATTTAACCCCTCAAAAAAATCTGTTCAGGAAGGTTTAACTTTTTCTGTTCATTTTGACCCCATTTTATAAAATATTTCTGTCTGAATTTGAATATAGAAAGTGTTTCCATCATGTGAATAATCGTGCTCCACTCCTCTACTGCTTCCTGTTTGTATCTCTTCGTTCATCCATCCATTTTCTTAACCCATTATCCCTTTCAGGATCATGGGGTTGCTGGAGCCTGTTGGGTGAAGGTGAGGTACACCCTGGATAGGATGTCAGCCTGTTTCAGGGCACACGATCAATCCTAAACACACCCAGAAACATTTCAGATCTGGGGTGTCAGAATCCAGGCCTCGAGCGCCGGTATCCTACATGTTTACCAACCAACCTGCCTCTGAAGTTTCTCATAACACTGGATCCAGGTAATCAGCTGTAGATGAGTCAGGATTTCTGCTTGGAGTTTGACACCCTTGTTTTAGACCAATGAAGCATGTTTTTGAACTTAGGGAGGAGCCCGGAAAGAAAGAAAACTCAGGCATGCATGGGGAGAGCGTGCAAACTCCACACAGAAAGGTCCCAGGTGGGGATTGAACCAGGGCCTGCTCACTGCGAGACGAGAGCGCCAACCACTGCACCACCGTGCAGACCACATCTGTCTGTAACTGCTTTTTTAATTTGCTGCCACCAGAATTTATACTAGTGTTTTATCCATTTTGTTAAATCTATCCAAAGTCTTATTACAAAGATCCAATCCCTCAAATGTACATGGAAATCAGTTGCACATCTTTGCCTTAAAAGTGCTCTTTCAACATTATTATTTGTTTTGGACTTTCAGATTTAAAGTGTTTTTGCCCTAGAAAGTCTGCGGCTCTTGTTTGAGCTCCAGGAAACGGTGTGCAGTTTGAATGCTTAAACAGGTGCGAGTGTGTCTGTGTGCAGAACAGGCAGTTTGAGGGGAATCCCACAATACCACACGCTGGTTGTCATGGCAAATTGCACTGATGTAATCGTTGACCAATGAGCGCAGAGAGTCGTGCTGCTCGCACACCACACCGCCAAGTCTGGAAAACACATCAGGATCTCAGATTCACAAAGTTTCCTGAAGAGAAACATCCATGAATGTGTTTTTAAAATGTTCGCACAAACTTGAACTGCATGCATATTTTTCCCAGAAACTCAAGAAAGTTGTATGAAAGACTTTTTCAGTGTAGATTTAGAATATAAAGACTAAAGCAGCAGCAGTGGAGCAGTCTTTGGAAATGCTGAGAAACAGATTTTTGTATTTATTTGATGAGGAAAAAACACTGGAATGCATCTTCCTATTCTTCATGATCTCAGATACCTGTAAATTGAAGGAAAAAAACCTTGTAATGTTCTATTAAGCAGGGCTGAATGAATGAGTTTAGCATCAGACATACAATCAGCATCACATTAAAAAGATACAAAGAATTTAACGTTGAGTTGAGGTAGAGATATTACTGAAGAAATACATTTGTTCTTCAAGATTGTGTTCTGATCCACTCTGAAAGTCCCTTTAGTAATTTTATATTATTCTTTTAACAGAGCTACAACATTCAACATATTTCTATGACAGGATTAATTGAATTGGTGCTTTAGTGGTTGGCACCATTGACTGTATAAGGGGAACTGGATCGAGTCAGTGTGACGTCACCAATAGAAAACAGCTCACTTCTGGTTCCAACCATTGACTGTAGTCTAGAGATGGTCAGAGCTGGGTGTGAAGTCACCCGTAGTAAATGAGAATCTGTCAATCAAATGCTCGAGGTGGGGGCCAGCATGCTTTTACTGAGGCATCTGATTGGTCACTTTATAACTTCAATAACTTGCGATAAACAAAAAAATATCATTAAAAAAATCAGGATTAGCAAGAACATGTTAAAAAAGAGGTAGCAGAGCAAGAATGGTTATTCTGACAAACAGAATGACTGAAAAACAGCTGTTCTTTTCTCCATAGAAGTCTATGATATTTTAGCTTCTTGGAGTCAGCAGGTACTTTCTATTTGGAATGCGAGGGGGGAGGGGTCACTCTGTCCAGTTCTCATATACTGTTAATGATCCCAACAAAATGAAGTTCAATCAGTCACCATTTTTCCCACAACGCAGAGGTCACCATAACCAGAAGTCACCAGTAAGCAGTGATTTGGTATGAGTCGGAGTCAACGTTTCTATGGTAACCACTCTCACCAGTCAGTAGTGAGCTTGTTGGAAGTCCACACCCCTACCACTTATAAGCATGAGAATCGTTTGATGTGACAGCACATCGTTCGATTAATGTGTTTGATTGGTCACTTTATAGCTTGAATAACTTGGAAAAAAATTGGCAAAAACATGTTTCAAGAAAAATTGTCTGAAAAATAATCTTATCAAGAAGTTTTTTTTAATAATGTTTGCTTGAGAAAACATGTCTTAGTGACAGGATTTTTTTTCTTAAAAAGATAATTTTTCTTAGCTTATTTAAAGACGACTTTTCAGATTCTAAGAATTTTTTGGGTATTTTTTCGGAGGCCTGTTTTTGCGTTGGGAGGTATGACCATATAGATTATGTTTTAGTGCAGTTATGGTTTTTAACCATTGAAATCCTAAAACACAGATGTGGAAATCCACATGTGATACCAAAAAAAAAAAAATCAATTTCTGAATCTTTCTTCTCTGCTGTCAGTTGTAAATAAGAATGAGCAGTGTTTTCTCTGCAGTCGTGCTGCTGTCCCTGTGAGGTGAAGCCTGCATGGGACACGTCCCCTCACGTCGCCCCTCTCCCAGTGCCAGTGCTAGTAGCTTTAATCCTCGGTGGCGTACCTGGCAGATTATTCTGGCGCCACAGGCTCTGTTGCTGCCTGGCCCGGCCCTGCACACCAGCATTTCCACTAATCCTTCCTCACCTCAAGCCCCCAGAGGTCCCTATTGCTGAAGAGAAGTAGAGCACTGGAGGTGAACCAGCATGAATCTGCATCCTTTACATGTTGGTTGCTTTTTGATGTCGTTTTTAACATGTTTATGCAGGGTTTTTCACTGAAATTGTCCTGCTTTTCAAACTTTTGGTAAACACGCCTTTGTTCCTTTTTTTATGTTCATTTAGTTTGTTACTGTTATTTAATATTATGCTGGAATTTGCTTCATGCTGACGAGTGCAGAAAGATTTAAATAGAGATCCAGAAAAAAGCTGACAGAGTGAGGTGGAAAAAGCAGAGTTATGGACAACTTTGGCTGTGGAGTCTAATTTCTTTTAAAGACAAGTGCGCAAATTCAAAAGTTAAAGTTTAGTGATATATACAGCATATATGGATGAATAAACAGATTTCAGATTGGCAGTTTTCTTCATCTATTCATATTTCTACATTTTTGTCTACCTTGGTCTAATGACCTTTTACAAATAACATTACAATGTTTTATTATAATTTAATTAATACAATATATTTTATTACTTAGTATTTGTATTTATATTATATTTTTACAAAACACCTCTTGAGATGGTGAACTATTCATATACAATCACTGTACACAGTTTGTTAAAAAAAAATCATGTTTGTAAAAGGAAACCGATTTAAAGTTGATATAGTTTGTATAGAATAGAATAGAATAGAATAGAATAGAATAGAATAGAATAGAATAGAATAGAATAGAATAGAATAGAATCTGCTTGTCTCCAAATGCCTTTAATCGGTCCATCTCTCTTTTCCAGAAACTCATCCGAAGTCTTCTTCATGAAGTCCACTAGAACATTTCGATCTGCCACTGCAGAATCTGAGTGCCGTTGGTCTCCTCAGGGCACGTGGTTCTTTTTTGTACAGCATGTTATCAAAACTGATCCTGGAGTACTTGCAGGACTGCATCACCTCTCCGATGTTACATTTTACACATTTTATCTAAATTAAAATGAGGTAAAATCTTTCAAAATATTTTGAGATGCTCAGATTTTTTTTTTTTTTGCTTGTTTGTTAATTGTTTTTTTAAGCAGGCTTTGACAAAGTTCATCATAAATTGGCTACAAACTAATTTTTTAAATAACCAAATAAATAAAGATGCTCTTTTGTCACTCATTAAGGGTTCTCAGAAGTCCTGATCTCACAACCTCACACATCAGTGGATACACCTCAGGACTGATTAGTGCAAATAACTGGTTATAACTTACACCACTAAATGTACAGACGAACAGAACCTCAGGTCACTCAGGTATTTTGGAACTGGGCAACAAAAAAAGTGAATAAAATATGTCATTATTAATATTATTCCTATTGATATGAAAAATCGTTATTTAATATAGAGTTAATTTGATCATTCCTGGTTAGTCCCATAGCTGGCTTGGATTACCACAAATAATAAATCTAAATATGCTGTATATGTTTTTTAAATGACCAACCACTATTTTACCATTATTTCTTACTAATGTCTTAGTCACAACTATGCTTACAGCTAGATATGGGCTTTGTTTGTGCAAGTGATTGACAAAACTGTAGGAGACATGCAGGTGGCCCACTCCAAACAGACTGGTCAGTGAGTCCATAGAGGGATGTTTATGCACATTTCTTTCTATGGGCATGACAGGTCGCAGCAAATATTTATCCAACGCGCAAGGGTAATTAAGAGTGAAATAGGTAAGACATAGGCGTGGCATTCAGATTGTCCTGCGGTCTATGCAAGGGGTCCACAAGTGCTGATCTTGTGATAAATGGCCACTCCTCGCATGTCCCTACTAGGCACAGGATGTCCATAAGATACCTAATGTACATCTACTCTAGATGTCTACAGAACATCTCTGACAACTGTTTTTTGTTGCTCCATTAGAAGTCTAACAATAAGGGTTCTGACAGATACCTGCATATAGAGGTCAACTACACACCTACCTGCAGTCATCTAATCTTTGGGTGTTTATTACTGGTGTATTAGTGTGGTGTTGTGTCAATTAAAGTACTTAAAAAATAAGAGCTAGTTTAAAAAAATTAAATACTACAATTTTACATCCATCTACTCATCTTAAGGACCCACTGAATCCCATTTGGGATCATAGGTTTGCTGGTTCTAATCCAGTTACTGTCAGGTCACCAGTTTGTCACAGTGTCACACAAACACACAGGAGCAATTTTTTTATTTTATATCTATTAAATGTTTTTAAGATTAGATGTTTACAGCAGACCTCTATATGCAGAACACTATTTATAGACACCTGAGTAACAAAATAGCATTATCTGAGATGTACTGTAAACATCTACAATAGATATCTATTAGTTATCTAATGAACATCTATTGTATATTATATTACAAATATATGCCATGTGTCCGGTGGGAAGAAACTACTCAAATGTTGTGGTTCCAATGCGCAAGGCATGATGGGACAACGACACAGTTAGCCTGGGAAAGTCATCTGATAGAGATCTAAACCACAATGTCCAATAAACCTCTATGAATTGATGTCTGTCAGATGCATAATGCAAATCTCTGGCTGTGAGATTTTAAAAAGCCATGATTAAGATTTCTAATAGATGTGTCTAATAGATGTGACAGATGTGTAGTAAGGGTTTTCCCATTTTTGACCCACAGACAGCAAATATTTACTTGTAAGGGCAGTTGTGACTAATTCTTTACAAATGACTAGAGTAGCTCACAAACAATACACAACAGCGTCACTCGTGCCTACACTTTGCACATGCACGACATTTTTATGTTCTTTTTTGAGGTGCTCTCTTTGAGGTGTGGCCTCTCCTCTCTACGACCCTCCACAGGCCTGGAAAACCCAAAAACCTACAGCATCTGTACAGAGGATGACCCCAAAGGGTGCATGTGACCGTATCTTAAACTCATGACTCGTAAACAGCTGTGAGAGTGTACCTAACCATGACTATGCACAGTGATAATGGCCAGTTTGAATCCAAGCCCTGCGGCATGTTCGGCAGAAAGACACTGTTCTGACCTCTTCCTTGACCTCTCAGTGTAGCGGTGTTCTCCTCTGCAGTTTGTCCAAGGATCAGAAATGAAAGTCTTTCTTTTTGAATTCACAAATGTGAACCTTGACATTATGTACTTCCAAAGGCCTCACAAAGAAAGCCCTCCTTCACGGTCGCTCCTTTCCAATGATTGTCTTTGGTCAGTTACCGTGACTTTTCATCTCCTGCAACAACGTCCTTAAAATTCCAAATTCCTGCCTTTGGAGTTTGAGCTGTGGGTTTTAAAGAATGTGGCAACTCCATTTAATGAAGCCAAGCTACGGCTTCTCTCATTAGTCAAGTCCAGTAATGGCTGGAATCCGCCAAAAGACAAAGAAGCCAAATACCTTATGGCTACCAATCATGCTTCCCAGCATGGGAAAAATACCCACACTTTATTTTGCTGACTGTCACGGCCCCAATTAAGAGGGACAGCGAGAAGGGAATCATTCCACAGCAGATTTTAGGTTAAAGTAAGGGCATGTCATGATCAATAGTAAAAAAAAAATGGGCTAAGAAACATGCAGACAAAAAATCCAACAGATATATCAACTTTAATCCAACAGAACCTACCTCAAAAACAAACCATAACCCAAACCAGGTTAACATCTTTCAATTTTTCAATGTATTGCATATCTAATAGCTCAGATGGAAATTTACTCCTCAATCTTGGTAGCTGCGTAAATCCAAGTGTTTTCTCAGCTGTTAGCAGTCACATGTTCATTGTCATTTTGTTTAATAGTTTTTGTTGTGTAAATTGTTGGATAGCTTTTGGATTTGTATTACAAAGCCAAACTTTCCACCTGCCACCTGTAATCTGACTCAGTTAGAGTCTGAGAGGAAAGACCATGAAACGAATGACATATAATAGATTATGCACATCTTTTAATCTTTGTTTGAAGCATTCCCATTGTTTTTTTTTAATAAGGATTATGCTTTTTTTTATCTAGGACATAGTTCATTACATATTCATCTCTGACTTGTGGGTGGGACCATTGAGCCTACCTTCATTTCCCATCATCTCTTTGTTTTCACTCTCTGTTGCTTCGCTAACAGGCAACCTAACAATTTCCTTGTGAATTAAACCTGAATTTGGCTACTTTTGTTTGAGGAAGAACCCTGGAATTCAGGGATTCCTTCATTAAATACTGAGCTAAATTTGTGTTCCTCTAAATGCAGTATCACATCAATATTCAGCTCTATTTTTAATTTAAAGCCTAAAGTAATAACATGTATTATTTTCATCCTGTGTAGCTCTATGCTTCTTTTATAATGGCGAGTAAAACCCTACATGTACAACTTTTTACATTGTTGACTGTGTTTTAAATGTAGATTAAGTAATTCCAAGTTTTAATGTTCCATGTGTTTATAATTCTTTATCTAAATGTTTTTGGGTTTTTTCCTGCCAGTGTGCGCAGCTCTGACAGTGTTTCTAACAGTCTGTTGGGAGGAACATGCTGAAGCAGCAAAATGCCAATGAAGAGTGAATCCACATTCCACAGGGTGAAACCAATTAGAGGTGATGTAGAGGTTTGATGCTCGGAGAAAAAAAGTGGCTTTTGATCATCACAACAAAGCCCAGAAAATTTGTGTAATTAAAAAAAAACTTTAGAAAATGCAGCAGTTTTAAATTTTCACTAAGGACACAGATATTACGAAATATCCAAAATACAATGCTTGTGTTTTTGTCCTAGATTGCAGTGTTATGGTAAGAAACTCCCCACTTATATTTTTTAGTAAGTCAAGATGTATTAATAAAATTGTTTGTCAATTATGAATTTTATATTCAGTGCTCTGGACTGGAGTTCCATGTTTCACTAATGCATCATTACCTCTGTTGCTCATCTGCCATCAACTCAACTAAGGATCACTGTTACTCCATAGTGAGAACCACACTAAACTATTGGAACATTCTCTCTTTGTCTTGGAAAGACTTGACAGACCTAAACGTACTGTGAGGGTCTGCTGGCTGAGCTCCCACATCTGGGAGACCTTTAAACAGGTACTGAGGGAGGCTGGTGATGCTGAGTCTGAGTGGACCATGTTCTCCACCTCCATCATCTCTGCTGCTGTTTAGAGCTTCGGTTGCAAGGTCTTTGGTGCCTGTGAGCTGCGGTCCTGGGGAGGCCATGGAGAAGGACTATCAATTGGCCTCAAAGAGGTTCTGGCAAATCGTCCGGCTCTGGGTCATGACTGAAAGAACGAGGTCCCGGATACAAGCGGCTGAACTAAGCTTTCTCTGTAGGGTGGCTGGGCGCTCACTTAGAGATAGGGTGTGAAGCTTGGTCACCCAGGATCAGCTGCTCCTCCACATCCAGAGGAGCCAGTTGAGGTGGTTCACGCATCTGGCCCGAATGCCTCCTGGACACCTCCCTGGGGAGGTGTCTCGGGAATGTCTCATTGGGCGGAGGCCAGACCAAGGACACGCTGGTGAGACTACATCTCTCGGCTAGCCTGGAAATGACTCTGGGTCCCTGCACCGCCACAGGATGGACCAAATACAAAGAATCCATTTTAGCCAGACCGTAACTTCAGTTTGAAATCTTGGAGTCCAAAACTGAGTTTATTTCCTGTAAAGCCTGTTGCTGCCATAGCATTGCAGCACTATACTATAGCATGTTAATGTGAAGGTTTTTTTTTTTTGGCTTCCTCTTTTATTTATTTATTTTTTTGGAAGAACTGTCCTCAGAAAGGTTCTCGTGCATTTTTCAGTTCTTAACAAACCATGATGGGAGCCAAGCCTAATGGTCTTACTGCAGTTATTTTGAAGCACTGATGTGTTTTTTTACTGATTGACCCACTAATAAGGACTTTTTTGCACCAATACCTCCCTCCATGACCACTCCAAAGAAGCTGTATCGGTTCAACACATTCAGACCTCACAAAAAAATGAAAAGACTTGCAGAGATTTAAAACCTTTTATAGAAATTCAAGATATTTCACCAGATTTTCTGTTGTTTTAACTCGTCATTCTCAGCGCCTTTGTAAGCTTTTCTCATGATCAGTGCATCTGAGAAGGATTTAATCACTAACAGCTAGAGATAAGGAAATTGTTATTAAAATGAGTCAAACTCGTTTTGATTCACAGTCTTTACAATAGAAAACTTGATTTAAGACTAAAACAACTAATTGCATTGTAATTCTGGTTCGATTTGAAAGAAGAATAAATGTGTGACAAATTAGATTGGAATTGATTTTATTTACTTTAGAAACAAATATTTAGATTTATGTCATAAGAATAGGTTCCAGTTTTAGATTCTATGAGGATTTATTGAGATGGGCCAACTTGTCTGAAGATCGTTGCATTATTTTGGTCACTTTTTGTTCTAAAATGATTTTTTTCCACTTACACCTTTTGTTATCAACATGAACAATGGTTGGGGACATAAAACAAACAAACAAAAAAATACAAACCATTTAATACTTTATTCACTTCATTTATACTTCATTTAATTTACTAGAGAGTTTCCAGTGAAGATAAGTATTCTTTTCCTATTTTTAGGCCACCGTACATCTTTTTGCACTGATCTCTTTCAGAACAGTTAAAAAATGAATAAATTACGTTTTTGATTAAAAAATATTTATTCTTCTTTAGTGTGCCATCAGTTTTCTGAAGTGTCTGGGTTTTATTTTATTTCCTTTTTTCACGAGCCTGTGTGCACAGACTGAGTCTTATATCAAAGCATCATTAACTGTCAGCTCGGTGCACGCTCCTGTGGGGGTTTGTTCCCTCTGCCAGGATTTGCTGGTGAGTGACTCGCCTCCCTCCGCCTGGCTCCTTATAGCCCAGAGGAGGCAGGAGCCCCAGAGGAGTGGTACAGACATCGCCGACCAGAACTGTGAACACGCAGAAGGAGTTTACCTTTAAAAAGAAAAGTCTCAGAACTATTTCAGTTAGAGACAACCACAGGACCGAAGACGAACAGTCCGGGACAGCAAAGGGGAGACTGAGAGTTGAGGACCTGGCATCAGTCACTGCAGCTCCCCTGCAGAGCCTGGATGTTTGTTGGACAGCTGGACTCTACCTCACCTGTGCAGGTAGAAAGCACATTTGGTGACAAATCTAAAAGGGGAGAAAAAAAAACAAACCTAAAAGATCTTTGAAATTTCATGTAGGATAATTTTCATTTGAATAGTTTTTATTGTTGTAACATCAGCTAAACAGGAGCAAACATTTGTTATATTTTTGATAAAGTTTTAAAGTGAGAATATTTTACAAACTATTGGTGTTTTAATATTGCTTGATTATTAGTTGTCTTATCCCAACAATTGTAGGGTTTTTATTTTCTGGCACAAATAAAGCTTCTGTTAAACTATTAAACAAGTGCTTATAAATGTCGTATAATGAAATATTACTGCTGATGTTCAGCTGTCCCCTGCATTGACCTTGCTGACCTCACTCAGCGGCAGGTTCATTGTTTTCTTCCCCCTCCGTGTCACAGGATTTACATTTGTGGAGGCTTCCTCTTCTGCAGAACGGAGGACATGCGTCGGCTGACAGTGGTTCCCCTCTTCCTTTTTGTTTGGTTGGTGGAGAGAAGCCGCAGCGCCAGCAGCCTCCAGGACAGCATGAGGCACCTCCACAACAGTTTCTCCATCAGCCTTTACCAGACTGTCACCCAGACAGAGAACAGATCCAACCTGATTGTGTCACCAGCAAGTGTTTCCTTTTCTCTGGCGTTGCTGCAGCTTGGTGCCAGGGGCAACACGCGGGCTCAGCTTGAGGGGGTGCTGGGATACAGTGTAAAAGGTGGGCTTCATTTCCTTCTGCACAAACATGCTGATTGGAGATGGCATTAGTGGCTCCTTGGGAAGCTGGAGGAGTTGTCGGTGGCTCTCAGTGCTGTTGGTACCAGGTGGTGTGGAGCGGTGCTGCTGCTGCCGCTGGCTCTGCAGAGCAAAGTGGTGTCTGGAGCCCTAATACCTGCCTCCACACCAACCGTAATCTCATTAACCACTCCTGCAGCTTTGCTTCAGGGTCAGGAGGTCAATTTGTCTTGCAGCAAATGAAACCAAAGTTGCAGCTGATGTTTATTTTTCCTCTGATAACAAAGTTTTAAAAAAAATGTAATGAAAAATAATCAAGTTTTAAAGATTTGTTGTCACTTATCTCCATCTTAACCCCTTGACACATGAATTAATTTCCAGTAATTCAAAAAAATCAATTATGTTTTTGCTTTCATAAAGAGGCTAAATTGGGTAAGTTTGGAGCAGAAATCGTTTGATGCACATTTGCATCAAAAGCGCTCAGAGGAATAAGTCTTTATTTCATTCATTTATTCATTTTCTATAGAAAAAAGGTCTATTTCTATACCCGTTTTATTCCTTTCGGGGGTCACAGCGCTGCCGGAGCCTAACCTGACTTATTATGGGCGAAGGCAGGGGACACCCTGGACAGGTCGCCAGTATGCCACAGTGGCCACCATCACACACCCATGCACATTTGCATCCATACCTAGGGACAATCTTAGAGTGACCAATTAACCTATGAAGCATGTTTTTGGAAGCCGGAGTCCCCGGAGAAAACCCACGCATGAACGGAGACAACATGCAAACTCCACAAAGAAAGATCCCTCATTGGTGACACTGTTTCGAGTCCCCCAGCTGGGACTTTTTGCTGTGAGGCAAGTGCACTAACCACTGTGCCACCGTGCTGCGTCTTTATTTCACAATCCTACTTTTTTCATATTTATTTAAATTATGAGGATCTTTAGATAAATCAACAAAACAAAAGCCCATTAATAATGTTTTGAGTTCACTTCTGATCATTATTTTTCTTAATTAAAGAAAAACATTTGTAATCAAGCAAACATTTTCAAAAGAATGAGACCGTAAAGTACGGAGCACTTAAAAGGAACGTAGAAGTAAAAAAAAAGTTAGAATTGGTTCCTGGGCTGCACCAGAAACAAAGTAGTGCGCGCCTGAAATTATCGTGTGTGCACCTGAAAATAACCAGAGTGCACTTAAAACTAACTGGTGGGCGTCTGACTGGTTGGAACCTAAAACTATCCGGTCCATACCAGAAACTGGCTGGTGCGCACCCGAAACCAACTAATTTCAGATGTGCACAGGTTAGTTACAGGTGTACACCAGTTAGTTATAAGTGTGCAGACTGACCAGTGAACACCAGAAACTAACTGGTGTGCACCTATGACTACGTGGTGTGCACCTATGACTACGTGGTGTGCACCTATGACTACGTGGTGTGCACCTATGACTACGTGGTGTGCACCTATGACTACGTGGTGTGCACCTATGACTACTTGGTGTGCACCTATGACTACGTGGTGTGCACCTATGACTACGTGGTGTGCACCTGTAAATGACCGGTGGGCCCCTGAAACCAATGGCGCTCACCAAAAACCAGTATTATGTTTGTTTACTTCCATGTCCCTCTAGGGATTCAGTAGTGAAGTGCTGAGTTGATAAAAAAATAAATGTTGCAAGCAATCCCATGGAATAAAACAGCATGTCAAACAAAAAAATGTATTTTAGATCAATACTTAAAACTACTTTAATGTTTTACTGTCTGTGTTTTTTTGCAGAGGCTCATGTGCTGGACTTCCTGCTGCGCTCTCAGAGTGACATAAGCAACAGCAGTCAGGGTGTGTGGCTGCAGCAGACCTGCACACTTTTCATTCAGAGCGGCATTCAGCTCCTGGACGAGTTTACCCAGAGTGCAGCAGCTTGGGCCGACACGAGCGTGGTCCGGGCCAACTTCAGCCCGCCCAGTCACGCTCACAGCCAGCCGGAGCAAGTCACATATAATCCTGGTAAACTAGATTTAGACATCTGAAGGCATGAAGATTTCGTTTTTTCTGCAGCTTCTTCATTGGTTTTGTGTAGTTTACAACCAAACTCCAAATCTAAGATTATTTCTTGAAGAGAAATGAATACCTGCCATCCCTAAGTCGGGTCTCTACTGTTAGGATCAGTAATGTCTTTAGGTTAAGTGAAGATTAGACTATTTGAGTTTAATTCTTGAAATTTCAAGCTTTTTTTTTAATAAATCACAAACTAATTATGTCTTATTTTTTGTCCTGAAAGAATGTTTATGTTAAAACAAAACAAAAATAGCTCACTTTAATTTTTCTTTATTACACAGTAATGAAACTTTTTTTTTTAAACTGTATATTTACTTGTGATACTTTACACCAAATTTCATGACTGATGCATTTGTTCATTTCTTACATGCAGATGACTCGTGGCCCCTTCATTCGGGGGCCAGCAGTGGGGAAATGTCAGGCTCAGGTGAGGTCCAGGCTGACAACCTGTGGTGGGGTCAAAGGTTGCAGGTGGCTTTGGTCAACACAGTGGCATTCAGGGGCGTCTGGCAGAAGCAGTTCATGTTTACCAACACCCAGAATTTGCCTTTCGTGCTGTCTGATGGCAGCACCATCAAAGTGCCCATGATGTATCAGACTGCAGAGGTCCGCTATGGTAAGAATCCGTACTCCATGATGTTGGACTCATTTTGTCCACTGTTCTTCATTAGTGAAGTTGCCATGGTAGCTAAATCAGTTACTCAAATAAAGTGTCAACGGGCTGTTAGGACTGGCAATCTCCCAAACAGGATCAGCTTTGAATAGAACATTGGCGTCCTCAGCTTAACTCAATATTTGACTTTGCAATAAGAAATATGTTTTTCACCCTTTATTCCCATTCTTGTCAGATTTGATAACACTGATTATAAAACATCTAATAAAAAACTAAAGAACACTTTAGACAGGAAAAGTTTTGCTAATTATCCCAAATTTTATGGTGAGAAAAACTCAGCCATGGTTAATATTATTTAATGACTACTCGCTGTATTGAAATAATGCAACAAATGTTCATAATTGATTATTTATATTGGCTCCATGTTAAATATGGATCAAACTTGACAAAGTGGGTAAATAAGATGCTTTTTTTCCTCAACATTCATGTCAATATTTTTGCATTTTACATTGTTCTGAGAAAAAAGCTTTCTAAATCACCCAAAGTATCATAATTTATTATATCTACATCTCAGAAAAATTATTTAGAAATATGAAAAAAAACATCTTAACTCCTTTAAAATTAATTTTCTATCAATTCTTTGGTGTAGTGGGCTTTACATGATTTCATAAAAAATAACTCCAAAATCTCTGTTGAAAATATTTCAGATGTGTTTCTTGATATAAAATATCAAGAGTGCTTCTATAAAATATTGATCTCTCACTTTTATTTGGCCAATTTTTGGCTTCACTTTTGAATCTGAAGCATTATGAATGTTAATATCTTATAGAGTATTATGATTGATTGATTGATTGATTGATTGATTGATTTATTGACTGATTGATTGATTGGAGATTTGTATTTTTTAAATTATAGTAAAGTAAGTTAACACAGACAGGAGAGGCGGGATGAATCAAGACAGGAACTATTTTGAAATGTTTCTCTGGATATTGAAGCTTAAATTGTTTATGTTTTTAGTTAAACAGTGCGAGAGTTTGTCCTGGTATTCAGAGAGAATTGCAAGATGTTCGAGATGTGTTCATCTCCCTGCAGGTCACTTCAGAACTGCCTCTGATCAGCGCTACACGGTTCTGGAGCTGCCATACCTGGGCCGCTCCCTGAGCCTGCAGGTGATCCTGCAGACTGACCGGAAGACTCCCCTGTCCTCCCTGGAGTTGCAGCTCACCGCACGCCAGCTGGCCTCCTGGAACGTGGGCCTGCGCCGCACCAAAATGGACATTTTCATACCCAGGTGAGGTTTTTCTCATTTGCTTACCATTTGCATGACAAAAGTAAAGTCAAACAATGTTTGTGTGGTGCTTTCAGATTCAGAATGGAGAGCAAGTTCAACCTGAGGTCAGTGCTTCCTAGCATGGGCATCAGTGATGCCTTTGACCCAACCGCAGCGGATTTCACTGGAATTTCAGGTGGGTTATCATATTGTAACAAACAAAGTTAAGATAACAGATGTGAGTCCAGTGACAGCTGGTGCTTTTTCTTTCTGCAGTGGAAGAGGGCCTTTACCTGTCAGATGCCTTTCATGAAGTTCGGATAGAGGTCAAAGAGGATGGGACAAAGGCCGCCGCTGCAACAGGTGAGCCTCATCCTGACCCCAGCTGAAAAGTACAAAGCGTGATTCATGAAGAGTTAAAGCAAAGAGCTTCATTCTTGCAGCCATGGTGTTACTCAAACGATCCAGAGCTCCCGTTTTCAAGGCCGACCGGCCATTCCTGTTCCTGCTCCGACAGCTCAACACAGGTAATCTTTGTCACAGCCTGCATGCTCTCACCCTGCACCTATGGGCTTTATTCTGGGGCCTAAAACACATGCATCATAGATCAATCAGAATTACTACATAGGTGTGATTGTGCAGTCCTACAATCAACTGGCAACCCGTTCAGGGTGAAAGAGATTCTGCACGTGATATATGTGCCTATTAGGATGTGTGTGTATTTCTTCTTTTATGTTCCAATCAATTTATGACAACTTATCCAAAGTTTGATATATCTATGTGTAAATATTTATGTCCTTTTCTTCTTTTGTTTGAAATAATTCCAAATGGTCAATTGACGAAGAATTTGTAACAGTGAGGATTTGGTGACACCTTTTGGTCATTCAAAGAAAAACAGGATTCAGGTCACATTTCCAGTTAAAAAACAAAAAAAAAAAACGTTTTTTTTTCTATTTATGTTTATTTTCTCCATTTCAGGATCCATCTTATTTATGGGGCGAGTAATGAATCCTGCAGACCAGGCGCCGTGAAGCAACCATTTCCCCAAACACCCACACTTCTCTGCACACACACCCATTTTCCTGCTGGTATTTATTCGTGGGCCAAATGTTGGATCCACAGACACTTGAAAAAGAGGGACATTATTTTTGTATATGACTGTAAATAAAATCCATGTTTTTTTAACTTTGTGGATGTTTTGTTCTTGTATTTGGTGATGCAAAAAATGAAAACAAATAACCAGCAAATATTTGTTTACAGAACACTTTATTTACATGGCCGTTCACAGTGTAAAATAGAAAACTTTATTCATGGAAATACTTACAAAAAGGCCATTTTCCAATGAACATTCTCTTTAAATAGTTCTCTAGGGTTATTTACATCTTTACAGTGTATTCAAAATACTCTTTTGGTAGCTTTCTCTCCACAAACAATGACAAGTATGGCAGATTTTGGTCCCTGTTCCAAGGAGGGAGGGAATGCAAGAGCGCTGCCTTACGAATCAGAAATCAACCTCACGTCTCTGGACTTTAACATATTTGTGTACAGTCGAGAACCCTGAAAAAGTCTGACCGAAAAAATTTAAATTAGGTTAAATAAGAACTCTCAAATTTACACAAGTGCAAGAAAAGTTAAGAGAAGAGGGGTTGACTTGAGATTTGTGGCAAGTTTGGATTTTTTTTTTGTTGAGGGGGTGGGGCTAAGTCATTTGGCAGCGACCAGCTGAATAAGATAAGCTGGTGTATCCAAGTTGTCAGGTCAACACTCCACCAGAGGACAAAATAAAGACAAAAAAAAGGTATGTGTTTGGGGGACTCCAATGTTATTGCTGATACTGATGCATTTCATGTCAGTTCCTGAGCTTTTTTTCCTTTTCCACGTACGTTTCTCCCAAAATGTGGCATTGTTTAAGGTTTTGCTTCGTGCTGATCTCGCCTGAATCTGGAAACGCGAAAGGCAAACCTTTCCAAGTGTGCGCACACAAATAAAACCAGTGACTCCCTTCATCTCCAGCGGAAGGTCATTTTGTCCAACACTTCTATTATTACTCTATTGCAAAGCTGCGTCTAGCAGAGGCCGCAAGACGACAAACTTTCAGGAGTGGAGTCAGAGTTTATCGAAAGAGCCATGTGAAGTGCTTCAGTTAGAGGAGTGTTTTAAGTCGACTTGAACAGGTTCTCCTGAAAAAACAAGAAACCGATTTGTCCGCTGGGGGAGATGAGTTAACGAATAAGCGATGCTTCCTCTGCGTGGGATCCCTTTTGACCCTGAGTTGTCCCAAAACAAAAGACTTGAACCCAACACTGTTCATCACATTCTCGAGACTTGAAATTGCACTCGTGTTTATCTGACAATCCGGAGGATCCATTTCAGAGACAATTCGCTTCATTCTAAAGGAAAAAAAACTATCGGGGAGGAGGGGGATCGTGAAGAACGGTGATGTTCATCTCGCCGCATAACCAAATACTCCATCTGCAGAAGAACTTTCCTCTCAGACTTGGAAAATACACACACGCGTTGTGGATGGTGGAGGGTTAATCATCAGTGTGGGTTGGTCTCAGAGTGGGCCCACGTGGTTCATGTTGGATCTGCTGTGGATCTCCTCCATGTAGATCTCCAGCTGCTCAATCAGAACGCGCTTCTTAAACCTTTGCAGACAGAAGGCGACAGAAAACAACTGATATTTGTAAAACGGCTAGGGGGAAAAGACTGGCACACGTTTTAGGGATGTGTACCTTGCCGCTTCTTTGATAATGTTCTGCACAAAGATGAGCCGGGTGTCCAGGGTACCCTGGATCTGCTTCAGCAGCAAGAAGATCTTCTCATAGTCTGAAACACAAGGCGCAGAGATGCATAATGGATGCAATCTTTAAAATAATAGCTCTGCTATAAGTTCTCGATCTTACAAAAGGGACTACATTCCAATACGTACGCCGGCCAGGTTTCCTGATCTCCTTGGTGATGAGCGTCCTCAGCTCGTTGTTGATCTTTGTCGTTTCGCTGTGTATGTGCTTCTTCAGAGCCTC
Organism: Oryzias celebensis; assembly: GCA_014656515.1. NCBI lineage: Eukaryota > Metazoa > Chordata > Actinopteri > Beloniformes > Adrianichthyidae > Oryzias > Oryzias celebensis. The sequence continues at coordinate 10,432,181 of BNCR01000017.1, read as the reverse complement.
AGGCGACAGGAAGCGCTGCCCTGGGTCCACCGAGCCTATTAAAGCCACTTCCTCTCTGTCCTCGCTGGCCAGCGGCAGCTCATTCACACTTGGTCGCCCGTTCTGCGCATCGTCCTTTTGTCGAGGGACTTGAGGGTCTACGGGCATGTGGTTCTCATGGACTGGTGGGGGCCCAGACAGGAGATCCATTTCATCTGCGTCAGAACCCCCGTCTGAGCTGTAGTGGTTTGGGTTTATGTGATTGATGATGACATCGGGATCTGAAGTGTCGTCCATTATGTCTGAAGGGTACACAGTCATACACAAGGTTCATTTCATTAAAAAGGCATGTTTGAAAAACTTGATTTAATTTCTTGTAGGGAAAAGTCATAAAGATAACAGCGTACAAATTCTAAAAGCAAAAAGATCTGAATCAAGATTTTTCTTTTAATATCTAGCGAGCAACAACTAATAATTAAAGATCTAAAAGAATTATTAGACAAACATAATAAAGTAGTTAATTTTGTTGTCCCTTAAAAATATTTGTGACTTTTTGTTGTTTTATTAAAATGATTTAGTTATTAAAAACAACTTTTTTAAATTTTCTCTGCTGTTGGCATGATCTTGGCAGGATATGACATCACAAAAACCTCTGTAGGGACATACAAGCTTGACCGATAATGGAACACAGAGTAAAGCTATCCTCAAGTTGACCCCTCATCTTTGATCAATCAGATCCTCATTTGAGCGATAATTTATTAATTAATCTAATTTATTAATATTAAATCTTTGACTTTTTGTGAAGTTAAGACTGTTTTACACCCAGCTTAATGGGCAGCGACTCACTTGTGGATCTGATGAAATGACCACAGGACTGAGTTTAACCGTGGAATACAAGGATTCCTTCAGTTACTTATAAGACTCAATATTTGAATTTTTCTGAATCAGGCATGTCAAAAGTTCAGTCTGCAAGCCATTAAAGACCCACGTTCCATTGAATCTGGCCTGCAGCCCCTTTAAAAAAATGCAAAGCATTATTTTTTTTTTCTTAAAGCTCTTCCCAGCACTGCAGGGAAGAAAAGAAAATGCTGTTATATATTTTACCAGAAGATGGCAGCAGTGCTGTCAGAGCTTTGGTGCACAATGAACAGCAAAAGCTGTTCACAATCGATTTTATTTAAGTCCCACATCGATGACATTTTGATCTACTGAAAAAACGTTCCTACTGGTCTTTTAATTATGATTATGCAGCTTTTAGCCAAAAAAAAAACCTAGTTGTTTTCTGGGACATAGTTTCTGCAGAGCGGCAGTAACTCAGTAGAAATTTGCCTCAGAGTTGTGGTCCCAACTGCAAATTTTCTATGCCACAAACAACGCTTAGTCTTCTTGCATGTAATAATTGAGACTAAAAAGGTTTTATTTGTCTTGGAGTAGCTGCTGAGTGTGCACTATTGGTTCAAATCACCTGTTGGGTGTCGGGGGCTCGCGGGTGGGGTTACTGGCGGGGTGTAGGCCTTTCCTAGCCGCAGCAGTGGCGACATGCAGCGCCGCCTCTTAGGACCTCCACCTGGAACGTTGTTGCTGTCTCCTGGTCGTTTGCCCTTGTTTTGAGGGCCAGTGACGAACTCGTCTGCCTCATCGATCATCATGCCCTGCAGAGAAGCAGAAGGAAACCTGTCAGCCCTTAAAGCGCACACGTACCTTTTATGGAAAACAGATATACGCTAAACCTGGATATCTCCTTATCCACAGACTGACTGTTAATATTTTATTCACAAGTTTTGCAGGAATGTACGCCAATCTTCCTCTTTTCCTTTCAGCTTTTCCCTTCAGGGGTCGCCACAGCTTTCTCCATCTAACCCTCTCGTCTGCATCCTAAACACCAGCTACCTTCATGTCTTCATTCACTGCATCCATAAACCTTTGGTCTTCCTCTAGACCTCTTGCCTGGCAGTTCTAGAAAATTCACCGTTTCTCCTACGGACATGGTACCTGCATAAGGAAGTCCGCTCTGAAGGCCAGAGAGACCTGGTAACCAGGAAGGTGTGTTTGGCGTCATTGCTGGCGAGTGTACATTTTTTTGGACTAACAAAAAAGGGATTTGGCTTATTTTGTGCAACATTCTAGCACAAAAACCTCAGAGGGAAAAAAAATGAGCTACTTCTATTACAGATATGCCTTTTTATTAGATGAAGAGATTTTGGTTTTAGCCAATTTCTTTAGCTTGTTTAGAAGAGTTGGTGCACTGACTTTCTTGTCCAGCTTGAATGGGTTGCCGAACGTGTGCAAACGTTTCGGCTGTTCGGGGTCTGGGTCTCGGAGAGGCTGAGGAGCGGCTTTGAGGAAGTCTTGGTAGTTTCCCATTTGGGCGATTGGCACGCTGTGAAGCTGGTCTGGAGACAAGATGAAGCATTTTTTAATGAGACATGATGTTTGCAGGACTTGACTGCTACTGGAGAGTTGATACAGCCTGATACGTCCAAAGTCTCTAACCTGAGTCTTGTCCTCGAAGAGCACAGGCGCCCATGTTGAGCAGGTTTCTCCTCATTCGGCTGAGCTGGTCGAGTAGATGGCTGCGAGGGATGTCATAAGGATTCCTGAAGGTCTGAGGCTTCAAACCCTTAGAATGACAAGAAACAAAAAAGAACTAATTAGACAAAAAAATATGAATCAATGGAAACAATAGACAAAAAGCTCAAAAAGAGGAAAAAGCCAAGTTTTAAAGACCCACTCCAATGAAAATTATGTTTTTGGTTTTTGTGGTATCAGTCTTACGATGGAGGTCATTTAGATTTAGATTCTTTAAATCAAATCACTGCGAATCAGGAGTTGATGGAAGAATGCAGTTGGAAAAAGTCTGTAGTGGGACGAATGGGCCACAAATTCCCTGCTGCTCTCCATTCTGATGCATCCACATGTAGACAAAAAGATCCATAAACGTCTTTAATTCCCTAGTCTGAACTATCTGGCTCAAAACTGTAAAGCTGGATAGCTCCGATATTACAGCTCGGGACTGTAAGCTTGCAGGAGAAAGTGTAGACAGATGGATGACGGGAAGTGGGGGGTGGGCTTATTCATAATTAAAAGACCACAAGGAATGTTTTTAAAATTTAACAAAAAGATCCAAGTGGGACTTTAAAGAAGAACGCTTCTTGTATTTCCATCAAAATCCCAGCAGGCTGAGCGACCCAACTCCAGCTCACCTTGTTGAGAAGAGCCAGGTGGAACCCCTGAAACTCTTTGGGGTTAAGCTCCATGGGAACAACGGGGCCGTCTCCTGTGAGACTCTGCAGTTGCTGGATGAAGTCTCTGCGCTGAGCCAGGGAGATCCCTCCCCCTCGCCACCGCACCTTGATCCCCGCCTCAGGTGGCGTCTTCTTGCCGATTGAAGCAATCAGACGATCGTACTCGATTTTAGTCTGTGAAGTGTGACCAAATACCAATCAGAGCTTAAAATTTCAGGCGAGCAGCGATGGAGGCATCTACAAACTGCTGTCGCCCAACAAACCTGCTGACTGAGTTTCTTCAGGTAGGACACCACACTGTAGCTCAACCCGTACTCCATGTTGTCTGCCAGCAGGTTGTGGCCGCCCATTATTTGCATCGCTTTTCTCAAGGGCTACAGGAGCAAAAACACACAAACATCACACGTCAATATGCTCTGTGTGTGTGTTTCTGTCAAATAAAAGATTTTGAGGGTCGAAGGGCAGAACCCACTTACCCCAATGTAATAAGGAGGCATGGTCTTCAAATAGGTCTCAAAGGACTGCCGCCATTTGATGGTGGGCTTGAACTTGTGAACTTTGATTAAGTCATCTGGAGGGAGGGATCAATCACCCAGTTATGCAGCAGACAGATGCTTCTTAATTTCTCTAGAAACAATTTTCCAGACATTTTTTCCAACTGCACAGCTACTATTCCTTTCAGACACTTAAATATCTGGCTGCCTTGCAAAAAGAAAGTAAAAAAAAAGGTTTGAACAGCATCTCACCCAGCAGTGGCAGGAGCACAGGATAGTTGTAGGGCATTACAAACAGGTTCACACAATTCAGCGCCGTGCTGGCTTTCAGGTAGCCGAAGGGTTGACCCAGGTCACTGTACTTGGCACTGTTACTTACAAACACCTAGAAAAGAAAAACAAGCACAGATCCAAATAGGTTTACTTTAAAAAAAACTCAAAAGGTTTATTCCGTGAACTGATTGGGGAATATTCTATCTCCAAACAAAGTCCAACTTTACAGTAAACAGTTTTAATTGCTTGAAGTGGCCTTTGTTGAAAAGTTACACTTTATGAAATGAGTTTAGAGCCCCAGATTTGACAGAACAATACTTGTTCTGTGCAAGTAGCTGTTATCCTCTGCAGCTGTTTATGGAGGTCAATAGAACTTCCTCAGCCAAGACGCTCCTCACATTACGAGGATGCACAGCAGACATCAACATTATAATAGCTTCTTGGCCTCAGCAGGGTAATTGTAGATCACTTGGACTAAATCATCCAGAATTTAATACTGCGTTGAAGCCCAAGTTTTTAATGTACATGATTGAATAGAGCCACTTCCTAATTCTTCTGTTTACCAGCTTTCAATGCAAGTCTAGAGCTGCAAGAAAACATACATAAAATAGATATAAAACCATAAAAAATCACTTCAGGAAAACACTTTTTAGGGGATACATTTTTAGGACTTTAAAGATCCACTCGAATTGTCTTTTGATCTATTTTGAATTCGTTCCCAGTGGTCTTTTAGTTATGATTAGGCAGTTTTTAGCCAAAACAAAAAACCTGTGTTGTTTTCTAGAACAGTTTCTGCAAGGCAAGAGTAGTTCATCAAAAATTTACCTCTGAGTTGTTCTCAGCGGGACTGTTGAGCAGGAGCAACTACGCTTTGCCTTCCCATTACTCCCATTACTGAGAATTATCCTGCTAGCTTACAGCTCCTCACAACCCCAACCTAACATATTGGTGCAACAAATGTGGCGAACAATATCAGCGCTACCTAACCGTGCAGTTTTGAGAAGAGGAAAACAAAGACGGACATTGACTGATTTGTCTGCAAGTGGATGCATTGAGATTGGAACAGATCAGGGAGCTTGTGGCCCATCCAGCATATTTTCTACGTCACAAATACGCTCTTTTACAAACAGAATTTTTTCCTCTGCTCCTGATTCACAATGATTTTAATAAAGAAATACTAGAAGAGCATTTCTTTTCACGTGTCCTCCATCATCAGAAAAATGCCACATGAACATACTAAAAACACACAAAAAAACAATTTTCTTGAGACTGGTACTTTAAATGTGAGTCAGTGTCTTATGATCAGCAGGCTGTTCCCTTTTCACGTTCCTATCTTCACCTTTCTGGTTCTCTCGCAGATTTGCAACCCAGTCCTGCTCTTCTCGCATAGGTCATGTGACATACCTGCCAGCAGGTGTGGGGGGATTTTCTCTCCAGGATGTACTGAGTGAGGGGCGAGGGCTCCAGCTCGTACTTGTCGAAGGGCACCTTGTCGATCACCATGGGCTCGGCATCGACACAGGAGAAACGCACGTGGGGGTGGGCGGAGCGCGGAGGCTGGTTTGGTAGAGAGGGAGAGACCAGAGTTATATTCTCAGTTTTCGATTTCTGTTTATTTCTCTTTTAATTGTAAAGCGCTTTGGCACCCTGCTGGCGTTGTAAAGTGCTATAAAAATAAAGATTCATTTATTCATTCTATGTCCGAGCACATGCAGAAAAAAGACCTGCTTCATTTTACATATAAAAAAGTCTCCAGAAGTTTATCAGGAGACAACAAAGAAAATCACAGCTGATTCCTTTGAAGCCCTGGACATTACATTTAAAGTAATGTTAGTATTCTGTGGTCACAAATTCACATTTTATGTGTACAAATTAGTACTTCAATTCTGTTTACTAATTTGGGCCCACAAAATACTAATTTGTCGCCACAAAATGCTCATTTGTGAGCACAAAACGCTAACTAAATGCTAATTTGTGGCCACAAAAGGCTAATAAAATGTACATTTTTGGGAACAAAATATAGAATAATTGCCACAGCATGCTGATAAAATGATAATTTGAGTGTACAAAATACTAATTCATGGCCACAAATTATTGTTTTGAGGGAACTTTTTTTTATAAGTCCTGTCCAGGGCTCCGTAGATGCTGAACAACTCACCACCATCAAGGAATAATGACTAAAAATGCAGAATAAAACTCGTGAGGGGTTCTTCCTCGTTATGTGTTAGCACTGCTGCTTGGCTAGCTTTGTGCTTAAACAGGCAAACTTTGTGAAAAAAGGAGGAGAAATGCAAAACCATTAGATTGAATTGTTGACTTGTGAGACACCCTGCCAGATTCCTGCACGAGTGCCAGCCAACAGCTAATTAAACAAGTGATTATGAAAAGAAAATTAGATTTCTGTTTTGCATCAATCAGTCAGATCTTTGCTGAAGGTCCACATTAGCAGCAGAGCTATTATGTTCTGCAACTGCAATGTGTGAATTTTCACTGAGGCACAAATAAAAATAATTAATATATAAAATAAAAATAACATAAAAACAGAATTAATGCCCAATTTCAGCTTATTAGATTTGCTAGTGATAGTATAAAAGATAAAAAGTTTAACTATAAAAGTTTCCTACCAGTGTTGGGGAGTTCTTGTCCGGCCAGAAGGCCTCAGGAATGGGCCAGTGCCCGATGGGAACGCCTGTTTTGGGATTGGGCCGCACATAGATCAGCTTGTGACAGCAGTGCCACGGCTGTATTCCAGACTTCAGCGCCTCTGCTGGAGCGTCTGCGTGGTATCAAACAAGAAAAGAACAGCCGTCATCCACTTGGACACAAAGATAAACAATGTGGAATAGATCTGTTGCAAATGGGTTAATAGGGAAATATCAAGGAAAGACATTTGTTTATTAAGAATAGAAAAACATTCTCCAAGCCACAGTAAGAAGAAAGAACTTCTGTAAACCGAGCTGCAGGTACCAAAAAAAACGTCACTTTAGTTAACACATTTTACTGAAACCAAACAGAGCTGTCTCTTACCCTCTAGTGGCGGAGGATCCGGCCCAGTCTTCTCAAAATTTATAACGACTCCACTCTGGATTTTCTGCACCAAAGACTCCAGACACTGATTCAACATTCGCTGGGAGAACACACTGTAGGAGCGACCTGCAGCACACAAACAACTGTTAAGAACAAACCCACACAACTTTGTTTTGTTCCAAAATTTGACAACAGTGACAGAAAGTAAGACCATAGATTAAGACAGATTAAAATTACACAAAAATTCAATTTGACTTTGTATCTTTTCAACAAATCGGTCACTAATGCCCTTAAAAGAAAAGATTGCACAATCCTGTCGATTGAAACTGTCATTTTAACTCCACAAGTATAAAATAAATATAAAAGTAGTAATGTATAGATTCAATATATCTTTAAGTACTCTTTAAGTACTTATTTAATATTATTATAAAATTGTCATCATCCTGGCAGACCATTGCTATAATAAAATGACTATAATAGTCGTTTTGTTGTAAATACTAAGTAAAATAGATCAATTCTGTTCACCAAAAAGCTAAACATCTAAAAATGCAATTGAATGAAGGTCCAGATGTTTTCAATAAAGGCAACGCCCACCCTCCCACCTTAGCCCTCCACCACCCATCTTTCCGTCCATTCTTTCACTTCCTAAACCTACTTATTCTTTTTTTTTGAGTCACTGAGTTGCTGGAGCCTATTCCAGCCATATTAGGACAGGACAAAGTAAACCTTGGAATGCTTGCCAGTTTTTGCAGCCCTGCTGACGTTATCCAGGCATTAACCTATCTGGGTTTACCCGGCCTTTAACTAACATTTGCTGGGATTGGCTCCAGCAACCCCCAAACAAAAGGGAAAAAGAAGATGATGTAAGACAAGAAAAAATACTTTCTTGCAAGAAGCTACTTACTTGTGAACAATCTAAATCGTAAAATGATTTAAAAAATAAATAGGTAAACACACAAAGTAAATAACTGAACTTTGGCTATGCCCAAAAGTTGCTAAGGATAGGCTCCAGCAATGGCATGGCTACGAAAGGGACAAATCAGGTTTAGAAAAAAGATGGATGAAATAGACAGAACAAAATGAGAGATTCTTACAAATAAATAAATATATAAAAATGAACATACATTCTGTGGGGAAAAGCTTTAAAGACACTGTATTAAAACAACTAGTCTCCAAAAATAACCACATAAATACAAACAAAAATTTGTTTGTATTTATGCTGTAAGCCATTAAATTGAATTACTTGAAAAGGCTTCTTTGGTGCAACAAGCAAACAAGTTTTTAGGAGAGAACTAGAGTGGCCCTGAAATACTAATTTCTTCAACAAATCACAATTGCAAAAACATCAAAAAGATCGACATTTAAAACAACAAAAGAAATAATACAAAAAACTAACACGGCATAAAAGAAAACAAAGCAAAAGTCCAGAAACAAAAACAATTCCCAAAAGTTAAAAATAAAAATGAAATGTTTCATCATCTTCCAATCAGAGCTGTCCCATAGTAACTACCTGTTCTAGTTTCTTATTTTTCTAAAATGTAATGTGTTTTTTTATGTTTTGTTTTGCTTTTTAAATTGTTATTGTGACCCTTAAAAATGTTTTTGCGTCGAGTGATTTTCCTGTGTGATTTGGGCTTCAGGGCCTCCGTAGAGAACTTTGAAAAAAAATTAAATATTGAAGAGATCATACCAAACCAAAGTGAGCAAATTTAAATGTTTTTTAAAAAGTAAGAATGCTCCAAGCTTTCAGGTGTTTGGGTATTATTGAGCTGCATTCTAGGCACTAAAACTAATCCCTGAAAGCCTTGTAAATATTAGCTTTGCTTGAAAACTGGTGGACATGCTCCAACACTGATACTGGAAATTAGTCAGCGCATCAATCATGTGTGAAACCTCCGGCTGGCTTTGCGACGGTTGCCTCTGATTAGCCCCATTTAGCTTCTAGCTACAAGTGGCTCCCTCTTCACCTCCAGTGACCCTGCCATGCACCCATTTACACAGCATTTCTAAAGGCAGGGGCTTTGTGTCAGGACTGTCATCAGCAGGAATGGAGAGGAGAGCGTGTACTGTAGACTATGGTCGACAATGGAGCCGTGTCGCACTCTATGGGGCTTTGGTGCGCTCTCATATCTACGTATATGCTGATGCTGACTCCTCAAAAGTATTGCTCCTGTTCTTCAAAGCTTCTTTAAATGTGGAAAATGAAAGTTGTTATTTTAAACTCTGCAGTCGAATGAGATCACAGCTCAAATTAACTTCTACAGTTAATTAGCAGTCAAAAATAGTCCTACAAAGGGCATAATTGTTTCGCAACAGCCCCCAGCGGGCCTTTTAGAACCTTATATATATTGCAAAAGCACTTCAAACTTAAAATGGGTTTAGCCCATACTGCCAAACCTGTAAAAACAAAGAAAAAAACCAGCCAAGACAACCTTTTCTTTTTTTTTTTTGCATTCTCCAAAGACTAAATTCAACGCTCTCCTCTCTTCGTATAAACAGATGATTCATCAGCTCTCACACGGAATCTGTTCAACAAATAGCTATTTTAATCCGATGTTATAAATTCTTGTCCTAGCCTGTTCCACCAGGCTCTGGTTTGGCCGTTTGGCCTCTTTGCGCCTGGTGTTTTTTTTTCCACAACGCAGTTCTAATGTCGTTAATCTACAAGCCTGTGTTAGCACAAATAAATCACATCATGGCACCTTGATGACATTACCAAGAAGCCTAAAATGTTCTGGAATGCAGGTGCTAAAACAACATTTGCTTCATACTGAAACTGAACTCTTATATAAGAAAAGCTAAATCATTGTTTATTTTAACTACTATTTGTGTTTTGCTTCTCATCAAATGTGGGGAAAAAAGACATCTAAAGTCAACAAAACTGTTAAATACAATAAAATAAAGGAAGGGAACTTGTATTTTTATAACCAAATAATTTTTCAGGAAATATTTCATTAGAATCAACTTAATTCTCTTCTTAGTTTATTTACAAAAAACACATGATTGCTTTACTTTGAAAACCTTCATCGCCATTATACTTTGAAGATTTACTTACTCCCAATCACAGTAGCGCATAAGTTTAGTTAAGTTGATATATTTAAGAGCTCGCATTTTTCTGCATTTTTACAGTGATATTATACTGCCTGAAGTGTATTTTACTATATTTTATGAATAAAGTGATCTTGGATATCACAAAAACTTGCACTCAAATTTTTGGGACCAGATTACAAATATCTGAGTATTCGGATACTTGTTACATCCCTATATATTGAATGACTGATTATTTTCCAATATAACTTTGATTTTCATCTACATTTTTAATTATACCTGTTATATCAGGAAAAAGGGAACACTGCATCATTTATTATCTATGGGAGACATTTACTTGCTAATTATTTATGGCTTTGCTTGTGTAGTGGGGGTTGCTATAATGCCTCATCCCATATAATCAGTAGACTTATTCTATGTGGCTTTATTAGAAAAATGACTGACTGGTCAATAACCACTGAAATGCATTAAAGAGAATTTAGGAAGAATGATTGGTGAACCAGAGACGGAGAAAGATCCTCGAGCAGTGCGCACTGTCGAAAAAAGTTCATTTTCTCCAGCTTGTAAAATCTATCCAAAGCTTAACTCAACACATGAAGTCGTAAACCAGATAAGATGTTTGTAAGCTTGGCAGAAGGACCCTTTAACCAATGTCCAAATTATGCAGGAAATACAGAATCAAGCCACCAACCTCCAGTGACCTCACACATGGGGGTGATTGCAGAATCATCAGACGGGACGCCACCGAGGGGTTCGGGTTCGACCGATGCGTTACCGGAGATACGTAGGACAAGAGCGAACAAACGCTGGTCCCAGCGGAAAGGCTCCTTGGTTAGCTCGCTACCTGGCAGCGGAGTGGTCAGGGGCAAGTGGAGCTGGAGAATAAAACGTAATGAGACACATGCTCACAACGAGTTTAGGAAATGCTTTTATGATTGCTTCTATTCAGATTCTTTGAATTTTCGTGACAAAACTATCATCTGCTGACCTCGTCTTGGACCCCGCTGCCACTCGTCAGCTTGTTCCCGTCAGTGATGGCGATAATGATTGCAGGTTCCAGGAAAAAGGGGTTCCTTCCCTGTAACAACAAGAGATGAAGACCTTCAGAGGAATATCCCAGCATCAAAATAGGCTAATCTTTCAAAGTAAAACAATAAACAACCAACTTGAGAATGCTCCCAAATAACTGAAACTCCCAAAAATGAACAGGACATGACATCTACAAAGTACAGTAACATAAAGACTGGTCCTTTAGGACTGGATTTCAGCCACTTTAGATATAAATAAACACAAACGAAGCATCATTACCATATAGACACCGCAGAGGGGTTCTATTTAAGTCAGAGGGAGTGTGAAACGGAATCTTTATTCAAGAGGAAAGAAAATAGAAAGTACCGTACAGACTATACTTCAGATGCTATGTACTCATTTAGATCCCTTACTTCACCGTTTTCACAGTGAGACATGAGTTCATCACCTACAGAGCTTCTTTTTCTGCTAGACACAGAGATCCTTCACAATAAAGACGCTGCACCGTCATATAATGAAACTGGAGCAGGCCTGCATTTATCGCTCTGCATCAGCCTTCTGGGATCTCCACAGAGACCACAGAGTAACTCGGTGATTTAAGAGAAGGAAAAAACCCCAATGCAGGCTGACAAGTTCAGTCAGCAAACAGTCAGCAGGCTGGAGCTCACTGCAGAGCCGCGCAGACTTCATAAAGGCCGGCCTGTTCAGTCAGCGCAGCGATTATTAATGGATGTGGATCCCTCTACCTGTGGGCTGTTTTCAACTTAATGATGGACTGTCTAGTAATGCATCCGCACAGAGTAAACGGAACAACTCGGATCTGCTCTTCCTGAGGTATCCATGACTACCAGACTTTCTTTTTTCTTACTCGCCCAAGATCTTCGTATAACAAAAACTTCCATGCCATGCAAATGAGCTGGAGATCTTACAATCCAGAGCACATTTCTACATTTAGTTTGAATGATTCATATTTGTCAGGGCACAAAAACAAAATCCAAATTCTTTTTTTTCTTTGTGAATTGTCAGCTCTCTATGAAACTTTCCTGGATAATTGTGATCACGTTTTAACCCTTAAAAACATCCTCTTGTGCATCTTTATATATAAAAAAAGGAAATTCTTGTCTCCTGAAACACTGCCATGATGACACCCATTGAAAGTTAATTAAAAATGCCAACATAAATGAGTATATCAAATCATTGTGGCCATTTTCCCACTATTTCATTTAACCAGTTTCCATGCTTTTCTAAACATATGATCATGGCTTAACCACTGCCTATCTGTCCCATCTCCATATCACATGGGAGAGTCATCTTGGCTGCCTGGTAACCTAAAAGACTCTTTGTTACTAACACTCAAGGGTAATATCACCTTTATTTTAGAGCCTAAAGATAATTATTATTTTACTCATTGAGCTCTAAAGAAAATGCAGAGAACAGAGCGCTGACGCAACTTATAGGTTTAACCTATTCAAACAAAAGTCATCTAAGAAGCTTCTCTCATAAAACAGACTTTTATTTTTATCCAAACCTCTGCAGTATCTCTAAATGATAGTTGTTCTAAGTTAATTCACAAATTTGACACGTTTGACTCACTTTTCAAAAATGTAGAAAAAAAAAAAAAAAACAATCCTATATGAAACACATGATTAACCTAACAGATTGTTGCAAAAGGAAAACTACGGCACTTTTATTTTTAAAGTAAAAAAGGTCAAATTAAAAGGTAAAATTTGATATTTAAAGTTTATAATAAATTGCTCCTTTATCTTAAGTGGAAGCTGCTTATTGCACGAGGGAGTGTAAACATTTGCTCAAAAGAGGACCTCCGGTTTTAGCAAGGCAGGTGAGAAGAGGTGTATTGTACAGTTGTAATTATTGCCAAATCAACCTATCATTAAAGATCAGCAGAGGGCGGTACAGAACACAGCAATCCTGGCGCTGGCTTTTGTTGCTCACATTGACAGAGATGAGTTCCCATATTATATCAGCCAGGCTAATAGAGTTGCTGATGTCTGACATCAAACATTCACCGAGCGTCTGGTGCTTTATGCATTATGTATGAAGCATTTCTGCATTAAGCTAAGTGGTGGAAAATGTCCACTTAGAACCCAGGAAAGGATTTTAACTTTCTTCCTTTCTACTCACCTGTTAAAAGATAATCTAACTGAACAGACTGTGAATCTGAATCAGTGGAATCTGAAACATGTAGGTTTACAGTAGCTATCAGTTCACTGCCAAACCCACATAATATGTCATGTTCAGCAGCGAGTTGTGTTTGCACTTTTTGACCTTTCCGATCTTTTGGAGTTCCTCCGCACCACAAAGATGAGAAAAGATTGTGAACCCCTTCATTCTTGACTTTATTTCCAATTAGATAAAAAAAATATTCTTCAATGGGTTTTTTCTGTGATGCTAAATTACGTGAAGTGCTGGATTTTATAATACATTCTAAATCAGCGACATACAGCGTGAAGGGGTTAACTAAAACTGTAAACAGAGCCTGTTCGAATCTAAACAATACAAACCTTTCACAGTATTTGACTTGGAGAGATTACAACTGACCTAAAGCAATGATGTCAGCATTTGTTGGATCTAAGCTCGGAATAGGAATGAATGTAACATGAATGCGGATTTCAGCTTGCATTTCGGCTAAAACTATAATTTCTCACAATAATCTTAAAAATCCAGTATAAAAAATTTATTTTTAATCAAGACTATTGTTTCTATTTTTCTGAAAATCCTATTATTATTATTATTAATAATAATAATAATGCTTGGTTTAACTCATTTTGGTAAAATACATTTCTTGTATTTAAATATCAAAATATCTTCCAAGACTTGACAATATGCTTAGGACTGTATATGACAGAGTAAAGAACATTATTCCAACAAGTGTGTAAGAATCCTTTATATTGGACTGCTTTTTGAAGTCCAGTTGTTTGAATTTGATTTTTTTTTAAAAACTCAATTTGAGGACCTCCATCTGCTAGTTGGTCCATTATAGTCCATTCAACTATATTAAAACACATTTTTCAAAACTGAAAAGCAAGAAAAAGTTCTGAATGCTAGGCTAACCCTGACATGTCCGAAGTCTGGCCTGTGGGCCAAACACAACCTGCATTCAAATTTCTACCAGCCTGCAGCTTCCAGTTATAAAATCAATCATTTGCGGCCCTCAGTTTCTTCTAAAAACTGTGTGTACAATTTCTTCATTGTGATTGGCTACGTCCAGTCATAAGCCGTTGCAAACCTGTGGCAACACTGTCGGGGGGGATAACTGTGTTCTTTTCCTGTTTACATGATTTACATGAAGAAGTTTACAGAGCTGGTTGATTGGGCGTCACGTATTTTCCCCTCACCAAATCTGTCCCTCTTTTTCAAGTTTGGACACCCCTGTGTTAACCCCCAAAAGACCCTACGAACAATAATGACTTAATGTTAGTACATTATATTATTCTAGATGTCAATTAGACCATGTAAAGTGAATTATATAGTTATTCTAACTTCATTTTGTGCTCATCTGATTACATTTGTGCACTAGAAAACATATTTTTTGCTTTGTTTTAGTCTAAAACTGATTTAAAACTCTGTTTGAATTGGGATCGTATTACCGTGGCCTCACGGGGGATTTTACGCCAAATTTATCACAAAGAAGAGCACTTATTAGTAACTTATGTTTTGTTCGAGTTGTTTTTTTCTTTTTGAGAGCGGAAGTGTGTTTTGACAGTATGCATGTAGTTGATGCTTGCAAAACTGGGGTACGGGTAAGGATAATGACCATTGAATGAGTGAGGGTCTGTGGATGCATACAGCGCCATGACTCGGCGCTTCATAGTTCCTGTCTGCCTCTTCGGTGCTACATACCTGTCCATAGTTGTCTATCCCAGTCACTAATCTATTGAGGTTTAGTAAATCAAAAGCTGTCCTCAAGGACTGGCCAATAGATGTTAGTCCAGTTGCTTGGAGATTCCTCAATTCTGTCATAAAAGTAGCATGACTCTCTTTCCATCCGGCCTGTAAACAAAAAAAATGTAGTTAAAACGTAGTTTTTCCAGTGACAACAAAAAACAAAAATATATGTGAATTTTTAATGATTCTATAAATCATCATAACTCATTTATTGTATTTATGTTTTTTTGTTTGTTTTTTTTTAAAGATACTGTTGGCAAGGCAGCAATTACTTTTAACCGTTCCTCTAGGCTTCACACTGACGGTTTGAAATCATAAATCACAATTTGGCAAAAGTCACAATATTTTCCATTTAAAAAAATGGAAATTTGGTCTAAACGAGTAAAGTAGGCTAGTTTGTCACCCACACCACCTCCTCCTCCTCCTCCTCTCCCCCCAGATATCACTTCGCTGTATAAATAACACCCAGAGTTCCTTGCTGCTCACATTGAAACAAAATGTCGGCCATGTTTTAAGAGGGGTATGAAAGCTCTTCCTGAAGATTTTCTCCACACAATTGATGTAGTGATCCCACCTCAGTGGAGCGATGGAAGGACAGTCAGTCTGCGCAATGTAAAGCTGGACATGACCCGAAAGTAAAACTCTACCTTTATTCCGAACGGAACGTCTTCAAAATTTACCAACATATACCGGTCCCCACGACTCGCCGGATCTCTCGCTCTGAGCTGTGGAAATAGTAGAGCATATTTACGATTATCGAGAGATCGCCTTTGACAGGCGAGGATGCAACAGCAAAAAGACGATTTGAACTGGAATCCCGCTCGGGATCTCCTAATACCATTTTGTTCCGCGGTTACAGTACCTTCATAAAAGTCTCAACAGCGCCTTTTGCTATGTCCAGATAGGTAGTGCCCAGATGGGTGCGCTGGTTCATTGAAGCGGACGTGTCTATCAGAAAAAGTAAAACGGGCATTGTGGTGGTAATGACACGTTCTGCATGGACTTGGTGTCAGTACACTCGACCAAAGCACAAAAAAATTCTTTTGTTCTCCTGCCGCCTGTCACACCTCTCAGCTAGTGAGCTAGCTAGGTGGCTAACTGCCTGTCTCACACATTCTTTAAAAAAAAAGTGTAAGAATAGTGAATGTAGAGGCCCATTTCGGCCAAACTAAACTAAAAGCCTTAAACCCTTGGGGCACGTTGTTGCTTCACGAGGGATTTTGATGATTTTTAAAATATTTTGTAAATATCTCTAAGTTTCCTAGCAACAAAGTTCCCTCATATGACAAGTCCCTGCTTCTCCCTACACTGAATGCGCTGTGCTTTCTCCACTGGTTTTGATCTAGGCTCAGCGCCGGGCCCCGCCTTCTAAGCGGTCTTTTACTGTCACGTGCGCAAATCCCCGCGTGTGATTGGTTGCCTCCTGACGCTCATTACCATATCCAAATAAGGCAAAAGCAGAGCGGCTCATGCGCATGCTTTCTTGCCCGAGAGGCAGGAATGCAAGGAGAATATTCTGCACATACATTGTGTGGTAAAGAATCTGGCAATTATGACCCTACAATCTTTTTTACGAGGCCCCCTTTACTTATTTAGTGTTTTAAAGAGCAACATATGCTTGTTTTTGCCACGAGAGGTGATTACATGAGCAATATTTACTTCATTGTTTGCTCGGGCGTGGACAACTGCTGAAACTATCCCTTGTAGACTAAAGAGAGAAAACTAGACAAAGAAAGAACACATACGACACATGCGCAAACGCATTTTCTAGCCACAACTATACGGTTTTAGCTCGTTTTATGATTCACAATCTATGTGCAATGAACTAAACATTAGACACACAATTTTGCTACAAATAAATATATTCTGTTCTATTCTGGCTTATGGGGTTTATATATATTTATTAACAGTGATGCATTTTTGTGATTTACAATTATGGGAGTTTAGGCGACCAAACAAACAAGAAAAGGACAAATTGATTACACATTATCAGTGGTCCACATGACCCCCAGTCACCTAGTCAGGGTTTACACGATTGAGCAACACAATTTACATAATGTAGCTTGGAAAAACAACATCACTTCCGCAAAAACAAGCTCGAAGATAGAAAGCGTTTCCTCTTTACTCGATGACACGATTCATCTTCCGGTCAGAAATTGTGAAGACCTGGATGACTAGATCACCCGGCTGTTTTTCAAAATAAACCTACCTGGGCTGTTTTGAGGACATAAGAAGAAGCGCCAGTTTTCTTATCGTCCATTACACTGAAGTAAAAGTAAGGACACACCATTTAATTATTAATGTTCACCCATTTATAAACATGATAACTTCTCGGTTTTGTTCTTAATAAAACTAACGTTATTCCAGTTTTTGTGCAATCATAGCGCAGCAATATACAAAAAGCAATACATAAACTGAGAAATGCCAAAAACATGTTGATCATAAATGGCACGTTGTTTTCTTCAAACTTTAGTCTTTTAATATGAAAAGCTGGGAATCAAACAGAAATAATTGACCCCCCCCCCCCAGTAGTGAACTTAGTTTTTCTAGGCTCTCACGTCATTGTGTTTATTGCTCTTATCACTTGTTGTTATTATACTTTTTATAGTCCATTATCTGTTAACTGTTGTTTATAAGCAAGATTGTTGTAAAAGAAGCAAGAAAAACTCACAAACTTGTTTTAATTTGAAGGAACCAACATTTGTTTGGCCTATGCAGAAGTTATAAGTAATTTTGAAGAATGGTATTTATTATCAAATTGCCAATCCTTATCAATGCCTTGCCAATACTTTATTAGTGTACAGAAAGTGAGGCGGTATACTTAAAGTTCACAACTGAAAAACTATTTATATTGTCAACCTAATTTGTCAGAATTTTGTTAGTATTCTTGCGACACTACACATACAGTATGGTCTACGCTACACCTGCACTTGCTAAACTAATTCTATATTCAAGTGTACTTCTACTTCAAGTATACTACTTTTTGCTTTGGGCTACTGAGAAACCAGAACGCCCCCCCCCCCCCCCCCCCCCCCCCCCCGCAAAAAAAAAAAAAAAAATCCAGAACACTTGGTTTATGTAAAATGAAGGTGCAGCTTAACTAACTAACTAACTAACTAACTAACTAACTAACTAACTAACTAACTAACTAACTAATACATTGATAAAAGAAAAAGCATCGCCACTATGAATAATAATAATAATAATGATAATAATAATAATAATAATAATAATACACTTTTACAAAATGAAAAAAGTAGTTTTACAAAAATAAAAAAAACAATATACTGTAAAAAGTGTGTATTTTATGTATTTAACGTTTATTTTCAACCGGTGTAAAGAGTTTAGTTTTAATTAACCGTTTTACTTAGCACCTGAGAGCATTTTTTTTTATTTCTTTGTTGAAAAAAAAAAAACAACCTAAAATATTTCCTTTGAATTCGATCACGTATTTTATTTTGTTGACAGGAAGTTGTGCCCTCGTGCGCCTGCAGTGGGCGTGCGTACGGTCAATGGCGTGTGTGCATATGTTGTCAGCTGACAGAGTAGAGCTGTAGCCGCCGTCACAACACATATGTAGCAGACTGGCCTGCCGTTCGCCGCAGTGGTTTACCAGCACCAGGATCGTGAAAGGTTTGTGCAAACTCGATCAATGGCGGACGGAGCTCCACCGCCGGCGCTGGAGCTATGCCTGCTGAACGAAATCAGAGACTTCCACGATGTTGTGATCACGGCGGTTATTCTCCCCAAAGGAGATGGAATCATCAGTCTGTCTGAGGACGGGTAAGCTGCGTCCGTACAGTCTTTACTGTCTGTGTTTCTATTTAATCCGGTTTAAAGTTCCTCCCATGTCAGTCTAGAGCCAGTCTTTTCACCATAAATGTAAATGCATGCAGGTTCTCTGAATTACCCTGATACACGTGTTGGGTATTTTGTAAAAGCAGCCATTAGCCTTCCTAAAACCTTTCTTTAGTTAGTACAACCAGTTAACCTGAATAGATCCATAACTCCCAAAAGCTGCTTATAAACGCAATATTTGCATAAAACTAACAGGAGAGTGAATATCAACAGCCAAAAATACAAATACACATATACATATAGAAAATGATAAGTGAACCAAAAACTGGCATTATTGGCTTAGTGAAGCCGATAGACCTACTACTACTGCAGCCACCACTGCTGCTGCTACCACCACTGCTACTTCTACTGCTACTGTACTACTACCACTACTACTAGTGATGCTGTATTAGACCTACTACTACTACTGCTGCTGTTACCAACACTTCTACTTGTACTACTTCTAAAACTAATCAAGGCCTACTACTACTACTACTACTACTACTACTACTACTACTACTGTTTTAGACCCACTACTACTGCTACCATCACTGCTTACTGCTACTACTACTACTGTACAACTACTACAACTAAACTGAGCCAGGCCTACTAATACTACTACTTTACTGGGCCTACTACTACTACCATCAATACTGCTGCTACTACAACTGTACTATTGGTACCACTAATACTAAACTAGGCCTACTACTACTTATACTTCTACTTTACTAACCCTACTATTACTACTTTACTAGGTTGACTACTACTATTACTACTACTACTGTACTAATAGTAATTCTACAACTGTACTAGACCTACCACTACTACTATTACTACTTCTACTACTGTACTAATATTAATTCTACAACTGTACTAGACCTACCACTACTACTATTACTACTTCTACTTTTACTGCTGTACTAATAGTAATTCTACAACTGTACTAGACCTACCACTACTACTATTACTACTTCTACTTTTACTACTGTACTAATATTAATTCTACAACTGTACTAGACCTACCACTACTACTATTACTACTTCTACTTTTACTGCTGTACTAATAGTAATTCTACAACTGTACTAGACCTACCACTACTACTATTACTACTTCTTCTTCTACTACTACTACTGTACTAATAGTAATTCTACAACTGTACTAGACCTACCACTACTACTATTACTACTTCTACTTCTACTACTACTACTGTACTTGGCTGACTACCACTACGACAACTACTACTGTACTATTATTACTACTACAACTGTGCTAGGTCTACTATTATTATTACTATTACTGTTACTACTAGTAATACTTCCACTACAACTGAAACTAATAATACAATTAACAATGAAATCAACATTTTTATGATGAGGTTTACAATAATACTTTATCATAGTCCCCGTTTACAGTCTGGCTGGCATCGGTCTATGTTTTCCTAAATTCACATAAGCGCAATTTGGAGGGCTGTCATAGTTGTGACATTATGACATATTACTGATGATCATTTATCATTTCTGTCATGAAAATAATGAAAGGTAATATGAGTACCGGTATTTAAAGAAAACAAATTCTTTTGGCTTCTGTCTTTTCCATGTCAAATAAATGGCCAGATTTTTATATTTTGTGCATAAAGGGAACGTGAAATATTAGCTTGCACTCCATAGGGGTGCAACTATTAATCAGTCACTTTATTTATATTTATATAGTACTCTACTTTTGTCCTACATGCTGTTGAACACAAGGTGCCTAACATAAATATGTAAATAAATATTAATAAAAACAATAAAAAGTCGTAAGAAATAATAGATTAAAACATAACCCTAAGAGTGTGGATTGCTTTACCAGGATAATTTTCATGAAGAATGCAAACACTCGTTTGTACTTTAGTGGCATACTTAACATTAATTTGTGGTTAATATTTGTGTAGTCAGTTTGTTATTAGACACGGAGCAGCAGACTTTCACTTTCACAGGAAATTAGATAATTAGAATTAGATAGAAAGAAACGGACAGAAAGACTGGTTATTTTTTCAGACGTGTAGGTGAAAACATCCCAGTCATTTTCAACCTTTGCTGTCTGTGTGCTCCCCTTTGTTGTGCTGACAATCTTGAGAAACGTAATTCTTCCAAACTGGCAGAGTGAGATGCTGGTGGTTCCAGCTGGATCTCTCTGTGAATGTTCTCAGCCTGGATAGAAAAAGGGCTTTTTGTGCTGATGGCATCTTTCAGGAGCAGTAAGAATGTTGGCGCACACATCGTTCTTTCTTGTTTTTCAAAAAGCGCTGTTGGTGCCATTTCATGTAAACATTAAAATGTTGGAGCTTTTTGATTTTATACATGGATCAATGGAAGAAGAAGTAGAAATAAAACAAAAACTAATTAAAAACAATCCCTCTACAGGACTATTCAGGTTTGGCTGAAGAGAAAAGGCGACCAGCACCGGCCCAGTGTTCACCACACAATGCAAAGTAAGCGCCCTCACTTTGTTTGAATGAAGTTCTTTACAAATAAATGCCATTTTAAAAATGTGTTTATTTTGGGGGGGTGTTTTTGTTTTGCTTCTGGTTTTTTAAAGACCCACTCCAATGAAAATAGGGGTTTTGATGTTTTTATCGTGGAACTCTTCTGATGATGGAGGACTTATATTAAGGAAATTAAGCTCAAGATTGAATTTCAAGTATTTGTGTATTAAAGTCGCAATAAACTGGTAGCTTTAGTTTGAAAAAGGACGTAGTTATGGCATAGAAGCACCAACAGTCCCGCCAACAACTCTAATTTCTAATGAACTACTGCCGCTATGCAGAAACTATGTCCCAGAAAACAAAACAGTTTTTTTAAAATTATTTTGCCTAAAAATAACAACATTTTCACAATTAAAAGAGCACTGGAAGCACTTTTCCAGCAGATCAAAGTATGATTGGAGTGGGACGTTAAAATATTTTTATTATGCAAAGCGCTTTGTGTAACCGGTGTATGAAAAATGCTTTACAAATAAAGTTTGATTTTATCTATGATGATGTATTCAACAAATACAGAGTTTTTACAGGAAAAGTTGATACCCTTTTGTCAGCTTTTTTCACTATAATGCTGGGAAAATGAACACCTCTGACACCACAACTCTACGAGGACGTTCAAAAAAATGTCTCGTTCTTCGTTTTCTTAAAGTCAAAACATCTGCGTCAGTTTGTCCTGGCTTTCCTGTACTTGTTCAACCAAAGGAAATCCCACAGTTCAGTCAGCAAGATCAGCAGCTAACACAAGCAGACGATGGGTGTTGCATCATAAAATTCAATGAAATAAACAATTGTTTGCCATTTAAGACAGTAAAACCTCTTCGCGACGCCTGTCAAACCTGCTTTTTTGTGCACTACATGTTTGAAAATTTATCAGATGGCTTATTTTGTAAAACCACAAAAGCACATATTGAGAAACAGCACTAGCTAATCTTATGCAAAAGGTTTTACAAAAAAAAAAAGCAGCATTGTTTTTTTTTTCATTTCAAATGCTAACTTGGCGACACACAAAACACTGTCACATAATTATATTGAAAATAAAATATATTTACTGTAATTGCTGCCAAATATTGCAGATGGAATTGCTTTTTTTTTTGCAACGTTTGCACCAGGGAGCAAGCTTGTGTTTTCATTTAACCTTTTGGCTTCAGTCATAAAAGCTTCAGACAGTGAAAGACAGCTTTTGACAACTTTATAAAACTTTTATTGCTGGTAGAACTGCTGTCATTGTTTTTTTTTCTTTACCTTTCCCAAGGTACTGTTGTTTAACTTTGGCCAGAAGTGTTTTATCTCACAACTTTGTAAGTGATGGACTTTGTTTAGTTGTCACATGGCTGAAAAGTAGAACTTAAGTCAAATATAAAAATCAACTGAAAAGTCAGCAAAAGCTAATATCTTCTGTTTGCTCACCGTGACAAATACAAATTTTCCCACATATCTTTAAGTTTGACGAAAAATAAGAATGTTGATTCTTATTCTTCATCTCTTTGCAGCATCATGTTCCTGCATGGCGTTCAGTCCAGAGACCAAGAGACTGTTTGTAGGCACGGTCGCTGGGAACATCTGTGTAAGTCCAACCGTCTAGCTCTGCTTTCCTCTTTAAACCCAGCAAACTGCTCTCGTTGGACCACAATAGAGTAAAGTTTCTTCTTCAAGTTTTTAAAAATATAAGAAAAAAGCTGTAAAACATTTTGCTGTTTTTTAAAGACCCAGTCCGATTGTCTCTTGATCTATTATAAAATCGTTCCAGTGTTCTTTCAATTATGATTGTCATTTCTTTTGGCAAAATGTTAAAAAAATCTGTCATTTTGGAAGACACCGTTTCTGCACAGCGGCAGGAGTTATTTAGAAATTCATCTCTGACTTGTGGACGGGACTGTTGAAGTGGATCAACCCCGCCACTCTTCCCCTCCACTTGCTTAGAACTCTAAGCAGGAAGCTTGTGACCTTTTTCAAAAAGCCCCCAATTCGCAATGATTAAAAAAAAATACTCATATACTTATTGTATATGTCATCAGAAAAATGCCACAACATGTTAAAAACACACAAAAAACAACTTTTGTTTGGTTGTAGTATAGGTTGCCATGGTAATGATTTTCTTGCACAGTTGATTACGGTTTATTAGGTTCTTCGTTGCAGCTGTACACAATTCAATTTACACTGTGAAAATGCAATGTGGAGTTCCACGTGGCTAATTGGCGCCGAAACATTTTTATCTGTTTGTTATGTATTTCAATTACAACAATTACAGTTTAAATGTGCAGATTTCTAAGAGATTTGCTTTTTTGACATTCTGTAGTGTTGGAAAAGGATACCCAGGCAGTACTGTTTACTTTGAATGATCACAAACAAGTGTGACACAAAACAGAGCGGTCCTCTCTGATGCAGGATTTGAATCTGCCAAGTGTCTGTTTTTCTGTTTAAAGTTCACTGTGAACTAAGTTTGTTTTGGAACAAAACGGTACAACTCACAGTCAGTATTTACTGGAAGAGTTGGTAATGGATTTTGATTAGAGGACAACCACAAAGCATGAAGTTCCCCCAAATATTTCAATAATATGGCTGGAGGCTGCAGAGAAGATAAGTGGATTAGGACATCCTAATTTGTTTACTGAAACGGCACTTTTATGTTTTTTACTGATTTATGGCAGTGATGATGGCATTTTGAATAAAACTTTGTGTTAAAGTAACTTTAACAGTTGCTCTGAACATGTTTGGTTGAACATTTATAACTCGGCATTTTAACACAACAAAACACCGACTGTATGGGTTCAGTTCCGAAAAATTCCTTTTTTTGCTTCCTATTTTCCAGGAGTTCTCCCTTTCAGAGGACTACAACAAGATGACCCCGGCTCTCACGTACAGTGGTGAGGCAGGAAATGTTTGCGTCTGCTTATCAGAGCCAGTAAATGTCACACATTTTTGGAAATGAACCAAGGAGCACTGAAAAATGTCAAATGAGTTTCAGTTTGGTTTAAAATTAATTTGCTTCAGGGTGCTTGATATGCAAATGGGTGTTGGAAAATGTTTTCCAGAGGATCAGACTTTTTGGAGTTTTGTTGTGTTATTATTATTATTATTGCTTCTATTCTTTATGTATTGGCCTTCCATTGACAGTCAGACTAATTTCGTCTTTCTGACCTTCCAGACTCAGTAACTTGCGGGATGGTTGACATGTCTGCCTTTTTCTATCTCTTCAACGCTTGAAAAAAGTCTTTACCTCAATGTTGCAGCACAACTTCAAACTTTTAGTGAGGGTTAACGTGTGTGTTTTTTACTTTGTAGTAACAAAACACTTAGACATAGTAGCATCTCTTTTAACCCCTTCACAACTCTTGATGCAAACATGCATCAAACCACTTGGGCTCCAAAATTATCTTAATGTCTACATGAAAGCAAAAACACAAGTGAAATAATATTTTCAAAAGAAACTCAAGGATCAAGAGGTTAAGTATTCAAAAAGTGAATGAAACAAATAGATAAGTCACCATGTTGAAAAAGTAGAAGTTAAGGGATCAGTCAGCAGGACTTAGTTTCTTTAGAAAAAAATAACTCCAATTAACTGTTTTTGTGCCTACTTTGATGGAATCTACCTGGATGAGAATCTGTGTTGAAAAGTTGAAAAAAACAAACAAACAACTAATGGACTAATATAGGATCTCTCTTTTTCTTTAATGTGTAGAGTTTTGGAGTAGATTAAGTTCTTGCAATTTGTCTCTTAATCAAATGTTGTTCTAAAATCAAAGCACATTTAAATAAACTTCACATATAACGTATGCTTATGCACACAATGAACTGTATATGACACATTTCTTGGTCTTTGTTGTTCAGAATTCTACTTTAACTAAAAATGTTATTTTTTTTAAAGGAATTACATCAAAAATTCAAGTTGATCTTACAAAATTAAAGCAGTTTTATTACTTTTCTTAAATCATTATTAATCTTTTAATTAAGACACTGATTTGTATTTGTGTTATTGTAACTATTATGATAAATATTAATTAAATATTGATCGTTTTTGCATAAATAAAGTGAGGGGGACCTGGTTGCACACAAGATGGTGCCCAAACACACCATTAAACACATCATTAGCCGGAAGCGGTAATTTCGCAACTTTAGCAGGATTTGTTAAAGTCCTATACTAGAACATTCCTAACCCTAACCGTAACCCGGTTCCGGTCTTGTTCTTGGGGAAGAGCGTGAACTTCGGTCAAACTTCGGTCGAGGACATCCAGCTAATGATGCTCTGGTGCCATGTTGCCACCATGTTGTTGTCCACGGCCAGGTCCTTTTGAATAATACACACAGAGAAAAAAGCATTTTTAGATCTGTGAATTAATTTATTAATTAATAACAATTATCGAAGCTTCCTATGATTTCCTTTCAAAATAAAAGACACCTTATGTCACATGATCATCTCAATGCAGCAAATGTAGTAGGAGGTAGTGTAATGTAGAACAAAAAAAAAAAAACTGTACACCAGAAATGTGTAAATCTACTAAACTTAAATTAAATCAGAGCTAAAGAAGTGACCTGTACTGTAGTTTTTGGACCATAACTTCAAATCTTTAAATTTTATTGGGAAAATTAAAACTCTGTCCTTTGTTCTGGATGTATTTACTAAACTCCAACTGCCTGTCTGTGGAACACGGCACTCAAAAGTTGGTCAAAATGTTTTAGTTCAACTTTTGGAAACTATGAAACTTGGAGCAATTTGAGTACCGTAGTCTGGAGCCTCGAGGAGTGAAATGTACTGTACTAACTGTTTGCGAATGAGTTTGAATAAAGTTTGAGTGACCCTTTTTTAAAAAAAACTTTACAGTTGCTTTTTAAAATTACAAACTTATTTTTTTTTCTAACAGACATACACAATGGAGAGGTAAAAGAACCATATGTGCCTCTGGAGCCTCAGGTAGCAGACCTCTGTTCTAGAGCAAAAAAGAAAAACATTTGCAAAACTAACTGACCACTTCTAATAACCCCTGGGTTGTAAGTTCATCTTGTACTATGCAGAACATTTTTTATTTTTGCTGAGTGCATTCTCAGCCACTGAAAGAATATGCGGCATACCAAACTTATCACTAAAACATTTGGAGTTTTAAGGTTTCAGAACAAGCTGTGACAAGTGAATAGAAATATCACTCATGCAAGCTGCACTGTTTGTTTTTTAGGAGTTTCAAATAATTGACTTGGAGGAGGTATGCAAATGTGCCACAACATGACTAAAAGCAGCAGTGAAAGACACAAGTCTAAGACTTCTTATCAGTACTTTTTGTGCAGTTCAGGGTCTGTTGAAACAGAGGGGCAATATGCATGTTAACAAAGTCCCTAACATGAAATATTAATAGCAGACATTTTTCATTTAGTTATTATTTTCTCAAATCTTATCTTAATGCATATCATGAATGAATATCCTCAAAAAAATCCTGTTGTAATATCCGGAAAGCAATCTCTTCTTCAGTAAATATTCATCCTATTTTACCTCCACTTTTGTACAAAAACACAACAATGGATGTCCTGCACTAAACGTTTGTGTTTTTGCATGTGTTCAGACCATCAAGGTACCAGGATGACGGTGGTGCTCTTTGTGTTGGAGGTGGAGTGGCTGCTGAGCACTGGCCAGGACAAAAACTTAACCTGGCACTGTTCCGAGAGCGGCCAGCTGCTGGGGACATATAACACAACTGCTTGTGTGTCTGGACTGCAGTATCCTTTAAAAGTCACCTTCCCACTTGATCTGTTGTTGATATTTTCTTACTGCCAAGTTCTTAACACCACAAGGGAATGTGTTTTATTGAGTAAAAAGTTTTCTCTGACTTTTAGAATTTTACAAAAAATGGTTTAGTGACAGCTTGGGCTATTTTTGGGCTTTGACTGAAATTAGCCTGCAGAAAGTTAGTGCTAATGAGAAAAACTAATATCGGGGATCAGTCATGGTGTTGTCTAGGAAACAGTATGTGCATCTTTTTGTAATGAGCAGATGAAAGGCTGGGGGAGCTCGACAGTGACCCTGGTCCATACCAACCAGGCTACCGCGAGGTCATCAGAGCGTTGAGGTCCTGCGTGCATGGGAATTTTTATTACCCTTGCTGAGGCATCTGATTGGTCAGTTTATAACTTGAATAACTTGCACTACAGCAAAAAAATGAAAAAAAGAGGATTAACAAGAACCTGTTGAAAAGATTTAGCAGTGCTAGAGGGGTTATTCTGACAAATAGAATAACTGAGTAATACCTGTCCTAGAAATGACACAGGTTGGCTAAAAATGGTAAAACGGGTTACTTGTTTTACGTGATAATCAGAAGAAATAATGGGTGCGATTAATAGCCTTTTGGTCGTCTAATTGCTATTTATTAAATTGTGAGTATAAACATCATCTTTTGACTTGGTTAATATTCAAGGAACATCTTTATAATGTTTTACTGCACTATCTTTGTTTAAAATATTTCAAGAGTTTCAATGGGGTCAAAAGAAATAAACATTTAGGCAAAAATATACATGTTTAAACTTATATTATTGAATTCATCACATTTTGCTGGTGTTCTTTGGTTCTCATACTGTCAAATAATTTGTGTTGGTATTTTTCATGCAGGATGATATTGAAGGTGTTTTGTTAGCTTGTTTATCTTTAGTCTGCCTCGGTGTGAATATGTTCTGATTTTGGTGTGTAGTGACTTAACCAGGTCAGAGTAGAACTCTGACAGCAGCCGGTAAACAAGCTGAAAGCCATTCTTTGACACTGTAATTACGCTGTGGCTCCCATAAACATCTTTCACTTTGATTTTTAACAGCTCTACATCTTTGAATCCAGTCGAGTTTTCCTGAGTTGATCTGTATGTTCAACAGCTAAAGACCTGAGCTGATACAGCAGATTGTGTTTTCCTTTTTTTTTGTTGTTTGTTTTTACCTTAATTCCAAAAAAGGTTTGACGTTGAGACCAGACACGCCTTTGTAGGTGACCAGTCTGGTCAGGTGACCATCCTGAAGCTGGAGCAGGACAGATGCAGCCTAGTTACCACTTTCAAAGGACACACAGGTACACCACACACATTTGGATCACACTCAAGTCATATCAGGTTTGTGATTTTTTTATAGACTAAACCTACTTAATCTAAAAAAAAACATCTAAACACCACAGCAAAAAAAATTATTTTAGCTTTTAGTCTGACATTTGGTTTTGTTAATTCTATTAATTTTAAGTTTTTTTTATTTTATAAAAACTGAAATAATTCATAAAAGCTTTACACGTTAAAAAAGCCAGGCAAGAATTGAAAATGACTATTTGAGAACTGCAAAATGTTAGCTTCTTTGGGGAATTTCTTTTGTGTTTTTTTTTTTTTATAATCATGTATATTATCACCACAGTGTTTACCAGTTGCTTTTAATTCACCAAATAGCGGGAGAAATGTACCCCTGCTGGGATTTGCTGAGCTCTGGCAGGGTGCAAATGTGTAAACCAGCCCAGAAAGGGTGTAACAGCTGTAAATCTGCAGTCATTTAGAATGTTCCAGGCCATCTTTTGCAGCTGTCTTGGTGAAACCCTTTTCAGTAAATGAGTAATGAAAAATCTGTTTTGCAGCTTGGTTTGTGGAGTTAAAAACAGAATTGAATGCAGATGAAACTAGACCTGACACCAGCAGCTTTGAATCATGAAATCGTTGTTACTTGTTAAGAAAAATAGGATGAAAATACTTTTTATTTTACACCAGAAACGAGTTTAGTAAAATAGAACCAGCCTTAGATTTCTTTCAAGCGAGAATTTGATCTGAACAAACAAAATCATTTCTAGGAAGCAGAGCTGAAGAATTTCTTCTCACACTTGACTCAGCCAGCTGATTTTCTGTCTCGGGACTATGACTAATTGTTAACTATTTCAGACCTAAGACCTGGTAAAATTCTAGGGTTTTTTGGAAAGTGGCACGGTTGTCTTTAAAACCTTGTCCCTCTTCAGTCCATTATGAAGCTCAAAATGTACTTAAATGACCCACTCCAGTGAAAATTGTGTTCTTGTGGCGTTTTTCCTCACAAAAGATGCCATATATTAGAAAAATTAAGTTTAAAATTGCATTTCTGAATATTTTTTCATAAAAATTGTGGTGAGTCAAGGGAAGACGAAAAAATACTTTTTGAAAATGAGAATATTTGTGACGTAGAAGCTATGATTGGAAAGCCACAAACTCCCTTCTCCATTCTAATGCAGCCATTTGTAGACCACTAGATCCATGCGTGTCTTTGTTTTCCTCGTCTGAGATGCCATCTGGCGCAAAACTGTACCAATATTGTTCACCATTTTTGTTGCACCACTAATGTTAGGTTGGGGGTGTGAGAGGCTGTAAGCTAGCAGGAGAGCATCTTAACAGGTGGATGATGGGTAAGGGGTGGGCTTACTCCGTGGCAACGGTCCCGCCAACATCTCAGAGAGAAATTTCAAATAAATTCCTGTTGCTCTGAAGAAACGATGACAGAGTTTTTTTTCCATTTTGGCTAAAAACGGCATAATCAAATTTAAAAGGACACTGGAAAAATTTAAAAATAGATCAGAAGATGAGCAGACTTGATCTTTTTGAACACTGTTAAACTAAGTTCAATTCACTTTGCAACAATCATTTGAATGAAATTCCAACATGTTGCTGCAGGCTTTAAAGAAATAATTACACAAGGTCACAAGCAAGTTTCTTGCTTTGTTGTGCTTTTCTGCAGGGAATATCACTGCGTTGTGTTGGGATCCTATTCACAGGATGCTGTTCTCGGGCAGCTCAGATCAGTCAATCATCATGTGGGACATCGGAGGACGAACAGGCACTGCTATTGAACTGCAAGGACACAAGTAAGAATGACAAAAAAATCTTAATTGCTCTTGTTTTATGTGGATGAACTGGCTTTAAGTATCCCCTCCATTACTGAGCTTTCAGTAGACCAAGTATCAATTTTGTTGTGTTGAGCAAGTTAGGAAATCTCAATTGTAGACCAATTATTATTACTTTTTTTACTTTTGCTCACACGTAGTTATTTAATTGGCATCAGTGCTATTTATTTTTTTAGTTTTGAGGACAAAAATTCCACATCAAAAATAGGAAACACGCAGTTATTCAGCAAATAGAATATTGCATAAGAAAAGTAAAACTGATACATATGGAGTTTTGTTTTTTTTTTTGTTACAAAGATACCAGCCTCCTTCTTTGTGGATAAAGTCCTTTGTTTGTGTGTGGATTCCCCTTCAGGGACAAAGTTCAGGGCTTATTCTATGCTTCAGCCACTCATCACCTCATCTCCTGCAGCTCAGATGGAAGGATCGTCATCTGGGACATGAATGTGACACGAGAAGAGGTGAGAGTGGGCAAAGAAGTCTTTAGATTGACTGCTGGCTAACATCAGCCTGACTCACAAACACAAACTGTCAAGTGTCCCAAGGTGTGAAAAAGAGAAGCAGAGAAGCAATTCCAGAAAAGCAGAATCTTCAATGTTTCTATATGAAGAGCATAAATCCAAGAATGGTTCACCTGATTAGCAGATTTGTTTGATTTTTTTGTCTCACACATTCACCACCAACTTCTTCTTCGTTTAATTAGACACACTTCAAGTTCTACTGTATAATTCCCAGTATTAACTTAAATAAATAAGTATTGCCTCTACTGAAGCTAGCACCTTAAAGTTCAAAAGGATGTGACTATGACTTTCTTAACTCTGTAAAGCCCACTGCATCAAATAATTGACAGAAAATTATTATATTTTAAAATTAGGATTATTTTTTTTAGAAACCCTTTAATTAAATCAAAAACATTTTTTAGAATATAATTTTTATGAAATATAGACAGTATTAATTATGGGTGATTAAGTAAGTTTTCCTCACAAAAATCTTAGTTTAAGATTAAAAAATGTTGACATGAATGTTCAGGCAAAAAGCACCCCATTTACCCACTGCCTCAAATTTGATTAACACTTGTTTAGCATAGTGACAGTATTATAAAGAATTACATATCAACAAATTTTGAAATTCTTTCAACACGGTAAGTGTTCATTAAAAAAATGAACAAAAATAGATGAGTTTTTCTCACCATGAAGTTTTGAAAATTAGCTTAATCTTTTCCCGCTAAAAGTGTTGCTTACAGCCATTTTAAAATGAGTAGGAAAAGCCCCTAGTGGAGTGATAATGAACTACAGGACAGACTAGATGGACCACGTTTTTTACTGGCTTTTTAAGGAAAGTTTGGATCATGCTAATGAGATAGGAGTCTCAGACATGCCTGTATCAAATATTGGTTATACAGGTACAATAATAGGCTTTTTATTGCAGTCGATAAAACTGCAGTTATTTTCTAATTTTCATTAAATTAAATAACTGATATTGAATTCTTAGTTTTAAACTGAAAATTCAAATGTGTGTAGACATTTAAAATATCCCTTTTAAATAATCCCTTTTAAAAAAAGAAGCTAAAAAAGAGCTTATCATTAGCAGCGTCTGAATCCTGAGGTTATCTTGGAAAACTGCATTCCTTGCAGTACCCTACTGTGGATCGAATCTTTTAAAAAGGAATATATCCTCTAAGACTCCTCAGAGTTATCTGCAAACAAGCCTGATTTGAAACAGGAAAAAGTTAAAATGCAAACTTTACTTAGTTTTTACTTCCTGCACATTCAAATGAACAAGTAAAAACACTAGCGATACAAACGATTGGGATGCATCTCACCGTTTGTTCTTTTGAAGTTACTACTAGCATGACTTTTTGGTGGCTTTTTTGTTTTTATGCACCACTTGCTGACAGCAATACCCATTACTGCCAGTTTCACCTCTTTAGCCATTACAGGAGGGTTAGAAAAATCATGAAAGCTTGTTGATTTACTGCCATCTTGTGGCTGAAGCGAGTGACAGTTACCACAAATAAAAAGGGTTGGTTATCGAAGTTCTGTTTCTCCTAACAAAAGTTCAGTGGATCATTCAAAGAAAGAAAATGAAAAAATCAAATTCATATTTTTGGTGCATGGACAGACCCCTGAATGGCTGGACAGTGATTCCTGTCAGAAATGTGAGAAGCCTTTCTTCTGGAACTTCAAACAGATGTGGGACAGAAGGAGGATCGGCCTTCGACAGGTAATTTACATGCAACACATCACTAAACCCAAAAAATAGTGTAGTAAATAAAAATAAAACGATGTCTTGTTATTAGTGCACAGAGCCCCTAAAGGGACATGCTGTAGAATAAAAAAAAAATAGTACTGGTTTCTTTTGCGCACCAGAGTCTCTGGTGGGGAAACTATCTGGTGATAATAAGATAAGACTGACTGTGCACGTTTAGAAAGCTTGATTAATAAAATAAATTACAAAAATGCAATTGACCTCTTTTCCTGACTTTGACTTGGAAAAAAAACATGCTTCTCAAATTGATGGATTGCAGTTCCTTCATAATACTTCTAAAAACTTCATTTTAAGTTAGTTAGTGAGTACTAACACACAAAGTATCAACTAATTTCATTGTACATTTTTTGATTAATCCACTTCTGAAATATCATAAAAGTTGTAACATTGACAGAGGTTAGTTAAAACTAGTACCTCAAACTAGTAGATTGCTAATTCTTCATAGTACCAAGTATTTGATGAATCCACTTCTGAAATATCATATCTGCTGACCTAAGTCAATGTTACGGTTTTTATGATATTTCAGAAGTAGATTATCCACACTTACCATCCAGTGATGGCTGATTTCACCGTAGAACTGTGATTGGCGGCTCACTAGACCGCAGTGAAACAAACCATATGACTTTAGGACTCGTTTTACGCAACTGTCACAAATACAAATTCCGCCGCTCGATGGGGAGGCATTGGCAGAGTCTAGATTTCTAGAAGATTTCAAACCGCTGTCCGATTATTTTGAAAATCATTAGCGAGTTCAAGACGGTAGCAGTCAAGCAGCCTTCAGGTGTTGGGGATGACACCAATACGAAATCTGGTCCAATCAGAGCTGCTGCCGGCGGGCTCACCGGCCGGCAGCAGCTCTGATTGGACGATGTGTCTTTGTAGGCAAGTCACTGACTCTGAAAAGATCTCCTGTGCACAGATGACCGCTCAGATTCTGGTGACACCAGATACTTTCAGAAACCAGTACTATTTTTTTTTCTTTTATTGCATATTTTTGTGACAAAGGGACAGTTTTGTTTTCCAAAATACCGTTTTTTTATCATGTGTTTTATTGGCGCAGGCACAGATTTAAAAAAAAAAAAAGTTTTGTTTTTTGCAGCACCACTGCAGGAAGTGTGGTGAAGCAGTGTGTGCCAAGTGTTCGTCCAATCGCTCCCCCATCCCCCTCATGGGCTTTGAGTTTCCAGTTCGCGTGTGCAACACCTGTCACGAGTCCATCCCTGAGAAGGAGTGAGTAACAGTCAGCCGCTGCACAATGACTCTTTGTGCTGCTGGCGCTCTTGGTGCTGACACACTGAAAACTTCTGCTCCCTCTGTGTCTTCCAGTCGAGCGTCCACGTCCACCTTTCACAACAGCGAGCACAACATTGTTCACATGCACTACGAACCCACTATCGGAACCTTGCTTACCTCTGGCACCGACAAGGTTATCAAGGTCTGGATGATCGTTCTGTTTTAATGAGTTTGCAGAGATGTATGACAGAGCAGTGACATACTTTAAAGGAGTATTTACTATAGAAAAAGTGTCTAACTCGTTCAACAAGCTTCTGTTTTATTGAATATTCAAAATTAGAGGAGAGACTACTGCTATAAAGCTATCAGATTTTACACTTATTTACCAGCAGGAACTTCTTATTTAAACAAATAAAAAAAAACATTTAAATCTGCGGAGGATTTGTTCAGTTTGTCCTTCTAAAATTGACGTAATTTTTCCATCATTTGTATTTCACTTCAATGACAACTTGAATCCTCCAGTCCTTGTGGTCCAGTTCTCACTACAATTCTCACTAATACATCTTCAACCAACTGCTAACAAAAAAAAATAAAGAAAAAATAAAGGACTTCCTATAGGAGAATTCCTAATTCTATTAGGAATTATTCCTAATTCCTAATTATTATTAGAATTTATTAGTTAGGGCTCTTATAAAAACCAAAAAAAAAAAGAATTGAAAAGAGCTAGCCTTTCTACACCAGTAAATAACAATTGATTAAAATTGAGAAAGACTCTTGAAGAAAAAGTGAAACGCCTTTCATGATAAAATATAAACTAATTTACTGCTTTTTATCCACTACTTTGAGTGAAATCTACCTGAATGAATGAGAACCTACACAAGCCATTGACTGTACACACGTGGACAAAAAGTGATGGCTGATTTTGATTATTTAATTTTCAATACATTTTTATTTATTGTTACTTTTGTATGTTTTGTAAGTGATTTCAGAGAGAATTGTGGGTTTTTCCTTCTTTAACTGAGGGGTACCAACAATTTTGTCCACATGTGTATATGAGAACTGGACTGAGTGAGTTGTCCACCCTGTTGTGCAAAAGAGGAGGTATCCGCTGGCTCCAAGAAACCAAAATACCATAGACTTATATTGAGAAGAAAACAGCTATTACTTATTCTATTTGTCACTTTGTGACATCACAATGTGAGGACTCCGCTCGTCTTTGTGGATCAGGAATTGATTTTGCGTGGTATAGAGCCTTTAAAACATTCTTGAGTTCATGGCAGAAAACTTTGCAGATAAAGTTTAAGCTCACATCAAAGTCATTATACCTTGTGTAGCAAGTTGTAGCTTGATGTGTTTGGATGCATGCAGCTTCAATATGTGATTATTCAAACAAACTGAGATTGTTTTGTTTTGCTCCTTTGCAGATTTGGGAAATGAATCCAGTCCTTCAATTTCCAGAAGCTAAACAGTTGGAAAGACAGTCAGACAATTAATGGCAGTTTTATAGCTCCTGAAGGTCTCGGTGGAGGAAAGCCTCTCATGCATCAGCAGAATCAGCGGGATAAAGCCTGAGAAGAAAAGTCTTCAGTTAAACGGTAACGAGAGTTCGTGTGAAGAAAAAACAATGTTTAGAGATCTCTTTGTACTCTGAGATGCTTTGAGGATTTACATGGTAAATGTTCAGTTATTTGTCAAATGTAACTACTTAAAATGGACTTCATTTCAATTTGAATCAAGAAATTGTAAAAACAAGCAGCTCAAGCCTTTCTTCTTTCCATTTAATGCAATGTTTCTAGCTAAAGGGTTTTCTACATTCTAAAACAGGTGGCATTTTCTCCTCATGGAGCGATTTTGATTGGTCAGATTCACATTTTTATCTATGATTCTGCAGCAGCGTTTCAAGTTTGTAGGTTGACACGTGTTGCCCCCTGCAGGCAGTAAAGATAAAATGCTTATTAAAAACCTGTAAAGCTACAGACACACCGAGCAAGTGACGCGAGTTCAAGAACATGCATTTAGCCCGTGGTGTTTACTCTGGACAAGCAGGAAAGGACTTCTTCTTTTTTCTTTTGCTACTATTTACTAGCCCATGTCTGCCAGCTACAGTTGGAAGAGGCTTGGTGTGAAATGTTGAAGCGGTGCAAATCTTGCTCCAGGCTTTTTCTTTCACAACTTTATTCTGATATTTGAAAGACTTGTGTCACAGAATTCCAGCCGGGCACAAACCACGATTTTTAACTTCTCCTTCATGATCAGATTACAAACGGTTGGTATTTCTGTGAATTAAGGAGGATGCCATCCATTCGTTATTGCCAAATCCGAGTCCTTGATTGGTCGAAGTTTGACCTGGTTAATTTGCAACCGGCATTTAATGGCCGTGTGTTTTGTAGAGCCTGAAAACAGTCTTAATTGCACCAGTAAGTAAAAATGTGCAAAGCTACGCGTGAATTTGAAACGCGAAAGCCTGAAACGCATGTTTATATAGTCTTTTCATTAAAAATGGCCGCTTACACTTGCGTTGCCGAGTGCGGTGTGAACTTAGCTTTACATTTTGACTGTGACGGTTGCTGAAGAAACCCAAAAAAGCTGTGTAACTCCTAATGATTAATTCTCAATGCTTTACA
Organism: Oryzias celebensis; assembly: GCA_014656515.1. NCBI lineage: Eukaryota > Metazoa > Chordata > Actinopteri > Beloniformes > Adrianichthyidae > Oryzias > Oryzias celebensis. Next base: position 10,395,836 of record BNCR01000017.1, on the reverse strand, counting down.
GAGAGTTTGTGGGTCTTTCTGATGACCTCTTCACTTAAGTTTATCAAAAAAAAAAGGTATATAAATGTGTGCAAAGAATATAGATTTGATAAAGCAGCACAAAAATGTCTCTTGAAATTGCAATCTTTGTCAAATTTAACACAACTGTCCATTTTCCTTACATACCGTATTTTGAGTTTACGGAGTTTGCCAGCAGAAGTGCAATTGTTATTGTTTAAGTGATTATACTGAATTTCGTTCTGTTTTTGAATGACATATCAAGCTAATATAGGTGTTCATTTTAAAGGCATTGTAAATGAATTATTTTTTTAATATACTTAGCCAGTAATTATTCACAAAACCTAATGTTGTTAAACTCCATGTCAAGATCCGTACTTTAAATATTCACAGAATTCCAAATGTGTTTGTCCTGAAAGGTCAGGAACTTTGCTGGATTTTAAATGTGTCATCGTGATGGTTCTGTTTTCTAGACTGTAAGAAGTAGATGTACAAACAAAATTCTTCTTGAACTGTTGACCTTAATATTGTAGAAAAACATTTGTTGCCACACTGATATTAAGGAAAATCAATTAAAATTTTCTAGTGTGGAAGAGACTTTTATTCAGAACCACATTTGTGTATTTATAGTAAAATATTCCAACCCTCATGGTCTTAAAGCTCACCTTTTTTTCCTCCAAAGATTAATGATTTCTTTTTGAATGAGCTAAACATACAGCCTTTACCTGTCTGATTTGGCCTGTTTACTTCTACTATAAATATTTCTTTGTGGTAACACTTTGCTAAATTCATTGGGTTGTTGCTGCTCTGATTGTCCAAATAATTGCAAGGAAGTCTTTTTTTAAATGAGCAAAAAAAACATTCTTGATGTAGAAGCATTTATGCTGTGTGAAAACAAAGTTATATATATTTTTTTGCTTTCTAAATTTGAATATACATTGAAGGTCAGTGTCTTCTGTTGCAGAGAGCAGCCATTATTATTTTTATCTATTAATGTAACCATGTGAATAAATGAGATTAAAACTGTGTCACTTGTCTGTGCTGGATTATTGTGAACCAAAATAATTCTCTGCAGCAATTCTAGCGATTTGTTTCTTTTGTTTCTTGCTTGATGACACCTGCTGTATGATTTGCCAAAAATGAGGTTCAGCAGTTAAAATGCAGGTAGATAGATGGTTTACTGAATTCATCTAGTGTCAGTGGTTCAGCTAAGAAATATTTGACCCTTAAAGATGTTCTGAAAAATACAAATTGTTAGCAAATGCTGACATTTAATTTTTTTCATTTTACAAAATACAAAGTAAACAATTTTAGTTTTTAATGTTAAAACAGAAAAAATAATGTTTCAAAGGTTTAATTATTTTAGTGTATTTAATATTTCTTTCAGATATAAATTAAACAAAATCAGAAAACTTCATTTTACACATTAATAACATATTGTATATTGTAGCTTGCTTTTAAAGTTTCAGTCACATTATGTTACTGAAAAAAGTAGAAATTTTTGGATAATGTAAACGTGTAGATGATTGAGGAGTGCTTCATTACAACATAAGGAAAGTTTCAAGGCTTGAACTTAAGAGCCATTTCCTGGAGTTCTGCTAGAAGTTTGTCCTCGTCCTGTGCTGAGGGTCGGGACCAGGCCAGGGGCAGATGTGTCGGCACAGGTTTGCGATCTGAAAGTACAAGAGGTTTTGAATCGTAAGCATCCTCCACTTTCAGAAATATTTTCAGGATTTCTTATGTGTTTGATACAACTCTTCAGGCAGGACTAGTCAGAAACTAGTTTATTTAACTCCGCCTGATCAGTATCGAGTATCACTGCCAAATTTATGATCTGACTTAATTTATGATCGGATGCATTCATTTATTATTGTTTTATTTGGCAAACAAAAGCGGTTTTCTGCATTAAGCAATGCGTTGAAAGCCCTCTAAAAAAATCATGTTTTTGGTTTTTTTAACATGTTCTTGTGGGATTCTTCTGATGATGGAGCACATATATTGAGAAAATTAATTATTAAAATTGTAAGACTGGATAGTTCCAATATTGCTCGCCATTTTTGTTGCACCAGTAATGTTAGGTTGGGGATGAGAGGGGCTGTAAGCTTGCAGGAGAGCATGAAAAAGAGATTATGGGAAATAGGAGCAGGCTTACTACGCATCAAAGGTCCGAAACTCAGGTGAATTTCTAATGAATTACTCCTGCTGTGCAGAGACTCTAAAAAAACGACACTTTTTTTATGTTGGCTAAAAACTACATAATCATAGTTAAAAGACCTAGAATCCTTTGGTTTGCAGAAGGGTTTATAAACTTTCTGTGAGAAGCTTCAGCCTCACGTCCTTTTCTAACAAACCCAGAAAGTTATTTTTACTGGAGCATGGTGTTCATGTAAACCTCAACAATGTACTAGTAGATTGTTCAGATGCAACGTTGCAAATCTAAATGGTTATAGCACATTTTTACATGAAGCCTTATATGAACCCTTTAAAACTTGATTAGTTCATCTTCCTAATACTATGTCAGAGCTTCCCTCCGTGAAACTTCAAAACTAGAGATCCAACGGTCTTTATTCGTAACTACTAACCATAGGAGGCAAAACTACCTCATGCCCCCATAGTTTGCCCCCTACTATGGTGCAGCAACAGTTTTAGCTCCTGACTGATCCTCATTACTGTTGGGGGAGAAGCCGTTTCTGACCTTGGAAGAAGAGTCCACTTGGTTGTTTGATGGCAGCAGCAGAAACGGCGAGCCACACCACTGTGTCTGCCCCCATGGCCTCCGTCCTCAGCTTTGATTGCATCTTAGCATGAAACGAAGGCATGGAGGACTGGACCGCTACAAGGAGAACAAGCTAAACTCACTGTCCAATGTAGACAAGTCCACAAACGCTTTCAGTTTTTTAAGGCTAAAATTGAGATGAAAGCAGAATGAAAAAAAAGCTAAAAAATGTATCGTTAGTATTAATGGATGACATCAACTTTAAATATTCTGTTTAGACTTAAAAGGGCCATACCGCAATTTTCTTAAGCCTTTCAGAGTAAACTATATCCATTAATGTGATCATATATTACCTTTGGAACACTAAAAAACAAATTATTTTTTAAATAGGGGTTATTTTTGAGGACTCTTTTTATACCCGGAAGTAAAACGACTCGCCCTCTGAGGCACCGCCTTTTGCCCCTGTCGGTTCCACCCATTTGACGACATATTAAAGCCGACCTCAGCATTCCTGCATGTGTCCGTGCATGCAAACAAACAAACAACATCTGAAGTTTTTGTAAAGACGGATGTGCATATTGGGCATATGAAATGAAAGAGTTTTACAGATCACCGCCAGCTCCGCAGAGAAAGTGTGTTAGTCTGGGGGCGGTGCCAGTGCTGTCCCAATCTATGACATCAGCTCACGAGAACACGCTCGTTTTCGCGGTTAGGGGAGGGGCTGCTGCAGAGAGCGCAGGTTTCTAGAGGATTACTCAGAAATGTGTGAACGAATCAAAATAACGATTTGAGGTTGTTTATAGTGAGGAATGAACAGTATAATACACTTAAAAGCTCAAAAAGTTGTTTTTCATGGTATGGCTCCTTTAAACAAAAAAAAAAAACAAAAAAACTATGACTGGAAAAAAAGGGGGTAAGTAAAGTAAAAAACTCATTTAACGATTCTATTTTAACTTTATAAATAAAGGTAAGTTTAAATCATTTAAGAGTTTTAGACTCCTTAAAACTATGACTGTTTTAAATAAGTTTTAGAAATCTCTTATACTTTTAAGAACTAGGAATCCTACAAGCAAACACACAAGAACTGTAGATTACGTTATCTAACATTTCTATCAATACTTGAGGACACCGTAACACATGTATTAAAGGGATGGCTTTTGGGAAAAAAATTAAATAACACACACTGTTGTATTATGTCACATTAGGGTAAAATAAGCTAAACTTGTTCCAAACTTTTGCCATTTGTCAGGTGTTACCTGGTGTGTCGGCCCAACCAGGGTGCATGGAGGAGAAGTGGATGTCTTTGTGTTGAGCGGCCCATTTCTCCGTCAGAGTCACCTGCTGCCTCTGCCACGCAAACACACGTTTAGAATAAAAATATTCTAAAGTTTGCACGTAGAACTTTGTGCAGGTCTGTATTGTTTGAGCGCCTTATACCTTATTCTGAGCGTAAGCCATGGTGCCATCAAAAGTGCCCTTCTCAAACTGGAGGTCATCCACGTTCAGCTTCTGAGTGAGCATGCCCCCTGATGACACTGTGATCTGAACAAAAAAAAAAAAAAAAAACAGCAGATTTTAGGTTTGGACATCTCATATTTACTAGATTCTGACTTTGGAGGTAAACCCACCACTCTTGGGTCCTCGACTTGCTTTAGTGAAGGAATGAGTGCAGTTGTGAGAATGTATGTGCCTAAAAAACAAAAAAGCAAATATCTGATCAAAACTCATTAAATAAATGATAAAGACCCATTTTCTAAAGGCATTTCTCTCGTGATGGAGGACATATATAGAGAAAATTAAGATAAAATGACATTTCTGAGTATTTCTTTATTCAAATTGTTGCATTTCTCAGTCAGAGATTTGTTCTCACCAAGGGTGTTGGTGGAAAAGTTTTTCTCTAAACCCTCGTCTGTAAGCTCCCTCTGGTTGACCATACATCCAGCATTATTGATCTACAAAACAGTAAAGAGAGCCATCATTAAATAAATATACAACATTTTTATGAATCAGATATGAGATATGGGACATTTGAACACCAACCAGCACATGAATTGTGTTGCTCTGTGAAAAGTTCTGTGCAAACTCCCACACTTGTTTGGCACTGGACATGTCAACAATGTGAACATGAACATTCTGGAAACAGAAAAAAAAGGATTTATTTATTTATCTTTGAATTCCAACATATACTGATTTACAGAGTCTGATAAAACATCTGTCTGGATTTTTAAACTTCTGTCAGAGATCCAAAGAGATCATTCAAACATCACTGGTCCAGACAGGTTTAGGAAATAATTCTTCATGTTTCTGAATAGGCAGAAGCACACTAAAGTCCGTCCTCACCTCATTTTTACTCTGATTCACAATTTCATCTTTGGCAGCTTCTGCTCGTCCTTTGTTTCGACACACCATGTGCACAGTCCCCCCTGTGTGCCCAAAACAAAAACTGCTTACTGAAAGACTCAGCAGTTAATTTATTGATAGCCAGCACCAAAATTCTCGTCTGGCATGTTTACTAGAAAACACAAACAAACAAAAGACTCCAGTTCTTTCCAATACTAACCTCTTATGGCAATTTCCTGTGCTGTAGCTTTCCCGATGCCACTGTTTGCTCCCGTGACCATGAAGGACCTCCCACTCAGGTTGACATCCAGGTCACTTGGAACAAAATGCTTTGCTGCAGCTTCATAGCCACTCCTGTGAGAATGAAAAAGGATGTCATAATACAGACACAGAGCCTTCTCATGAATGATTCACAGAGGTGGGACGCTTTCTTACTTTTCTCCAAATATCTGACTCTCACACCTTCTGTCATTCTGAGAGTGTCAGATCTGACTCTCACAGCATGGCAGAAGGTGTTATTTAATATTCTGAATTTGTGGGAGCTAAAATGTGCCTTAGATAAAATCTTTTGAAAGCATAAAGACTACTTTGGCCTCCTAATCCCTGAGATGTGTCTGTAATTATATCATTAGGAGTAAAACATTTTAAAGCTGCTGTCTGTGAACTATTATATATAAAACACAGTTGGCACAATTAGGAAATCCTCAGTCACTGGTCTTCTGTATTACATTAATATTTTTATTTTAAATAATTTATTTCCCATTTTGATCAAAGGCATGAATGCAAAACAAAAAGCAATTTTACAGATAGGTGTGCATAGGATAACAAGTCATTTAAAGGTGGATGTGCCACACTTCTTTAACTTTGCGAGTTATCTAAAGTCTGTTAATGTTATACAAGAAAGGCGTGTTAATGTTGCGCAAAAAGCAGAAAATCTACCAAACATAAAAATGCCCATTCAAACATGATTTTTCACTCACTTCGTGTACTCCTGAAGTCCTTTCATGAACCAAACGGCGTTCCTGTAAATTGACATATTGGGTAATTTTCTCTCGAAGTTGAATGATGGCAAAACCGACGTGTAAATGCAACAATTCGCAAAGGAAAACTTATAAAACGGGTTTTTGTTTCGTAAGAGTGAGAGGAGCATGCGCGTAGGATCACGTGGGCGCTCACCGGAAGTAGTTTTCATAACACGGCTACAGCGCCCCTGGAGGACATCTTTGTTTCTTTAACCAGTCACGAATCCCGTACTTTATAAACCATATTGTTATTTTTGACTTAACTTAATGGAATAATCAAGCGTACTAAACAAAAAGAAAATTGGAACTGACAGTCATTTGTCTATTTGATTATATAGATCTTTTTCAGGCATTACGATCTATAAGATGTCAGGATGGCCGAGTGGTCTAAGGCGCCAGACTCAAGGTACAACCTTCCTACTGTAGTGGGACTTCTGGTCTCCGAATGGAGGCGTGGGTTCGAATCCCACTTCTGACAATCACATTTTTTTTAATCAAAATTGATTTTCAAAAATGTATATAAATGTTCTTATTATTTTTATATATGCCCGTGCCCGCCGTTGTGGTTCCACTCTAACTTATGACATTTATATCCTGAATATTAAACAGTTTATCTCTAGTTGTTAAGAGGATGTTTGTGCTTATCACTTGAAAACAATACTAAGTTATGATCACATCAATAAAATCAAACCAAGAAATGTTCACACCATCACCATGACATGTGCATGGTTTCCATAACAAATCCTCAGAGAGTGATAATGCTGTATCTTGTTCACCTCACGTGTACGAGGGGAAATTTTAATGGCAAAAGAAGTCAAATTAAGTACATTAATTGCTTCAATTACATCTATTTACTTCAATTTTAACAGTTATTTTCTTTCCTAAACCAAGGTCTACAATCAGTGCCACTTTTTGTTCTTCACATTTTCAGATAAAATAATATATAAAAACAGTTAAAATTAAAGCAAAAGCACTTTGTAATTTTATTTTGTTTAATTTTTAAAGTTTTTGTAAAAACATGATTTCAGTGCTGGAAAACTGAAACTGTAACTCAGTTAAAAGGTTACACACCCCTGCCAGCAGAGGGGGTATGAGTACTTCCATCAGTGTCTTTGAGATTTAAAAATGAAAGATGTGGAAAAAGTTAAAAGTGGTTTAAAAACCAAAGGATCAAGATTCCAACAGCAGGTGCTTTAAAAGCTTTAAATGCATCTTTAGAGGTAGATACAAAATTCAAACATGCATTGGACTCTCAAATGTTTCAACTAATATTATAAAAAGGACAATCTTCTACACTTTGTAAAACTAATCATGATATTTTTTTTAATTAAAAAAATGTTGTAAAGCCAGTAGCATCAGTACAAACTTCTTGTTGCTACTTACTATTACTTAGCTGTTTATTTTAAATTTATTTTAGACAAAATCCAAAATCTGTGGTCAGAAGTTACAAACAACTGCCAGTTTAAGAGGCAGTACAAATCTGTGTCATCAGATAGATTAAATTCCATGTCTTGAGTTTCCACAAAGTGACAGGGGAGAGGAATAACTGCAGGAAAAAACTTGATGATGAAAAGATTCAACAATGTACCTTAAAACGTGGTGCAAACAACAAAGTTTTGCTGACTTCTTTTTTCTCTGTAACTTGATTTTACCCCAAATTTTTACCTGTTATAATTTTTTTCTTCAGATCTTATGCAAAAGAAAATCTTGCTTGAAAAAAGCAGAAAAGTTCTATTACCACAAGTACGATGGATCTATAGAGATGCAAAACTGATAATCATATTTTTAGTGGGCAGCATGACTGCTTAAAAACAGCTTCATCCTGCGTAGCTCTGATTTTAATTCATTTTTGTTCACGTCTTCCTGGTGTAAGTCTGAATTTGATGGCAGAACTATTAAGTGATGGTTGTTTCCTAAATATAACAAAAAACAATATTTGTGTGTCTTCCAGAAGGAGCATGTACAGGTTAAATTCCAGAAGTCCAAGATACAAACCCTGAGGTATGCCACCAGGGCTACGATCTGCCTGGACCGTACCCCCACCCACTTATTCAGCCTGTCAAGAAGAATGTCATGGTCTACAGCACAGATGTCAAACTCCAGGCCTGGAGAACCAGTGTCCGACATAATTTCCATCCAACCTGCCAATGTAGCGTCTCATTGGCAAAACATACCTGATCCAGGTAATCAACAGCAAGTAGAGCCGGGTTTCGGAAAAAATCAGTAGGATGCCGGCCCTTGAGGCTCTGATTCTGACACCCCTGATTTACAGACCCAAGGGTGATCAAGCGGGACTGAAGCAGATGTTTTTCCTGAGTCAGTGTCAGTCAGTCAGCTGATGTCGTTTAGCATTTGTCCAAAATCTGTCGCAGTCCTATGATGACTTTTTAAAATCTGACTCAGGTCATTTTGCAGTCATGGCCGGAAATTAGATGCTATTTGACACATTTGATTCCATTTGTAGATCATCAACATGAGACAGATGCAACAATACAACCACGAGGGAGAACAATCCAATATTTTTCTGTGCCGGTCCAAAGTCTGGAAAAATGCAGTGTTGGGTCAAGAAGATCGCCCAACGTAAGACTAAAGCTAAATAGAAGATATTCAATAAACAAGGCTGCCACCGGTGCTGGTGACCTGCTGGGTGCCATTGGAAGTTGGACTACTGATGGTTAAATATAGAGCGGAGGAAAGTGTGTTTGTAGACAAAGTGAGAAAAGGAAAGGCAGAAGGGTAGGACTAAAACCAGGAACTTTGAATGTGCCAATTTTGACATGGAAAACTTGAGAGTTATTCAACATGATGGAAAGAGGAAAGATGGATGTCCTGTGTTTTCAAGAGATCAAATGGAAAACAAGCAATGCGTAAAGATTAGACGCAGATTAAAGTTGCTTCATCATGGTCCGCATGCAAAGAGAAACAGAGTAGGAGTGATCCAGAAGAGGGAGTATACGGTGGTGAAATGTGCTGGAGGTGAGGAGAGTATCAGATATAGGGTGATAAGTTTGAAGCTAGAAATTTGATTGGTCCGAGTTGGTCTGAGTCAACGTTTCTAGGGCAACTACTGTTACCAATCACGATTACGCTTGTTTGAAGTCCACACCCCTTCCACAGAAAGCGGCTTGAGAGAATCTATCAATCAAATGTTCGAGGCGGGGCCAGCGGGCACCACATGCTTTTTACTGAGGAATCTGATTGATCAGTTTATAATTTGAATAACTTGCAATAAAAAAAATATAAAGAAAAAAAATAGGATTTGCAAGATGGTGTTAAAAATTCTCATCAGAGCCAGAATGATTATTCTAACCAATAGAATGACTGCATAATAACTGTCTACTGCTCAATTGAAGTCTATGGGACTTTGGCTTCTTGGAGCCAGCAGGTACTTCCTGTTTGGAATTCCAGGGGGAAGGGGTCAAGCTGTCCAGGGATATACTCTATGTGGGCTATATTAAAGTTCTTCAATATATTATCACATATATGGACGTAGTTTACTCTAAAAGGCTTAAGAAAAGCATGACATAGGCACCTTATGAAAGTAAAATGACCCTTGTTTCAAGAAAAAATGTCTTTTTTTCTATCTTGCCTGAAAAATAATCTCATCAAGAAAGTTTTTCAATAGCAAAATAATCTAGGTTTGACAAAACGTGTCTTAGTGACTAGAATTTGGTTCTCAAAATAAGAATTCTTGGTACGGCCATCTTTCTTACTCCATTGGTAACATTTCTGACTCATTTACAGAAAATCTGCTAATGGGATAAAAAATGTTGACCTATTTCTGAGTAGTTTTTGCTGTGTAGTCGTCTACAAGTGGATACATAAGAGTGTAGTGGAGCAAAGAACCAGTGTGTTTTCTAAGTCACAACTGCAAGCTTTATTGCATTGAACGGCATGTTTTCATCTGCTTCTGAGTCACAATGAGTTTAATAAAAAAAATAGATATGCAATTTTAGACTTAATTTTCTTTATATATATGTCCTCCATCATCAGAAAAATGACAAAGAACATGTTAAAACACGCAAAAAACAGTTCTTATTGGAATGGATCTTTAAAAAAAAGCCATCTTTTCTGCTGCACACAGATGCCACGGCTGTTGAGCAACCGCCAGAGTGCAGTGTGCTGCACTCCTGTAGTGGAGCTGCGCCTCACGACCATTTTAAACAGTACTTCTGTCTGTCTGTGACCCAGTTTATTCATTAACCTGAGCTGGGGAAATTAAAAAGAAAACTGGGGGGTCTTTTTATTAATGTCTTGATGAAAAAAGGAAAAACATCATAAGCTCCGCTACAACGGCACCTGCTGTGGTTCTCAGCGTCCGGTGGCCTTCCGCGGGCCAGCATAGCCAAGATAGGTTGCAGCTAGCTGGGTTTCACTGTCAGAGCCAGGCAGCAGAATGTCTCGCTAGCTCTGCCCCCTTGAGCGATGAAGGCGACCCTTTGCTCTGCCAGAACTTGTCCGGACAGTCTCCAGCAACCCAGGCTTCCCAGCTGATGTTAGAGTTTCAGTTTAATTCATGTCAGCTGGTTTTGAAATGTGCTTAGAGGCTGTTTATGACCAGATCCTGTCACTAGATCTGTTCCCATGAGTTCCATTTGCTAGAGAGGGCATTCCCCACTGTCCTCAAGCCCTCTCCAGCAGACCTGTGGAGCTGGACAAACAAGACCTGGGGTCCAGTCAATTTGTCTGGACAAATGTGGGGATTTGGGGCCACGGAAATCTACGCTGGGATAAGTGCTAATTGTTTGTGTGCCAAGTAACTCCCCTCAATCCTCTGCTCTCTCAAGTCACTCCATTCACCCTCTGCCTTTGTCCAGCCCTTCTCAAACCTGACATGTCAGACCAGGAAAAGTGACATAAAACAAGACAAAAGTATTTTTTGACAGTTTTTTTCTCACTTATTTTTTCTTTATCGAGAGATTATAGTAGAAAGGACAAGAAGCAGTTGCAGGTGGAGGGGCGCGCCTCCCTCTCAGACGTCCAGCTCCTGGTCAACAATGAGCTGAAGTTACTCTGCTTAGCTACAAGTGGCTGAAACAAGTGGCTGGAGGCAGGCATCACCTCGGGCCGCGTCCCCTCCAGCCTCGTCAGGCCTCCATGCGCTCCCTTGGCATGCTGATCAGAGGATTAGGCCTCAGTGGCAATGTCAGGTCAAGAGCACACCGCAGAAAGAGAAAGGCATGCAGGAAACATGAGGTACATGCTGGTTTCACACGCACCAACACCCACAAAAGAGGGCACTCAGACAAACATCACGAGGACCACACACTTGCTGCAACAGCAACGGTTCTTTTTAGGAAGCGTGAAACTTCCAGTTAATGTTTGTGAAAAGGAAAACAAAAATTACACATTTTCTGTGATTCTGTTGTAATAAATGTAATTTTTGTAAAACAAATATATCAATCTTTAAGATAATGATGAGCAAACATAAACATAAGGACAAAAAAGGGATTCATTTTTGGCTTAACCAGAGATTTTCTCAACAAGTTCGAGTAATAATAATAAAAGATTTATTTTTCCCGCTTTGTTAATTTCGTCAGGAAAATCTGATTTAGTTTTAGGCTTTTGAAAAAAACACTCCATTTAGCTTTTGTCTTTTTTTTAGTCATTGTAAATATTTTAGTCTCAATCTAGTTTTAATCGACTTAATATATATTCTAAGCCAAGTTTGAAGTCTTTGAGTGTAGTCAGTTTTTCATAGTGACAGCCGTTTTATTTATTTATGTATTTATTTTTGCATAGTTTGGCCGAAGGTGCGACTTATACTCAAGAGCAACTTATATGTAATTAAAAAATAAATAAATAGGTAAATTTGTTTGTTAATTTCCCACTAACAACCACTAGAGGGCACTTTATATGAGTGTATCCGCATTTGCTACTAACAGCAATGCAGAAGAAGTGCCGGCCTCTGCAGCATTCTTCCAAAGCAATACAGATGTTGAAGAATTTAGTGGATTTAGTAAAGTGACCCAAAGAGTTTAGTTGACTTGTTAGTGTGTTCTTTATGCTATGGCTAGCTGAATAATCCTGCATATGTTGTGCTAATATGCTAGCCACTTAATCAATTCCTCCTATGTTTCATGAAGCTAAAGGTAATGAAGTGTCCACTTCTTCAGTCCATTATGATTTTTGATTTCGTTACTATGATTAATATAAATTTCTCCCAAAAGTGCAACTTATACTCCAGTGCGACTTATATAGGTTTTTTTTTTTTCTTTGTTTGTTTTTTTTTTTCTCTTTCTTTTATTGGTGTCTGTGACTTATACTCTGGGGTGACTTATTGTCTGAAAGATACAGTACTTACACTTATTTTTCTAAAGTACCTAGAAAAGAAGAGTTCTTATTGGATCTATTCTATTCCACCCAAACATTTCTGCCTCGTTTTTTGATTGGATGTCTTTCTTAATGGTTGTTCTTATTGGATTTCAACCCATCCCAACATTTTCATCTCCTTTTTATTAATCAATTAAAGTTTCAGTTATATTTCGTCACAGTCTTTGAAACTGTATGCGACTTTCAATCATGTTTTTATTTAGTTTTTAGTCCATGAAAAGGTTAATTTGGTTAATATTTCTCATCATAGTCACTTGTGTCATTTTGAAAAACTTAAAAAAACATTGAAAGCCACTTTGAAACCTGTATTTGTTATCAATCCCCTCTGTCAGAACGAGCCGTGTGGGTGGATGAAAATCACCTTTCCATCAATCACGTGTATGGATACATCTCCCCAGGTTCATAATTGTATAAACCCCTTTTGTAATTTAGGCTAAACTGTATTTATATTATGTTTGTAACTCTGCTTATTTTGAACCAAAAAGAAGTGTTTTTCTAAAGTTTGGACGTGGTTTTGTACAGGCCTCACACAGTCAAAGGGCAGAGTGAAACCCTTTGTGATTTTAATCAATTTTTTTGTTGTTAATTTTGAAGTGAGAATGTTGTGTTGGCACCCTGACGTAGGCTGGTAACAAAGAGGCTCCCTACAAATATGAAAATAACTCTAATCTTAAGAAGAAAATCACTAGAAAGTAGTCAAATTAGCAGTAATTTCATTACTTTACTTAAAAGTAATTAACAGTGAAACGAGACATCTTCTAATAGATGATCAAAATCTAGAAACAATGAGTTCCACACAAGCATTCAAAATGGGAAAATGGGCTAAAAAAGATAACTGTTAGATAGAAGAACTTCAGATTGAACATCATACAGCCCAATAAGAAGTATTTTTTGCTAAGAAACTGGTGTAAAGAGCGGAAAATGACTCTTTTTAAAATAAAATGTGAACAGAATAAACAAACGATTTTAGATGGGCTGTCTTAATAAATCTCCTTAAAATCTAAAACTAACACTTATTCTAAGAACATAAATCTAAAAAATTGTCAATGAATTCCAGTCTATCTTATGAACATTTACTGAACTTTAGAACAACATTCTTAAAATTACAGTGTGATTTCAGGTTTTTCCATCTAAAAAAGATTTCGCCTCATTTTAAAATAACATTTCGTTATTTCTAGACCTAATTCTTAATGAGGTAAGGAATTCTTTACTAAACAACTTAAAACTTGATCTAATATTTTGAATGTCTTAAAACAAGGTTTTAAACAGCAACTCAGAATTATAAGTAACTCATACAGAACACAAGCAGTTTCTTTTTGACAGAAAACAATGTAAGTTGTGTTCAAAGGATTCCAAAGGTTATAGTTATAAGTCATGGTGCCAAAAGCTTTGGAAGGTGTAAAACTACATTAAGGTGCATTTAAAAGCTGTAAAACATGATGGACTATCTGTATTTTTGCTACCTTTTTAGTATTTTAAAGTAAAATGTGCCAATAATGAAATAAGTAGAACATAAACTATTGATTAAAATCTTAAATGTGCATCTATGTAGCCCAGTTTGTGTCAGATGTACAGCTGGACATTTAAATCACATCTTTTAGTCCTCAGGACATTGGAAAGATTCCTATTAATGTCAAAAAGGAAGGAGATGAGAACCAAAACTGTGTTTTTTTAATTTTTTTATTTAAAGAAACAGTCTAACATGTACTCTACTTTAAATTCTGTCCAAGAAATGGCTTGAGAGCTGCGCAAGGTGGTCTGTGACTGTGTGTGTGTTTGCATACGCTGCTTCTCAGGACTTGCAGGTTGGACACACACGGCACAATATGGGCTTTAATTCAGACCAACAGCCGCTCAGTTAAAAAGGAGGAGACGGGGCAATTAGCCCCACAGAGGGGACAGAAAGAGGAGAGAAGGAAGGGAATTGTGAATTTGACACATTAAATAGTGGCCGTCATTAGCATGAGATTGTGCAGAGTTGGGGCGTATTCACTGGATCCTTGAATGCATATTGCTTCACGACTACGACCGGACCCCCCACCCCCCTTCTCCTCCGTCTGTCCATCATCGCCATGGCCACCTTTCACTTGTAATCACCCTCTTTGGCCTCCTTTTTATTTGGTTTTTCTGCTGCCTTTCTGTCCCTTCTGTGTTTTTTATGCTGTCACGCTGTTTGGAACAGAGTCCCTGGAATCCCCAAATCAAAACAAATTAGGATAATTAGACTTTGGGGCAAATGAAATGTTGGACACCAGTGAGGCTCAACATCAGTAACGGCAAAAAGCTTATCTTTCCAGTGTTAGAATATTTAATTTACAGAGCATCGGAGCAAAACCCCCCTGATGCTGCTCAGTAGAAAGACAATAAAGACTAATTTTGACTCAAATTTAGAAGACTGGAAAGTTTCCTTTTCAAGCTGACTTTTGCTCAACTTAATGTGTCCGCTATACGGGCCTGGAAAAGAGCAAAGCAGCGGACCCAGTGTGGTGCCTTTTCCTCCATTGTGCAGAGATCACCTCATGCCAGCTTTCTCCTGTCACATTAGTGTTCATCAGCGCGGCCAGCAACACAGAACCCTCACAGAAATGGAGGTTTCCCTGCAGAAGGCAGAAACATTCTGATAACGAGGATTCCTCACAC
The DNA here is from genome assembly GCA_014656515.1 of Oryzias celebensis. Taxonomy (NCBI): domain Eukaryota; kingdom Metazoa; phylum Chordata; class Actinopteri; order Beloniformes; family Adrianichthyidae; genus Oryzias; species Oryzias celebensis. The sequence goes on along the minus strand of BNCR01000017.1, from coordinate 10,380,788 downwards.
TCCAAGCAAAAATCCATTAAAGCAAATAAAGAAAGCCAAACTAGCCCTTTGCGTTATGCTTCATAGGAAAAGTGCTATACAAAATAAAGTTTGATTTGATTTAGCCATGAAGTGTTTTTTCAGCATTTAAAGTAGACTGTATTTTTTAAAAGTAAAGTGGCTCAAATATTTCAACATAATTCTGAGATGTTATAAATATATTTAATGATAAAATCGTGACATTTTATTCAATAAAAACCCAAAGCTACAGATCTATTTAAACACTTGTAATCAAGCAGTTTTGAATATTTAGTTGTCTGCATACAAAAGCTGAGCTTAAAGTCTGCTTAACACTGCATCCATTCACTTTGTTTAATAGACAGGCAATAATTTGCAGGAAAGTCTAGTTAGAAGGAAAAGGAAGTCACTAAACCCACTTTATGAGAGTGAAATCTAAAAAAAATAAATGGACAAACTCTTTCAACGCTGTAAAATTAACTACCAAAATGAAGATAAAAAAATCAAATAAATTGTCATCCAAAAGTTTTTTTTCTCTACAGATTTGAGTTTTTACTGAGAACGGAATCTTAAGAAAGTAGACTCTCAAAAAGGTCTTATTTTCTGTCTTGGAAGAAAAATAATTGTATCAATAAAGTTTATCAAAAGTAAAATAATCTTCGTTTCAGAAAGCATTTTTTTAAATAAAAAGTCCTAGTAGATCATTTTTCTCACCCCATTGACAGAATTTCTTTTATTTTAATATATTTTTTATTTATTTCTAGAAGGTCTGTTTTTGCAGTCTAATGACGAGAACATTCAAGAATACAATAAAAGGTCAATACTTTGACTGGATTCATTGTTTCCAAAGTGTTAAAACAACAGAAATCTGAATTACAGAGCTAAATTTTAAAATGTTTTTGTCATCTTTTTTTCTGCTTTTGCTTTCCTAAATGTTCCCCCCCTATCCTTTTCTTTCAAATGGACTGAGCCTATTTCAGTACATCTAATTTGCTCTTTTGCAAATCCGCCTCCTCCAGCGAGGCCTTCACTCCCCTCCTTCCAGCCTGCTCTCCCCTCCCTGTCCTCAGTTGCTGTTAAGAGTATCCAGCCCGAGCTGTCAGAGCAGCAACAATCCCCGTCCATTAGTATGGTAATGAGGCTGCTAGCCGACAGGTGGCCTGCTAGACAGCTCAATTAAAGCACTCATTAAAGAGGGAAGTTAACGAAGCCGCAGACCGCTGCCAGTACGGCTTTGACACACAATGTGATGTCACGAGCAACAAATTTGTTGGTGAGTATGGAAGTGTGTCCGTCTGCCCGTGCGTGTGTTTTTGTGTCTATGGTATCGCTGTGTACACACATATACAGAAGTGAATTCTAACTAGAGTGAGTCTACGTGAGGCTAAGAAAAGATGGAAGCCAAAGATGTATTAACAAAGATACAATTAACAAGCTCAGTTATTTAGCCAATCAGGATCAAGACAAAAAATCCTTCTGGGTTTTATGTTAAAACTAATCATCACATGCACTTTTCTTTGTGTTTTAGGGAATCAGCTTTGAAATTTCCTCAGATATGCCTCTCCAGAGCAGTAAAACATGTCACCCCAGCAGGGATGGGACTGTTGTCCCATAAAAATTACCCCATATGCTGTTTGTGCAAGCGGTTTATTATGATCCATTGTCATGTTGTATGGTCCCATGACCTCTAATGTGAGAAAATACATTTTGCAAATCCTCCTTAACTCCCTCGACTGACAGTGACTCTATATCCAACAGTAATCGTGTCTGGAGAGAAGAGCAAGAGGGAACACAGAAGGAGATGAGAGCTGAACTGAAGACCAAGAAACGCTTGGCTTCAAGCTCTTGTTTAATTATGAAGTTCAATTCAGCTTAAACAACTAATTTTAAATACATAACACATTTAAATACATTTAAATACATACTATTTTGGGGGGGAATTTGAAACAGAATCTGACTTGTAGCATTGAGACAGGATCAGGAGTCAATGTGTCAACAACTGTTCTAACAAACACATAACTGAAATAAACCAAATGGTTTCTCGGGATGGATGTTTTGTAACACATTAAGGTCAACTTTGATTGACCGGTTAAGAACAGATTTCCAGAGTGTGTTTACTATCAAAATGCCCTGAAAGTGATTTATTCCCTTAAAACCCTGAAAAATGTCAGTGTATGTCATTGTTTATAAAATGTTAGTTTAATTTCTCAGGAAAATCCTGAAGAAGCAGTGATGGCGCCTTGTTGTGTTTGTGCTCCACACATGAATAAAAAAAAAGGTGTTGAAAGAAAAAAGGGAACATCACCTTTTTATACAACTGCCACCATGCGATGGGGAGGCAGAATTTTCAAGATTTCATGCCGCCGCCCCATTTTTTGGTAAATCTTTGGCGCGGTCATGAATGTAGATGATGGCAGTCAGGCGTGCTGAATGGCCCGCTTTTTGTATACCTCCATGCAAACAGGGGACTGGCAGATAGCACCTAATATGGACGTCCGCCATCATTTACAGACATTAAATTATTGCCCAGTCAGAGCTGCTGCTCGTTGGCGATCAGCCTCATTTTGTGTTGGTGTCATCCCCCCATGTCACCGGACTGCCACTGCGCGATATCGATATGTGGCCGGGCAGCCACTGACGGATGTCAGCTTTTAGATGAAAAATGTCCAGTTGCCATAAAACTTTTCTGAAAACCTTGGCAGCCACCGTATGGCGTGTAAAATGCCACAGTGCAGCGGCCTACAGAATGTGTGGAAAAAGCATTTTAGGTGGCGTTGCAATGGCATTTTGGAATATGTGACCATAGTTTTGAGCAATAAATTTATTTCTGCACAAATTGACTCAATCCCTAACCTTTTTTAGACCACGGACTGGTTTTATGTCAGACAATATTTTCACGGATCGGTCTGTATGAGGTTAAAGTTTGCATCTGTCAGTCATGTCCTCCTCCGACCACCAGAGGGAGCTCTTGACTGAATAGCCTCTGCCATCCTGCGTTACTTCAGCTACCATCATGCACCAGCTTCCGGTTCCAGTCTCTATCAGCTGTTCCTCATCCACGTCATGCTGCATAAATTTCTGCTCAGCTCTCTGTTCCATGCATAGTCTTGAACAGTTTCCATTGACGGTCAGACTAAGTGTAATTCCTTGTTGCCTGGCTGTGTTTTTGACCCTCGCCTGTTTATCTTATCCCCTGCCTCGCTCCTGTGTTCTACCCTGGCTTGTTTCCTGGCCACGATTTTGTCTTATCCTCTGCTACTTCATTAAACCAGTTGCACATGAATCCACACGCCTCAGCGTCTTTTGTACAACATCTGACTTTTTTTTTAGCTTCCATTTCCACTTAACTTTTCAGGATAAGGTTTATCTTTTACTCTCTAGCTTTCTATGGAGCTTGTGGGCCGCCCAACATATTTTCTACGTAACAATAAAGCTCTTTTTCAAACAGCAATACCTTCAATGCTGATTCACAACAATTTGAATAAAAGAAAAACTAATAATACATATGTCCCCCGTCATCAGAAAAATGCCAAACATCAAAAACATGATTTTCATAAGAGTATGATTTTAAAGCTATTCCAAGAATAGAGTATGTCCTCATCAGAGAATGCTGGAGGCCACTCATTATTCTGCCGTGACATTAACTGTCACAGCAGGTCACGCCGTAGAGGTGATGCTATGTGTACAGCAATAAAGATGGTCAATGAAGCATGAAATAGAAGTAAAAAAAACCAGTCTGTTAAACTCTGACTAAATGAATAAATCAAACAAATCAAAAAAAAAAAAAGAAAGGATCTGTGGGGCTTTTAAAATCAGTACAATAAAAATGTTTTATCTCAAAGATATATTTTTTAAATATTGCAGGATAACATATCTCTTGAGCTAGACTGGAGAAAGAGGTCGAATGGCATCAAGCGCAACATGTTTCAGTAGTCGCTCATTGTTTATTATGTATGCAAATAAAGATATAACACGGCATGGTAATCAGTTTGTAACCCGGACATATTTAGCATGTAATCCGAGGGGCGTGCTCTCTCAAGTGTGAAAACGGGGCCGTGTGTGTCTTGTTGCTCGCCGTATTTCCCTCTTGCGTTTGGGGTGTTTGTGACACAGAGGATCATGGGAGTTAATGGGCTAGGACTGCAATCAACAAACGGGGTTACGTGTATGCGCACAAACAAGAACGCAGTGAGAAAACAGACCTGCAGGATTCCCTCAAAGCTGTCTGAAAGATGTCTGCCCTTATGAATATGCTAATCCCAGTTTAGCATGAACAACAAATGCTCATTAATTAATCACCAACAATGGCCTCTTTTCAACCACTCTGGCTGCCGTTAAAGACGGGTACTGCTGGACCAGTCTAAGATGATTTCACTTAAAACCAAAATCACCCAAACAGCTTTGTGGTTTATGATATGGTTTGTTTAGAAAAAGGCTGTTGCTGGAGTTGTTTTGCATGGAATAAGAATTTAAATCCAAAGCGAGACAGAGAAATGTAAAACGAGAGAATCTGAGGTTCTGATCTGCCAGAAACTGACCTTTAAACAGACACACAGAGGTGTGTGTTTGTGTGGTTAAGCCCTGGTTCTGCTCTGGTTATTAACCTAAATTAAACAAACTAAACAGGACTTATTAAAACAGTCTTTTGCTACTTTTTAAAAAATATATATATTATAGGTATTGCTATCAAAAAAACAAAAACAACACACCACAACATATAAATCTAAGAATTAAATATATTAACTTGAAACTAAATTACAATTTTACTGAGTGCTTTTTGATAAACTACTAATTTGAAAACACAAAATTAAACAAATTTAAATTCTAAATAAGATGTTAGCACAGTGAAAGTTTCTGGACTTTTAGGAAATGTAGAAAATCTTTTGCACATTGGGTGTTTTAAAAACCCGCTCCAATGAACATTGTGCTTTTAGTGTTTTTAACATTTTCTTGTAGCATTTTTCCTCAAAATGGAGGACATATGTAAAACAGCTAAAGATAAAAATGTTATTTCTTAGTATTTTTTTTTAACGTGATGGATCAGGAGCGGATAAAAACCTGCTGTTTGACAAAGTTCAGGAGCAACTGCTATAGGCAGTCTTCATGCTCTGCTCCATTCTGATGCATTCACTTGCAGAAAACTAGATCCACGTACATCTTTATTTTCCTCATCTGAGCTGGTTTCTGGCTCAAAACTGTACGGCTGGAAAGCTCCAATATCGATCACCATTTTTTTTGGACTGATTATGTTAAGTTGGGGCTGTGAGGGGCTGTAAACTTGTGGGATCAGTGGGATCACGGGATATCAGAAAGGGTTATTTCTGCGCTAACAGTCCCACCCACAACTCAGAGGGAAATAATGAACTACTGCCGCTGTGCAGAAACTGTCTAAAAAAAGACACAGATCTTTGATTTTGGCTAAAAACGACGTAATCATAATTATAACCACTTATAATGATTTTTTTAAAGCTGGAGTGAGACTTTAATTTTTGAATAAATCAAAACAACATATTTTTTTTTCAAATTGATTCATTTCAAACCAATAAAATGAAAACTAAACATGAAAAACAGAATTATAACAATGTCAGTTAATATCCAAAGTTCAAAAAGGGCTTTGAATGAAGGTTAATAGTTTATTAATTACACCAAAGTTTAATTTTATACCAACAGTGTCAAAGAAAAAAAATAGATAATAAATTATTTTTTGAGCCCCTTATATCATCATTTTCATTATATCAACCGTTATATCTGCTTTGAATTTTTTTTTTTTTTAGATTGACAATTTTTTATATCTACCCTGCAACTATAACATATCTGAACACAGATGGTTTCATAAACAGATTTGATCCTCTCAGACTGTATTTATTTATTAGCCTTTGGTAATTCCTTTTTTTTAAATTTTCAGGATAAAGGAACAATTCAAAGTGTGCATATAATAATGAATGCAAAGGAATGAATGAAATATGATAGATCAGATTTTCACGTAAGATTAAACTGAAACGAACTAAAGTTTTAACATAAATGCTGCAATATCAGATGTGAAAATAAAGGCAGTTTCACAATAAATGAGTTCAGGAAATTCATAAAAAGTGCAGTAAGTGTTACTTTCAGCAACAGTGAACAGAAAGGTTCACAAGTAAAAAGCAGAGAAAGAAACTGACTAAAGCTATGTTTGTTCAAGACAATAACAGCATCAAATGTAAAAAGAAAAAAAGTAAAATGAAGGACACTCAACCTCCTTAGAGCTTTTTTTGGGGCAAAGGACTCATGGAGCATTTCATGTGTATATGAGTATGCCCGCAGAGGATGTGGAGAACACATACTGCAGAAGGAAAGCCCATTCCAGGCCCTGCTCTGCAGAAACAACCTCATAAGACAAATAGACAGTAATGATTCTCGGACCCTCCTCTGTTGTCCATGTTTCCCAATGTGCACATTACTGGTTTGGACAGCCTAAAACCTGCTTTAATGACTGTAACTTAACTGAAGCTTTCTGCTAAATCCCTTTTTATTTCAAGTATATATTTTTGTCTCACCAGTTTTATGTCACCTCTGGATTGGCTCTGCATCTGCCCTGTGGCCCTGTGGCCCTTTGGCTGCAGCGGATGACGGGGGGCAAAGCATTCAGCAATCAGCAGCCTGCTGGTCTATTATGTTACTAATTGGTGGCATGAGCGAGATGGCTACAATATCAAAAGGTAGGAAGAAAAGCTGAAGGGGATGGAGGGAATGGAGGTGCTGGTGGGGGTGTAAGCGTGAAGAGATAGAGTGAACGCAGGAAGGAAAAGAAAATTGACAGAACAGAGAAAAGGGAGAGATTTGTTCTCATTAGAGGAGGGCGTGTCCCTTCCACTCGTTTGAGGCAAATTAAGTTGACAGGAGAGACAAGTTCGTGCAAGTGTGTGCCAGTGTGAGGGCTTTAGGTAAAAAGTCTCAGAACAATAGGAAGGAAGGGGGGTAAATGATGTTTGGGTAAGACACTTCCTCTCATCAGACCAGCTCAGTTGGTGGGAAACACACACTTTAGGGAGTTAAAGTGAAGAAAGGAAATCAAAAAAAGGATTCAAGTTAACAGAAATGAACCAACTGTAGATATGAGAGGTAATACATTTAAAATGCTATTGTGTTTACCACAGAAACAAGATATTCAATTAGTGTACAAGTTGAGGATAAAATACGAATGTTTTATTAATTAAATCCAACTTATAAAAATGCATATGCATGATGGACATTGGAGTGCTCAACAGAATGTCATAAAAGTTATACAAAAAATTTCCATTTAAACAAATATTTAGAACACAAACGGTTGAAGATACATTCTGATAAAAAAAAGCGTTTTTAGTGTTTTTAACATGCTCTTATAGCATTTTACTAATGATGGTAGACATACGCTGAGAAAACTATGCCAAAAAGTGCATTTCTGAATATCTCTTTATTTAAAGTGTTATAGATCTACTGCCTACTACAACTCAGAGGCACATTTTCATTGATGTACAGCTGCTCTGCAGAAACAGAAAAAAGTGCATAACCATAAATATAAGACCACAAATTTTATAATAAATCAAAGGGTGATTGGAGTGGGACTTTAAACAAAACATGGACTCTTGAAAATGTTATGAAAGTAAGAAATGCTAGTTTTGGTATATGATGTCTGGTTGTAAGTTGCTTTAAACTGGCTGCTCTCTCAGTTCTTGCTTTGCCATGTTTGATTTTATTTAATATAATGTCTAAGTTTCCACAAAACCTGGTCTCCTGCATTTTGGGTCCTTCACCACCAATTTCATCTTTTTATTGGACTGATAATTTAAAATGTTCTTTTTTTTTACTAAAAAAATGTTTAAAACAGAGAAAAAAATCCCTTATCCTTTATCATCTGCAAATCTACATATTTACATTTCTGTGTTGTTCAAAAATGGAACCATTAGGCCAACACCAAACACGTGGGGCAAGCAAATGTAATTGAATTACATAAGAAGTTACACTCCAGATGTATTTTTTTAATTACATTTAAAACAGTTAAGTCTAGAATTTCTTTTGGAAAAGGGTGAACTCAAATCTATTCCATGCTTCGTTCAAGTTGAAATTCTGGATGTCCTTGTCTACAAGCAGGTCATTTTAGCCCAGTAAAAATCTACTTGTTTGGAAACTGTTTTAAACCAATAGTAATGAGTTAGTTCAGCTAGAAATCACACACGCTAAGGTTAAATGTTTGCAATGATGAGACATCCTGACAGCTTTTGAAGCACTGGGGTTGTTTTCATTCAGAAGCTGCACTTACACAAAAAAGGATGAACTCAGAGGCTTATTAGGAATAAACTGCTCATATTTTTTTTTTTATTTGTTCTTTTAGTAATAAAAATCCCTTCCTGATTGGTAAAGTTAAATTAATTACGCTTTTAATGAGCAGAATCCTGACAACGTTTAGCTGTCAGGCTTTTCACCGAGCTTCAGAGGGAGCTAACGTGACAGAGAAGACAGAAAAAAAGATGTCGATGGCCTTCCTGATGTCCTTTTCCTTTCGTTGCATCAGTTCTACAATGTTTCATTCTGCGAATGCAAAAGATGTGACAACGTCACTGGCCACGTGTTTGGTGTTGTTGCTAGCACAGTGTAGATCTAGATCCTTCCACAGAAAAGAAAGGAAATGGGAGTGTGACACTTCCACTCTGGAACTCAGCCTCATCTGGGTGATGGCTTATGTGAGGTGGACCACTGTGGGTGGGCAGATCATTGATGGAGGAAGGGGGAAACTGGGACAGTCTCATCAAAAGAACCAATCTGATGAAAATTGTGTTTTTAACATCTTTGTGTGACATTTTCTCATGAAGGAAGAAGCTGTAGCAGATAGTTTAGTTTTGGGTGACGGGAAGGGTGGGCGGGGTTGCTCCATGGCAATGGTCCCGCCCGCAACTCGGAGAAATGAACTTCTAATAAACTGCTGCTTCTCTGCAGGAACTATGTTGTAGAAAACAACACAGGCTTTTGGGTTTTGGCTACAATTGGTATAATGAGGATTAAAAGAGCACTGGGAATGCTCTCAAATTGGATCAACAGATGATCAGAGTGGGTCTTTAAACTTCTATTCCTCTTGTCAATTTTAAACTATAGTGGTGAAGCATGAAGCCAAAGTCCTCCTTTTGCTAAATCTGTTAGATGAAGCTTTCAAAGTTACTGTCAAACTCTGATAGTTAAATAAACACGTCAAACCCCTTAAATATTGCTTTAGAGACAACTTGTAGAATCAAATTTCACCAGAAAATCATCAAAACAAGTCACGAGTCGTGTACTTTTCTGCATTTGTGCTGTGGGAATCACAACGCTAACAGAGCCTTGTCCAGCCTCCATTTTGGTCTCACACTCCTTCGCCCCCAGGGCATCTTCTGCAGGCTCATGTGTCCTAATCGCTCCCTTGTCCATGTCACTTCCACTGACCCCCTGTTGTGGAGGGAGAGGGAGCAACATTACATCTTAATCTTACTGGCTTGATGGAAAATGCAGGTCCCTGAAAGGCAGCATTTTCTGGGTACATGAACACATTGGAAGTGGATCAACCATATGCCAATTGACATGGCTGGGGCTGAATAGCTTACGTGGATTGTAACAGTGTTGCTAACACAAAAAGCCCCCCCCCAAGGGCTCCCACAACACCAGAAATGAACAGATGTTTAGCTTGCCAGTTCCACAAGGGTAGAAACCCCCACCAGCACTAAACAGACACACACAAAGTTGGTTTCCAACACCTAAAACACAACTTCAGAGCTTAAAACGCTTCCAATCTTGCATGAAAAATAGTATCAAACACTATAAAAGTTGATCAAAGTTGAGATTTTTTAACGGCTCACAGCATCGTGAATGTTTACATATTTAATATTATTGCAAATTTTCCTTTTACTTGGACAAAAAAACCAAATATCGTGCAACATATTCCCTTCTGCGTGAAGCAACCCCAGCCTGTTGATGCCACATGATGGTGCGCATTAGCAAAAACGTGCCCAGACTGGAGAGGCAATCTGTCCCCAGCACTCCACCGACTGTACCACTGGAGAGGCCAGTGCGTTCACCATATGGGATGGGGTCGTTCAATGGGATTACGTTATGCACCTCTCCTTCTCCTCTTCACACATAATCAATCAGGGGATGAATCCCCGGCCCGTCGAGCCTTCACTAAAGTATCCGCGACCCCCTTTTCCCTTCTTGGGACGGGAGAGCGGGGCAGTGGGGGTCCCGTGGACAGAGACAAGGAGCAGGGGCACCACCAGATGGATTAACATATTCAACAGAAGCAGGAGATCAAGCCTTTATAGAGTGAGGACAGAGGGAGAGTTTCTCTCATACACAGACTCTTGGAGACAACAGAAATGAGTGTAAGCTGGATTTGTCTTCATTGTCATGGAAAAACAGCAAGTGATAACTCAGTCACTCACATGCAGCTCATTTCTTTGCAGGCAGGATGTGCACAAATCCTTGTGGAGAAAAGTTACCATACAACTCACAAGTAAAAGTGAGCATTAAACCAAATTTCGTAAATCAGATCAGCCCGAATGGGAGGATTTCTTCAGTCTATCATCCTGTTGGCTGTTTTCTGTTCAAATTTAACATCTGAGCAACAATTTGTGACAGCAAATCTCCTTCTTTTCTACAGGCTTTTCACCTAACTTCCAATAAAAATGACACATTTTTCCATGAAAAAGGCCACAGTAGTCTGTAGAATCATTTGGCTACAGGGGGTTGACCTATGGCAGTGCTGCGGGTTTTGGGGTTTTTCAGGGCCAGTGGAGGGTCATAGATGAGAGAAGCCACATCTTAAAGGGAGCACAGGTGTTATTTCCCTTGAGGCTTGTGCGGCCACCTTAAGGGATGTACCGTTGTCATGCGTGAGGGAAGTGTATCGTGAAGTATTTGTAAGGTACACGCACTTGATGAACAGGTGATGCTGTCGTATGGTGTTTTTGCACCATACTCTTGTCATTAGTGAGGTGCCAGTACTAACTCCTGACAGACACCTGACTTGCACTGACACTGTGCAAATGTTATCAGTACACAGGGTGTGCAGGTGACACGTAACTGCTCTCAGGGCGCCACACAAACTACTCTCTGATTGGCTAATTTCTTCAGCGGGTGTGCACGGAGCATGCAATGAGCGCACAAGGAGTGTTATATAGTTTGAACAACACTTATGCGCCCCTTGTGTAGTGCGTAGGTTTCAGGGGAGTTGAAATAAGGAAAAAATCTGTGTGAAACTCCTGTGTCTCACCTACTTCTTCCTTACTTACCCTTGGATGTTGCATAAGTATTTGCTATGACCCGTCACCCGCAGCACGCCCGTAGAAAAAAGTGTGCATGAACATCTTCACTGTATGGGCTCATTTTCATTCAGTATATATTTAAGTGCACAGACAGAATGAAGACTCAGAATGAATTCCTGCAATCCAGAAATCCAAAGGACACAAGTTAAAGCACACAGACCCCTCCTTGTGTCATTGTCATAATTCCCACACTTGTTTCAACAGTTTAGATGGAAAAAGTTCTTGACAGCTCTGCGCGGATTTAAAAAGGAAATTCACTATTTTTTTCCAAGGTCTAGAAATAAATATTTATGTACTTTTTTTGATTTCATTAAATCTTTACGAAAATCAAAGACAGCAAAGGGCAGAGGAATATGTGAAGTTCTTTGAGAGAAAGGATGTAGGAAGTGAAGAACTGTGTCAAGAAAAAGGAACTGCATCAGTGATGCTAATTTGCTGAGTGACAACATGCAGGAACACTGCAATTTGTCATGTCTGACACATGTACACACGCAACAGTGAGCCTGGAGGGTGTGATGAGAGAGAGGACAAGAGGAACAAGAGAGTCTTATTTCTTTATAAATAAGGAGACAGGAAGAAGAAAGAGCAGCAGCAGCCTCAGACAGAGGGTCAACCTGTTGTATGGCTGCTGCTGTGATAGATGGGGTCACTAGGAGGGCTCTCCCAAAACACAGTGTTTTCAGAGGGCCAGTCAGAGGTTGACTTCAGGTCAAAGTGCAACCAAAGGGGAGACGCAGAGACTAAAAATATTTCAGCAAATTAGAGCAACAGGGGACTGCTCTGCAGGTGGGAAAGAAAGGCTGATGCATCTTCCAAATTTAAGACAAAATGCTCATTTCTGTACCATCTATTTTTTAAATATTTAAATTCTTCTTTTGAATAGATTTCTTTCTGATAGCAATCTGGCCTCACAAAGACAAGGGTCATGGTTCTATTCCCATCTGATTCTTCCATATTCTCCTCATACTAATCTTTTCTTTAAGCGCTCAGACTTTGAGAACCGAAGTTGTGCTGATTAATGATTCTGAAGTGACCATGAGCGTGGAGAGGTGCTTGCCCCTGTGTGGCCCTGTGATGGAACGGTGACCTGTGCAGGGGGTACCCCGCCTCTCAGCTGCCGAAGGCTGGGATAGCTTCAAGTTCCCCGTGACTCTGAACAAGATAAAGCGGATTTCAAACAACGGCCGAAGTAATTAATGAGGTAATGCTGTACGTGATTCTTAGAATCAACTTAAAGGTGTCTGACGAGCATCTTTTTCTAGTTTTATATGAATTCTAAGTTCAAAAATAAATGTATTTCCAGTCAAACGTGTGTACATTTTTAGAAACTTAAGACTAACAACATTTTTACTTATTAGTGAAGGATGAATACTAGTTTAGTTCAAACCTGCGTTTAACTTTCATCTTCTGTTACCTTTCTGTTACCAGGCCTTTTGAGAACAGGTAATCTTTGACCCATATCTTTAATCAGCTATAAATTACACTAGGACCATGATTGATCATCACCAAAGAACTTTTTTTTCCAAATCTTTTGATTATCTTGTTAGGTCTAATCATCACCATTATTTTAGGGTCTGGGCATTTGAGCCTATTTTTAGGATTCCCCTCAATTTCAATTTCAGAAAAATAGTAAACTGTACCTTTAAAAAAAATGACATTAATAAGAAAAAACATTGCTATAATACATTACTATCACAGAGGGGCATTGCATTCGTTCACAATAGTAACATTATTGATGTTAGGGTCAATTTGGACCCACACACATTAGTTTCACAAACAAAGAATTGTTTTTTTTCCTCTGGGTTAAAAAACTTGAATATGAATAAACTTAAAAAGCAGAATAAGACAGCACAAAAATGTATAAATCTGTAAGGGAACAAACAACAACAAATCCGTTTTGTTCATATAAATATGGTGGCCCAGAAGTTCAAATCACACCAACCAATAACTCAACACAAAAATATAATTTCCAATTTTTTTGGACTTGTGTTTCTGGAATTTCATTTGGATTTCTGAAATGTCTTGTATTTATTTATCTTTTGTTTGTCTTTTGTGATTTTTAAAGTGTTTTTGCTTTGAGTGATTTGAACTTCAGGGCCACTGTAGTGAAAAGTCATAGTGATATAGTTAAAAAGCCTTAAAGTCATAAACACATTCTTTTTGGTTCTTTTATGCTTTTAAAATTAGAGACGGGTCAGTTATGACCCGAACACAAAAGGAAGGTTAATAGATTCATTAAACTATTTGGTGCTTCAGTGATTTTAAAAAATGATGAATGATCTAAATGATCTAAAATACTCAACTCTTCACTTAAGGATATGGAAATATCCTTTCTGGGCGGCACATCGGCTATACTACATCCTCTGCCCTCAGTCGTTCAGTCCAAGACCTGCACAAAAATGGTAGCTGGAGCAAAACCCTTTCCAATGTCGCCACTTGGTATTCCTGGGTGGGAGGGCTGGCAGTGGAGTATCTGACTATGATGGTAACGATTTTCAACTGTGTTTGACTCACTCGGTAAACACACACTATAATTACTGCTTATTAGAGGCTATAGGGGCCCATTAGTGGCAGCGGCCCTGCCCCTCACTGCCTGCCTCCTCATTATAAAAGCCAGCAAAGCACAGTCTGCCTCATTACCACCTGCCTGTTAAACTCACACGTCTGCGTCTGTGCATCAGCGCGCACGAGGAAAAAAAAGAGAAATACACTGCAGGTGCTTCCAGATTGAAGTCAGGTGTTGACTTGTTAACTCTTTGTGTGTGCATAATGGTATATTAGTCAGGGGTAATTAACTGACATTTTTAATGACAGTTTGACACACATTTTTGATGTGCATGTTAAATTTTCAATCCTCACATTTTTTGTAAAAATATGTTAGATTATGTAGCTTTCATAGTCAAAATACAACTCAAACATTTAAAAAAGTATAGTCTTTTAAATGTTTGTAATTTAAATCGTATTGAAACTTCTAAAAATCCTTTAAAATGGTGCATTAGGACTTGTTTTTTTTTTTAATAGTGTGCTTTCCCCGCTTGTTCGCAGCAAAACAAAATAAATAAGAGTCTATTAAGAAAAAAATCACGGCTATTTTAAAGTTGAAGAAATAACTGCAACATAGCCAAGTGCATAAAATTTTAATTAAAATAAATAAAAAATCTTGTATTTTATTTTTAAATATTTTTTAAAGTTATATGTGGTTTTAAAACTCCAATTGTAGTTTCTAAAATGAAAAGCATAATTGAAACAATTCTGACTTTGTTCATAATTTTTTCAAACAAGTGATATTAAATAAAAGTAAAGCAAGCTCTTGCATTGATTTTCTTAAAGATGAGGGGATTTTTTGGCCTAACCTGGAATAAACTCAAAACTCAAAAAAAGCATCATTTCACAGGGAAAGTTCATCTCTTGGCACTTATTTTTGTCTGAATGATGAAGTTTTTTGATGAAGTTTTTTTTTTAATTCATAAGTCTAAATATTTCAATTCCTCTGCTATGTTTCATTTCTTCCTTCTTTGATTCTCTTCTCTTTTTCTTTTCTGCATCATCCCAGTCTTTAATATGATCAAATTCAACCAAATAGGTTAAAAGAAACTATGAAATCACTCTTGTGTCTTTTTTACTATCTTGCTGTTGTGGGAAACTGTGGAGTAAACAAACATTTGAATGTTGGTATTATTAAGAATTTCATGTTCAATATTTCTGGGTTTGCCCAGAAAAGTGTTCCTACTGTTTTTTTGATGTGGTAAATTAGAGCACTCTGGACCTGATGGGCTTCTTTTTGTAATTGTTCAAGATTTAAAAAATGACCCCTTGGTGATGTCAAAGTAAAGATTGGAAGTATTTTATTATAAAAAAAAAAAAAACTTCAGAAAGCCACCTTTTTAATTATATTTTGATCTTTTACTGCCCTGCAATGTCAAAATTAGGTTTTTCACACCAATTATAAGATTAAGATCTCTAGTGTCACATCCCTACCTGGTCAAGTATTTTAGTTCTTCCTGCCCGGCTTGCTGCCAATTGGCTGACTCAAATGTATCCTAATTGACTGAACACACCTGATGTAGGTAGTCAGCATCAAGAAATCCAAGGGAGAGCTGGAAAACAGGCAAGGTTTTGCTCCTTAGGACCAGTTGGCTATTACCCAAATTGCCTTTCAAGCTACGTTCACACTGGTTTCAGCAACAGGTGACAACTTCCAATGAAAAGTCTTTATAAACTTACAAAACATGTGTTTGGGCTTCCACATTCAAACACTAACGCAGGTTTCTGGGATCGTTTTTGGGCTCGACATACAAAACTCACGCCACTGAGCGCATGATGTAAGTTAAACCAGGTTGAACCAGGTTTGACCAATCAGGGATTGGTAGTGACGTATGTATAGCATCCCTTTTAATTCAGGAAGTTCCAACTCTTCGAACATTGATCGTGAAGGAGAAATAAATGGGAGTCACCAAGTCTCTTCCGACTCTAGCTGGTGGACAAGCACTAGAAAACGGTGGAAAAAGAAGAAGAATCTCTTCCCTGCTCGTCCAGTATAAACATCAGGGGCTGACTGCGCGTTCAAGAATGCGTGCTTAGCAAGTACTTGAACGTGCGTCACATGCCTAGTGTGCCCATTACATAACAGTTGAAGCTTGAGCTTGGATGCCACTGTTTCACAAACTATAGAAAGGGAAGTGGTGTTATAATATTTTCATTGACGTAGTAAGTAATGAGTAAAAAGAAGGGGATGTGGATTCATTAAAAAAAGTTTTGTAAAGAAATCTTTTCCACTATGGTTTGTTTTGCAGAGCACAATGTGGTTTGCACTTTGATTAATGCTGCAGATGAAGGCTCATCAACTGCCACTGACAAGTAATATCAGCGATAGAAGCTGCAAAACATCCAGCTTTCCACTGTATAAGAACCCTGCACCTGTGTAAGGCGGCCATGATTTGCTGAATCGTGCTCCAACAAAGAATGGAGCAATCCCACTTGACAAAACAAAGGAAAACTCGTCCTCTGTCATTGTGTGCATTGCCTTATGTGAGTGCCGTGCCCAAAAAAGGTTAAGTGTAGGAATTTGCATTCAAATAAAGAGAAATCAGAGTGCATGGGAACATGTCTTCTTTGACTGTGACCTGGAGTTAAGAATCACCAGCCTGAAGCACCTGTGAGACTGGTGTTTACTTAAAAAGAGAAAAGAGTCAGCCCTCATCACCTGCGCTACACAACAGGTTTCTCCAATGAGGATCCCTCAGATTCTTGCCAAGAGGGTCGCTGTTTCAGAGATGACTAATAAAGGAGCATGTGTTGCATTCAGTGTATGAGCATAACGTGTTTGTGTGCTTACACTCCAGAGTGCTCTAAACTTTGAGGACAGCCCCTCTAGAAAACACAGGCCTGGCTCTTAAAACTCAAAGGGTGAGCTCCTTTCACCGCCTGGCAACGGTGCTGAGAAATGGGGAAGAGATGGGCAGAACAGAACGGGCAGGCAGTAAATTATCTGCTTTTCGAGAACACGACAAGATATTTATTTATTGCGTTCAGAGGGGGCACTTGGGGAGAACTGAGCTGGAATGGGGGTAAGCGTCTTCTGCAAGGGGCATCTTAGGTGGTCAGAAATGACCTGCACTAACCCCTTATATCCTGTCTTATTCTCCCACCCTTCACACTTGTCTTGTACTCGCAGCTCCTGAGACCTCCCTGGCAATTAGGGAACAAGTCACACCCACTCCCAGCCCCCAAAGGCAGTAAATTTCCTCCTTCTCTTGGCCTGGTGACACACACTCACACATCGTCAGAATCGAGGTTTCAAGACACCATTCAGCCCAATGCCTACTTGCTTTATCCCCCACTCTACATTTTATCACCTCCCCTTGTTTTGTTTTGCTGTCTCAATCCATCAATCTTCCCATTAGCCCTCCATTTTACGGAAACTGTGGGGGAACGCCCCTTTACACCAGCCCTTCAAATCTGTCTTCCTCTCTGCCCCTCACTGAGGTTCTTCCACTTGTTGCTGCATCCCTCCATCCTTTGGTTCAGGCGAATTACTCCAACTTGTTTCTCTGAAACGATCTTGCTTCATTGCGCTCTGTCATCTTTAACCCAAGAGAAGCTTCGGACATGATCTGGAGAGATGACAGAGATGCGCAGAGGTAGCAAAAGACTGAGGATGCTGTAGGTAGATGAATGTGGGGGTAGCAGCACTTTGGGTGGCAAGTTTCCTGCTAGGGTGGGACACAATGCCCCCAGTGTTCAGGCTGGCCCATAGGAGCTTGTTTTACAACAGGGGAGGGGCATCCATCAATGGCCAGATGATGTGAACCACCCTGAGCCGATTCACTGTGACAAACAGCCCCCTCCAAGCAGACCCCCGCCTCACACCACTCTTTTCTGCTTTCTCCCATCGTCTCCCTCCTTTCCTCCATGCATTCTGTTTTGTTGGACCAAAACCAGGGCAGCAGAAGTGATGGGACACACGCCCACACATACATGCACTCATACTTAAAATTTCTCACATACATAATGCTCTTCTGCAACACAGACACACATACGAGGACCCTTTATGTCTGCCTCCTAATGACGCGCCAGGCACCTTGGTGGAACATGAATTGGTATTTTAAGTTTAATTAAACCAGCGTTGAAATTATTTTTGTTTTCATATTCTTCTCAAAAGGCCAAAAATGACTTGATGAAGCATAATTGATGAAGAACTGAAAGACTATTTCAAGCTTTCGAGGGGGCACAAATTCTCCCTTCCTCTCCATCTCCACATGTCATGACTTTGTCGACCACTTTCTACTTGGCACCCCAAACAAGTTTTACACTGTTTTAATTTCCCATAGCTAACCATCTCATTGTGTAGGTACCAATCAATGAATTGGATCACCCTGTTGACTGAAAAAGTTCAGCAGATAAGAAAAGATTCACCAAAAAAGGGAGAGTTAGTGAGAAAACCTAAATCTATCTGTTGCATACATGCATTTTCACACGTCTTCAACTTTTGACAAAAGCCCCTGGACGTTTTGTGCTGTGGGAGTGACAGCTGGTTAGCAGTAACGTGGTAATAAAGTTGTCCACCCCCTTTTGAGGAAAAAGATGAGCTTTTGCCTGTGATGGGACCAGGAAGGTGTTTGTGGGAGTAAAGGAATGTAACCCCGCCTCCCAGCCACTGTCTCTGACGCTAATTGCAACAGGACTGTTATGGCCTGGGATGCTTGTGTCCACCATTGTCTTTCTTCAGTCTATTGTCTCCTGCTGTCTGACAATCGGCAGCTGAATGAGACCGTGTTAAGCCAAGCAGATCCCCACCATCAGATCCCTTTCCATCCATTGTCATGCAGTGCTGTGGATACTGTATCTTATATAACCCATTGGCCACACCCACTTTCAGTTTAAACTTACCATCACAAGAAATATTTCCAGCAACATTCATGCAATCAGTGTCTTTCTCCACTTCACACTGAGTAGGGTCAAGGAGGTCACTGGCACCTGTTCCATCTGTCTTTGGGTGAAGGTGGGGTGGACCTTGGACAGGTCATCAGTCCATCTCAGGGGCGTGAACAGAAACAGAATAAACAGGGATGCTCAAGGGACAACCCCTGAGCACCACTGGAGGTCATAGTCACAAGTACACATACAGGGGTTGACTTGTGCAGGTGGTGCAGCTTTTTGGAGGGGTTGCACCTTAAAGAGAAAACAGGAGTGTCTTGCAGTTCTCTTGCTGCTCGTGTTGCCATCTTAAGGCACGTCTTGAAAATGGAACGTACCATTGTTGTGCGTGTGGTAAGTGTATTGTGAAGTTTTTGTAAGGGTAATGGTTAAAGGTGTGGTGCCCCATATGCAACACTCCAGACTTTAATAAGGTGCGCGTACTGGCTCTTTACTGCTCATACGCCAATGCTACACACACGGTGTTCAGGTGATACGTCAGTGCCCATAGGACGCATGTAGGATGCCACAAAAATTACACTGGTTAGTAAATTTCTTGATTAGCTAATCATCCTGTTGGTTTTTTTTTTTTAAATCCCTGCCCTACCTGCTGCTTATTCACTAGCTCAGGTATGTTTTCCCAATAAAAAGGGCTGTAAAAGATCCTCAAGTTTTGGAGTTTGACACCTGAAAAGATAAATGTTTCATTTGCTTGTTCACTATGGGGATTAGACCAAGAACCCACGGATGTGATCTCCTGGTTAGTTTAATAGAACATAACTTGAACACAGTGAAGACAATTCGACCTCACTGCAATGGTCAACACTGAATTAGATTCAACAGCTGTGAATTTGGATTTGTTTGAAGTTTTTGTGACACCTTCCGTTGGGAACTGGTGCTTTTCTGATTGCTCAAATGAACTGAATCCGATTTGGAAGACAGAATTAAAAAATGCATTTAAAGGGATCAGGAACATTTTCTGACTTTTCAATAAAAATGTTGTGACATGCTGCATACAAAAATTAAAGAGGTTCCTTCCAAAAACTCTTATTTTGTGTGTTTTTTTTAGAGTAATAAAGTGGACAAAGTGTCCAATCCCGAACTATTTGCTATTTCTAAACCAACTCAGTGTCAGGATCACATGGATGCTGGAGCCTATCCCAGCTACTGTTGGACAAAGGTGGAGTAAACATTGAGTAGGTCACCAGTTTATGGCAGGGCTACACAACCACACATAGTTACAATTTTGGAGTGTGGGAAGAAGTGGAATTGCTGAGAAAAAACGCATGCATATATGGGGAGAACATGCAAACTCCACACAGAAAGGTCCCAACCAGGATTTGAACCAGAGCCTTCTCACTGTGAGATGAGACTGCTAACCACTTCACCACTGTTTCCCATACGCATGGTAAAACGTTCGGTCAAGTTTTCCCTTGAGCTTTAAGGCTGTCATGGCAGCTGAAGGGCAGTATCATGTGAACAAGAACGACATGTATACATTCTAATGTTATGGGTTTTTACCATTATATAATTAATTGTAAATATAATATTAACTTTTTACAATGGTAGTGCGCGCATGCTTAATTCCTTTTTACTTTTCTGGAAATTCTTTTGAAACATTCTGAGACCTCGTCTTAGAAACAAAAAAATTGCTGTTCTTTTATCATTTTTGGTTTCATCTGGAGCGACTGGGGAACCTTTATCTACAACATTCCAACTTTGTGGAATTTATGAAGCCATTTTGGCCTTTAAGTGTACTTTGCCTAATGCTTGATAGAAAACCAGGCTCACAATTTTGCTGCATTTGGTAACAACAACAACAAAAAAGCTCTAAGTTTAGTCACAGCACCAAATCTGAAATAGTTTAAATCCCTATTTCCCTAAATATTTTTTTTATTTATTTTTTAAATCTATGATACATTGTGATTGTCATTTGTAAATGGCACTGTAGGCCATATATTCTTCATATTCCCTTTGCATTCATGGTGTCTGCTGTAAAAGAAGAATTTTTGACAAAACTGAGAAAATCTTTCTGACCACACTGCTTTTTGAAAATATTTTCTAGAATCAAATGTCAAAATAAGGATAATAAGGCCCCACCAAATTGCCCTGGTTGAACATAACAGTGGAAATGCAAAAACACAAGTGGAGCAGCTTCAAAACATCCAATTAATGTGTTTGCATCAATCAAAAACTGGCAGCATCATCCCTAAACTGTGCTACTTGAATAATACGTGTTCAACCGTGGATGCACTCTGGACTTAACCTGCCAGCTGGCTCTCTTTGGGCAGAGTAGAGCTCAGACTACTCTCTATTTCCCTAAAAACAGGCATCTGGAGGTGCAGGCAGCAAATACAAGAGTGAATATATTCATCCCCATGCTGCTTTGTTAAGTCTCTGGACGTAAAGCTGGTGTACCCCCGTGCCCTCCCGGGTGACCCCAGAGGATCAGAGACCAGGTTGTCGAAACATTTGTAACATTTGGCCAAAGCAAATCTCAGGCTGCCTGTTGAATTGAAGCTCAAAAAAGAGGAGAAAAGAAATCCCCCTGGAACCCTCAAAACACTCCCTGTGCTGGACCGGGAACCCCTTCTTGTTGCTTATCCCTCACGCACACACTCACACACATAGAGCAGCGAGGCTCAACCCCTCACAACCTCCAGCAAATCCCCTTTATCTTCTACCAGCCAGATGGGGCCACTGGAATAATAGCTAAAGCCCAATGAGTTCCATTCAATTTGTCATGCTGTCTAAAGGAGCTTGTAAGCTTCCCATTTGCAGTTATGTTATAGTAACCATGGGAGGCACTGCAGTGTTAGGACTTAATTACCTTCTAATAGCTGCAGTGGAGAGAAAGCCCCCAGCCAGCAGAACCAAACACCGTCCAGCCCCAGAGACACACAGGCCTGGAGGCTGGAGGCAGCCCAGGTCCACACATTTGATTATGTGTTAGATCCCCTGCCCCTCACACGTACCTGGAAAGTAACTCAGGTAGGGTTGAAGATGCCACTCTGGTCAAACTTCTGCTTGTGCATCTACAAACAAGTGACCTGTGCAAGCTGTGTTTTATGTGTTAAATGTGCAAGTTTAGGGACTACAAAAAAAGGTTGATATGTATCTATCTATCTATCTATCTATCTATCTATCTATCTATCTATCTATCTATCTATCTATCTATCTATCTATCTATCGATCTATCGATCTATCAATCTATCGATCGATAGATATAAATATAGATATATAAAACTATGCAAAGAGAAAAATTGTAAAATATTTATTCTCTTAATAACTCAGATATTTCCTGAAAATACCACAAATCACTCAGTAAATCAAACTCTATT
The DNA here is from genome assembly GCA_014656515.1 of Oryzias celebensis. Classification (NCBI taxonomy): domain Eukaryota; kingdom Metazoa; phylum Chordata; class Actinopteri; order Beloniformes; family Adrianichthyidae; genus Oryzias; species Oryzias celebensis. The sequence goes on along the minus strand of BNCR01000017.1, from coordinate 10,358,728 downwards.
TATTTATTTAGTACTTAATCCTGCAAAGTCCACTTCATCAAAAAAATGAAAAGTACTTGGAATTGAGATGTTTTTTAAACCCCTTCAGTGAAATTCAAATTGATCCACACATTTTAAACATGTTGTAACTGTATTATAAAAATGTAATTATTAACATATTTAGTATTTATTCAATACAAAAAGTATTCATATATATAAAAAATGAACAACAATAAAAAAGCTTTGAAACATTAGCAAAACTTTTCCTGTCAAAAGTGTTTGTCAAATTTGCTGGAAGCAGCCATTTTGAAATGAGCAGGAAAAGCCCTTCTACTGCCCCTAGTGGAATGCTGATGAACTACAGTGCAGAAAACATGGACCACATTATACAGAATGGGTTTTTAAAGAAAGTTTGGGTCACGCTAATGAGATAGGGGTCTCAGAAAGATATCTATCGTATATGATATGGATGGTTATAAAGCATTAAATACAACACAGAGTTGATTAAACAAGTTTCATTTAAAACAAGTCATTTTCAAACTAAAGACAAAAAAACAGAACAACACATAAGTTCCAATAAAACAATTCTGAATGAGATTTGAAAGGAAAAAATTGTCAAGACTAGAAAGACAGAGGTTAAGCTTGACAGACAGTTAACTTAAGAAGATAAAGAGCTCGCAACAATCAAGAAGTAAATCAGCCTTTTATCTCATCACAAAGAAAAAGACAACTTTTTCTCCAGGAAATACTCGAATTTTACAAAAAGTTATAGATGGATAGTAATGCAAAGCTCCTTCATAGTCTTTTCTTAAGAATTACTGAAGAGTTTAATATCTAAAACTAACTCCTGCTACAAATCTCACTGGTTGTGATTTGAATAATTTGAATAAAAGTGAGGGTCAGCTCTCCACTTCTTTTGGTGACACTTAACTCTGCATTGAAAATACAGTTACAAAGCTTCATGCAAATCCAAGAGGGACACAAAGTACACTGGAATAAACACAGAACCAGCAGCGGTGGAAGGCGGCATCTCACGTTCTTCACCATAGAAAATAACAAAAGTGAGAATTTTGCTTCATTTAGTTCCAAGATTTCCCATAAAAAGGGATTGAGGGGGACAGCCAAGACGCATTCATCTCTTTCAGTTCATTTGGCTCAACCGCTCAACCTCCCGTTACTGAAAAAGAAACTTTCAAACACCCTCCTCTTCTTCGTCTTCTTTTTTTTTATTTTTATTTATTTTTTTGTTCTTTTTCTTTTTTATTATGGAGGAAGATTAGCAGGATTAAGTATGCCTCACATATGTTCCTCCTCACCACTCCACAGGGCCTGCTGCCACCTAGTTTGACTGAGAGAAACTGAGGTAAGAAAGGGGAAAGTGAAAGAAAAAAGCAAGGAACATGAAAATGTTGTTGTGAAATCTGGTCTTTCTGTGTTAAGTTTATTTTTTCAACTTGTTAACATCAAATATGCAATTATTTATTTTTTTAACCCGTATAGAAATGTCAATTAAACACCTGATATGCATCTACTGTAAGATGCCAGAACATCTCTGACAACTCTGTTTTGTATACTAATCTACTAATAGATATATCCACATATAGAGGTCTACCACACATCTGCCTGTGGTCATCTAAATTTTGGATATTTTTAGAGCCTTTTTTTAAAAGAAAAAAATCAGCAACTTTACATTTAGCTTCAGAACCCACTGAAACCCTTTTGGGGTCACAGGTTTGCTGGTTCTAACCCAGCTGTTTAAGGTGGAGTACACCCTAATCAGGTCACCAATGTCAGCATACAAACTTCACACATAAAGGTAGCAGGGATTTGAACTTCTTGGTCTTGATCTTCTCACTGTGAGGTGAAAGAGCTAACCACTACACCACCATGCAGCCTGATTGTTCACAGACAACTAGTGATCACAAAGTTTACAATCCAAGAAGTAGCAAACATTTCTACTGAAATGTACTTGGGGTTAAAGGTCTAATGATGTGTCCAGTGAGAAGATATTGCTCAAATGGCTTGCTTACAATGTGCAAGGCATGATGGGACTGCAACGCAATTAGCTGACAAGTTGTCTGATAAAGAACTAAACAATTATGTGCAATAGACCTCTATGAATTGATGTCTGTCAGTGACATAATCCATATCTATAGCTGTAAGCTTTAAAATAGCAATGATTTCAAGCTCTAGATGTGTCAGTATCTAGTAAGAACCAACACCCATTTTTCTTTAAGGGGAAATTATGAGGGAGATACCCCAGACCAAGTGGTCCACATAAAGCATTTCTGATGTTTTTCTGTTACACTACACAGGTTCCTATGGGTTAAAATTTAACATTTAATTATGGAGGAACCTGGCTGATCTCAAACTAAAACTCAGTACTTTTAAAATATTTTTGCCCCTCCCAAAACAAAACAAAACAAAGCAAAACAAAACAAAACAAAACAAAACAAAACAAAACAAAACAAAACAAAACAAAACAAAACAAAACAAAACAAAACAAAACAAAACAAAACAAAACAAAACAAAACAAAAACAAAAACAAAAGCAGACATCAGGTAATTTAGAAAACATATATAAAAAAAATCTATGGGATATGTATATAGATATATATAGATATATATTTAAAAATTTTTCCCAAATGTTTTTGTGTTTTTCTTACATTTATAGTTTTTAGATTTTGCATTTTATTAAGACTGAACTTTAAAATAATCAAAGTATCAACTTCCTTTTGTATTTTTTTTTTTTTTTACATAACCCTAATACCATTAAGTACAAATATAGGCCTATAGACTAGCTTATGAGCTTAAAGTTTAAAGTCAATAAAAAGGAAAAAGCTGTTAAAAATATGAAGTGACTTTGACTGAAAATAATCTTTGAAAATAAAAATAGCAGGTAGAAATGAAAAATTGGGGGAGGAAACCAGTTTCTGACTGACAGGTGACTTGTTAGCCTTGGAAAACAGTTTCAACTTTCAAAAATCAGTTGCGCCGGCCGCGAGGCCCGTAACCATGACAACGGCACAAAACGGAAGTAATTTACGAACCAACAGACAAAATAAAAGCATTTGTTGTGGTTTGTTAGTTTGGTTAACATTAACAAATGATCTGTTTTCTTTTACTTTAACAATCATTTATCATTTAAATTTTGACACCCTTTAAACGCAGGTTAAAGGGTGTCAAGGGTGTTTTAGGCAGTAGAATAAACTTTTATTTTGTTTATTTGTGTCCTTTCCCATTAAACAAATGGAGAAAAAGTTAGTACTGTTTTCCCTTGAATTTTTGCTTTATTTATATCAATCAATCAAAAAAAATAGGCGCAATTATAGTTTTTATTAATTAAAACAACAATTATATTCACTTTTTATTTACATTTGTTACAATTTACATTTGTTTCAATGAAATGTGCCAGTCAAACATTGTTTGAAGTAGAAGTGTTTATTCTTAATGCCTCATACTCGGACTCTGCATTGGCCTTAACTTGTCGAGGCAATTAGAGCTGATTGGGTCCGACTGCACAATAGGCTACCTGTCACATTAGGGGACAATGGCGCCGTCAGATCCGTTTATGGTGGGGAGGGAATCACCAGCTCGGGCCCTTCTGTCAGTCAGGGGCCGTCTGAGCGCCAGCAGCAGCAGCAGCAGGCCACGCCGCGCGCGCGGATCGCTCACGGCGGGCTAATTGAAAATCTGCGGATCATAACCGTTAAAGACAATTTTACACACTTCATTAAGTGACGTTTCAAGATGCACTTCCATGGCAGCTGCTGCTGGCCGACGGCGGAGGGGGGGAAAAACAAACGGAAAACATCGCATTAACCCGCGCACATGCCGACTGAGAAGCGCATCCATGTGCCGCCTTTTTTTTTTTTTTTTTGAAGAAAAGGGACAAATGCCTAAACCACATAAAATAAATTTAAACTAGTAGATTAAAAAGAAACTTTGATATTTTTTTAAAGTAAAAAACAAATAGTTTTTAAATAAAAAAACAAACAAATTCTAAACATAATAATAATAAGAAGAAGAATAAGAATAATACTAAAACATGACATTTCCTGAACGATAATGAAATTAATCCAAGCGACGGCCAACGTCTCCCACAAGAAGGAGCCATATGTGGGAAGGAGTGTGTCTGATTTCACTTAATTGTAATGCTGTGTGTTGGTCATTACATCAGGTTGGATGGACACCCTCCGTCACACATTCACCCCCCTCCTGCTCCCTTTCCCGGCTGCTGATTGGTCGCGGGGAGGCAGCCGGGACAGAGGCTGCGTTGTCCTGGTGACCCGGCCTCTGCGCTTCCCATCGCTCTATAAAAGCGCGCGGCCGCTCCTGGCGTGCCAAATGGACTGTCACACGCGATTTGGAGTAACAAGTGGAATTTGACTCATTAGGTTTTCTCATCTGCGCGCTTCGGACACCTGGTAAGTTCTTTAATTTTTTTATTTGAAAGAATAATTTTGACGCAGCTTTTTTAAGTGTAACAAAGGATTTGTTTGCAAAGTTTAAATTATATGAATAAATATATGACTAAAAAAAGTGTTTCTTTGGTTTTCTTTTTGTGCACAAACTTGCTTTGGCTTTCAGAATTGCTTCACTGAACAGTTCTTTTCTTTTTTAATTCAGAGGATCCTCATAAGATGGACTCGGATACAAGTCGCGTCTCGAGCAGACCGTCCTCCCCAGAGGTGGATGACATCTTCATCTCCACCCTGAAGAAGTCCGTGCACGGCTTTTCTGGCGCGGTGTCCTCCACACAGAGCGACTCTCCGTCGGAGATGCCCGGCCTGCGCGGCCTCTCCAGCGCGGACGAGGAGTCTCTGGCCCTCCGGATGGCGGCCAAGAAGGACCGAAAACTCCTGTCCGAGAGCGAGCTCCAGTCCATCCGCCTCAAGATCAACAGCCGCGAGAGAAAAAGGATGCACGACCTGAACGTGGCCATGGACGGGCTGCGCGAGGTGATGCCATACGCGCACGGACCGTCCGTGCGTAAACTCTCCAAAATCGCCACTCTGCTGCTGGCGAGAAACTACATCCTGATGCTGAGCAACTCGCTGGAGGAGATGAAGCGGCTGGTGAGCGAAATCTACGGCAGCAGCGGGCATCACGGGGGCTTCCACCCGTCCGCGTGCGGGACTATGACGCACGCGGGGCCGGCGCACCCGGCCGCTTCCCACGCCTCTCACCCGGCCGTGCACCACCCGCTCCTCCCGCCGGTCTCCACCGCGTCCCTGTCCGCCCCCGCAATCTCCGCCGTCACGTCAGTTAGACCCCACCACGGACTTCTCAAGGCGCCCGCCGCCGCTGCGGGGCCTCTGGGCAGCAGCTTCCAGCACTGGGGGGTCGGCACGGGGATGCCCTGTCCGTGTAGCATGTGCCAAGTGCCCCCTCCGCATGTGTCCAGCATGAGCACCATGCCGAGGCTGGCCAGCGACTCCAAATGACTGAACTTTTTCATGGAACTTTGTTATTGAACACATTGAAATACTTTAATTTATCATTTCCCCCCATCTCTGAATCTTTTAGAAGAAGTGAAGTCATCTCACAGGGACTCTCAAATTATGAAAATAGTGTTTTATGATAACTAACTTTCATTGTAACTGATGTTTCTTTTCAGATCTCACAAAAAAAACTTTTTACATTTTAATAGATCACCAATCTGCTCCTTGAGCCCGTTTTTCTGGAAATGTTCCCAACTTTTTTGTGGACAAAAAAGGTCTCAAAATATGTGTAAATATGTAGATTGATCATTCTGTTTAAATAGATGTTATATATTATAGAGTCGTGTTAAGGTGTGAAAGGACCCCTGCATTTCTTACATGTTGCACGCTTTAGTCGTTCAGCGTTTTATTTTTTAAGTATTGCTTTTCTCATAAAAACAATGAATCACTTTGTTTATTTTTTTTAATTAAAAAAAAACAAATTGAAAATGATATTTATTTAGTTTTTTGAGTGAGAAGGTTCCAGATGAGTTTGTGGTTATGTTTGGGGTTTGAAATGTAAAATAAAGATTATTAATTGACATTCAGAAACAAACTTGGTGAGGTTTTTGTGTGCGCTCCTTGGAGAACATTTATTCTGAAAATCAAGATCATTTAGAATTTCAGTATTAATGCCTAATAAATACCACGATCTCACACAAGTCTTTCATCATTTTTCAATCATTTTTTAACCTACATTTTCTTTATTTTGGTTTATCCAAAGCTCAATCAGACACATATTTAACTATCCCTAAAAACAATACTGTTAGTTATGGTTTTCATTTCTGACAAAAAGCCTTTCTTTCAATTTCTTAGCATCTATCAGCACTTTTTTGTAAGTTTTCTATTCATTTATTTCAACTGAGTTTCATAAAATGTTTTAACTACACAGCGATGGTGCAGGCTGATAAAGGCCGCTACCCACGACAGGAGAAAGAAGCAGCTGCACAGCAGATTGTTCACGCTGTCGCAATATTTTCCCAAAGCCTTTTGAAGCTGAAACGATATGAACTAAATCTCTGAATATTCATGCATGCTTTTGTTTATACATCTCATTACTGGACTTGAATTATTCAGAGTCTTTTGGTGTTTTGTAGGACATCTAAAAAGAGGAGGTCATTGACTGCAAACTTTTCTGGAGTTGATCCGCTGGTAAATTTGAATGAAAACACCTTTTTATGAGGTTTTTGACAGCAGATTGATGACTTTGTTGTATAAATTTGTAGAAAAAATGTGAAACTGTGGTAAAAATTGTCCCTTGGCAACCAAATAGACATCTGGCATTGAAGATCCACCAACACAGGAAACCAAAAACACCATAAATTGTAGATATGAAACAAAATCTATTCTAAACTGGAAGTTTTGTTGTTTGTTTTTTAGTTAAATTTGTGTCAACCTATGACTCAGTGCAGGTGTTTAAACCAAAAAAACTCCACAAACCTTTAAGGAACTCATGACCAAATGAAGAAGTACTTTCAAAGTGGATTTTTTGTGAAGCTTTTTGCAGAACTGCCACTTTCAGTCTAATCAAGTCAAAGAAGAATCAAGCAGTTTTATAGACAACAAAAAAGTCAATGATTGTTAAATTGTCCACTACCCTTCGAATGAAAGCCTTGCACGAATCACCTAGCAATGCAAACAGTTAAAAGATATTAGAAGATATTAAATGTGAAATTAGAATATTACCTTTCTAAAAAACAAGCATGTAGTCTCAATTCAATTCAACAACGTTCATCAAAATGTCAAAATTGTTAGTAAAAAAAAAGGAACTTCAATGATAAATTGCTTAAAAAGGGTTGTGGGTCTCCCGGTCCCCAAACTGGATAAAATACAGAGTTGTGTCAGGAAGGGCATCCGGCGAAAAACTCTGCCAAACCAAATCTGGGGATCAGTGAAAGCGGAGTAGTTGTGGTGAAAATCCCAAAGCCATATACTGTGTTAAAATTAGTAACGATGAAGCAGTGGATCAGTTCACTCTGTTAAGTGGTTATTGCCCATGCTTCACAGAAAGAAGGTCCTGGTTCAAACCACATGGGTCCTTTCTTGCATGTTCTCCCCGAGCATGTGTGGGTTTTCTGCATGTACTATGTAGGCTCCACAAGTTAATTGGTGCCTCTGTATTGTCCCTAGACATGTGTGAGTGTGTGGCTCTGCAGACTACCTGTTTGGGAGGATCCCACCCTCACCAGCAGTCGCTGGATTGGCTCCAGTGACTCCAAAAGGGATTCAGCGAATTCAGAAAATCTATGGATGATGATGATAAGAGACAAACTCTTTTTGACTGCTTTTGAAGCCTGAAGAATCAAGGAATCCCTGAGGAATCACAGAGAGCTGATGAACAGTTCTACAAAATCCTTTCTAATAAAACCCACAAAACTGAATGCTTGGCTTAAAACATGTAGTGTAAATATAATTTTTCAAGTTAAACAATCTTTTTCTTTGCTATTTATCTTACATTTGAAATATGATAACTCTTTTACTCAAATACTGCATTTAACACCTGGATAAACTGATTTTTTGTCAACATTACACCTCAAATCTGCAGATAATTGCCAGATTTTGGACAACCAACCACACATGTACTGGTGATTTTTTCTAAAACTAGTATAAACTGTACAGTAGAACACATTCTATATAATAAACAAGTGGGTTTCAAGTTTTTGTCTATTTTTCTACCTCTTGCCAAAACACCAACTTTCAAAAATAATAACCTAGCACTTAAATAACTCAAGAATCTTGTGATTCTTCAACTTAATCTTTCAATGATTGAACCAGTAACCAATAATGAAAGATCCCAAACTGCGATTTTAAAAATAGTTTCTAAACGTTGTCATCTTTTCAGCGTCTCTTGCTATCTGAGTTTCATATTAGCCGTGCATTCACTGGCCTTTCACTGGATTTGAATAAACAGCTCCTTCTCCTCTGTTGGTGGCAGGCTGATTTATCCACCGGCGCTGAGAGTCTGAGCTTGATTCTGTGACAGTTTTACATATTCATAACTTCGGACAGAAGGGGAGCCATCAGTCCTACACTGTTGTAACTGGATTTAAACCTCAGAGAAAACACTGCGCAGATGTACAGCCTTTCTGCTCCGCTCATCGTGTTGTGTTAGCTGAAGGGATTAAACACTGGTGGGATGCATCAAAGGTGGCGGGATAACAGAAAGAGAAACAGAGTCTATGATGTAGAGAAGGAAGAATAAGAGAGAAGATAAACAAACAGATGCTGTCAGGGACAACAGCAGGATTTAACTCTTACAAGGGAAACGATGGAGCTCTAAGGTGAACATGAGATCTCAGAGGTCACTGTTTCCCATGAGCTAAAGTTTACTCTGTTTCACTTGTGTTCCCCGAACTAGTTTCAAAACGACAAGGAATTCAGATACAGACGAAACGAGAACTGCATTGAGGAGATGGGAAAATAAATCAATTGCTTGCTAAATTAATTGCATAACTCAGGATCTTCAGACATTGTTTGATGTCAGCCTTTTGAGGAAACGGAGATGCAAGACTGGGTTCAATGTGTGTCTTCTTTGCTAAACTATGACATAATAAAATGAACAAATAAAGTTCAACGAAACATCCTAAACACGTATGTGGAAAAACACATTTCTTTTTGTAGTTTAAATATTTATTTTATGCCACCCCCCCACCCCCCCACCCCCCAAAAAAAAAAAAAAAAAAAAAAAAAAAGGATCATAGTCTGTACTGTCAAAACTTTGCAATCTGGTTATCAGGTAGGACGTTTTTTTTTTTTTTTTCAAATTATGCAGTTAATAATAGTTAAAAAACATTACAATATTCATACGTATTTGTGGTTAAATGCTAATCTCAACTCTGGCTTTGTAATGATGGAAAAAAATGATTAAAAAAAGCTTAGGAGTTGCTTGTTAAATTTGTTGAGGATCATTATTTTTTTGCAGCTTATATAAAGTTTGCCATGTTACATTTAGGCAATTTTTAGGACTTTTGTTGCAAAATATCCTTAAAAAATGTTTCGTTTGTCATTCTAAAAAAAGAAAAAAAAGCACAGCCATTTGTGCTAACAATCAAGCATGGTAGTGGAAGGTTTATAATTTGGAGTTTTCAAGTTATTTGCCTTTTTACCTTGCAGTGAAATATTTAATGCACTTGTGCTTAAGTATTTAAAAAATGCTGTTGTTCACCTATAGGCAGGAGTTTCAAAATTCTTGATCCCTTGATCAAACTTGGTTCACTTACAGTCAATGGCAAAAAAAGTAATGAGGGTTGTGCTGAAGTATATAGGAACTATTGAACTAATGGGCTAAATTTCAACAAATAACATCTTCACATCTGAATGTATTTCTAGCTATAAAAGAAATCACTTTTTTGTTTGATTTCATGTAGATGCTAAATAAAGTAATTGCAAAGCCACAATGGTTTGATGCATATTTGTATCAATAGGCATCAAGGTGGTAATACACATCTGAACAAAGTAAAAGCCAAATTCGGTTCTTTTAAAAGAATCAATAGTTTAACATGTTTATACAGGAAAAGGCTGTTTCAGTTTATTGCTATTTAGTAGTTAATCTCCATTTCTGACTCATTGCTTCTGCATCATGTCAATTAATGACGCGTGACAGTTGTTTTTGGCTTATATAAAAAAGCAGAATTGCTCGTTTCAATTCAAACTCCAGATTACCGAATGTAATCACACACATACATAAAGAGGTATAGTGTTCTCAACACGAGCGCAATGAAAAAGCATTAGAAACTTGATTCTTTTGGACTTTTCTTGGACATTTTCTGAATTTTTTTGAAGCAAACACACTGACTCTGGCTCTGAACTCTTTTACATTCCACAGTAGGATGTTTAGCATCAGAGCTTTGTGAGTGGTTTGCACCCTTTGCAGGAGTCAAGTCATTAATCAAACACAACAACATCCCAACAAGACTTCAAGAAAACATGAATAAATGAATATTATGACAACAAGAAGAAATAGAAGAGAAAAAAAAAGCAGGACACCACAAGGGAAGACAATGTCCCAGGTATCACCAGGCTTTAGTTCAGGACATAAAACCAAATCCAATGAAGGAACACGGTGGAAACCACAGATGCACTCTACAAACTTTAAAACTTTAAAATGAGAGAAATAACGTGCTTTTAATGAATGAAAAAAAACATGCTGCATCAGTGGAGTCCAGGCTGAAATAAAAGCTGCAACAATTCTCTTTAGGCCACATTTCTGATAAACATGCAAGACCTGCAGCTGAATTTTAAAAAGTGCACACATTCCAGAGGTAAACATCGGTTCCCCAAAATATAAAGAGATCTACATGAGTTTAAGCTCAAAAGGTCCTGGGTGGCGCTTGTGACTGATAATCATCGAAGAGCAGGAGATGAAATCTTCGATTGGGTGCATCATTGCATTTTGTAAAGGCCCAAAGGGACAAAAAACAGAAGGGAAAAGAGAGTGAGAAAATGAAAGAATCAAAACAAGAGAGCAGAAGATCCATTGAGTGTGTTTTCTTGTGGTTGAAGAATTGTCCCCCGTGGCTTTGAAAAGAAGGGATAATCCAGTCAAGTAAGCAGACCTTTGGATATTCATGACCGACCGAGCGGCTCGGCGGACTGAAGGAGGACACAGTCAGGATGGGATTAAACATCAAAGTGAGTGTGAGGAGCGCAGGATTGGGACATGAATCATCAACCGCAGAACCGCAGAGGTCTCAAAGGGGTGCCATGGGGCCAGCAGGGACCAGTTGTCGGCTGTGCAGACAGCCCTTTGAACGACTCCTGGAAACGGACCTCCAGCCTCAGTCAAAAGAATGACGCGGTGTGGTGCACACCTGTCACCGTGGGGAAATATGAATTCAAAGCATCATCCACAGCAATAGTTCTGATTATATTCAGTTATCTGATCCCCTTTTGAGTTATTTTAGAATCGTCCCCTTTTAACTGGATTGTGCCATTTTTAGCCGATGTAATAAAAAAAAAAAACAGATTTTAAGGACATAGTTTCTGTAGCAGTTCTTCAGAAATTCAGCTCTGAGTGGTTGGCGCAGAGCAACCCCGCCCCACTTCCCCTCCCTTTTGCGCAGGGCTCAGAGCAGGGAGCCTGTGGTCCGTCCAGCGTATTTTTTACGTCACAAATATGCTCTTTCTCCAACTGCTTTTTTTTGTCTGATCCTGATTCACAACCATTAGAGTAAAGATACAATCTCAAGCTGATGTCCTCCATCAGCAGAAAATGTCACATGAACATGTTTTAACACCAAAAAACCATCATTTTCACCTAAATTAGCCTTTAAAGACATTTTAGAGTCATCTCTGCTGCATGAATAGATGGTTTTAGAGCAGATATGAACAAAATCCTAAAAGTGAGGACTATAATACTCTATGTTTGAGCAGTCATTTGTGTTTCTATGTGAAGACCTACTGTTGTCTTTGTTGGTTGGACCGCCCAGGTTAAGCTGATCGGTGTATTTCCTGAGGGTCGTGCCCACATCCCCAAGTTCTTTAGCAATTTTAAAGATGTCAAATCGCTCCTTAAAGATGTTCTGGTGGTTGCTGGCACTATCTGGCTGTCAGAAACTGTTAAAAGCAGAGATTGCAGTGCTGCCTTGTGTCATGGATTGCCTCTTGTGTTTTGGTTTCTGGGTTTTGATTTGTTCTGTACAGGTTGGCTTTGACTTCTAGATGCTAACTTACAGTTAATAAATATTGACATGATCGAAGAAACAAAATAGAAGCGCATAACAAACATACATTCATTTCTGTAACTTTTTATTGGTAAAATAAATGATTGTGACCTAAATATGTTTTAAAGTGTTACTATAAAAATGGATAAACAATATTACAGATTTTTTCCATCTTCTTGTGAGTTATCTCAAAGCATCACAGACAAAAACTTGTGTTAATTGTTTTGTCTTGATGTGGATTTGTGTATTTCTAGGTTCACAGCAGTCATGACACCATCAGATGCGCCAATAAGTACAACCCTAATTTGTCAAGTTACTGGAGCCTGCTATCATGTTGCACCGCAACATATGTCAGCTCTCTGAGTTGTCGCTTCCCCGCGGTCCCATGTTTCATAAATCAAATTAGCACCACACTCTCAGTGGGTGTCAACTGATCTACAAGTAAAATGAAGAGAAATCATTTTTCACACAAAAAAATGACACAATACACTAAGTAGGAGAGCAGCTCGGGAGCCGGTCTGATCATGGCGGAGGCCATACAGAAAGAAGAAAGTGCGCTGCTTCAGTCTGATCTTTTGGGGCCTTGTTGGGGACTTTAATGCGTTAAGAGTGTGTGGAGAGCTGGAGCACAGTAGGAGGTAAATGAGCTGAGGAGAAGGAGGTTGTAAGGCGAAGAGGAGCCCTGTAGTGAGAAGATGGGGTGGAGGCATTGTGCGCGTGTTTGTGTGTTCAGAACGGGGTGTAGGCTGACAGATGTGCCCATCAATGCCTGAAAGAATCATCTTACATGCGTTGCATCCATCTGCCTGCTTTGTTTACCCAGATTTTCTCAAAAACAGACGGACATAAGATTACATTAACACTTTCGGCGCTGTCATGGAAGAAAGTGCATTGTGTTTTTGAAAGTGAAATCGAAAAAAGGGCTGCAGGCTTGATCTAATGAGCCAACAAGTCCTTTTTTCCCTTTTCTATTGATTACGTCACAGTAAACACGAGGAATCAAATCTCTTTGTACTTTATTTTTTTTAAAGAGGACTCTCTTTGGACTCTAGTCAGCTGGAAGATGTGATCCCTGCACCATGTCCTGGTGTTCTTCTTGGTGTCCTAGCTGGTTGAGCGTGTCTAAAGAGAGGCACCCGGGGACCATCCCACCCAGCCTGCCAATCCATGCATTCAAATAAACCAAATGATTTTCTTGAAAATCATTTTAAAGAGTTTTTGAAACATATGATCACATGTATCTAAATAAAAACAAGCACTTAATCTGCGTTTATGTGTGCCCAGTGACGTTGCTTAATTTTGTCCTGTTTTTGAGGTCCATCATACGGCCGTGAGCTTTCATTCAAAACTGAGTGTATTTTTGCCGCGCCGCCCTCCATACAGATGAGAATACTCTCTAAAAAAACCCTTGCTCCTGAAATAAAACCTAAAAAGAAGAAGTAGGTCTGTGTTTTACTTTGGACGAGGATTCCTGTGGAACCTTCACTTTTGTGAATCCATCATTGTCATGCTTATGTAGGACGGGGAAGTTAAAGATACTTCGTGGGGGACGTGTTAACCAACACTCTCATATTAGCAGACACCCAAATCCCTGGTGGAATTGTTTCAGGGCAGAGCATCTGCTGTAACAATGGATAATCACTGGATCTGGTGGTAATTTTAAGTGACCACATTGGAAGGTTCGAGTACCTGGGTTAGATGTAAAAACCTTTTGAATTTTCCTTATATTTATATAAAAAAAACAAGGGGTCATGCAGCTTCTAGGAAAAACCTGACCAACTGAAGGTGCCAGTGAGGCTGTGAGTGACATGAAATATGGACGTGGCAAATGTCCATCTGTATTTAAACAGCCATGACCAACTGAGCGTGTGCAGCCATTGAAAGTGAAGCATTTAGGCTCTCTTTCACAAAAGGCCCAAAGGCTAAAACGTTACACCCCTCCCACTGTCATTATCCCTGCCACACTATGATCAGCTCCAAATGCCGACTATCCCAGGCCAGTGCTCACAAAGCATGCTGGGAAGGACAAAAGCAGACCTTCAGCCGATTGGTTCCACCTTATTAACAGCTTGTAATCTTCTCATGTCTTTGGCCGGGCTTCACAGAGCAGGGTTGTTGCGAAGAGACGAGCGTGTCCTCCGTCTTTGCTTTGATGCACAGCAGCTTTTTTCCCTCTGAAAAGTCCCGCTCTGTTATATTTCCATTGTTGCCGTTGCACCTGTTTAACACATAGAGAAAATCAGTCACTGGCAACTGTTAATTTCTCATTACAATCTCTTTGCACGTTATAAACAGAGGACTGGCTGGGATGTCAAAGCCTGCAGCAGCAGCAGGTGCAGCTCCTCGTGTGAAGCGGCTGCTGGCTGCTATTTCAAAAAATGTCAAAAATGAATTTTGCTTCCGATGAATAACAGGAAATATTTGCAAATCCCACTGCTGCACTATAATCAACTTGTGTCCATCAAGATAAATTCATTCTTTACTGATTCTCTTGAGACGTAAACCCACAATCAGTTGTAATCATGACACCATCTTTAACTGTCTTTTTATCTATTAAATATTGATTACAACTTCCTATTTAAGTGCACCAAAACCTTTAACTAATATAATCTGTGTTTTTATACCCCGACAAACTTAAACTGCAATACTTACTTGGCTGTCGTCTCACACGAAAGCTTTTTCTGAAGATGATGCACAAGAAGGCTCGCTAACAGTTTGCTGAAGACAAGCAGAATAAGGACATGATTCGTGGAACCATGCCCTGTGATCTGATGAGACCATGAGAAACCTATTTGGTTCAGGTGGTGTCAAGCGTGACTAGCGTCAACCAGGTGAGGAGCACAAAGACAAGTGAGTCTTGCCTACAGTCAAACACGGTGGTGGGGGAGTCATGGTTTGGGGCTGCATGAGTGCTGCCGGCATTGGGGAGCTACATTTCATTGAGGTAAACACGAATGCTAACATGAACTGAAGCAGAGCATGATTCCCTCCCTCCAGAAACTGGGCTGCAGGGCAGAATTCCAGCATGATAATGACCCCAAGCACACCTCCAAGATGATCGCTGCCTTGCTAAAGAGACTGAGGGTAAAAGTGATGGACTGACCAAGCATGTCTCCACATCTAAACCATATTGAACATCTTTTGGGTGTCCTAAAACAAAAGGTGGAGGAGCGTAAAGTCTCAAATTTCCACCGTGATGTCATGTCCAGCGGCAGCCTGTGAAGCTCCAGTGAACTCCATACCCAGGATCATGGAGGCAGAGCTGGACAATCCTGTTGGACACTAAAAATATTGACACTGACCATTTACTCTAAGGGGGGTGTACTCACTGTTGTTGCCAGGTGTTTGGGTATTAATGTCTGCTTTGTGATTTGTGTATTTTGAAAGAAAAAATAACTTATACTGCCATGAAAGATGAACACTGACTACTTTTTATTGTGTCAAAGAGTCATTTACGCAGTGTTGTCCCATGAAAAGATATAAATAAACATCTTCAGACATGTGAAGGGTGTACTCACTTTTGTGAGAGACTAAAGCTGAGAGTTACAACTGTTGCCAGCCAACAATATGTGGGACGATACGTGGAATATATCAACAATTTACACAATTTGGAAAATCGAGACAGACAAACAAACAGAAACAAATCGCAATCAATAATTTCTCCTTCATGATAATCTTTTAAACAGTTGGCACTTCCATGACTTAAAAGGGATGTCCTCCATTCATCACTAGCAAAGTCGAGTCCCTGATTAGTCAAAATTCGATCTGGCCTAACTTAACTGCCAAAAAATGGTCATAGAAACTTGTGTATCAATGTGTGGAAGCTAGAGCTTTGAATGCGGAAGCTCAAAAGGTGCAATTATGTGCATTTACATGGACTTTGTCACCTGAACGCTCGTTACCGAGGGCGATGTGAGAGTAGCTTGAGGAGAATATAGATAAATTCAAAATATGAATATTTTTGATTACATTTTTTTAAATTATACACACACACATATAAATGTTTCCACACACATCATCAAAAGGACAAAACAAGCAGACAGATAATAAATTAATTTCTAAATTGTTGTTGAATAAAAAAAACACATTTATCTATCTATTTATTGTGATATAGTACATCAAACTGACAAATAAATAACCAAATAAATACAAACATGAAAGTTACAGATATAAAATGCACATTTTTTTGTGTCATAATACGGTTTAAATCAAAAGAAATCCAATTAAAAACAGTTAATTAGTTCATTTGAATCCTCTTCAGTGAAGAAAAAAAAGTGTTTATTTGTTGTTTTTCTGTGGAAGTATTACTCCGGGTGTATTTTTCATCACGTATTGGAGGATAAATTGACCCGGGAGTTTTGGCTGAGGTGTCTTCCTGTCTCGTCAGCAACAGGAAGTGGCTCCAAACAGACGAGGCATTTAGGTCCCAGGTGCAGACCCACCAATAGACAGCCTTGCCCAGATGGGTAGTAGTCCCTCCACCATAAAGACACTAGTCTTCCCCTGCCCTGGAGCCACCGGTGCTCCTGCCTGGTCCAGCCTCATCAAAAGGAGCTGGAAGCTGGAGGCGGATGTGCTGTGCCGCAGCCCCAAATCAAGCTCACTTTTCTTCTCCTTGTGAGTGGTGGAGAAAAGGTGGGGGAAGTGCCCCATTCTGGAGGACACCAGCTTCTTTCTTTCTCTTCTATTCTGACTTCTGTATGCGCAGCTCCTTGCAGGTGTCCTTTTTTTCCCTTCTTGACACAGAAGCAATCCCAAAGACGGTCAACACCATTGCCGTCGGCCTTCTTTCACCACTGGGTTTATTACCTCTCATTGTTAGGCGAGCACTAGTAATCAAATTGAGCTCGCCGGCACGCACACACTCATGGTGGCTGCCCGCACTCTGTTCTCCTGCAGGTGCGAGCGCCATCCGCCTGGGCCTTTTCATGAAGCCCTCTCTTTCCTGTCAGTCTGCAGCCGTCCATTCAGCTTAATCACAGCACCAGCCGGATGGCTCCGGACCTCTGGTGGGGAAGGGAAGCGCCTCCTCACTCATCTTTTCCTCCTTGATCGACAAGAGAGAAGCGGCTGGGCCGAAAGAAAGGGTCTTCCTCCCCTGCATCTCCTTCTGCTTTCATCGCAAACAACTTGCTTTCTGTTTGTGACGGTCCTGTCCCTCTCCTCTTCCCCCATGCCTTCCTTTGCTCCCCTTCAGATGGGCTTAACAAGAATGAGGAGGGGAGTGCAAGGAAAGGACGGCCAGACTCGCTGTGTGACGGGGTGATGCTGAGGTCCTTTTTTGTGGCTCATGAATGGCACGTTTGAGGTTTCCAGCCTTGCTCGGTGCCCCAAGCCAGCTTCACCTGTGGACAGAGTCAATTGGCCTGTTGTCTGCCTGTCTGGAACCATGCCCAGTCCTCTGCCAGCTAATTTGGTTAGCGAAGTAGCTCGAAACCCAACAACAATAACCCGCACCTCAAAACTATCAATTAACTTCCCGTGCACCAATGATGAATCCATTCACTGTTTGCCAAAACTGTTCTCTGACACAATTAAAACCCTCCCTGACGGCGCTAATACCTGCTCTCTCTCACTTAACCAACAACTGAGGATTTAATGGCTTCCAAGTTGTTAAGTGATTGTTGTGGAGCTTTTATTAAGCACATAATGTTCTGTTTCTTTTATTTGTTTAGTGCTTTTAATTAAATTAACTCAAAAGTGCAATCAGGGTTTCCCGAGCTCTCAGAAACCACAGGTCTTCTCACAGAGAGGGATGCTGGGTTTACACAGTGGGGCTAAAAGAGCTCATTTGGAGCGCGTCAAGCAGGATTTGCAGTATTTTTTTTATTTTTTTTTTCCAGTTGGATGTGTGAAAACAGCAGGTCATTTGTGGGACAAGAGTGTGTCAAAGTGAGTCAATTAGGTGTTTTTTCATCCTAGATTCTGCCAAATGCTTCATGAAGGCATCCTAGCTGGTTAAAATAAACTGTAGAAAGCCAGTGGACATATGTTCACATTTATAAATGTGTGAGACACTTAGGCTATGTCAGAATTCCTGCCCTACTCCCTCCCTATTAAAAATTATATTATGCAGGAGTATCTAATGCCCTGGATTTTTAAAAGAAATTCAAACATAATGCTCACTTCTGTTCATTTGTAAATGTAAATATAACATCACCAATGGCACAAAGAACAGTAAAGGTGATTAAAACGAGCATTTTACAAAAATATCTATGAGTTCTGATGATGAAAACTTGGCCGGTTTATTAAAAAAAATAATTAAAATACATTTTTTTTCCACAAAATTATTAAAACCCAATGCATTGTGGTCTATATTCTCCAAACTAGAGAGCAAGGATGCACACTGGGGTTTTTTTGCTGAGACTTCTGGGAAATTTCCAGAGAACTCTAAGATATCAGAAATATAACTTAAGAACTATTCATGAAAGTAACAAACATTTTAAAATGAGAGGTAAAAAGTGGAAAGCTTATTTCACATTCAATCCAGAGATGATTAAAAATTATATGGAAAATTAAATGAACTGTTCTGACTTTTTAAAAGTCGATTTTTTTCAGTTTTTGAGGAAGGATTTGTTGGATCAGAACATGTTACTTTATGTATTTTGTTATTAACTGGTACAATAATATCTCATTGATAAATCTATGTTTTGTGCTCTAATTCAATTCTCCTCTCCAAAAACAAAAGCAACAATTACATTTAGTGTAATATTTACATTTTTAATATTCAGGATTATTTATTTATTGTTGAGCAAATGTTTTGGGCTAAATCTAACCACATTGTAACACATGTATTGTATAATCATATGAAATTGTGTTTTTGGTGTCTCTGGAGAAATTCTTTAAGCCATCATGTCAAAAAAAATGCCACTTGATGATTAAATGCACCCCCAGATTCATAAAAATGAATGTGCACAAGTGTGTTTCTTAAGAGCCCATCATGTGTCGGGGAGGAGTTGTTCCGAGGTGGGGCTTTGAGAGCAGCATTAAGCTCACTTCTCCTCTGTGTGAAGCCTCATTCTTGCCTCACGCAGCTGCAGACACAAGATATGACTGAAATGCCACTTTAGGAGGCTCTTATTTATGCACTTGAAGGGCCAGAAACCTGAACAGGCAGAAGTGAAATTGTCTTTGTGTTGGATGGCAGCTGGCAGTTCTCTTCCAGCGAATGGGAGATCATAAGGAGGAGGTTGTGAAGGTTTGATTTTGGAATTTGTGGATTGAAAAAACAAGCTTTTTATTTAAGATATTTCCTTTAAGGTGTTTTTTTTAGGTTTTTTTTTTCTTCTTTTTTTTATATATGCCAGTTTTGGGAAAGGCAATGAATGTTCTGTCTAACTCAGCCATCAGGGCCCAGGATCAGTCACTCTGTGGCCCCGGATCTGTTCAGGAATTACCTCTCTGCCCTCCAGGCTTCAACCTGAGCTCCCGCATGAACCCTGCACCCATGCTCAGCCTCCAGAGTGGCCAAAGATCAACTAAACCCCAGAGGGAGCTGAGCCCCGAGGAGCAGCAGGAGCTCCGGAGGAAGATCAACAGCAGGGAGAGGAAGCGCATGCAGGACTTGAACATTGCCATGGATGCTCTGAGGGAGGTGATGGTCCCCTACGCCTCCTCTCCTTCCTCTTCTGCTTCCTCCCAGTCCCACCAACCCGGAGCTCCTCCAGGTCGCAGACTTTCCAAGATCTCCACTCTGGTTCTGGCCCGGAACTACATACTCCTCCTGGGTTCGTCCCTGCAGGAGATGCGACGGCTGCTGGGGGAAGTAAGCGTGGGGATGGGAGTCAACACAGGCCCAGTCCCCCGTTTGCTGCTGGCTGGAGGGTGGCCCCTCATCTCTGGACCTGGTCAGCTCCTGCTCACTCAGGAGTCACTGCTCTCCTCAAATCCCCCCTCATCTTCATCTTCATCATCCACCACAGCTAAATGCACCCTGCTGTCTCCAGGCCACATGGAGGTATCAATGGCCCCAATGCAATGGAGTTCTCCAGGGGCCCCTGGTGGGCTCCTGTGCTCTTGTGGTGTCTGCAGACTGCCAAGATACAACCACTCCACTTCAGCTCCCAGGTTCCCTAAGTGACTCTGCCAAAAAAAGGTTTCTGTGGGATGGACTTGATACATGTTTGCAAACTTTTGATATGAATTTTTATTTTTCTAACATTTTTTAATTGCTTAAAGTATTTTAATACAGTACTCACACATTTGAAGCACTGATTGACTCTTCTTTCTATATATTTTAAATCCATTAACATGCTTTGGTTTCAAGTTGAGATGAATTTTATTTTGATTTTTTAAAGATTTGATTAACTCCTCAGATTTTTTTTTATAATAAAAGTGGACTAACACATTTGTACATTAGTGTTTATCATGACCGAATGTGAGTTTTGACAACTTTAATGGCTAAAAAAAGGAAAACTGAAAGCATGTGCCCAGGACTCCTTTGAAATAAAGACTATTTAAAACTAAAGTCTGTGTTCAAACATTCCCATCTCAACACAGAACTTGTGTTTGTTTATGCTGTTAATTCAGATAATTATTCTTTCAGTTATACCTGAAATTAAAATACATTTTTTTTAAATTACATTTTTTTTTACATTTCAACATTACAGTAGAAAATTATTTTTATTTTATTTTTTATACAAAGTGTTTCTTTGAAAAATATGATGCAAAATAACCTTTAGTTTGTCGCTCAAATATTGAATTACAGTTATTGTTTTGGGAAGAATGGCATTCTATAATTTAGCTTTTAATTTATAGTGGAAACTTTAAAATGTTTATTTGGTGCTTTTCTGTATTTGTCTAAAATATTTTTATTATTTACAATTACACTATTGACCAAATTTTAAGTTCCTGCCAAAAACAAAAACCTCACACAAGCCGCTCACATTAAAACCCCTTTGCAGTAGGCTGCAATACTAAAAATAACCACTAGGAGGCGGGTCATAAAGTCACATGGAAACATGTTGAGAATGTTTTGTAATTTAAAACAAATACAAAATTACAATATGAGCTCTTACCCTCACTTAGGCTTGTATTTTTCAGTCAAATCTGAATTATTTTCTCATTCAAATCAATTTTATTTATAAAGCCCAATACCACAGCTGTAGCCATCTCAGGTGAACGTCAAACAGACTAGCTTATGTACTGTATTCCTTGGTGTTTTTTGAAATAAAACTGTGGGGGTTTAAGATCTCTGAACCCTCAGACCATGAAAACTCATTTGCGTAAACCAAGTCACGCCTCGTGTTCCAAATTCAAATTCAAGCAGGAAGTTCTAACTACATCTTGCAGTTCCATAAATGACCACTGGGGGTTGGTAAAAATGTAAAAAAAAAAGGTTGAATTTTACAAAAGAAATATAACGATGCAAAACTCCATGTCAATAACAATGTTTCATGCTCATTGCTCTGTTTTTTGACAATTGTGTGAAGAGGAAAGCATTTTAGACCAGTTGCTATTAAGAATTCTTCGTCCAGACTGATTGCTTGCTTCCTGCATTTTTTGGGTAAGGCGGTCTAAACTGTGGTCAACATGGCTGTCCCAGTTCAAGTTCATTAATTAATTTTGCTACTCAGAATTCCACGGGTAATGATTTCTGTGTTCAACCGTATCTCTGCGGGACCAGTAAGCTACGTCTACAGCTTCACCTGGAAATCCATTTAGTGGTGTAACCCTTCGATCATACGCTTTCTGGTGAGTAGCAGGACGGATTGAGTCCCATATTAGAGTCTCTGTTCTGACCAAGCAGCAGCTTTAAATCCTCAATATCCAAGAGTAAAGGACATTCTCCTTTGAAAGGATTTTTACATTCAGTCCAGTGACTCTAGTGCATGTTGTTTTTGAGATCACAACTTAAAAAAATTAGAACAAGAATGGTAATTCAAACATAATGACTGAGTAATAGATGTTTATTTTTCAATAGAAATTGATGGGATTTTGGCTTTTTGGAGCCAGCGGGTAATTCCTGTTTGGAACACAAAGGGAAGGGGGTCACTTAGTCCAGTTCTTTTAAACAGTCAAAGGTTGGGAGTTAGCATAGTCACGGTAACGTTTGCTTTAGCGCTATCAGTCTATTTCTGTACGTGTTGCAAACAAGTTTGGGAGTTAACAAGTAGACTTTTAGTGAAGTTGAGTCGAGTTACTGATGTAAGCCTAATAAAATGGCTATAGCTGTCATATTGGACTTTATAAATAAAATTGAATTGAATTGAAGTTTGACCGACTGATGGATTTATCTCTCACCTTATAATTCGGTGCACCCTAGAGTGTGGAAAATATGGTATTCCACTTCAGTGGGAATTCTATTTTTAGGCTAAATGTTACTGTTTTCCCCTGCTTTCTTCCAAACTTTTACTTTTTTTGTCATTTCTATTTGAAATCACTGTTTTTTCCACTGATTTCGTGTGCTGTGATCAATTTAAGCAGAGTATACTTAAAAAAACAACTTGCTAACTTATGCCTCCTTTATAAGCTGAGTTTCTCCACTCCAATCATGTTTTTGAATTACGGTGTTCCTAGTGGTCTTTTACTTATGGGCAGTTTTCTGTGTTGTTTTCTAGGACATAGTTTCTGTAAAGATGCAGGAATTCTGCAGGATGTCTTCTTGGACAAGGAGGGTGATGCATTAGAATGGAGCTGGAGCAGGGAGCCTGTGACGCTCCAACTGTACTTTGTACATAACAACTACAAGCTTTTTTAAATGGCTATATCTTGTCGATTCCTGATTCACAATGATTTGAATAAAGGAATACCCAGAAGTGCAAATTTAATCTTAATTTTCTGCACATATGTCATCCATCATGCTACAAATGCTACAAAGAACATGTTAAAACCACCAGAAACATCATTTTCAATGAGTGGATCTACAGTAGTTTTTCACAGATTTTGTGTCCCGAGATCAATTTAGGCAAAATCCACTCAGAAATCTATGCAGGAGCAACATTTTTTTAATGCTGTTCAATTTGTTTTCTAGTGCCTTAAAATATCTTTTAAAAGCTGATTAGATGCTGAGTTTAAGGGTTCACCTTCTGTTTACGTGACTCACAAAAAGCTCCATGTCTTTCAGCCCTCACTCCAACAAGCAAAAGATCAAAACATGTTGTTGTCCAGATTATTAGCCTCCTTGGTCTCCTCCCATCTCAAATTCCTCATGGTCCTGTGTGTTAAGGAACGGTGAAGGGTGATTTGGTGTTGCTCATTACGCTCACTTTACAATATGTTCCAACACCCAGAAAATGTGTCCCAGAATGAGGGTTCACTCTTGCAAATTTGCCGCCTCTCTGGAGAACAGCAGCCTGGTGGGGAAGACGTTCTCAGCCACAACCGGGCCTTTACCACTGCCTGCATGAATGGTTGTAATGAAAATAACCATAATCATAATGTAGATCAAATGCTGTCCTGGAAAATGAGGATTATAGAGGGTAGATATGTGAAAGGTGGTGAGTGAAAGGAAAGGAATCTGTTAAGATCAGGGAAGACAAAGGGGGCTGGATACCATTAAGTGAGATTACGTTAAATAGGACTTGATTTTCTTCCAAGTGAAATGAAGAAGGAGAAAAGCTTAAGAGAGAAGGAGGAGAGGAACGAGAGAAGGAGTGGGGCTAATTCATACATCAAAGTAAGATTACCAAACTTCACGTCTTTCATTTACATATAGCTGCTTTATATCTCAGGAGGGATTAGCTACCTTGCTATTTTCTCCAGATTGCTCTCCATTGTCCTACCTTTGCCCACCATCCACTTCCTCCTGCTCTCAGGATGGTTCTTGTCCTTTCTTTTCAGTTTTGTGTTTTTGTCTGAGTCGAACTCCTTAATTTCTCCCCCCTCTGATTCTCAGCTTTTTTTTTTCCTCTGTGTTTCTACAAGAGGCTCTCACTTTCTTGTGTTGGGTGGTTTCATTGTAGCAGCGATGCAGGGGTCCGGTCAGCCTTTGTGCCAGCACTTTAACTCATCTCCATTTCATCACTGTGGATCAATGGGCCAAAGAGAGAACGTAAGACAATGCAAAGACATGCATGCACACACAAACGTTTCTTCCTACAGGCAGACACAAGCCAACAATTCTCTCTGTGACATTCTCGTTTCCTGCATGCTGCATGTCAGTTTCACTCAGTGATTTCAGATCATTTTAGATAAAAAAGTTTCCTTTTTTACTGAAAGATTTATCATTTGCCAACAATAAGCGTTTTTTTGTTTTAGTTTTCCTTTTTTTTATTGAATTTAAGCTTATTGATCAAAACTTTTTTCTGTATCTTGTTTTTGTGTACAATTTTTAAAAATGAGAATACCATACTATTCTTTTCCATAATTCCATTAAAAAAATTACTTTCATAGAGTATAGATTCAGGGCCCACTGTTTAATTGATTTCAAGAACGTCAGGCTAAATTATGGAAATGAATGCACTTTTCTGTTATATCTTTTTTTTTTTAGATAGGATCTGTACATGTTTGCAGTCTTTCCACCAAGAGTAGGTTCATGAAATATGACATGA
Source organism: Oryzias celebensis (assembly GCA_014656515.1). Taxonomy (NCBI): domain Eukaryota; kingdom Metazoa; phylum Chordata; class Actinopteri; order Beloniformes; family Adrianichthyidae; genus Oryzias; species Oryzias celebensis. The sequence continues at coordinate 10,334,114 of BNCR01000017.1, read as the reverse complement.
TTATCTAAAATATTTTCAACATTGTTTCATCATGAGTATTTTATATAATACGTATAGATTTCTAAACAATTGTAACCATAAATTAGGAAAACAATAAATCCTTGCAATAGAAAACTTTGTCGAAGCTTATGATGGAAGTAAGAGTGAAACGCAGTGAAACACAAGCGTGAGAAGTAATTGCTCATATTCAAAAGAGAGGATGTAAACTACAAGGAGAGAGCTTATTTAAAGGGATGATGGGAAATGAGAGCAGGCTAACTCCGTACCAACAGTCCCAGCCTCACCTTAGGGGTGAATTTCTTATGATCTACAGCACAAGTTTTTAAAAAAAAATTCTGGCTAAAACAGCATAATTATAATTAAAAGACCACTGGGAACACCTACAATAGATCAACATTTGATTGAAGTGGGAATTAAACATAGTTTATGTCAACATGACGGTTCTTCTACTTTTTTGTCTGAGAGGGTTGAGCCACCAGCAATTGTTGATGTCACCCAAAAATAAATTCTTTCTGAGGGTTTTCTTTATTTGCAACTGTGGAAGGTTGAAACCACATTAAGGATGCAGACTCCTGTATGTTGTGTCTCCAGCTAAAACCAGCTCCTTAAGCAGCCGGTTTGTGCTCCACCATGTGTCTCTAATCTGGACGGTGCACGGTGTTTCCCAGTGTTACGTCTCCCGCAGCCTCTTGTCTCAGAGTGTTGTTTGCCTCCAGCTTTTGTCTTACCGTTTCATAGCACTTAACCAGTCGACGTGGGGAGTCCTCGGCTTAGGAAGTCTTGAACCATAAATTTCATGTCCACAATGAGACGACTGCAGGGGCTGGTCAGGACCCCCATTTACTTTCCAACCCAGCTTTTATTCATTCCCTTCCTAAATAACATTAGACCCTCCTGCGCTGTCCCACTCTGGAATTCCCGATCCCCTTCTTTTTCAGCCAGGGCCGACACAACAGGGTTACTGCTGAGTTTGCCGGCCTGCCCATTAAGCACAGTGTTTTCTCCCACCCGTTTAAATCCTGTTTCATTTATACCACGGGCCTTCACTACAGCTTTATGGGCCACTGTCAGCTGTCAGCTTCTTACCTCAGCGGATCGTTTTAGTGGCATGGTGGGACATGGGTGAGAACGCAGGACATGAATTTTCTTTGAAAAAACGGAAACAATTCTTGCATATTAATTTGAGTTGAATGCCATCCTGTAAATAAATAAAACAAGAATTATCACCAAAAAAATGGATTATGACTGACGTTTCGGGTTGGTTTTGGAGACAAGCAGGCTGGAGCTACCAGGAGGACAGGACGATCAAAGAGGAGGTTTATGACTACAGAGGAGGACATGAGTCTGGTTTGTGTAATGAGGAGGATGCAAGAAAAAGAGATGGAGCATCTGAAAGAGGAAAAAGGACAGAAGGTAGATAGGAATTTAATCTGTTCATCACATATGCAGACGAAAAACAAGATATAAACCAAAGAAAAGGGTTTCTTTAAAAACCCACTGAAATAAAAATTTGGTTTTGGGTGTTTTTAACATGTTCTTGTAGCATTTTTCTAATGATGAAGGACATGTTCAAAGAAAATAAAGATTAAAACTGCATTTCCGAGTATTCCTTTATTCAAATTGCTCTGAATCAGCAAAAGACAAAAACGATTCATTTGAAAAATCTTGTAGTTGTTACATACTGACTACAATTGGTGGGCCACAAGCTTCCTGCTTCAGTGCTTCCGTTGCATTCACTTCAAGATGACTACAAGATGACTAGATCCATGTACGTCTTTATTTTCCTTATCCGAGCTGGATAGCTTCAATATTATTTGTTTTGTCGCACCAGTAATGTTAGGTTGGGGCTGTGAGGGGCTGTAACCTGGCAGGAGACAGTGTAAACAAAGGGATGATGGGAAATGAGTTCAGGCTTACTCCACGCCAATGGTCCCGCCCACAATTCAGAGGGGAATTTCTCATGAAATACTGCTGCAGCTCTTCAGAAATCTTGTCCTAGAAAACTACACAAGTTTGGATTGAGGCTAAAACGGCGTAATCATGATGAAAAACACTGGGAATGATTTGAAAATAGATTAAAAAAAGGTTATTGGAATGAAACTTTTGCAAATTGTATGATGGTTAGAATCTCATGAATCCTCTTTTATTCGCTTAAGATTAAATAATCTAATCAGTCAACACAAATGTAATTTATTTATCAATTTGTGGCAAAAAAAGTTTCTCCAAGTTTCTGGATTCGTGTTCAGCCTATAATACAAGAAAAATTACTAAAATACAGAGCAATATTCTGAAAAAATGGGGTAAAATAGGGGATGGGATTATATAATTTTGCTTCCTTCCTTCCCTTTTCAAGCAATCTAGAACTATCCTATGATTGACATGTCTTTGTATTGTTGAGATTGTGCTGTTTGTGGACATTTTCTTGTTTTGGTTCCTTAAAATAAACCATTTTCATTTCAAAATATAGTTTAATTTTTGATGCTCTAGAGTTAGACGAAGAAACGATAAGTCAAACGTGTGTGTATGTTCGAGTGTCACTGTGGTAATGAACCCCTAGCCCCCTGTTGCCCTTTGAACCCTCTGTGCCCTTGGAAGCAGGAATTCCAGTTAACATCACAGATCCGTTTTCTTTTCTTCTGTTTTTGTGTTTCTGTTGCTTCTTGCCAAACATCGGCGGGGCGTTGACGAGGCCTGACAGCCACCGGCCCTCTCTCCTCCTCTGTTTTCCTCTCCTCTTTCTTCCATTCTTTGCTCTCGCTCCTCCGTTTGAGCTTCTCCTCTTTGCCTCCTCCTCCGCTTAATTGAGTTGTTAGGCAGGCGGGCTTGTCAGACTGCCCCGTCTATGTGGGGAGTCCTGGGGGCAGGGGGGCATCCGCCTTTGTGATCCCCAAGACGGGTCCGTTTTTCACTGTTACAACTGCATGAGTGAACATGGCCAAGATTAGAATTGGGGGCGAGGAGGAATTACATTTATAGGGATGCCTTTGTTTTTTGTTTCAATAGCTGTTTTTTAGGAACAACAATCTTATTCCTTTTGCAAATACATTTGTATATTTGTCTAGTTATTTCAATGCTTTCTATAGGAAAAAAGAAAAAAAAAAGAGATTTAACAGCACAATAATCGTTTCAAAATTTCATAAGCACTTTGAAACGTCATTTAACACAATATAAATGAACGTTTAGTTTCATTAATTGGTTGAATGCTATTTATTTTTCATGAATTATTGAGTTTTGAGCAGTTCTAAGAGCTCTGCAAACCCATCATTATCTCACACAGAGGAGGGCAGAGTGGTGTGAACAAGGCAAACACTGACTGTGTGTGGAGTCATCAATCATGAGGACAGAGCACAGAAAGTGATGCAGATGAGGATTCTTCTGAGCTGTCTTGAAGCAGATGAGTTGGTGGACAACTACTGCAATCCGCTCAGCAACCGTTGAAGCATTTGAGTCAAAGAGAGTTTAGAGTTTTGGTAGAAAAAGTGGGAATTCCTTAATGTTCTCATTTCCTTTTTTATCTTAAAAATCTCTGGGAAAGTGGTCTTTTTTGCAGGGTCATTGAGATAAATTCAATTCTGATAAAACTAATTGAAAAAAAACCTTTTAATTGTTTTTCACCTCAGGCTGCCTGACCCTGCTGTCTCTTACATTTTTTTCTCAGTGATGTCCAGACTTATTTAGGGAAAAAGATTTGGTGTACCCTTTTTGGAAGTGTGTGACATTTGGCCTGCATTTTTTGAACCCATATAATAACATGGAATGCACATGAACTATTTAAGGACCCACTCCAATGACAGTTGTGTTTTTAACATGTTCTTGTAGCATTTTTCTCATGATTTAGAACATATAGAAAATAATTTAAGATCAAAACTGTATTTCTGAGTATTTATTTTAATACACTGTGTTGAATCAGGAGCAGATAAAAATTAGGATGGATCCACTTGCAGACAAATAGATCCATTAATGTCTTTGTTGTCCTCATCTGAGCTGGGATGTGGGTCAAAACTGTAAGGATGGATTGCTCTGATTTATTCATTTGCTATGCTAATGTTAGGCTGGGGGTTGTGATGGGCTGTAAGCTAGTGGGAAACTGTGTGAGCAAAGGAATGCTGGGATATCATCACAGGCAAGCTTCCGCACTGACAGTCCCGCACACGAATTTCTGATAAACTCCTGCTGCGCTGCAGAAAATATGGCTTGAAAAAAACAACACAGGCTCTTTGATTTTGGCTAAAAAATCATCATAATATAACATATCACAATAATCCCACAAGACCCCTTTTTTGATTGATTTTGATATTGATTTTACAATATAAAAAAATATTGTTGAAGTGGGACTTTTTTTTGTTTTGCCATGTGACACTCCTCATCTCTTAAAATAGAAGAGAAATAAAACGGCTTATAAAGTAATTTAGTCAATCACAATCAAGAAGTCGTAAACACAGTTCTTAGAAAGTACTGGTGACCACAAATGATTGCTTTTATGACTCAAGCCTGCAGACCAGTAGAAATTTGAACTTTGGACAGGCCTGGTCTATATAATATTAATATGGCAAATATATATTTTTAAATACAGTTCTACTACAATTAGTCTGGGCCTTCAGTTTGACATAAGAAATTCCCATGTTCCCATCATGGTCACATTTTTATCCAAAAACTATCCTTAAAATGTACGTGTTTTGAAAAAAAATAATTAAGATATAGAGAAAAATAAGATCAAAACTTGACTATTTTTATTTATATCTATGACTACAATATGGTACAAGAAATCAATCAGTTAATCGAAGTGATGACAATAAATTAAAAAAAAATGTACATAGCGTGCTGTGAAATAACAGCTGTGTCTGTTTTTTTTCTTAAATCTTATTGTCTCTGTGATTGTATTTTGTTCTTGCATTAGAAACTCTCCTCTTGTCTCCCAGGGTCCATGAACTTGTCCATCTGCTTGGGCGCGCACACCAGGACAGTCAAGGTCAAAGGAGAGTCTTTGTTTGTGTGCGTGTTTGTTAAAAATAGGAGATGTTTCAGGGGGTAGCATGTGAGTCAGTTTACATGTTACAAGGTCTGGACCAGAGCCACAAGACTTCAGCTGCGTCCCAAAGGCCGCTTCACCTCTCCTTACTTTTGAATCACACACACACACAATCTAATGCTGCTCTGACAGCTACCAGCCCCTCCCAATGAAATACACACGCAGCCATCACACAGCCGCTACCTTTCTGCTGACCAGCAGAAACCATGGGCACCTCAACCCAAGGACAGCACAAGTGCGTGTGCCTGTTTGTGTGGCTTTAGGGGTTTCTAGGGGCGGCAGCTCACTCCTTCCCTCCTCCAGCCTGCTGGAATGGCAAAACCAGCCGGCAGGGTCAGCTTTGGAGTCAAAACACTTCAGAAGAACGAGGAGAGGTCAGGCAACGCCGTGCATTTTTATCACACCGCAACACGGTTTCGACCTATTGAACAATAAACCAAAAGTATTTTTAATATCAAGCCAACAAAGAGCTCCGGCGTGGATAAAAGGAAGGTTTCGCCTGTTTATGTAGAGATGAGGAACATTTTACAGCAGTGCAATGACAGCCACTCGAAACCAGTTTTTATCCCTTCATCAGTATATTTTACAGGAGTTTCTTGGTAATATTTGTCAGCATCACACAAACAGCAGGGCTTCTCCATTATAAAACTGATCTCTCCATTTACCAAATTTCAACTTCACCAAAAAATGTACCCTAACTGTAACTTTAACCAGAACCCAATAGTGTTCAGAATTGTAGAAAATACTTTTATTAAAACGGAAACAATCGTAAGTCTTTGGGTCACCAGTCAAAATAAAGATTTTTTTTTCGAGCGATACAAGGTTCCTTTCATTTCTGATTGAGGACTTCCGGTTCTTGACGCTGACGTCTGCATGTCCACTTGCTGCTTCATAACTTTGCATTACAGTATGTCGTTAACTACTCTAATTTTTACTCTAATTTTTCTGAATTCATTATTTTAACACAGTCATACGTGGTGAATGAGTATGTGTAAATCGGTGTAGTAAAATTTTAACAGCAATAGTTTTGGTTATTTAGTCTGTTTTATGAAAAAAAAGGAGAGGTTTTGTTTTTCAAATGTGTTTTTTCACCTTTTAATTCATGTATTTGTAAATGTTAAATTTACAAGCTAAGCATTTAGTTAGTAAAAATTATATATATTGTATTATTATTATATATATTATAACATATATATTATTAGATATGATATATGTAAGTTAAATATATAATTTTAAAATTAATACTTACATTAAAATGAAATATTTAGCTTGCTAACTAAATATTTAGCTAGTAAATGTAACATTTATAAATGCATGAATTAAACGGTGAAATAACACATTTGAAAAACGAAACCTCTCTTTTTTTTCTCTCATAAAACAGGCTAAATAACAAGAAATATTGCTGTTCAAATTTTACTACACTGATTTAGAAACGGCCCCCCATACAATCATAGAGCCTAAGGGAGGGGCTTCTTCTTAGTGTTCTACTGTTTACTAGCACATGTTTGCCACCTACGAGCTCGGTGTGAAATGTTAAGGCGGAGAAAATCTCATGAATCTTGCTTCAGGCTTTTTCTTTCACAGAACTATGCCAATAAATCAAAGATTTGGTGTCATATAACTCTAGTTGGACTCAAACTGGGATTGTTAATTTTCTTTCATTATCAGTTTTCAAACGATCGGCACCTCTGTGAATTAAACAGGACGCCATCCAAACGACACTACCAAATCTAAGTCCCTGATTGTTCAAAGTTCGACCTGGTTTAACTTTGAACACGTGTTCAATGACAGCGTGTTTTGTGTGTAGAATCTGAAAATGGTGGTAAAATCTTACGTGGCGACGTGAAAACGAGAGTCTTCTTCGGAAGTCAAAAACACTTGTTTATGCGCATTTATGTCGACTTTTTATTGGAAATGGCCCCTTAAATGCACGTTCTTTTAAATCAAGATCAAGTTAACTTAACTAAGCAGTGAGTCTTTAGAGGATGCCCATTAAGGTTTCTACGGTGGCTTCCATTTTCATACTGTTTGTTGAGAGACTATTACAGTCAAACCACAACACTACAGATGTTAGGTAGCTTGTTTGAAGGCAGTGAATGATGGGTTCTTGAGGATTCGAGCGTGTACATTGGGTGTCCACCACCCTGAGTCCTTTTTTTGTGAAGGACACGGTCCATTCCTCCTGTATGCAGGTGTCATGGCTGGACCTCTTCATTTGCATACATTTGCATGCTGTCAAACGGAGCTGCTGCTGACAGCCTCCAGAGCCGACTGTCTTCCTGGACCTCGGCCCAATCCTGTTGGCATGGTTACACGGTAAAATGTGGTGAGGCAGGCTTGGAGCCAGGCGCATAGGCGTCAGCAAGAGTTTGAGTGAGGTGTCATTTGGTGGACGCACATCAACTCACATGACCTCTGAATGTCAGAGAATGATGGCAGGACAAGTGCAAGGAATATGTCCGTCTGACAGCTTCTATGCTGATTTTAATATACATTTATAAAATTCAATTTATATAGAGCATAAAGCTCAGTTAAAAAAACAAAAATGATATGATTTACAAGTCAGTAAGGATTTCCATCAGTCAAATAATAAATTATTTAAGCAAACAAGTAGCAAAGACAGAAACAACAGGTCAAATGATGGAAGCAGAATCTTTCTTTAACTGATGGTGTCTTAAGTCTATCAACAAACACTGAAGTTCAACGTTCGCTTTTTGATTCCTAAATACTCGCACTTCTTTTTGTGCCAACATTTTGATTATGTTTAGAATCTGATTGATTTGACAATTTTTACCTCTTTTTTTCCTTTTGTTAAGAAAAAAGTGAGAAGAATTTTTTTTAAATCACATTTTTGGTCAATAACGTTGAGCGTTTTTTCGCTTTTTTATTTGAGCCCCGAGAATCAGTGCAGGACTATGATATCCTTAGAGCATGGGTCTGCAACCAGTAACGCTAAAAGACCCATTTGGGTCATTTTCTTATGGACCAAACCCAGCAGAGCCAAAAGTCCCGCTCCACCGTTTGCAAAAAATACACCTTATTTATGCTGTTGTAGCCATTAAGACATCCATTTAGCAAATATAGTCTTTAAATATTTACAAGAGTTAAGATATAATAGTGTTATGTTGTTTTATTTTGCAAATGCAAATTCCCTTCAAAATAAAACACACCCTGAGTCAAATAAAATCCTCTTTCTGCAGTAGATTTACTTGAACTAAAAACACAGGAAAGTTAAGACAAAAATGGCATCTTTTGTCATTTAACTTTCAAATATAAACATGATAACATTAGTGTAGAATTCAATTTTGTCTTTTAATGTATAGATCACATGTAATTGCAATTAACTTGGACAGCAAAAGATAAGTGCTTCAAGCTGATTTTAACAATAAACCATTCTTGCAGTAGATTTCACATTTTAACATCCTTTACTTCAGTTTCTGACATGATAAAAAGTTCAACTTAAATGCTGTAAATGTATTAACTGAAACAAATGAACCAAAAACAAGAATCAATTATTTACTGAAATTGCATCTTTTCTCAAATCCAAAGGGCCCACAATGGAGGGATAAAGGAGCTGCACGTGGCTCAGTAGCCTTTCAGTTTTGCTGTCCTTTCACTTTCTCCCTCCAACCTGAAAACCTAAAAACAACAAGCTAAAGGTGAATCAACTGTCCTGTCTGACTGGAGCAACCTGCCCTTTACCCCTCTCTTCCCTTGTCCTTCTGTCCACACACATTCTTGGCAGTTGTACCTGGAGCTTTCAGAAACACTCGATTGGTTGCAGATTTCTGTACATAGGTGCCAGGAGACCCAGAAGCCAGTGAGTGAAAGCGAGCTCTCTGTTCGGCTTCTCCCGGCTTCTCATCTCGACTGGCTCTGCGGGTGTTTGTCATCCCCCGCTGAGCCAAACAGACGTGTGTTTACCGGTATACTGTAGCTGGCCGGGGAGGCTTGTTGGTGTGCAGGCCAGCGCTTTGTCTCTCACACTGTGAAACACAACAGCAGTTAGACTTCTCTCTGACAACATGCTAATCGTCTGATTTACCTCTCCATGTTTAATCATGAGGGGGAACCAAGAAAGGGAGAGATTATGATAATTGCCTCAAAGTTCTTTTGTGTTGGATCCCATCTGTACACTTTTAGACTGAGGTGTCACTTTGAGTGTGTAGGTTTGTCTTCGGAGAAACAGAACACAGAAAGTTGGACTTTCTCCTATGATGTGTACATTTTTTTTTTTTGATTGCAACTCCAGGCCTCGAGGGCCGCTTTCCTGCATGTTTTCCAACATACCATGTTCTGATTGGCTGGACACACCTGAACCAGGTAATCAGTCACGAGCAGGGCTCGGATATCTGAAAATCATGTAGACATTGCTGCCCTCCCTGGCTTAAGTCACATGCGCCAATATGAGTCAACCTCCGTACGGGTTCTGCATTTTGGAGGTTGTCCAGGCCCGTAGAGGAAGTAAAAGCAATGACTCCGGATGGAGAGATGAAAGCAAAAGTTCTCCAAAACAGTAGGGACAGTTGTGGTGAAAGAGTCACGGTAAAAGGCAGAGTTAATCCAACACAGACATGGAGGGAAACAACACTATCCAGGAATCCCCACAGGGCAAGCCCTGAGCTGCATGGCGCTCTAGGTCACCTCCTTGTGCCAATGTAGTTGATCGTGGTTTCAAAGGCATGAGAATGATTGTGGAAAGAGTGATCAAAAACTATTCAAATAAGTTAATGCTTTCAAAACAAAGCCCATTGATCACCAAACTTGTACCTTTACTTTTTAGACATAAATGACACTTAAATGTTACCTTTTTGGTTACCAAATTGATTAATTTTGTTTGTTAGATTTGCAGATTGAAGAATAAAAAATAAAATTTGCAACAGTTAAATCTGCAAAATAACAATTTCAAAAACAGACGAGCTCAAATGGTAAAATTTAGGAATCGTCTTCACACGATGCAAATGCGAAAAAATGTCTAATGGCGAGAAGAATTACAACCAAATGAAATGCGATTTAAGCAACAACGATAACAAAAATAAACCCAAACGAGGTGTAAACAGCAGAGAAGGAGGAAGGCTTTGTCTGATTGGGTTCAGAACATGCAGGATTTACAGACTCTACTCTGTGACGTGCCGCTACAACAATCGGCACTCTCTTTGACGTGCACAACGGTGGAACTGTTCAGCCACAGACATACAAGTGTCCCAGCCATCTGGCCACATACTCCCCCAGAACAAACACTGTGCTGCGTGCACACGCACAAGACAGCCCCAAAACAAATACACCCCCACTGTTGTACATATGCACACCCAGAACCCAGTGGAAATGACCATTCTGCCAGATGATACTATTTTCACATTTCTCCTAATGCCAGACTTTGAAATATTTTTATTATCTGGATGCTTAAATTTACATTTTAAATTTTATTTTAATTTTTTCTTGAGTCAGGAACATTTTTAGAGAAAAAAAAACATGAAAGCTGAGTTTTGTGCATCAACTACTACAGTCTTGATCTACTGTCAATAATAGTATGAGTGAATATTGACAGAAATAGAGGCCATAAATGACAGGAATAAGTAATTGTCCCGTAAGCCAACACAAAATGGGAGAATAATGGTTTGGAAATGATATGGTATGTTCCATACGGGAGCAGATCCACAAACATACTACTTTTAATGTATTGATGTAACAATAATTCAATAATTTTAAATAAACATAAATATAAGATGTCTTCATGTACTGCTTAGACTGCTGACATGTATCTCAGACGCATGTCTGATGAGATATCCAGCCATTTTCCAAACCCACTTAATCCCTTTTGGGGTTACGGGGATGCTGGAGCCTATCCCACCCTTTCATGAGATATGTAGATGATCTATTTTAAAAGCGTTGACAATGGTCTTTCTTTTACGATTATGCCATTCTTATCCAAAATCAAAAAACCTGTGTCATTTTCAGATCATAGTTTCTGCAGAGCGGCAGGAGTTCATTAGACATTTGGCTCTGAGTTGTGGCTGGGACCGACATACCTGACATAATACACTACTCCATCATGAGGACTAATGCCACAAGAACATGCTAAAAACTGCATTTTCATCAAAGTGCATCTTTAAAAGCAAACAAACACATGCACACACACAGTCACACAAAGCACTTTTCATGTAAAGAAACTGTATAAAGAGCAGAGAGAAAGGTTCTTGTGTTGGTGCGTGCAGGCATGTTTGTTGCAGAAGCAAACGATTGGGTGACAGTTGAATGATTCCTTCACTTGTTTTTCATTTACATTTTTACTTGTCTTTTTGAGTGGATTAAAAGATATTCTGCTTTCAGAGGCCCTAATCTAGCAATAAATGAAGCCTTGAGGGGTAAGATTTTCTTTAAAAGTGAACCAGACTTGCACAGAGTGGGGTGCATTTGAGCATGACACACACAGACTGGCTTCAATGCATTTCAGAGGCAGTGGATCAAGTGACAGACTTAAGAAAACTCAAATCTGATCATGAAAAACTCAAAAGATTTCTTTTCAGGCCAGACTGAAATCACAAAATGCTCAAACTGACATAAAACTAAACAGAAGCACTGAGGAAAAAGACAGAGAGTTGACTAGAATATTAAAAATCAGAAGTGAAACCTCTACATTTCACATTAAAAAATTAATAACAAGTTAGAGATTACAATGAAAAGTAATTAGGGAAAATTCATAGGCACAAAGAAGCAGGAAAAAATATGGAACTAAATACTAGACTAGAATTGACAGACAGTCGCATAGAAGCCACAAAATCAGGACAACTCACACAGGAAAATGTATTTCAAACCCATAGCAGACCATCGTACATATGAGTTTACTTCTGAACTTAGCTTAGTATTTATGAAAAATTAGCATGTACTCCCAATTTTTATAAAAATTCAAATCTTCAAGAGGAGAATCGTCACACCCTGTGACTTTTGGTGACCTGTCCAGGGAGGACGTCGCTTCCGCCTAACAGTGGCCAGACGGCAGGATACGGTGGGTTAAGAAAATGCATGGATGGAGGATCACCACACATACAGTACAGTCACAGTGCGATCCTGTGTTGCAGCTGTGTTACACACACATACATAAAGTCTACTTTGCAGTGTTTGAATCACATCAATTTAAAAATTCGGATCAAAAACCAGGAAGGAATCACGAATCCACTTGATTTTCAATGTAAAATCCCGCGTCCATTACTTTCAAAATAAAACTAAATCAAGGTATTAAAAAAATACATTTTGCATTAAATAAAAAAAATGTCCCCTCATAAATAAATGCTAAATTCACTTAGCAGATCCTGCCTTACAAAATATAAAATCTATAAAATTTTAAAATTGCTGTCATTTGATCACATAATTTGATGATAATTTTTGGTTAGAATTGTCATTTTCTTCTGGATTCTTAGTTTTTTTCTTTTTCTGTGCATGTCTAATGTTACAGATATTGTGCTGTTTTTTTGTTTTTTTTCAACCTTTATCCTTTCCATGTCGAGAAGCTGCACAAACCCTGAATATTTTCATTTTAAATTGATCAACTTTATGGTGATCTGTTAAATCCATGAAAACCAATTTCGTTCAATCTTGCGATTTTATTGACATGTATAGTCGTGGAATAAAAGTCTAAAAACACATTGAGAGTTGATTGTATTGAGGACACAGGCTGGTTGTGTTCATGCGTGTTTTGTATCATACAAATGCATAGACAACACAGCCTGGAAGACTGAACACACACCTGCATCCAAACAAACAGAGGAGACAGTCATGGCTCAGGCTGAATGCTGTCACTCTGGTCCCTCTTTCCTTTATCCCAGTCGGTCTTTTCTTTATTTCTTTGCTTGTTTTTCAAACAACTAGCGACAGGCTGAGTCTTATAATCTGTGTACCATCAGCATACAGCAAATACAGAGGAGTCCCTGTGTACAGTGTGTGAGACAGTTGGTGGTAACAGTGTAATTCACAGTGAGTGCTGTCACAGGGAGGGAAGCAGAGGCACATTCACTGTCTGACAGATGGCTCATACATGCTGCAGACTCTGAAAACCTTCTATTCTCACACTCAGATGCTTCAAGGAGCAGCAACTGTTTCAATGCAGGCTTGTTTCGCACAGAGATGAGCGAAAACACTTTAAGCCAGCTGGAAAGTAGCAGCAGTAAATCTCCCAGCTTGAGGAAAGCCAACATGAAACATCTTGTTTTTATAGATCCTTTAACCTCATGCCCTCATATTGTAGAGATTTACGTGGAGTTTTATTTAAAAGTCTCACTCCGATCATCTTGTAAAAGTGTTCCCAGTGGTCTTTTAATTATAATTATATTGTTTTTAGCTAAAATCAAGAACCTGTGTCATTTTCTTGAACACATAGTTTCTGCAGAGCGGCAGGATTTCTGAGTTGTGGGCGGGACTGTTGGCATAGACCAGGGGTGTCAGAATCCAGGCCTCGAGCGTCAGAGTCCAACATGTCTTCCAACTCTCCTGCCATTGAATCACACCTGATCCAAGTAATCAGTGGCAGATAAGGCAGGATTTCTGGAAAACCAGCAGGTCGGCCCTCGGGGCCTGGAGTTTAGCATCCCTGGGGTGGAGTGAGCCTGTATTCATTACCCATCATCCCTTTGTTTACATGTCCTCCCGCTAGCTTGCAGCCACTCACAACCCCTTAAGCTAACATTAGTTTTGCAACAAAAATGGGGAGCAATATTGGAGCTATCAAGCTATACAGTTTTAAGCCAGATGCCAGCTAAGACCATAAAACAAAAACGTACATGGACTCATCGTCTACAAGTGGATGCTTCACTATGGAGCAGAGCTTGTGACCTGCCAATTGCAGTTGCTACAAGCTTTTTCTACAACGACGTTATTTCGTCTGTTCCTGATATACCATAATTTGAATTAAAAAGTAATTGCCACAAGAACATGTTAAAAACACCAAAAACACCATTTTCATTGATAGGGGGTGTTTAATATAACTGTATAAAATAGAGAAGAAGCTTTTTTGTTTTGTTTTTTAGGCCAAAAGCGGTTGACTGATGCTGGGAACTTTGCTACTGCACTATAGAGACAGAAAAGAGAGCAAAGTTCATAAAGCAGTTTGAGGAGTAGTGCTGTGCTCTGTGTGAGCTCTCTAGAAGAGACGCTGGTCAAGGAGAAAAGCTACAGATCCAATCTGTGGCTGATATGATTAATATGCTTTGTGGATATGCTCAAGCTCACCTCAGAGGAATCACAATGAACACACGCATCTTTATTGTTTCTACACAGAGCAGCTTCTTAACCTTAACAGCAATCCGTGTGTACATTAATGAAGAAGAATTTTGTGTATTTTGTTTTTTTTATCAACAGATCCTCATACTGCATGCATTAGGAAGTTTTTAATTTAAATAAAAAACATGTATTTATTTAAATGAAAAAAGAAATTGTCCAAAAAAAAAATTCAAACAACCAACTATCTTTAGACAATGATGCTTCACAAAAAAAACCCTCAGTTTGTAAAACATAAAGGACTCCTGATAAAAGTAAAAAGAGCTTTTATTCAGATTTTTTTAAAAATAAAAATATTAGCATCAATTATTCTGCATGAAAATAAACAATAAAGAACAAGGACACCTGGTGGCCAACTGAGGTCATTGCACCCTCTCAAATCCAGACAAAAAAAGTTACTTTTAAAAAAAAACAAAACAAAAGACAGAACATTCATACCAATCTACTATTGATTGTGTTCATTTTTACTTTTGAACTGTGCATCATAATAATGAATGACAAACTGTCATTAAAAGACACTCACAACTTGCACCAGAAGCAGCCTAAATCGTTTTCTTTTTTCTTAAAGGACACAGAAAAAGACCTTTACTTTTATTTAAAGTGTTTATATTAACAGTGTGCCTAAGAGGGGGATTGGTTTGGTTTGATATAAAAAGTAATCTAAAAACAACAACTGACAAACCTAGACCAGAGATTTCTGCTGCAGGTTTGAACTGATTGTTGTTTGAAGGAACGAGAACCATCTTTCTCATCACCTAAAGCACAAGTTAAGACAGATCTAGCCAAGACAAAAATGTTTATAAGATTGTCTTTTTTGACAATTAAAACACATCTTAAGGTGCAGCCATAAGTGTGAGTCTCTCAGATCCCATTGCAAACACATACCCAAAAAAAAAAGATACCATCCCACAAACTAATAAGACTTTTGCTTAAGCTGTCCATCATCTTTGACGGCATTTTTTAACCCAAGAGTGAACGACTGGTTATTTAAGAGACCCACAGCAGAAACAACAATAACAAAAGCGACAGCCCTCAGGACCCCCTCCTCTTAAAAGAACAAATAAAAGCTGTGACAATGATGCCATCCAGGCAACACAAGTCCTCCATTGTTGGGGGCTGACACACCGTATTGTGCCTGGCAGACTACGTTGCCTCATAGCAGCTGGGGTGTGCTGGCAGGGGAAACAGAACGGACTGTCATCAGCTGTGGGAGATGCAGCGTGATGCAAGCAGCATTACATCACATACCATCGTCCTGGCGACCGCTGCTGCTCGGCTCAGCTCTTGTCCGCTGACCTCTGCCAGACGGCGAGAAGGGGGTTCATCTGAGGACCCGCGCTGAAGACCACTTGGTGAACTTAAACGTTAAAACGTTGATTCAAACAAGTTGATTAAAGATGCATGAAGGATAAAACTTAGGTGTTAACAGTTCACTGTTATCCAAGATTAAATATTAAGATATAGGAATCAATGTTTTACTTTATCTTTATACAGTAGGGGTTGAAAGTTTGGGCACCCCAGGTAAAATGTTTCATTATTGTGCATAAAGAACCCAAGGAAAAATGGAAAAATCATCCAAAGGGATCAGTTTACAGAAGAGACATATTTTAAGATAAAAAATAGGCTTTATTTCCATCATTTACCCTTTCAAAATAACAGAAAACAAAATAATGGTGTGTGCAAAGGTTTGGGCACCCTGCAGAGTTAGTGCCTTGTACAGCCAACAAAGAGTCTCTGAATTCTTGTTTGAGGTTTCTTCATCCATTCGTCTATACAAAAGTCTTCCAGTTCTTTGAGATTTCTGGAATGTCTGTTACACTCTGTTCTTTCCAGGTTTATCCATAGATTTTCAATGATGTTGAGGTCAGATTATCGGAAGGCCACTGCAAAACCTTCAGTTTATGCCTTTTAATGTAAGACAGTGTGGATTTTGAGGTGTGTTTAGGATTATTATCCATTTGTAGAAGCCATCCTTTCGTCAACTTCAACTTTTTCACAGATGACATGAAGTTAATGTCCAAAAGTTGCTGACATTTTGTGGAATCCATTCTTCCTTCTACTCATGTAATGTTTCCTGTGCTGCTGGCTGCAACACAAGCCCAAAGCATGAATGATCCACCCCCATGCTTAACAGTTGGACAGAGGTTCTTTTCATTAAACTCTGGACCCTTTCTTCTCCAAAGGTACCTTTACTCATTGCAGCCAAAAAGTTCTGTTTTAACCTCGTTGGTCCACAGAACATGTTTCCAAAATGCATCAGGCTTGTTTATAAGTTCATTTGTGAACTTTGTGAACCCCTCCATGAAGACCATATTTGTACAAGTATCTCTTGACTTCTTGGAAGAACCCATGATGCTGATTGTTGGGGCAAGGTCAGATGACTCAGATTATTTCAAATCTTTAAAATTGAAATCACCTGGTCTTTGCAAACGATTGCAAACCATTATTTTGGTTTCTGTCATTTTGAAAGGGTAAATGATGGAAATAAAGCCTAATAACTTAAAATAATATCTCATCTGTAAACTGATACCTTTAATAGATTTTTCAATCTTTCGTTGGGTTCTTAATGCACAATAATGTAACATGTTACTTGGGGTGCCTAAACTTTTGATCCCCACTGTACATACTAATACAAGTTCTAAAGTTAAACAGGTAACCCCAGGGTCTAATAGGTTGGTAAAGAGCTTTATACAGGTGCTACATTATGTTAATCAAATCGTTACATACTTAAAATTTGAATTATTTATATTTATTAAAGCATTTCTTATAAATAACTGGCTAATACAATAAGAAAAGAGAACATTTACTGATAATAATGTTTTGGATCTAAATTGCATTAAATAAACAACAAAGCAAATCAATTTAATAAAACTTAAATATTTTACTTTAAAAAAAGCCATATCAAAGCAAAGTCACATAGAAGTGTACATTTGTTTATGAAAATACCGCCATATTACTTGAAAGAGCTACAACTTTTGTGAAATGTCTACAAGTCGTAATGCAATTAAAATAATGTCTCCCTATTATCGGTATACAAACAAAATTAGGCGCGGTGCTGTTCTGTCAGATTTGAACTGATGAAAATGTTGACCTGCTGCACTCACCACACACACACTGGCAAACACAGATGCATGCAGCCAAACACTTTCCTCAGGTCCTAATTGCCTATAAATGTCAGTTTGAGTCAGCGCACGACTGTCTTCTGCTAAATTAACTGCTGGAACTGGCACCACCTCATTAGACAAGAGTTACACGACGCAGAGAAAACACAACACACTGGTCAACAATCAGTTTGCAGCTACTTGCTACAACCATGAACTCCTGAGGGATCATATCAAGACAGAGCGAGGGTGTGAATGTATGTGTGTGCGTGCATGTGTGTGCATGCATGTGTGTGTGTGTGTTTGGTATTCATGCATTTGTGCTTTCGTGCTCAGCTGAGTCCTCCTCAGGGAAATTAGTTGTCTCTATCCCGCTCCGTTTCCAGGTTCGTCCCTGATGTTTTCACCTTTCTGCCAGGACACTCCCACTCCCATTGGGCCACACTGTAGCTAATTGCTAAATACACTGGCTGTTGTTTCAGATGTTGATGGTAGCTGGTGGGAAATGACAGCCGTCAGGCTAATTGAGAACAATATTCAAACCTGCTTTCCATACAATCATTTAATCATTTATTTACTTAATGGAAAAGTTTAAAACATCACATTAACTTCTTCATGTAGCTTTAAAGCTGCATCTCTTCAATTCAGATTATTTTTTTAAAATGTTTCATTTACAGAGGTTTAATAAAAGTTTGATCACATCATTTCTTCATTTTTTATCTAAAATTTCCTAATTTTGCATCCATTTTTTGTATTTGTTTTTCACGTTATGCTGGGGTGGAGGTTTGTGATGGAGCTTCATGGTTGAAGACTGGAGAACAAAAAAGAAAAAAAATTGAACAAATTTGTTGACAAAAACTGAACATTTATGACTAAGACAATACACAGATGATAAACTACAAATGACAAAAAACATGAAGGAACACAACAAAGGATAAACTCAAAATGCAGAGTTTCACACTGGACAAGCAGGGAGGGGCTTCTTCTTTTTCTACTGCTGCCAGCGCATATCCACTACCTTTGGTTAAGAAGTTTGGTGTGAAATGTCAAAGTGATGCATATAATTCCAGTTGAGCACAAATCGCAATTTTTAATTTCTCCTCCATGACCAAATTAAAAAAGGTTAGTGCTTCCACGAACTAAAAGGGACTCCATCCCTCAGTCACTTCCAAATTTGAGTCCCTGATTGGTCCAAGTTCAACCTAGTTTAGTGTTCAGTTCAATGGATGCATGTTTGTGACGTAGAACCCCAAAAATGGTCGTAGAAACTTCCAGAGGGATGCACAAATGCAAAGTTTTGTATGCGTATTCTTCCTTTGGAAACTCATAAATAATAAAACTATTTTAAGCATGTATTATTGATCCTTTCATATGTAATGGCTTTCCACTCCTCAGTTCTCATTTGCAGCCTTTCCAAAGTCCTCTGGCCCCCTTCCGTACCCCTGTTCAAAATGTTCTTTGGTTCCTTAGGGGGTCTGGACCCCAAATCCAGGTTTCCCAGGGCCAGTGGGGGGGGTCATAGGCTGCTGTAGAGTTCAGAGGTCATGGATCTGCACATTATTATTTCAACGGAAGTGAAAAGTGTAGAATATAAGATATGAAACAATGCTGGGATGAAAGTTCTGAAATTATGGTTGGAATTAGGATTAGCCATGTCATAAGCAGGACAGCATGGCATGTTTTGTTGTTGTTTCTTTTTTTTAATTACAGACATTGGTTTGGGCTGATGGATGCTGAGATCATGAGAACCCATCTTTCTTGTGTCTCTGAGGGCATATTCCTTTGCTAACATTTTGAGCGTTTTGGGATCCGTTTTATAGTTCTTTAAACTCAGATAAATGTTGTCTCAAAGTAAGTCCCCCTCTGACACACACACACACACACACACACACCTCATATTCACCTCATAGAGTTAGTTCCTCGCCTCCTTCAACCTTCCATCTCAGCATTTCCCTTGAGCTTTGACCATCCTCATTAGCGGGTATTTTTCCCGTGTTTGTTAATTGTGTCCTGGTTTTAGCACCACCTGCCCCTCCCTTTGCCTACCCTTGCCCCCTCCACCCCCACCACTAACCTCCCCCCAACTCATCTGTGCTCTCTAACAGCCACTAATTGTCATCATAAGGATGTGTTCGCTGTCACAACTGGAGAACAGACTGCAGACCGACAGTGTGCAGCCTGGCTCCTCTGGCCCCCGGAGGCCTCTGCACTGCTGTCTGGGGGCCCTAAGGACCTTGCAGGCAGGAAGGCTCACTCTGTAAGTGTATCTTTTAAAGACAGGGTGAGGATTTTACTTGGCTGATGAACAGAGAAGCAGTGAATTTAACAAGGGCAAAGTGGGAATTAGACACAGTAATGAGCTCTGAATGTTTCTTAAAGCAGGATATAACTGTTCTCCAATAAAGAATTCATGATTATCTGGCAAAGAATTTCATTTGATAATAGGAACACATGAAAGAAAAGGATTTTTTTACTGTATTTTATTTTACTTATAGCATGTTGTGCACACACAGACATGCAAAGTGCTTTAGAGAAAGGCAAAATGTAAATATGAGATGTTATCTAATCCAGCAATGTATTTTTCGTACAAAAGTTTGTTAGATGAAACTGGACAGAAGTTTAAAAAACCTAAAAGATTTCACAACAAAAATTCTTTTAAACAATTAAAAAAAACAATTTAACAGTTTTGTGCAACTCTGCACACAAGTGACAAAAAGCAGAATAGATTTATATCCCTGTTTGAAGCACTGATACTAAAGCAGGTCAATTTTAAATCTAAATTGGGGCCTTTCTGTAAGTTTTCTAATGTATCTGTCAGGTTTTTTGTGCACTCTGTTTTTTTCGGCTCTAATATTACATTAATTGAGAAATTGTGAGTTTTCAGACACAACTGTCTTCCAAAATGTGCCCACTGATGGCTTAGTCAGCAGGTTGGAGCTTCAGTAAACCAGGCAGATGGCTGGTTCCACGTGCAGTGAGTTTTATTGACTCAGACAGGCAGACAGGAGCAAAGCTCAGCTAAAAGTCCACTAAGCTAAATCAGGGTCAGGGTCCAGGCAAAGGTCGGGGCAGGCAGCGAAGAGGCAGAGCCAAATCGAAGCAGGGTCAGGTAAACAGGTGATCAGATCAGGATAAATCGCTCGGTGTGCAGGCTGAATGGCAAAAGCAATACTTGGCACTGAGTGAGGCTCTGTGCAGTGCTTTGGCATTATGTGGGTGAGTGTCAATGAGTGTCAGCTGAGCGGCATCCGGGGAGTGTGCGCTGGGGTTGCTGGGAGCTGTAGTGTGTCTAGTACACTACTTTGGCTCCTGTGGGAGACGGAGCTCTTAACCCTGACAAAGATCACCAAAACATACAATTTTATTAAGAACATTAAGTAAATGTGTCAGATTTAGTTAAAGTGTAAGAACTGAAGAATATTTGATTAGAGGCTATTGTAGAATGTAATGTAAATGTATAGAAAAAACATATTTATTCATAACTTGGTGGTTAATCAATATGGTAACTATTTCTAACTTTACATTTTTTTATCAGCAAATCTTTATTCAATAAATTTGTTGTTTAAATAAACGAGTAGAACTAGTACAGACAAAGAAACGGAATAAAAAGCAGACAATGTGAATCAGGTGGTGATGAAAAGATCAGCATTAAATTACAGGGATGTTCAGGCATGCTCTTTTAAATTGATCAACTTTTCTCCCAAACATTAACATTCATAGTGATTTAGGCTTCAAAAATATGTATTGTTGTCCTACTTAAATAAAACATTTTGTAATTTTTTTTTCAACTTTTGTGAAGTAAATCTCTGTGCAACACACAAAACTTTGAAACAAGCCTCAATCATCAAATTAATCTAATAATATTTTCAGTTTTTCATGAAAGAAACAACATTTTTGCTTTTGCAATGAAGAATCGTAATCGTTTGAAGACAGCGCTGTTACGTCTGTGTTTGAACGAGCATGCGTCTTCTACGTGCACATCAGTCGCCGTGTGTGTGTGTGTGTGTGTGTGTGTGGGCAAGTGGGAATTTGTGCTTTGTGGCATGTGTGCTCCCGGCATGGGGCCATAGCGGGCCCCGTGCTGGCCAGCTGGAGTCTCAATCTGTTGAGGGGGTCTGCTGCTCAGTGGAGGGAGTTTGGCCGGACTTGCATTGAAACCCTGAGCATTTGCCCTGGCCTCCCCCTCTGACCGGGACGTGCCGCTTGGCAGGCCTAGCCAGGGACTGACAGCTCTGCACAACCCAATCCACAAGACACGGAGGAGGAGGTGGAAGGTTAGACATGCAGGAGAGACGTGATGGGATGCGAAGGCGGTGGAAACTTTAGAGGAGGGGGAAGCGGATCACACCGGGCAGCAAAAACAGCATCAGAGCGAGGAGCAAGAGCCAAGTCAGAGTCAGGGAAGCAGATTGAGCCCAACTGGAAGGTGATACACAACAACAAAGCAGCTACAATCCCCAGAAAACACCAGATTTCTGTGTTTCCACCACATTTCCTAGTTCCAGGTATGCAGAGCCGAGTTTAAAAAGGACAAGAAAAGTTTTTCATCATTTTAATCTTCAGTAATTGATCTCAATAAAATTAGAAAATTTGCTTGGTTTGATAAAAAAAAAAGACACAACAAAACATCCTGTTTACATGGAGCAGCTTCATCCATTCACACACATATGATGGCAGAGCTCCCATGCAAGGTGCTAACCAGTCCAGCGCAACCAGTGAGGGGTTCGATGTCTTGCCCAAGGACACTTTGACACACATGGGCGGGCTGAGGGGGGAACTCTGCTCTCCGTCTGCTCCCTTCAAGTCATCTATTGACGTTGACACATACAAGTTGACATCTGCAGACCACAAATTTTGCATTTAAGCCACAGAAAAATGAAGGTGCAATCAAGAATAGTCCTGCATGTGAAATTAAAAAAAGCGTCACGCCTTCACTTGGTTTGCAAATAAAACAAAAGATTTTAGAAAACAACTGGAAGCGTTCAAAGTTTGTTCATAAATTGTGTGTTCTGTTGTTCGGTCGACTGTATTCAGAACCGAACAACCTCTTTTTGTGTTGTTGGCATGTGTGTGTTTTGCTGCTCTTTCTGACAGTTTGAAGCAGGCCACCGGGGTTATATCTGAGGGAATATATTTAGCGGTCACCAGTCAACTGAGGGGACGCTAGCTGGCACCATCTGGCCCCGGGATCCAACGTTTATTTGGCACAGTCTTGGCCGAAGTCCATACCTGCTTGTTTTACACACACATAAATGCATGTACGCACACACACACACAACCCCACACACACTTTCTGGGGGTCACGCCACCCTAAACGGCAGGCTGGGAGCAGATGTCCATCAAGCCTCCCAGTCCAGTTAATTAAGCAGCATCACAATCAGCAAGAAGACAACTCTCAGGCACACACGCATGTATACGTGTACACAAGCATACTGTAGGTATCCACAACCGGACAGGCCAATGGCTGTTTGTCCCGTGTATGCCTGGCATGCGTGCATGCATGAGAATGCTCAAAAGCACACTTCGGTGTGACTTTTAGGCAACATCAGAGATACTTTTAATTGCTGATGTCTGTGGATCAGAAGAACCAGGGGTCAGCAGGTCACTATTTTACTCACTTTGGAGTCCACTTCTTTTACACCATTTGTGTCTGCAGAGATTTTAATACAACCTTATCTGTCGTTTCTCAGAATATTTGACAGAATGTTTGTGGTACAACAGGCAGTACAGGTAATTCATATCAAAAAGAAAAAAGCGATTAATCAAACACATTCAATTAGATCGTTAGATTAGATCAAGAGGTCCATAAAGGTTTTTGGAATTCTTCTGAATTACATGAGTGATCAGTAAAAATAACTAATGTGGTATTTGAAAACAAAACTACATTTGCTAATACACAATTGAATAAAGAAACACTCAGAAATACAAGTTTAATCTTCATTTTCTTGACACATGTCCTTCATCATCATTAAAAAAATGTCACACAAACATGTTAAAAAACACATAATACATGTTTTTCATTGGAATGGGTCTTGAAAAATGAAATGAAAACAAACAACCGTCTCTGTGTTTGACGGTGGGAATTATTCTTTTCTTTGAAGTCAGTGACTGTGTCATAGGAAAAACTTGTTGGTTTTGACACTTTTCATTTATTAGAAAAATTTGGACATATCTGTCGTCTGTTTTCGAGTTTCTGCTCAACTTTTTTCACCCGTTACTGATTTCAATACTTAAATACAATCTTTGATGTAAGATGTGAACTTTACTTTCACTCACAAAACAGAGTTCCTCTCATTTCACTCGTATTTGATGTGCGTACGTTATCGGTCTGACAGCCTCAGCGTTTGTGGCATCATATCAGAGTCGCTGAAGGGAGTCAGTGTCTCTCCACCCATTGTCATTGCAGGAATGAAGAAGGGGTTTGTGTTATCCAATGAAGCCTGCCGTTATCACAGACCTCTGATCCTGTCATGATGCTGACATCATCCCATTGCCTCATTTTGGAGGAGGCATGATCTGCTGCAGGACAGGAACTCCAAACTCCAGCGCAGACATCCATTGAAAAAGAGGAATTTTTGCCTTTTTGAGGCTGTGTTCCTCAAAGAAAACGACATACCTGGAAAGAATTACAAAGAATTACACTTCAAAAAGAATGAAACTTCAAATTCAATTAGACATGGCAATAAAATTATTTTTAAAAAGGTCTCAAGTCACAAAACTAGAGTTTTTTTACTCTTTAATTGGACTTGTGTTTAGAAAAGCGCTGCTAACGCTGTCTGGTACTTCAACATCTTTTGAGCTTATCTAAACTTTTTTACTAATTATAGTGAAACTATAACTTGTTTGCAATTTACCACCAAACACAAAAACAACAGGTTTGTGTAAAAATTAACAATTTTCAAGCATTATATATTTGTTGATGTTTATATATCAGGACGATTAATTTTTTTACATATCTCTTTATACACTTGTGCATTGGGTTTTCTGTGTTACTCCTTCTGAACGCATCACAGAATTTAGATCGAAAAAAATAAATGAATTCCTCTGATGAGTTCATGAAATTAAACTCTTGCTCCATCTGCTGGTGAAAAAAAGCAAATCAGCATGTTCACCAGTGTTCATGAGAATTTACCAAGCTACAAAATCATATTAAGCTTTCCATCCATCCGTCCGTCCATCCATCTTCTGTACCCACCGAATCCCTTTTGGGGTTGTTAGGTTGCTGGAGCCTATCCCAGCTACTATTAGGTGAAGGTGGGGTACACCCTGAACAGGTTGCAGGACCACACACTCATCCACACACACCTAAGGACCATTTAGAGCCTCCAGTTCACCTGTGAAACATGTTTTTGGACAGTGGGAGGAACTGGTTCAGGGTGAACCCTACTGGGATCACCTCTAGCGACCCCCAGACCTTGCACAGGACAAAGAGAAAAGAAAGTGGTTGGGTTTCTGATTTTCATGGATACAAAACAATTATGAAAACTATGATGGGCATTTTATTTTTTACTACCTTAAGCATCAGAAAATAATTGCTGTAACTCTTTATTGACAACAACATAATATAAAATGAGTTCCAGGAAAAACACGCTTTGCATGAAGGACCACAGTCTTTATTTAGGATTAAAAACATCCTTTTACAAGAAAGTAAAACATGCCAAGACTCATTTTAATGTAAAAAAACAGTTATTAGTGAGTCCTCCTGCCAGTTGTCTGTGTTGTTGTTTATCCTTTGTCAGTGTGTTGAACGTGACTTCGTTGTGTGCATTCAGTCCTGTCAAGCAAGTTTCTTAGTGGTCGCAGCCGAACAGCTCCAGGGAAATTCTATGTTGCTCGGGAAGGGCCCTGGCGGCTACAAAGGTTAAAGGGCTCTCAAAGTGGTAGTAATGGTTTCCTCTGAACACTTTCACTCCTCCAGGACCGCACATGGCGCCGTCGACCTTCTTCAGGATAGAGAGAGGGCGTTTGTTGCCCGCAGTACGAGGGGTGGCCTTCAAATCTACATCGTATATGTGCTCGTCTGAGGAGACAAAAAAGAAGGCGGGTTTTTAGGGGGGTTTGGATGTCTCTTCAGCTGCATCAACCACCTTCCTCTCCCCTATCAAAGGTCAAAGGTCTTCCTCTGACCTTCTTGATTGATCACTCTACAGGCAGCTTTCTTGTCTCGTTAGCTCAAGAACATCTTTCCATCAAAATATTTGAAGTTTCCACATCATTTTTAGAACTTTCAATAAAAATCCCAGAATCTTTAACACAAGAATGTTAGTCCACCAACAGTTTGTCAACGCTTATAATAAAAAATCTGAAAAATATAAACTTTCACTTTTGTATTCCTCTCCTCTCTTCTGTGCATCTTTATATTTCTAGATATATTTCAATACATTCCCTTTACTACAAACTATACTGTCTTCTGCAAACATCATAGAAATGGTCCTGTTTCCTTCTATAAGTACTTGATTTTACACTTCTCCTTATCTGTGCATTAATTTACACAAATTCTCACACATCCACCCACCAGTGGAGGAATGCTAAAGGTTCGGTGCCTTTCATAGTTTGACGGAAGTCAGAAACCGAAGATTATTTCTATGAAGAGGACATAATCCCTCTTCCTCCTCATCAACATCTGGCTGTTTTTCATTTCTGAAGGGAACAAAGTTAGTCTTTTCTGACGTAACAAGCTTCATCTGTTCTCTCCCATGGCTTTAGGGTGAAGCTGATAATCTTTTTTCACCTGCACTTGCTGAAACTTTGCATCCTGTTCGTAAAAGTTTACCTCTCACAATCCAAAAATGTGATCAAAAACTCACATTAAAATATCTTAAATGCCAACGCGTTCATTTAAGTAATTCAGGATAGTTTTTAACCTACTTTTCCAAGTCAAAGTTTATCATAACGCTTCTGAAATTGACAGTTCTAGGGTTGTAAAACGCATTGGCACTCAGGCAAATGCATGCTGAGTATCTCAGTAGCAGTTCCTGTACATAAACATACTGAGTGAACAGCAAACAAAAGCATCAGGGCTTCTTTACACATCAACCTTTAGCTGATGCTTAAGCATGACCTATTTAAAAGACAGACTTAATGCCACAGAGTACAAATAAAAAAGTGTTGGCAATTGTGCTTTATTTCCTTTTTTTCGGGGGGGGGGTTTCTTTATCGAGAAAAATAATGAGCTGATAAAGTGTAATGGGGGCCCCCTGTTCAGTTCTGAACCTTCAAACTGCAGCTGAGATGCAGCTGGAAGAAAAAACTCACTGCAACAAGGCGAATGCTTCACAACTGCTTATCTCAAAGGAACAAAAAAACAGCTAAAGTTTATTGAAAAAAAAACACTAACCTGTTCAAGTTCACTGTTTTTTCCTTAACTTTTGTACAGTAAGTTGTTACTGCCATTAATAACTTATTACAATATTTAAAATAATAGGGACTTTTTCCATGAATCTTTCTTTTACGGAATTTAAAAAATGTTGCAAGTAGCATAACTGGGCAAAGCATGCTTTTTTTCTGACATTTTTTATGGCTGGTCACATGTTATCCTACGTTGTAACCTGGAGTCTCCAAACAGAAGTCTGCTTTACAGAGTAGCACGTAAAATTATTTGTTTTTTCACATGAAATATACGTTTAAAGATGCAATAAATATGCTAAACAGTTGTTCAGTTCACTTGGCAAAGGATGCTAAAGCTTTCTGGGTTTCAAAACATTTACACACTTTATGCTTCGAGCGCTTTAGATTCACTTGAGATATTGAAAATGAATGTCCTGAATCCTATACGAAGTAATAAGATTCAGTCATTTATTTAAACTTTAAAACAGTCACTCCCTCCACTAACAGGTTGAACGCTTTCACCAGTTTACCTTTGATGATGTGAGCAATATGGCGGTCCCCGCAGACAAATGCAGCCTCAATGGGGCCTTTGATGCCCAGCTCCTCCTTCACAGGCTTGGGGTAACCGTCCAGGTGGGTGTGCGGCTCACCAACTCTGTAAACGAAGAGATGATCGTCCTGCAGAGACGAATCCAAAACCAGAATGTTACTTTAGACTGTAGGACAAAATCCTGATACTTATCAGAACACGTCTGAGGTGGTTTCACTGTACTTTGATCATGTAGAGGTGACCATCGTAGGAGAAGACAGCGTCCACCTCGCTGTGCAGCTCCTTGAAGGCGTTCTCAATGGTGTCAGCCTTCAGTGTGTCGTTGCCCTCCTCCTTACGGATGTAATGGTGACCTGCACAAAAAGAGATGTTGCAAACTGTAAAATGTGTAAAACTGACCACTCTTAAAATAACACAAATGCAAAGATCTGGATCTTACACTACACGTCAGTTCTTGCTAATTGGTATTCAGTTCTAACAGCCAATGAGCTGCTTGGAAAAACCTACATTATAACACTTTCATATCGGAAGCAACACTGCTTAAAGTCTCACTATAATAATTGTTCATCTGTTTTTAAAGCAGTGGTCTTTTAATTGAGATTGATTCCCTTTTAATTGGGCCTGAATACACTGACACATCGACTACACAAATCTGGACATGTGGAGAAATGTTAAAAAAAATGTTGACTACTTGAAATATTTAGTTGTCACATCTCACCTCTGAAGGCATAAATGTTTCCTGCGTCATCGGAGGTGATGGCGTCCAGGTGGACTCTGCTGCAGCGCTCTCGCTCCTCATGGTTGTCGTCATCTGAACACAAGTTAGATCAATATTTGCTCTCTCAAATCAAATGTTTAACACATGCTTTTTACATACATGTTGTGCACATACAAACACGCCTTTTAAATTGACCTGATTTGACTCTTACCAAACTTGGAGCACCTCATGAAGAATTTCCGCGCCTCTCTGGGTTGTTTGCCGTGCACTTCGCCGGTTTTTGGGTCAAACTTGGAAAACTTGTGTCCGTGGAAGCAGTAGTAGTGCTCCATGAAGCGGAACGCAGAGGAGCAGTTTGGCATGGAATTAAAATCCCTCTCATCCACGGTCTTGTTT
Source organism: Oryzias celebensis (assembly GCA_014656515.1). NCBI lineage: Eukaryota > Metazoa > Chordata > Actinopteri > Beloniformes > Adrianichthyidae > Oryzias > Oryzias celebensis. The sequence continues at coordinate 10,305,723 of BNCR01000017.1, read as the reverse complement.
TTAACGTAGAAGTGAAAAATTTCCTTTCCTACGAGCCAAAAACAAACAAAAACTCTTGGAATGATTCCGCTTTTTAGTTAACATGACACATCAAAGCCAACATGGAAAGATTCCATAAATTCAGTCCCATTATCTGCTATACAACTAGATGTATGAAACTTGTTCTCCACATTTGACCCATTCATTGAGGGAGAGGTTAGCTGCAGACACCGCTGTGCTCTGGAACCTACTTTATGGTTTAATCCCCAAATCCAACCCCTTTATGTCATGCAGGGAGGCATTGGGTCCCATTTTTAGAGTCTTTGTCATAACTAGGCTATACCATACAGACACACACACATTCTACCACAAGGCCACTAAATTGATTTTTTAAGTTGCTTAGCAGAAACTGAAACTTACCCTTGAAAAAGATGACAGAGTCGTCATCGCACTCAGATTTGGGACACTCCACAGCAGCATCCAGGTGGTCTGGAATTCCAGGAAACACTTCAGAGATGTCCTTAGGGTAGCCATCCTCCAGCTTGTGTTGGTAATAAGCAAACACTTTGTTGTCCTGCAGCAAAAGATCACCTCGGTATCAGGTCGAGCTGTTAGATGTTAGGATTCCTTTTGCAAGAGTAACTGAAGTCATTGCAGATAAATAAATACATAGAAGTTGTGGGTCTGGTGTCACACAACAGCTTTTAAAAGTGTTGTTTTTTGTTTTTTCCAGATACAAACCTTATAAGTTCTCAGTTTTGTGCTCTTGTCTCGTACTCATACAAACTCTCTCCGGTTTTCTGCTTTGTCTAAATCTTAACGTACCAAGAAGAAGAACATGCGGTCGTGGTGGTTGGGGTCATCCTCGAAGTGCATGCGGAAAGCAGCGTCCACATGGCCCAGGTGGTGATGGTCGTCCAGCTCGGCGAAAGTCTCATTGGACAGCTCTGCCTTTCCATGGAAGCCTTTGAACAAATGGTCCTCTAAAAGGAAAAGTGGGTCAGTTAATGAAAAAAAAAAAAAACTGCTGCTTTATGTCCCATTTTTTTAAAGATAGAACTTTAAAGCATTACAAGAATTTGATTTTTGCTCACAAAAATCATCAGTCATGTATTAAGTTCAGTGTTTTGAGACTAACCCTTGAAAAAGTAAGGGATTCCCTCTTCATTTACAGCAACAGCGTCCATCTCAATGCCTTTACAACGGTCACGGAAAGGTCCCTTTCTTTTGTGGTGGTGTTCATGGTGGCTGTTTGATACAGATGATTATAGAATTTTGCATCGTTCAGCTTCTCTAACCTCTGAATAGCAGTCAAAAACCATTTAAAATTCATTGTCTGGAAATGACTCCTAATCTGTTGCCTGGGAACTCATTTCAAGCAACAGAAGAGGATTAAAAGTCTGACTTGATGCAAACTCTCCTTCTTTTCAAATATGAACCTCAAACTGCAACAGAAACTTCATTTGATTCATTTCAGAGAAACTGCATGGGATTATTGCAAAATGATGTGTTTTTGCAGTTCCCAAACAGCCTGGAAATACTTACTCAGCCCAGGCCAGAGCGAGGGCCAGGCAGAGAAAGAAGGTGTGAGGGAGCAGCTTCATCTTGTGGTGTCCTCTGGTCCAAAGCCTGCAGAGCTGGGCGAAAGGTACCATAGATCCGTCTCTGCATCCGTTTATATCAGGGTCCGCTCGACGTGGGCAGCGTCACATTGGGCCGCAAACACCTGAGGAGGAGGGATCAAGCACGCAGGAGTGGATCCGACACCCACGATGTTTGATCTTCCCCCACATTGTGCCCCAGGGATCTCTACCCCCTAAACCCATCCAGCCATGTCTCATCCACAGCAGTTCAATGAAATTTCCTGATCAATAGATGGATATCATGTGGCCTTTAGATTTTCTGCTTCTTCATGCAAAAACAGAATAAGGTGAAGGTCAAAATATATAAATATATTGTTTATTGGATTTAATATGTGTATTGTAGTACCTCAGAAAAGCATCTTTTGGAGATTTAATGATGGTTTACTTTTTATGCAACATTTTGGCTGTTTATAATAAGGAGATGTTAATGTTTTTTAAAATTATTTTTCAAAATAAAAGTCTTTTTTGTTGTTTTTTTTCTACCACTGTCTTAAAAAAGTAAAGTCCAGAAGTTTCAAGAAGTCTGCCTGGTCTGGCGCTCAGGCCTGGTCTAACTCAAAGAGGTAACTAACCCAGAGTCCCTTCAAAACAGATAAATAATGCTGACGTGCACTTCAGCACCTGACCAACCTGTGCTACGTGATGTTCTTTAGATGAACATTAACTGATTTTTGTGGGTTTTCAACACCAGACAGTTGCTCCAAATACTCCAGTTAAGATCCACATGTGTCACATGATCATTAACAATATAATTAAAACATTTTTGCATTTTGCTTTTGTCAGACCAAGAGAATTATAATCAATGGCTGTATTTCAGGTTGGGCTGTGCAAAGAATGTGTTTGAAATCTGAAGCTACCTTTTAGAAGTCAGGATTACAGGGATGCATGATGGTGTAGTGGTTAGCACTCGCACCTCGCTGTGAAAAAAGGCTCCGGTTGGAATTCTATGTGAATTTTGCATGTTCTCCTTATGCATGCGTGTGCTTTCTCATCCCACAGTTCAAAAACATGCCTCATAGGTTAATTGGTGTCTCTAATTTGCCTTTAGGTGTGTGGCCCTGCAACAGACGGATTCACAGTGTACCCTAACCTTCACCCAACAGGGTACACTGTTTAGCTTCGTTGACTACTGTCACCCTGAAAAAAAATTTAGTCGAATGCAAAAGTGGATGAATGAGCTTAGAAATTAAGATCATTGCACGCCATGGGAAGCTAACCCAGGAAGTAAGGCAAAAATTAAAAGCTGCAACATTAGAATTTCTGCTGAAAAAATAGCAAACCGTGGGCATCCGTTGTAGTTCTTAAAAACTACAGTTTTGATCTTGCTGGATGATTGTAAATCATGCATCAGCAATCAACCCTCAAATGTAAAGTGTAAAAACAGAAGTGTTGCCATGGTTACCTCATTGCAGTAGCAGGACAACTGCTGCGCGAGCACCAGCATAGTTTCTGTTTATTCCATAGCTGTTAGTTTCTCCTGAACTCGATCATGCTTGTATATTTCCACCTACTCCCAATTTCCATCCCTTTCTGTGTTCTTTTTCTTTCTCCTTCATCTTTCTGTCTTACAATCCTATGCTACAACCTCTTTACAACCTTTGTTCTTTTTTATAGCCGATTCATTTAGATATCTACCGTTTCTATTCATAAAAACAGCCTTTTGAACACTTTTTGGGTAAAATTGAAGGTTTTTCTTTTTAATTAGAGTCAACAGCAGCCCAATTGCAAAGAAAATTCTGCACAAACATGCTGTTGTGCAACAATTCTGCATGGCGGAGTTTACACATCACAGATTGTATATGTGTGTGTCTGTGTGTGTGGGGGCTTCTATCCTTTTTTGAGGCAAAGCAAGATTCAAGTCTGTCATGTTGTGCACGTACAGTTGCGGGCAAGTCTTTGTTTGTTTCTCTCATTTGCAAAGCAAAAAGTCCATCACACCACCTGCCCTATTTGTGCCGATTAGCACAAAATGAGGCCAATAATTTAATTGAATAAATTAAGATTATATTTCATACCGATGAAGATGAAAGCCTATCCTCTTTTAGGTTTAGGTTGCTTTTACAAAGTAAAAAAACAACAAAAAACAACAAAAAAACAAAGAATATTTTTATTTTCGTTGCATGAGGATCTGTAAATCTGTGGGGTTTTTTAAAGTGTGCATTTAGAAACTATTTTAGGAATATTTTGGATCCCAAATGTGTGATACATCTGATAAAGACCAAGAAAAAAAATAGAATAATTTTGTGTTTCCATAATACAAGTAAAGGTCAAACTCTAATCCTAAACATACACGGCTTAGTATAACTTAGTCCTGATTCTCTAAAAAACAAGAAATTTCTAAATTCCACTTCACAAATGTCACTTTGGTTGTGATCAAAATGATTCCTATGGATGACAGTAAAAGACTGCATTCCTTTCAGTGAACGTTCACAAATGTTTGTAGCTCATGTGAAATCCATCATATGTTATTCATGTGTTTCCCAGCTTCTAAGGGTGTAAAAATTCTCACAGTTCTGCTTGATTCTCCGTTTGCCTGTGGCCCCCTCTGCACTGGCTGCAGCCCACTGGCCTTCACTGTTCATCATGAACAAACAGATCTGAGGGAAAGTCAAGGGTTATCTGTGTTTTTGTGGCAGCAAAAGAGTCACACAAGTTCATGTTGTTTTAGGCTTAAATCTGTTTGTTTCATTTCATTTGCAGTAGGATTCATGGACCTGATTTACAGATTCAACTTTTACCGGAGCTGAATCCTTTCTTTCTTTGTCATTTCAGGTTTGTTGAGACACAGAGCTCACTAAATGAAGTGTTAATGGGATAGAAGCAGCCTGCTGCAAGTCTAAAAGCTACAATCAGATGCATAACATTCTGCTCTATTAGAATGCAGTCATCTAAGAGTGGATTTATGCTTAGCAAAGTGCAGGAAAAAGAGCGCAAAGAGAGCAAGCAAACAGGTAAAAGTGTGTATAAGTCCTGCACAGTTTACTTTATCACAAAACCTTTTCTATTTTATTAACTTTGACCATAAAAGGAGGCCGGCTGATGGTGTAATTGTGTGGGTTTTTGTGAACAAAAACAAAGTCCACTAATAAAAGTTAGGCTGAAAAAGCTTTCAGGGATCACTCATCTCTCGCAAACAGTGAGGATGCGACTCACAGGGCTCAGTGTTTGTTAAAACACAGAAGGATGACAGCATTAAAAACAGTGGTATTGCTTTAATCCAGGCTGCATTTCAAAAGAACGCTCCAGTCTAGAACCGTTCAGGAGCAAATGTAGCATTTAATACATTTTGTTCTTTGTTTATTTGCTTTTTCGAGGTTAGTTTATCGTAAATGCCAATTAAAAACTTTCAAAACCAGCTTTAAGTTAAATTGCTGTAACAAGCATTTATTTTATTTTTCATTTTTGGCTCAAATTTGGTTAGTGCTCTCGACTGACAGCAAGAAGGCCCTGGTTTGAATCCCAGCTAGGATACCGTCAGTCTATTTAAATGTCTGCTTTTTAGTTCTGCCTTGATGGTTCATCTACTCTATTTTGCCACTTTTTTTTTTGTTTTTCTATGGTTTTTTGTCATGTTATCATATCAAATACTTTTTTTATGGTCAATAAATGTACCAGCTGCATGTATTTTTTTTTTACCATCTAAAGCGTTTCTTCAGTGGCATCAATTACAGCCATTGATTGGATCTGAAGCCATACTGTCCTTCACTGATTATTGAATGTTTTTCAGTGAACTTTTCTAAGCGCATTTTAAACAAACTTTCAAGTATTTTGGAAAATTGTAAAAGTACTAAAATTGGCATGTAGTTTGTAAACTTCTTTTTATCATCACTTACAGTATGTAGATTGGAAAGACTTTTGCTATTTTCCTTTTACTTGGGACACACCCTGTTTCAAATGATAAATTACAAATATAGGCTATACATTTTGAAATAGAATTTATGACCTTATTTTACTAATGCCATATTGATATATTGTTAATCTGTTGACAGTTTATCGTTATGTTTGGTAACAATATCAATAACTTCCTGTTTGGTAGTTGCGGTGAGGAAAATTAAGAGTTTTATTTTTTCATAAAATTGAATTATTTCCTCATCTGGTATTTTTGCTGCTAGATCTGGGCCAATACTCACAAATTTATTAAAGTTGTTTTCATGTTTTTATTTTCCATAGTTGGATTCTTGTTATTTGAACATGCCAAACCCATTTTAAAATAAACCTTTTTTCACAGTTCACCTTCATTTCGGTTTCACATCCTAATGAAGTTATTGATTAAATTTGCACACAACATTCACACTTGTCTTTGTTTTACATTCATAGAGTATGTTAATTTGTTTCTTCCTGTAGGGAGCACAAATGTAAATACTTCTGATCCACCTAATTAAGTTCCTACAGTGTGTTTGTTCCGAGTCACCAGAGGAGTCACTGCAGGAAGCAGGGTCATCACACTGACCTGACTGCCACGTTCTGAAGCTAAAAAACATAAAGGATTGTTCACAAATCCTAAACCGCAAGTCTCGAGTCAAGACTCAAGTCTCTGCATCTGAAACTTAAGTAAGACTTAAGTCTGAGTCTCTGCATTTTATCTAAAAGACAGCCAGCTGAGAGGAACCAACTTTCCATTTTCCGAGGGGGAGGAAAATGGATGGTGTTTAAAATCCGGTTATTTATTTGGCTTTGTTAAGTTTCCTTGCATTTGTGGTCATTTTATTTTAAGTTTTTCTTTCTTTTCTACCTTCAGACCAAGTTTAATGTTTAGTCTTGTCTGTAGTCTCTTTTAATTGTTTTGACTCTCCCCGAGTTAGTAATGTATAATAGTCTGATCTGTAACTATATGGATGCAAACCACATTGTATTTGGTTTTGAAGGTTTTTTAGGTTCACTTTGTGACAGTAAGATAAGTGAAACTTGGTCATGTGTTTGTTGTGTTTGTTTTGTGGACTTTTCCAGAAGCCCTGTTAAAAAAAATGTTTTAAACAACTGTTCTATCAAATATTGAAGTGAAAGTGTGTCACTTATTAATATCTGAAGAGTTAACCAGTGATATTAATTGTGTTGTTTCTGCATGAGAATGAAATAAAAACTGTCCCAATCTTTTTATAATCAATCAGAGTTGTAAAACAGATGCACTCCATCACCACAAACACCACAAGAAGGACAAAAACTCCCTTATGGTATTACAGTAAAAAAACGTGTATTGAACTGATAACCAATCACTTTTCAATCTCTTACAGGTTCAAACTGTAGCTGGCGCTTTGCTTCCAGATGCATCATTGTGCCAACTCTTCCAATGCAACTAGTTTTTAAATAAACTAATGTTTTTAGTTTTAAATGTTTTTTACATTGTAGATGACATGAAAATCTTCACCGGTATAGAATAGAATAGAATAGAATAGAATAGAATAGAACAGAACAGAACAGAACAGAATAGAATAGAATAGAATAGAATAGAATAGAATAGAATAGAATAGAATAGAATAGAATAGAATAGAATAGAATAGAATAGAATAGAATAGAATAGAATAGAATAGAACAGAACAGAATAGAATAGAATAGAATAGAATAGAATAGAATAGAATAGAATAGAATAGAATAGAATAGAATAGAATAGAATAGAATAGAGTAGCATTACAGACTGGAGGTCAAAATGTGAACACAATAAAAAACACAAGACATACAAAAGATAACATATTGAAGTAATACTCTTGTAAAACAAAAATGAGAAACTTATGGGCTTAAAAAGACGTTCATAACAGTTTATCCAAATTAGGGACAGGTAACAAAGAGTTCTGTACCTGATGTTGATGAGGGTTTGAATGATTTCATTCTGAGAAGTGTTAAAGTTATTCTAAACATTCTTAGAAAAAACTTTAGAAAATCAAAATTAAACAAAAAATATATCTTAAAGGTTTAGTTCTTTAAATTTACGTTGTTCATCACGTTACTTTGCCAATGAGATGAAAAAAACAAAGATCTTGTTTGCAAATGTGATTTCTGCATGGATCCATCCATCCATGCATGCATGATGGATAGAACAATGAGGTTAAAATCTAAATTTACCGAGAAAATTTCTATCATGTACACCCATATAAGGCTATTTACATGCATCTTTAAAAAAATACATTATAAATACATTTTTCCCACAAACCTTCGGAATTTTTTTGCATATATTTGCTTGAACTTGTGTAATTCCTTTAAGTACCCAGAAGAGGGCGACATTTCTTTGTCTTTAAAATGTCGAGGAGCCAAAACAAAGAACAAACAATTAAGCTCCCAGAAAGAAAGAATACATCAATAAAAAAAATTAAAGAATAGAACGCATGTTTAGTTTGTAGAAGCGAGTGATGAAGCGTGGATATATACAAAAAATAAAATAAATAAAAATAAGTGTGACCTACACGCGCGTGGTGACACAAAGAAGAAGACACATCCGGTTAAGTTTTCCTGGGCTGAGTCGGTGATGCGCGCCGAGGAGGAAGAGGAGGAGGAGGAGGGAGATGAAGCAGAGCGGATCTGTGAGGTAGGAGCGTGTTCTCTGCAGATGCAACTCAGATATGAAGATTTAATGGGAAAATACGCATAAATTATCAGTGGGATCGACGGAAAGCAGCTGCAGCACCGAGGAAATTGCGTGATGAGAAGTGAAGGCGGCAGAGGGGAGGAGGAGGAGCTGCAGCAGGAATCTGTGGATCTGTGCTTCAAACGACAAATGCAAGCAAAAAAAAAACGCAAAACTACACACTAACAGAGGATTATTCCATTTCAAACCGCCAAAACTGACAGGAAAATGTGTGAAATGTTGCAAACATGAAAGTAACATCTAAGGAGCAACAAACACATCAAAACATCTTCTAAATACAACTTGAATAGTTAGAAATGGACACACAAAGACACTATAAAAAAGTAAAAAAATGACCTTTTAAAAAGAAAGTCAATAACTATTAGAGTGACCTTTGACCCCTTCATTTATTGACCTATATATATAGATGTAGAATAAAGAAGATCTCTTTATTTTTTCGTGTAATATGCTGACTTTTATGAGTTCTTCAGCTTGTTGTTGACAGTTTTAATTCCAAAACTTGAAGTTGTATCAAGTTGCAGTAAAAAAAGAAGATTAAAAGCCAACAAAAAAAGCATTTCCTACTCTCCTAAAACTAGAATCCTAATGTGTCATTTGCATTGGCAGCACTTCTTAGTATCAGCCCCCAAACACAAAAAAAAAAAAAAATCTGAATGGAAGTCCAGCTTTATTATCAGAATTGGTGCTTGTTTTTTTGCTGGATAACTGGAGCAGAGCAGGGAGCTTGTGGCCCATTTATGTCACAAAAAAGCTCTTTTTCCAGCTGCATTTTTCGATGCGCTCCTAATTCACAGCATTTTAATATAAAACACATTTTTCATAACACTGGGTCTTTAAATGTTTTAGTTTCATGGAAATAAGGCTACTTTCTTCTCTTCTTTTCCTCCTTGTTATCAGAAATGATCTTTTAACCAGAGGTTGCTTTTTCAGCGAGCAGCTGCTGACATTACATCACATGGTGGTAGTCAGTCTTCAATCAGCCATGTCAATGCTTCTGTGGGTTGCTTAGCAACTTCATTCACCAATTTGCTCTGTACAGTAGAGGAAGCTATATCTTGTGAGCTAAATCCATAAATATCTTTTGGCTTAAGAACGGCAGTTGTGCAACCAGGATTGGGGATTAGAAGAAGGTTTCTAGATTGTACATCCTTTACATTTTTTACATTTCATATCTGATAAAACCACAGTTGGAAGATCGGAATGAAAGTGAAGGTGTTTTAATGTAACAGTGACTCTTTCTATATAGAAAAGTCACTTCAGTCATGAAAAGGTTTAAAGTAATTTACCTTTCTGCTCGTGAAACTTATGAGGTTTGATATTCTTCATCTGATCTGGAAAATCTCTTAAGTTTCCCCCTTTGGCATCGCAGTGAAGGATCAGATGTCATGCAGATGGTTGTCACTTTTCTGGACAAATGCTGGTGGAAACAAAGGCAGACAACGTTTATTATTTGTTTAAAAAAAAAAAAACCAACAACCTTTTTTTTACTCAAAATACTTACGTCTGCAGCCAATGAAGGACAAGCCTGACAACTTTTCATTATTTAGGCAAAACAATAACTAATATCTGACATTATCAATGTTCAAACCAAAACCGATCATTTACGATTGGCTTTATTTTGAAAGAAATTGATCGTCATCCAGAGACAAGATTTCCACTTAAAAATGCTTCAAATGACAGGTGAGAAATATGAAGGACAGTTATTATTATCTAAAAGTAGTCTCCCTTAATTCCTATACTTTGAGAGGAGGTGTGTGCATTTTATTACATAAAAAGAGTATCTTAATTAAAAAAAACAGACAAAAAAAGAAGATAAAATGTGTTGATTGCTTAAGAGAAATCTCTGAAGAATCACAAATACTAAACTTCATAACTTTTTGGAGATAAACAATGCCAGTGTTCATCTCAGAGATCTAAACCAACATTCGTTAGATTTGGCATCTTTTCCAAGCTTTTCATTTGTACACGTGTCAGTGCTCTAATTGATTTCTTTCTTGATTAAGCCTGTTTAGGTAACAGTCTGATCAGATAACTCAGATGAGCAGCTGTTCTTTTGTTCAGTTTGGGGGAATAGTGGGATTTCAAAATAAAACGTCCTGTTTTTTTTTCTTTTTAACATATGGCCTAATCTTGTTGAAATTATGGTTAAAGTTTCAGATCTGCAAATTGTTCTGCTGACCTTTATTTATTCTCCTTTCAAAAAAAGAGGGTTTACTTTCTTATATTTTTCCGTTTTTTTTGTGTTTTCCACGAACAATGTGATACTGTAATTTTCAATGATTATATAAATTTTTTAAAAATTTTGTGCGCATTTTGACACATAAAAGAGCAAAATAAACGAGATAAATGCATAAACACACAGGAAAAACTGTTTATTTAGAACATCTGAATGTTTAAATCCGATTTCTCCCCGAATAATTGTAACTTCTGATAAAGAAATCAGTTTATCATGTTTACACGGTGGTTTGAATAACCTGAATCAGATAACCATCCGGTGTTTGTTGGGCTTGCAAACAGGCTCAGTGTCTTCAGAGCTCTACAGCATTTTCTGCTCCACTAAGTAATGAAAAGAATGTAGACGACTTCACAGCTAAATGCTGGTTCTCCACAAGCTGCCATCAGTTTCTTGTTAAAACAAATCTGTGGCTTTCTGTGGGAGAGATCTCATGAAGAGCTTGTAAACTGACAGAAGAGGGGCACGACGAGGGTATTTGAAGCCGAAAAACCTGTTTTGTTTTTTTTTTTTACCAAACTATCCCTGAATCCTCTCAATGACACGGCGACGGGTTTTTCTCGCTGAGTTCTGTCAGGTGTGACACCTACTGTATCAGGTCGCTGATGCCTGGTTTAAATCATAGAACACTCGCATTCCTTCACCGGACGCCTCCAAAGATTTTATCTGCATGCAGGCTGCTGTAACAGGATACGATTCTCATGTGTGGTCTCGGTTTTGTGCCGTTGCAAGAAAATTTTTTACAATCAGGGTTGGTGGTTTTTTTTGGAGGACCCACATGCAGAAAAACCCGACGCAGATGCACAAGAAAATAATAATAATTGAAGCAACTAAAATTCATTCATAAAAACTTAAAAAGAGGAAAAATAAAACAGTCTGGAGTGAATCAGAACATGGGGAAGCAGAAGTGACTCCAGGATCTGCCCAAACACTCCGACTGAGGGTAATTAACCAAAGAGAGGCGGCTGTGGTGACTACAAATTAAAGCCAGAGAGAGAGGAGAAACATTTTTAAACACAACCAGAATGAAGAAGAAATGCTTTTTAAAGGCAAAAACCAGCAGTTAGATGGCAGACCCTGGCACTCAGGCCCGGCCCTGGGCTGCATGGCGCCCTCAGAGAAAAGGGATTGTTGCCACATTACTCGCTATCACATTACCCTCCATACTATGTTTTACAACACTATCCCTCCAACAGGAAAGGCTGTTCCATCTTTTACTCCATCAGTTTAAGGTGAAGCGCTTTCCCTACAAGGTTTAATCAAGGGATTAACCAAGGGCTTTACCCTGCTTATGGTCACTTAGGAAAGAAAGAAATGTTAAATTATTTTTTTTGTTATTTTGACTTTTAAATAGTTTTCCAAGAAGCGGACTATTTGGTACATGTTAAGACGCATTGTCATGGTAACAGTTACCAGTTATATCTAAACATTTATTCACTCTATATCAAACAATAAGGTAAGCAAGACTTAGACAGCCAACAAACTATTAAAAATTAAAGGCAACATAGTCTATTTGAAGAGATCTTTTGTACTGTATTGCTGTTGTGATAAACTGTGGGATAAAGTTTGTTCCAAGTTTCAGTTGCTATGGTTACCAGCTGGCGTTACGGCCGGTGCAATAATGTCATTCAGGCTATGTGACTGGAAAGTATTTTATTAGGTGTCCCTCATGACTTTTCAATGAACACCCTGCAGCCAATCAGAATCGAGTATTCGCTTGGACCGCAGTATAATCAAATTTTAACGGTGACTCTACTGTCACACTGGGCAGAACACGCTTTTAGCACAAGGTGTTCACTCATCCATACGTCACCACCAAATCCAGAGTCCCTGATTGGTCAAAGTTCAACCTGGTTTAACGTACTTTCAACGGCCACGTATTTTGTACGTAGAGTCCAAAAATGGTTGTAAGCCCAAAACACTGGACTTAAATACACATTATGGAGGGGGGTGTGAACGTAGCCTAACGCTGTTTCCATGTCGACAAAAGAAAAATCAGATGAGCTATGATTTTAAGCACAGGACAGTAATGTTTGTCACAGGAGGAAAAAACACCCTTTTATAAAGACACTCATGTTTAACAGTGATTTACATGCATTTGTAAAATCATTCCAATATTTACACCATGTATTAATAAAGAGATATCTTTTTTTGGCAGATAATGTTAGTTTAAGATGTTTGTATTTATGTTCAGATGCAGGAAGAACACATTACAACCAAAAGATGTACTTACTTTGACCCAAGTATGAAGTTCCAAACCTCTATGTGCTCTCGAGGACACCTAAAGAGACAGGAGCCACACTCAACCTGAACAGGTTTAAAGCGTTTTATGTTATGTTGTCTCCGAGGTGACATGGTGGCAGTCATCATAGAGTTTGGTGTTGGTCCAGCTTGTTTCAAGAAGTTGGGGTGAGGGCTGATCACGGAACACAACAAAAATGCCATTTAAAGAGAAAAAAAGAAAATGTTCCCAGAGATTTTTTGAAACAGAAGGAGTTTTTCATTCAGCCGTGACATATTTACTGGTGATGCAGCAGAACCATCTGCAGCTGGTGGCAGATGCCAGACAGATGACAGACAGTTGTGCAGCTCTGGAGCCAGAGCTGATCTGGATCAACTCAACAACAACTCGAGCATTCACCCACGGCCAAAAGGGAAAAAAAACAGGAGGGGGGAACCGGAATGAAAGCTAGAATATCCATGACCCTAACTCTGCCAAATGGATATTTAAATAAATTATTTGATTTCATGGTAACTTCTTGGCCTGCACAATAAATCTCAGATTTGTTGTTATTGTGATATTAGCCTGTGTGAAAAGAGATAATTGGTTCCTATTAATGTTTACACACATGCTAAAGCAATTTTATTGCAACTCTAAGTATTTAATGAATCAAGTACAACCCTTTACCTATTTGACCAATCCGACAGGCCGATTGACATCATTGACCAATCGGATAGACGATTCATGTTATTGACTAATCAGATGGAGCCCTTTTATCTTAGATCCCCACCTCCTATATGGACGTGGGTCAATTGGACTGTAATTTAAGTAATATTGACTTTTACTGAAATAAAACTGTTGAAATGATCTATTAGTTGTTTTATTTTTTGGTATTTATTCATGTATCACAAGTCATATTGTCATCACCAATGAGCTATATAGGCTAGAGGTGCTACGCTAACTTGTTGCATACGCAAAGTTAGACGCCATATTGGATATGTCAGGATGCTGTGCTATAACAATGTGAATTATTACTGTCAGCGACTAAAGGAGACATTCTAGAAAACATTTCTAGGAAGATCTGAGTGACTTGACTCAGATTAGTGAACGTTTAGGCTGATCTTATAGCATGTGACATGTGGCATACGGAAAAACTGCCTGCCCGGTGTCGCGCAGGTATCAGAGTCCTTCTGATAGAGGCTGGGTGGAATGCACTTATAGGACTGGACCCCCCAGCCCAGTGTTGCCGTCTTCTGCTGGGTGCATTTGTCCTGCGGCGGTGCGTTGGAACTGGCTCTGGCTCGATAGGTACCGGTGTTGTTGGCGGTTGTAGTCTTTACGTTTCTTGGACAGTGGTAACAAGCTAGCATAGCGTCTCTAGTAAAATATCATGTTACATGTTACATTACTTAAAAGTTTGTACTTTTAAATAGTATTTCAAAAATTTTCTACTTCCTAAAGAAGATCAAAAGTTGACGAAGTCCCACTCCGATCATCTTTTGATTTTTTTGTAAAAGCTTTCCATGTGTTTTTTTTTAACTAAGATTTTGCCATTTATATCTAAAATTAAAACCTGTGTTGTTTTCTTAGATGTAGTTTCTGCAGAGCGGCAGAAGTTGTAGGCTAAGCCTGCCTCCATTTCCTATCATCCATCTGCTTACATTGTCTTGACAATGATTTGAATAAAGAAATATTCAGAAAAGCAATTTTATTCCTAATTATCCTAAGATACGTCTTCCTTCATGAGATTTTAACAAGAACATGTAAATTCACCATAAACACAATTTTGATCAACATGGGTCTTTAAAAGTTTATACCTTTAAAATAGTCTCTCAAAAATGTTCTACTCCCTAAAGTAGGTCAAAAACTGCTTATAAGTAGGTCAGAATGTGTAAAATAAATATACGAGTGACTGAAAACTGCATTTCTGTTGCTCCAAGAATCAAAAAGCGTCTGCTTGTATACGGTGGCTGTGCTTGAGTGTGCCGCCTTTGTCTGAGGGGTTTCCACCATTGTCCTGCAAGTGAACCTTGACCCCTTAGATAACTCCTCCCACTTGTCAGCTGCAGCTCTCCGGTCCTCCCCCTCTCCTCTTGCTGGGCTTGTCTTGACACGCCGACAAACACCAGGAGAGGGTGGAGACAAAAAAAAAAAAACAAGAAAAACCGGAGAGCATGACAGACTGAGAAACAGAAAGAGGGAGAGAGGGAGGTTGAGTTTGAACAGAGGAGAGAGGGTGTGAGGAAGCTGAAGGGAATTTCATGCTGTAGCTGCAGCTGAGGATCGATTCTCAGCAGAAAAGCAGACAGGAACTGAAGCGGCGCAGAGGAATGTGGCTATAATCGGAAAAGGGAAGGCAGCCCTGAACAGTGGAGGGGTGAGATCCAGGGGTGTACAGACTGTGGAAAATGTGCTGTCAGTTTCTCTCATGGACTCATTCCTTCTTTCTCTTTGTGATTTCTGACTGAGCAGCTTCCTAAACCCCTTGGAGAGGCGTGGAGAACACTGGTGACTGTGGCTGCTGAAATCCGCCAACAAAGGGATTGGGATGAATGAAGCAGAGGAAGGAGCGCACCTTTAGAGTTTGCTGTTTTGGGAAAGCTTTATCATTCGGAGCTTCTACTCAAAGGACGTTCTTGACATCCAAAAAGCTGCCCGAAGCTTAAAAAAAGACAAAAAAAGAGCACCGGAGGAGCATGAGATGTAAAGTTGGGAGCTCAGAGTTGTCTGTTCTGTGTCAGAACCTCGTGAAGACATGAGCAGTGGGTTTGGGAGTAGCTCCAGTTTGCTTCAGGGCCGGCGGTTTTTCTGCAGGGAATGGACCCTGGAAAAGTTGCGCCGCTGCCTGGACTCTCGAGCAGCGTCAGGCCAACCGCCAGGGCTGCTGGTGACCGGGGGCCCCGGAGCTGGAAAGACTGCCCTGTTTACCGAGGTGTTGTGGCCCACCTCGAAGACCGGAACCACAATCGGGCTGGCCCGGCGCTGCCTGGCCTCTCATTTCTGCCAAAGAGAGGACCAAAGGAGCACTGTCCTGTGGAGGTTTGTCCTGGGCCTGGTGGAGCAGCTGAGGGCATCACCTTTCCTCTCCCCGGGGTATGAAGACATCCTGAACAGGGAGTCTGTTGTCTCTGCTTTGGAGCCCCTCAGCTGTCAAAGAAACCCTGAGGAAGCTTTTAAAAGGTTTGTTTCACAACATCCTTTTGTCTTAAAAATAAGACATCTGCAAAATAAACCCACCTTTGCACATTTTTATTGTAACACGAGGCAGTAAAACTGACCTGAAATCATCCAAAAAGTTTAGCAACAACTCCCAAAACTCCTGAAGGAGATCAGCATGTGTGTGCATGTTTGAAAATGGCCTATTTCCAGCTCAGCAGCATCATTTGTTAGTGATATCACACAGTAAATCCTGGCATTTTATGGTAGGGGATATTCATACTTACAGTGGCTTGCGAAAGTATTTACACTCCTTAAACTTCACATTTTTTCCCATTATGACCACAAACATAAATATATTTTACTGGAATTTTATGTAAAAGGCCAACACAAAGTGGCACATAATTATGAAGTGGAAGGAAAATTGTACAAGAGTTCAATGTTTTTAACAAATAAAAACTGAAAAGTGCAGTGTGCAAAAGTATTCAGCCCCTTTTCTCTGAGAGCATCCAACATCTGATCAAATGTTGACTGCATGACTTATTAGAATCCACCTCTGTGTAATTTAAGCTCAGGACAAATACAGATGTTTTGTGACAATTTGTCAGGAGAATATTGCGAGAAAACAGCATCATAAAGTGTAAGGAACACACCAGACAGGTCAGGGAGAAAGTTCTGGAGAAATTTAAAGCAGGGTTAGGCAAGAAAAAGATTTCCAAGCTTTGAACATCCCACGAACCACTGTTCAGTCCATCATCCACAAACGTAAAGAGTATGACACAACTACAAACCTACCTTGACGTGGTCGTCCACCTAAACTAACTGGTTGAACAAGGAGATTACTGATCAGAGATCAGTGCACATCAGCTACAGCTCACTGCCCATCACTCTGAACACACCATACCTGTCAAACATGGTGGTAGGAGCATCATGCTCTGCGGCTGCTTCTGTTTAGCAGGGACAGGAATCTGTTAGAGTTTATGGGAAGATGGATGGAGCCAAATCCAGAGCAACAGGACAACCACACTAAACATAAAGCCAAAGATACACAGGAATGGTAAAAATGAAATGTATTCATGTGTTGGAATTACAGCTGTAATTGCAGTAAAAGGGAGTTCCACAAAGTATTGACTCAGAAGGGGCGAATACTTGTGCACACTGCACTTTTCAGTTTTTCATTTGTAAAAAAAAAAAAAAGAACTTTCTGTGTAATTTTCTTTCCACTTCACAAGTGCCACTGTGTGTTGGTCTTTTACATAAAGTTCCGGTAAAATGTTTGTGGTCATAATGTGAGAAAATGTGGAGAAGTTCAAGGGGTGTGAATACTTTTGCAAGCCATTGTAGAAAAAGAAGAAACATTAATCTGAATAAGGGGGAGAAAAAAACTTGGTTTGTAACTTTGTACTGTTTGGCAAGATGTCTGTGTCAGCATTTAGTTGTTTGTGAAAGAGACTTTGTAAATTCCCCACAATGCATTCTGGCTTGCTGTGAACCAGAAGCAGTGTTTATAAGGGATCCAAATGAGGGAAAATGGTTTAAACAAACTCAACAAAAACAACAGAGCTGGAATCCCACTAAGATCAGCTTTTGATCGGTTGTAAAAGTATTCCCAGTGGAATTTTAGATATAATTATGATGGTTTTAGGCAAAATAAAATAACAGTGTTGTTTTTGAGGACATAATTCTAACCTACAAGAACCTAAATACACTGAAAACCCAATAACTGAAAGAGAAATGGCTTTAAATGACTGAAATTGAAACTTGGTGTGACTGAGGTTAAGAAAATGAATTAGAAACCGGAAAATACCTGAAGGGTATTTGCACCTGAGACTTTAGATGCCATCAGCCATTAAACTAGAGGGAGAGGAGCCTGAACGTGGAAAACACAAGTTACCGCTAACATAGAAACTACAAAGGCACTGTTTTTCCTACTAGCAACTGCTCCTCAGATAACTTAGGTTTTGAACTTGTGTTTTGATCCCCTCCCTCAGCTGTGATGCGGTGGACACTGTTTTCAGCAAGTTGCTGGTTTAGAACAAGGCTGGGGAACAGCTTGGTCGTGTCAGGAAGGGCATCTGGCGTTGCACCTCTGCCAAATTATCTCTCTGCGGTGACTCCACCCTATGGAGAGCATAAAAAAATATCGGCAGATGTTATCCTGTAGAATTTGCATCCAGTCAGTCCTTTTGTTGCCTTTGTTGAAGTTTGTTTTTGGTAAATAATGACAGAAAATAGGCTTTGTGCACGCAAATACCAGCACAAGTTTGAGAACTCTTCTGTAGCTTCTTTCTAAACAGTTCTGACATAGTTTACTGTTTATGAAAGCTGCTGACAGATATGGATCAGATCCTTAAAGGGACAATGCAGGTTAGGTGTCTGACTGGGATTCATTTTGAAGATTAAAATAATCATAACTGAATCATACACGCCCACAGAGTGATGAGTGGGAGCAGGGCACTGCGGGGTTCAGGTGTTTTGCCAAAGGCCCCCGTGACATGTGATCTGGAGGAGCTATAGTATTTACCGTTAATCTTCTGATAGGTAGATGTCTCCAAAGCCACAGCTGCCGCCTCATGCAGAACCCAAACAAATCATGGGGCGTCGCACTGCAGAAGCTTGTGCTCATGTTGTGGATTAAACAGAGGTTTAACTGCTATACCTTACCTTTTCTTTTTACACTGCAAAATGAGGAAAAGATCACTAATCTTTAGAAGAAAAGTATTAGAAAATAGAAAAATTATCTGTGCAGCAAGTCATTTTTTACTTAACCAGAAACTTTATAGTAAGATATCAAAACAAGGAGTTCCGCACAAGAATTCATAAAGGGAAAGATGAGCTAAAAAAACGTAACTAGAATGACTTTAAAGTGAATGCTATACAGCTCAATAATACATATCTTTTTCTAGTTCTAAGTTAACTGTATTTTTTTAGATTTATTTGCCTAATTGAAGTATATTTAATTACAATGTTTGTAGTGTATTATGTGGAAATGACTCATTTTAGAACAAAATGAGAATATGATGTTAGTACGAGTTGACCCATTTCAACAAATCCTCAAGAAAACTAAAGAAATGAAGAAAAATGTTTTTGTTACTATTTTAATAACTATTTCCTTATTTCCTAGGTCTTAATGAGGAAAAAATTCCTCACTGTGTTGATTTGAAGAAAAGCTTGGAAAAATGTAGAGCAAAGAAATGTGAAAATAACTTAAAATATCTTGAATGCCTAAAAACGAGGTTTTAAATATTTGCGATTGTCAAATAGTTTGAAGCAAAAACTAAGTTCAAATGCATAAAAGCCTTAATACGAAGAGGTTCTTCCTGGGTTTATATTTGTTTCTTCTCTCACATTGCCACCCATCAGCAGCAGACACAATAGGCCTCCAGCGTGAATGAATGCTACAGTGTTATTTACGAGTCCACATCCTTTCAGAGAGGCGGAGAAGAAAAAAAAAAAGAACAAAGAGGTGCAAAAATGCCCCCAGGACTCCGGCGACCATCTCAGCACCAGTCAGCGAGGTCACCCTCCTCTCCGAGATATTTAAACTCTCTCCCGACATGTTTACCCTGTAATGAGTCTGAGTCCCTTCACGTTCCTGCTGTGTTTGCTCTCCTCTGGTGTGAAGTACCGAACTGGATTCCACATCTCCCCGCTCCCCAGACTGGCTCACAGCCAGCAGATAGTTTTTGTGAGCTGGGAGAAAGTCGCTGCAGGCAAGAGCGCACCATGTGAGAACAGCCGTTGTCAAACTGGTGAAACATGGGCTTGGATTTGCAGATGGGGAGGAAGGGAAGGGAAGGGGAGTTGGACGATGTGTATGCCTTAAACCAGCTGGCATCACGCTGCATTCAGCGAGCCACTAACACTGCGCCGACTGTTTGCACTGCGCTGCTCCCTGTACTTGAAAAACTATGCAGCTAAAGTTCAAAGAGTGCACGGTAAACCTCAGTTTACTGGGACTGTTTGGATGTTTCTAGGTTCAATGTGTTGGTCCAGCTTCCAAATTACACGCTGACTGTCAGGATTTTCATGTTTTCAAATCAGCACAGGCTGTTCTCCTCACAAGTAAAATATTGGAAAAGACTGTTACATTTGAATTAGGCCTTATCAAGCTATCAGCCTATCGCAAAAGACGGTGCAAATTGCAAGAAATAGTTACTTGAAATGTTGATACTGCACCCATTCTTTAACAATCTTATGGCTGCTTAAAGTATTTATCAAATGAAAGGGAGCCCTTTTATGTTAAATACTCGCCTCCTCTGTAGACGTGGCTCATTTGGAGCCATGTTCCCTCGTTTACCGCATAAATAACCTGAAACAGGTGAAATCCGCTAAGTATGAAGTTGGATTACAGATGTTTTAAGGCTGTAAAACTCCTTGATACACTTTTCTTAAACAGGCATGAACATCATCACACTTTTCTCTCTGGTTTAAACTTTCAAACCTGCTTTGAAAAATACGTCCAGTATTATAGAAAGAAAACAAAGATCTGATCGCAATGAAGATTTTTGGAACACCGGCAAGCTAGAGATTGATTGACAAGATGTCAATCAGGACGCAGAACGTGGTTCACTGTTAAAAGACAAAAAACGCTGGCAAAATTACGTTTCGAGATCACAAAAGGTGAACTGCGATATAGTGAAAGAACACGTATGGTTTAATTTATGTTGACTTTCATTGAAGTAATGATATTTTAGTTGTTTTTTTTTATTACATTCTTATTGTACAGCCCTAGTTTGAATCAACTCCAACATCATCTATCTTCTCTGATGGAAATGAGAGGCTGACCCACTTAGCTATTACACCAGGAATGGCTGCATGGCAGTAATGCCGGCGCCTTTTAAGCCCTGAGACGTGCACTTTAGCTAAAAGTACAAGCTGTCCTGCAAAATTATAAAAAATGTAAAAACGCTTTCTTGGGCGAAGCCAAAGCACGGCCGGGCGATGGTGATCTATACAGCTGGAGCAACCCCGTGAGCTCCGTCTCTGTGGCTGTTACAGGACTCATTTCATGCCCCTCCTTTCACAAGCCGGCGTGACTTCCTGACATCTTCATAAAATAGCCTTTGACATTCTGGAGTTAAAAATGTCCCAGATAGATGCACCGTTTAATCCTCTTCTCGACTATTCCTTCAAACCTATTTTTCCTGACAACTGGAGAGTTGATCCAGCAACTCGGCCACCGCTCTCTACTGCTGCTTACAAAACTTCACGCTTCCGTCCAAGATTGCACTCAGTGACCCTTGGAGGCTCTCATTCTAATAGAATAATGCATGAAAACCACCCCCACTCCGAATAAATGATTACTGGTCAATAAATCCTGTTGATTTTTACATTGATTATAAAAAAAGCTGAACATGAGAGATTATCTCCAATACTTTAAGAGGTTGGATCACTATAATTCAGCTCTAATAACTGCAAATGTTTGTCACTTAATCTAACCCTTCAGAAGACTCCATTAAAAGTCAGTCAGTTGTTGTGAAATTATGAGTCAGAAAGACATGAGCAGCAATAAACATATTAAAACAACTTCTTCCTTTGTGACAGTGTGTGGGTGTGTGCGTGTGCACGCAACTCCGGAAGAGATGCGTGTTGATTTAATCAGATGACTAAAGCACATGATAAGCTTGTTGGAACTTCAAATGGGGCTGTCACCCCGGGGCAGGGTTTGAAAATCTACCTTTAACTGCAGGATGGGACCAATAAAAGCCAAGTCTGTTAAGATAATGAGGTGAGTCAAAGAAATTAAAACCGTCTGTTGATTATTAAGGAAATCAGATGGGAAAAAAATGCTATCCTTAAACACTAAATCAAACAAAATCTTCAAGCTGAAGGTGTCATAACACACTGGGAGGATCTGCTCTTGAAACAAATAAACATACTGCCTGGTTCCAAAAATGTCTGTATTTTATTTATGAAATCCACAACATCTGTTAATTTGTATGATAGCTCATATATAAGATTGGGGTCAGACAGGAGGCGTGGCCGTCTGATAAACATATGACCCCCCCCGAATCTTCAGCTTTAAGGATCTAATGGTTAAGCAACGTTCGCACTGCCTTCAACGGGCTTCAGAGGCCAATTCCAATTAAAAGACTATTTAAATGTGCATACATTTACGTTTCGGGCTTCCGCGTTCAAAACTCTTGCGACCATGCGTAGCTATGCACGTTTTTACGAAGGTTTTTGGGCTCTATGTACGAAACAAGTGGCCATACACGCCCTGCCCAGCTGTCGCCTGATTTCGTAACTGTGTTATCTCTACCTATCACTGAACTGCCACTGCGCGACCTCGAAATGTGCCTGGGTGGCCAAATGAACAATGTCAAATTTTAAAGAAAAAATGTCCGGTAATTGTCGTAAAATTTTAGCTTTTCTTAAAAACCGTGGTGGCCACCGCACAACGTGTAATATGTGACTGTCACCTTGTGACCACCTGCCAAATTTGCTGAAAAACTTGTGTTTAGGTCGGCGCATAGAAAAGCCCCTTCCTGCTTGTCTAGTGTGAACACCTTAGGCTATACTCATGTTCAAAAACCCACGTTTAGCACGTTCTTGAACGTGCATCAAATGCCCTGTGTGCATGTACCTTCAGAGTAGTTTGAGTTCAAAACCAGTCTTTAAATTTACCCCACATAAACCAGTTGTTGAATTCAACACACTCTGCTCATCCTTTACTATTCATTTTTGCCATCCATTTGGAAAGCTGACTCGATAATCTCTAATATCTCTAAAAGGCTGCAGCCACGTTGACTGGAGTGTATGCCTCCCATAGTGTTCAGAAAAATAAGCATGTGGGTGGGACAGTAAAATCAGAGTTTTGGTGTCGCACAACTTTTAGCTCTATTAAAATTAAAACACTTGTTTCAATAGTAGGCTCCCCCTTTAAACCAACTCCTAGTGGTCGTATGAGAAACTGCAACATTTGAATTCTTTTGGGTCGGTTACAAATCCAACATATGGAGGGTTTTGGCATCAAAACTTGATTTGACCCCTAGAAAAGAGAGAGAAATTTCGATGAAGTAAAAACCTCTTAGATAATTCATCAAGCTGGTTTGTATGTTTCTCTGAACTTTTGAGCTTAACTCTTGTTTTCAAAATAAATTATGTCAGAGGATTTGAAAAAACAAACATCCTACTGGGTTAGGGTCTTCATCTGGCTATCTTAAAATGCTAAGCTAACTTCTAGCGTATCAGTCATTTATTCAAAATGTAAACAGATTAACTTGTCAACTCAATTTGTAGCCTGTTTTTTATGCAGAGGATGAAGAATTTGCACAAATTTACAAGATTCCTGCTATGTTTTTATGAAGCTAAATAAGCATCAACGAGTTATAATAGTGAAGATAAAATGTCCATTCTTGTTCCTGTGTTTTTTTTTTAAATACATTTCTCTCAAAAGTGTGACTTATAATCCAATGCGACTGATATATTACTTTTTTACTTATTTATAATGCTTTTTTTTGGCTGCTACAACTTGTACTCCGGAGCGACTTAGAGCACAGAAAATACAACAGTTGACTTTCTGTTTATTCCCAGACATTTAAGCAAATAACAGTAAACAGTGACCCTGCACTTCTTACTGAAAAAATGTGTTGAGTTTGTTTGTGTGACCCATCCATGTCAGGTTGGTGTCACAGGATAATTTCTGATGACTGTCTTTCAAACAAGGCCGTTAGGCACTTCCAAATCCGGCGGGCTTTGTTGTTTAGCCTCTAACGACTGCAATTTCTACCGAGGCTTTCATTGCAGACCAGTCAGCAGCCATGTTTGTCTGAATCACAGAGGTGGATTAACCAACATTTCTGCTTTCTTTAGCAAATGTTGAAGGAAACCTAATTTTTAAAACACATGGTGTTTTGTCATGAGTAGCCATCATATGTTAAGCCAGTAAATGCAGTAACTACTGTTGTCTTCTCAGTCTTTAGCCAGAGGAACAATCCACAGCAGTTAACAGTGTGGACACTGAAACTGCCTGATAACAAGTGACACCCCTACAGCTCCAATGACCTAGATGTTCCAATCTAGTCCTAAAGAGATGATTTTCTTCCTTCTTCATTAAAATGACTTTTAAACTTAGAGAACTTTGATGTTCCTGCAGATTGACTGCAGGCCTTCACTGCTCAGAAATGAAAATTCCCGCTCAAGTAGTAAGATACAGAAAGATAAAATTGGGTTACAAGCAAAAAAGCTGTGCTAGTGAGTGCATTGAAGTTGTCCTGAGGTGTTTCTTTTCACTGCATAATTTTTGTCTTTGTTTACAAAACTCCCGCTGATTCTGTTGAAGCGAGGTGAGAAGAAACATAAATGGGTCTCAAAGCTGGATGTCACTCACAAGCCACTCATGTGCCAGGAAATTTCTGCTGAGAACGGAGTGCAAACCTGCATTAAACCTGCATGTGTATCAGCGTGTTCTGGGTGTAGCAGGGCATTTCAAAGCTTCCATTAACCTGACTCACATTCACATCAAAGCGGCGTGTGGGTGTTACTTGCTTTTAAAAGGCAGTTAAGCCTTTTTTCTTTTGCTTGCTGCCAAGTTAAGAAATGTTTTACATGGCTAGCTTTATGGTGTGTTTTATTGCTTAATCACTGTCCAGAATAAAAGTGTCAGTTTGCTGTAATCACAGTAAATAAAAGTGTTTACTGCAGCTAATGTGTGTTTTGTGGTGTCATGTGATTTCAGACTGTCACTTTGTGTTTTCTTATGGTTTGTTGATTTTGATGATGCTCCATGAAATGCGTATTTTTCTTTTAAACTGATAAAAATGCAGTAAATGCAGCAAAGTTTTTGAACAAGTGAAAATAAAAACACCATCTTAGAACCAAAACGGATCGGATTTGCAGATCTTTCGCCTGCCGTATAGTCAGCAACTTTTACATGAAAAATTGTGACTCTAATCTTTTTCCATTGTTATCTTCCTCTCAAATCTCCAGAGCGGTGCTGGAGCCTCTGCTGGAACTTCCTCCTCTGGCTCAGACTCTAATGGTGGTCATTGACGCACTTGATGTTGACTATGAGCCAGGTGAGGGTGTTGGGAAGAGCGATTCCATCGCAGGGCTGTTGGCAGCCAACCAACACCTGCTGCCCAGCTGGCTGCTGCTGGTCTGCTCTGTCCGCCGCCAAAACAAAGCTGTGTGCAAGATGTTCTCAGGTATGTATGCAACGTTTGTGACCTGTCCTATAAATCAGTGATCTCCAACCCTATTTCAGGCCACGGACTGATTTGATGTCAGACAATATTTTCATGGACCGGAATGTACGAGGCCGAATTTTTCTTTAACTTCCAGTTTCCCTTAACTTTTAAGGGTAAAGGTTGTCTTCATCCTCTGTAAAACATCTGCGGCTGATTTAAACCTTACATGTACACTAGATTTCATGTTGGAATCATTAAAATGGAGTTTAGATTTTCCAAGTGACCCATAACTGTCACAGTGGAAGCCAAAAAAATCTGACCCCAACTTCAGCTTCATTTGACCTTCAAGGTGCAACCGATGAATACAGTTAAGGGCTCATTAAAACTGGTATTTACTCAATAAAATCATAAATGTGAATCAATCATTTTTATTAACTTTATTAGCATCATCCTCATAAAATTAGTTGCTGAATATTATACTTGAAATATTATCGTGTGATGAAACATTTGTCGCAAAAAGATTTTCCAACAGTTTTTGTCTTTAAGAATGTAGTGGATGTATTTTCGTCATGTGACGGAGCGACTTGACGGGCGTCAAGAATGACCCAGATGTGCTAGCGAGAATCCAGTAGTTTTTCAAAATAAAACTTACTTAACAATCAGATTATATATGCGGCCCTGAACCAACAGTCTCACGGACGGGAACTGGTTTGCGGCCTGGGGGGTTGGGAACCACCACTAGAAAGTATTCATTTTAAACCTGTGAACCTCGATATAAACCTACCAACTTAGAGTGGTCAACAGGCAATGGAAAAAGGAAAATGAAATATTCATTTCAAAAAGTTTCAGTCTGTATAATGTGACTGGACTGTAGAGAGTCTGTAAGTTTTTTACACTAGAAGACGAAGTGTAATTCAATATTTAGAAGGTGCAACATCATCACAGTGTCATGTTTTCACCTCAAGAGCATGTTATGTTCATAATGAACGGTCTAGGTTAAATCTGTCTTTGATTTAAAAACTTTTTTTGTCTATTGTAGGGTTTCGAAAGCTCTGCTTGGATGATCTGAGGAAGCCGCCTGCAGTCCGTGACGTACAGCAGTACATTCTGTGCCGGCTGGACGAAGACGCCGCACTGCGCCGTCAGCTCACCCCTGACACAGCTGATATGCTGAATCTGCTGCACATCAAAAGCGGCGGCTGTTTCCTTTTTCTCGAAAGGGTCCTCGACGGTGTGGCAGCTGCGCTGGTGGGGCTGCGGGAAATCCGGGACATCCCTGGAACCCTCAACGGTCTTTACCTGTGGCTCTGCCAGAGGCTGTTTCCCCGGAGACTTTTCACCCATGTCAGGCCTCTTCTTAACGTTCTCCTGGCTGCACCAAAGCCCCTTACGTCCCGGCAACTGTTTACAGCAGTGTGGACCCGGGACACCTCACTGAGCATCCAGGACTTCCAGAACAAACTCCAAACGCTTTCCCCTCTGCTGATCAGTGGACCTGGTTGCACCAAATTGCTTTTTCATGCCAGCTTTGCGGAGTGGCTGACGGATGTAAAGTACTGCACTCAGAAGTATCTTTGTAGCCGGAATGATGGTCACACCATGCTTGCCATGGCTCTCAGTTTACGAGGACCCGACTTGGATGCTGACAGCATTTGTCAGCTTGCTGCACACTTGGTCTGCTCAGGTCACCATAAGGATAATCCTTCGCTTCTGGCACTGTGGATGCTGTGGGCGGACGTGCCTCCTCTTCCCCCCGGCAGCGGTGGAGCCCTCACCACATCTCTAGCACAGCTTCCTGCGCTCATCAGGCAGAATGTGCCTCAGCTTCTAATGAGAAGCGGAGTCATCCTATCAGGATGCTTATCAGATCCAGACATCAAAGTTGGAATGCTGTCACTTTGTGAAGCAGGGGCTGATTTACAACAAACATTTGGCAGTGGTTGTTCAGTGACAGAGCTGCTAGATAGTGGGCTGTCCGTTGACCAGCTAGCAGACCAACAGACTTTGCTTGCTAAAGCAGCTCTCGATGGATCCGAAAAGGTTGCTGAGCTGCTTCTGAAACATGGATCTGATCCACTGATCTGTGACCATCACGGTCAAACGCCCATGACTTTAGCTTCCAGTCAAGGTCATGTCAAGGTGCTGTCCCTCCTCCTTGACTGGGCCAAAGGGCAGGACCCGGAAAAGGCAGCACAGATGATGGAGCATGCTGACAACGAAGGCTGGACTGCGCTCCGCTCTGCAGCTTGGGGAGGACACAAAGAGGCTGTCCGGCTGCTTTTGGATGCCGGAGCAGATGTGAACGGGTGTGACAGTGAAGGTCGTACTGCTCTGAGAGCTGCCGCATGGGGGGGTCATGAAGAAATCGTCTTTACCTTGCTGGACTACGGGGCTGATGTCAACAAAGCAGACAGCAAAGGCCGGACACCGCTTATCGCTGCTGCCTACATGGGACATCATGAAACTGTGGAGATTCTGCTGAACCACAATGCAGAGGTGGACCTGGCAGATGGAGATGGACGCACGGCTTTGTCAGTCGCTGCTCTCTGCGTCTCCACAGCTGCAAGGATCCAAGGCTTTGGTGATGTAGCGAGTCTGTTACTAGAGCATAAAGCAGATCCAGGACACAGAGACAATGATGGAATGACGCCACTTCTTCTCGCTGCTTATGAAGGCCATGAAGATGTAGTTGAGCTTCTTTTGGAAGCTGGTGCTGATGTGGATGAAACAGCTGGACTTGATGGGAGCGTCTCTGCAGCAGCTGCTGTTACCCCCCTGCTGGCATCTGCAGCGATGGGCCACATGAAGACAGTGTCACTGTTACTTTTCTGGGGAGCAGCTGTGGATGCCATTGATTGCGAGGGCAGAACAGCACTCTGCTTAGCCGCAGCTAGAGGCAGCCTCGAAGTTGTCCGAGCTTTGCTGGATCGAGGCCTGGATGAGAACCATAAAGACGACCTGGGCTGGACTCCGCTGCATGCAGCTGCTTGTGAAGGACACCGTGCCGTTTGTGCTGCCTTGACAGAACAGGGCAGCATGGCGCGAGTGGGAGAGATGGATATTGAAGGACGGACTCCACTTATACTGGCTGCCCAAGAAGGTCATTGGAGCACTGTCAAACTTCTTCTGGATAGGCGCTCTCCTATCGACCACAGGGCCTACGATGGGCATTCTGCGCTAAGTGCTGCTTTCCTGGAGAGTCACACTGACGTTGCAGAACTGCTGATGAAGCGAGGGGCTGACACAGATGTCCGAGATGCAGAGGGACGACCTCTGCTATATCTCCTAGTGCTGGAGGGCCACCTTGACATGGTGAGTCTTCTTATAGAGAAAGGAGGTGTGCCGCTGGAGTCCAAAGACTCTGAGGGCCGCACGGCACTTCATGTGGCTTCGTGGCGAGGCTCTGTGGAGATGGTAGACTTTCTTTTAAAACACGGAGCAAAACCTAACGCACAAGATTCAGAAGGAAGACCACCACTGCATTTAGTGGCTTGGACGGGAAATGCTAAAGTTGGGCATAGACTCCTAGAAACAGTCGGCATAAATGTTAACCTCACCTGCCATCAGGGAGCGACCGCTCTGAGCATAGCAACCCAAGAAGGACATGCTAATATAGTCAAAATGCTTCTAGAGAAAGGTTCAAATCCCAACCACTTGGATAAATATGGTCGCAGTCCAGTCAAAGTGGCAGCAAAACATGGACACTTTAACATCGTCAAGCTCTTGGAGAGCTATGGAGCCAAGCCATACCATGGCACATTGCCTAACTTTAGTACTGTGTCTCCTGTAAAACACAACAAAACCGTTTCCTCAGGTACATCAGTGAGTAACAGAGGTGATGTTCAAGCTGCTACGTCTTCATCTTCAATGTCTTCTCCTGGCTCGACTGCAGAACGATTTCACTCGATGCAAAGCTCCCAAACCTCTTCCACCTGCCACTCGCTTGCTACAGTACAGACGGTGCCAGCAGACAGCCTCAGTTTCATCCAGCAGATCCAACAGCATTCACTGCCACGAAGTCGCAGCCGCCATTCCACCCTCCTTCCTCCGGGGAGGTCAGGGATGGACAGCCTCCATGGAAGTCTCCAGAAGCAACCCAAAAGTAGCTTATCTCCAGTTGTTTGCACAGTCACAGCCACGGTGCACAACGGTGAGATGCCTCAGAAAGGCTTGACATCCGGATTCAAATTTCAAGACAAAATGAGCAAACAAAACCCAAATCTGATTCAAGCAGACAGAACTGCATACGCCGGCGGGAAGTGGAACTCAATCATGGCTTCTCTTGGTATAATGCCTGGTCAAGACGTCAAAAACAGAGAAAGCCCACCGTCAGACTATCCCTACAGACTACAGAGTCCCCCTCAAGGGGAAACTTGGGATTCTCCTCCGCAGAAGAGCATGTTGTCACCTGTTTGTTACAGTTTTACCCCGTCCCCACCTTGCAGTGCCTTGCCAGAGGAAGTGTTGTTCACGATGTCGACCACAGACCCGCAGCTGAATCTCAAGCGGGCCATCAAACTGCAGTTTGAAGGCCCCACCAGTGCAGCCTTATGCAAAAGAGAAACACCTCTGTGATTGGCGTTTAAAAGATTCAGAGCAAAACTTACCGTGTTGAGAAAGATGGAGTTTTCAGAAAACGAATGGACTATCATACAAAACTACCGTGGTCCTGAATGGCAAATCGCGTTTAAAAAATAAAGAAAAAGGAAAACATTTTGGAAAACAACAATTCTTTCTTGAAATAAAAGTAAAATGTTATGAAATTAAACAAAAGAAAAAAAAAGTTTGGTACTATGGGGCGTCGCTGTTCGGATGATGATGTTTGTCCATCATTTCAACTGAAAGTTTTATGGCATAAAGCAATGCTGGTTATGCTCCATACGAATCATACAACTTTCAATAGCATGTGAAGATTTGAAAAAAACTCAAACCTCAAAAGTCAAACATCTTCATTCAACCAGCGATGTCCCATAGTTGGTACCTTCTCCGGTTACTTATTGTGTTTTGTTTTTTAAAAGTTCATTTTGATTTATGAAAATATCTTTTGTTTTCCAAAATGTTTCTTTTTTATGTTGTGTCAATTTTTTAAAAATTGTAAAATTTAGAGTCTGGAGTTTAGTTTTGATTTCTAAAATGTAATGTTTTTTCCTTAAATATTTTGCTTTTTCATTTGTTGTTGTTGTCTTAAATATGCTTTTGCAGTGAGTGATTTTTTGGTGTGATTTGCACTTTAGGGCCACCGTACAAAACAAACACTAAAGCAAACATTTCTGCCTTTTCTCTGCACATTGTGTGCGCTGACCAAAGCTCCCATAGGGTGTGACGCAGAAAAGTGTCTTTTACATTTTTGTTCATTTTTCGTGTATTTATTTGAGTTTTTCATTTTATTTTGTATTTATCGTAAACTACCCGCCCATCTAACACAACATCTTCATTTCTTGTGACTGAAGGCATAGCTGTAAACCTATCACATTCTTGGTAGGTTTATGACACAGAGCAACATTAAATTTTACTCAACCGCCTGTAAAGAAAATGAATATTGGACAATTAAAACTCTGTGAAAGTAGGAGGGTTGTTACGAGTTGTACAAGAAAATGTCCTCGCCTTGATTGTTTTCTCACCGCATTGATATTTAATGATCTAGATGGCAAATGGTGCTGTAACATTGTCGACTTTGGCCTTGTGTGATTATTCTTTAATGTGTTTGTGTGGACTGCAGGTGCTGTGTGCACTTGAACCTAGGCATCACAGACAGCTTCTGAAGAGACTGCATCATGCAGAGATGAAAGTCGAGCGGCTGGCAGATGGTACCCACCTGGGACAATAAAACCAATGCACTTTCAAAGAGTTTTGAAATGGGGAAGGGAGACTAGTGGATGTAGCAGGAGTGGACTGTTTCCACAAGTTTTGACTTTTATCAAGGTTTCCATAGGACTGCCTTGTGCTGAACTCCTCCTTTTTTATTTTCTGTTAATTACAGTTGTTTTGATTGATATTTTTCTGCTTCTTTTACTAGAGGTTTAACGATTACTTTAAACAAAGATTTGATTCATTACATAATGTGTGGTTGACGATATGATTCATAGTCGATATTGGTTCATTTTGAACGATGGACATCTTTAGCCAAAAATTCAACCAGTGTGACTCAGAGATAAATAACTGGATACTGAACAGTGCAGGTGAAGTTTTCCAGATTCCTTGTATTTCTTGCAAGATTATCAAGTGCAAATTAAATATGTGAATAAACAACTGAGTGAACAAGAATTAATTGAAAATCCATTCACATTTAGTTTCATTCAGTTCAGCCCACTGTTGTTTTCCACTGTTGTGGTTCATACAATTACACAAATGTAACATTATTAGAACATTCTAGCACACTGTATGGTCACGTGTCTCTGCTAAATTCACATTTTTACACATTGGACTGTAATGACGGTTGATCATTTTTTGTTGCCATCACACTTGGTCGTTTTTTGTCATAGTAAAATAAACCTACTGTGCCTAAAATGCAAATTACACTTTTCAATATCAATATAATCAGTTCATTTCATTCTGAAACAAATTTAACAGAGGTATAGATCAATTTGAATGATAACTTGCCTCAGACACATCAATCTGGCTGGATTGTAGGAATCTAAATCAATTCATCTATTAAGCCGATCAATAGTTACATCGCTATTCTTATAGCTGGATGTCATCCTTGGTTATAAAATGTGATTGCTCAACTGAACACCCAATGCACACAATTTTTGTCAATTTCTTAGCCTTTGGCTTAGCCTGAAAGGCTGCAGCTGAAGGTGGGTCCATCTGCAAACTGTTCTGGAAAGTGTGTTTGCGCAGCAGCTCTGAAGACAAACACCATGCGAGTGCAGGTGAACCGAGACTCATGACAATGCAGATTGTTTGACGTGTGCACTGGTGTCATGGAGTTCAGGCCAAACTAAATCTGTCAGTTGGTGACAGATAATGATGCTTTAATACATTTAAAGGAGGAAAAGGTTTTTCCATTTATTTGCAACTGTGACTAAATGAAATAAAATGTGCTGTGCTCCTTGAACAATCAGGTCGTTTCTTTTTTGCTGGTGTGATGTGTGTAGGAGCTGAGTTCTCTCAATGATTCCTTCAGTTCCCTAGTAAATATTCAAGGAGCTTCATTAGCAGGACTGCAAGATATTTTCCATTTCTGCAAGTAATAAAAATTTTATTTCGAGTCCTTTTTTTTTTTTTGACCAGATGAAATGGAATCATTTCCTTTTTTTTTGTTTTGCAGCACTGCTACAGCTGTAATGAGACTGTATCTGGAAAGAATAAAGCAACAAACTATAGAAAAAAGGGAGTTAAGAGAGGAGCAGGAAAGCTCAATGACAGAATGGCCAAATGGCTTGGAATGACAGAAGTTGATGAGTGGAGAACAATGGAGGAGCATTGGTTCGGAAACAGTTGATGGGAAGCAGGTGGGGCTGAGGAGAAGGGGGAACAGGAAGAGTCATTCTTCCGAGGAGAAGACGGATCTCACTGAGAATGGGGAGGAAATATCTGTAAAGCAGTAACCTCGGGTTCATTCTAAGGGTTTAGTTTGTTAAACATGTCTCTTTAGTAACATCTAGTGGTGGTGGCATTAATAAAAAAAAAGACCTCTAGACAAATAACATATATATTTATATAGCTATACTTCTTGATGTTATGCATAATCTGTTTCCCGTTTATACTGTTTATAAGGCAGATTTAATGCAAACTTTAAAAATTCAGGATGTACACTGCAAAAACTCAATCTCAAGAAGGTAAAAATACCCTTGTTTCAAGACTGTAAAACAAATTGTCTTCCCCTATTGGCAGATTTTTTTGCTTATTTAAAGATTTAATTTAAATTTTTTGAATTTTTGACTTATTTCTAGGGCTGCTGTTTTGCAGAGTAAATTATGTCAAATAAAGCTGTATGTCTTTCACACAAATGTTAATATGGAAGAAAAATCTTATTTAAATTCTAAGGAACTTAGAGGCAAACAATCAAAAAGTTGAAACAAACTAAAAAAGAAAAGGAGACAAAACTCAATAAAATCTGGGATAATATAATAACTTAGAATTAACAGACATAAAAAATGTGATGTGACCAACCAGAAGCCAGAAGCTCTCACAAAGATCTCAAGAAAAACACTTTGTAAAACAAATAAGACATTTATATACAGTACTAGGAAAGCTAAACTAATCCAAATAAGTTTAATAACATTTATAATGGGTTTTTATATTTTTTAAATTTTTACCACATTTAAACCAGACTGATTTCAAACCAAAATGTCATGTGCCAAACAAAAGCGTACCAATTTCAATGCCACAAATATATGTAAATATGAATGTGTGAATGTGTCAAAATGTGAATACTTAAGATTGACATATAGAAGTCAAATATTGTCTAAATGAATTGTACCTCCATTATCGAGTCTAAATGTACATTAAAATATTAAATATAAATGCAAAATTTAAATGTAAATATTACGTATAAATGTTCAACCTTAACCTAAATAACATCTAAATGTTAAATTGCAAATCTAAATCAATGTTAGATTTGAATAGTCCAATTTGTAAAGTTTTATCATGCATTTAAGTCTTAAACATACATTTTATAATAATCTGTTTGATTTAAATGTGAACCTATCAGAATCCTAAATGTTAAAAATTACCTGTTAGATCTAAAATAAAACCTGCAAGAGCAAGATATGTTAAAAAAAAATGTAAATAGAAATTTTAAATGTCGATATAAATGTATCTTAAATGCTTGCTCTAATATTAAAATCTAAACTTGAATGATAAAGATTAAATCTAAAAGAAAAGATTTGGAAAAGATGTAAAAAAATAAATAAATAAAAAGGCCACGCCTCTTAAAAAGCCTCAAATTAGACTTTACCTTTTGTTTTATAAAAATTGAAACTTACATTTATATTTAGTGTTCATATTTACCATATATGGTTAAAAGTATACTTAGTATTTTAATTCATTTGCTTTTAACCAACACATCCAACTGTTATCTGTAAGCATTTCCAACTTTAGCATCCGGGATCAGAGAGATCTCCATTGAATCATAGGTGTCTGAACTTTCATTTGACCTCTAAATCTGATGGAACGCCACGCTTTATCAGATGGTAAGTCGTGGTCAAACTGGAATTGATGTTTTAAGAAAATATAAGTCTTGATGTGGCTCTTTGAAGGCTGAACATAACAGAAGGTCAGATAAGTGCCAGCATTCAAACCTAAAACATACAGCTTTTAAAATCTGAATATTTATTTTTTTTTACTTTTAAAGATTGCTTTAACAGCAGGTTTCAAAGGAAACCGTTTTGTTGAGGTCACAGCCTTCATTCTATTGTAGAAATCATTCTCTGGAAGGCAAAGCAGGGATCTTTGTGGATCCATTAATGTTGACAAGCTTCAAATATTAAACATATGACCTTTTATATGATTTTGAACGCTGGTGATGTGTTCACATCTGTAAAACAACAACAACAGGAAGCCTTTTCATTCACCTGCAAAAAAAGCAAAACAACATAGCATTTAGAATTAGAATTTTTTAATTCTGTTCATTAAAAAGTTATACTGATAAAAATACACCATGTTTCTTTCAAGGTTTTTATTAGTTTTGAAATAGAAATCAACACATTATCAGAATAAATGATGACACTTAAAGCACGTCTCTGTAAAACCAAGAATCATGAACACCAAACCTACAACTAAAGATTATAAACCTAAATCTATGTTTTATTGGTTCCCTTAAGAAATTATCTGAAAGCTTTAAAACATGTCTGTCTTAACTTATTAGCCCAGAAAAAGAATCCATTTACAGTTATTTTTCCCTTAAAGGAACACAAGGCAGGAGACTGAGTTTTGTTTGGGTTTTTTTAAGGGGAAAAAAGGTTACTCATAGATGACATTTGAAGAATTTCTGGCTTTTAATATTCAAAACTCATGCGTAAATAGTTTTTTAAAATGAGCTAAAAATAGTTTGTATGTGTGAAAGTGAAATCCCACAGCAAGACATATACAGCTCAGTGGCCTAATGTCACACACAAATGTTTGGAAAGAAAACAAAAAACATGGATTTAGCTTCTTTCAATATTGAATATAGATGCAACCAGAAGGAAATGTGAAAAAAAATAAATAAAAGCAATCACTTTTCATCATTGTTCTCAAAACTAAGAAAAATAAGTTTGCAGGATAAAAATATTGATCTGAAGAAGTTTTAGCCGAACGGTGTGAAGAATTTAAAGAAATCTGATGTTTAATCCTTGTTGTGTAAAGGGCATAAAAAGGACCAAAAACAGGAAAATTTCACCAGTTCTTTTGTGGCAAAGAACCAGAGTTCTAGGTAGGCACCAGACACTAAAGAAAGGGCAAGATAAAACACAAGTAACCATTTAAAATATTTTTCTAAAGGAGCAGCTGAACCCAGTAGTATAAATAATTAGAAAAAAGTGGTTGACTGGAGGTGTACATCACACGTTCAAACCAAAACAAAGAAAAAACAGCAGCAAAACTACATATTGACACTTGCAGTTAACCTAACTGAAGCAATGATATGTCACTGACAGGCTGCACACATACAAACACAGCAAATCCAATAACTGAACAAAGGAAAGGAGAAGCTGTGCAGGTTAACTGCGATTAACTTGAAAAGTTTATCTTTTTTTTTTTTTTTTTTGCTTGAGAAAAATATCCAAAGGCTGAAGTTATGGAAAGGTACATGCATTATCTTTTAGAAAAAGCTTTTATTTTTAAAGAAAATTTGCTTTTTCGATTAAAAGTAAAGGACTACTGTCCATATGTTCTCAAACTACATAGATTCTAGAAGGCACAGCTTCTTTGCAAGTGTTATGTAAATAGAGCAGACATTTTAAGACATGAACAAAAGTGTTTCAGGTGAAAATATTTTCAAAGGAAACAAACAAATGTTTTCCTTTGTCTGTGTTTCAATGTCTTCCAATATTTCTAGAAAAATCTGTAATGCTACGTTCACACAACCCTCTGCAACACACGTTCAAGCAACAACTTTTAATGAAAAGTCCATGTGAAGACAAATTAATGCGCATTTCAGGTTTCGGTGTTCAAAACTTGTGTTCACGCTACATATGTTTTTAAATCTGTCTTTGGGCTCTTTGACCACACGATAAATGTACCAAGCCTCATCCAACTGTAGGTAGTTAGGTACATGTACTAGTCTCGAGTAGCGACAGTCCAGTGTGATCACTGTGTGTTAAAAGCACTTTTAAAAACCTACGTTCAGCGCCTTCTTGAAAGCACAATACATGCCAAGTGAGTGTGCAGCATTAAGACACACTGACGTAGATTTGAACTGGTATCCAGATTGCATGCCAACAGAAATTTAATATATGATTGCTTTTGCCAAGAATTGTTTCTAATATATGTCAACTAACTTAAGTTTATGTTTAAATTGCCAGATAACATCTGCAGTAGTGTTCCTTGTACTGGGGATTTAATTAGGTGACTGTGGAGTGGAGTACCACCCTATAACTAAATGAAAATAACTCTAAAAGAACCAAATTTGTTAGCACAGACCATCTACCATGACCAATTAGGGTCAAAAAAGGACAAAGACATATGGAGAAACACTGGAACGTGTGCTATAGGACAAAACAGAAAGTTTGTAACCTCAAGTATTTATAGATTTGTGTACTTTACTTCTGGGGTAATTTGTACTGGTAAATCTTAATGCAATGGTGCATACTGTCTGACACAGCAAGCTGACCCTCGGGTAACAAGGTCAGTCCACGTGGACTACTCAAGCCTTCATTTATTATAGGCCATCCCATTCCTTGTTCTGGATATAACACAATTTTGTGTTGCTCCCCCCAGTCTGCAACCAAAACATTACCATCTGTATCTATACAGATCCCCCAGGGGCAAGCCAGGACTGGTCCCATGCCAGCACACACACCTAGAACTCTTATAGTGTTCCAGCCTGGCTCCAGCACTTTTATACAAGGGACACATCCAGTTTCATTGCCCCTTTCAGACACAGCTACCAAGCCTGAGGTCAAGCAAGTTGCCACTAAGTAGGGCCTGTTGAACCCGGTCACAACTGTGCGCTCAAGCCGAGAACCGGTCTTCGGTTCGAGCTTCAAGGAAATGAGGGTGCCTTTCCTAATATCTGCTACCAGGAAGTCATCTAATCTGCTTACAGTCACACCCCTCGGAGCCTCCAGATCATCCTTTGTGGAACCCAGACTAGAGCCTCCAAAGGTCTGAAGTAGACGGCCGTGTCGATTGAACACAAGTAGAGCCCTTTCTGCTGCACAGCTCAAAGCAATCAATCCTTTTCCATTGACGGCAATGTCAAAGTAATTCCTGCATCTTCTGTTTGAGCCATCAGCACGTGCAGAGGTCAGTTGCTGGAGGACATGTCCTCTAGGGTCGGTTACCTGTTTCAAAGTTAAATGTTAGCATGAAATTGTACATTTGCTTCTGCAAACATGCTGTACATTGAATAAACTTAAAAGGGGAAACATACCTGTACACGTGCATTTCCACAATCCACTATAAAGAGTTGGCCCTGTGGTGTGGCATGGATCCCACTTGGTAGAGTAAGGTCAGCCCGACCTGATCCCTGCTTCCCAAACTGCCCGATGAGACGGACATCACTGGGCTTGTATGCTTTGAAAGACAAATCCCCCTCTTCCTCTAACTCTACCAGAGCCAGCTCCCTACCTCCTCTGCTCCTCTTCAGCTCATGAGAGGACACATCGATGGCTGACAGGGATAAAGACCTGGACACAAGGGGTTGCTTTGCTTCAAGCAGTGTGCTTTCTGTGTGTGGCTCATTATGATAACCTCTGTGAGCGAGGCACAAGATGTTCTGCCCTCTTTCATTAATCCGAGACCGTCGACTTAGTGTTGGTGAGGTGGAAGTTAAGTTGCCGTCCTTAACCTTCCACAGTCCTTGTCCGTTCGTCCCGGCAGGGACTAGCGGCCGTGTCCTCTGTGTCAAATCTAATGCAGATTTTGACAGGTAGCAACTGTGATTCAGAGAGCTTCTTTTTAAGCCATGGTCATTTGATGGCCCAATGATGAAGGTGTAGCTTGAATCGAGACTGTCCGTTGGGGATGGCGCACGGCCAGAGTCACCAAGTGTCCCCAGGGAGTGTTCATCTGAAGACTGACTGATGCGGGAATGAGAACGGCCTCTGCAGGTGAGTTCTAAGCAGCTTTGGCTGGTCAAGGTGTCTCTTGTATTTGTCCTGGAAGATTTTAATGCGCTGTTGGTAGAGCCATAAAGCCTACCATTGGAACCCTGACTCTCTTTTCTTTTAAGTCGATCTTGGCTCTCCAAACTCAAGGATTGGTTGAGCTTACCATGGTTCTTTCGTCTTTCTGGTGAGGGGGACAGCTTTCTGTTTGAAGCAACCGAAAGCAATTTCCTCTGACTCCAAGGGGAAGAACAGTTTTCCTCACAGTTTATCTTGTTCACTAGATCTTCATCACCAGAGTGGATGTGTTTGTGTCCAACAGGGACAGCCAGAGAAACATCTTCTCCTTGTTGCTGGAAGTAACCCGAATCCATTTCGGTATGTTGAGGAGAAATCCTGTCAGATTGTTCACATTTAGGAAGCCAGTGAAGGATCTTAGCAGAAGAAAGCTTCTGTTCATCCTCTAATTCCAGGTCACTGCGGTTTGATAAGCTGATCTTTCGAACCATACGGGGAGTCGGTGAGGTCCAACACTGTCCTTGAATGCTCTTATCTTTCTTAAAACTTTGATGGTTCATGTCTTCACACTTGATCTCCTGTGAATGGAGAGCACATGGTTGTCCATGTGGTCCGCAGCTTCCAACATTTAGACTCAGGTTTTGATCTTGCACATGGATTTCACCAAAAGTGACGGCATTAGTTTGGGAACTTGGTTTGAAGTTAACTTTCTTAAGGGAAACGGAAATTTCCCAGGGCTGTAGGAACTCTGTAATCTCCTTAATGAGGTTATTGCTTTGCTCAGTTTCACTAAAAACTTGCTGACCCATTTCTTCAAGTCTACGCTGAAGCTCAGCTAGTTTGCGCAACCTTTGGTCCATCAGGGTTTGACTGACCCGCACTGCCACCAGATTCTCCCTCCGAACTTGTTCCAGATGCTGCTGAGTGTCCCGATGGTCTTGCTCCACTCTCTCGAGCAGACGCCTCTCCTCTCTGCGTACGCCCAGGACAGCTCGTTCGACACCCCGCTTCACTGCTTCAAACTCAATTTTTTGGTGCTCTTGGATTTGCTGAAGCTCAGCATGGGCCTGTGCAAGATCACACTGAGCCTGTGTCACCCAGCACGGAGAGAACTGAGGGGAAAGACCAGTGGGAAGGCTGTCCGACTGACAATCCAGACTTGGACTCTTGGCTGGAATGGAAATAGGAGAACTGCTTTGGCTAGGACCCCCTACAAACATTTTCATGTTTTTTTGAGCAGTCAGTCTGAGTTTCTGTGGAATGACAAAGAGGATACTTCGGTTGAAAATCATCCAAAAAGTAAATTATGACTACTGCTTAAAGTCCCACTCTGATCATTTTTTGATCTGTTGTAAAAGTGTTCCCAGTGATCTTTCAATTATGATTATAGTCAAAATCAAAAGACCTGTTTATTATTAAAAAATAAACTAAATTAATATAATTATTGTCTGCAGAGCGACAATAATTCTAAAAATTCACCTCTGAGTTGTGGACGGGAGTGTTGACACCAAGTAAGCCCACCCTCACTTCCCATCATCCCTCTGTTTACATCCTCTTCCACCAACTTACAGCCCTTCACAACCCCTCATACCCCCAACCTAACATTACAGGTGCAACAAAAATGATTAGCAATATCAGAGCTATCCAGCTGTACAGTTTTGAACCAGATACCAACTCAGATGGGGAAAATAAAACTAGATCTAGTCGTCTACAAGTGGATGGATCAGATTCGAGCATAGCAAGGAGATTGTTGCTTGTTGTAGTAGCTTCTGCATCACACCTACAAGCATTTTCCTTTGGCTGTTTTTTTTAATTGCTCCTGATTCACAGCAATTTGAATGCAGAAATACTCCATAATGACATTTTAAACTTAATTTTCTTAACATATGTCCTCCATAAGGAAATGCTACAAGAACATCTTAAAGAAAATGCAATTTTATCAGAGTTGGTGTTTAAAGAAGGTTACAAAGATGGAATGAAAAGAAGAAGCAAACACCAGAGAAAATAATTGTCCCAGATACTCTGGGTAGCAGTTTTAACATATTCACATCTCAATTAAGTGGTAGTACCAGGCAGTTCTTTAACTTAAACAGTTGCTTATGCAAAAGTGTCAGATCTTCAAAGGGATGTTTTTTTAAATTCAAAAGGCTGTGGGAATAAAGAGCAAACGCGAAACAGAAAGAAAGTTTTTGAGTTCTGCTTCCAAGAGTTTCTACAGTATTTCAAACAGTGACAGACAAGAAGGAGCACCCGCAGTGAGGCTGAGTGGGAGGTGCAGACTGAGTGTCAGCACAACAATACTCCTCAGCTTCTCAATTGTGTGCGAAAAAGTCTTCCCTTTGAGGTTTTATTCATGAGGACAACAATGTAATATCAGGAAGTAACAATAAAAACGGCTGTTCTCTTCACTAATTTACACATAAAGCGACAGTTCTAACCAGCAAACACAACTGAGGCCTTGTGCGTTTCAAGAAGGGAACGTGGCAAAACTATTGGGTTTAAAAAGCTGACCTACATCCAAAGCACGAGCAGGTACTCCGTTTCAGCAGCCAACCTGTAATTCTACACTCTATAGTAGAAGTTGCCAACTGCATGAATAGTTTAACAGTTCAGGAAGACCAAAATACAAAACGAGCTTGCAAAATAGGGGTGCAAAGTAACTTTTAATTGGTTAAAACGTTAGCTTTTGTAGCCAATTTTAAGGAAAATATAGATCCTGCAACCGTCAGTCATCAACACCACAATGAGGCAATTTTTTTGCAGATATACAGGTGAATTTGAGGCACTGGGGCAAAGTTTTGCCATTTGTTCCAGCTTTACTCAATTACTCTGTAAAATGTAGGATGTCCAGATATTCATTTTCTTAGTCAATAAAAGAAATTTAGAAATCAACTAAGCTAATGAAATAGACAAAAATAGATATTGTCATGTATATTTGAATATAAAATCAACTCCCAAATTCCAGACATTTATTTTCTAATCAACAGAGGATAGTGAAAGAAAAACAGAGCACACCACTCCACCTCTCAGTCTTACCTGTGTTCAGGTATATTACACTACTTCTCTCCACTTCTTCACTTTAGCATCTGTCCTACCTTTTTCGTCTTGCTTGTTGCTAGGACACCACCACCAAGATGACTCAGGTTTCCTCCGTCAACTGTGTATTCTGTCTGTTGTTGAGCCAAGGAAGCTGTTTGTGTGCACCCAGTGTCTTACAGAACCAGAACTGATACTCTAGAAATATGGAGCACATTTTTGTTAACCATGTAGATTTGTAATTTTTTTATCAAATTAAAGTTGGGAGAACAGTTTTAGAGTTTTGATCTTCTGGGACTAAAATGTTATCTGTACAGTTGCTGAGAATTATGGTTAATGACTATTTGGTCTTCAATTTTTCCAACTAGAAATAATTAAAATATGCTTGTCATAAATTCTGTCAGTATAGCTAAGCAGCAATGGAATTGCTGGAATTGAAAAGAACTTTTAGTAAAATGAACCCCTACATACACAGGAAATGTTTATTTGTAATAATCTGCCAATCTCTTCACGGTTGATTATTGAAGAAAAACAAAAAGAAAATCATGAATAAAAGTGTTAAAATAGTGAAAGACACGAGCTTTAAGACAATCTTTTTATTTTAAATATCAAAGATTCTGGTTTTATTTTGCTTCTTTGAATACAACCTAAGAAGAATTTTAAAAATCAAACTAATCTACGTGTTTTTTCAAACATAACTGAGGAAAATCAATAAAACAAAATAAAAAATAAGCCCCAATTACTTTTGCTTTGATCACGTCTATCAATTTTCTAAACTTCACCATGAGGTTTACTTGCTTTAATACCTGATCCCTAAAATGGAAACCG
Organism: Oryzias celebensis; assembly: GCA_014656515.1. Classification (NCBI taxonomy): domain Eukaryota; kingdom Metazoa; phylum Chordata; class Actinopteri; order Beloniformes; family Adrianichthyidae; genus Oryzias; species Oryzias celebensis. The sequence continues at coordinate 10,263,705 of BNCR01000017.1, read as the reverse complement.
TTCAAATGTGGCTATATTTGGTTTAAGACATCTAGAGTAAAATAAAATCAAATGTTAATACTTATAATAATGTATTCCCTGAAAGAAAAGTTTAAGAAGTCATTAGAACAACAAAAACTCCTTTTGTTTATCCCATTGGATGCAAAAGAGCCTTTCAAAGTCCAAAGAAGCCCAATGATTGTATTTCATTGTTGGATTGGAGGGGAGATGAGTCCTCAAATGATGTAGGAGAAACCAAGCGCAGCCAAAACAACATTCAAAGTTTTCCTTATTTTCTCTTAATTTAGACTTACATCATGGTTTTGCATCATCTTGCAGGCAGTGCAAAGCTGTAAAACTGACAATATTGAGGCAAAGAGAAGGGGAACTTGCTGAGATGGAAAGGGGAAAATTTTTTAAAGTGTGATTTGCCAGGTTTTTTGTAATACTTGTGTCAAACAAGAATTTGTGTTGGCTAGGAAAGACAAATAATGACGCAGAGACCAGCATGATATTGCTTAACAAAGAGTTTATAAATTAATAGAAACATTCCCTTTAGTAGTTCGGTTCTAACAGTTTTCAAATTGTCTGTATTCTCTTTGTATTTTCTAACGATTTTCAAATATAGAAAAATATTTCTGACAACATTCATCATTATATTACTTGAACATGATTTCCACTTATTTTTTTTTCCTATGGGTTGTTTCACACCCCTCTGACCAGTCGATCTTTTATTTTTTCCCCTTGTTTTTACAGTATTTACACAGTGAGTCAATCCACATCATCTTTCAGCTTCAAAGCGGTAACACCAGAGCAGGCTTTGCATAGATCACAGGCACAAAATGTCAGAAAATGGAAGGTAGAAACAGCTGAAGAGGGGGAAAAAAAAGCATCCTGAGATGAGGATCACAAATCAGCCCGTCAAGGATGGCACAACATTTGTCAAAAAAAAAAAAAAAACCTTCCGTTAGCATCAAAAGCTCAAATCAGACTGTAGTGTTTTCCATAGAGGGAGGTCTAAACTGTGATTAAGGAGAATCTGCTGTAAAACACATATATTGGCCAAAAAAACACATCATTTATAATGTTTTAAATCAGCATCAGATCATATGTAGTGTTAGAATAAAAGAAAACAGAAAAATCTGCAACATTACACAGTGTCCTGATGTTTGGCTTTGGGTTACTCAGTTTTTAGACAAAGTCAGAGAATAGACAACAGATGAATTTGATATAAAGAAAAATTTAAAAATAAAACACATTTTAACATGTAATTAGTCATTAATGCAATTTTCTAGCAAGTTTAGTCAAACTAAAAAGCTGTGTAGTATTTTTGTACATCATATCCCTTTCTACAGTGGTGATGAATATTTGCAGAGTTCTCAAAACTATTCCCAAAGATCTTTAAAAAAGTTGTCCGTCCTGTGTGAGTAAAAGTTACTAAATGCCTCTGACATCTCCCAAACCTTTGCCATGAAGAACAAAGAAAAGGCATTTTAAACAGGAAACAATGAAAAATAATAGGATGAGTGTAAAGGAGTACATTAGTAAAGTTAGAAATGTGGGAGAAAAAAAAATAGAAGTTCTTGAAGGCGGCTCCTTTTTTAAAACGTGGCTTTTTTTTAATGACCAAGTGTAGCTGGACTTGCTTTCTTCATCAGAGTTAATCTTTGGTGTCTATGAACCCATAAAGCAGTCACTGCTAAGCCTCCGATCCAAATTAGCAACACTCGCAAGTTGAGCGTTTGGCGTCACATCTACAATCAAAATTTCTCAGTAAAACAAGCATGTATAAAATGCTTTTGTTTCAAAATAAAAGCACAATCTTTAATGTCGAAGCACTGGGAGCTTTCTGGGATGCAGAGTGGACGGATGGTCGTGAGGAAAACACACACAGGGGGATTTCTCAGCTGCTGTGAGCTGACCGGAGCAAACATTCAGTGGGAAACCTGCTGCTGCTGTTCCCTCTAATCTGGAGGCGACAGGATGACTCGCCTCCCTCTGCTGTGTGGCAGCTAAGTTAAATAAACCCAACATTAGTTAAGTATTACTTTGAAAACCGCGTGTCAACTGGCATGCAGACGCTTAACAATCAGTTCTTTGAAAAACTTTAGAAATATGTCTAGAAATTTTGTAGAAAATTGACTCGATGAAGTATCAGAAGCAATGACTATGGCTTTGGAAAGCTGAACGGACTCAGCTCGTGAGAAAAGACGAAAACGGTGGAAAAACAGAGACAAGTCTGTACAGGATGTCAGGCAGTTTCTCAGCTGCTCAGAGTTGAGACGAAATGGCTAGTATGTGCAAATAAAAAAAGGAGAAGCTTATAGGTGATTTTCCATTAGATTTGTTCTTGATAGATCTATGGGAAACACTTGCAAAAACCAAAAATCCTTTTTTTGTTTCATTTTCAGACAGACGGTAAAACAACTTTTAACACTGAAACGCTGCAACTTCATAAATCTCAGAGGACACAAGAAATTCAATTAAACACTGATCACAAATAGCACATTCTCACACTCATTTATACTTGGTACCTAACTAAGAAAGAAAAAAATATGACACTGAAAAACATGTTTGTTAGTGTTAAGAAAATAGCAGCACATAAATATGTAATGCTCTTGCTCATTTTGGCCAGTTTTGTCTTTAGTATGAATTCTAAATCTGAGGAAATGCCTCCCGAGATGCTTTTCCAGCAAATGTAGAGAAGACATACTTATACCAGAGCTGTTGGTTGGTCTGGTCGTTTGTAGTGTCGCGCTCAGAGGAGGTGCTGGTTTGGATTCCTATGTATGCTCTCCATGTGCAGATGTGGGTTTTCTCTGGGAATTCTGGCAAAAACCTGCTTCATATGTTGACTGGTGGCTTTAAATTGTCCCTTAAGAGTGTGTGAGTGTGTGGTCCTGCTATAGGACTTGACCAGGAAATAGCCCGTCTTCAGCCTAAGTAATTGGGATAGGCTCCAGCAACACCGGTGACCCTGAACCAAACTTTGTGGGGATAGAAGATAATAAATAGGCTGTCAGTTTTTTCCAAATTAGGGTGCTTTCACTATTTTTATGTTTGGCAGATGTAAAGCCCATCAAAACTCAACAAGAAACATTGGTTTCCTAGAAAATAAGGGCCTCCGTTGGCTTGCAAATGAACTGTGGTACGGTTCACAACAATGTGAAGACAAATGGACAATTCAAAGTTATTACGGAGGAAATAGAATGAAAAAAATAGACAACCGATTGCACAAAATGAAAGAAGTGTGATTCATAGAAGGGTTGTAGAGAAAATGTAATGTGGAGGTAAAGAACATTATCAATATGACAGAGGAACAGGTGACACCAGTCAGTTTTCCTCATTTTGTAGCATGCTCTTTTTTGTTTCAGTTATCATATTTTCTCCAATATAAGGCATAGTAAATGCCAAAATGTTTTCAAAAATTATAGTTCAGACGTATATGGATTAATACTGGTTATGCTTACTAATGTCAAAGTGGTTTTGAGAGGTACACGGTGCTCTGTCAAAATGTCCGTTTTTTTATGAGCTGCAAACAAGGTTGGGTGTTTTGTTAATATGCCAACACGGCTAACATGTTGCAGTGTCAGACTGTTTTTTTACTTGTTATTAACAAGGTTGGGAGTTAGCATAGTCACAGTAAGGTTTGTTTTAGCTGTTTTAGTTTGTTTTTTACATGTTGCAAAACAAGATTGAGAGTTGGAAAAATACTAACTTGGCTAACATGTAGCAGTGTCGGACTACTTTGTTTTTATGTGTTACTAACAAGATCGGAAGTTAATGTAGTCACAGTAGTATCCGTTTTAGCGATACCCATCTGTATTTTTACATGTTGCAAAAGGTTGAGGTTAAAAGTATTGCTAATATGCTAACGTGGCTTACGCTTCTAACATGGCTAATGTGTAGCATGCTACGAACAAGTTCTAGAATTATTGTCAACGCAGTCAACACAGTCTAACTGATTTATCTCTGGCTCTTTTGTCTCACTTAATGCAACTCATCGTTCAGTGTGCCTTAAATATAACATACTGCAAGAAAAAAAAGAAACTTTCATTGACGGTCCGATTATAATCCAGTGCGCCCTATAGTATGGAAAATATGGTAATATATTCCAAATGGGTATTTGTTGCAACTGTGTGATTAGACAACTTGGTCTTACTGGTGTCCAAATCCAGGCCTTGAGGGCTGTTGTCCCACATGTTTTCCAACAAACCTGACATTGGAGCTTCTTATTGGCTAAACACACCTGATCCAGGTAATCAACAGCAGAAAAGGCAGGATCTCTGGAAAACCAGCCCTCGATGCTTGGTTTTGGACACCCCTGGTCTACACTCATGAGTGCAATGTGAAAACACTAACTGCAGCACCACCAGCTTCTCTTTATGGCAACCAATTATGAGCTTATTCCTCATTGATGTGCATCACCCTTTGGGGGAAAAACAAAAAATAAGTAATTCAAAAAAAAAAAAAATCTAACTCACTTACATATTAACATGCATGCCGTTTTCCGCGTGCAACTGATATGTCAAAAACATGGTGCAAATTCAAGGAACAAACATCAAAAACAGAAAAAAATGGCATTGTTCACACAAGAGTTTTCCAGTACAGGTGTAGTTTTGATTCACAGGACACGAAGTGGCTCTTTCCCACTCCTCGGTTTTCCCGTTTTTCTGCTCTTTCATCTCATCAGTGCATTTTTTTAAAACATTTTTCCCAGAATAACATGAACTTGGGGTTTTCTGAGGACAGTTCCAGGTGTCCTGTGCATTTCCTTCTCTTGTTGAGCAAAGTGCAGCTCTTTAGCTTCAAATGTTTTTCTTCACAAACACTATTTTTTGTTGAGAACACGACATTCCCGTCTGTGCCAGAAAAGAAATTCAATGAAAGGATTATCAACTAGCACCAATATATGAACCTAATTTTTTAACTGTGCCTTTACATCCAATGACAGTATGTACACACGTCCCCAAAAACCTGTGTTTAGTGAGATTTGTGTGTATAGAATCAAAACATATTACAAGATGTGAACACTTAACTTTACAGATGACGGGGATTTTTTTTTCAGTCTTCTTTTCGTTGTTTTGGTACAAAATCTTTTCCTGGTGTTTCTTCGGACAGAAAGGTCCTAATGTGGTCTTTGCCTTACAAAATAAAGTGATGAAGCAGAAGGGGAGGAGCCTATTGATCTATTCCTCTGCCTCCTTGCTCTGAGGGAAGGGCAGAGTCACAGCATGCTCTTGAGCCAGGGCAGCCAGCTCCTTTAGGAACTCACAGAAGATGACGGTGCAGTAGACGGCGTTCTTTACCCGCAGCGCCTCGGCTTGCTTCTCCAGCCCAGATGTGCCGCCGCCCCCACTGCCGCCGCCCCCACGGAACAAAGCACTGTGCAACGATTGGCCTCCGTCCCGTACATGTGCGAGTGCGAGCTGCGCTGCGTTTCGCGCTCGGGTGGGGCTGTTGGTGTGGCGGAGGATCAAGTCTCCAAGAGACGGTTTTCGGCTTTTCACTGGAAGATGACGATACAGAAACACAAAGGGTCATGTGATCAAACATAAGAAAAGAAAAAATATTGCACTAGAATGAAAACGACACCTCTAATCTATTTTATCATCTGTCTATTCTAAGAGTAAAAGTAGAACCAAAAATGCAATCAGTTTCAGCAAACCGAGAAGTAAATGCTATAAGACAAGTTCCTCATAAAAAATATTTCTGCTCCAACCTAGAGACTCAGTGCGCCGCAGCGTTGGAACTGCTGCAGGCAAGTCAGTCCAGTCCAGTTTGCCTCGAGCAACCAGGTACTGCTGGGCTTTCCTCAGCATGACAGGGAAGTCCTCATGGGAGGCTGCAAAAGCCTCGATGCGGTTCTTTATAGAGCCTAAAACCTAAAGGAGAGTCAGAAAAACCACATTTTGACTTTAAAAAACCTTCACACAGCATTTGCCTTTCATGGTTTTGTCAGTGACTTAATCGTGGCGTTTTTGATATTAGACTCCATTTGGGATATTTCCCACCTTTTTTTGGTTTGTTTTTACAGAGAGCAAATCAAACCTGTCTCATCGCTGCTTGTTTTGGGGGGGCAAAATTGCTCCAAAACAAGAAGTTACAGCACTGAAGAAGGAGGAAAAAAAAGATGGGGTAAACTGGTTCATCCCGTTTAATAATCCAGACTATCAGATATTGACAAGCCCGTTCACATCAGCAGACAGTTAACAACCTTTTTTAAGACTTCTGAGATTCAGCCTGTGAATCTGTGTTTTTTATTCCAACTCTAATCGAGCAACACTTGAACTTCTTCCCTTTCTTTCAACTTTGATTTTTGGGGTGCTGACTTTTCCCTCTGCATTCATGTTGTAGCTAAACCGAACCCAGGTTTACTTGCAAGTAGATGTGTAAAGGTTAACAGATACATTTCATAACAACAAAACAGTAGTGAGCTGCTTGGCAGTAATAAATACAAACAAATACAAAACCACACAATGTTATTGAATCAGGATAAAATTGATTGGAAAACAGATGTAAATGTAGGTGTAAATAGATGTAAATATCTAAAGTAATTCAATTTAAGCTGAAAATTGCCCTTCATTTGACCGCCAAAAGTCAGTTCTTTTATGAATCGGCTTGTGTGGACCAAACAGCTCAGCGTGAGAGAACCATTACTGACAGGAAATTCCTCTTATTGCCGATGTGTTGGTATTTGTGTTACCATCTGGAGAACTGAGGCACTACTTTTCATGTGCATTACAGTATTATACCTTTATTTAAAAAATCCATATAAAAACATGGACCTAGGAACTCACATTTTAAACTGTAGTTTGTAAACTAGTCTTGTCTGGCTTTGAGTTGGTCTAAACTGCGATTCACAGGAGATCAGAACCTGCATTCAGCCGTCTGTGTACCTGGATCAGTGACTTGACACTGGGCTGGAAGACCATATTGGTGTTCAACAGGAAGGAACGTAAGAGGGGCTGAGGATAACAAGCCAGCTGGGCGACAATCCCAGTGAGAAGGATGTTGACGTATAGTGAATTCTGGAGCATGTTCTCCAGCTTGGCAAACAGAACCACGATGAATGGACCTGCACAAAGAAGAACCCCCCCAAAAAAAACACAAGATAAAGGTTACATAAAAAAATTATGAATACGTAAATTATTTCAAATATGACTATATACATCAGAACAGACTGTGGTATAGATGTGAGTCGCCATATTTTCTTCACCAACCACAATTGATTATGTCCCACAGTAGTCTTAGACTGCAAGGATCAGATTGTTTTTGCAATTATTCTTTCTTACTGCGATTTTAGGAGAAAATGTTGCCCCTGCCACACACTCAAAACCTCACCAGAATTTGCACGCTTTATTGGGAAGCTACTTGGAAAAAATGTTGAAGTTAGAAGTTGTAGATTTTTAATGGGGTTAGATAGCTCCCAAAAGTGGCGTTTCCTTGTTGCTCGCACTTTTTTTTTTTTTTTTTTAACCAGAATATTGTGAAAATGCAAAACATGAACTGTTGGCTCAAGCCGAACGAAAGAAACTATATGACTTTTGAATATTTTATGATCGTGGGTGTGGTTAACATAAACCTTAGTTGCCAAGGATATCCAAAAGTTTTATTTTGCTGATTCTTCCAAAAGAATGACACGTTCGTTACCCCCAGCCGACCCAAACATAAATTAGTTGATTTTCTTTCTTTTCTTTTTTTTTTATTTGTCACATGTAGCTCTGACCAGTGTGGCAAAGGCAGAGATGGGATTGAGGGAGCAGCTCAGAGCAGGTCAGCCGGTGAGAGTGGGTCAGGTGGGGGCTGTGAGTGTGGGTTGCGCCTGTTTGCTATACAATGCCGATCACAGCTTTAATTATGCTAAATATTTAAAGTGGCTGGAGGCATGCGAGTGCAGACTGAAATTTTTTGAGATTTTTTGGGACAAAATTTCAGACAAATATGGAAAGCGTCGCAGTTTGTTTTATAATGTACAATACCTAGGAATTTTTCAACTCAGTATTCTAATGACTCTTGAGAAACAAAAGTTATGAAACACCAGCTCTTGGTTTTCTGTAGAAATTTCTTTTTTTTTTTTTTTTTTTTTACTTGGTAGAAAAAAAGCGCGCTTTACATTGGGAGACTCTCACCTGTGTATGGTTGGGAGGTAAGCTGGTTGATTGGTTTTGCTGGACTTGGAGCTCCAACTACAGCGGTGTCTCCCTTGGCCTCCAGGGCTGTGGGGAGTTGATCCTCGTCATGCTGCTCAGCAGGCAGAGTCTCTGCAGCGCTCGGATCCTGTTTGCAGGCAGACCGGCTTCGCTCCTTCACCCTGTCTTCCAGCTCCCTCAGCTCCAGAGTGAACGCCTCGATGCTGATGCCCTGACCGTTTGCATCTGCAGACATCTGCGGATCTCCAGGTGCCTGTTCCAGCAGCTCCTCTATGAGGCTTTCCACAGATTGTTGGGAGAGGTTGTTTTCGGGTGGATCTGAACAGGTGCTAAGTGAATTGGAGGCGTTGGGTGTCGTCTGGGACGTGGAGCACTGGGAGGAGGTCTGGTTGAGGTGAAGAGATTTAGTATCACCGATGTCACGGTTACTGAAAATGGATTTCGGGAGGGAGGGGCAGGGGACCATAGATCCATTCTGATTGGCATTTTCATCCAAATACTGCGGCTCTCCTAAATCTCTCTTAACTTTTTTCACTTCCAGTCCTCGCTCGTGACTATCTGAGCACTCGTCCCCCTGCCTGGCTGTTCCATTAAACATGGCCTGGTAGTTCACAGTGATGGCAGAGGTAGGAATGTGAGCAGCTGGGGATGACATGGAGTGTGAAGCTGATAAAGGGGTGGCTGTGGAAGAGGAGGGGATGAGAGGAGGCACAGGTTTGGGAAGGAGCTCCTCTCTCTGCAGGCTGCGCTTCTTGGAGCGCGGTGTGAGGCTGATGCAGTTATTTTGACCAATTGTAACATCCCACTCCCCGCTGTCCCTGTCTGAACTGCTCCATTCAGACCGTGCTGCTGCCACTATTGCTGCCCTCTGCTGGCCTGGAGGAGTGCCACTGCTCAACCCCTGGTGGAGAGAGAAGTGCTCGGGAAACATGGCCATGGAGGCATTGGCAGTAGGTGGAGGTGGGGGTGGTGGGGCTGTGTTTGGGGAGGGATTTTCTCCATCATAGGGAGCTGACCAATCCCGGCAGGCCCAGGAGCAAACCTCAATGCCTCGTCGAGCGTCCTTCAGGTACTCCAGGAAACCCGCATCCCAGTCGAGACAGTCTGTGTGGCTGTGCTGATGCATCGGGCTGTCAGGGGACAGAGGATGGGAGCCGGATGGACCGGACTGCAGCGACTCCATGCTGCTAGAGGTGGAGGGATTCCCCGCTCCTGATCCACCTCCACCGGCATGTTGGCGCATGAATAGAGACAAGCGGGACGGTGTGCTCGGTCGGGGGGCAGCTGGAGTTTCTGTGCCAGGACTGTTGAGTACTGCAAGATGAAAGAAACAACACAGCATAAAATCATCCGATTGATAAGCTTCTACATTGTAAGGCAAAATCAGACTGTTTTTCTCACTGTGTTACGTTTGCTGCTGACCTTTGCTCCAGTATGGATTATCGTCATCCCGCTCACTAGAGGTGGCTGCATACTGTCGGCAGCACTCCGGAATCAGCGACAAAAACTTGTCTGCGCACTTTCCATACATGTCGGTCTCTCTGATGGCCCGACGCTGACTGAGCATTACATGTGTACAGGGCAGCAGATACCTGAAATGAAAACACAGAAACAAGGGATCATCAGAAGAACAATACAGCTACACAATATTTCTACTTTCTTATGTCTATCATCGATTGATATGTCACATCAGTCAGGATCATATGTCATATGACTGTGTCTTAAAGCGTTTGACACGCTTTAAGTGACGCCTGAAAAACACTCAAGACCTTTCAGGACAAAAATGTTGCTTTTAGAAGACACTTGATATTGAGATAAGGGAGGGATTAAGAAAAGAAAAAATAAATAATTGAAAATGTCTAACACTTTTTTTTTTTAAACAAGGTCTGGTGAAAGCCAACTGTAAATGTTTTCTTCATTGTTACTTGCTTAGCATTAAAAAAAAAAAAAACATTTTTTTTCTGTTCAATCATATATTGAACCATAACAAAACTATGACCTAAAAACTGAGGTTTGAACTGAATCGTGGGGAAAGTCAATCATTGCATCTTTAGTAAGCACCAGAAAGTCTCACTTGATTTGGATCTAGTTACCTTTTCAAAGTTGCAAAAAGTTCTTAATATAAACAACAATCAGGTCACAAGTTTCCAACACTACTACAGATATACTAGACAGAAGACAGCTACTGTATGTGTTGGGCAAATTAGTTTCCAAACTATGCAAGGCGAATATGCGCCACAGATTCCGCTTCTGATTCTCAGTCATTTTAGCACAATAAAAGACCCCGTAATGATGTATTAAAAAAAGTGATAGATATGAGCTTTAACTGTCCCACAGCAGGATAATTCAGATAGCTATTTACATCCATAAATTACACATTACATACATTCTCAGCATTAAATCAACCGACCTGAAAACCAGCTGTAGCATGACATCTTCACAGTTCAAGGACAGAAGAGTCCTAAAGAGACTCAAGGACACCATGCAGAGCTGCAGCATAAACAGAACAAAGATAAAACTAAAGATTAGTTAGCAGGTGAAGGTGAAACTGCATATTACATGTGCGTCCATTCCTTTTCTAACGAGTCCCTAAAAATTGTAAGAAATGTAATAATTACATAAGAAATGTTATTTTTCTTTTTTTTTTTTTTCGGAGAACAGAGATGCTGTGCTGAGCAGCTAGCAGATTCAGTTCACAATATAAAAAATGTATAAGCAAAGAATGGAGAGAAAAATTTAGCATTTACAGTTTCTTGTAGTTTTCCTAAAATGTTATATTAAATATTTGAACTTAAACATTTTACAAAAAAGTATCAGAAAATGAATAAAAACAGTTTTGATTTTTCATCACACACAATCAGTACCAGTAACAATTCAAAAAGGTGTAATGTTATCAACAGTAAACCATTGATAACACAAGCAGAGCCTGGAAGAGGATTTAGGTGCCATGTTTATTCTTGTTTGCCACTTTCAGTTTGCTCACTTCCCACTCAGCTGACTTCATCATAGAGCCTCAGGGTTCATCAGAGAAGCTCAAATTGATATGAAATCCTTGATGATGTGCGCACTGACCCTGGAGTTGCTGCTTATGCGTGTGAGCAGGGTGTCCAGGATTGTGTCATTGTCATGGCGATGGAGCAGGATAAAGCGAAGGAAGGTTTTCAGGAGGGAGGTTTCCGTGATGCTGCGCAGGAACAGATCTAAGTAGGCGGTGCTGGCGATCATCTCATCCACAGATGACTAAAAGCACACACAAAGGAGTCTGAACCAAAACTCAAACAAAGAGCAATCCTAGATTTACTGCACATTTATGTAACAGGCAATTGCGTCAAATTTTCAGAAACTAAAGACTTAAAAAAATGAGAGCATTTTTTAACGAAAAACAAAATAAATCTTTCAGATTTTCCCTCCTACCTTATGCAGGGCAGGGCCCATGACAGGTACAAGGAAGCCGTTGTGGAGGTAGTCCAGAAGCTGGGAACTGACTGTCAGATGTGCGACCTGCACCACGGCATTGCAGAACTCAAGAGAGTTCATAAAGAGCACGAGTGAAGACACGCCCATCCAGTCCTCTCGCCTCAGGGCGTGCCAGTCGTCGCCGCGAACTTCAATCTTCCTGGGCAGAGAGGAGTAGAGGGCGCTGAGGCCCGTGGCTAACACCTGAGGACACACAGTCGCTCGCCAATAAGCATCGCTGTTCATTTGTGGCAGCTGCAAAAAGAAACTAAGCATCTAATCAAAGCAATATAGATGGAAGGATAGAAGGACAGAAAAAAGAAATATATATATATATATATATATATATATATATATATATATATATATACAAAAGGTAAAATAATATCTAATGTGTTAATAATAAAAAAAGACTTCTATTTTAAGTGTAAATAAAATAAATCAGAGTCTTCCTCACACTCAAATCCCAATGACAATTTGTGCCAGTACTTCTTGTTTCCATGTTATGGACTTTGGGTAAAACAAACAAAAAAAAAACCTTCCTAATTTAACCTGAAACTCTGAAATGACTAATAACATTTCCAAAAAAGGATTAATATCTTGTTTTAATATTAAATGTTGATACATGTAAACTGCAGGTACTGGGCAAACACAAACCTGTGAGATGGGAGGGATTTCAAAAACAAATCCAGGTTAAAAATGGGAAGAATGTAGAAAGAAGAATTGTGTAATGACTAAGTGGCAGTGGAAGCAGCAGTCAGAGGAGGTCGAGTATGGTGAGGGCGAGAGCACCAACAGAAAATAGCACAGCCATGCAGAGACTAGCGGCTCTCTGTGAAGCTGAGTCTGCCAGACCTTTCCAGCTTTAAGTAGGTCAGACTGAAGCTGCTAGAAGGAGGATGAGCAGAAAATAGGTGAACTAGGTCCATCTTAAGACACAGATATAACTGGATGACCACAGGATTTCACAAACCATCCGTGTTTAAAGGGCCTATATCATGCTATTGTTAAGCCTTTCAGAGTAAACTATATCCATTTATATGATCATAAATTACCTTTGGCATACAAAAGAACGAGTGATTTAAGAAATAAGAGTTATTTTTGTGAGCTCCTTTTCCTACCCGGAAGTAAGACGCCTCGATCTCTGAGGCTCAGCCTGCTGCTGCTTGTGGGCATCACCCTTTTTATGACATTATCCTAGAGACGGCCTCGGCAGCGTGTCTAAGTTTCACCCACAAAAACAAATAACATCCAAACTTTTGCAGAGATGGATGTGCATATTGTGCACATAAAATAAAACTTTTTGCCGATCACCGCTAGCTCAGCTGAGAAAGTGGACGTGTGTGTTAGCCTGGGGCGGTGCTGGCAGCGCAGACTCTTCCTGGAAGGGGCTGTTCCTCACTATCATACGTATGAATGTGAGGAACCGCTCATTTTCGTGGTTTGGGAGGAGCTGGAGCTCAGAGAGCAGGGCTTTAGAGGAATACTCGGGGATGCATGAGTAGATCAAAATACTGCTTGGGTTGTTTTTCATGAGGAATTAACTAAACTTAAAAGCTAAAAAAAAAAAGTTGATTTTGCATGATATAGGCCACTTAATTCGACAATGCAGTTATAAAGTTTAAAAGTTAAAAGGGAACATAAAAAAACCATAAACAGATTCCCACCATTGACTTTAATAAATGTCTGGATTAGGCGCAATTTAATTTAGCAAATGTGCATTTGTATCCGTTTCACCCAAGGTACTTTAGTTTGTACTTAGTCAACAACTCTTTATTCACATCTAGTGGCAGCTGCATGCAACAACAACACAGCACCAGACACAACCAGCTCAGACATAGTTTACAAGCCTGTTTATGCCTTTTCTCCAGTTCCCAAAAAGAACTAAACAAAAATGACAGTAAAATTTTAAAAAAATATTTTTTGATCTCCCTTATTTGTACTTTTAGATCACCTACCATACCAAAAACAATTTCTGCAGCTTAGTTTCCAGTCATAATAAGATATTGATGCATTTCATTTGAAGGGGATTTTCTGGCTCTTGAGGACACCGTATAAAACAACAAACATACACAGGCGCTCAAACATATAAGGTTAAAATGAGTTGGTATGTTTGTGGACTGAAAGCATTTTTAAACAGATGAGTGTTCAGTGAAGGTGTGTGAGAAGATAGAACAAAGTTATATTTCTGAGGTCCAAGGAGGAAATAGAATAGCAGTAGCTCTAAAATTGAGTTGCTAATCGTGTCTGAAACCGCTGTGAGAATGTTTCTAATCAAGCGGCCTCATCTGTCTTTAACAAGTTTCCTGCCCTTTTTGTCAAGCTCACTGAAAATCTCAAAATGCAACCGATTTAAGGAAGTAGATAACAACAACGCCTGATCATCTCCTTCTCACAGCATTGTGACACAGCATCACCAAAGCGTTAAAAGCACCCAGGACTTGTGCACGCGATTCCGTCTTAAGACCAGAGCAAGAGCAAACGCGACGTTCTAAACTGAAAAACCTGTCCCCAACTATCAGATCAGCACTGTGCAAGTCCTTTTCACATGGATTATATGTGCACCTACATGTAGTGGATGAAGCATAACCATGTGAAAGGTAAAAGTGGAATGAGAATGGGACTAAAAGCCTAAAGGCATTTATTTAAAAAAACACTTGAATTTAATGTTTAACAGAAACTAAAGACAAGAAACACTGTAATAAATATTTACATAAAAATACACACAAACACCCTAATCTAGAGAAAGAATTTGCACAAGAATGCACAAAAATTGCTACGAGAAACAGAGACAATTGGGATGTAAAACTATGGAATAAACCTGTAAACAATTAACAATAAAACTAAAGATTTAATAATGAGAAAATGACAGTTTGGAAATAAAAACAGGGAAATTATTACATTCTAAGAAAAACATTTTTTTTTTTTTTATATGTTGCATTTATTAACCTGAAAGCATCCAAAAATGGAGACCTATTTGTGCGTAGCGGAACTTACCGGGCAGAAGTAGGAGTTCTCAGCGATGTAATGCGCCGCAGCTTCGTGGCTGGCTGACGCTGCCATCACCAGCAGCAGTGCGTCTCGGGCCTGCTGCCCGATGGCTCCGTCCCGATGGATGAACGGCACAAGGAGGGAGAAGATGAGCAGGTTGGTGGAGCCCTGCTGGGCAGGTGAAGCCCGGAAGAGGAGTTCTAAGATCACTGGCTGTCGAGCCATTGACACACAGACCTGCAGGAAGTGTGACTCATTTTAGAAATTAAAATGATATCAAATTAAACTAAACAAGTGTGTGAATGATTTCATTGAAAAAAAGCAGTTTTTTTTCTTTAAAATTCAACATATTTTTTTCTTATAAGCACCTGGTTGAGGAGAAGCACCAAGCTGTTCTCCAGAGAAAGAGGGCAGCCAAGTTCTGGGTCAGCACAAGCTCCCAGCAGCCTCAGCAGGGGGTGAAGGACGGCGGTGTGCTGCAGCAAAGGCTGCTGGGATTGACCAATGAGCATTTCGAACAGCTTCAGCAAAGCCCCCTGGCTGTCTGGGTCCAATCCCCGGCAGAGGTGCCACTGCACCAGTCGCTCCAGAATATTCTCTGTGATCACCAGCTCCAGTATGGGACCCATAGGGGCCACACCAGAACCTCCGTCTTTGGTCTCTGCAGGTCGCTCCTCCGCCAGCAGACATAACATCTGGTCTGTGTTGTTCCTCACTGCTGTCAGATCGTCGCTGGAGGACGAGGACTCCCGCTGGTCCAACACCCAAGAAACCTGAGTGAAGAAAACACAAGCAAAGATGAGATTTAAAGCAAATCTCACAAGTTTCCTTTTAAAACTCAAGAATATTAAACTGAAATGTGTTTCTTTCTCTCTAAAATCCTGAAAACAAAAAAAGGTAATGATGAACAATGATAAAAAAAATAATAGTGATTATTCTCTATTATAAAGTAGGGATGCAAAAATTCACTTTCTCCACAATTAAGTTTTAAACCAGGAATTGTGGCATCCCCACTTTTAACTGACAGGTGATTAATACACGTTGAGCTCTGCAATAAATACATGTTCTTCAACATTTACTAGGCTTCTTTGTTCTTCATAAAGTGGCTGCCACAACAACTGAAGTTGTCTCAAAATGTACAAAAAGGAAAAAAAAAAAAAGAAAAAGTGCTTTCAGGCAGCGTGATCAAGTCTATCACAAACAGACAACTTAAACCCAAAAAGATTTATGGCAAATAATTACAAAATCAAGTCATTGTTCAAATGCTTACAAATAATCTATAATGCAATTTATGTATTTAACACATTTGCACAAAGTGAAATCAAACACAAATTTTGCAGCATCATTTATCTTTTAACACACACTTGAACAAAATTGAAGTTCTAAGTAACTAAGATAATCAGATAAGATCTCTTCTCAAATGCAAGTCAGCGTGACCAGTTATGAAGCTGTTGAAGTGGCAGCAGATTAAGAAGGTCGTTCGGCTAAAACGTGATAAAAGGATGAGTTGACGTAGTGTGGTGGGGGCTGCACAGACAGTGTTTTTTGTTGCGTAAACATTAAACCACAACACTGAAGTAGAAAATGCTAGGACAGAAAATGCTTTTCAAATTTTTCAACAAAATAGGCCTGATTAAAAAGTGGACAACAGCATCAAAATGAACATATATTTAAAGATAAATACAATTTAGGATGAACTTGCATATAAGGTCATTTTTTTACATTTCTTTTATGAATAATTGAGGTAAATCAGTTTTTGGTGTGTCAGTTTAAATAATAGGAATTGACTGTGTTTAGAAAATACTCCAAACTATCTCAAAATTGCTAATTAAAAAGGAAATGTGTTTGATTTTTCTATTTAACCATCTTTTGCAGATCGGCAATTAGATGGTTTGCTGTTGCTGTAGTTAGCTTTGATCCCAAAGATAAATAAATACTCAATGACTAATTAATTCCACATGATTGTTTTTCAGATGTGATCCAGTTCTGTGTTTTGTGACAGTGGTTTTTACAAACTTGGGAGCCCCTGACGTGTCAAAGCCACAACTTGTCATACACACATCTGTGTCTTTGTCTCATGACCTTTTTTTCCATTAGTTCAATTAGCCAGTTCACTGTCAAAACAGACTTTTATTTTGTATAACTCGTTTCTAGAAAATACTTTTTTTTCTCCCATATGTAGTATCTTAATAACTAATTCAAGCAAAATCAAAGATAAAACTTTACCAACATTAAAATAGTATTATTTGTAATACATTCTATCTAGTTTTTCTGTGCATTCAAGAATAAAACAACATAACAGTAAGTAAATAAGATATAGTTCTTAGCAATAAAGAAGAAGGCTCACCTGTCTCCAATGGTTCTTGAACACCATGAGGCAGGTTTCTGGGTCAGCGGTGCAGGGGCTGAGGGGAGCAGCGGTCCTACCAGACCGGCTCCCTGGGCCACGGGGGTTCAACCTGCTCAGCCAGCTCATACTGACCCCAGTGTGAGACTGCTGGAAGGATTCACCAACTCAATCAGCAAATGAGAGAGAAAGTCTGAGCAGGCAGGAGACTTTGTAGAAGAAGAAAGGAAGGAAAAGACAAGGACCAGAGGAGGGGAAGAGGGAGAACAAGGTAAGAGAGGAGGAGAAACTATTTGCAAATAGAGAAGAGTAGAAGAAGAGGAAGATGTGCAGAAGGAGCTGTCACAGGCAGTCGGAGCAGCTGGTTTACATGTCACGCCACCCTTTCCTCCCTGTGGACTCTGTCATCCAGTCTGAAGCCAACACCACTCCATAGTGGGCCAGGAGGGGGCGCTCTGTTCTGTCAAGACAATTAAACAGAAAGAAACAAACATGAACAGCTTCCACCTCATAAAAAATAAACATCTTACTCTCAAATTGAAATGTACGTATGTATGTAGATAAATAAGGACTCTGATGGTGGCCACTATACATCTTTAAAAAAAATCTTATTTATTATTGAACTGTATACCTCACAGTTGTCCAGAAGATAATCATTAACACCCTATAAAGGAAGGGAAGACACTGATGAAAAGCTGGTTGCACGTAGAGTGCTGTGTCCAAGCTAATTCATGGAAAATGAAAGAATAAACTTCGGCTTCTAGTTGCTGGAGGTCTTGTGTGATTTTTTTGTCAATCAGAAGTGTTTTGGAGAGGAAATGACTCTCTGTGGTTACTCCACTGTGTTTTATTTGGTCCAAAGTCATTGCAGCCGTCTACCAGAACGCTCTGGACCTCACTACACTTTCTTCTGCTGACCAGTTTGGATGGAAATGTTAATTTAATTGGTTAAAGTCAAACTCAGATCATGTTTCGATCCATTTTACAAGTGTTGACAGTGGTCTTCTAATTTGTTAACGTTTTAGCCATAAAAAAAAAAAACCTGTTGTTTTCTAGGACATAGAAATATTGTAGTTATCCGGCTGTACAGTTTTGAACCAGATGCCAGCCTGGAAGAAGAAAAATGAAGACGTACATGAAACTAGTAGTCTACAAGTGAATGCATCAGGATAAAGAAGAACGGGTAGCTTATGACCCGCATGGAGTATTTGAATCCATCACAAATATGCCCTTTTAATAAACGTCATTTGCTCCTGCTTCACAACAATTTGAATAAATAAATACTCCAAAATGTAATTTTAAGGTTAATTATCTTTCTCCATCATGAGAAAAGTGCCAATAGTGGGTTCTTAAAGAGCAAATGCTTGGCATCAGTAGTCATTTAATCTGAAAAAATGTGAAACTTTCATTAATAAAATGACAAATTCTTAAATTAAACGCTAAGTGAAAGAAGTTATTTTTCTAAAAGAAATGCACAAAATGACAAAAAATTGGTTCATAGGTTTGGTGATTTAATATTGCATTTTGTAGTTAAAAATCAATTTATTATAACTATATTAATGCATTTTTAAACCCAGTCCAATTTCTGATACATTTGCAAGCAGAACTGAGAGCTTTCATTCAATGTACATTATAGTAAACTGATTAGTTCAAACCAAAAACACATCCACTTAGTTAGAAAATCTTAGACTCACAAGGTTTTTTTGAGCTTATCTCGATAAAATAAGTAGGTCTTCACAGTTAGGATGTGTAAAAATTCTCCTACAGCAGACTCTGACCTGTCAATTACTTTCTAGTCCACTGAGTTCACTGACTTCCTTTCTATCGTGTAATCAGGTTACTCTTAACTAGTAACACAAAATCTTAATGGTTTCTCCATAGCTACTAAAAAGTAAAAACTGGGAAGAATTCGATTTTTTTACCAGAGTTTGAAGATTAGGAAAAGTCAGGTAAGTAAGGGTTTTATGTCTAGAATAATTTAAATGTTTTAAAAAGGTTTTAGGAAGGAGTGGCGTAGGTGAGAGTGGAAATATTCAAAAACAGAACTTTGTAAACGAGCCAAAAAAATTTTAAAAAGCATGCTTGGAATAACCTCTCACTTTTCTCATGTTTCAATGACAAGAAAATTGGCATAAAATCCAACAAATGTGACTCCAACTCTTTGAGAAAAAGATCATGAATTTGTTTTTTTGTGTCATCCAGCAGATTTCAGTGAGTTCCGCTGATCAATTATCCTTACAAGAGAAAGTAAACATTTAAAGACACTAACAAATATGTGTTACTATTTACCAACTACATGACTTCAAATAACAACATGCTTTTTTTTTTGTTTTGGTTTTTCTGGTATAATTCACTATAAAAAGAACTGTTAATATCTGATTTTATATAAATGTTTTAAAATGCGTGTTCCCCTTTAATTTGTGTCTTTTACGACAGCTTAACAAGTAGAAATTTACATAAACACATTGTTTGCACTTTTTTATTAGTGCATCATTCCACTATTTAATCAAACTACATCAATAAATATACAGTTTGCATAATATGTAGGATCCTTTATTACATTAAATTAGGATTATCTAAACATAGAGACGACTAACTCTCAAAGAAGGCATTGAAACTTAACAAGTGTAGAATTTTCAGTCAAACACTCACTAAGAAAGAAGCGAAAACTCTGTATATAAAACAGTTCAAAGTTCAGCTGTAGACTCCACAACAGGGAGGTGGCTTACAAAGACTTGAGACAATGATTGGCAACAGAGTACTTGACTCAACAGTGACTGATTTAGATTACAAAGTCTAAAGTTTGTAAAGTCGAGGCAGACTTAAGCAGTAAATAATCACAGTTCCAGTTTTCTGGGATTTCCTAAAACAGACAAAACCCGTAAACCAGCTTGAACACATAAAAGGGACCTTCAAAAAGCAGTGCTTATTTTTTTATTTCTGTCCCAGTCGGGTTTTGACTCATCGGCTGGACAGATTACACCATAGCGGAAGGTTAACAAAGATGGAAGTAAAAAGGGAGCCCATTTGGATTCCAGCTCAACTCTTATATAGACATTTCTCTGAAAAAACTGACCAACTGTTTGCTACAGCAGCCTGATGTTCGTCTTTATAAATCCAATCGTTCAAATGTAGAAATGCTTGAATACTATGACAGTTTCCTTATCAAATTACCCTCAGATTGTCTCAACTGAACAAAAAGAAAAAGACAATTCATCTCACACTGATAGTGTTGAATTTGATGACAACTATTTAGAATGCATTAATAATGAAAGTTAACAGAAGCAGAACCATTGCCAAGCAAGTGGAGTGAAGGGAGAACATATTTATATGATATCTTATTTATAAATAAAAAGCTCACACATTGTCATGTTTGCATAATAATAACACCTCCTGTTTGTGACTGAAGCCATTATTTTGAAAAGAATGTCGTTTTAGCCAATCAAAGGGGCTCGCTGCGCTCTACGTGAAAACAAATCACTGCATTTTCATAGTAAAACGATGTGGCAGCTAGGAACTCCTGATAAAAAAGATAATTAGCTTTTTCAAACGGCAAATATAAACAGTCGATGTATAGTGTTTTTTAAAAAGTGTGCTACAAATAAGGTCGCGTACCTTGGATATCCACGGGAGACTTAACTGTAGTTGAAAAGGTGCGGATTTCGTCGGGATACCTGCTAGCTGGTTGCTAGTGAGTTAGCGTTGCTAATGACTAGCTGCTGATGAATACCACAATGTCAGAGCGGTACTCGGGAGACTGACAGGAATAAAGAATGTAGACGCGACTGCCAAGCTGCCCCACTTTGCTCCGAGGACCATAATAAATGAACCACTCCTTCGTTCTGACAGCTGGGCATCCTGTTAGCGTCAGATAAACATCCCATTCGATGGTTTCACAAACACTCCTCTCTGTCCCGCAGCCATCTTGCTTTGACTCCTCCCACACAGCGGTGCGCAGCGGCTTAAAGAAGCAAAAAATGAGACGGCAAACACCGTGACCCACTTTAGTGTACACTGTGTACCGGTGCCGACTCAACCGTAGTTTTGCTTCAAACTGTTCTGTACTCATTCGGTTTTTTGTTAACTTTGACCAAAACACATCAAAATGAGATGATTTGAAAAGAGAAAAGCAAACATAAATGGCCTTCTAGTATGACAGGGGTGTGTCCAGAACATTCTGACTGGGGTGGATAGTGGGCCACACCAATAAGAAACAAACTATCTTTTGTCCCTTTTCTTTTAACAGAACATTTGAACCACACATGTAATTTAAACCAGAATGAAAAATAGTAGATAAATATAATATAAGACACAATAATAGAATATTTACATCTATGCCTCTTTTTCATGTCAATAAATTTGTCGTATTCCCACTTTTGGCAGCTACGACCTTCAAACAATTTTTGTTGCGTGTGGTTTGATGCTTCAAGTTTGAAGTCACAACACCACTGGTCAATATTTCATTTTTGACCAAGTTGGCCGATGGATGAATAAAATCTACCAGTCAGGCCCATTTTTTACCAGACAAATGATTCCATTATTTTACGAAGAAAAACTATAGGTGTCATTTTAAAAAAGGACATTATGTTGAATGCAAAGAGAGAGGGCATCACAACATAACGAAAACATTAGATATTAACGGTTATGTGTGACTCCAGATTCCTGATCATCCTTTGCTCTCTTCTTTTGGCATTTTCACACAGTCTATGAATTGTTTAATTCTTTAGCACAGAAGTGTTGTTTCTTCTCTTTGGCACAGCTAAAAAAGGCCCCTGTAACCCTGATGAGGAGGGGTTTCAGTCAATCATTTAGTCTGAAGAACCATGGACATAAGCATGGAATGACGATTTTGTTTCATACATTTTTCAAGGAAATGAAATAGCAGTAATATATGTGTTATAAGCAGGCTGAGGCTGATGGATCCACATGCAGTAAGTTTATTGAAAGTGAGAAGGCAAAACAGGGAAGAGCAGGGTGCTGGGCAGGCAGGAACTGAGGGAGGCTTCAGAGTAGATCAGGGGCTTAGATGAGGGAAGCCAGAGAAACATATGGGTTAGTACAAGACTTCACAAGGAGTCTGACAGAGAGTGCAGTATATATAGAGTCTGGGTAATTGCAGAGGAGGGACAGGTGTATGATGACTGATTAAACCAGCTGGGAAACATCCAGGTATTGGGAGAAATGCCTAATGGAAACTGTAGTAAGGGAACCAGGAAGTGGTCAGTATTCAGGTGACAGCTCCTGCTGATGGCCAGAGAGGGAGACAGGGGACTGGTTCCTGATATTATAAATAGTATTAACGCATATTTAATGTAATTTAACTTGGATTCTTGTTATGTCTTTACAGTAAAGATGCAGAGCTCTCATGAGTGGCGGCTTTTTCAGCTCAACACCGGCTGTGTAATGTTAAATATTGCTGATAAAATGTAATTCCAAGTGGATTCACGTCTGTTCTTGCATTTAGAAAAGACTGTTTTTATGAATGTCCTGTGACGTAAGTTTGTTGCATTTAACCGCCACGTCTTAAAGTCCGCTCCGTGAAAATGTTCTCTGACTTTAAACCAATTTGTGGCTTCAAGCGGTACAGTTCGTTATCATAGCATTTAGTTGTAGATATCTAAATATCGCCATGTCCTGCTGTTCCATCAGCCTAAGTTAAACGCTACAGGTAGTAGTTTACAGAAGCTATGAGAGTGGGTGTGGGTTGGGCACTCTACGTGTCGCATGCACTTGTAAATATTGCGCAACAAGCTTTTTTTGTGACCTTGAGGATTAGGAAAAGTCAGATAAAAGGCATATGCAAGGGTTTTATGTCTAGAATGATTTAAATGTTTAAAAAACTGTTTTTTGGAAAGTATTTTGTAGGTGAGTGTGGAAATATTCAAAACTAGAACAGAAAAAAAAGCACATTTGGAATAACTTCTCGCTTTTTTCTTATGTTTCAACGGCAAAAGAATGAAAAAGAAAATGGTTTAAGAGTTTAGTTTTTAAAAACTAGTTTATGACATCATGCAGTTAGTTCAGCACTCCACTTTGTACAAGCAGCTCCAGGGGTTCCTTGTTGTCCACAATACAAAGCTGATGTCAAGTTATTCTGCTTCGCTGAATCACTTATTCTGTTGATGTTGCCCCAGCAGCCCAACAGATGACAGCATATAAAACAGGGATGCTTTGACATGTTCTAATTAGCTGGAGACCCCTGAACCAGGTCATCAGTCATGAGTAGGGCTTGGATGTCTTGAAATCATGCAGACACTGTGGGCCTCGAGGCCTGAAGTTGCTCATCACTAATGTAGAAGATAAAACATTAGGAAGCCCCTTGGTTTTTATGTGGTAAAGTTGAACCCTACAGGAATAAAACTTTACTCTTTAAGGTTACTTTGGCTTTAGCAATCTCTCTTTACTTCAAATACAATAACAAACAGTATTTTGTGAGACAAGTGAATATTGTGGTACAAAGGACAAACTGAGAGACCCACTTCAATGAAAGTGGTGTTTTTTCACATAATCTTGTGGAATTTTTCTGATTATGGACATAAATAAAGTGCAAATCAAACTTTATCAATTGAGTTTAATTTTCGTTGATAAATAAGGAAAAGTAAGCTTGAATTCCCTTACTGAGAATTTCTTTATTCAAATAATTGGGAATCAGGAGCAGACAAAAAAGCTGTTTAAAAAAAGATTGTATGTGTGACGTAGAAAATGCGCAGGGGGGGTGTTTGGCAAGCTCGCTTCCCCACTTCATCCTGATGAACCCACTTGTAGAGGACTAAATCCATGAACGTCTTTGTTTAGCTTAGCTGGCAGGTTTTTTTTTTTTATTTTTCCATAAAACAACATAATTCAAAAATACAATGGAAACATAAAAAAAAAAAAAGATCAAATGATTATTGGAGTTAGGTAGATAAAATCAACCAACCAACTAACTCTACAACTGCGACACAACTGCTTTGGCCTAGACCTCTAGGTGCCCTTTTGTAAATTTACTCAAACCACAAGTTATACAATATGAAGTAAAGAACTTCAGACACCAATTTGAACTGGAAACTGAAGAAAACTACAGTCAGGATAAAGTAACCCAAATTTTGTCCAGTAGGATTGGAAATTCACTGATACACTAGTTGTACTTTGTCCTCTTTCCATTCAGAATTCTTTGAGCCTCTCCGTTTGGAATGTCCTCTCAGGTTTTCTAGGGGAGGCGAGAATTCCCAGAGCACCCATGACATCTGTTGTTGCTTCCTTCCATAGAGACCAGCATCACTAGGCAAGTGAACTGAGCCTGTTATCAGGGTGGCTGTACCTTTGCGTCCAATGTAACCGTACACTGCAGAAGCTTAAAAAAAGCCCTCTTGATCTTTTGCTAAGTCCTTGCTTGCTCAAAAAGGATCTATAGACTTTGAAGAATGGATAAAGGAGGCGATGGTGATGTGCGGCCCAACCAGTGGCGCAGGCTTCTCCGGTGGCATTACAGTCAGAAAAGAAACGAGGCAGCAGAAGATGGAGGAAAAAGTAAAACCTTCTTGAGCTTGAGATTTAAGTGAGTAATTCAAACATTGCACTTTCTGACGCAATCTCGGCTTTTTCTTTATTTGCTCAATATCTGATGGAGAAAAATTGCAAATATATCTGAGTTACCATCAGGTTTCCTCACATATAAATGTGTAAAATAAGAAGACAAGGCAATCAACTTTATTTAAAAATATGTATTAAAATAATCATTATTCTTGAATTTAAGTTTCTTCAACCAAGTTTGAACAAAAATGTCAATTTGATATGTTATCATTCCAATCTGGTTATGCTGTAAACACTTTATGTAAATCTGACCAATAAGGATACAAAATCACAATGTACATTTCATTGTTTGTAAGGAAATTGAATATACTGGAAATACCATTAATTTCTCTATTTTTTTTCTTTTGAAATGTTATTGCATCATTGTGTGATTTAGTAGGAAAATACTGGTTTGTTTGTTGATCAGAAAGTTAGTAAAGAAAGATCACATCAACCTCTTTTAATGTGCTAGAAAATCAGCATTTTAAAAGTGACAAATATCCTTTTAACAACAAATTACAATATAAATTAGCTCATTGTTAACATTTTTAAATGAAAAAATTGTCACATGTATCCAATAAATATAGGTATTCCCACTTTTCCTCTACTTCTTATTCTTTCCCTCTATTGTTTTTCTCTTAGTTGGAAGGAATGGGTCATTGATCCAGCTGATCATTTATATTACATCTGGCTCCATGTGATGATAGTGCCCATTCTTTACAACTGGGTGATCATCATCATGAGGTAAAAAATTTCAACTTTTGATTATATAGTTAAGTGGAACAATATTTAAATGTTTAATTTCACTTTGCCAGAACGTGTTTCAAGGCTATCGCTTTGAGCTACCTCCCTGTGTGGCTCACCCTAGACTACATATCAGATCTTATGTATTATGCTGACACAATCATCACTCTTCATACAGGTAAGACTTTTTAATTTGACTAATTTTGATCCAGAATTAAATATATATATTGTACTTTCAATATATTGGGGAAAAAAAATTACAAAAATATTTTTTTCACATTCTGTCAAATGTGCTCTCAAAAATGTTAGGTTTCATTTTTACATTTTATTTTCTTTTTTGCTAAATTTGCAATTGTCTTATCATCAACTAATTAACTAAATAGATTTGTTTTGTGAATAATGATCATGTGTTTAACCCAATAGGCACAGGATGTCCATTAGATACCTAATATGCATCTACTGTAGATGTCTACAGGACATTTTTTTTACTGCATTAGATGTCTACCAATAGTGTTCTGAACTACATCTGTATAAAGAGATCTATCACACATTCTACTCACTTCTTTTTCAAGCACTTTATCACTTGCAGTTTTTCAGATTTATTTAACTAATTTATTTTGTGCTAGAGATTAAAATGAAATCAATTAATCAACCAAATAAAGCTGTTTTTGACATTGTGAAAAAAA
Organism: Oryzias celebensis; assembly: GCA_014656515.1. Lineage (NCBI taxonomy): Eukaryota > Metazoa > Chordata > Actinopteri > Beloniformes > Adrianichthyidae > Oryzias > Oryzias celebensis. The sequence continues at coordinate 10,237,798 of BNCR01000017.1, read as the reverse complement.
TGTTTATTTCATTTTTTGTTTATTTCGGATCAAATGTTTGATGGTAAAAATTTATTTAATCAATTTATAAATGAGTGTAAGAAGCACTAAAACACACAAGTATTATTGTTTGACTTTTGAATGCAAATATTAAAGTACTTTCAGACATAAACAATCTACATAAACAATGGAAATATCTCAGTTTACTGGATACCATCATTCAGTTCCTTCAAGGTGAACAGCCAAAACCATTGTTGGTGTCAAAGTCACAATAGGTCTTAGGACCAAAATTTGGGTTCCTGGGCAGTGCCAATGATTTTTACATTTAATTAATGACATCTAGTGACCTGTTACAAGAATTCTGTGGTTAACTCTTTGGTTAATTTGATCTTTTTTGTGCACTTTAGGTTACTTAGACCAAGGCATCCTTATCAAGAACCTGACCCGTTTGAGGAAACGCTACCTCACCTCCAAGCGCTTTCTGATTGACTTACTTTCCCTCCTCCCAACTGACTTTCTCTACTTTGTTTTTGGAATTGAAACTCCTCTGGTGAGGGTCAACCGCCTTCTTCGCATCCCACGACTCAACGAGGCATTGGATCGTATGGAGACGAGAACCTCCTACCCCAACACTTTTCGCATCACCAAGCTCATGATGTATATCTTTGTGCTGATCCACTGGAACGCCTGCCTCTACTTTTCATTGTCTGATTACATTGGTTTTGGAAAGGATTATTGGGTCTATCCAAACATCTCCAATCCAACTTTCGCCTCAATGCAGCGGCAATATGTTTATTGCTTCTGGTTTTCCACCCAGATCTTCACAACAATTGGAGACACGCCACTACCGGATCGGGAAGAGGAGTTCTTATTCATGATTGCAGACCTGCTCATTGCTGTGTTGGTCTTTGCCTCAATTGTTGGTAATGTTGGCAGTGTCATAACAAGCCTGAGAGACCGCGATAATGTCTTTTTTCCAAACCATGAGCTGGTAAGTTCTGGGGTTGCAGTAATCTAGGAAGTAGTGTGGACCCAAAGAGACACATTTCAGTAAAGTCTTTATTCCCATGCACCTGTACGGGCGGTACCTGAGGATTTTGGGTTGTCCGGGCCCGTGGAAGGTTGTAGACAGGAGAAGCTGCATCTCAAGCTGTGTCTTGCAGTTCCCTTGAGGGTTGTACAGTCAGCTCAAGAGAGGTCAAGAAAATGGAACATACTATTGTTAGCATTGTATTGTTAAGTGTTATTTACTTAATACAATACTTTGTATTTGCAAAGATAATGCAAGTTGTGCACACTTGAGATGTACAGATGATGCTGTCTTACGATGGATGACCTTACGCCCTGCCCTTGTGTCCTCAGCTTTACTTTAAAATCAGTGAAAATCTTTCATAATAATAAGATATTTTTCCAAAGAGAACCATTCTTTATCTACAGGTGAAAGCATACCTGCGCAGCCACCACGTTAGCAAGGAGCTGCGACAGCGTATCGACAACTGGTATCAGCACCTCTACATTAACAAGAAGATAATGCGAGAGAACGAAATCCTGTTGCAGCTGCCTTTACACATGAGGACAGAGATCGCTGTCAGCGTTCACCTCCCCACACTGTCCAAAGTCACCATTTTCCAGAACTGTGAGAAAAGCCTTCTGGAGGAGCTGGTCCTCAAGCTAACTCCTCAGGTCAGCAGGTGAAAAGATGCAGTGCAACTGAAGGGGTTATAGAAAGACCAATAGGGATTTTGCTTTGTTAAAAAAAAATATTTTTGATGGTTTAGTTTCAAAAATACTATATTTTAACATAGTGTAGTAAGAAAAAAAAACAATATTTTCTCTATTTTAAATTAGTTAAAGACCAACTCAGATGAAAATCATGTTTTTGGTGTTTTAAGATGTTCTTTGGAATTTTTATGATGATGGAGGACATATCAAAATGAATTTAAATCATTGTGAATCAGGAGCAGAAAAAAATTGCCATTGAAAAAAACCTTGCAGCTGGTGTAAACTAGCGAAAGAGCGTGTAAACAGATAGATGATGGGAAGTGGGGAGGGAGGCTTACTCCATGCCAACTGTTCTGCCCACAACTTAGAGGTGGACACAGGGTTTTTGACTTTGATAAAAAAAAAATGCATATTTGTAATTAAAAGACCACTGGGAATGCTTTTACAGTAGATCAAAAGATAATCAGAGTCGGACTTTAAAGAGCATAAACTGGCCAAATTCTTTACCATTTGGGGGGCAAGAGATTAAAAAAAAAGATTAGTCTGAAATTCATTCATTTAAATACTTTTGCTTTTTTGAAAAAATCTTAATATACCAGGTCCAACATTCTCCAGTTTGTGACAGTCTAGCATTTTCTTTTCTGGCCTGCTTGGATTTTTGTTTTTATCTTTCAGGTGTTCAGTCCTGGGGAATATGTCTGCAGGAAGGGTGATGTAGGCCATGAAATGTATATCATCAAAGAGGGGAAACTTGCTGTTGTGGCAGATGACGGGGTCACAGAGTTCGCTGTGTTGAGCGCAGGGAATTTTTTTGGTGAAATTAGCATCCTCAATATTAGAGGTAAGCTGCATCCTTTGCACATTTTCCTATAATTAAATAATAAAAGGCAAAAAAATAGAAATGAATACTTCAAACATCTGTTGCTAAACACATATAATGCATATTCTATACGAATGAAATACTGTTGAGTGTTTAGATTTAGGAAAATAACATATTTTTTTAAGTCAAAATGAACTTGGATATCATAGTTCCTTAAACTCTTTAAACTTCTTTAAACTCTGCAAAAATCTTATTTCCTCTTAGATCTTTAAGGTGAACTTCGTGACTGTGATTAACCCTTAGTTGTCTCTAAATTTACCAGTTTGCCAACCATTTTGGCTGTTTGTAAGGACACCAACCTCTCCAATTAGAAAGGTTTTCAGTCAAAATTTTACGTGAAAGTTGAAAACTTTTTTTTTTTTTTTTTTTTTTTACATTTTAGTTTAAATCAAACAGAACAAGAGATGACACATAATTGATTAATAAAATTCCCTTGGAATAAATTCTAGGACTACTGGAACTTTGCTTGTTTCCTTAGACCATTTTCACCTAGTTTTGACTTTATCTTTGCTTTGAATTTTTGATTTATACATTTTAATTTTGTCTCTACATGTTTGAACTTTCATTATTAAACATAAAAACTGTTTGATCTCAATTTTTGTGAATTTTGCAGAAACAAAATGACAACATTTACTACTCGTGATTATTTTTTTGGACAGTTTCAGGTTCATTGTGGAGTTATTGTGTTGTATAATTAAAAAAAAAGAAATTGTGATTGCAGTAAAAAGTTGGGTACAAAAAATCACCTCAAAAAACAGATTTAAAGATAAATTAATGGAGCAAATTGTAAAGGAGAAAAAAAAATAAAAAATGATAAGGGTTTAATAAGTTTAATATCTCACCATTGTTCTTTTCACATTCTCAAGTCTGCTGATATTGTCCAAATGGCTTTGCTTCTGTTCAGGCAACAAGTCTGGGAATCGCCGCACAGCCAACATCCGAAGCATTGGTTATTCTGACCTGTTCAGCTTGTCAAAGGAAGACCTGACGGACGTCCTCTCTCATTTTCCAGCTGCCAAACGTCACCTGGAGGAGAAAGGCAGACAGATCCTTGTTAAGATGGGGATGCTGGACGAGAATGCTGAAGAAGGAGATGGGGATGCTGATCAGGTTGAAAACAAGATAAACAAACTGGAGGGAACCCTGGAAGCCATGCAAACAAAACTCGCTCGACTAATGGTGGAATTAGAATCAAGCAACAACAAAATGCAGGCGAGGGTGGTGCGACTGGAGTTGGAGCTTGCATCGCAGGAGGCTGATATGTCAGTATTTGGAGAGACAGAAGAGATGACACAGGAAAGAGGAGAGGGTGTGGGAGAGGAAGTCCACTGGAAGCGAGAAGAGGCAGAAGGAGAAGAGGGAGATTTGTGTGATAAGGGGAAAAAACAGGAACAGGGGGAAGATGGTGAAGATGTGAGCAAAGAGGGAGATGGTGAGAGCGCTAATATCAAGGAGGAGGTTGATAGACTAACCGAGGAAGGAGAATCTAGTCTGAAGGCAGTATATACAAAAGAAGAGCAAAAAGAGGGAGGAAAAGCAGATGATGGACATGGGAAAGGGGATGGAGCTGAACAAGAATGTAGAAGTAAAAATGAAGAGACAAGTATTGAGCGGGAATATGATGAGAGGACAGAAAACAATAAAGAAGACTTAAAGGAGAAAGAGATGAAGAGGTGAAATTTAATGGAAGAATAGTAAAATAATATTACAAAGAGCTGCAACTGATGAAGCAAAGTTAAGAAACTAAAACTACTTACATATCAATGCTTTTCTTTGTGACATTCTTGCAATACTTTTTACGTCCTCTTGATGGCAGTAGAGCACACTTCAGGTAGACTAAGAACTCCTGTACATTCATTTACTGTTTGGTATATTCGGAAATACATAATATCTTAAGAGCTCTTGTGTTAATCTAAAATGTTTTTTTAACTAAATGCTATTAGTTACCAATTTTACTATTGGTTTCACTGTTAAAGAATGATGCTTTTGTAAGCTGTCAGAAATAAAAATCACATTTTAAAAGCAGAGGCAACTGTTTCAATTTAAGCAGGCACACAAAGCAACATTTTCTAAACACTTTACAATAATAACATTCAAAGAGTATTTATATTGAATTTTTGATTTAAAAAATCCTAACAAGTCATACTAGTAAGTGTGCATTGTTTTTATTTTCATGATTCTTTAAAAAAGTCACTGAACTTATTTTTTTCCCTTAATATCTATCTTAACATTAAAATGATTACTATATTGTATATATATTTTTATTATATTTTTCGTTGTTTATTATTTTTTGTTCAGGAATAACTTCGTTGTTAATTTATGGAGATTATATTCTCACCATAAAAATGTTCCTATTATTATTACGACAATTTTATAAAGTATTTAAAGGTATAGCCAATTAATGAAAAGTAAAGTTATTTTAAGTAAAAGTCTTACTAATATAGTTCTACTTGAATAAAATAAAGAAAGTATTTGAACGCAAAGAAGAAGTTATATTTGGATATCCCTCCGCCCCTCCCACCCCTTACGTTTTTGGGCCAGCCCTTTTTTTTTGACGCATGCGTTACGCACTTCCCGGAAGTGCAGCGGGGACACAGGCCGACTGAATACAACTGCACACATAAGCACTTACTAATAATAAAGTCTTGTTTTCATGGAGTTCTACCGCTAATACATATGGAGTGTCAAGTGGAAAGGCCAATCATCTATACCATGGAAAACAAGCCGATTGTAACATGTGAGTTTTTGTTTAACAGAGACGTTCAGTCTTGTTTCTTACATCTTGACAGTTAGCCTGCTGGCTACACTCTTTAGCTCTTGTAAACGAAGCTAGCTGCCCCTCTCTCATTAAGCAGCTTGACGTTGCTTTCACGAATGCTGACTTTATTTGTTCCTCATCATATTAAAGCTTATTTTTCCTGTATACCAGGTGCTAATGTTATAAAGCAGAACTTTCTTCATCTTCCGCGTCTTCTAGCTAAAAAGATAACCAGGCCGAGCTAGGGGTTCATCGCGGCTAGTTGCTGCAGTTTTCTGAAGGATTTGATGTTCGTTGTTGTAGACTCGCAGTTTCCTCTGTTTTCACTTTACAACCTTTGGGTTGCGCTTAGAGTCAGGGTCAGGTTACCATTTACAATCCGCTGGTGTCTTCAGGAAGCTCGTTAGCAGGGCTATTTTAGAGGCGAGTGGCATATTTTTCCTACTGACTGCTCCGTTTTTAGCACCTTCCTTGACCCTGTGCACCAGCACACAGTATCACCTGGAGGGCGGGCTGGGAAAAGGAGCATTTAATGACATTAAACTGTTGGAACTTTGAGACACACAACAGATCCAAAGCCCACTGGATTCAGTTATCATTTGTTATCCTTATTCTAAGAAAGAGAAGAAGCAATGCCATAGCAACAAAGCCATTTCCAAACATGAGATTATTATTTTGACATCGTTTTAGTAATTATCTCATGTGAGTCAGCATAAAGCTTCACATTTGCTAAGCAAGCAAAAATGTTTTTGATGTAGCTTTTGAACAACAGAGAACTAAAGCAAACTGAACTTGAACCTGGATCACTATATGTTTTACCTTAAGCTGCCTTCTGTCTTTTTGTTGTTTATTATATGCAGTTTTGAATTTAAAAACATGTACTAAGATTATTTTAAAATGGTAAAAAATAATGCATGAAACTTGAAATAAACAGACCTCTTTCTCTATCGTTTTGGAGCAAGACTGTGGTATTGACTTACACAGATATCGCACTGTTTGTTTTGCGTGGCTATATTTAATATAGACTTTACAATGTGCTGTGAGATTTAAAAGTTTTGTTTTGTTTGAAGCGTTTTCAACCTAAAACCACATTACTGCTGCTTACAGTGGGGATCAAAAGTTTAGACACCCCAAGTAAAATGTTGTATTATTGGGCGAAAAAAACCCAAGGAAAGATTTTTTTTAAAAAAAGATCAATGGTACAAATAGGGTCTTCATGGAAGAGTCATCAGAAGAAAACCTTTTCTACGTCCTCATCACAAAATTCTACGTTTGAAGTTCACAAACGAACATATGAACAAGCCTGATGCATTTCAGGTTCAAATGGAACTTTTTGGCTGCAATGAGTAAAGGTAAGTTTGGAGAGGAAAGGGTCCAGAGCTTAATGAAAAGAACCTCTGTCCAACTGTTAAGCATGGAGGTTGATCAATCATGCTTTGGGCTTGTATTGCAGCCAGCGGCACAGGAAACATTTCACGAGTAGAATGAAGAATAGATTCCACAAAATTTCAGCAAATTTTGGACACTAACTTCATGTAATCTGTGAAAAAGTTGAAGTTGAAGAAAGGATGGCTTCTACAAATGGATAATAATCCTAAACACACCTCAAAATCCACACTGTCTTACATTAAGAGGCAGAAACTGAAGATTTTCCAGTGGACTTCCAAAAATCTGACCACAACATCATTAAAAATCTATGGATAGACCAGAAAAGAACAGAGTGTAACAGACATCCCAGAAATCTCAAAGAACTGGAAGACTTTTGGAAAGAATAATTGAAGAAGATTCCTCAAACAAGAATTGAGAGACAAGGTGCCCAAACTTTTCCACACACCATTTTTTCTGTTATTTTGAAAGGGTAAATGATGGAAATAAAGCCAAAAATTGTTTTGAAATATTCAAAGTGTCTCATCAGTAAACTGATGCCTTTAGTTGATATGTTAATCTTTCCTTGGGTTCTTCATGCACAATAACATTTTACCAGGGGTGCCCAAACTTTCAATCTCCACTGTACATTATAGCTTGAAATGCTAACTGGAAAGATCATGCCTTGTAAAACAGTGGAAATTATTGTTGTTTGCACATTTTAAATAGCAATTTGAGTATCTTTGCTATAGTAATTGGAAATGGTTTTTATACACTTCTTCTTTTGCAAATTCTTAATAGCTTCAGTTCATTAGATGACTCATCAGTGTTGACCACTGATTAAAAATCCTTTTTATTTACCACAACGCAGAGTGTTTAGGAAATAAACCTTACTTTTGGGTGTGTGTTTTCACCTTTATCACACATTTGTACTGTTACTCTTATAGTGCATCTGTGCTTTCAAGTTTTCTCTTTGAGCACTAAAACATTTGAGAGTTTTTTATATACAATGTGTGTTGAGAAGTTCTCCTCCACTTGGTTGGGGGTTCAAATTTCACGCTTAACAGTCATTGTTTCTAAACTTTCGACCCTGTATGGCTTGAATTGTAAGAAAGCATGAAGTCAGCTGGTGTCATAAAGCAATGTTTGTTTTGCTGTAACTTGTGCTGGTCCAAGTGTCGTCAGTGCTTTGCAGCACTTGAGTGTTTTTGTTCGGTCGTTGCATCATCTTCTGCTTATGTGGTGTTACTTTAGTGTGCAGATTAGATGGAAGTATGTTAAAATGAAAGCTTTCACTGGCTGACAAAGCAGAAAGGCTTTTTAAGTTTGGAATAGCAAAATAGTAGCTGTACTTCAATCATTTTTAATGTAATGCCTGCACAGTTAAAAACACGTTAAAACACCAACTTAAAAATATTTTCTTGACAACAGATCTTTGAATGATGTGCTCGAAAAAATTAACTGATTTTTTTTTTTTTTTAAATGGCAAAAAAAGTCATTTATGGCCTTATTAAAATAGAACCATATCTCTTCTAAAGAACTGTTTTTCAAAACTGGCTTTGTTACTTCATCTCTCCCAGCATGAAGCTCCAACAGTCTCACAGCTGAAGGCACACAGTGTTCCACACAATGACTGGATTTATAAGCCCAGTTTTGAATCATAGAGTTAGTAATGTGGGCAGAGAAAATCAAGCTACAACATTTTATTTGATAGTTAATCATGTAGTATTTTGAGATCTCACTTGAAATGTTTCTAGTGGTCCTGCTCTTGTTCTTTTATTTTTTTTTTTATTCAGTTTCTAAAGCAACACCCCCTCCTACCTGTCTTTGTCTGATTGCAGGTGCAGGAGATCACAACTTGTTCACATCTCTGTATACGTCATTGGCTCAACAACTTCCCAGGGAGCCAATGGAGTGGAGGAGGTGAGCTCTGACCTATGACTGCATAGCTGACGATGCAAGAACATTTGAACCCAAAAAAGTCAGATTTTTGACTTATAAGAAAGACGGTTTTGTTTTAGTAAATACTCTTTGTAGACTTAAGGCAGATACATATTGGAAAATGTGACATAAATCCATGTTTTCAAAAAAGGAAAGATGATGTTTGGGTTTCATGAATGATAACAGAAACAGGAAGTGTTTAAAAAAAGGTTTTTCATTGAAGTATGTAGTTTGTGCTGCTTTAAGAATCTGTTTGTATTTGTTACTGTTTAGAAAGAATAACTTTGTTGAAATAGCCTGTGTGAGTGTCCTCGTAGCTCATAATGTCCTGTTCTTCACAGCTCTGGCAAACTGTGATAATGTGATGTTCAAATGATGCATCAATTACACATTATTTATGCATCATTGTGTTGTTTACTTTGCATTTGTGCTCATAAAGATGCCTAAAATCTTTTAAATGTACACATTTTAAGGCGACATTTATTTTGAGTATCATGTTTCTCTGGGTTTCATAAAAGTGTTTTTGTTCTATAGTTTCTCAAAATCAAAATAAGTTATTTAATCCCTTGACGCCTATTGATACACAAATGCATCAAAACACTTTGGATCCTAATTTTAGCATCAACCTGAAAGCATTAACAGAAGTGATTCTGTATTTTTGTCATAGCTGGAAATAAATTCTGGTGCCAAGGCCTTAACTCGCAGTGATGAAATGGTTCCAGCTGCAGAGCAATTCATAGTCCCAGGATTTCTGTTTTTTTTAATACAACTCCTCTTGTACATTTATTTTTTTGTTTATGAAGGGGTCTGTGGGTCCCGTTTTTGAAAAATGAGTCAATCAAAAGCCAGCCAGCCAGCAAAAAGTGAGAGGTTTAGGTTTTTAATAAGTATGCAGAATCAATAGTGGTATGAAGATGTGTGGCTAAAACAAACAATAGGTTTCAAGAATTGGAAATTGTTTGAAATAAGTTTTGTTTTTAAGCTAAAGTCCTTACAAAAGCTCAAAATTAAAGATATTTCTAACCAGCTGTCAAACTGAACAATGTTCTTAAAAAGCAAAATAATATGGAGGTTAGAATTAAAAATCACCTGTTGGATTTTTATGTTACAAACATTGGTTGACTTGTAGTGCATCTCTTCTGTGATATAGACAGAAACAATCATTTTATATTTTTATATTTATAGAAGGTTGTTCGGTTGGAAGATTTTGTTTTACTTTTGTGCCTTTCCCAAATGAAGCTATGAACAGTTAGAAGAATTATTGCAGCATAAAATGTAAAAAATAAAATAAAATATATTACTTACAAGTTGACTGAAGGGAGCAAATGTTGTCAAAGGGAATTACATGTATTTTTTAAATCCAACTTTGTATTTGAGAAAGGCTGTAGTAAAGAGCAGTGTTAGTCAAAATGTACATAAAAAAACCTAAACATAGTTTTCTGAAATTTCTGCTGATCCATCACGTCATAGTTTCTTAGATTATAGCCTTCATTTGATACAAGTCAAAGTGAATATTGAAGCAGTTGCTGAAAACGTGTCTTTCTGTGCAGGACTTACGGCCGTGCACCAAAAATGATTCACCTCGAAGCTAATTTTGTCCAGTTTAAAGAGGAGCTGCTCCCCAAGGAGGGCAACAAGGCTCTTCTCACCTTTCCCTTTCTTCACATCTACTGGACCGACTGCTGTGTGAGTAAAACGCACAGCAACACACACTCACAGAAAGTAATGAGTGCCGTCTTGCAGAATGACACAGATTGTTTTGGAGGATTTTAAAAGTTGAGCTCAGATTCCAGTGAGAGGTTTTTACTCTGTTGTGGCTCAAATTCTATGGCAATGATGGCAGAAACACAGACAGCTCTACATCTGAAGACTTTAACCTTGTTTGTATTTATAAAATGTTGTAATTTTTTTCTTTTCTTTGTTCAACCCAGTTTTTTTTTTAAGTAGGGCGATACCATTTGATTTACTAATAAGGATCAACAATTTACAGATGTTATGGTTGCTCCTTTTGGTTATACCCCGTTATCTATTTGTTTACCTATATTTATTTAATATTCCTAATTTCACATCTAGTATATTTATTACTCAAATTGTCGACTGTATTTAAAGCAAATCTTATTTCAGTAAACTGAACTTCCAAAACCTACGGGTCATCTATGAAAAACAGTTTCACTTTGAAAATGAGAACCTTCACCAACATTTTACTTTGAAGATTTATTTACTTCCTGTGACAGTAATGTGTGCTGTTTGTTTAATTTATGCGCTTAAAAGCCAACATTATTCTGCATTTTAAAGCAATGATTACATGCCCTAAAGCGTATTTTTTTACCATATTTTATTATATTTATAAATATTGCAAATCAACAATCTTGGATGTCACAAATATTTCACACTTGTTTTTTCTTGAACAGATTGAGTATTTGGATACTCGCTGCAGCCCAATTTTTGAAATGCAGCAACTGTAACCCATTTTCCAAATTATATCAGCGTATCTCCATAACAGTCACAGATTCATATAAAAGTTTATGAGCTTTTGAGGACTCAAAAAACTGAAATCTTTGAGCATTAACGGTAAAGGTAAATTGTTCACTGTTTTGTGGTGGTACTTTTCATGGTAATAACAGTGAAGAAAATCAGAGCAAAGCAGGAACTCACTGCTGCTGACTGTGCAGCAGGTCTGTTTGAGGAAGTTCTGTCATCAGCTAGGACTGCATGAGGACTGCTGTGTTTGTAAAGCATTAATGGACCTGTGCTGTGCTGACCTAGACACACCAGGACTTTTGGAGTGCAAAGAAAGAAGGTACTTTCTTAAAAAAAAAAAAAAAAAGTCATGTCTTTAGCTTTGATTCTCCCATAAAAAAAAGTATAAACTTAATCTTTTTCCTGTTCTGACTGAAGCTGATTTTTCATCGGAAGTCCAACCAGCGTTTAGCGTCGGAGCAACAGCAGTCATCTCAGTCACAGGGCAGTCATATGAGATTCATCAGATTTTATCATTAAAACTAATTGGAAAAAATGTTAGTTGGGCTTCTAGGAGGGCAAACACGCTCTTGATCAAACAGAATTGCATTTTAAAAAATCATATATTTAAAGCTACAAGTCCAGTTCCAAGCCCTGTTCAAGTCTAGATTGCTAGTTCTCTTGAGTCTTATATAAGAAGTGACTCATGCCGACTTCCACCTCTGCTCTTTTCCAGTTAAATTAAAACAAATGCTCACATCAAGTATCATTCAGTAACATCAGTATCTTGCAGCAGAGCAGGTTTTCTTTATAGGGAAGTGTACAGTTGTTAGTGAGCTTCCTGTTATTGTTTCCTTGTTCCTCAGCTATTCTGTGATTACCTGCAAGAGACATGTCAATTACAGTAAAATACATATACCTCAGTGGTTATCAGTGGCTCAATGGTTTTTTTGCTGCCGTCACCTGTGTTGTTCTCTATGGTGGCACTTGTTGTTTTAACGTGATACTGAAAACCTACCATATCTCAATCCACATGTTTTCCAATATTGATGCAATTGTCGATTTATCTAATTTTGAAACGATTTTTTAATAGTATATTCTGATTAGATTCTGCCTCACACAGATCGACCTGGTTGGATTGTAGAAATAGAAATAGATTAATATTAAAACTGTAATTGTTTGAATGTTTTAAAGCATTCACACTGAGGTGATTCTCCTGCTCTCTTCCATACGTTTTTCATCACGTAAAAACTGTCAAAGTTTCAGCAATTTTAGCAACCTTGGTATCAAAACATTCAGCTCGTACAGGACATTACTGCTTGTACTTTTCGTATTCACATAATTTATAGTCTTTTTAAATATTGAGCAAAATATGCCTTGTGGGAAATTAATGAGGAATTTTTTGAATCCTTCACAAACTTTGTGCACTTTGAAACCTATGAACTTCTGTATACTTTCTCCTAAAGACACCATTAAAACTTAAAAATCTTCAGTAAAGATTGAGCAATTTACAGTTTATTCAGCTTTTTAAAACACTTGATGGTTTTTATGCAAATAGAGTTAAAGTTTTATGCAAATTTTAGGACATTTTTCAATGTAGGAAAATTGTAGGAAAGTAGGAAACTTGTTTTGGATTCAAAAAATGTGACCCTGAAACCTGTGGGGCAAACATATTTGCCCTTACAGGCCCTAGTCTGACAAAATTCATTCAGTTCGCTTATTAAATCTTCTCGCTGGTTTTTACACCAAATTATGTTTTTAACTTGCTATTGGGAGAACATACTTGAACTTACATGCATGAAATGTAACGTTGTGGCCCAAAGACTTGAGAGTCATACAAGGGCTCAACTTTTTCGACAAGTGAAAGAGATATGAATATTTGTTTGGAGATGGCACGTATTGAAGCTGTGCCATTGGATAGCATGGCATTTTTAGCTCAGCAGAGAAGGAAAAAAATCTTACTTTTTCTAATCAAATTTACATAAAAACTTAAAAATTGAGACTAATAAAATTTATATCACTGAATTCCTCAACTTGTGAGCTTTTTAAAACTGAAAGAATTATTTTGATCTGACTTGTTTAGACAAAGCGTCAGTTTTTTCAACACAAAGTCTGTCCCTTTTAGACTGCAGTAGATGACATGCATCTGTACTCAGGCAGCAGAGCTGGACTTTGAACCCATTACCATGGCGACAGCACTCTCTTTTACAGACACACTGATACATGCTTTGAGTAAATTCAGGGGATCCTTGACGCTTTCAATGCGTGTTTTTGTTCAATGTTTTCTGTAAATCCATAACAGATTCACTTCCATTACACGTGTTAGGAATAAATTCAATTTGTATCAGTATTTTAAGTCGATTAGCAACAAGTATCATGCTAGTTTTATGGGCTATGTTTTCATCTTTTATAGTAATTTTGAAATAATTTGGCATTGAGCTGTTTTATTAGCGTTATGCTAGCTCATTTGTCATCTATTAAGGCTTTATAGGCTAATTTGGCAGGATTATTTGGGCAATTTTAGAGATTTTTTTAAAAAAATTATTGAATTAAAGTAATTCTTCAAAATCTTTGTCCACTTTTAAAACTTTTGCAATGCTGGTATCAAAACGTTCAGCACGTTTAGGATTCATTGTATTTTTTGTATTCATACCTTTTATGTATTTAGAAATTTTTAAACAGATTTTGCAATTTTTCAAAAAATTCTTCAAATTCTTTTGGAACCTTTTGCAAAAATGCAAGTTTGGTTTTAAACCATTCAGCAAGTTCAGGACATTCATGCTTGTACTTTAGGTATTCATAAATTTTATGGTTTTTAAAATGTTTTGCAATTATGCAATTTTTCAAGAAACGTTTCATATTCTTTGCACGTTTGAAACCTTTGCAATATTGGTATCAGAACGTTCAGCACGTTCAGCACGTTCAAGACATTCATGCTTATATTTTTGGTATTCATACATTTGACACATTTTAATATTTTACGCAATTTATGTGATTTTTTTCTTCAAGAAATTCTTTAAATTCTTTGTGCAATTTATGCAATTTTAAAATCTTTAGTAACATTAGCATTAAATAGCTTTTACATTTTCAGAAAATCTCTCTCTGCAGTACGTTTCGTTATCATCTTCAGCAAACAGCTTCAGTGACCACACTCAGCAAAAAGCATTCACACTAGCAGTATCGCAGGTAATGCAACTTTTTAGTTTAAAGTAGTTAATCACATCTGATGGGACTGGTTGTTGTTAATGCTTGTGTCCACAGTTTAAGGTATTTGTTGGGTATGTTAGTGTTTAGCAGTTCTCTCTTTGTGTGATCTCACACCATCCCCTAATGTCAATATCAGGGCTCTAAAGAGGTCACACCATCTGTTACCAGACTTCTTGCCCTTCTTATGCCTGAAAATAGCTCTGAAGTCTTGTCCATTTTGGGGTCGTAGATGTGCTGCATCAGGACTTTAGATCGACTCAGATGCCTCCTTGGCCATATTGTGCAATGCAGTGATTCGTCATCGCGTTAACATTTTTATGTGTGGGAAATAAGGTAAATTTAAAAGGGAAAATCTGGTGTTCTGCAGGACACAGAGGCTTATAAGAGCTCAGTAAAGGAGGACATGCTGCGCTGGCACAACAGCCTGCGGACCCACGGGTCAGCAGATTGGGTCATCATCGTCGTTGAGACCAATGATAACAAGAAGAAAAACAAAACCAACATTCTTCCTCGGTCTTCCATTGTGGACAAGATCCGCAGTGACTTCTGTAACAAGCAGAATGACAGGTTAGAAGAAAGGCCCTTCAAAATATAATGCTTCTCGATGAGACGGTGCACCTGCTGTAGTGACTTTAAGCAATGAAACGTTTGCTGTCCTTTGATCCAGGTGTGTGGTACTGTCTGACCCTCTGAAGGACTCGTCACGGTCACAAGAATCCTGGAACTCTTTGCTGCTGAAATTGCGAACCCTGCTCCTCATGTCTTTCACGAAGAACCTGGGTCACTTTGAAGATGACATGCGGACGCTCCGAGAGAAACGCACGCAGCCTGGCTGGAGCTTCTGCGAATACTTCATGGTCCAGGTAACAAGAAGAAGTACAGACCAAAAAATAGACTTGCTGTCATATGTATCTCTTATGTGAATACGATTTTTGTGTTATCTTTCTCACACTTTTGGAAATAAGGATAACTTTGACAGTTGCATCTCATTTTTGTGTGTAATTGTGTAGGAGGAGCTGGCCTTTGTGTTCGAGATGCTGCAGCAGTTTGAGGATGCTCTGGTCCAGTACGATGAACTAGATGCTCTTTTTACTCAGTATGTTCTTAACTTTGGAGCAGGAGGTACGTAAATGCAACCTGATGGTTGATTTCATTATAGTTGTATTTACCTTGTTTTCTGCGCTACAGGTTGGACTGTCAATGATTGGTCTATTTTTGAACCTTTGAATCATATATAAGGTGCACCGAACTATAAGGGACTTAAATGGAACAAAAAATTCAGAGATAAGTCCGTCAGTCAAACTTTATTAACTGTGTTCACACTAATTCTAGAACTTGTTTGTAGCAGGCTACATGTTAGCCACGTAAGACTATGCTCGCGTATCCCAAAACGCCACCAAACGGCAACCTAAATGCTCATTTTGTAGCAAATGTGGTAGGTGGCCGCAGCAGCATTTATAATCGCAGTCTAGTGCAGGTGGGGATGATGCATTTGGGCAACAGCTGGTCAGGCACAGGTCAGTGGCTGCTGGAATCACCGGCTGGCAGCAGCTCTAACTGGACGATGTGTAAATGTCTTCAGACGGCGGTTGTCTATATCAAGTGCCACCGGCCGCCACGTAGCCTGGTGGTGTATAAGAAGGAGGCCATTCTGCACCCCTGACTGCCACCGTCTACATTCATGTCCACGCCAACGTTTTTCTAAAAAGTTGGGCAGCGGCATAAAATCAAAGATTCTGCTAATGCCTCCCCATCGCTCAGTTGTATTTGTAACCAGTAGAGCATTAGAAGTGTTGGCATACTCACAATATCTATAACTCCCCACCTCGTTTGCAAAACATTAAAAACAGACTACACCAAAAACAAAGGTTACTGTGACTATGCTAATACTCAACATTGTTAATGACATGTAAGAAAACTCAGTCTGACACCACTACACATTTACCGTGTTGGCGTATTTACAACGACGCCCAACCTCGTTTGCATTAGAAGTATCCATATACAAGGCACTTTGGAATAAAAGGTGCACTTTGTTTTTTGAAACAAAAGTATTTTAAGTGCGCCTTCTAGTGTGAAAAATGCAATGCAATAGGATTAATAAGCTTGTGAGTTCCTGTTGGTACGTTTTTCAATGTGTCTTATGTTTTTTATTCATAGATACAGCCAACTGGCTCGGCTCATTCTGCGCTCCAGTCCGTAACTGGAGTGGCTTACTTCTCCGTCGGCCTATTGACATGGAAAAAAGGGATAGTATTCAACGTGGAGAAGCCAGCCTGTTAGATCTGAGGAGCTACCTGTTCTCCCGTCAGTGCACTTTACTCATCTTCCTCCAGAGACCCTGGGAAGTCACACAGAGAGCCTTAGAGCTTCTCCACAACTGTGTGCAGGAGTTACGGCTGCTGGAGGTGGGAGGGCTCAACATGCACTTCACTTCCTGCGCTCTGGTGTGCCTTCCTGCTCCTTCTAAAGCACTTATGTTCTTGTCGTTCAGGTGTCCGTCGTGGATGGGGCTCTGGACTGCTGGGTGTTTCTCAGCTGCTTGGAGGTTCTTCATCGGATCGAGGGCTGCTGCGATCAGGCTCAGTTAGCTGCAAACTGTTCTCATACTGTTGGTCTTTGGGCTTATGCTACCGATAAGGTAAAAACATCCTATGACCAGTCTGTCCTCTTAAAACTTTTAAAGACCCTCTCTGATGTAAATGTTGTTTTTAACAGGTTCTTGTGACATTTTTCTCATGATGGAGGATGTAAATAAAGAAATGTAATCAGATTATTGTTGTGAATTAGAAGCAGACGAAATAAATACTGTTTGAAAAAGAGCTTATTTGTTAAGTAAAAACTGATGAGCCTGCTCTGCTCCATTCTGATGCATCCTCTTGCCGATGAGGATGAGGACGTACATGACAAAATCAGTGTACGTCTTTGTTTTCCTCATCCGGGCTAGCGGGAAAGACTGCAAACAGACTGTCCTGCCCGCAACTCAGAGGCAAATTTCTAATGATCTGCTGCCGTGCTGCAGAAACTATGTCCTAGAAAATGACTTTTTTTTTTTTATTTTGACTAAAATAATAGGGCGCAATCATAATTAAAAGGTCACTGGAAATGCTTTTACAATAGATCGAAAAATGATTGGATTGGGACTTTTAAGTGATCAAGAATAAGTATATTTAAAATGAAAATTAAACACACAAATAAAATGTACATTTTGTGTTTTTTTTTTCCTGTGATCTCTCACGTGCAGCTGAAGAGTCTGGGGGAACTCTGTGGTCTGGTATCAGAGAAGGGACCCACTTCTGAGGACCTAAACAGAACTGTTGATCTGCTCGCAGGTTTAGGAGACGAGAGGCCTGAGACTGGTCAGTTATTAAACAAAAAAAGGTCTTTTTCGATTAGCAATTAGAAGTCTCTGTAATCCACAAAAATCATTAATTTTCCCCAAAAAATATAGAAAAAATGTTTTTGATCACATTTCTTTTAGGTTCTTGGTTTTTTTAACATGCCCTGCATCAGCAGCTCTTTTCAGCTGAAGTTGTCCTTTATCAGCAGCAGTTCAGCTGATTCAGTACAGACTGACCATCTGCTGTTTTACCACAGCACCCTTTATTTATTGAATCCATTTTCTTCCACCTTCTTTTATTGCAGTTTTCTGAAACAGCCTTAACAGTTGAGCATTGGCTGAAAATGAGCTAAAAAACTAAAGATTGTCTTTTTTAACTCTTTTCCACAGTCAACAGCTTACAGAGCCCCTACAAAAAGTTGAAAGAAGCTTTATCGTCTGTGGAAGCTTTTGAAAGGCACTATCTTGTAAGTCTATCACACTGATGCAACTCCATGACACATTTCACTCCTGTTTGATCTTCTGTTATTTCTGATTAGATGTAAAGAGATTTTCTGTCATCTTTCTTTTAATCCCTCCTCCTCCTCTATGACTCACTTGTCTTCATCAGGAACTCTCTCATGCTGCAATGGAAATGTATGGGGCCATCGGCCGGGTGAGGTCAGCCAGACTGGTGGGGAAAAGTTTGGCTGAGTTCTACATGTAAGGATCGCGAAGGACAGAGGATATGATTTTAAACATTATTTACAGTATTTAAAAATACAATCTTTGACTTTTTTATGTTGATAATAGAAAGGCGTGCTTTAGTGTGGAAACATTTTATAATAGTTTAACCCTTACATGCCTGAATGTACTTCCAATTCCAACTTTTTCCGTTTAAGGTGATGCTAATTTAAGTGTAGTCTTAGATTTAATGTTACGTTGAAAATTGGTGACATAAGGCATCAAGGGGTTGAATATGAATGGTTTTCTACTTTATTCTTTTTGATTCTTACTGTAGTAGTTCAATTTCATTTTGGAAAAAGAAATACTAAAAACAGACCTTTGTTTTGGTAAATTAATCAAAATGTTTTAAGTAAATCTGGAAAAAAGCAATGCAAACCTTTCCTCGGGTTTGGCGTATTTCTTTTTCCAAATCAGCTATCAGTGTGATAATCACTGTAATGTATTTGTCTCTTAAACAGGAGAAAAGGGGACCCCAAGAAAGCTGAAACTTTTCTTCAAGAGGCTTTGAAGTCCTATATGTCAGAGGGCTGGAGCCTCCCTGTGACTCACACCAGGAGACAGATCGCTGAATGTCAGAAACTGCTGGACAGAAAGGAGGAGTATCCTTTAACTCACTGATAAGAACCTGAAGATTTCTACTGTGCGTGTCTGTTGTTATTCTGCCAGGATGGGAGATGTAGAAAAACATTAGTTTGAAATGTCTGTGGTTCCTGCTGAAAAAAATGAGACTTTAACAGCCTTCACACTATATTGTCCTGTTAAAGTTTAAAGTAAACGGTTGTTGAAGTTTGTTTTCTTAACAACCTGCTGCAGCTACTTGCAAACCAGTGCCTTGTTGGCAGGTGATTTGAATCTGAGCACTGAAGAAAGAAAGCACTTTTGCCAGGAAATCCTAAACTTTGCAGGCAAGCCTGAAAATCCTTGTAAGTAATCAAATCTGTTGCTCATTTGATGTACACTATCTGATTTCTTCAAGTGTCGCCTCCTGATATGAAGCAGAAATATGTTCAATTGTGGATTCTATATAAAAAGAAAATCTGCATCCCAGCAAAATCGTTATTATTTTATTTTGGCGCTCTAGTTTCTGCAGAAACCTGAAATAAAACAATTTTATTTTGGCGCTCTAGTTTCTGCAGAAACCTGAAATAAAACAATTTAAAAAACATATTTATTGCTGTGTTTATCTTCTGTGATCACTCAGTGTGTGATGTGTACTTTTTCTTGTTTCCCAGCTCACAAAGCCACTCTCAGTATGAGTATTTTTGCTCAACTCACGCAGCTCCAGTTTCACCCCGCGTCTGCGTCGGTGCACTCCGGCGCTGTCCTGAAGGTGGAGCTCACTCTGAGATGCTTAATGCCTATTTCAGTTCACATACAACAACTTGCTGCTAGCATCCACTTTGATGTGGATCACGGAGGGACTCACGGGAGGACAAAGAGAGCTCAGAGACAGACGAACCCCGGGGTAATCGAGTTTAAATTGGGATATTCTTTAACGGGCCTTCCCTCCTCTGTGGCGCCAGGCCCCTCGTTAGAGCTGGATGAGGTTCAGGACAGGAGTCCGTCAGACAATTCTCTCAACTCCACAGGAGTGGTCTGTAAAAACACCCACCTGCTCATGCGCCACCATGAGGGCACTTCTCCTCCTGACACACTCAACTGTGTCAGCCCTCCAGCTGTTACAATGAAGGAAGGAGCACAGATGCTGAAGGTGCAGGATGTAACCCTGGTGCCTGGAAATAACAGCATCGTCTTTACAGCACCTGTGAGTAACTCGTCCACTTTCCTCCAAAAAAAAATGTCCCTTTTCACCTATTTGCTCCATCGTCGTTGCTGCTGTTTTCCCCAGAGCGGACAGCCGGGTACTTACACGCTGCGGCAGCTGTGTGCCACGGTTGGCGAGGTGCAGTTCGTCTTGTCTCATATCTACCCATCAGTCCGATATGAAGTGTACTCTCAGGAGCCGCAGCTCACCGTGGAGCCGCTCTCAGGTCAGAAGGAGAAACCAGCATCAAACCGTTCAGTGAAAAAACTATAAAAGTTATCGACGCAGGTTTTACTTCACTTCCTCCTGATTGATTTGATTCATTGGTTTATTTCAAGCATTCAAATAATGGGATAATAAATAATTATAAATATATCTAAGCTTTTTTTACTTTATTTTTGCCGCTAAAGCAGTGAAGTTTATGAACAGATTTCTTTTCTTTTCTATGCAAAAGTTCAACATTAGAGCTGACAGAGCTCTGACCAGCTGCTGGAGGTCCCACGCTCCAGATGTAAACTGGGAATTTTTCGTTTTTTGCAATCTTCAAACTCAAGATTGGGAACTTCTCACCTTTGAAATTATATTCCGTCAAAGATTTTCTTTTTGCTGTAAATCAAAATTAGTTTTTTTTAATAGAATTTCAATTTAAACACTGATACAAACTTTACAGTTAGTCTTGTTAGTTTTTTGATCATATTCTATTGTTTTATGATACGCATAGCCCTTTGGTTCTGTCGGGTTCCTTTAAAGTTTTCCCTATCAGTTTGATTGATTTTCTTCTGTGGTCTGGGGGCCTGCTGCTCATTGGGCTTCTGTGTGTTTTCAGAGCCTCTTCTGGCCGGTCTGCCTCAGATGGTGAAGTTCACTCTGCTGACAGGTCACTACACTGTGAAAAAGGGAGATGCTCTGCAGCTCAGCAACGCAGAGACCCTGCCCATCCTGCCCTCCACCAGCTGCACCGCCAGCATCAGCAGTCCCACTGCTGGTCAGTGATTGCAGTTTTTAATCTGTAGAATTATTACGTACCTGTTGTTTTTTTTAGTTTTTAGTTCAGGTGGGTTGATAGTATTTGTTTTATCTTCTTTAAAGTTTAAAAATGGGAGAGCTGTGATTAAGTTCCAACCTTGTACCATGATTGTAATCAGATCCCAGCATCAACATAAAGATCCATATTTGCAGTTTGTTTGTGCATCGAAATCTGATAAATTCTGACTCAGTTTTACTGACTTTTGTCTTTTCTGTTCCCATCATGCATTTAGAGTTGGTTAGCGAAAGCATTCTGTCCATTCAGTCGTCTGAAAAGGTGACCAGCATCAGCCTACCTCCAACCCCTCCATACCACGTTCTGGAGTTCCTACTGGAAGTCGTGTGCATCATCCCATCTGGGTCGGAACGGCCTGCCAACGAGAGGCTGACAAACGGGGAGGTCCGCCATCGACCGCGGAGCTACAGCCATCCAGACACACCCATGACTGCCATTGACCAGAGGGTGAGACATGTCAGACTTGTTTGTGTTTGTGGATGGAGATCCTGCAGCCTTTGGCAGCAACTCAACAAAAACACCACAGACTTGGTTTTAACTATTTTAAGATAGATTGGTGGTCATTTGTGATGATAAATCTCTCTGACCGTGAAGTCTTGATGTTTTTTTGCAGATGTCTATCGACTGTCCTTGGTCTATCTACTCCACACTACTCGCTCTCACCTTCTATATCCCATTCAAGACCAAACACTCGCTGCTTTCTGCTGGTAACAGGTGAGCCTCCGTCATACCTGAGATGTCCTTCCCCACAACAGCTATTTTAAAGTCCCACTCCGATCCTCTTTGGATCTATTTTCAAATCTTTCTCACTGGTCTTTTAAGTATGACTATGCCATTTTTAGCCACATTTTTTTTTTTAAATCTGTCGTTTTCTAGGACATAGTTTATACCGAGCGGCAGTAGTTCATTAAAAATTTGCTTCTAAATTTTAGAAGCATTCCCATTCCCATACCATTCCCCGTCACCCGTCTGTTCACACTCTTCCGCTAGCTCAACTCATACCCCTAACCTAACATTAGCAGTGCGACAAAAATGGCGAGCAATATTGGAGCTATCCAGACGTACACTTTTGAGCCAGACTCCAGCTCAGGCGAGGAAAACGAAGACGTACTGTACGTGGATCTAGTCTTCTGCAAGTGGATGCTTCAGAATGAAGCATGTGGTCCACCCAGCATATTTTCTTCGTCACAAATGCAGGCTTTTTCATGCTGCAGTTTTTTTGTCTGCTCCTGATTCACACCAATTTGATGAAACAAAGACTCAGAAAAGCAGTTTTAATCTTGATTTTATTAGTATACATTAGAAAAATGCCACATGAACATGTCAAAACACCTTTTTCATCAGAGCGGATCTTGAACTGCGCAATTATCGTTTGAAGAGTAAGAAATACATAATAGTGAAAGCTAAGTTAAAATAACCCACTCTTTTTTAATAATGAACTTTTATCTGTCTCCCCTCTCCCCTCAGAAAGTACATCCAGGTGTGTGTGCAGAATGTGTCAGACGTGAACTTCACACTGGCAGAGGTGAAGCTGACGGAGAAGCAGCACGCATCGCTGGAACTACAGTCCCTAAACACTAAAACACATCAGGTGAGGGGAAAAAAACTACAATATGTCCAGAGATGTGTTACGCTTGAGTTAAAGATTTCTAAAATGTTTGTATTGAATGTCCAAAAAAGGTTTCTCAACCATTACTTTACTGAAACTCTCATTTTTGAAATGAAACTTTCCTGCGTTTCTCATAAAAAAACTGTCACCTTAAGACATTTCTTTTAGTTTGAACTGATTGACATTATTTTATTCTTGTGCAACAAAGGTATTCATGTGTTCCGAGTGTAATTTTAAATTAAAATAAACTGTTAGGTAAAATTGTAAGTAAGAGCAGCTTAAGCTACCTACTTTGACTTGATTACTGCTGGGTGTGGTAGTCTAAAATGGTGATGTACTTTTGTTTAGAGCAACAACGTTATTAATTATTTTAATCTAACATTGTTAATTCAGAAATTATTTATTTTTTTAGCATTTTAATGTACATGTTGATGTACAGGCCTTTTTTATGCATACAAACACATTCAGACTGATGGTCCAAATGAATCTTAAAGCTTATTTAGAGCAGGATAGTCCGGTGGACTGTGTTGGACTGGACAAAAAATATTACAAATAATATTTATTGTTTGTTCTTTTCTTGCAGCACTTTTGATATAGTACAACCACTTTTAACAGCTACAGAAAAGCACCTTTTTGGGGCTCACATTTCTCGAAACAAGCACCAATCTTGCAGTAAAAAGCATGAGGAAGTAGAATACCATGAATATACACAATATCATATTTTGTACTTTATATTTAAGGAATTTTCCACCTTCCTTTTAATTAGTACTTCCTCAAAAAAGTTTTTCTGTTTTTTTAACTCTTTATAATGCATGTTGTTTATATTCCGTCCCTTTCATTCATTGTACAGCCCAGCGTCATTCCAAGTGTCATAAACTAAAACAGAATTTCCTTAACCTGTTTTCAGAGTTTGCCTGTTTGATCTGCAACAGATTTCTGATGAAACAAATGAAGCCGTTTCATGCAGAAAACAAAGCTTTATCAGAGCAGGTCCACACTGATGCTCATACATGCATTTGAAGTGTCTGACCTTAAGTTTTTCTCTTCGTTTAAATCTCGCAAGGTGGATGTAAAAATGCTTTTAAAGCACAAGTTGCAAATTAGAGGGGAATTTGGTAAAATTACCCTCTCTTTTTTTTTCTTTTTCTTCATGGACTTAAATGTAAATCCCTCCATGAAATGTCAGTGCTGTGTTTCTGTGTGCAGCTCCTGTGCAGTAAACACAGCATGTTCTGCTTGTGGGAGGTGAGATGGAAGGATGAACTGCCCTCCTGCATGGAGTGTGTTTTCTCTGCCAACTTCTCCCTGCTCAGCCAGGACAGCTCTGCCTTCAAACCTTTCCATTACCACTTCCACCTGGAGAGAGTCACTGTGAGTCACTTCTACCTGTTTTTCTGGGAAAACAAAAAATAAAGCGCGTTCTATTTTCCTGAAGCAGTTTGGAAGTGATTTCTGCTGCTGTTCATAACCTCCCTGTTCTGCTGTCAGACATTGTACAGTGTTAAAGCGGAGATCTCCCCCCCTGCTGGGGAGCAGCGCTGCCGCTCCGGTCTCCTCTGTGGACTCGAGGTGTGCATAACCCGACTGACCGAGCCTGCAGAGGGAGAGATAGCTGAGGAGAGTAAAACTGACCCTGACGGCTTCAAAATCACCAAACTCATGTATGAAGGTATGTTTTCGGCGCTTTCCTTAACAATATTTGATATGAGAGAAAAATGCAAAACGTTTAAATATTTCAACCTTTTTGGGGTCAGTTTTACTTTAAATTATTATACCTGGTAGAGACTTCACAATTTTATACAGTTAAACTGAAATTGCTTTTTGAGATTTCTTTCAGGCAGTTTGCTGTATTACTCCACTTTCACTGCTTAGCAGATTCTGAAAGCCTTGAGCAGATTTACAACACAAGCTAACTGAAATATGACTCGACAAAAACCACCATAATGTACTACAATGACAGCTGCGGAACCAAATGGATATTGTATGACATCAAAAACATTCAGTAGAGATCCTTTTTAAAATGGGTAAAGCATAAAAAGCTTTGCAGGCCCTTGCAGCCCGTTATGTTTATCCACCAAATACATTTCATCTGCATTAGTTCATCTTAAGAAAACAGAACTATTTTAAACACTGGAGCAAAAGAGTATTTGTCAATCACTGATTCTGCAAGTTTTTCCTCTTAAAACGATGAGAGGTCTGTAATATTCTTCATAGATATACTTATTGTAAGAGACAAAATGTTAAAAAAAAGCATTCAGGAAATCACATTGAATAATGTTTAAAGAATGTGTTTGTGTAATACAAATGATATATAAAATATGTGTAAAAATAATACAAAATTTAACATAAATCAATAATAGGACCCTCACTGTTGTTCTTTAATTGACTGATGCAAAAATTGAATGTGGTCACTTCCTGTTTTTACTGTGTTCTATCATGCCTGGCATGTGGATTGGTTAGTGCGCTACTTTGTTTTTCTTTTTTATAGTTTGAAAGAAGAAAAAAGTTTAAACACTAGAATGGAATATTCTACAAATACCATCATAGAGTTAAATGTGGGGGCTGATCATTTTAAATAGTAAGTTGGTTGATGGAAGAGTCAGCATGAAAGATGAAACCAGTTCATGAGAGATTTGTCTCGACTCCACAGTGGCGGACAGCAGCAGTAACTGGGCCGTGTGTGGGAAGAGTTCAGGAATGGTGTTAATGCCAATGAAGGTCAACGCAACGCACAAGGTTCACATCGAGGTGATGCCTCTGTTTGCCGGGCACCTCCCTTACCCCAAGATCAAAGTGCTGAGATACCTGCCCCACACTGCTGCTGTGGCCATCCAGCCAGACCCAGGTAAGAAGAACCACTCAGGGCTGTTATTAATGGTGATATGTGAACCTTTTAGCACCAGAGCTTTAGCTCCAGTGTTTGCTTTCCTTTAACTAGCTTAACTCTTATCGCAAAAACAATGGAAGCATTGAGCATTTGTTATTTAGATGTTGTCAGCGACATCTCTGACTTAATGCCCTGAGTGTTTAGGTGAAAAGAACTCTAAAAACAGTTGTAAGATTCATCTAAAAAGCACTGAGTCGCTTCTGTCTTGCCCTCCCACAGACAGCTGTGTGGAGAACGACAGCTTGTCCTTGCTCGACAAAACGCTGGACGACCAGGGGGACACGGCGAGCATCCGCAGTCGCGGTAGCGTCCATTCCGTTGGCAGTGGTGACCAGCAGCAAAGGGGAGTGGCCATGCCTCGCCTTGAAGCCTTCAGTCCCGGGCAGGTGTTCAACCACAGCCATACCCAGCAGGTGCTGGTGCTGCCCTCCACAGATGACCACATCATGGAGGTGAACGCCACATGACGTTTGAAGATGTGTCATCCACATCCTTGTAGGACTTAACCCAGCCTCTGGACGAACTCTGGAGAGCTCTGAGATTCACTTGGGTCTATGTCAAAGAGCACTGCGGGGCGCCGCTTAGGACTCCCCACCAAGCATGAATTGTTCACATCACTGGAGACATTACAGACTGGACAGTGAGGAGCCAACTACAACTGCTGACAAGTTCAAATAAAAGATTTTCTTTGCCATACTTGTACGTAGCTCATTGAATGGATTTATAGATATAAATATATATATAAATATATATGAACTGATTAATCAGATCTGCTCATGTTGTGCTGTTTTGAAGGAAAAAAAAACCCTCTCCTGAATGTCCCACAGTTCACCAAAGCCCTGGAGTTGCGTGTACGCTTTTGTCAGCTGCACGAGCACTGGAACTCAGGGTGTGTGTGTGTGTGACGAGCTGAAAGTGCTGTCCGTGCCTCGCCAGTGAATTTCATACTGGAGCCTTGATTTCAAGCATACACCAGTGCACTAAACAGACCCTCCACACACAAATACACAAATGTGGCACACAGGTAAACAGTCCATGCTATGTAATTGTAAATAATCTCAACAGAAATTTTGACACAGCATTTATCTTGAAAGATGAGGCGAAAATCAACAGGTACGTTTAATATGAGCAACAGTTCATAAACTGGAGTTAATGCTTTATTATTTATTCCGAGGTTATCCAGCGGATTTGAGTATCCACAGAAATCGAATGACAGCTAGCCCCATTTTCTAGTTCCACAAAATGTTTGAAGAAATCCCAACAATCTCTATTTTCGTCTTGGTTTTTGACTGTAATGAATGCGATTACCAAAAACTCTAATATGAACCCAGGGCTCGAACCACAGGCTCCCATTGTGTATCTGTGTGTGTTTTCTTCTGTGCTCCTCTAAGCTTTTAAGACATCAGGTGAAACGTTCACTGAAGGACCAGCCAACGTCCGTTGGTCGTCATATCAGTACTGTGTATTCATATCTTGTGTGTGTTGGCACGCCACCAAATCTCTGTCCCAGCTATGCACACATACCGTCAGTGTTGACTAAACGATGGGAGGAATTCTGGGATGTGTCCATTGGTGCCCTGGTGGGAAGAATGTCTGCTTTTTTTTCTGCAAGCCCCAGCCCACCTTCCCACTCCGGGAAACCAAAACCTCTGGCTCGTCTTTGACCACTGTACATACTAATCTGTAAATAGTAATTCAAATCATCTTTAATTGCCAACTATATTAAAAACAAAATCAATGGACTTTGACTGAATTTACTGTGTTTACTGAGCAGAAATGATCTGACCTTCAGGTTAAGAGATCTGCAACTTTTTCTCAGATTTGAAATGAATTAAGATCTAAAGTTAAGAACCAAATGGTTTCATTTTTTAACCAATAAATTGAGATAAAAATTTGGATTAGGAGTAAAAATGATGGAATAACATCTGCAACAATTATCAAATTTTTTAGGAAGTAATCACAGAGAACACTGAAGCTTCAACATGTGGTCACTAGTCTACTTCCTTTAAGCTTGAAGTATGTTAAAAGACAATGTAGGACCAATATTTTTTAGAATCTACAGATACGTTTGAAATTAAAAAACAAAGTACCTTAAGTGTACACCAGAGGGTGGAGTTAACAAACAAATACATTTTGGTTTTTTTTCCCAAACAAGTTTTTATCCGCTTATAGTTGATTGTTGAGCCCTCTTAATCTCATTAGTTTTAATGCGTTTTTATAAAAACTGTAATTATCAAGGATCCTAAATAACTGGATCAGTTCATTATATTTTGAAGCTTAAAAGATTCCTTTCTCAGTCTTTGGCAGTGGGGGCTTATGCAATTATCTCCCACTTATCTTAATATTCAACATGTTTTTACTTTTCTCCACATTTTGATAGTTAATGAAATGTTGATATGTTTACTAATCACAGAACAACTAACAATAAAGTTTACTTCTTTCAACAAATACAAGTTTCAATGACAGAATCTGAAATGAAATTAGGCTATGTCTTTCTGGAAAATATTACCAAAATCAACCTACCAATAGTAGGCTGACATATTTAATCTAATGAAATGATCCAATAAAAATATACATATTTAAAATGAACTAAAAGAGAGCAGAAAGTAACTATTCATTTCCGGACAAACAGTTTTTACCTATTACTACAGTCCAATATAAACATTTTTCTGTTTAAAGTACATTCATCGCTTCTGCAGCACAAAAACAACCAAAACAATGACATGGTCCTCCCACCCCCATGCTTTACACTTGGCATTTTGCTTCCTAAAATTCTCTTTTGGTGAGGAGAAAATTATCTTTCTAAAAATCTTTCATTTTGGCACCTGAAAAAAACAGAATTTTCCTTTTTCAAGAAAACACAGGTAATTTTTTTCAATTTTTTCATTAGAAATCAGTGTAAAACACAGACATTTTGGAATTTTGGTTACGAAAGACAATTAGACTGACATCTAATTTATTGTTTAGGTTTGTGCTTAAAAACATTATTTTTAGTCTTTTGTTTAGTTCAGCGAGCTTTTTAAAAATGGCGCGCAAGTGGACTAAATTACCCATCATTCAGTGCGGAACATAGTTCGAGCCTTTTCATATTTAAGTTTTGGTCTTTGTAGAAATTTGTTTTTCATCGGCAAGAATGTGTGTTTTGAAAAGAAAACAATGGACCAACATGGGCTTGCTTTCTTTGTTGGTGAAGTGACACACGACATCTTATCATGGAAGAAAATCTCAGATAAAATGGAGAGTCTGGTCACCTCTGGTGACCTGGACCAGCCTTCCTACTTAGTCTCACAGCCTTTCCTTTGCACTGCTTGGCCACTCTTTTCCAGAAAGTTCTCTACATTCCACGAGTCAGCGGAGTGAATAGGCAGCCATGGGCCCCCTGATTATACTAGCAGCGTTGTTGGTCATTGTTAGGGCCTTCCGACCTCAAGAGGAGATGAAGGTCCAAGAGCAACTCTTCCTCAGCTCCCTGGGGCTCTCGGGGAGGCCTCGGCCTGCAGGGAACCACCAGCTCCGGAGCCAAGTTCCTCCCGCTTTCTGGAGGATGGTCCGGAGGTCTGAGAACCCCCAGGCCCCGGAGGGCGACCCGTGCACGGTGTCCGAGTACGGAGTCCGCGGTAACATCATTCGATACGTTCAAGACCAGGGTAGGTGCGCTCCTTAACCCGGAAATGTTTGTTGTTAGCACAAACAAATGAGACATAACGGTCCTTAAACGCAACATTCTGATGCTAGTTACCATGTGGGGTTCACGGAACCTTTTATCTCTATGAATGTCAGTGCACTTAATACTGACGAAACTGTATTAAAAATCAGTTTAAATTCTAATAAATGCATTAAAAACAAAGGAAAACAATATATTACACTGCAAAATGTGTAACCTAAAATAGTTGGGGGGAAAAAAATGTAATCTTAAAGAAACACTCAGAAGATAATGGTGTTTTTGATGTTTTTAACATGTTCCTGTGACATTTTTCTGATGATAAAGGACATGTAGAAAGAAAATGAAGATTTAAAATACATTTGTGATCATTCCATTATTCAAGTCATTGTAAAACGGGAGCAGAAAGGAAAAGATTGTATTTGTGACGTAAAACCTACAATGGCAAGCCACAAGCTCCCTGCTGCGCTCCATTTAGATGCATCCACCTCTAAACAAATAGATCCATGTACGTTTTTGTTTTCCTCGTTTGAGCTGAAATCTGGCTCAAAACTGTATAGTTGAAAAACTCCAATATTGCTTGCCATTTTTTGTTGCTCCCGGAATGTTAGCTTGGGGTTGTGAGAGGCTGTAAGCCAGTGGGAGAGAGTGTCAACAGATGGATGGCGGGGAGTGAGGTAGGCTTACTCTGCGCCAACAGTCAGAGGTCAATTTCTAATTAATTCCTGCAATTCTGCAGACACTGTCCTAGGAAACAACACGAGATTTTTTTATTTTGGCTAAAAATGATCAGCACTGGAAAGGCTTTTACAATAAATCAAATGATGATCAGAGTGCCTTTTTGTAGAATTTCACTAGAAAGTAGAAAAGTTAACTGCAGCAAGTATTATTTACCTTAAAAAATCCCATAAAAAGATCTCAAAATCTACTTTCAACACAGCTTGGTTCTTTTTCTTTAAAAAGCAAAAATCACATCTCGAGAATTAAAAACACAATGTTTTATTCTCATTTCTGGTATTTTCACTAAACAAAAGCTCTTTGCCAGATAGCAGCTTTTTAAAAACGCAAAACCCATGTGAAGCGCAGTAAGTAAACAGAGTTTAGGGTAAAACAATCAATCGTTCTTCCCTGTTTGCCATCATGTACCCTGCCTTCACTTCCAGCAGGCCCTTGTTGAAAGCTTTTCTCCTCCCGCTGATGTGTTGCAGGCAGGCTCTTGTCTGGTTGGAGCATCAGCTGTCAGGATTGTGTGGAGAAGCAGGTTTTCTTCAACATGACGGTCCTGCAGCCTGTGGAGCTGCTGTCTCTGGCTCAGCTGGAAGTCAACTTGCACTGGAAGCCTCTTAGAGCCGCGGCGCTCCTGCAGGCAGCCCCAGCTGTCAGTTTGTGGCTGTATGAAGTGATCCGGAGCACGCTGAGGGGAGCTGATCCTCGGGCCAACCGTAAGCTTCTGCTGGCGCGGTCGGTCCGGCTGCAGCCCGAACCCTCTCCCATCACTCTG
The DNA here is from genome assembly GCA_014656515.1 of Oryzias celebensis. Taxonomy (NCBI): domain Eukaryota; kingdom Metazoa; phylum Chordata; class Actinopteri; order Beloniformes; family Adrianichthyidae; genus Oryzias; species Oryzias celebensis. The sequence continues at coordinate 10,206,958 of BNCR01000017.1, read as the reverse complement.
GACCTCACCTCCCTGGCAGAGAGATGGCGCAAACCAGGACACAATTACGGCTTGGTTTTAGAGTTGCGTCCTCTTGTGGCCTCTGGGGAACAGTTCTCCCCTTTTGACCCTGGTAACTTTCTCCCCTTAGAGCCGGCCTTCACTCTGCCGCTCATTCAGGCCTCTCTGGTGGTCGTATCCCTGAACCCCCATCAGTGTCGCTCCAGGCAGAGAAGAAGTGCCGTCCACCTCCCCGTGACGCCCAGCAACGTGTGCAAGGCTCGCCGCCTCTACATTGACTTTAAAGATGTGGGCTGGCAGGACTGGATCATAGCTCCACAGGGGTACATGGCCAATTACTGCCACGGCGAGTGTCCGTTCCCGCTCAGCGAGAGTCTGAACGGCACCAACCACGCCATCCTGCAGACTCTTGTGCACTCCCTGGATCCGCAGGGCACGCCCCAGCCGGGCTGCGTCCCCATCCACCTCTCCCCGATCTCCATGCTGTACTATGATAACAACGACAATGTGGTGCTGAGACACTACCAGGACATGGTGGTGGACGAATGCGGCTGCAGATGAGAAAACGGGTCACGTTTCCATTCATTTCTTTTGTGTTAAGAACTTGATCTTCAATGACCGATTGTTTACGTGTTTTTTTGATGAAATGTGATGTTTTATGCTGCAGGTTTTCTAATAAAAATAAAAAAGAAATGAAATTTTCTCCATTTATATTTAGGTCAAAGGACCAAGTAGAGTGAAAGATGCACGTTAGACATCCTAAAGTGTTGAATTAGTGTTTTTTAGTTTTCTATTTTCAAGTTTTTATTTGTTTATCAAAATCTCACCTCAAAATTACCTGTAACGTTTGCTTTTATAGCGCCATCTTGTGAACTACGTAGGAACTGTTCTGCAGTTCCAACAAATGAGTGAAAAATTCCAATGAATGTCGTTTCCACTTAGGTTTTGTAAATGCTCGCTGTAGACGAATACTAAAATGTATGCAAATGTTTGTTAAAAAATAAAACTGAATAATCCTGCTGGAGGAGATTCATGGCTGTTAAACTTTGCATGCATAAAAATACCTGTGCATTTGAAATTCAAAGACTGCGAGTGCAGCGTGGTGCTGTGTGTGGATGAGCAGTCGGAGTAAAATGTGCTTTTTAAGGTGCTGCTTACTGATTCTGCAGACAACTAAAGCTCAGTAGAGGAGGAGACAGTGAGCTGAATGAAAAGGCTGAGATGGAGAACCCAGATGGAGGCAAGAAAAGGGAAGGAACGGCTCACAGGAGGAGTGGAGATGGGAAGAGTATCTAATTGCTCTAGAATAAAGTGACTTCAGTGAAAAGTAGTCATCTAAATAATTATGTTTAAAAAATGTGTGAAATACAGAATAAAAGTTTTGAAAACTTGTGGTATTTGGCAATCAAAGAAAACTATTTTAGAAATGTGTACATATTATAATATAGCAAATACAATTAAATGTTTATTTTACAGCTTTTGGTAACAAAAAGACTTTACTTTGAATACTTAGACAATATAGAGATATGCATAAATACAGTTGGACAAATTAGTATTTGTCACTGATTCTGCAACCTTTCCCACTTCAAAAGATGACATTTATGAGATAATGTTCCTCATAGATACACGTCAACTGTGACACAATGCAATAAATGCAATGAAAAAGTGTTTTCTATGTGTTAAACTGGTCACTGCGTCAGCCAGTGTTTGTCTCGAAACCTTTACTGTTTTACCGTAACTGGATAAACTGCCGGAACTCCAAAAGTGTCAAAAATCGGATCACTAACATCTGGAGATCATACAGATACAAATGCAAAAGAGTGAAACTGAGCACAGCTTGAGCTCTCAGAAGAGATGTTTGACTTCTGTAAAAGATGAGACTTTTTTTTTGTCAGAGCTCATAAATCACTGTTTCAAATCGTAGCTGTAGCCCGAAGCTGAAACTTGTGTCTTATTGCATTCCCGCTGAATGCTTAATGATGTTTTATCTCCGCTGTGAGTCTAGAAACAAAGAAAATAGCTTCTTTTTTCTGGATGACAGCAGATGTGTCTCTAAACATTTGAAAAAGTTTCTCCTGGAACATTTTAAAAAACCTCGTGTGTTGTATTTTTTCGATCTATAGGTTTCTCCAGCCTCTTCTTGTGGTTAAATGTTTTACTGATCAGTATCAGCAGCTCCTTTATCTACTCAATGAAAAATCCACTTCCTTATCTCATCTTCCTGCTTGATAACACCCCCAACAGCTCGCTTCATCAGCAAGGCAAACCGCTGGGGGGGTTGCCATGATGAAGGCTGGTCACCACGGCAACCAGGATAGGCCTACAGGTTTGCTTGCTACGTCCACCACTACAGGCTTCTTCGCCTTCTTGTCCAGCACTACTGTGTCCGTTCTGTTAGCCATTACCATTTAGTCTGGATCTGAAAGTCCCACAGGATCCTCTCGTGGTCGTTCCCAGCTGCCTTTGAAGGTGCTTCCCATCTTGACTATGGGACTTTCAGCCCACATGTTTACATGTTTACTTGGACAATACCAACCACTTGGTTACAGCATTCCTTATCTGTCGTCCCTGTCGCCTTCTTACTCCACGCTTGTATGTCAAAGACATCAACCTACACGTGCATGACACCATGCTGTATGCTAAGAGTGAACATGGCATGGACTCACTGATCCTCCAAGAGTCTACAGCAGGATCCACAAATATTGTGATCAGTCCTTGGTATCTGATTTTGCAGTCTCACGTGTGGTCATAGTGTGAGGTACTTGGATGGAACAGTTCTCTTCTGCGGATCCCTCGGGATCAGAACAGTTTGTCCTTCCTTTAGTCATTCGTGGTGGATCCCATGCTAGCTGACCGAGTTGTCCTGTCCGGTGCAGTCAGCTTCCATGTTTAGTAGGAGTGGATGATGGATCATTTCAGGCCCTGAGAACATCAGTTTATCCTCTTGACCTCCATCTCTCTTGGGTACTTCTTCAGGTGGGCAGCAAAGGCTGTGAATCTTTTCTTGGCTGTTTCCATCGCCTCAGGTTTGGACAGTTGCTTGTACTTTGTAGGTATCCCTTTCTTCATCGCGTCTTTCAGTAGTTCCGATAGCGTGCTAACTTCTCTGCATGCTGTCTTGATCTTTGACTTCAGCCTCCATTCTTGTTCATGATGGACATCATTTTGAATGTGAGGTCAGATACTCTTGTTGAGATTGCGTGAACTTGCTACCTAATCCATGGGTTTGGTGACATTTTCTCCAACCAATGCCCTAGTTTCCTCCTGCCAGAGTTTTTGTGTTGTAATTCTTCAATCTCATAGCAGTTACTACACGCAGATGCTTGAACACAGAACTACCAGTTGTAATACACAGGAAGTGTACTCTAGTTAAAAAGTAAATGTCCATGAAATAAACACAGTAGTCTAGTTTTACTCAGTTTAAAATTCAAACCTTTTTTCTTCTTTGAATAATTATTTGTGAAGGTGTTTTGTTTTTCATCATGTTGCGTTAGCGTTCTTTCTTCGTTCTGTGCTGATGTGTAACAGACACACGCTGAACAGACACAGAAGATAAATGGGATTGGGAGTGATAGGAAGCAGCAGAGGGAGACAGGAAAAGAAAGGAGCCTCGGGCGCTTCAACAGCTCTTTTCCGTCAAAGACAAAGTCATTTCCGTGTCGCCCTCTGGGGCCAGCAGTACGCACTTCATCTCCAACAGTCAAACTCACAACAGCGTTTTGGTTCCTGTCGCTAAAACTGAAACGCTCCTGCCCTTCTCTAAATGAACCTTTACTCAGTGACAGATGAGGCACTGAGAACATTTACCTTTCATTTGCTTTACTTTAATGAAGCCCGGCACACCCATAACAGCCACAAGGAAAGTGAAATGTTTTTATTTAGCGCTATCATAAACTTTCATGAAAGTCAGACAGAGACTTTAGTGATCCGACCCTTAGTTCAGTTGTGTCTAACTGAAAATGAAAATAATCTTTATTCAGCTTGACTTTAAAGAAGTGCTGTCAATTGATTAAAAAAATCAGATTATTCACACTTTTTGATTGTAATTAATCGCAATTAATCACAATGTTTCACTTTGTAAATTTCACATGACTTTTCAGCTTTTGAACAAGAAAAAAAGGACAGAGAGAACATTTTTACTTTATGCGTTTTATTTGAAATGTTTAAATTTGTGAAGAGTTAACACAGAAAAGAAAACAATGATGCTGATATACAGCTTTGAGAAACAAACATTGTGTTTCTGCACTTTAAATGGTCTGGATAAATATTCAAATCTCATTGGCTGTTGTGTATTTACGCGCATAAAAAGAGGTTCAGGTCACATAGCCCAAGCGTTCTATATCACTTCTTCAAAACAAACATTTTGGTTCATTTTCTTGACAAAAACAAGCGTTAATAGGAGGACATTCTCTTTGATCTGATGCTTTACTGAACCTATCATGACAATCAGCAATATACAGTATATATTGATTTCCTTTGCCGCTGCAGTGATGCTTTGTTATGTTACCATAACAACGGGCCACTCCACCAATCAAATAGACCACTTTATGAGAGAAAGAGATCTGAACTGAAAAAAGCAACAAGAATACAGTACTTAAAATCAAATGAATATTTTTTTCTTTTGTAAATGACCATGTTATTAGCGGGATAATGCACAACAAAGTGTGCATTTTCAGAAATTAACGCACCCTGTGGAAGCCTGAACCGTCTGACACAAAGTGAAAGACGGTCGCTTCTGACGAGTAATTAATCTGCTTTAATAAATAATAATGCGAAATTTAAAAAAAAAAATTAATCACGTGCATTAACGCAGTAACATTGACGGTCCTACTTTTAAGAAACGGAAATCATTCTGGGTTTGACATCTCCATTCTGGTCTTGTTTTTGTTTTATTTTTTTTTTCCATCCATCCATCCATCCGTCCATCTATCCATCTCATCCGTCCATCCGTCCATCCGTCCATCCGTCCATCCGTCCATCCATCCATCCATCTCATCCATCCATTAATCCATCCGTCCATCCATCCATCCATCCATCCATCTCATCCATCCATTAATCCATCCGTCCATCCATCCATCTTCAGAACTGAATCACTGAATCCCTTTTTTGGGGTCACGGGGCTCCTGGAGCCAACCACTCTATTGTTGGGTGAAGGCTATTTCTTTTTTTATTTATTGACTGATCTTTTTTTTTTTTTTTTTTTTAATCTTTTTAGCTATCGCTAAACCTTTAATCTCTAAGAAGCAACTCTTTTTACCTGGAACCTGCTATAGGATAAGGTATTGGAAGAGCTGCCACTGCAGATCCATCCACTCATACATATACCACACACACCACACGCAGACTATCTGCCCTTAAAATTCATCTTAAAATTAATTTACTCTCCCAGGATTTTAATTTAGCTGGAAATTGGGTCAATTTTCTTCCAATTTTTCCAAATTTTTCATCTGTAGCTGGTTTTCCTCAGAATTTCTCGTTATTTTTGCAAATTTATTGTTTATTGAAACAACACTCCCTGGTGTATTGAATTGTATTGTGTTGAAAAATATATAAAAAAATATAGTTAATGACGATCCTTCAGTATTAGAATTAGTGACTGGCAGCCTGTAAAAGACTGTTCCTGAGAAAAAACAAAGATTTCACTCCTTTTTTGGGGAGACAGTGTTTCCTCTTGAACATGCCACAGAGATAATTTAGTGAGGCAGGAGGCGGTGGAAACAGATGCTCAATCATTGTTTGAAGATCTTGACTTGGAGTTTTTGCTGAAGACTTTTGTCTCATCTCTAAAGTTCTCTTTGGTGTTTAAAACCAAAACGTCGCTCAAGCTTTGATTTTCATTGAGGTCACACAGAAAACAGTTTGGTGTCAAAAATAGGCTGCACGGTGGAAAAACCAGTTAGCGCTTTCACCTCATAGTAAAAAGGCCCTAGTTAGAACCCGGGCCGGTACCTTTCTGTGTGGATTTTGCATGTTCACCCAGTGCACACCGGCACCCTCCAACAGACTAAAAACATGCTTCATAGGTTAACTGGAGATTCTAAATTGACCCTGCTGGGATGGGCTCCAGCAACCTCATGACCTCTAAAGGGCTACACCTCAGTCTTTTAACTTTTAACAGTCACTTGGATCAGTTTCTTGCTGACATTAACCTCCTGAGATTCACAAACCCGGCTACACCATTTAGAAAAATATGTTTTTGTGAGTCATTTGTTTATAACAAGTAGCTTCTAAACATTAAAAAATATAACAGTGGTATATTCAACAATTTTTAACTCGCTTTTACTTTTGACAGAAGCACATACAAGTTCCTTTCAAAATAAAATACACCCCTGTGTAAAAGAAGATCCTCCTCCTGCAGCAGATTTACTTCAATTAAAAATGCAAGAAACTCACGTCAAACATGGTATTTTCTACCATCACTTTGGTGCATTCATCCAGTTTTATTCTTTTACTGTCAGTATAACCATGTCAATATCGGTCTAGACCCTTTTTTTTTTTAAAGAAAACCCATTCATGTAAAAGCATGTCTATTCTTCAAGAACTTCACCTCTAGACAACAACGAGATACACGCCACAGCGAGTTTACAAAATGACCGGATGAGATTTAGAAAAAAAAGTTAATGGAATTCTTAAGCAATAATAAATTTGTTTTCAAGATTATGTTTAAATATAAATCTAAAAGCTACAAGTTGCTTTCAAAATGAAAGGAAAAAAGGTGATTCAAAGGGTAATTTGTGAACTTAAACCAGCAAAATCATGGCAGACTGGAGTAAGGAGAAAAATAAGTCATGAAGTAGAAAGATAACATGATTGTTGTTTTGATTAAAGAACTGATGATTAACTCTGGATGCATCACTCTCAGTTCAACATGTTTACTTATTTATTTGTCATTTCAAAATGCGATGTGACTCACTCATTGTGCAGAATCATGCCTTCTATTATGTTGATAGCTTCAACATTTTAGCTGAAAAAATAAAGAAAAAAATAAGCTTGTCCAAATTACCTTACAGAAAGTAATCTGATAAAGCTCCAATGAACTCATTTGAGTGGTTATTTGACCTCAGATTCTACAGTGTAAGAGAAAGAGAAATAAATTAATAATCAATACCAGTCGAGCTGGAGCCCGTGGAGCCAGAGTGACTCAGCTGCCCCGACTGGATGCAGTCACTTCCTGTCTGTGTTTTCCTCCGCTTCACTCATCTACACCCATTCATCCCCTTTGCAGTATAGTAGGTTTGGAGGATTTCTGTCTGCTGGTTTTCACATCGATGCAGAACAACTGAGGAGATGAGATCCTCAGATTTAAGCTTGAACGTGTGCAGACTTAAAATAAGCAATATTGAATCTCATTCTTCGTGATGCAGCCAGGCTTTAAACTCCAGTAGAAACTTCATGTTGGTGGGATGGAGAAAAAAAACCATTAGATTATAAAAGATGAGTCAAAAATCAAAATTTAACACCCCTTCCACATGTGTAGAAATCTACAAGGTAAGCACTGCAACAAGAATGTGGAGGTCAGCTGAGTTAACTGGTCAATCTTCTGAATTCTGCTGCTGAAACTTTGCCAACAGCCACTCTCAGGATGATAACTTTTTTTTATTAGTGTGAGACTGTGAGCCAAGCAGTCGGGGAAAAAAAAGCTCTGCGTTCAGTAATAAAATGGGAAACAAAAGGGAAAGGGATGTTTTCAGTATTAAGTTCAAAAATGAGATCAGAGGTCAAGTATATCTGATGAATTCGGATAATTTATGAAATGCGTGAATTTGGTTTAATACAAACACATTTTGAAATTTGCGGTTTAAAAAAGATGTAAATGCAAAAATCATTAATTGAAGGAAAGGTTCCAGTCTCAACCAGCAGGGGGCAATGTGACCCCGGCTGAAGGCCCAGCTCTGCAGTGTCTGTCTCCACTAGTGTGAGTGAATGCTCTCAACATGGGGTGGCTGGTTAGTGGCTTGGTGCTGAGCAGACCACTGCAGAGCTCATGAGCTGTAAATATCACTGCAAAGTGGATGTGTGAGTTTCTGTGGGATGGGATTTTTTTTTTCTTTTCATCACATTTTACAAGTGAAAGCCTCAAGATAAAACCTTAATATCAGTGGAAGCCCAGATATTTCCCTAAATAACCATCAGAGCCATAAGAGCAATTTGAAAGCTTGAGTCATTAGGCCAAAACATCAGAAGATTCTGGCAAGTCTTCCACTTAGAGGTGACGGAAAGCATCAAAATCCAGCTTTTAGATTGTCTGCAATGTTTATGCGAGTCAATATAATTAAAATAAATACATATCCCGTCTGGAGTTTTGATAAAAATGACAAAGCTTTGATAGGTATTTGTCAATTACATTCAAGAAAAAAATCCAAAGAAAGTCAAATTAATTATCAATTAGCCATACTCTGAAAGTGGGTGAGAGTTTTTGCCATTTTTTCAAAAGTTTTAGGGGGTTTACTAAAGTAAAAGAGCTTTAGAGAACAATATGGGAGACTTTACAAGGAATGAGACCACAAATGAACTTCAACCACAGCAGCAACAAGAAATGCTAAAGAATAAGAGTAGAGAAAGTGTTTGGAAGGAATGTCTTAGTAAAACCAGCAAATAATTTCCGGATAACTTTGCTTTTGATTTTGTTTTTTGTGGCTGTTAACTTCCATCTTAACCCCTTAACAACTAATAATGCAAATACGCGTAAACCCCTTCGACTCAGAATAAAAACAACTAACATTTGGGGTTTGTGCTTGTCCAGAATTATATGACATCAAGTCTTTCATTTATTGGAATACAGTTATTGGAGGAAGATTCCCAACATTTGCACAGCTTTGACATTTCACACCAAGCATGTAGGGGGTGCACATGCACTAGTAAAGAGTAGAAGAAGAAGCCCCACTCTGCTTGTCCAGTGTGAACATCATGGACTAAACGCGTGTTCAAGAATGCATGTCGCATATCGGTGTGAACGCACAAGAGTTGTAAAATGCTCTCAGACTGCAGGCTTATTGTTTGAGGATAAATTGAGTGAACCTCCATTTTCGCCCATAAGCAGACCTGTTTCTCGCTTACTTCAACACAAGCGACGGCGTTCTGTTGTGACACCTCTCCCAAACAAACACTGATTGTTCTTTTGACCTCCTTAATGAGTGCCGTCTAGCGCCAGCTGCAGACTGAGTGATGCTACCCTCCAGTACACAGAAACCCACCTCTCTGTAATCATATTTCAATACTTTCCCTCGTCAGACTGGCATGCGCTTGGCAGACGCACGCTGCCACATAATCAGTGATGATAAAATTACAGAGTATCCTGCCTAGCAACACAAACATGTCGAGACTTGTGCAAAGATGTTCTGCTGCGGAGGATGTTGTCAATGAGCTGCAACCATCCCCATGGGGGTTTGGGAGGACAATTCATGACACGGAAGGCATGACAAATGTCATGTGTGGATGTTTGGAGATAAAGCCAAACAAAACCATCAGCAGTTCCTTTCATGCCCATCATCAGGATGCACAAGCAGTTGATTTCAGGCAAAACTTTGAGCAAAATTCATTTTTTTTGGACAGTAGACTCATAATAGGTGGGGGAATCTGCACAGCTGCATGGCAGTGTCCTCTGTTTGGAGGGATGTCATTACCTTGTCAGTGTAACTTACTCACTGTGACAGTTACATGCACAAGAGCATCCAGGAAGGTCAAGGTAAGAGGAGCAGAAACCTGAAATAAAGCTGCCCAACAAGGTTGTGCGTCTCCCATTTCAAAATAAACCCTAAATTATGTTTAGCGGACGCTTTTATCCAAAGTGACTTTATACTCACACACACACAGGTTCACGACACAGGTGCCTTTTCCAAGAACACAATGACTGTCAAGGCTGGAAATAAAGCCTAACTAGTTAGCAGACGATTGATGTACCGCATGGTTGGTAAAATGGGAGGGATAGGCACTCCTGTTTCACTCATGCTGACACAAACTGGGGACTTGTAATGGGTTTCTGAATAAAAAGGAAATCTATTTGCATCTCCACTGTTGAAGGGTTAAAGTTTCACTTCGATTATCTTTTGATCAAGTGGACTTTTAATTATGGTGACGCGGTTTTTAGCCCAAAAAAAGAAGAAAAAAAAAAGACTATTATCAAGGATATACTTTCGCAGAGTGATAGGCGTTCAATAGAAATTCAACTCTGAGTTTTGGGCGGAGAAAGCCTGGCCACATTTCCCATCATCCTTTTGTTTAGATTATCCAACTAGCTTACAGCCCGTCACAACTCCAACCTAACATTACCGGTGCAAGAAAAATGGCGAGCAATAGTAGAGCTATCCAGTCGTACATTTTTGAGCTGGATGCCAGTTCACACGAGGAAAACGATGACGGACGTGGATCTATTTGTCTGCAAGTGGATGCATCAGAATGGAGCAGAGCAGAGGGGCTTGTGTGTATTCTTTGTATTCTGCTCCCGATTCACAACAATTTGATTAAAGAATTTACCCAGAAATGCAAATCTAAGCTTTATTTTCTTTATATATGTCCTCCATCACGAGAAAAATGTCACAAGAACGCGTTAAAACACAACCTTTGCCCTTAAAAAATGGTTGATGTTAATTTTTCATATATTTCATAACTGTTTCTGTTTTGTTGGGGAGAATAGATTGGATCTGTTTTCAAACTCAGCTTGATCCATTCTGTGTTTTGTACTGGGAACACACGTTTGATTTCATTTCTTTTTTCTCCATTTCTAAATAAAGATGGCTCCCAGCAGCTTTCGGAGTTGCTCACAGGTGGAAAAAACAATTTCCTAAGAACTTCTGGTTGAGTAAAATCCTCGGCTAATACAGTCCTTGGATGTCAGGCGCTGAGATGTGACTGGTGTTGTCCTGTAATGAGGTGTCAGCAGGTTCCACCAACACACACCCAAACAACTCAAATGGACGCATGCAGCAGGCAGAGGTGACAACAATTACTCCTGACCCTTCAGCCGGAGTTTGCTGCATATGTCAGAGTGTGTGTTCGTGTGTGTGAAGTGAATAATTAGAAATCTCACGGCTGAGCTCCCCTTTCACGCCGATACACTTCATCGCGTTCTTTGATGCAAATGGATATTAAATGAGCAAACAGGAAGATTTTAAACACTCACCTAATGATCACACATCTGCAAGTTCAAGCTCTGCGTCTGCTGCATGAGAGGGTTTCATTCAATTAGAGCTCAAAGACTGAAAACACAAAGACAGCTGTGACTCACATAGATTTAATCTAGACAGATTAAATCAGATCAATTACGTTAATCAGGAGGAGATTCAGGTTTTTTTGTAGAAAACTACAACTTGTCAAAAGCTATCTTTTTTACTTTAAACCATTGCTTATTGTCTATATTTTGCTAAATTGACATTTTTTGTTTTAGTGTTTGAAATAATTATACTAACCCCCTTTTTAATGTTTCTGTCCACGTGTTTGAAATCACCTGTCTGCCGTCTTCTTTTAAAGGGACAAAGCATTCCTTTAATACCTCGCTCATAAACAAAGGTCTATGGACTGGAGCGCCGGTTTTTCTTTTCAAAACGTGTCTTGAAGACTCTTTATGTTTCTGTATGTGTTGTAGGCAGCCTAGGGTTAGGATGGGGAGGCGGCTGTTACTACCTGTTCTTGTTTGGAGTGTTCACATTTGAAATGTCCTCCATCATCAGAAAAATGCCACAAGAGCATGAAAAAAAAAAAAGCACAACTTTCAAACTTTGTAAATTGTAAATGTCCATTTAAAAAAAAAACCCTGATGCTTTAAAATGTTATTGCAAATACCCTGAACCTCACTGGAAGTTAATGTTAACCCCTTAAAAAGCATTATAAGATTGTTTTAAGGCCAATTCCAATCCCTCATACCTTTACACCTTTATTCCTTGTTGTTTCGGTTCAGAAAGGTTATTTACATTGTATGTACAAACCTCCACTTTATCTTCATCAATTCCAATTTACGTTATTAGTATAATTATCTCAGTTGCATAATTCTTTATTTACAATTTTCCTGTCTGCTGGCAACAATTCTAGTATTAAAAAAGTAAAAAAAATTTTTTTCAATTTAGTCGGTTATTTCGGAATTTTCTTAGTTAGTCACTTTGATTCAATGAGAGCTAAAAATGTGTTACACGTGTTGATTGTTGAGAAAGTGGATTGACCTACGGGTGACAAAAACCCTCACCATCCCTTATCCAATCAGTCATTTTCAATTGTTTTTTATTTACGTGTGCGGAGTAAACTTCAGTAAATAAACTGGTTCCACTTCCATCTTCATTTTCACTATTCTGAATCCAATGGTTACGTGGCATCAGAGATAATTGGGCCGGTGTGTAAATGTAAATGTGTAAACGAGAGGTTTCGGGTGATGCTCCACCCATTTAGAGGCAAGTCTCTTCTGATTGGTGGCACAGAAATATACTTCCTCAGGAGAATGTCTTTTAATTGGCTTATTATGTAGAGTTGTGACCCATTCCTGGTCCTTGAACAGAATATCAGACAAACTGTGGTAAAATGTATTAAAAGACACAAAAACTGTCCATAAATTATCTTGCATTTTTAAGTATTTCACTGCAAAACCGTGACATTATCTGTAGATAAGAGGAAGTACAGCAGTAAAATGACTGGGGCTTATGTCCTACATTTTCATTGGAGACAAAACTATAATATAACAAAGCGCTTGCAGACTCTGCAGCTTTTTGTAATTGTTGCATGTCCAGTTCAAACACTTCCTAATGTAGGGATCATCTCAGTCTTTGTAATCCATCTTTGTAATAATTTTAACTACAAACTGTGTTACATGAAGTAGCACAAACAACAAAACCTCCACAGTCTCCTTTTTCTGCATAAACTGCATCCACTGCTACCTTGTACAATAGATCATTTTGTTCTTCTATAAAAAAAAATAACACAAAAACATCTTGATCTATCCAAATAGTTGTGATGTCACTGCTTTTAAATGTTGCTAAGCAGCCCTGCTGTTTGGGGCTGCAGCGCCCCCTGTGTCCTGTCAGTGATAATGTTTTTTTTTCTACATCTTCAATTATGAACAAGTGGAAAAACCAGTTTGAGTTATTTGCATTGGCATTCATTATTTCTGATTGGATTTTCATTTTCACAAAAATATCACCTACAAACCAGTCTGTGTTCCCCAAATCTGTTAATCTAATTTAAATGATAACGCCATCCCTCAATTGCTCATTTTCTTGTTTTTCTGTCAGGAAATGCCAGGTTTTTTCTACGGAAAGTTCAAGCTCTTTGGCCGGGAGTTAATTATCCCCGTCCATCTGCTGCTTTATGGCACGTTTACAGCAAGTAATCAAACTAATTTTTAAACCTGTGAACCATGTGCCACAATGGGCCACATAACTGTAGAGCTTCGAGCAAAGGGCAGAATTAATCGTTTTTCTCACCTTGAGTGGAATTCAAAGGATTTTAATGTTTAACTGAGTCTGTTGAACTGAAATCACCTCTTTTCCTTTTGATTTAACTTTTTTACACTAAACCAGAGCGCAGCGGCATTCTGTGCTTCTTTCCCAAAGGTGGAGAAGCACCTTCAGCTGAATCTAAATTGGAAGCTTAAGCACCATGGTTTTGCTTCATCACACATCCAAGCTCAGGTTCTACCAAAAACAGACGTGGACGTGATGCCAAGAGGATCAAATTTGTCTTGTATTGACACAAAGATCTTGCCAAAAGTAAAAGAAAATAACTGAGAAAAGCAGATTTATTCTGAAATTTCACAAACTCAGAGTCATAAAAACTCAGCAGTGCTCTGTGTTTTAAAACTTTTCATGGTGTATCTGTTTCTTTAAGATCCATCTATCAGCAGCTTCAAAGGATAATCTGCGTCGTTTTCACTGACAACATTAAGAATGACTTTTTCCTAATGGAAGAATTCAATCAGATCCCGATGTGCACATTGCGATGAAACTCAATCTCTGGTTCTGCCTCCTCCATTTACTGCAGTCAAATTCAACATAATGCAGTTATCACCATGGAGAGCACAGGCCTTCTCTGGACAGTGTCAAGAGTCTGCAGCTCTCCGTTAGATTTGATTCAAGGCTGGAGAGCTTCTAAGAGCTAAAGCAGATGCAAAAGGTCCTGAAAACCTGCTTTAGAATGGAAGGAAGCCATGAAAGTTTTCTGTTTTGTTGGTATAAAAACTCAAAACAAGCAAAAAGATGACATTTATTCAAATTATATAAAAGAATCACTACGGCTATTCCTTAACAGTTTATACAGGTGATGAAGTATGACATTTCTTTCTGTGAATTATTAATACAATTTGAGACTGTTATGTAAGAAAATCGATGTTTGAATACATTACAGTGAACAAATGAGAACTGACTGTACTGTAACAAGGCATAGAGGCTTAAAAATATGCCACAATCCCTACCAACGGCAAAGACCACTCATCAGTGATTACTGTAGACAATATTCTAGATTCATCAAGAAATTCATGTACGTATGGGAAGTTTGAAATCAAAGACAAACAAATAATCATTCTTTATTGGTTTTCTCCTGAACCCCTTGAATTTATTTCCAACTGAGAAAGTGTCCAGCATGCACAGGGAGAACGTGCTCACGCCACACAGAAAAGGTCCCACCTGGGATTTGAACCAGGGCATTCTTTAGTGCTAACCACTAATCAACTGTGCCGCCCACATTTGATAAAACCAAAAATGTAAATAGGTAAAACACATTTTATAGTGAGGAAGATTCATTTACTGTAGTATTAGCCTTGAGATTATTGTGTAACCATAGCAACAGCATCCTTTATTTCATCCCTCACATACTTCTGGACTGGAATGTTATTAATGTTGTATTTCTATTTTAAATCAAATGTTATGACCTTAATAAATAACTCTTTTATTGACTCTTTATGAGTCACAGGAGTTTGGAATGAAGACGGTCGCATCTTTGAGTATGGTCTCGCATTTCAGAGAGAACAGGGAAGAAGACAGATTGAAAGAGAGAACAGAATCAGCAGGAAATAGGTTCAGTGCATCCTAGAATAGAAAAAGAAAATCCATTTATGTTATCCATTCTGAGAGGCCTGCAGGGCTGGAGGTGGCTGGAGGTAGCAGGAGTCCACTGTTAACCAAAGACGCACACACAAACCTCTTATACCTCAGAGGAAAAGGATTTCTATCCTTCTTCTTCCTACTTTTTTATTCCTGTTCCAGCTCAAGTAGCCGAATATTTACCTGGAAATACACCACGAGACTCATCCAGTCATTCGTTTGGTCACATTCCAAATATTCCAAATGTTGAGTCCTTAATTGCAGAAATCTGTTTTCAGTCTGCCTGGCCATTAGCAATATTATAGACTTTAACTTAAACCTGTAAAGACGAGAAAGGAAGAAAGTTAGAGAGGACGGGAGCAAGAGCACAGCTGAGAAAACCCTCAAAGAAGAAAACCAGAACAGGACCACTGTTTTTCTTTAAATAACGAAAAATAAAATGACAGAATGTTATCTCAAGGTCACGGCTTAATAATGTGTTATCTCTATAAAACAAGAAAAATAACTAATTGGAGATCACTGAATTCTTCACAGCAATTTGCTAATTTGAAAGTTATTTCTGAGAAACGTATCACTATTACCTCCAGAGTTAGACCACGACTACAATAATGAACTATTTTAACCCCCAGAGAACCTACAGGGTCAAATTTGACTACTCTTTTTTTCCTTTAATGTAATAATTTTGTACATTTTTATTCATATATGTTTTTTAAATCTTTTTGACCGCTGTTAAATGTGTCTACCCAAAATGAACAAAGAAACAAACAAACAAAAAAGGGCAAATTAACGTTAAAAGCCCTGAAGAAAATTGAAAAGGGCTAAGAGTGAGATTCCTGTTACCATAGAAGATCTTTGCACGGCTATTTTGTTTTTACATTTCCTATTAAAATAAAGAGTGGTGCTGTTTCATTATTAATAACTAGTTTGAATTTTGAAATTTTCCACAAAAGACCTGCAAAAGCAATTTTTTTCTTGTTTTTAGGTTATTCTTGAAGTCAGATGTTTCCACCAGCCGAAATATTAGTGATCGGAGCAGCAGATCTTCAGGTCTGGAAGGAACAGTTCTTCTTTTTTGATACATTTCTGATATAAAAGTATTGCCAAACTATACTTGTTAAAGTAGGGTGTGAGTGTGTCAGATCCTTGTAATGCTTTGACACTGATCCATGCAAATGCAGCATGCAACTCCGAATTTGTAAATTCTTTCTATGATGCCGGATTCTGACTTCTTCTCTGACCTCCCCTTGAAACCAAAGGAACACTTTTTTTAAAAAATTCATCACAGAACCCTGAGAAACAGTGGACCCACAGGGACACTCTCACACTGACCTACACATGGCGTGGCCGGCACGTCTATATTTAGCGGTGACAGCTAGAGAGTTAACCAATGATGAATTGATCAATAAGTGATGATTTTGTGTTTGCTATTTCAGCTCACATATTTGACCAACAGCTCTGTGTTTCTATTGATCTCCAAATACATTTGAATGCATTCCGTAATCTTGTTTTTTTTGAGGTCACGACTTAACTGCTAACTTTCTTTGGAAATAAGCGATAATTTTATTCTGTTATCTGAAAAAAGAAAACAGTTGTAATTACCTCATGATAATGAGTTATTGAGTTGTTATTGCGAGAAAATAAATGGCAAAAAGGTAATAACAAACGTGGCTGTTCTCGTCCTCCACACTAAAGTGTCACCAACTGACATTATTCCTCTTTAAGAAAAAAGTCTTTTTTTTGAAAAAGTTAGAATTTTAGACCAATTGCTACAAGTTAATTTACAATTTATAAACATTTTTTTTCTTTTTTGATGACCTTGATGTAAAAAGTAATTGTAGTATTGTTATTGTTGTACGTTAGCACTCGTATCTCACAGTAGGCCTCGGTTCGAATCCCGGTCCGGACCTTTCTATGTGGAGTTTGCACCCTCTCCTTGTGCGTATGTGGGTTTACTCCGGGCACACACTCCCACAATCCAAAAACATGCTTCCAAGGTTACTCGGGGATTTTAAATTGTCCCTTGGTGTGATTGTGTGGCCCTGCAACAAACTGGCAACCACTGACCAGCTCTGTGACTCTGAAAAGGATCCAGCGGGTTCTGCATGCGGATGGATTTTTATTTGCAAAGTTTGTTTTTTCATTCAAAAATACACAAAGACCAAACTAATGTAAAAGTCGGTGAAACATACATTTGTATTTTGGCTCTTGTTCATTTATTTCCCAATTTTGTAAATATTTTCCCTCAAGCAAAGCTTTAACTTTCCTTCTCCCTTCATACTTACAGTTTCTTATCAACTTACACTGCTCTCCAATGCTTGTTCCTTTTATCTTCCAATGCTAAACCACACGTTTAACTTTGAAGTTCCCCAAAACTCTGAAATCTCACCCTTGTTCTTTATTTCTTCTCTTTAACAGACACCAAAAGAGTGACGATGTATTTTAACATCAATAAATACAAGTAAAAAGCAGAATTTGAGCTAAAAACACGACTAAATAAATGTTGCTTCATGACATTAAATGAAAACAAACTTATCCTATATCTTTTGAACAAACTATTCCTTCAGTTGCCTAAAGTTTTCTTTGCAATGAACACTTGACAGGACCATCACATTCACAGTGCGGCTGCAGCTTGACACATGGTCATCTCATTCCTTTCTATTCCCTCTGGGTTATGCAGCTGATAGCATCCTCCAGAGGGACACTTTGGAAATAATTACACTTCGGAAAAGTGGACTTTGAGGGCAAATGGACTCCAGTCAACCTTTGAAGATAAATCAGACCATATAGAGAATTGATGGACAAACTTGTAGAGATGGAAGAGAATATCCTCGTAGTAAATCTGGATGTTTTGTGTCACATTTTGTGGTTTTCCTGAAACGTTCATTAGAGAAATTGCATAAAAATTTCATTTCAGCAATTGTTTGAGGTGATCTTTGATGAGGCCTAAAATGGAAAAGGGTTATCAGACCATAGCATTTATTTATGTCTTAATAAATACATGTAAGTTGACTAAAAAAATCATTTGATTGTAGTTTTTGATATTTGGCTGCATCTGTCACTCAATCAATAACTGAGACTTTAAAAAATCAGTACAGTTTGTAACACGCGTTTACCCCTGTTAATGCTTCATCTGCCATCGTGTGGTGGGGAGGCGTCGTCACAATCTTCAAAATATAGCTGCTGCCACCCAATAGTTCTGAAAATCGTTGGCGTGGTCAATGAATGTAGATGGTAGCAGTCAGGTGGGGATAACGCCGTTACGAAATCAGGTGACAGCTGGGCCGTTGCAGCCGGATTGCCGGCTAGCAGCAGCTCTGATTGGACGATGTGTAAATGTTTAGCTCGCGGAAATATTCCCTCTAAAAGCTGCAAAATCAAATTACACACTAATTCCATACACAATTATACTTTTTACGTCCAAAATACAGATACAGAGGCCATTGTGCGGCATGTAAAAATGCGACAGCGCGTCCACCTGCCGATTTTGCTGAAAAATGTGTGCTTAGGTCACAGCGCTGTGGCATTCTGGGAAATATGACATAGACCTTTCATTGAAAGTGGTCTCTTGAACGTGTGTTGCTTAGGGTGTTGTGAATGTAGCTTTACAAGGACTTCATCATACACTCACAACTCACCCAACAATTTTATGCTCTCTTTTAGGTGGCCCTACTATCCTCAAAAGAACAGAAAAACATGCCTGCACTGCCTTTGAGATGCGAGGAGGTCACTGGGAGATTTTTGCTTTGGAAAAATGTTTCTTCCGAATCACACCAATTACTTCTGAAAGTGTTCCGTATAACACAAATGAATAACTGTTCATTAACAAAACCATGAAGCTGAAACTGCTGCAATAAGATGCAAATCATCCCAAACACGATCAGAGGTTCTATTTAGTGTCTAATAACGGATTTTAAGCAGTTTGGTTTAAGTTGATACTCACCAATATTAGGATCATTAAATAAATGACAATACGCTGTCAAAAGCTAAAGCTCCTGTTTTTATAACACCTCTAAATTTTAATGCATTGATTTTCAATAAGCACATTCATCTGAAAACCATTGCTTTTGAAGACTCTGCGAGGAAAACGAGCGAACATAAAAAAAAACTGCTTTATATGTAAAGTTTATTATAGAAGTGGAATGAGGTAATGTGGGAGATTGCAGTTTCAATTATAAACCATAAAACAAAGAAGAGGCTCAGTTTGGATTAGGCCAAGAGAGGAAGATTGTCATAAGGCCACTATATCCTGGACCTGGTGACACATCGGAGACTGGGAAGAATTAGGTCAAGGCTTGAAAGAAGTAGGTAATAAATGGATACAGAGGAGATTTATGTGCAACATCATCTCTCCTGGGAGAACTAGAAAGGGATGGACAGAGGGAAAGGAGAGATGAGAGGTTGGTGCTGGGACTAAATCAGACTGTCAGTCAGTAGTGAATTCTTCCCGAGGCGACAGCGGGAGGAAGAGCGTTGCTAAGGAAAGAAAGCAGTGGAGACAGAACTGGGAAAAGAGGGGGGAAAAAAAAGAAGAGAATAATGATTATAGACACAGTATAGCGGCTAAAAGAAAGATCAGAGGAGTGGAGTTTATGGTGCAGATAAAGGGCAGATTTAGGACATGGTAGACAATGGCAGACATTAAAAAGATGTGAATGTCTTTGTGCTGAAAGAGGAGTTTATTGTGCGGATACCCGGGATCTGGGAGAAATAAAGGAAAAGAATGTAAAGTAGAGCTAAATGATGCATTAAAACAGTCATTATCAACTATAAAACACAGAGATTAAGAATTTAAATTAGGAAATAAACCACAGTCAAAATTTGTTTCTTTATTTATTTGGTTTTTCCTGGAGATGGAGTTAACCCTTTAGCTCCAGTGTTCTGACCATATCATCACACCATACTACTATCCTTTGGTTTAGCAACAGACCATTTAACGTTATGAGGTAGCTGCTGATAAAATTGCTTCAATGGTAGATTCACGTTTCTTCTTATATTTATGGAATACCAGTTTTAGTGACCACTTTCCTTTTTGTATTTATCAGTCACAAGTTGGTCAAGGCTGAAGGCTCCTATATCCTACAAACAAAATTAGTTTACAAATGAAGTTCCATCACAGGATGAAGATACATTTTACCCTCAAAAGTTACAGGAAACTGGAAGCAAAAAAAAAGAAGCTAGTAGTACTTTTTGATGCATTATGTAAGGGTCACGAATAAACTTTAGTTAACTGCTAACTAATGCATTAAGTAAGGCACTTATTAACGCAAAAGAATGCAAACAAGTGGCTTGATAACACTTTATTTAATGGTTAGTTATGCATTAACTTTGCATTAAGTCTGCAAAGCGAGCCGCATTAGAAAGAGTTACCAAGGATTTAAAAACAGTATTTCTTTATATCTACGTTTAGGTTGATGGTAATAAAAGAGCTAAAGTTATTCCAAATCTTTGCTACTGGCCGTGGATTTGTTATGTTCATATATTTAGGGATAATTCTGCTTTTGACATCTTTTAAGAAGCTCTGAAAGAAAAGAAGAGACAAAGAAAGCAGCCTTGATTTTTTTCTTCAGCCTTGCATTAGAATTTTAGAAAATATTCAATCAGAATTATTTTTTTTTTTTTTACTGCACAACAACGTTGTGTAAAGCACGTCTTTGGGGAATCTGCGATAACACCAAAGGATCAATGCAGGTCAAGGTTTTCCACGTAAAACTACACGGATATCGATCCGTTTACATCAGCATGTATGAGCGTAATCTGTTATATTGCATTCCTTCCATCTAAGCCAATGAGTCATAATCCAATTTGGAGGAGGGTGCACATGGGCATCTTGCATGTAATGTTCTAATCCCAACACAAACACATCGTGACACGGATGACTGACGTTGAAATGGTCATGCCATCAACTAGCAAAAAGACTGATGAACTTGTTTGAATCTAAAGAGATCAACTTTTTCTTTTACAGCCTTTTTTTGTGATCCATAATTTCACTTTTCTTTTGTCAGAATAAATAAAATATTATAAATATATATATATATATATATATATATATGTGTATAAATCCTTTTATTTATGTCCTCCTTCGTGAGAAAAACACGAATGGACCACAAAAGTGCTGCTATTCCAACTTTCTTGAAGCTGATACGGATCCACGGACAGCTTTTTTAATCATTTCCTACAATGTGATTATTGTCCAAAGAACAACGCTCAAGCTTTTATATAAAAAAATACAAAAACTCCATCAGTTCATCTATGCTTTCTGGAGATTAATGGTGCTTTAAGGAATAGAAAACTAGTAGGCTCACCTCATCTATCAAAGAATCGCACATTTGTTTCCTCTGCTTTCCTCTTTGCACACTGGAGTTTCTACCAGTCAGTCACTTGAGTGGTGGCGCCCAAAAGAAACTGTGATCAAAGCCTGTATTCGAAAAAAAAGATAAATAATAGATGATTCCAGGGATGAGATTGATCATTTTACCTTTACGTTTGCTCACAGGATATTTCTCCACCTTATCCTGACTGTTATTTTTTTAACTTTTCACTAGAACAGATCATTTGAGTTCACACCAGAGCGAAACGGCTACTTCGTTGAATATGGTGTCAGGAATCAGAACCGGAATCATAGGCGGATCAGGATTCATTTGTTTGGTCTCAGATGAGTTTTTGCATCTGCCAAACAAAAACTACTGTGTGAGGGTTCAAATCCGTATGCAGACCTAACAGTGGAGCGAAAAGGTGAAGCTTTGACTTATTGCAATGAAGAAAAGTCGACTGTGATGGTAAAGAACAGAGTCGAAATGAATGAATTACTATCAGGCACCATTTGTCACTGGGTCTCCCTGACATGGCCTTGAATTTCCCAATAAACCTGTTCCTTTGTTTGTTTGTTTTTTAAGTCTGAATACACTCTTAAATGTTTTAACCCTCGTACTAATGGCCATTACACTTACTGCTGTTGAGTATTGACTGCTCTGCTAATGATGACTTTAACAAACTGAGTCTTTGGCTCCAATCAATGGCTCTGAACAGTTGTGAGTCTCATCACGCGCCATCACTTGAAGCAGTTGTAATCGTTTGGCCCAACTGTGTGTGTAAATTAGTAATGCTGCCTGGGTATAAATGGGTTTTTCCAGTCACATTGTGGTGACTTGTCTCTTCTGGGGATACAGAGCAAATCCCAAAGACATAAATTATTACGCTTAAAGGTGAAGACTTG
The DNA here is from genome assembly GCA_014656515.1 of Oryzias celebensis. Taxonomy (NCBI): domain Eukaryota; kingdom Metazoa; phylum Chordata; class Actinopteri; order Beloniformes; family Adrianichthyidae; genus Oryzias; species Oryzias celebensis. The sequence continues at coordinate 10,184,728 of BNCR01000017.1, read as the reverse complement.
GTTTAAGGCTACGGGACGTTTAAATATGTACTGACTATGGATATCCCATAAGCCAATTTAATGGAGTCCGAAGGGATGGTGGTGTGAGTCTCTGAGTGTGTGTGTGCTAATGAAAGCACTGAAACTGCCATTAATGTGTGATGACTCAACACTGAGTGAAGTTTATAAAATGTTCATTTCTTAACATATTTCAGCCCAAAGCAAAGTAAATGTTAGTGTGTTTTTTCATGGTTCTGACAAGCTGTGACTTATTCTTTACAGCTTCAGGCCCATGAGAGCCACAACGAATAGCAGTGTGTTCTTGATGTATTGACTTAGTTAACATGAGCTTGTTTCAAACAAATGACCGGGCGCATGTGTTTCATCATCCAGTGGGAATTTAACCTTTAGCTCACTGTAACCACCTTAGAGCAGAATTAACAGTTGGATCAAAAACAATAACAAGTGTTTCTTTTTTTTTTATATCAAGTATTTTGTAATGTGATTTCATCCTCATGTTGATGAAAACGTAAAAAAACTGAAAATAAAAGATGAATCAGGAAAGCATTTTGAAGGACTCTTTTAAAGACCCGCTCCATTGAAGATCATCTTTTTTGTGTTTTCAACATGTTTTTGGGACATTTTTCTGAGGATGGAGGACAAATATTAAAGCATTTCAGCTTAAAAATGCATTTCTGGGTATTTCTTTTTTCAAATGGTGGTGGTTCAGGAGCAGAAAAAAAAGCAGTTTTGAAAAAGCTCTCAGTTGGGATGTAGAACCCGCGATGGGCGAGCCAAAGTCTCTGCTCCACTCCATTCTGATGCATCCACTTATAGATCCGTGTACGTCTTTTTTTTCCTCGTCTGAGCTGGTATCTGGTTCAAAACTGTGCAGCTGGATAACTCCGATATTGCTCGCCATTTTTGTTTTACTGTAACGTTAGGTGTGGGGTGTGAGGGGCTACAAGCTAGCAGGAAAGCGTGTAAAAAGATTGATGATGGGAAGGTGAGAAAAGCAGCCTCTCAGTACTGAATTGGGCAAACGGCACCAACACTTAAGATAAAGCTCTGGTGTTAAAGGGTTAAAAGTAACAAGGATTTCAGGAAGAAATAATGTCTCTTAAACAATACGAAGACAAGTCAACACCAAACCTCAACAGTTAATGGAATTTGATCAGTGCCTGCAACCAGAGCTGAAGTTTGAATCCCAGCTGGCGTTGTGGCTCAGAGTGGTGCAACAAGGCATCCAGCAGTACAGAATGTTTCCTTCTATGTTACTCAGGAGGAATTCGGATCACCTTTTCCAACAGCTGTGGATCCAGGGAAGGGGTCCAGGTTCATCACACAAAGAAGAGGTCAGCGGGGTCATCTTCCCCTTTGCAGAGTTTGCAGCTCCAGGATCATGGCACTGAGATGAGGAAGGAGCATCCTGGAAGGCCTTTCCTATTATGATTATGAGTGAAAAATAAAGCTCATATCTCACTTAATAAATGGACTTCCCCTGATGAAGAAAAGATGTTCTGACTGTTGAGCATGAGTGTTTTGTGTCTTGCTTCCATAATGACAACATTTGCATGTTAAATGTCAGATAGATTTTGAACAGTGGACAAATAATAATTAATGTGGAAAACTGCATCTCAAAATCATATATTCGAGATATGTCACTTTCAATCATTTCTAAAATGCCAACTTTAATGTCAGAAACCCAATAATTACACAGGAATTTTAAGCTCTTCTCGCACATAGTGCTGCTGTGTGTGCGATCGGATTTTTCTGGCAGTTGAGCATAAATCCTGAAATGCATCCTTATGTCAGTTCAAGACACGCAACATGTAACCCAATAATGGAGAACAAAGCACACTGCTTTGCTGCATCCCAGCTAGCTGAGCTGTGCATCAGAATTTATATTAAGCCTCCTGCATGTTAGCTTTAGATTTGCTAGAGATTCAAATTTTTGTTTACACTTCAAGATCAGGTTATGATTCTTAAAAAAGTAACATTTTTTTAAATGTAACATTCTTGAAAAACATTCTTTTTCGGGGGGGGGGGGGGGGGGGGGGGGGGGGAGGGGGGGGGATTTGAAGTTGTACTGTAAAATAAAAATAAATGTTTGGTAAATGCTTCAATTCTTCTCTGCGGCTGTTTTATGTTGATAATGCTACCGTCTGTGAGCCTTTACCGTAAATAAAACTAAAAATATACGCAGGGCTGATGCGATCCCAAAAGCCCTCAAAGGAAATCTCTACATCTGTGTGTTTGGATTTGATAAAGTTGAAGAGTTGGAACGGTCTCAGTCACTCAGTGTTTACTTGGCTGCTATTATCTGTTATTTGTAGTCTGATGTTGTCGCTTGGCGAGGAATAAATGAGCTCTGAACCAGAAATGTGTTTGTGCATGAGTATGAGGGAATTCACATGTGCATAAATACAATAAAAATGCAGGTGGACATCATGAATGCAGGCAAACACTCCCCCTGCTATATTTTATTTATTTATTTGTGAAAAATGTAAAAAAATAAAAAAGAGGAATAGCTTGGAACAATGTGCGTCTATTAGCTGTGCAGAACATGAACACAAATCCACTATGTGACTACACATCGGAGAGTCACACTCACTCTTCAGTGCATTTGAATATGCAAATGTCCTCCCATACAAAAGACCTTGACAAGCTGTTATTATGTGATTCCAGTGGTTGCAGATAGAGGCTGAAAGGATATTAGAGGATGGAGAACAACAGAGGGGAGGCTCCAGACGAATGCCTGGGACACGTTCTCAGAGTCTGCATGCTTCCAGCAGCCGGTGACTGAGTTCATGGATTTTTTTTTAACCAGGGTTCTCGCATCAGTTCGGTTTTCTATAACATAATATCTACATAAATTTGTGCTACATGAATACATTTTTGTTGTTCTACATGAAGTAAACTCTGACTTCAAAAAAGTCCGGACGGACAAACTACAACGACAGTCAGTAGAACAAGAAATAGACTTTAATGTCACCAACAGACATAGAAAGTTTGGTAAACTGATTCCTAAGAGCTCCTCCTGACCAGGCTTAGATGCTGATGGGTTAAATAGAAGAAAATGTTGCTCAGAGGTGGACGTGGAGCAGTAGAAGGTGTGGAGCGCCCTGGTCATTTCCTGTATAAGGCAACTGGACCAAGTGGGAGTGATGTCACCCATGGAAAATGACTTACGTCCAGTTTCAACAAAATCGAGTCAATTCAGTTGCCATTTTTCCCTGTATGGATGTCGCCATTTTGGAGCCAGAAATTGTCAGTTCGCAGTGATTGGTCCAAGTCGGTGTGAATCAACATTTCTATGGCAACCACTCTGACCAATCAGCAGTGAGCTTGCTGGAAGTCCACACTCCTTCCACTGAAACCGGGCTCGGGAGAATCTGTCAATTAAACGCTTTGAACCTTCAATGTGAGCCCACATGTTTTTAATTACATATATATATATATATATATATATATATATATATATATATATATATATATATATATATACATATATATATATATATATATATACTGTATATATCTATATTTGTTACATGAAAGAGTTGTGTCAAACTGTCTGAATTTAAAAAATAAATAAATAAAAACGTTGTGATTTTGCGCCCCTCCAGCAGATGGTGCCCTAGGCGACCGCCTATCTCGTCTATGCCCAAGGCCACCCTGCTAGCAATAGTACACAGAGCACAGAGATTTGTTAAGTCGATTCATACAGTTAGCCACAGCCGGAAATAAAATAGTGGTCTTATTTTAAACCGGAAATATGTCACACAGCTCCGTGTATACCTCTGTGCACCTCATAATCAGAGTAGACAAGGTAACTAGAGCGGGGTAGAGAATAAATCTAAAACAGTTGGAAGGCGGGACATGAATGAAACAGCTTGGGACCAGAAAACAGGTGATGATTGACAAGTACCAACTACCACAAACTGGCTGCAGACAGAAGGGATCTGAAACACCTGATGGTAGTAATTTAAATGATCCTGATGTGGAGAACTAGTGGCAGAGGACACAGGAAATCCAAATATGGAGATTCTTCTGGTCACAGAAGTATGGCAATAGTACATCTATAATGGAAACATGAAAATAGCACCCATATTCAAATATTCTAAACATAGGAATAAATAATTAAATTATCCTTGATTTTACAAGAGATAAGATAATGTTAGCTGACAGGAATGGGAGCAACAAAAACGTGAAAATCTGATTATCCAGGGAACAGTTTTTCAACACAATTTCACAAACTACAGCCAAAACAAAACAAGCAAAAAAAGAAAACTTTTCAGTGGTGATTAAGTCCAAGATCACAAAAGTTACACTAACCTTCTGGAGACTTCACTTTTGAGTCCAAAAAAGAAACACTTGGGCTGAAGGTAAAGGACTTCAAGAGCAGATCAAGCTACTTTAGTGTTTAGACAGGCAGGCTGCTCAGAAAGAAGACGTGGGCAGAATTAGAGGATTTCAGGAGGCGCTGCTTACTGAACCTCAGTAACACAGACAGATATAGGTCACCTTTGGAGGATCTGTTAAAGCAGTGATCTTCAGACTTGACCTGGAAAACAAAGAAGCTTAAAAATGTGGAAAGGAAATAATTAAGTAAAGGTAATAAAGATGCACAAAATACCAGCTAAGTCATTGTCAAAAACATTTATTCTTGTCTTTGGCAATTCTGTGTTTTAACTAAGTTATATAGATGTTTAGTACCCTGATGCCAAGTGGGAAACCTTCGGAACTATCATTTAATGTAGTTTAAAACCTTGTCAAAAAAAGTAATTCCCTTTTCTTGCTAAATCCTGCATGAACAACAATTAACCACCTATTTTTTATTGTTAGTTCCACATCACAGACCAACAAGGCCTGAACACCTTCTGACCTGTTGGCAGACGAAATTCCGCTAGCAGAAGGAGGAGGCGTAATTGAAATATTTATCACAGGTACGTTCATCCTGACACCTGGGAACATAAATAAAGTAGTTCTTGACCTTTGAGTCTGCTTTGGTGTCTGCAGACACCAGCAGTCTATTCATATCCTCTCTACTTTGTATCGCTTCTTTGTCCTGTTTTTTAATGACGCTAACATTTTCTCAGTCTTGGGAGCTGAGGTCTTTTGATCCATTGGAATACTATTTAAAACAGAATCTGAATTTTGTGATTTAGTCCATTTAGAAAGGGTTTGGGTTAGATGTAAAAGCTATTTGTGGAATCAACTCAGCTTAGAAATGGAGAGAAGCAGACAGAAAAAGCAGTAAAATAAAATAAAGGTTTGCTGCCTTTTTGTTTCATCCAATTACTGTGTTATTCTGGGTAAGTGAAGTAAGCCTGAGCTGATTTCCTATCATCCTTTTGTTTTCACTCTCTCCTACTATCTTATGCCTCCTCACAACCTCAACCTAACATCACAGGTGAAACAAAAATGGCGAGCAATGTTGGAGCTATCCAGCTGTACAGTTTCAAACCAGATGTCAGCTCTGACAAGTAAAACAAAGACGTACTTAGATCTATTTGTCTGTGCGTGGATGATCGGAATGAAGTGGAGCAGTGAGCTTGTGGCTCAGTTTCCAGTTTCAATTTATCAATAGCTTCTTCCTTTTACAATCCGTGGATTGAAGTTTCAGAACCTAACCTCAGTCTGCTGACTTATACACCTAAATCCTTATGATCAGCATTCAAATCTTCATCACCAAATATTTGGATCCATAAATAATATTTATACTAGCAAAATATTATCAATTCCACTCATTTCCCAACAGTATTTCTGAAATGTCACTTCAGATTTAGGATCACATTTGATTTGATTAAATTTAGAAATTTGATTAAAGAAGATGCAGCTTAGAACACTAAGAACCAAAAAAACATCCAAGCGATTCTTCATACTAAATAACACAGATATTATGTCATAAACGTGTTGGAAGGCACAGCTACAAAGTGACCTTACGCCCATAAACTTTTTACATCAGTTCAGCGACCTGCGTTGCAGTTTTCTTTTATGGTTTCATTAGCGTAATGCTCCTCATTAACATGGAAAACTGTAGGGCTCGTGGATCCGCCCATGAATCAAAAAATAAGGACGGGGGTGAGAATATGTGCTCATCTGATCCGCTTCAGTGTCTGGCTGTGGCTTTTTTATGTCTGAAGGGATAACACTTTTTGTCATCTTATGTCAAAGAGCTTTTTCCATTCGTTCATTGCTTGGAAAATCACACCTTTGCAAATCACTACTAAAAAGTAGTAGTAGTAGTTTTTTTGTACTTTTAGATTGTTTTTTCGTCTCTTTTTCTTTTATGTTTCTGTTGGAGGTTTTCTGTCTCTCTTTTTCCCCCCCAATATCTTTGTTTACAGGTTAGTGCCAAAATTGTCCCAGAATGTACGAGGACCTTCAGGGCAGAGTTTAAATACTGAGCATCTTCTGCTGGGAAACCCCGTTGGTCTTTGTACTTTGGTTATTTTAGCCTGGGTCTTTGTGAGAGTTTTGGGGTATTTAATTTTTTGGGTATTTAATTTGTTATTCTTTACCCTCATGTTACATCCTTTTACTAGCCTCTTGATAAAGGTGTAACCCCTGTGGATGATTTTATTTGCACATGTTAAAGAGTTAGAGATGCCATAGAATTGACTTCAAAAACCGTTAAAGAATGCTAGAGAACAGCAGCTAAACGCTACGTTCCAACTACCTGAATCATGTTCTCTTTTGGTTCTTTAAATTGTGTTTTTAACATGTTCTTGTGGCATTTTACTCTGTGCCAACAGTTCCTCCCTCAACTCAGAGGTGAATTTCTAATGAACTCCTGCTTCTCTGCAGAAATTATGTCCTAGAAAACAACACATCTTTTTGGATTTTGGCTAAAAACGGAATAATCGTGATTAAAAGTCGACTGGAAAACGCTTTGAACAGATGAACAGATGATTGGAGTTGGACTTTAAGGCTATTTGTGAGCTGGAATAATTTGAATCTTAAAAAAGCAGACTCCTGTCTGACTCCTCATTTACCTTTGTTTTTTTTTCAACCTTTTAACTCACCTGATTGTCAGGTTCAGACTAAAAACGTTGGTTAATCATCTCTAAGGATTTCAGCAGACCTTGGGGATGAATGCAGCCTGACTGCAGCTGAGCTCGAATGAGGAGGCCGCTTAAAATAATGGCTGCAGCGCTTTAACATTTCTTTCTTTAAGGCTTTTTTTTATGACGTCTCTTCACATTTCACCGCACAGAGACAAGTATGGCTACTAAAATCAGTAATGGCTGATTTTTATTTTTCTACAGAGTTTCAGAGCTCTGATGCAGACACAGAAGTCAACCTTCAGCTGTGATTATGTTAGTATGAACTCGCTTTTATTCTTTATTTAACATTGTGGAAATTGCTCCCTTCTCAAACCTTAAACTGAAATGTCTTTAAATTTCACTTTACTCATTACTGGTGTCAACAGTCTGGTCTAAATGTAAAAAGTCAATAAAACAGAATACCATTTGTTCAAATGTTTGTTTTAACTTTAACCATACATAATACATTTTTGTTACCATTCTAACCTAAAGATTTTACATCGTAAGACTGCAGAAAAATGAATTAATAAACATAATTTTTCATCTAAATGGAAACACTGATATTTAAAATCATGACTGTGTGGTGCAGAATGTGTGATTTCACAAAGAAACATAGTTTTTAGATAAATATCAAAAATGGAGAATCATACGTTGGTGTACAATGCATGTTTTGAGTCATTAGAACAGCAGACACAATGAAGGAACATGGAAGCTCCGCTTTCCGCTCAGCACCACACTCCTAATTTGATCTCAGAGTTTGCAAGCTCCCAGCCTCGTCGTCCAGTCTGTGGCTAGATTAAAAAGTTCCACATCATTAAGCGCTGAAGGTTACTATGCTGTTAATGAGAAGCCCAATTAACAAAAGGATTACAAAGAAATAGGTAGTTGAGAGCCCCAGGAGCAGTCGTCTCCGCTCTGTCGGAGATACACCGATGTGCCGTTAAGCTTGTTCACAACACTTAAACCAAAGTGAAGAGGAAATATAAATGAAGCTTAAAACTTTTGAAATGTTTACTTACATAAATGCACTTCAGAAACCAGGTGTAATATTGCTTAAGCTCTTGATTTCTGATGCAATTTAAAGTTTATAATGCACAATAAGATCTCAAAGATATGATGTGTTTAGTTAAATACCCACTCCAATGAAAATGATGTTTTTGGTGATGGTCCTCCATCATGCACATAAAGACAATTAAGCTTAAAATAGTATTAAAATAGTATTTCTGAGAGTTTCTTTATTCAAATTGCTGTGAATCAAGAACAGATGATGACATTTTGTATTAAAAAGAGTGTAGACAAGCTTTCTGTTTTATGTCTCCAAAAATATTTGAACTTTAAATCTGTGTGTGAGTTAGGTTATTTAGGAAATGGGTTAAACATTACTAAAGTGCTCTGTTTAGTAAATGCTGCTTTTGATAATGGGGTTTTGTTTGTAAAAGTAATCCTGGGATTATGAAAACTCAACCGGTTTTATTGATTGTAAAATGCTAACGGAAAACCTGTAACAACAGGCTGAACAGCACAAAGACACATCCAAGGGCAGATAAAGAGAGGAAATGAAACAACTTTTAACTGCAGCCCACTTCCAGATTACCAGACAGCACTCGGAGTCCCTTCCTGTTAGGATTAATCCCTTCTAAATGAGCACCATGATCCAAAAGAGGTGACGTTTTCAGCTGGATGTTGCCAGCAGGCAACAGCCAGGTGTGGAGGCTAAAAAAATAAAAAAAATAAAGTCTTCTGAGGTGTTAATCCTTCACCAAAGCCTAAGCTTGGGATGGGACCTGGAACAAATACAGACTTCCCATTGCTTTTTAACACACCAAATAGGAGATTAAAGGTTCCTTCTGAGCATTCTGACACCACCAATACCCAACCCTGGACGCAGGTTTGCTGCAAAAACAAGATTTCAGTCTTGATTCTATAGTTTAAGCACATCAAGCATAAGATTTAAAAAGCGAAACAAAAGTTATATCAGGTTGTACACATCCTTTCTGGAAGGTTTTGTGAAATTACAATTTTTGGGATTTGAGCATAAACAAGAGGCCTTAATAAAAGAAAAATGGTCACAGGACCCAGTCGTGCATGTGTACTATTGTATAAATGTAAAGTTCTGAATGTTCACTCTTTTGATTTCATTTGAAATGTCGTTGGTTTCCAGTGTTGCCAGTACGACTGGTTGGGTTCTGACTTTGCTTTGTGTTTGACTCCTTCTTCTGTTATTTGGCACAGCTGCCTGCCATTAGTCATTTTCTCCCTCTGAGTTTAATCACCTTGGTTTTAGTGGTTTCTTGCCAGATCTTTTTTGTTCTTTGTCTTCACTGACTTTTCCACATTGTTTGAGGGAGTTTGGGGGCTTTGCTGCATCCTTGTTATGCTTTCATTTAGGATTGTCCTGAATGAAAAACATCTGCACCTTGGGTTTTTTTTCTAAAATGAAACATTGTTTATCAACCTAAAACTGTTTTAATTTTGTTGTTCTTGTTTGCATAAACAGGTTTTAGGGACATTTGTTTACTCCATACTCATGCCCAAAAATGTTGTCACCAGCTGTGTTTTGTGCACACGGAAAAAACGTTTGGTGATCGACATTTTTTTGACTGTTTTGTATCAACCATGATAAATATTCTATACTTTTAGCACTTTTCTGTCTTTCTTGATGATCCAGAGCGCTTTATAGTCACAGTCCTATGACCACCAGGAGCAATGTGGGGTTCAGTGTCTGGCCCAAGGACACTTCAGCCCATAATGCGAGACTGACTTAATTAGAAGCCTTTGGAGCATCGATGGAGGGATTCTGTGTTGTGGAATTTTTTGGGAAGTTTATCTAAGTACAACTGCTTTTTTTGTCCGGTCCAACAAGAAATGTATAAAAATATAATTAATATAAATAAGGTTAAGCCTCAAACACAAAAGGGATTTATGCAAATTTTCACCTCTTGTGTCCAAAGACTCATAACCCCCCCAGTAACATCTCTCTAACACAAAAAACCTTCGGCTCTTCTCAGCTCAGCTGCTGGACAGGACAAGTTAGGAAAAAATAGTATAGTACAACTTTTGTAAGTGACAAACATTGAAACACCAAGATGTTACTGACACATTCAGTGTCACTGTACTGTTAAAGTAGTGCCTCCACAACCAGATTTCATATTTTTTACTTTGTATTGTTCAAACTGACCCTAATATTTCAAATGTTAAGGATTGTAAAACATGCTGATTAGGATTCCTGGTCCTGCCTACAGAAGACTCACCTTGCAAAGTTGCAGTTATCTACATGCAAAATCCAAAGTCACCTTTCTACACCTATGAGTGCTACCAAAATGGAAGCTGTAGCTCCAAGGAGCCCTGATGTCAAAGTCATGCATCAGTCTGGGATTACAGGAATGCTTTTCGCAATCAATCTTCTATTACTGGAGTTGGCCTTTCACACATGTAAAACGTGTGAAATCATCACTTCTCCTTTATTTTGTTCAAACAAACAAAAGAACCTTGAAATTATTGCAGTGTTTCGCTTTGGAATTTTGTATAAATTCAAAAACGTTTTATTATTTTCCATCGGGGAATTCAATGTGAAAAGAGGTCACGCAGCCTCATAAAAGGAACGAAGGTGAGGGAGCGAGCAACCACATGAGGACAACAGAAAAACAAAATAAAAAATGAAGATTCAATTTTTCTCCCAAACTGAGTCTTTTAAAGAGGTAAAAAAAAGAATCAGCCACTAAAATAATGTTAAATAAATTTGAACTAAACTGAGCATGCAGCAATAATATGGCTGACAACACTGCAAAAACAGTCTTATTTCTACAAGAAAAATAATCTTATTAAGAAAGTTTTTCATCAACAAAATTATCTTAGTTTGAGAAAATGTGTCCCAGTGACTATTCTTTAAATAATTGTGAGGGACCACAGAGGACAACATGTGACCGAATGTGATTGTTAGGTCTTGAAATAAGGGATATTGGATATTAGTGTTCAGGCAGTTTTCGGACAGCTAAGGGGTCCTGAACCATGATGTTTTTTGGGTGTGTGAGCGCTAGGGGGAATGAAGAGAAAAAAGTGAGAAAACAAGTGGGATGGCGAAAGTCACGAGGTCCGGTACAGATTGTAAATGAAAGACAAATTAAACATGTCTCTAAAAACGCATGTACGCCTGAATTATCATTCAAAAGTGTGTAACATAATAATAATTCTTGATGAAACAATTTTTCTAACTCTATGGGCACATTTTTTGCCTATTTGAAGAAAATCTGCCAGTGGGGTGACAATTTTGACCAATTTCTAAGGTTTTTTTTTGTAGTTTTATAGTAGCAAAAAATCCTTCTCAGAGTTCACAGCGTTAACAGAGGCCCAGGACAAGGAAATGTTGACCCTAGCATGTGTGGAAAAACTGATAGTTTGGTAGAGTTTTTAATAATGTTTTTTTTATGGGCAGGCTCCAATTAGCCGAGCTTCTGCCTTCTCCTTTTCAAGCACGTTTTGCAATATTATTATTGTTGTTGTTATTGTTATTAGTATCGATAAATGTGTTTGTTTGTTTGTATGTTCAAGCACGTTTGAAACAAATTTCATAAAAAAGGAAAAAAATAAACCAAACAATTTTCTTAGAAGAAAAACACAAAAACTTTAGCATCATTTTGTAAAAACAATGATAAAATTGCTCCCAAAACTTTTTCCCATCACCTTACAACACTGCATCCAATGACCAAGCAAATTATACAATCATTCTTTTTTATTTGATTCATTTATTGTTAATAGTTCTTTTTTAGTACATTGCTGACACTTTGTGAGTTTTTAAAAATAAATTTGACGAAGCATTTGTTTCCATTTCCTGTAGACGTCAGGTTTATTTTCTGAGTCCTGGTCGTGGTATACAGGGGAAGGAAGGAATTTTAGCGCAGACCATGGAACCTAGCATTAACATTTTAGAAAAGGTTATATCAGAGTGATTTTTTTACTGCACAACAACATGCTGTAAAGCATGTCTTTGGGGAACCTGAGAAAATACCAAAGGATCAATGCAGGTCAGGCTTCTCCAGGTAAAACCACATGGATTATTGATCAGTTTACAGGAGCATGTATGGTTGTAATCTGTTATACTGCATTCCTTCCACAACAGCCGATGAGACATGATCCAATTTTTATGTTGGTGCTTCTTGCATGTTACATTCTAATCTCTGTATGAGCCCTCTGTGCTGTTGATGGCTGGCACTGAAATATGCATTTGACAGTCTGTCACAACCAGCTAATAATAGACTTTTGAACTTTCATCGTTGGAGTTCCTTAACCTCCTGAGAGCTGAGCTTTTGTGTGATGTGCATTTTGTATTTCTTATTGCTATTTGAGATAAGTAGAACCTAATAACCTGAAGTGTGAGTATGTACAGGAAATAGTTTTTGCAAAAAAATATGTCCTCGTAGGAGAACATCACTTTTACTTATGTCCTAGCTTCAACCAACTGATAAAATGTGTCTAATCTGAACTCCAAATGAAACTAGAACAAGTATTTTACAGAAAAAACATTGGTTTTATTCATGAAATTTGGAAACAATTTTTACCTGGGGCATTTTTCTTCTGGGAACTCTTGTAGAAGACTTTTACTGACGTTCCTGCTATTTTTTCCTACTGATACTGGTGTAATTCTGTGATGTCACCACAGGATAAAGGGGGCAGTGTTTCTAAATGTAACTTAATTTAATGGCTTAGTTTGTGTCAAAAACATGCAGAAACGATAGTACAGCCAAGAAATTCAAATGATTAATGATGGTCTAAAGTTCTTCTTTAGTAATATATCCATAGAGTGATGGGTTAAAATAACAAAATCAAACAGAAGCCCATCAATTAAGAGGCATATAATGATGACATAAAAGACTTTTGAAAAAAGAGATCTTCTGATTCTCCCGTTCCACAGGCGTGGGCTACAAGAATCTCCACCATAACTCCAGCTGTAATTAAAGGCCTGCCACCTAAAAGGCCTGATGGACCTTGGAGCTTTAGAAAAGAACGCGACTGATAAACAAGAAGCACAAAGACCACTGACTGATTTACGAAGTCATGAAAGGATCGTGAAAAGCAAATTGAGGGAGGGGGGTAAAGAATCTCGCTCTTCAACAAAGAAAACAGAAAAAGCTTTTTATAAAAAAGATGTTATATACTCCTACACGTGAAGGTCTTCCTCTTTTAGTGTCAGAATCTGCAGCTACGTTTGCCCGGCAACAACATTAATTAGCCACCTTCAAGAATGTGGCAAATGCAAAATACAAAATTAGTTTGGTTGGTTTTGCAGCTTTACATTAATACAAGTTTAATAAAGCATGATAACGCTGTACTGCAAAACACATACCATGCATTTATTTATGTTAGTAAAACAACAGAATCAAGGCATCACGAAGAATCAATTCCAGCTTGTTCCAGCTAAACTCTGCCAGAATTCTGGGGTATAAGTGTGTAAGGTTACTGTATGCAGGGCCCTCTGCAGCACGAGAGGCATCCAATTAAAGCGTCGAACCCAATTTAAAATCTGCTGCAGCCTGGGCCAGGTGGCTGAGGGGAACGGACTGAGATAAAGTTCTTTCCTCTAATTAAAACAGAAACATGGTTTGTGTCTAAAGGTGGTGTGTGCTTTTTTTTCCCTGTTCCAAGTCAGCATGGGTGAAGAATGACACTAATATTACTAATTGCTACTGGGGGGAGGGGGGTTAATCCCACTTCTACATCTATAGCAGATTTTACTCTTTGACTTTAATCTCATCGACCATTAATTTGCTAAAATCAACACTAATAATTAGGTAAATTTTACATTTAATAATAGAATACACTATGTTTTTTGTTTGCAGTCAATTTGTACCTGCTGGTTCTCATGTGCATGCACTCCCACACACACACACACACACACATGTGCATGCGTTCGTGCTGGTTTAACTTCAATTAATCACACAATTTTCTATCATAACTCACAATTAATTGCCTTGCCGACTACAAAATCAATAATCTCTTGAAACGTATTCATTGCAAATCTTGTTTTGAAAAGCAGTTTGCTTAAAAAAAGAGTTTGATTTCTATTCTTTTTTTTTGTGTATCATAGAACGGCATGAACAGCTCAGTGATAAATGTCCCTGTTAGAGGTAAAGGTTAAAGAGATTTAACAAAAACAAATACACAACATGTATTTTTTTGATAGGTGGCAAATAATTTGAAATTTAACTTTGAAGGGAAAAGCCTGATGCACCACCTATCTCATCTTGTCTGCACCATCAATTAATCACAAACTTAGTTAAATAGACACACATATATTTAAATAAACCATAGAAAAGGAATCTAAAATGAGAATTTACTAAAATTTATTTGAATTTAAAGGAAAAAAAACCCATTTAAAAATAAATGTTAAACCTTTTGACTTGCAGTGTTTGTGTATATAAATGTTAGTTTTTGCATCTATTCTTTGTCATGGTTTCCGTGAGAAAGTACCAATGATAACTCATGTATCTCATCTACTTTGATTAGATGCGAAAGCATCCATTTATTTTGAAATGAATGCCTGTTTCAGGGGCCTCTGTTGTTTTAGTAGTCCATGCAGACACAACAGAGCAAAATCAATGGAACAAGTTTTTTCTTTAGTCTTATTGAGGTTAACATTGGTGTTATGGTTTGATATTAACGGATGAAACTCAACATGTCAAAGCAGATATGTGGTGTTTGAAAAATAAAATGTATCAGTCTGGAAAAGAGGGTTTTGCATCTCATCTCTCACTCATTACGTGATCTGTCAATTCCTCCTTGTTCATCTGGGTGATGTGAAAATAAGTTTTGATGACTGGAACCTGCATGGAAAAAAATGAACCCTTCGACTGCATGTTTTCCACCACTGATCCTTTTTTTTTATGTCACTTTCATTTAGATTGGCCACACTGACGCAAATCTCCCTTTGACACATTTGATCAAACATCTGAGTGATTTCAGTCTCACACATTTCCTCACACGATATCTGCAGATGAGCGGTTGCTTGGTTTCACACTGACTAGGATGTTTGTTCCTCTGCGGTACATCCTTTGGACACTGTCAATCCAAACCTGTTAAATCAGATGTGATAGAAAATGTCCACTGTGTGGAAGAGTGAAAAAAGCAAGGTCCTTTCTTTTATGTGAAGTCACACCAATTAAGAAAATGATGTAAAAGCTAAATCACATCTGAAGCATTTTATTAAAACCAAGAAAATACATGGAGCGACATCTGTTTTGTAGTCTATTTTTATTTTACCTATGCAGTAAATTCAAGCTTTAGAGCTCTCAAACATTACAAACATGTTGTATTCCAGTCATTATGACACATTTGGATTCAGACTATTAACCCTGGTTTTAGGGGGTTAAAAACACGCAATCTCAGATTAATATTTTTATTTATTAGTTGGTCTGCGAACAGTTTTTGGGTGGGAACCCTCCCTTCAGTCTGCTGATTTGTTACCCACATTCACATTTCTTCTGAGTTTTCTTTTTCTGCTTGTTTTGTTTGTCTTCCATTGATCTTTAAAGACCCCCTTACTTACAAAATCCTGCCTTTACATCTGGGTTGCATGTCAAAACCTGACAAAACATCAACAGCAAACGTCTGCATTGCTTTATTACAATATTGCAACAAATTGCCTGAGTGCTCCGATACCAGCTTTTTTTGTTGTCTCGCCTCAGAAAGCTACACAACTCTGTTTGTTTCCGACATTGTTCTAAAGAAACGCTGTAGCAGTTGGTTGTTTATGTCAGTTTTACAATAACAGATTCATGTCGGCAGAAGTAATAAAAGCGGCTTTACTTTTGAGTGACAGTTTATGTTTGCATTGGGACACTGGATATTAATCATCGACTGAGTCTGCATGTAAATAAATCTAATAAATATGTCTTTTTGAGGCACGAGAGCAACAAAAAATACAGAAAAGGAGGGTTAGGTCATTCAAAATATTTTTAAAAACCAAATAATATTAATATGGGGACTTTATACTACAACAAAGTAATAATGTGGACAGTAATGTGAACTTTACTCTTTTTTTGGGTTTGTGTGTGTGTCTGTTTTCCATTATATGCTGTGCCTGCCAGTGTTTTTTTTTTTGGGGCTTGAATGTGTTCGGTCTGTAGACAAGCCAACAAATCAGCTTTGATTTTACAAGATGTATTTGTCACTGCATTTACGCCTTTTCAGGTGTCAGTACGACTTGATGTGGTTTTACCAGGTTACCCCCCCCCCCCCCACCACCACCACCACCAACAACTCAATGAGTTCTGATCACACTATGATGAACACAACTACACAACCCAATCCACACAAACACCTCATTCTTGGTCAAAGTGCCCTTGATAGCTGTAAATCACCCTTTATGTGCGAGACTTGATGGAATCGTTTCCCTGGATACAGTTTTTATTCTCTTCTCCCTCCTTTTTTCAGTGGCTTCCAGGCAGGCAGTTGGTTTATTCCTTCATGCTTTACTACCTTTGTGTTCAATTTATAATTCTGTGTTCTAAGAATATGAGCAGACTTTCAGCTGACACGTTTACAAACCAGACTGCAAATAAACCTTTAAGGTATGTTAGTCATGACTTATTGTTTTAAAGGCTTTTGTTATTGTTCCGCTTTATTATAATTGTCTTATAAAATATCTAGGTTTGTTCTTTTTACTTGCTGGTTGATGGGAAGAGGTGGTGTTGGACCCAAAATGCAGAAGACCGGGCTTGGCAGAAATGTAAAACCTTAATAAATAAATTCAGACAAAAAGTATGAGAAAAACAGGTGGCCTGACAAAGCTGAACTGAAAACCAGACACTTTAATTTACTTCAGACTTACCTGAAGGATAATTGAGACTGGTGTGACTGACTGGAGGAAAACTCAAAAACTGACAAAAGAACATGGCGAGAACCCAAAAATGAAACCATAAAAAACATAAACTAAAAAACACACTGGTAAAAAAAAACCAGACACTAAATGCTCTAACATCACTACGCCAGGTGGGAGGAAGAGGCCAGAACAAATAAAAAACCCAGAAAAGTACTCCAGGTGTCTACAGCCAAACAGGGCGGAGAGGTATTTTGGCAACCTCCTCCTCAGGAGCAAACAAGCAGGAGAGGAGCGACCCTGATGACTTTTCACAGGGACTAGAGACGTCAAGAACAGTGGCCCCGGCGATGACCCCACAGGGTCACGAGAGGAGAAGGTAGAGTTGCCCTTCTCAGAAACAGGAAATAGAAAGAGTAGCATCCTAGGGGTCTCTCCTTAAGAAGACCGAAAGAGGAACAGCCCAGGTTTCCCTCCTCAAGTAAAAACCAGCAAAAGGAGGTACAACCCTGACGAGTTTTCTCAGGAACCAGAGGCACGAGGAAGAGCAGCCTTGGCGTTCCTCCTCGGAAACAAGAAACTGAATGAGGCATGGCCTCAATGACCCTCCTAAGGGACAGAAAACATGAAAAGGAGGAGCCCCGGAGACTAGTAAGGAGCGGGCATGACTTGGCTTGGTCTGGCATGCTTGAACAAAGCTGCTGAAAGAGTTTTATCTGGCATGGCATGTCTTCATTAATAAAGCAGCAGTTCAAATGTTTTTCAATAGAAATCCCATTTTTATAAACTAATGAGTTGATCTAATCCGCACTGGGAATTACTTTGATGAAATTATATGTTGCTGTTTCATGAGTAGCTCCGTTATGCATCGTGTGTTTTAAATTCCTTTTAAGAAGATCTGTCCTTATTTTCTGTTTTTTTCAGCTAAATATTGTTTTCACTTGAATTAATACATATCCAATAAAAATGTTCTTCAGGTAAATCCTGAGTTTGCAACAGCTTCTCTCTCTTGCTGAAATGACCACCTGTCTGTTTGGCACGCTGCTGTTCAGAACCCCTGAGGCACCGTCTAATCCTTGTCTTCATACCGCACCACCCTGCTTGTTTCCAGATTTTTCTGCACTATTTGCTGCTGATTACCTGATCATGAGTGTTCATTCAGTCACAACCTGCACTCACTGGATCCAGCTGATCTGCAGCAATGACGCTGTACAATAAGGAGGCTGGTAACTCCAAAAGAATAGGGTTGATTGCCCTCAAAGATGGTCGTCTATGCAGGCAGTTGGTGAAATTCTTAAGTGTGTCTCCTGTGCTGCTTAATACAGCAACTCTACTGTATGACTTATATTACTTATGAAGATGCTTTTGCTTTGACACAAAACTGTTCTAAAAGGATAACTGCATTTTTTTAAGAGTTTTGCTTTTCTATACATTACAGAGAAAATGTTTTTGAATCAAACTCATAACCAAATTGACTTTTCCACAAACCTTCTCTCTAGACCATGGGGTACTTCACCCAAATCCTCAGACAATTGGTTACCATGAGTTACAAATGCATTTTGATGATGACCTAAATTATATTTTGGCTTTCTAACATCAGGTGCAGTGCTTTCTGTGCCGCGAACGGCAAGAAGGAAGATAGAAAAGAGGAGCCTTTAGGATGGAGGAGGTTGATGGAGAAGGAGAGGTTTGCAGTCTCCGAGGACACAGCTGTGCTTCAGATGGGCTTTAAGAGAGAAGACAGAGATAAAGATGGGAGATAAAGATCTAGCTAAAATGAGAGTTTGGGGTCGTGAGAGAATGAGTTGATTAAAAGAAGAAAAAGGAGCCCAGTGAAAGAGACAAATATGAGAATAAAAAAAAGAGAATTGCCTCTAAAACACTTTTAGGGTGTTCCTCTTTCTTCCTCTTTAATTACCACAGCCCCATTAGACTCCCAGGAGTGTCAGATAATGATGCTTTGTCTCTTTCATTTTCTTTATCTCTCCCCTCTGCTGCTCTAAAGACCTCTGAACATACCTCGAAACACTGCCCCAGATAACCAAGATTACCTATACCATTTCTTCCTAAGTAGTTTTTTTAAATATATATCCTTCCCAGATAAAATCCTCTAGACAGTCCTTTTCTGAAAGCCACTTGCATTTCTAAAGATTATGATAAAATGTATAATATTTTCGTAAAAGACTTACCTTTTTTTAAGTACTGACTCTATTTTAACATCTTTAATCCTGGAGAACACAAGAACAATTTTATTCTGGGCTTTTAAAGTTATTTTGACTATATTTGATATTTATTTGTGTTTGTTCATCTTGTGTGCCAGCAATTAACAATGGGCAAAAAATAGATTAAAAAAAACAAAAGAAAAGTAAAATGAAATAAAATGAAATAAAACAGCGTCTAAAACCCCATGCATACTCCAAGGGTTATGTCCTGGTTTGGTTTTAGAAACTTTTATAATTATCTGTTTTGGTGTAATCTTAGATCTGTTAGTTACATTTAGAAACACTGCCCCCTTCATCCTGTGGTGACATCACAGAATTACACCAGTATCAGTAAGAAAAATGGCAGGAACGTCAGTAAAAGTCTTCTACAAGAGTTCCCAGAAGAAAAATGCCCCAGGGAAAAATTGTATCCAAATTTCATGAAAAAAAACAATGTTTTTTTTGTAAAATACTTGTTCTAGTTTCATTTGGAGTTAAAATTAGACACATTTTATCAGTTGGTTTAAGATAGGACAAAAGTTAAAATGATGTTCTCCTACGAGGACATATTTCTTTGGAAAAACAACTTCCTGTACAAACTCACACTTCAGGTTATTAGGTTCTACTTATCTCAAATAGCAATAAGAAATACAAAATGCACATCACACAAAAGCTCAGCTCTCAGGAGGTTAAGGAACTCCAACGATAAAAGTTCAAAAGTCTATTATTAGCTGGTTGTGACAGACTGTCAAATGCATATTTTAGTGCCAGCCATCAACAGCACAGAGGGCTCATACAGAGATTAGAATGTAACATGCAAGAAGCACCAACATAAAAATTGGATTATGTCTCATCGGCTGTTGTGGAAGGAATGAAGTATAACAGATTACAACCATACATGCTCCTGTGCATGTATGCCAGCCATCAACAGCACAAAGGGCTCATGTAAAGATTATTTTGGGTAATTTATTTAACCAATAATAACACAATAAACACATGTTAAAAATGTTACTATATATCTATTATGTTTTACAACAAGAAGGTCCCTTCATGCACCTTTTAAAAGGACTGACTTTGTCACCTGCCTTCATCTAGAGATTCCGATTCAAGATTCCGGTTCACGAATGCACACGCGTCTTTCGTCGGCTCTCGATTCCTGACGTTTTTTCGAGCATTTTTTTATATATTCTTATATTAAACAGCACATATTCTGCTACAGAGAGAGCTGAACATGGCACCTAAGGCTGAACTTGCAGAACTTAAAGCGGCATTGGCAGATATCCAAGCCAAACAAGTGGACATCCAAGCCAAGCTAACTCCATTGCTGGCTATAGAGGCCAAGCTAACACCTCTGCTGGCACTCGTGCAGGAATTCCGACAAGAAAAAGTACGAAATGAACAACAGGATAATCGGCTTGACCTCATGGATAGAAGACAGAACGACGCGGATCAACAACTAAGAATGAATAATATCATTCTTACGGGATTTCAACTCAAACCAAGAGCTAAGTCTTGTGCAGCTAACGTTAGCACAGATGCTAATGGAGCCCATATGGCAACAGCCGAAACATTTGAAGCCCAAGTCGGATCATTCCTCACTTCCAAAGAGATTTCCTTGGATTTGAATGAAATTGAGATCTGCCACCCACTTCCCAAGAGAAAGGAGTCAGATAAACCAGCGAGCTTCATCAGGCTTGTGAATCAAAAGCACAAAATTGCTCTGATGAAGCAAAGAAAACTGCTAAAAGGGTCCGAGGTTTTCATTAATCATCAATTATCGAAACATAACACATTGTTGGCTAAGCATGCTCGACTCCTGAAGCGGAAAAAACAGATCCAGAGCACTGGGTGTTGAATTCCAGGATCTATGTGAAACCATTCGGTCCACCTGACTTGACCAAGGCTGTGATCATCACCAACATGAAAGACTTTGAGAAGTGTGTGGTCACAGACGTCTGAACCTTTATTTGAATCGAAATAAGAATCAAAAATGATTTCAAGAAAATATGGCGCCCGGGATTTACCACTAACTCTGATCAACTTTGACCTGATTTTCAGCAGTGATTTCTGCCCTGCAGACAACACAAAGTCTGCAGTCATAACAACGATGAGAACTCTATAAACTCTGTTCTAACCTGAAGGACGGCTGTTAATCAGGCAGCAGAACGCAGGAATACCGTCCTGGCCAATTGCATGAATCATATCACTTGACATAGTTACCTGAAATGTGATTAATGTCAAAGGATCTACTAATGAAACAACCTGCACTTATTGATTTTCTACATCTGATTAAAGTAAATGATCTTTCAGACACAAATAGTTTATTGTTGCCTCTTTCTATACTTGATCTGAAGAAAAGACTTGTCTGATGAAAATAGCCAGCATCTACTTCATATTTAATGATTTTGATCTTTTTGTTTTCTTTTGTCTTTGTTTATCTTAACTTTTTTCTGTAATTACTATTATTGTTTTTATTATCATTTATTCACATCACTGATTTTTTTATGATGAAACTATTCTTAAAAAGAAAAAAATAAAATATTACTATTTTTCTTCATCATTATTCTCTATTATTAAATATTTTTGCATATGCTCCAACCAAATCTAAAACAGTGTTCTACTTACGTGCAAAGCCGTATGACTTATTGTTACTCAAGGATGTTTAAATACCTGTATTACTGTCATTACAGTATAAGTACCTGATTATTAGTTATGAACCGGTTGATATCTAATGTAAAGTAAATGGTATGGTTGAGTTGGGGTGGGATTATATAAGTTTGCTTCCTCCCACTCCATTTCAAGCGGTCAATTTTCTGATGTCTAGTTATCCTATGTTTGACATGACTACTGATGCAAATCTTTGTGGGTTTTGATTGTTTCACATGTCTTGTATATCTTGTCTGCTTGAAATAAACCATTTCAAATCAAATCAAAATCTATCTGCATTTAAAGACCCACTCCAATAAAAATTGTGTTTTTGTTACCACTTTTTTGTGATCTTAGTGGTTTTCTGATGATGGAGGGCATGTGCAAAAAAAAAAAAAAAAACCCTCAAAATTGCATTTCTAAGTATTTCTTTGTTCAAATGGTTGTGAATCAGGAGCAAAAATGAAAAAATGCAGTTTGAAAAAGAACGTGATGCCAATGGTCCCGCCCACAACTCAGAGGTGATATCCTAACAAACTTCTACCGCTCTGCAGAATCTATGTCCAAGAAAGTGTCACAGGTTTTTTTGATTTTGACTAAAAATGTCAGAATCGTAGTTATATAAAAAAAAAAAAAAAAAAGAAAACTGGGAACGCTTTTAGAATTGATCAAAAGATGATTGAAGGTAAAACTTTATGGAAAGGTTAAAAACAATAAGAATAAAAAAGCTTAAATACCCGCCATGTAAGTGACTTACTCTAGCAATAACATTGAGGGTAAAAATGTCCACAGTTAGAATAGTTTTTTTCTGTTGTGAAATTAGGAGGAATGGGCCATTGGCTAAATACTGGACGGTGTCCCGCCCCTCCCCACGCTCCAAACAGAAAGTAGCCGTTGGCTCCAAGGAGACAAAATCCCAAACTTAATCCCATTTTTATGATTTTTTTTTTTTTTTATTGCAAGCTATTCAAGTTATAAACTGACCAATCTGATACATCAATGAAAATATGTAGTGCCCACTGACCCCAACATTGAACGTCCAAAGCAATCTCAGTCGGAGTCAACCATTTTCTATGAGTGATGTCACACTCACTTGGTCCAGTTGTCTTAAACAGTCAATAATGAGGGCAGACAGGCCTCCTAGTGTTTTTTTTTACCTGATGATTGATTTTCTTTTTAACGTGTTTCCAACCGGAAGTTGGAAATCTGCTCTTTGGTCAAAACCTTGATAAAGCTGTGCTCATGGAGAACTAAGCTTGTGGGACGATAATCAGTTAGAACAACCAGAGTAGTACAAAAGTAGAGTGTATTAGAAAACCCATTGTCTGTAAATGTAGCAGATGTCAAGTGTTTTGCATTAGTGGCCATGGGCTTTGTCTTCATAAAAGTTCCTCAATACAACAGTTGATGAAGATACATAAATGCTGTGTAGGAGCCCTAAGAAAGAGCCGATTTGCCAGCTGTTTTGTTGCTTTTTGTGTATTTCCCTCCACAACCCCCTCGTCTCTTCCATCCCCATTCCTTATTAATGACCCAGATGTGGCAGCAGCTCACAGGGAGCTCATTACTCCAAAGACAACACAAACCAGTTGTTTCCATGGGAGGTGCTTTCATGTAATATGTAACCGAAGCAGAGAGCAGCTTCCAAAACCAACAACCCTCTTAGTTTAACAGTTCATGTTCCGTGTCTGATTACCTGTGAAGGAGGAAGAGAAGGCGCTCGGTTCTTGCATTATGTAACCTCTTGGGGTGACTCTGTGTGACAGTTACTGTCCTTTAGCTTCTGGGAGAGAAAAAAAGAAATGAGAAGGAAGAAGATGGGAAGAGAAGAGCGATGGAATCTAAAGGTGGAGGAGGTGAGGTGTCGGGATTAAACCGAGGATGAACAGGGGGGGAAAGAGGACAGGAGAGGAAAATGTCTATGGTAGATGGGATTTTTTGAAGTAGACGGTGTCAGGACGGTGAGTGTAGGAGGAAAAAAACCAAATAGCAGAGAAGTTGGACGAGTAGGTTAGAGGAAGGAATGCAGCGGGGAGCTGAAGGAGAACGGGGTGAGGAAGGAAAAGTGGATTCAAACCACGAAGAAATGGAGGTGGACATACTGGGTTTTGATCAAAACGTAGGAAAGGTCAGAGGGAAAAGCAGTGGAGAAGGATAAAGAGATGGATGGAGGGAAGAAGAAATGGATTTTAATGAAACATAAACACACAGACACGTGTGGCACAGATGCTGCTAAAAACTTATGTTTCCGTCACAAATGCAACTGCAGCACCTTCAGGAGTTTATGCCCGATTTCTTTGAAAATCGTTGGTGTGGTCATGAATGTAGACGGCAGCACTGAGAATTACCCACTTTCTATATACCCCCGGAGCACCAGGTGGCTAGCGGCCGAAAGCCAGAGAGAGTTACACATCGTTCAGTCAGAGCTGCTGGTGGCCTGCGATCGTCCGGCCGTCACCAGCCTGTGGTGATGTAATGGCCTCATCCCTGCCTGTCACTGGACTTCCACCACAAAACCTTGAAATGTGCCTGGTTGGCCACTGACTGATGTCGACTTTTAGAGATTTTTGTTAAAGCTTGTAAAAATGCGACCGCCACCTCATTTAAAAAACGTGTATTTAGGTTTCCATGCAGTGACATTTTGAGATATGTGACCGTAGTCTTAACTGTATGCTAAGAAACAACGTTAATGTTGCACAGCCACTCTGTCAGTCCTTCAGATTTATAGCTCTGGACCTCATAGGTCATCAATAGCAGTTCAATTTATTATATAAATTTACTGACAAAACTATAAACCTCAGTGCACAAATGTGTTGTCTTATTAGTCCATGTGATAAATATTAAGCAACCTGTGAGGTTCTGGATGTTTTTTGTTGCCAATTCTGCTACAAAAAAGATCTGTTTTGCATCCCACATACCTCGTGTGCAAATGTGCACATCTTTTTAGCTCATTTGCTTTCTATAAACACTGATGTTTGCAATAAATTTGTCTGCACACATTTGCACCTGGTTTACGCATCTTTTTCATGCACACATTTAGGCCTCACACCTGGAAAAGGCATTGCTCACAAGCTCACTCAGAAAGTGAAATAATGGAATGTGGTGTTTGCATGCGCCCACGAGGACAGTCAACGTTTCCATTCTCACACAGATAGTATGGGTTTTTGTGTCCATCCCAGCTTCAAGATCTGCACACGTTTAATGAGAACTGTGCCTTAGGAGGATCTGATGCTTCTCTGGATCGGTGTTTTTCGTCATTAAATCAGAAGAAAAAAAAAGGTTTCCATTGTTTGTACATTCTCTCCTGCCTTTCTGGAAGATGATACACGCAAAAGTCCAGTATGACTGAGTGTGTGCTGTGCATGTTACATGTCAGAACTGCTGCTTTCACCAGGGCTCATGGCAGATGTCACACATGCTCTCCACTATGTTGTGACATGTGACCACATTCATTGCACAGGTTTCTGAGTACTTGCTGACATGCGGAAAACTTACCATAGAGTGTGTGTCTGCGCGTGTGTGTCATAACAGGAAAACTCAGATTTCAATTTGTCTGTAAGCACAGTTCTGAAGAAAGTCATTTTGTCGCCGTATGAGGGATGGAGTTTTGAGACCCTCTGGTCTTATATACCTTTACAAAGGCAAAATGTTTCCTTTTTTTAGATTAAAAACGGATCTCTCAAGATTTCCCTCTTCAGCGTGTCGTTTGTGGAGATGGCGCGCCCCCAATTGCTCTAGTGTCTTTTAATTGGCTTATTTTCAGAGATGTCTCTCAGCAATTTAAAGCAGACAGCACTGGAGGGGATTTCCAAACACACTGACTGCTTCTGCGGAATCAGAAAACTTGCTTTTTGGGAATTGCAAATGTGTTTACACGTCTGCTGATTTTGTTTACTTGTGATTAAATGTTCTGTCTTTGAAAAATCACGTTTTTTTCTACAAACCTTAAAGTCCCACACTAATAAAATATGTGTTTTTAACATGTTGTGGCATTTTTCTGTTAATGGAAGACACATTTAAAGAAATTAAAAGCTCAAATTGTATTTGAATGGATTTCTTTATTCAAATTGTTGTGAATCAGGAGCAGCTGAATAGAATTCTGGTTGAAAAAGAGCTTACTGATATGAAGAAAATACGCTGGGTAGGCCACAAGCAGAAAGACAGAGAAGGAAGGAAAAGGGGGGATGGGGTTGCTCTGTGCCAGCAATCTCGCCCACAAATCAGAGGTAAAAATGTAGGACTTTCAGCAAATAAATGCTAAAACCACCTAACTGTACTGACTTAAAAAACTCAAGAGGGCAATGCTGGAGCCATCCAGCCGTACAGTTTTGAGCCAAATGCCAGCTAGGATGGAAACAACACACGAAGACGGTCATGGATCTAGTCGTCTACAAGTGAATGTATCAGAATAGAGCAGAGCAGGGAGCTTATGACCAACCGATTGTGAATTTGACTTAACAACTCCAAGCGATTTTAGACCGCATTTTTTCATCTGCTCCTGATTCACTACGATTTGAATAAAGAAATACTCTAAAATCCAATTTTAAGCTCAATGTTCTTTTTACATGTATTCCATCATGAGAAAAATGCTACAAGAATATGTTAAAAACACTCTTTAGTGAGAGCCATTAAATCTACATCTCCATTGTTTCGTTACAGAAGATTTTGTTGTTTTCACAGAGGTTGCATTTTTTTTTTTTTGTAGCCTGTCTATGTGAAGCACATTTATAAAATACTTTGACGGTAAAGATGCAAAAAAAAAACTAAAAAACAATCCGGATACTTGACTTTTTAACTCAAACCAACTGTTTTGCTATGGTGTTGGTCTATGTCACAATAAAAGCAGTAATCAGAAGGCTTTGTGCCAAAAAAAAGATCCGGTTTGTCAAAGGATTTATACAAAGAAAATATATATATACTTTTTTAAAAAAGTACTTTGTTTGTTTCAGAAAAATACTTTGTCGCAGTAACAAAGAAATCTCTTTTTTATAATATTTAAAGAAATCTAAAGTTTTTATTCATCTGTAAATTATTTTGTAAGCATCTATTTTTAATGAGGCCCTCCTACCAGTTTATGGAAGATGGAACCTCAAAGACAAACGGGGGGAAACCACAAAGTGAAAATCTCCCCAGAGCTTGATAAAAAGGAAAGGAGACAGATCCCACTTATTCCCCTACTTGACCTTTCCCTTCTGCTTCTCGTTCACTGTCTCTGTTGCACATACATCAAATGTGCTGCATGGCCACACATTACAGGCTAAAGAATCTGAAGGTGCGGATGATCCCTGCTCGCACAGCCCTCAAAGATGTAGGCGTTTGGATGCAGTTGTTAAGCTGCCAGCTGTTTTTTTGGGGGCTGCCAGGTTGTCACAGCTGGCTGAGCTTGTTAACAGCTGTGACCCACACCAGCAATTCCTCTGTCGCTGATTCATCTGGCTTTCACGAGGTTCATAGGATTTGCTAGTAAACTTACAAGCAGCTTCTACCAGCCGCCACATCCCAAACAATACTGCTGCCACATCTTGAGCCACATCTGTGGAACTTTGATTGATCGATTAATTAGTTTTAATCTGCAGAATTGAAATAAATTCCAGAACATTTTCAGGTCAGCTCTGGTTACCAGGCATTACCGGTGATGCCTTTTTTTGCTGCTTTGATTTCTTGCTCAAATGTAAATTTACCGAGTAACATGCTTCTGTTTGTAGCCCATCTTTTGTCTTTACATGTGGGAATAAACCCTTCTTTTACTCTAAAGTAAATGCCTTGACAGCTTTATTAATGTATTTTGGAGGTTTAACCCTTTAAAACCAAAAATGTTGTCAGCGACAAAGCAACACATGCTGCAAGTTTATAAGCGAACTCGACCATTCATGTAATTAATGTTAATTAGGCAACCGGCTGATTCTGATGCGGAGAAAAGCATTTTTTTGTATTGGCTTTACGTTGATATGCAACTTATTAAGTTATAATGCACAGCCAGAGAAAAGATTCTCTTCGACAGAACCAACAGATTTACATTGATTATGTTTAAGTGTTGCACAGACTGACTGTATAATAAAACTGGAATGGACTGAGTAGTGTGTGACCTCACCCACAGAAAAAGCCTTGCCGCCTGCCTCAGCGAAATGAACCCAATTCAGTTGCCATTTTTCCGCGATACGGACGTTGCGTTATTGGAGCCGGTTGACAGGGATTGGCCCATGTCTGAGTTACCGTTTCCATGGCAACTGCTGTCGCCAATCATGAGTAAACTTGTTCAAAGTCCCATCCCTTCCATCGAAAGTGGCTCGGGGGAATTTGTCAATCAAACGTTCGAGGTGGGGGCCAGTGGGGACCACATGCTTTTACTGAGGCTTCTGATTGGTCAGCAGGTCCTTCCTATTTGGAATGCAAGGGGGGGAAAGGTTACTCAGTCCAGTTCTCTATCTACAGTCAATGGTTGCAGATCCTCACAAGGCTGCTTTTCTCTGAGTTCACTAGAATCACATTAATTGCACAAACGGGTGATGATTTACAGTAGTCAAAAGAATGTTAAAGGGTCAAAGCCTAAGAGATTTGGATTATTCTTTCTTTTTTTAATGTTATGCCTGCTCCCCACACAAAGGGTGTATAACGGAGCTGTTTTAAAGTCAATGCTTTGAGTGGCAAATAACAAAAGCCCTGATAAAAGGATGGATGTTATTCTACTTTCTAACACACCAGCCGCTGATTGAGGATAGTTTACCTGAATGATGTGATGAGGTTGTGCTGGAGTGCCAATAGTATTATCCACCCATTCAACATTCCTGTCTGCACAGCTGAGTTCCAGAGGGGCCACGGTTCACATCCTCAGTCACAAGCGTTACTGCTATGCAGAATTTTTCTGCCTTTATCTCTCCTCCTACCCTCCCTTCCTCTCTCCTTGGCCTTGAAATAAAGATGAATGTCTCGTTATAATCGACATTGTTGCCAATGAATCATTTAGCAGTGTTAGTCCAAGATCCCTGATTCCAGGTCACTGCCTCTCACCACACACCCCACTGCCAGCAGGGTTTATCCCGGTTTGGCCTGCCTGCAGCAGACTCTCTGCTGCTTCTGCCAGCAAGCAAGTCCAGAAAGCTTTTTTACATCCCAATTGTCTCCTAGGCAACAACTCCCAGTGTGTCTGAGCGTGTCTCAATTGGAGCACAGGAATTCTAACGATGGAGGGAATATCTGGTTGGGTGCAGACATTGACCCCTTAGCCAGTTTGAGGTCAGAGTTTTGCTTTTGGGTAACTCTGATTTTTACGGTATCAGCCTGTTGCTGATCCTCGTTGACGTAATGTTGATCAGCTCTATCTGAGCTCCGGGAAGGTGAATGGTTTTGCGTGACTGTTCAAAACAGGGCATCACTAGACGTGCATGCACTTGTTTTTATTGAAGTACTCTTTCACAGTGACTGCGCTTTACTGCAAGACAGATATTCTCATGGGAGGCTTTCTATTTTCTGCTTTATATGTTTCACTCTTCATCTGTCATTGGTTATAGCCACTCAGAAAACATACGATTATTAACAGTTAAAACATATCACATCTGTGAATAGCGAAATATAAATATTATTCATGTGTATTATTTTATACATTAGTTTTGGGAGCATTTATTGCGTTTAATACTATTAGCAAAACAAGTAAAGTCACCAGTTGCAAGTCTTTATCAATATGACGCCATTTAGGTATCAGTGTGTGTGTGTGCGTGTGGGTGTGTGCATGTGTGCATTTCTGGCTAATGCATTGCAGGGTAGCAGCCAGCAAAAGTAGGTCAGAAAAGAAGGGCTTCCTGGAAGACCACGTGAACTTGTCACCTTGAATCGTGTTAGTCAGCTGAAGGAGGAGCGAGAGAGCCATGACAGGATCGAGGTCCAAAAAGATGTGAAGAACAGAGGCGGAGAAGAACCAGACAGAAAAAAAAGTATTAAAGTATTACCGAAGAAAGTGCGAAATGACTGAAACGCAGTTAAACCGGCATCGTCAAGTATGAGAGATCAAATAGAATGTAGATGACAAAACTACATGTAAAGTGCAAGTATTTTTTTAATTTGTGGCCCAGAAATGATGCTAAAGGATTTTACCATGGCCTCACACTGTGGACTTTTGTCTTTACTTGTTGAAACTTTCTATTAAAATTTATCTCAAACCTTTCAGTCCATATGTGCGTAGACAAAATTGGAAATGGTTCTGAAATCAAATATTTTTTCCAATGCGAAAAATAGTATGTGAATCTTTAGCTGCACTTACACGGACCGGCACAAGTAGAATAAAAACCTGACAAGAAAAAAATGCTTCATGAAAACACGCCATTCGGAATACTCTAACCTGATCAGAACCTTCGGATCAAACTTTGCCTCTGATTGAGATGGCTGGGTTAAGCCGATTGTTGATCTGATCACTAAATAGCTAAAAGGATCATAAATAAAATCATTTTAAAGCTGCTGCAATAAAACAAAGGCACCAAAACACACCGATCCAATTCTATCACTGCCTGAAATGAGCTCTTAGCCATGAAGATTGTACTGCAAAAACAAATTCACAAAGGTTAAGATTTTCTCTCTAGAAATGTTCCAAATGCCACAAAGGTAGTTATCATACCACATCTGTATTTGGTATCCAAAATGCATCAAGATTAGGATTTTGAAGGAAGAAAAAGGTGTTTTTTGGTGTCAAAAATGTCAAATAAAAAGGAAAAAGTATCTCATTCACTTCTTTATCCTCTCAACTATCTGATGAACCATCAGTCCCTTTAGATCCTCTCATTCATTTGTCACCCGTCTGCTCGAATGGAGGAAAACACATTTGCACGATACACTTGAACTTTACAGGGAGAAGTTGTCCTGCCCAGTAAGAGGAGTGTGTGCATCACTTTCTTGTATTTCATTTAGTTACAAACACGATAAATCCATTACCATGAAGGTCAATGAGTAACAGACATGCTGTGCAAGAAAGCTTCAACTTTGCAGTTTGGATTTGGAGGAAAAAAAAGCATCAAAACCTTAAAAAAAAAACTCTTTTGGTTTTCAGATGTTTCAAACTAGATATAATATATACATATATACTTTATAAAACTTGGAACATTAACTTGCTTTCTGTTAATTAAACCTCAATGTTGTCTGAAACGATCTTCATCAAAGCTTTATTTTTTATTGTCTAATTTGCTCGTTCTATGTTTTTTTTTTTTTTTGTTTTTCTGTTATTTCCTTTTTATTTTTGTAATCTTGTGCTTCATGCTTTTGTGCAGCCAATTGAAACAAAACGAAAACGCAGCTAAAGGACAAAAAAAGCAACTCTCATGTGTGAGTAATGTTCTGAAAAAATAAAGAAGGCAAATGATGAGTGCCGTCTGATCCTTGCTATTCTCATGTTCTTAACAGTGTCATGCCGCACAAATGAACACTACGATGAATTGCGTTTCAGAAGCATCTGAGAAGTGCTTTTCACATATTTAACTCTGGATTTAAAAAAAATGTGACCTTAGAGAAACTAACATTTCTGCTCTGTGGTCTTTAAAACTAACCAGAACAGCAGTAAAGTGACAGTGAGCTGTGTCTATGTTTGTATCCATGTCCATGAACCAGAACTGCATGAAAAATTCAGGAAACTCTGAATCGAATCAAAAAATGGGTTGAAAATGTCTCTTTCATATTTGCTGAATTCACATAGATTATTTGAGTCCCGTTGGCCTGAGGTGACTCAAGATACCAAAAATAGCCATCGGGTCTTCAAAATAAAAGTCTGCTCTCTTACAGGACAGATGATGCAGCTGCAGAAGAAATCAACTGTTGAACTTCGAGGAGGTCTTGTATTATTAGACAGCTCATGTCAGAGCAAAAACAAAAAGTTCCTATTTCTTACACCAAAAAAAAAAAAGAAAACAATGACAGGGGTGTAGAAAAAGTATTTATCAGTCACTCATTCTGTAATTTTTCCTGTGTTTAACTGCCCGTCTAATGGTAAAGCAAATTCATTAAATATTACCAGCAAAACACCAATATTACCAGCAAAACACCAATGTCAGCATCTACTGTGAAGAGGCGATGTCAAGATGCTGCCTTCAGGGCAGAGTGGTAAAAAAAAGTCATTTCTGAGACTGGCTAAAAAAAGAAAAGGATTAATATTGACAAAAACACAGACATTGGACAGAGGAAGATTGGAAAAAAGTTTTATGAACGGATGAATAGAAGTTTGACGTGTTTGGATCAGACAGAAGAACAACTGAAAAGATGCTGGAACAGTGAGTGACAAGCAAGGTGATGGGCTGGGGTTCCTTTAATGCTGGCAAAATGGGAGGAAGGCTGTCAGTTCATTTTGCAAAGCTATGTCATACTCTGTAACAGCACCTGATTAGAGCCAATTACATCCTACAACAGGACACTGACCCAAAGCACACCTCCGAATTGTGCAAGAACTAATTTGAGAAGAAGCTGGCAGCAGGTATTCTATCTGTAATGGAGTAGCCAGTGCAGTCACCAGATCGGAACCCACTTGAGCTTTGTAGGAGCAGCTTGACCGTATGCTGGGATAGAAGTGCCCATCCAGCCAATCCAACCTGTGGGCAGGGGCTTCTAAAACAGTCAAGTCAAATTTCTACAGATTACTCAAATAAATGTCATTATTTATAACATTGTCAACGTCTTGAATACATTTTCTATTTGTTAGACAACTCATTTGGTAGACAAAAGTGTTACAAATTGTCTGGATGACCCCAAACTTTTGAACAATAGGAAATCATGCGTGTTGACTAGATAATAAGGCTGAAACTGAACTGAAATTAGCTTGCTTGCACAGAGCTAAATATGGCCTCATTGAGTGTTCAAGCTCAGGCCGACATTTTGTTGTGTCCAGCAAGTACCGAGTGTCATCTGAATCAATAAGACAGAACCTGTTCTTCCCATTAGTGATGCAGTGCATGTGTGATCCCTAATTAGCCTCCATTACACTAGATAAAAGATGTGCAGAGAGGAAAGCATCAAAATTTAATGAGCCTCTTGTAGCTGCAGTGAACATTTTCAGCGTTTTCAAGGGCCGCGTCTGACTCTCTTCCTCTTAGTCTTGCACACTGGGATGCTACAGAGACTTTCAGATGAGAGTGGGTCAAGGGAAAACACAGTCCCTTTAAGATGGATGATTGTTTCTGGCTGCGTGCCACTCGTTGCATATTTAAACATTAGGGGAATGTGTAGAATGAGCACTGTATTTTCCCCCCTACAGGGAGAACCGGATTATAAGGCACACCATAATGGTCTATTTTCAAACTTATGTCAGATCTAAGGCGTACCCGAACTAAAAGACACATTAACAAGACAAGAGAGTCAGAGATAAGTCAGTCAGATTTTATTAACTGTAGTCACGGTAACTCTTATTCTTGTTTGTGGCACATTACACGTTAGCTATGTTAGCATATTCACACTTCCTGCAATTCCCAAAATAGACGGCAGCACTTCAAAATAAAAATAAAGATACAGCTAAAACAAATGTTACTGTGACTATGCTAACTCAAAACCTCGTTACAATCAGGTAAAAATAACATAGTGTGATGCTGCTACATGCTAAGCGCATTAGCATATTTATGATGAACAACCAACCTTAATTTCAATTCGTAAAAAACCCCGTCTGACGTTTTAAAAGTGACGTGTAGTTCTCAAAATCATTTCGACATCACCAAGAACAACCGTAATTAATTCAGTTATGCAGAATGGCGCACTGTTGTTCTTTTGAAAAAAATAAAGGTTTTTAAAAGCCCTTATCGTGTGGGAAATTTTGTAGAGACAAAATATTTCTGTGATTTTGGTCTTTTATGTCCATTTTAAATGGGATTTTAAACAAAGGTAAACATGAAAGCTTGAAGAGACTTATTAATATCATTCTGAGGGGAAGAAAATGAACAACTAGGAGTTGGGTAAGTGTGGTCAAAGCCAAGACTATAATTTATTTAAGGTGTTTTTTTGAAAGTACCCAAGTATTAGTAAATAAGTTGAACACTTTAAGAAGAAATATAGGGGCAAAACTAACATATTAGTGGATACTGGGGTGGAAAATTATTTAATAATTAGAAGAATTTAATGATTTCCAATATGATTTTTTTTTATCTACTTCTGATCTTGAGGCAGCTTGAAGTTAAAGGCTTGATTCTGTAATGGAAATCAATGCGTGCTCTCAGCAACACCAAATGAAAACCAATGTAAACAATTTACAGCAGAACATCACTGCAAAATCTGAGCTTTAACCAAAATAAAAGACACAAAAACAGCTAAAATACCCCTAGTTTCCCAGGACACATGTGCACTGACGTGAATAAACCGTCTGTATTTGTTTGCCGCCTCTTTTAAGGGCCGACAAAGACTGTTTTCATGTACTTCCACGGTCCGTTCCTGAATAAGCTTATATTTAGGGGAGGACATGTGAGATAAAGCGATTTTATTCAAAACATTCCTGCATACACACCTTACTTCCAATAACAGCATGCACTGGAGGAGATATGGGAGTACTCACTGTATTTTCTGTCAGTTTATCATCTGAATATACAGAACCAAGTTATGTGTCAGTTTACTGGCTCTTTCATTCAGCTGAGTTACTCAAATACATTCTGCAGAAATGTTCTCTGAAGTCTGTCTTTTGATCCCTGTGAACTTTTCTCCTGGGAGACCTGGACATGGACAGAAGGAAAAAAAACTTCCTCTTGCAGAAAATGTGTTGGTTTTGACTAAGAATCTCATTAAAATACCCATTTATAACATGATCAAACTAGACAGATTGACAAGTTTGTCATGTCATCATCTGCTGTCAAGAGTGTAGTTTTGAATATTATGTATTTATTTTTATTTATTTATTATTTAGAATATTTCTTTACCCAAAGTTGTGTTCATTTAGATTTCTTCCCTTTTTTTAAACATATACTCATGGTAATGTAAATGTTGTCAAATTCAACAACAAAATAGCACTAATATCAAACTCCATCTTCTATTTTCGATATTTAAAGCAAGAAAACTACTAAATGTTGCAGTTTCTCAAAAGACCTCTGAAGGCAGGTAGCAAAAGTAGGCAACTTCCATTTAACCCCTGTAATGTATTTTAAATTTAGTACCCCCAGAAAAGTAACTTACTCACATTGTAATTTTTAAAATCTGTTCAACATTGTTTTTTCTCTCTATGACACATCAAGGTCACCCCAGAGGATCTGGAGAAGGAAGTGGCCAGTGAGAGGGAAGTCTGGCCATCTTTGCTGAGATTGCTGACCCCGCGACTCGGTCCTGGATGAGTGGAAGAAAATGGATGGATGGATATTTTGCATTTTTTAAAATTGTGCATTGCTATAATAAAAGTGATGTTAAGTTTAACTAATGTGTTTGTGGTTAAACACAGACCTGCAAGCAAGAATAAAATATTCGAAGAGCAAGGTATAAAAAACAAAAAAATATGCTGAAACAGAAAACATCAAAATGAGCAACTACGGCAATCCTCCCAGACAGAAGAGTGACTAACTGAAGCAGTAAACTTTGGTGACTGGGACCGAAAGAAAACAGAAGACAGAACAGAGCCGAATTTCCTCTAAAAATATAAAGAAAACTACATTTAAAAAGGAATTGTCCCCAAAATTCACCTGTAAACTTTATTTCTTTACTGTGAATTGTAAATTACAAAAGAATGTAAATTATTACAAACTGTGTAAATTATGTTCCCAAAGCTGACAGAATACTTTAAAGCACAGACTGTTTCTGCCGACTTTTTCTCAGAATGAATCTGACGTTCATCTGGATGTATCGTCATAATAACGTTTTATTCAAAAGGAAATTCATTTACGGGATCATTCATGATGTTTGCTGTAGCAGCCTCAGTTTATGAAGCTTCGTGAAAAACATCAAATCATTTCAGAGTGAA
Organism: Oryzias celebensis; assembly: GCA_014656515.1. Classification (NCBI taxonomy): domain Eukaryota; kingdom Metazoa; phylum Chordata; class Actinopteri; order Beloniformes; family Adrianichthyidae; genus Oryzias; species Oryzias celebensis. The sequence goes on along the minus strand of BNCR01000017.1, from coordinate 10,149,151 downwards.
AACATCATAGAAGTAGCTTTTTTTTTAAAAGAAATCTTGCTGTTGTAAAAAAGGAAAACCTAATTATTTAGCTTTTTTTAGTCTGTCTAAAAACAAACAGCCTGTTTCCAACAGTGAGGGGTTTGCTGTGGAGATTTCTGCAGCTTCTGAGTGTCTGCTAAATGCCCACACAGAGCAACGCTCACACTTCAGACAGACAGAGTGTCTGCCTCCTGGGTCACTAATGGACGCAGAGAACAGCAAAGATCAATACAAGCATGCACACAGCTGCTCGGAGGAGTGACAGCGGGGGCCTTCCAACTGAAACGCAGTAATGAACCTCGCTTCTGGCTTCAGTTTGTTAGACCGCCCATCCGCTGCAGCTTCAGTGGGGCAGCCACGGAAACGTGACACCCAAATGGGCACCAACACTCTTGCAGCGTGTTGTCTCCAAAGAATTGCTTTTTTTTGTCTGGTAATCCTTCAAAGCGGGCAGCTCTCAAGCTCTAACCTTTGCTTCACATCTTCCTCTAGCTCTAGAGAGGCCAGACGCCAAGGACAAGAACGAGGCTTTAGTCCATAAATAGTCCCAGACTGAATGTTTGGCTGTTGAATCAGTTAAAGGGAATTCATTTTGGATTGATTCCATTCGGCAAGACGCTTGGAGATCACACACTTTAAGGTCAGCTCTGCAGCCTGCAAAGGGATATTACTTTTTTTTTCAACATCCGTGATTACTTATTGGTCGTACCTAAAAGTAAAAGTCAGACAACACTCAATTGTATTCACAGCTGCAACGTTCTTTTGAGCATCTTTTAAAGAGCCGCTCTGATACAAACTGTGTTTTCAACGTGTTCTTTCTGATGAGTGAGGACACATGTAAAAACAATTAAACTTAAAATTGCGTTTTTGAGGATTTCTTCAATCAAATTGTTGTGAAAAGCTTATTTGACAAGGAACACACACTGGGTGGGCCGCAAAATCCCTGCTCTGCTCCATTCTTGTAGACAATTAGATCCATGTACTTCGTTTTCCTCGTCCGATGGCATATGGCTCACAAGTGAATGCCTGGATAGCTCCAATATTGACCACCATTTTCCTTCCACCGCTAGGTGGGGGTGTGAGGGGCTGTAAGGGGCTGGAAAAATAGTGTCTTCAAATTCGGACGACACTCCCACTCGATGACGTCACCAACAGTCGCCGGTCAGCTACGTTAGCGCGGAGCTACCGACGCTCAGGAACGCTTAACAACGTTGGTTCTAAAACTTTAAAAAGGTCGGGCTAAACAAAAAGTCATTGCTTACATTTAAATGTAAACGTCTGAGCTTTCAAGGCACACCCATGTGAAGAAATGATTCTCCTCCATGGCAAAGCATGACGCGGTTTACCCTCACAAGCAGAGGACTTTGTATCCCTCCGCCGCGAGGGTTAGCTCTTAAAACACAATTTCAGACAATGTTCACCTTCAAATGCCCCTACAATAAGAGGGGTAGGGAGAAGCTGGAGTGTAGAGGAAGAATTTGGATTTAGCCCATGTCCTAGAAAACGACACAGGTTTTCTTTTTTTATTTTAGCTAAAAATTTCACAATCATAATTAAAGGACCACTAGGAACACTAGATCAAAGATGATCAGAGTGCGACTTTACAGTTCATGGCGCCGTTGAGTGCCCTGTGTTATAAGTTTAGCATAAACTGGTTTGGGCTTAGATCAAGACACAAAACACTTGTGCAGTTACTTATTTTCCAACAGCAACAAAGCAAAAAAAGTGGCAGATGTTGCTGCTGTGGCACACGAGCGGAGCAGTCACGCTCTGATCAAGAGATCACATGTTTTAAGGTAAGCTCCTGTAGCCTGCAAAGCAGGTTTGGCTCCTGCTCTGCCTGCTGAGTGGACTGTTGACTAACTTCTTTTTCTTAGGTGTTCTGGCGCAAAAAAATGGTTCTGACCACATTTTCAACTGTAAATTCCAAGTAAAAGCACAGCTACACAGTAACTTCTTGACATGAAGTGTGTTTTATAGATGTGCTGAGTTTTTTCAGTGTTTCAACTCAGAGGGAATCAGAAACATCGACTGTATGAGAACTGATCAGAGCGAGTGTGATGTCACCCATAGAAAATGGTTTAATTCCAGCTCCAACCAAGTTGCCATGTTTCACTATAGGGACATCTCCATGTTGGAGCAAGACATCAGTGGTAAGCACCAATTGGTCCGAGCCAGACAAATAGAATGACTGAAAACAGCTGTCTATTTCTCAACAGAAGTCTATGGAATTTGGGCTTCTTGGAGTACTTCCTGTTTGGAACACGAGGGAGGAGGGGTCACGCAGTCCACTTTTCAAATACAGTCAATCAAACAGAATCAGTCACAAATACATTATTGGCAGCCATCGTCTTCCTGCAGTATTTTCAATAAATATAGTGCATTTTATCGTGGGATTTATGAGTTATTGAAGTCTCACTCTAGAAATGGATAAGCCCCCTCAGCACAGGTGGAGAGGTGAGCATTTGAACAGAAATGGCATCGGTACACGAAGAGCACAAATGAGTATCATTTGAACATGGTTTATATGTTTAGTGAATAGAAGCTATAGAGTTCATCAGGTGTTTCTGACCATTTTTGTACTTTCTGTGGAAACATTAATCATGTTTTCATGGCAGCGTTTTATGTCCCAGCCTCTCGGTTTATCTGCCATCATCAGAAGAAAGGCTGAAAGCTATTACTCCCGTTGGTTCATTTGTTCGTCTGCTGTGCACACAGCTTCAATTACAGTAACCGAAACTGCTCCTCTTTTCCAAAAGACAAACAAATCTCTGACCTAATAAATAAACTGCGAGAACAAATTCAACCTGCATTGAATAAGAGCTCGTTCTGCCTCCGCCGGAGTGTTCTGGAGGCTGCGTCGTTTGTCAGCGTCGAAGGAGCGATGACGTTAACGTGACAAAAAAAACAAGGCTTGCCTTGTAACGAGCTCAAAAGCCCAAATAGGAAATGCACAATTTAATTACAAGTCGTTTTACATCGAGAACAATTATTAGCAGCTGTTATAAGCCACACAACGCAGAAGGCAGCAAGCGATGATGGACTGGAGACGGCCTGCATTCATCTATGTCGCACACTGACACAGCGGCAAGGACACACAAACACACAAAAGACAAACCACTTGAGTCACAATAAGAGCTTTCAAAATATATTTTTTTGCAAAATAAAACATTACAGCTAAATGTATACGTGCAAGTTTTACATGAATGTAACAAACGTCCGATCAGCATTTTTTGGGGTTTTTATTGGGAAGACATTTTCAGGTTTTTTTTCATCTCAGACGCTCATTTTCACCAGCATCTCCTTAAACCAACATCTTTGTCAGCCGATTTAAAGAGTCATGAAACTGATGGTGACAGCACCGCCATAATTAGTCCATTCTGACCTACTTTAGCTCAGTCAGCTGTAAGACGTGAAGCGTCCGCTCGCATCTTTCACAATTAAAGCTCAGTGAAAAACTGGGAGGTGTCCGTGTGTCCAGTTTAACAGTTATGGACTATGTGAGGAATCCTGCCATGAAGAATGGGTAACCCCAGACTAAACCCGGGAAAAAAAATGCCTCGTTCAGGCAGAATGTATTTCCTTAGGGAAAAGTCAATTTAATAATACCTGACCAGTGAGTTTAATCCAGTCTGGAGCCAACTGTGGATAATTATTCATCCACCTCCAAGAATTGCTGGACAAACTGCTTTATGGAGCTCTTACCCGCCACTCTGTGATTTGATTTCCTTTTTTTCCACCCCTCATTCTCTTAGGCACTCTGAATAATTATATATTTGTTAAAGTGAACCTGGAAAAAAATACTTAAGTTTAAATGCTATTGAGTAAGAAATATTCAAAATGATTACAATTATGTTGGCATTTATGACAATAGGTTATTTAAAAAAAAACAGACAGATTTTAGGTCTTGATAAATATATTTAATAGACAATTTAAAAAACTGGATGAACTGAAGTAAAAAATGAAAGGATGAAATGAATTAATATCTCATCTCCTTAATTTTTGATCAGTAAATTGAAGATTTAGTTTGATTTAACCTGTAATGCAATCAAACTGCTTTTAGTTTCTACATTTCGCATCGTTTGACATTTAATCAAGAGTTAAGACCACACATCAGAAAGTTGAATAATATTCTGATTATTTTCTAACTAGCCTACCGTATTTTCTGGGCTATAAGATGCACTTAAAACGCTTCATTTTTTTCTCGAAACAACAGTGTGCCTTATAATTCAAAGCACTTTTTACGTGGATTGAACTGTGTTTTTTTTACCTGTTTCCTGGGAGTAAGTGTACTCGCCGGTTACTGATCCGTAACTGCAATCCAATGCGTCCCCACATGAGCTTATTTTCAATCACTTCCTTTTTGTCGCCAACAAAACAGTTAACAGTTAAGTAATCTGAATTTGACTAGCTTGCATAATATCTCGTTTTTTTTGCACATTTGTCGTTTCAAGATTATCAAGCTTGTAATTAATTACTAGAAAAAAAAAAGGATCAGCTCCTGATATCACTTCCCTACAGTTTAGCTTCGTTTATGCCATTTAAACAACCGATAACTTCATATTCCCACAAATTTCTCAACAATCGAGTCATTCTTTCTTTTGATTGATTTTTGATTTTTTTATATGTTGGCAACAGGGAAGAAGGAGGAAAGGGCATTTAACTCTGATGAGATGCCCACGGGCAACTGCAGCCGTTTTTGCAACCAAATTAACCGTTGTGTGTTTGTGTTTATAACGTGTCGCTCAGTGACAGTATTCGTACTCTGGGGAGTAAACTCCCATTTAACAAAGCAGAAGAAAACCTCTGCACATCCGCAGTACAGATTGGTAGACCCAGCTATGCAGTCCGTCTTCACACATGAGAGGCGAGGTCGTTTTTCGCAACTTTCCTTTTTTTCTTTTCTTTTTTGTCAACATTAGAATAAACATTTTCATTGTAAATATTTTAATGTTATACATTCATACATTTCTGTTAAACATTTCTCAACAGATACTCTGGCCAATAAGTGCCATACGATGCTTAAGAGGAAGTAGAAATACATTTGCACATGTGGGGACCAATCAGTTGGCATAACAGATCAGGTAGCGACATTAGTCACAGCAACATTTGTTTTAGCTGTATCGATCTGTTTTTTAAAGTGTCGCAAACAACATTGGGAGTTACAGGTGTTGTAAAAACACTAAAACTTCTAACACCAACAAGTTTTAGAGAGTTACTGTGAACAAAGTTAATAAAATCTGAGTGATTGACAGACTTATCTCTGACTTTTTTGGCTCACTTAAAGCGCCTTTTAGTTCAGTGTGTCTTATATATGACACAAGTGAAAAAATAGACCATTCATTGATTAGTGGGGAAAATACATTCTATGGTGAAACAAAAAACATAGATCTGATATTTTTTAGTCTGTGAATAAATAAATGAATGACACCAGAGAATCCGCCTGGGAGTCCTCTTAACCATTCCATTTATCTATAATGATAGTATAATCATGAAAAAAAGGTTCATGTATTTTGCTTCTCTCCTATTTCAATACAAGAGTGTCTTCCTCAAAAAGAGTGAAAATAGACAAAAGTAGGGGAAAAAAGCTACATAGTGTATACAAAGAACTGCAACCATGGATACAGTTGACTGGATACAGCTACCAGCTTCAACACTAAAGGTCCACTGGAGTTAAAAGACACAAATAATGGGATTAATGATCCATCAATCCAACCATCCTTTTTTTTATTATTATTATTATTTATAATTTTTAACCCATTGACAGAAATGATTTGGTTTTCTGAGTTTTGCTGAGGGATAAAGTCACCTTCACCTATTTCTTTGACCTACTTTCACTGCCGTCTTTCCTGCACCTTCCACAAGCTAAAGGTAAAAGAAATCCCATTTAAATCCCCCCCAACATGTCTGACCTTCCCACTTATACACACACACACACGCACGCACACGCATGCAGACTCACACACGCAGACCCACACACATGCACACACCCCGCATGTTGTCCTCTTTCCACCTCACTTCACCACAGAATTTGGACAGAATAGTTGAATTATTCAGTAACTACAGCTTCCAAACTCACACTTACACCTACACACACCTACACACATGCATTCACACATAATTTTTCTTCGTTTGTAGAATTTTTAGAGCATTAAAAACAGATTAGAACTAATAAACTGATGTCAAAGTCTAAATATTTTAGCTTGTTCTCTCAACTGTATCTGTTTTCCTTAACAATTTTGTTTTGCTAAATACGTTTCAGCAGATGTTGAAGGTTTTTTTTTAAGGCTGGATCTAACTTTCTGATCAAAATGAGATGTCTAGACTCAATGATGATAGATGTAATCAATCCTAAAAAGATGAGATAACATAAAAATCCAAATAAAGAATCTATCTATCTATCTATCTATCTATCTATCTATCTATCTATCTATCTATCTATCTATCTATCTATCTATCTATCTATCTATCTATCTATCTATCTATCTATCTATCTATCTATCTATCTATCTATCTATCTATCTATCTATCTATCTATCTATCTATCTATATCTATATATATATATATATAGATACATATATATATGTATACATTTGATGTTACAAAGATGGATTTGTGGACTCCAGAACTGGTTAGTTTCCAAAAAGGAAAACAGTCAACAGAGAAGCAATTAGGATCCAAACAGGCCGGATGTCAGGAAGGAGCTCCTGGACAATCTGGCCCCAGAGGCAGATGACCGCACAACCCAATAAAGGCCAGATGCAACTTTTGTTTTTGATGAAGGAAAAGGAAAACCCATCAACCCTTTAACGCAACTTCCAGGTTGAAACCTGTTGCGAAAAGCATGGCTGTGTGGGTCTGTTCTGTTGTCACAAGTAAATATAAAGAAAAAATTATTATGTTGGGAAACAATTTCAAATAATTTCCTGCCTTTTAGTCATAGATCTTCTACCATGAGCGTGAGAAAAACCATCTGTTATGCTTACAATCAAAAAAGCAGCATTTAAGATTAAAAAAAAGCTTTTATTTGAACAAAAACGCTTCTAACACTTTGGATTATTCTTAACTGTGTAGAGAAAATGTAGTTTTTTTGTCCACACCAATCAATCATTAAAACTCAAATATGAACGGTTTTGTATAAAAAATGTATCGGTTTATCCCTCAACGGAAGAACGAGGCTTGATTTCAGAGGATCTACACCGCAGACAAGAATCAATTTTATAAAGTAAAATCCATATAAAGTTTCACTTTTGAACTGCAATATGGCAAAAAAAAAACTTGTTCTGTTCTGCCTTTGTTTCATTTTTATCCATCTCCATCTATCCCCAAATGGGGGTTTTGTTACTTGACAGTAATGCTCCCTCCTCTTCTGTGTTTTTGTTATTTTGGTCTTTTTTCCTCGATCAGCTCGGTTCATCAGACAAACCCCAAACCATTGAAGCCAAAATCCAATGTACACTGCTCAGCAGGTGTCTGCACACAGACGTACGCTGTTTTCAACGCTCGGGTCCTGAGGGACAAAAACAAAATAAATATAGAAAAGATAAAACCGCTACCGCCTCAGCTTATGTGGAATTAAAGAGATTTCTGTCTTCCAGAGCAGTTTAGAGCTGAAGCTCCAGCCATCCATGACAGCGAAGCAAGTTTTAGCCTGCAGTTTATAAACAAAAGTGCACAAACAGACATAAGCCTCAAAGATGAATTTTCGCCCTCAGAAATGCGGCCCCCTTTGTTGATGAATGTTCAGGTTGCAGGAATTCACTCTGCAACTAAACATGAACCTCTTTAAGAAAGAAGTTCATTAAAGATAGATAGAAGTTTAAGACTTTTGGAATGTGGCAAGATATTTTAAAACCTTCTTTCATCTTGTTTTACCTGTTCTTTGGAGCCACTGTTTGGTCACAGACCAACCAACCACATTTGAAACAGTAGAAGGTTTTTGCAACGAGGATTTGAAGTTTTTAGACCATAATCTAAATGCCATCCATCCATTTTCCAAACCCAGTGTATCGCTTTTAGGTCACAGGGTTGCTGGGGCCTATCCCAACTGAGCTATGAAGCGGGTTTTTCTGACTGTGGAAGCAAAAAGGGGTGCCCAGATAAAACATGCACGAGGACAACATGCAAGCTCCTCACAGAAAAGAAGTAACCATTTGAAAATTTATCTTGGAGGAGAAATTTAAAAATGTGGTTTTCCCAGAATCAATCAATATTCTATTATTAATCTACAAACAAACTATAAAGATGATTATCTCTGTCATTTTTATTTCATTTTGTGTTGTAAAATAGCAAGATGGGTCTTTGTTGTTTTTATTTTATTTTACTTTTAGTTGTTAAACTGCCCTTAAAGGCACCTTTAATGTTGTTTTCAGACGTGCCGGATGTGACCAGCACGACTGAGACGTCACATTTCAATGTTGAGTCAATGTAAAGACGCGCTCTGGCGCAGTGCGGCAATCAGGGACTCAGTTATGGGCAAGTGATGTTTTTAGTGACTAGATCAAAGAGTAGAGAAATGACTTCAAAATGACCACGTGACGCGAGGGTTTTTTCCTGAACTTTCATCCGTTTTCTTAACCCACTGGGGCTGTGGGGTTGCTGGAGACTCTCCAGTTACTGTTAGGTAAACAAGATACACCCGGGCATGTCGCCAGCCCGTCACAGAACAGAAGCGAAAGTGCCTGCTAAGCTAGCCAGCCGTCACAGCATAGCAAACTCCACCGCACAAGGTCCGGCAGAGCAAGCGATTGTGACAGGGGCTTACGAGACACTCTTCTGCCTGGCTCCACCGGTGGAACTCCACTAGCTGCGAGCTATCCCCACTATGCAGGCCCGCAGAGAGCCGCCGTGGATTCCATCAAAGCAGGGGCGATCCCACCACATCCCTGAGATGATGATATTGTTTCTTATTTTCATCGAGACAATAATAAAAAGATCCCCCAGTTTTATTGTTATTTTCCCCCTTTTGGGTTTATGCTCAAACTGGGCCTCAGACAAACAGAAGTACCGTTTAAAATGGCCGTCTCTGCTGCAGGAGTGCAGCACACTGCACCGGGACGGACTGGCAAACCCAGACACGGCAACATGCTTGCTGGAGGCTCAGTAGATCTCTCTAACACATATAAACAAAAGGTCCTTCATCATCAGCCAAGTTTTCCATGATGTGGTCAACACTGAAGTTTGTCGACGGTTACTCGGGGCGTCAAGGCGTTAAGGCAGTAAATTTGACAGGTGTCAGAGCCTCAGCCACGTCCAGTGTGAATGCACCATTACACTACCACATGGTCATGTTCCTTTGTTTAGAGTAGACAGTAGTTACATTTGATTTACATTTAAGTGGTACATAAGACTTATTTGGTACAAAGTGATGGATTAAGATGGTTGCATGAAAAGAAAAGATGAGTTAAAGCAGTGTTTCAGTTCTTTGACTGCACACAAACAAGATCCAAAAGAGCAATTTGGCATTTCACTTCATTTTGTAGGAGGCTCAAAGCCGTGGCTTGTGTGGGTGTTCTTGTGTAGTTACAAGGTTTCCGCTCGGATCAAATCCTGAGAAGGAAAAACAGCAAAATGTTGTGATATTTGTGATGGCGTTCCTGCGCTTTAGAGAAGCGTGCACCCTCTGCTTGTATCCTTGCCTCTGCTCCTCGTGACCTTCAGTGGAGAGGCAAGAACATGATGTCATCTCTGAATAAAACATGCAGGAGTTGAGCTCAGTCCTCAGTTAAAGAAAAATTTAAAAAATGACGTCGTTTTTTTACAGCAAAAAGTCTTTGGAGTGAAATGTTGGTGAAATCACTGAACCCTTCAGATCTAAAAATGTACAGTGACTGGATTTGAAGATATTTAGATGTATTTTACACACACTTCTATATTTACACTATGTGATCATGGTATGACTCACAGCTCATTATAAAATCAGAATCACGCCATTACATCAGATTTTGAAACTGTTCTCACTGCTGGTCTAAACTTTGAAGTGCTTTTTCTGAAGTTGTGATAGTCAGTGTAAGAACAGATGTAGATCATTTGAACGTACACGTTTAAAAATGACCTGTTTTGGTTCAAAAGGCTTCAGCGCAAGTCCAGAACTAGTGTGTAATTACCAAACGGTTAAAGAGTTAACCGTTATCAGAATAATGTCAACAGCTGAAGCTCCAGTGTAAAAGGGTTAACAGTATTATTTTATTCTTCCTTGAGACTCTTATTTATATTTTAGGTATATGTAAAGGTCATCACCATTAGAGGGGCATTGGACCGGACCATTTGTATGAAGCTTCTATTTTCTGTCCTGACTCCTAAGCCTGAGGTCATGGTTGCTAGTCAGAAGAAGGTTGAACAAGAGTCCATCTCTGGAATGGCTCACATCCTCAGGTGGAGAAGTGGTGGACATTCGGAAGCAAAGGAAGAATGGATTGACATGTTGTCTTTGTTGTATTGGCGTGACGTCTGCTGTCACGTTGACTTTTGGGAAGGAGGTAGAACTGAGTTTAAAGTCAAAAATTCTCAATTTAACAGTCACTTTACATCCTCAGCATTTCACCACAAGATGTTGTAAGAAGAATGTTCCAGAAGACCTGCATAGGCAAGAGGAACAGGTTGAAGTGGTTTGGACATTCGGCCACAATCCACCATCCCGGTGGAGTCTTATGCTTGTGTCCAACCAGAAGTCCTCATGGGAGATCCTGGATATGCTGATGCATGTTTATACACTTCTAAAACCTAATTAGCACATCATAGTCCTAACTTTAAAATAGAATTAAAGCTGAATTTGGACAAGCGTTCATCTTAACAAGAATAAAGCTGAGGAACTGAAAACGAAAAAGGGTATGTTTTTGGGACATCAGGGCACAGGAAGTGACACATGAGAGCAGGGAACTTGTTAATTACTCTTAGACCTTCTCCGCTGTCCCACCAGGCGTCATCCTCAGTTGCTCCCTGTGCTAAAATAATTAATGCCGCCGTTGTCATCCCTGGTCCCTGTAGCCATGGCGATGAGAAGCCTCCCCCACACCCCAGGGGAACTCCCCCTCAGTTGCGGAGCAGCAGGCGACCAAAAGCAGTCTGAGTGAGTCTGTAAATGAATCTCTGCTTCAGCAGTGATTTGAATGATTTAGGATATTGCTTCAGGCAGCAGGTAGCAGCTTTTTGGTGAATCTGTGCAGGCAGACTCTGAACAACTAAAATTCAGTCATGCAAAGAAAATGATACTGAATGCAAAAAAAATGCAATGTGGATTTAACACGAAAATCATTTTAATTCAATGCACAAAGGAGTTAGAATTACATACATATCTACTACACATATTACGTCCAATTATCCCCTTGGGTAAGAACACAGTAGTCCTTATGATGAGAGTACAAAGGCAAAAAAGGTTTTTAAAGATTGAAATTCACATGGTGGATGTCTGGTCCTGCAAAAGGCTGTTGACCTGTCCAAGGTGTGCCCGCCCTCCGCCCAACAGTAGCTGGGATAGGCTCCAGCAACCCCCTGACCCCAAAAGGCATTAGGCGGGTTCAGAAAATGAACGGGTGGATGAATGGAAAGCTAGCTGACGTACATGTTTAGAAATAGGTGTGAAACTCAACCCTCATTTAGGATTACCACATATAAATGTTGGCATTAAAACTACTCACCAAATGAAAGCAAAAACTGAACAATAATTCAGTAAAAGTGAACTAAAGACAATAATCTGTGATGTAAATAAAAAATACTCTGTTTTCAAATAGATGCTCCAAGTTGTGAAGTTATGAGCATTTCAAAAATTAACTGCCACCTCTTTGCCAAATAAACTTACCAACTCATGGCCTCGTGGTATAGTGGCCACCCCGACACTGAAGGCTGTGAGTTCAAATCCACAGTGGAGTAAAACCAAAGTAAAGAAAATGGGGCCCAATGCTTTCCTGCTTGACACACAACATAAAGGGGTTGGATTGGGTGGTTAAACCACCAAACAGTTCTTGGCCGCCGCTGTGTTTTTGGCGATGGGTCAAATGTAGAGAACTAATTTCACACACTTAGGGCTATGACAACGAACGGGATTTTAACTTTCAACTTAAAGGAGGTCCATCATTAGTCAAAAGAAATCCTTAGAACTTTCTTTACTTTCTTTTCAATAGATCTGTACTGAACTATGTATTTCATTCTTTTTTTTAAAGAAGGCTGATGACTGAAGAAGAGGAGGACGACTCAATTTCATATCTTTCAGGCATTCCCCCATTGACTTATTAAAAAAATTCCAGGATCATACTTTGCCAATTGAAATGGTGAGAAAATAGTGCATTTACTGGAAGAGTGCTTTTTCTGGGACCTGCAATGCAGTTTTAGTTTTAATCTTAGAGCCTTTTATTTAAAAAGGTCCTTTTATTTTGATAGTCCAGACTTGAATGCCATGGGTAATCTACAAATATACCTTCTCATAAAAAAGATGAACAAAAATAAAAGCATTTCCTTGGGAGCATGTTTAGTTTCATGAAGGCTACACGCGCTCCGTCTGTGATGATCCAACAATTTCCGTCACATTGATTTTCTCCTCGTCTCTCTGCGGTAATCTCAATCCCTCTCCATGTGTCCGCTGTCTTCTTCTACTGCTGTCATATCTGTCAGCCGCTCCAGCGGCTCTTAGCTGTGTTGAAATAATTACAAAGAGTTTATGGCAATTCTCCTGAAAAATGAGAATGTGTACCGGCGTTTATAAGCATGTGTTTGAGTGTTTCCTCCCATGGGGAGAGCAGGAGATCCTGCGGTCCTCTGTTTCTAATCCTTTTAAATCATCTTTGGTAATCCCACTTTTGTCTCACCAAGCTGTTGTGGCTTCATGCAGGTGCATACAAGCAGTTTCACCAGCAGCCTCTTAAAACAGCTGTGCCCCCAAGCTTTAAGGGAACATTTTCACATCTTTGAAAGCGTGGTCGTGTTCCCCCTGCCGAAAAACCAAAGATATTAGGAGAGCAGAGCTGTGAGGGCGGTTTAAGTTTAGTGCTTTGAAGTGGTGCTTTGTGTTGGGTTGTTTTTCAGGTTTTCTACCCATTTACTCTCAGCTATTTCTATCTCAAATATTGAATCAATGGTTTTCAGTTAGATATCTAAGGTCACCCATTGGATTCTGAAGGGCAAAAATGAAACCTCGAAGAGGAAATGAGCGAAAAGAGCACATGGACTTTTCTCCATCCACCTTATAAAGCTCCAAAAACACCAAAAAGATGAGATAAAGTAAAGCTGGGTCCACCTATCTGCCAATCCCAAAACCACACCCAAACATATGCACAGATTCTGTTGTGGTTTGGTTTCTTTTTTCTTTTCTTGTGGTTGTTTTGTGCTAATTTTGTCCTTTTATTTTGTTTCTACAGAGCAGTGTGTAGCAGGGGGCGTGGCCATCTCTCATCCTGGTGCTGCCTCCTTGCACAGCTGCTCCTCATCATCATTTTCCCCTCTATATAAGCATGTTCTTTGCTCCTTCTCCCTGCTGGATTATTCATTATGTTTTTGGTTTGAATAAGCAGTTTCTTCAACTCCTCTGGCTCTGCTCTGGGAGCTGCTTCCGTACCCTGACAGATTCGTACTTAAAGACCCACTACGTCCACTTTTTTTCCTTAAAAAAAACTATTCCAGACACCCTTATCCCTCCAAATGCCCCTACAATATCAGGGATAGGGAGAAGCCGGACGGGTAGGGGAAGAATTTGGATTCGGCCTGACACTTCTGTACGTTTACCCCGTTAGCATGTTCGTGATACCTGTAACTGCTAACCTTGTTGGTAACACCTAATAACAAACAGATTGATCCCATGAAAACAAATGTTATTGTGACTGCACTAACTCCCAACTTTGTTAGTAATATGCAAAAAAAACCCCACAGTCTAACACAGCTACATGTTAGCTGAGATGGAGTTTTGACAAAACATCCAAAACTTGTTTGGAACATAAATAAAACAAACTGAGATTTTAACAGAGCGCTGTGTACATCTCAGAATCACTGCAACATCAGGAAGCGCAGCCAGAATTAATCAACAAATGAGGCACTTTGGATTATGAGGCGCACTGTGGTTTTATTGAAAAAAAAAAGTTTCAGGTTTTTATGTGCGCCTCATAGTACAGAAAGTATTGTAGTCGAAGGATTCAGAGTTTATGTATATATTTGTACTGGCATAATACATTCTGTCTTAATATTTACAATGGCACTGTGCAAAAACTACAAGAAAATCAACAGAAAAAGATATATAAACAACTTATTTCAACAAATTTAAACTGTAAACTTTCCATGAAGGATTAAAAAAATAGGTCAATCTCTCCTGGTTTAAGTTTTTTTGTTTTGTAACTTAATCTTGTTTCCCTAAAGAAGTCAGATTTTTCTCTCTGCCTCCGCCAGCTCCTCTTTCCCAAAGATCTGTTCATGGAGACAAGCTCTTTGAACCTGAGCAGCCTTTATACTTCAGAGCCGGCGAGGTGGCAGCTGATAATGCTAATGATGCTGCAGTTCAAAACACCTCCACGGTTCCAGCTAACCGAGGCCGGCGCGGCAACTGTCCTGAATTCTAATTACAGAGAAGTAATGTGAGGTGAAGGTTTGTTGATGGGCAGAATGGAAAACTCCTCTAATAAAGTGCGGTGAAATGCTCTCAGGAACAAATGAAACTGGTGACGTGAACTGTCCTCAGTTTTTGTGCTTGCTGTTGCACCTCGAGGTGGAATTTCATTGAAAGTGAATTTTTTTTTTTTTAGATCATCTTTTGATCTTTTGTCAAAGCATTCCCACAGGTCTTTCAATTATATTTATGCTGTTTATTGCCAAAATGTCGTCTTCTAAGACATTGTTTCTGCAGAGCGGCGGTAGCTCATTAGAAATTAGCCTTTGAGTTTTAGGCAGGACTGCTGGCGGGAAGAAACACCGCCCCCATTCCCATCCCCGTTGCTGAGAGTAACTGTTTCATTGTAAAACATATTGCTATGTTATAAAATGCAACCTGCAGGTTTTGAGGTTATGCTTGTGAAAATCTGCAAGAAAAAATACCCAGAGAACTTGTTCTTGCTGGACGCATGGCCCATCTTTATATTTCGAGAGTTTTGTTTTTTTTAAATAGTGAGATAAATCTGGTTGTTGTTGTTCATCTGAGGTTTAAAAATCAAACGATGGGCTTCTATATGAAGTTAGCTTTAGTGAGAACTGAGAGGATGGTGTTGCAGCTCTTTATACTGGTTTTATTTTGGGGTGCTTTGAGAGCCTGTGCATGCTGAGGCTGTGTGTTTTTTCCCAGCATAAATGAAAGTCTGAATGCGGTCTGACAGGTGAGCTACAAGCTGGGGCAAAAGGTGGAGAAGACTCAATTTTGAAATGAAACACAGATAAAAATGTTTTGTTGGGTGAAAAAAAAAGAAAAGAAAAAGCCGCTGACTCTTACTGACTGTGTGTAAGGTCCTCGCACTGTCATGTCGCTGGAAAGTTGTTATCAGAAAATTGATATGGTGTTGGTCCTTCAGGCTATGGAGAAACACTAGAGCATTATTCTCCATCACAGTTTTAATAAAACGGTCTCTCACTTTGAACACAACTCAAACCTCTCTGCTGTCATTTTTTTTTTTTTTTTGGTTCTACACTAAACGTTTTTTCCACATCAGTAACCAAGCCCCACCTTCCCTTCCGCCAGGGGTGTCAAACTCCAGGCCTCGAGGGCCATCGTTAAAGTGCCATTGAATCTCCCTATTGGACAAACACACCTGATCCAGGTAATCAGCAGCAGATGAGACAGGATTTCTTTAAAATCAGCAAGAAGCCGGCCCTCGAGGCCTGGATTCTAACGCCACAATTTGAAACTGCTGAGTATTGCAGTTCCTCACATGGCCACTGGGTGGAGGTTTCATTATGGGACATCTACACTTTCACTCCTGTGTCAAACCGTCCAATTTTACTCTTAAAACAAACATTTGTTCCCTTAGGTGCTGATTTTTTTAACGTCAATTTCTTGATTATCTTTTAATGACAACAGCATTTTTTTTTAAAGCTGTCATTTTGATTTGGTGAGGGATCAACATTTAGTTTAAAAAGTTGATTTCTTTTTGATATACAAGTGAATTGAAACATGAATCGTCCTTTTTTCTGCCCGTCAACAGCAGAATAGACCTCAGTTAATATGTTTTTTGTCACTTCAGGCTTCCTTTTCCACCTTTGGAATTAAATTCTAAAGGTCCAGGTAACATATGTCTGTATTCCTTACATTTTAGTCTAGTTTATTTACATTTTTATATTTTTTCCTTATTATTTTTTTTTTATTTTATCGCAGTGGAAATATTTTGATTGCTATTTTTCTAAAACTTTGAATACATTTTATCAAGAGTTTTTTTTTCTTATTGGTTCATGTTGTTTTGACAGGTAAATACTTCATACTGCATGTTTAATGTACTAAAGTCTCCGACAAATAAAGTATTTTTCTTTGTGTTGTGACAAATTATTGCGTTGTTTTTTATTATAATAAAAGTAAAAAAAAAAGACATGGGTTTTTGGACATGAGCTCCAAAACAATTTCTTTATGTTCCTCTGCATGTCATGAGTGAAATTCTAGGGATTATGAATATTTTCTTGTTTATTAGACATTGATATATCATGGCTGCTTTGGAGGCACTTCTTTTTGTTGGCTATGTGTTTGCATTGTCTAACTTCACATTTTTTTGTACAAACAGAGGCATCACTCAGCTGCAATACAACTCAATTTCCACACTACTCTTATAATTTTAGATTTTAATAAAATTGTCTGTTTTTGTTTTTTTTTTTTAGAAAGAAAAAAAACGTTTTTATTCTTTACTTATTTTCAGTCTTAAGCCTGGAACTGAGCCGTTAATGGATGAATATGTCACACTATGCTTGCAAATTAAAAACAATGCAAGCACCAGCACGCAGGCTGAGGGGAAACTGCACAGTGGCTGAAAAATGTGCAAATATTTGCACAAAAAATGTAGGAATTTGTGAAAAACGGTTCCCTTTTTGTAAAGTCACATCCCATCCGGCAGCCTCGAACAACTGATCTGTTTGGTGATGCAGCAGACATCTCTCAATCTGAACAGTCAGAGTACACGTTGTTTCAGTGGAATCAAAAGCAAAACAGCAACTCCTCAGCTTAGCTTGCAGCAGCTCCTGCGCTCCCTTTGCAAAACCAACACAATCTTTGAAAAGACAAACAAACAACAAATATTAAGATTCTGCAGGAAGTTTGACATTCTTTGACATTCATTTCTAGAAATGGTCAAAACTTGACATCATCTTGAGTGGCTGTGTATCAGAGGGGGACTTTATACATGAAGTCTTGCCAGCCAGCAAATGATGGAGAAATAAAAAAAAACAAGAAACCAAAGAGATCACAAAGAGTACAGCTGCCAGTCCATCCAGACACACTATCCATACCTGCATGTGAAATCTCTGTCATAAAGACGAGAGCAGAGTATGAATTATTCATCATCACTGCAGTTTTCGTGCTGAATGTGGTTTAAGCTCAGTGAGCTGAGTTTGAACATACCAGAAAACAGTAAATGTCATAGTTATGTAGAGAACCAGACTTCTACAGACAGGAACTCTTATTGCTTTCCATGAAAAAAAGCAATGCAACTTTTTATTCAACAAAAGTCCAGAAAAAAAGCAAACTGGGTCTCATCAGGGCATAACTAACAAGCAGAGATGATTTTATTGATGCTCTTGAAACTTTACTTTGCCGATTGCCAAATGGTGCATCAAAGACTGTTTTCTGCCCCCATTGACTTCCATGTTACAACATAGGATTGGAACTGAACCTTTATTGCCACAAATGAACAACAAGTACGCCTACAATGAAATTGCTATGACAAAGGCAGCCAGATAGGAAAAAAGAAGAGGTTACACATAAAAGGAGAGGAGAAAGTCTAACTTTAAACCAAAAAGAAACTTATATACAATCTGGTTTTAACATTCAAAATAAAATGTGTTGCTTTCATTTTTATTTATGGAAACTGTAAGCATGTGAGTTAGATTTTTTTTTCCAAATTAGCTTTATGGCATTTTACTTTTATCATTGCCCAGCATTGGCTCGATAGTTTATAAGAACTGGACTGAGCATGTGTGACATCACCCATAGAAAATGCCGTAATTACTTACTTACTTCTAGCTCAGACAAAATAAAGACAATTCAGTCGCCATGTTGGAGCCGGACATCATCAGAAAGCGGTGATTGGTTCAAGTTGGTCTAAGCCACCATTTCTATGGCAACCACTCAGGAGTGAGCTTGTTTGAAGCCCACACCCCACCACTGAAAGCAGACTGGGGGGGTCTGTCATTCAAACATTTCAAACGTTTGATGTGAGACCACAAACTTTAATTGATGCGTCTGATTGGCCAGTGTATTACGTAAATAACTTGTCATGCAAAGAAAATACTGAAAAATAAGATTAGCAAGAACACGTTGAAAAGGGATCAGAGCAAAAATGGTTATTCTGACGAACAGAATGACGGAGTAATAACGGTTTATTTCTCAATAGAAGTCTATGGAACTTTGGTTTCTTGGAACTAGCGGGTACTTTTTATTTGGAATGTCCAGTTTTTATATATATAGTCAATGGGTGGGGTAGGCTCCAGCAACGCATTGTTCCCAAAAAGGATGCTTTATAAAATGAATGGCTAGTTGAATGGAAGGATAGTTATTTCATGTGGGGTCTGAGCCTCTTTCCAAAATTCTAATCAAATTGGTTCTGACAGCTGTGGAGAGAAACACGTGGGTCCTCTGTATAGGACAAAAAAAACAAAAAACTGCTCCTTCCATCTTCACACAGAGCTGGCAACATTTTATTTATTTATTTTTGTTGCCAAACTAACAGCAGTGTTGACTCCTAGTTGTACTTCTTTCTGTTAGAGAAAGCTGGATGTTAAAGCAGAGCTCAGTCGAGGTCAAGAGGGAGCGGAAGGTTTCAGGGACACGACGGCATCAGAACAGAAAACCCAGCACGGCAAATCAATCTGAATTTTCCGCCTGTGTGATTTCAATGCCCAATCCCATGCAAACATAACCAGGCGTAATAAGTGCCTGAGCTAATGTATCGCATAATCTTCTCTAAATTAATATGTTACACACAATTGCCTGGTAATTAATTCCTTTCACTGTGTTTCAAACGAGAGGATTAATTCAGATGTGTCAATCATGAGACCTGGAGCTGTTATTGTCTGGTGTGATGTAGCGCCGTGAGGGTGACAATGTTATGTGCGCTGGTATATGTCTGGTATGTATAAACATCAATTACCTTGGCCTTTAAAGCACTGGCGAGTGGGGCCGGCCATCAAATGAAGGTCATTTGGACGACAGGATGAAGGGAAAAGCAGCAGCCTTTTGTTTTATGGCTTCATAAAGAAGATAATGTCTCCACCGGCTCCTCAGTCATCCAACATCCACCCACTGTTCCTTTTCATAGCTTTTAAGTTCTCACAGTCGCCTTATACCTCATAGTTTCTGTGTTTTATATCTCTTTCATCACTGTTGGTTGAACTAAAACATTCAAGTGTAAAAACTTACACTTTTGCATGTTTTTTCGACGTGTTTGTACTTCTACAAAGTATGGTTCAATGCAGTAAACAAGTTCCCTATGGAGTAAACATGTTTGTTTGAATGTTTTTTTTAATTGAAGGGTCTGTTTCATGTGCTGGGACTTATCTAGATTAAATGTATAATTATGTGTTACATTTAATATTAATAAAAATGTTCAAGATTTTGTTTTCTAATGATAAAATAGGTGATAGTTTTACTGTTTTTTTTTAAATGAAGCATGAACTCCAAAATATTCCAGCACTATCCCAAAGTAAGGATTATTTTTTTGTAGAGTGTACCTTGAAGTATTTATCCTGCCGTAGAGGTATCAACAAAAATATGAGTACTTCAAGGAACCACAATAGCATCTAGTGTCACAAATGTCTGACTTTTACAGCCTCTTAAAATCTTATCAATGACTTTACAGTAGAACTGGACATTTTTCATTATATTTTTTTTGTCTGTAGTGCAAGTTATTCAAGTCATAAACTGACCAATCAGATGCCTCAATGAAAGTAGGTGGTATCACAATGATCAATCAAGTGTTTGATTGACAGATTCACCTGAATCTGTTTTGAAGTGGGGTGGGCTTCCATCAACCTCATTCCTGATTGGCCAGAATGGTTGCCATGGAAATGCTGACTAAGATGGAGTCGGACCAATCACTGGTTACTGATGATTTCAGGTTCCAACATGTCCGTATCACAAAAAATGGAAATCGAACCGACTTCATTTGATTGGAACCTGTAGCAAGTCATTTTGTATGGGTGATGTCACACTCACTCAGTCCAGTTCTCCTATACAGATCCAGGAGAGAGCACGGCATGGGCTGACCACCCCCACCTAGAGGAGAGACGACCAAGAGAAGTTGGGGTCCCAGAAAGGTGTTGAGAACATAGCCCGACCAGGCTCTCCTAATGTTGGAATTTAGAAGGGGCCCAGCACCCGAGGGCAGGGACCAGAACCCACACCATAAAAACACAGACACCCTCCAGGCTCAGATGGAATGTGATCCCCAGCTCGTGGTCTTTGCCAGACGACTACGGGATCCCTCTCCCAGCATAGGGAGGGGGCCACCAGGCCCATGAGGACCACACCCAAAAGACAAGCTCGCCACTGCTGAGGGCCATGTTCCCTCTGCCAGGGATGGGGTAGGGGACAGAGGATCAGTAGTCCCACCTTCCTTGTGTAATGTATTTGTGTGTGTGTTTGTTGAGGTTTAAAGGGTGATTATAAAAAAAAAGGTGCAGTTAAAATTGGCGAGCTGAGAGGACATCTCCTGATTGCTCACAGTAATGTCCTACTTTTGAAAGGAATGGCTTTTGTGGATGAAAAATACCCAGGATTTTTAGCCATTGAAGCCAAGTTATTTATTACCAAGAAGTAACAATAGTAGTTTAACCAAATTAAACCTGCCTTTAATGATACTTTTTATTTGCCTGGACTGAGACCAGATGAACATGCTCACATTGCTAAATGTAAAACTCTGACAATGTACTCACTGTACTCACCAGTCATGGTAGCTTTAACTGGAAGTACTAGCGGGTACTAACGTTGTAGCTGTGTATGTTTCAAGGCTTTGTAGTTGTAATAGTTTGGAACTGATTGGCAGACGTACTAAAGTAAGGATTATATTCTCACTTTTGATTTTATAAAATAACTTTTTCTACAGAAATTACTTTTTCATTGGTGACTGAAAGACCAGAATTGGACCTTGAGTGGGCTTGGAAATGCCCACTCAAAGAAAAAGCAGATTTTTCGAGCCAAAATAGACGGTAGAGACACTGATTGTTTCACTCCACTTTACTAAAACTCAAGTTAGATTTTGTCAAATCAAGTAACGATTCTAAAGCAGTTGCTATTGGCTCTAAACACTGTTGGACAAATACATTAGTTGAGGATAAAAAAGTAGCAGAGATAGAGCTGATCGGAGGATTTGGTTTGGTTTGGCTCCTTCCTATGCGATGACGTGTCCTTGGTAAATACACTAAACCCCGTGCTCTCGACACGTGAACCATGTTCGGTGTGAACATAGCACCACCATCACCATGTTGGAGTGTGGATTCGCGGAGGTTTTTTATTTTAGTTTGGGTAGTGAGTGTGTTATAGTGCAAGTTACTAAATCCGTACTTGAAATATTACTACATTTTGGTTATTGATTCCTTATGTATTAATGCAAAAACGCTAAAACACGATGTATTACATCAGTATGGATTTACTCCAAACACTTGTCTGACCGGGTTAAGATCCCTGAAGAAGGTAAGAGACAGACAACACAAAATAAAGAGTGACCACAATCTTTGCTTGTCCTTTTCTTACGGCACATACCTTGCTTAAAGTTAACACTAAGGATTCTTCCTCTGCTTTTTAATAACAGTAATTAAGCCAAGGAAGATCCATTGGAACAGGTTTGTCTTAAATATCAAACGACTGATTAAAATCAGCCACCGCACAACCCCATATGTATCCAAATGTGCATCCAAAAGCCCGCCGGTAGGCACAAGGTTTGTCTTTATTAAAAACCAGAAAGCGCAATTAGTTCCAGAGTATGCTTAACCCCATATACCTCCCTCTGCTTGAGGACATATTACTTCTTCTTTATTATTGAAAACATCCCGAGCATGAGAGGAGGAGGAGGAGGAGGGAGGCAGACAGGAAATGCTGCAACAGATCGCGGACGCTGAAGATGTATGCTGGCTGGAAGGCAGACAGGTGCTGTTTCTGTATGACTGAGCGTTGTGAGTAAGATGGATTCCCTGGATGTCAGTGACATTATTTGTGAAATATGGTGATAATGATGGTTACTGGTGGAGTGTAAAGGTGCCTGGAGCTGTGATGTCCCTAAACGACAGCACTAACACATGTATGAGTGGACATATTATGAGCATTTTTCAATCTAATGGGCTGTCTGTAAAACTGCTTCCATAAATAAAGTGTAGTTTGTATTTGACCGAGCGAACATTTCCACTGAAAGTGAAAGATGCGTCTCCCCGTTATACCAGGGATGCTTTGAAAACCCTTAAACTGTGCCATAAAGCAGTGATTACTACATGTTTTGAACTTTCTTAGAATGGAGTTGGGAATAGATCATCTTTGTCTGCAGTGTAGTAGTACCTTACTGGCAACCCCCCCAGCTGGATATTGTTTCCAAACAAAACAATATCCGAACGTCAGGGAGTTTAAAGATGAAAAATGTCCTCCAGTTTATTTTTTTAATATTTTTGTAACTTTTGTGCACGAACAGCTTCTCCTCAGGTATTGTGAGCTGTGCTTCTCATGGTTCGCAGATTTTGCTTTGGCCCCGGGACCTTTTCTAGGAGACGCAAATATTCTGCAGCATCTTGATCTTCCAGCTCAGTGATTCTTGCAGGAGGACATGGTGTCTGTGTCTCATCCCTGTGCCAGGGAGAGGCAAATCTGTAGTTTTTGAAGCAGCCTTTGGTCATGTAAAATGGCAGCAACTCTGGTAGGTCTTTGTGGACGCTGCGAATGAAGAAAAAGCAGATCTCCAAACAAATAATTAAAGGGTGAAGTGGCATAACAAAAAGAAAACTCTTCAAAATGTTATTAAGGGTTAGTGTTAGAAGTTAAAGTTTACTTAGTTAGCAACACTGTTAGCCTTTTTTGTCACCAAAAATTGTACCAGATCATCATCTATCCATTTTCCGAACCCGCAGTTTCCCGTTTGGGGTCACTGGCCAGCTACTGTTAGGCAAGGGCAACTCTTCAATCGCTTCCGCAGTAACATGATTCCAGTGGATTCTGAACAGGAGTAGAGCAGCCTTGCACCGTAGTGCAAAACAGTAGTGAAGTGATTGCGTCAGGGATGTCAAACTTTGGGAGACTGGTTGGGAGACTCCTTTCACGTCTTCCAATCTGTGCGTAGATGATGCGTTTGAATGCTGCTATTAGCGCAGGACCTGAATATGAAACCTGAACATGAGGCCAGTGTCCAACCTGACACTGAAGCTTCTTATTGGCAGAACACACCTAATTTGGGTAATTGGTAGCACGTAGATGGTAGTAGCCTTGAGGCTTCGAGTTTGCCACCCCTGGCAATCAGCTCATTCTGGCACTGAAGACAGCAGCCTTGCACTTTACGTTGCCCTTTACGTGCAAAGCCATTTTACCTAAACCCCTTTGGCTTTGGTAGTGACATGCTCAGATATATTTGTGTATCTGTTCTTACTTACAAATCCCCCCTTGCCTCGTTTTATTCCCAGATTTCAAGAAAAACACACACAAAAGGTTCAAATAATAGTTGAAGTATCTCAAATGACCACTGTAGGCTGGTGTCAGAGGAGCTTTCCCTTGACACCCACGTTAAAAAGTTTACATCAATAATAAACTTATGTGAAGTCTGATTTTAATACACGTTATGTTTATTGCCTCATTTTGTATTCATAATAACTGGTTCTGTGCATATCTAATTTGCTATTAGTTGTTTTAATTTAAAACATCTGTTGTTTTTGTGCATTACAGTGTTTTTTTTTGACAGGTCAGCAGACCAGTTTTGGATCATTGTAGCGACCCTCTGATTATTTTTTTAGATTATTGTTCAAGCCAACATAATACAATTAACAATCTATAAGTGAGAATAAAGTTTGTTTGTTTTTTATTCACCAGAAGGCAAGAAGGACATAAGCTCTAGGAACAGAATCTTTAGGCTAAAATGTGACAAAGAACGAGAAAAGAAAATACAAAAGTTCTTCTTTGTTCACAGTTTGGACAGTAAAATAAAAAGCTAAAAGCCATGAGAACACAATTTGAGAATAAAATAAAGCCTGACACTAGGCTAAGTTAGAGGACCTTTACAGAGTAGAGAAAAATAAAACCAAAGATATGAAGCAAAAACATAAATCTGTAACGTAAATCTGTTCAGCGCCTCTTCAGTGTTACTTTGTTTGCGCTCCCTCCTCCATGACTCCATCCTCTTTCCTCTCTGTCCTCAGCAGCAACTTTAGCTGCAAAAATCAATCGTGAGACAGCCATGAAACAGTCCATCCAAAAGCCATCTGGCCACAGTGGTCCTCGGAGAGCAGCAGCGCGTCCCCCAGAGACCCAAAAGACAATGCTGACAGGCAGCGAGAGGAACCACAAGCACACGGCACCACAAAGCAAGTGTTAACTCAATAACACATAAATCCTCAGGAAGGACTCCACATCTTCTGCTTGTTACATCACACTGACACAGGTGCGTAAGCCGTTTCAAGCCTTTTTCACAACTTTTTGCACATTTTATTGTTTTATCAATTACAAAATAATAAAGTTTTGTGATAATGAGTGAAGCGAAGCCCCACCCCAGCATCCTGACTGATGAGTGCCTGCAGGAGCTAAAGGAGACTACAAAACAAATAGAACACATTAGAGATTGCTTTTTAATGAATCTGGCAACAAAAGTAAACCCATATTAACATTTGTGAGATGAAATCTGCTTCAGTAGAGTAGCCCCCACCCCCTCCCACAGCACAGTCTTTTTTTTTTTACAATGCTCTAAAACAAAGGATTTGAATATTTAGCCAAAAATTAGTGTCGTGTTTTCACATTTGAGTTTCAAATTTTGACCTTTAAATTGTGCATCCCATTGAACTAATTAATAGTGCTTGAGAGGTGTGTTTTTAATTAGTGTTATTTCTGTATGTGAAGAGAAGACCGAAGAAGACGAGTTTATACAGCTGATAATGGAAAACTAGGACCTGGACCATCTACACTGCAGAAACACAATATTGATGTCTTATGGCTGTAGAGCAGCATCTTTGTTTTCTTGGAGTAATACTGCAGATATTAAAGTCTTTACAGTTCTGCTTATCTTACTGTTGTGTTTTGTGCAAACAAAGTAAATTTCTGAGTTAAAACTTTATAAATGTAAACATTTTAGACAAAAGAAATGAAGAAAACATTTTCTCTCTGGCCTTTTTTTGTTCATCAGCTGCTTATTATCGTATAAAATTTAACTCGTAAAACATCGTGATTAAGCACAACTCAAAAGTGTGATTAATCTGATAAATTTTTGAATTGATTGACAACACTGATATATTAATACATATATGTACATATATATATATATAGAAGATAAAGAAGATTTTTTTGTGCTAAAGTCACTAAAACAATTTCCAAAAAGGAGAGACTTACGGAATTCATTTACAATTAAAGGTTAAACCAGTGCATGCATGAGAGGACATATATTATCCGTGGTCCATTGTTATAGGATGTCTGTAACATTCATCTTAGTGTTCTTTAGTGATATACGGAATCGCTACACAATTAATAGCAAATATAGAATCCCTTAAATACCTCAAAAGGGCTTGCAATATGATTATGCTAAACACTGACTTGTATAATGTCTAATTGCCAAATGTTGGAAAATTAAACATAACTGCTTCCATTGAGTTTTTGTCAAGTTTGAATCTTTTTTGTATTTATTTTGGGCATCGGAGCATTGAGGCAAATCGATGCATTCAAAAACGTGTTTGTCTGGTCTTTATGAAACAGCAGAAGCTGCTTTTCTGAACAGACAGATCTTTCTCTGGTCATTAAAGGAAACTGATCGTCATTCCATTGTGTTTTCCGGTTGTTTCCTTGCTTTGTTTGTCTGCCAAGCAACCAGTGAGTCTGCTTATTTCAGTGTGTTTGCCCAGAGTAGTACAAGCAGAAAGGATTGGGCGGTTTTTTATTTAT
Source organism: Oryzias celebensis (assembly GCA_014656515.1). Taxonomy (NCBI): domain Eukaryota; kingdom Metazoa; phylum Chordata; class Actinopteri; order Beloniformes; family Adrianichthyidae; genus Oryzias; species Oryzias celebensis. The sequence continues at coordinate 10,122,920 of BNCR01000017.1, read as the reverse complement.
TTTTGTTTTAGAAAACCTGGTTTCTGAAGGGAACATGGTAACCAGAGAAATCAATCTCCAGAATTTCTTGCACAACAGAAACCAGATATCCACACCAGCACACACCTCTGTTTTTCCTTTGTTAAATAAGAGGTAAAGTTTTGGGTTTAGTTTACTTATTTGATTTCTTCCTGTTTGAACTCTTTACCCAGTTAGAAAAAACTGTATGTTCTTCTGAATATTAATTTCAAAAACCAAATAACTTTTTGTGACGTGCTTGTCTCAAGTAGCATTTTCTTTGTATTAATACATAGACATTTTTGCAGGTTGAACACATTTTCACAAATGAATGAACACAGAGATCTCGCAGATGAGGCAATCTCAGTTATATTAATTGTACTTCTTCAATCAAAGAAATAAACATTTCATCTCTTTTGTGGGACTGCTGTTGTAGAAAAAAAAAATATCTTTACAACGTGAAGAATGTATAGAAACAAAAAAACAGACAAACCTACACTACATTTTATACGGAATCAAAAATGTATTCCTAGAGGTACTACAGTTTTGAATCATAACTCTTGTCATTAAGTTTGTTTTCACCCAAAACCTTGAAACTAATAACCTTTTTGCAACCTTCACAATAAATTATGAATGAAAATGACACTAATGGCAGATCAGCATCATTTCTTTGTTGTTGTATACAACTAATGTGATTGGCCAATGCACTGGTGACTACTGAGGGTTAACAGCATAGCGTTCGTCTGTCAATACATCCTCAATCCATCCATCCATCCATTTTCTTCACTCACTGGATTCCTTTTAGGATTACAGGGATGCTGGAGCCTATCCCAGCTACTGTTAAGTGAAGGTGGCCAGGATTTGAGCCAGGACCTTCTTGTGCCTCTTTTTGCCTTGGACAGAGGCAGTCTGTGTTTCTTTTCATGAACAACAAATATCCACATTTCCCTTTCTCTTTGCATTTTCTGATGTAGAAATTCCTGGTGTGCTGTTTATATTTCACTTCCACCTTTCTTAACCCTGTAAAGCCCTCCTACATTAGAGAATTGATTTAAAAAAATCTACTTTTTTTTTAATGAAGATGTTTCCTACAGACCTTGATTTCATTTTAAACACCACTAAATACAAAAAAAGTAAAGCTGAAAAAGTGCTGTTCAAATTCTCTCCAGAGCATTGAAGACAGGTTTATTTACCTTGTTTGTTTGTTATTTCAACCTCACGGATCTAAGACCGTTCAAGTACAAAGAGTTCCAGTCGTTACAGTGAGCTCAGATGGAAAATCGAAGTGGGAACACGTGACAGGACCCGGTTTCCTGTAATTTAACTATTAATGACTGCACTCTGAGTCACCATCCCACAAAGAACTGAGGTCACTCATCGAAGTTACTAGAAACTAACTTTCATTTAAACCACTAATGTACTCTCATTTTCTCCTGAAGGGGCAGGATCATCTGCAGCTGGTTTCCCCTCGTTGTGAGTTTGAAAGGTACAGATATTATTTTTTTAGAGAGTAACATCAATATGTATTCATTTTTATCCTTTTATCTACTAGATGCTGGTAGCCTCAACCTGATTCATCTGTGAAATTAGCACTTTATTGTGCTGAAAAATGTGAGTGATCAACATTTGATGAATGAGTTGTTCTTGTAGCAATTTTTCTGATAATGGAGGACATGTAAAAAGTAAACTAAAACTGCATTTTTGAGTATTTTTGTTTTAATCTAACTCATGAAACATGAGCAGACATGTTTGAAAAAGGTCGTACTTGCGACGTAGAAAATGCACTGGGCGGGCAACAAGCTCCTTGCACCTATCCATTCTGATGCATCTCCTTGTAGACGACTAGATCCAGAAGTGCTTTAACAACGGGATGGGGGGAGGGCAAGGTTGCTCCACGCCAAGAGTCCCGCCCATAACTGATGTGAATTTCCAATGACCTACTGCCGCTCTGCAGAAACCATAATGTGTTCTAGGAAACGAAACAGGTTTTTTGATTTTGGTTTTTGTCCAGAATATGAAACAGAAGTTTGTTTTTAAAGACGTCTGTGCAGTGATAAGACTATAGAACATTTGGGCTATGAGACAGGAACTTCTTTTTAGGTTTGCGTCAACACCCAGCAGCAAATCAGATTGAGTATGAGAGTATTCAGGACCATTTAAAGTGCAGAAACACAATGTTTGTTTCTTGTGGCTGTATATCAGTATATTTGTTTTCTTGGAATTGTTTTCTACAATTCTTTACAGTTCTCCTTATCTTACTGTTGATGTGTTAAGTGCACACAAATTACATTTCAGTGATTCTGAGTTAATGTTTTAAAAATAAAAAAAAAAATCAGGGAATAAAAATGAAGGAAAAATGTTCTTTCTAGACTTATTTTAAAGCAACACATTGTAATATAAAATCTACATAGTAAAACATTGTAATTAATCGTGAATAATCACAATCCAAAGTGTGATTACTCTGATTTTTTTTTTTTATTGATTGACAGCGTTAGTATTTGTGACATTCACTAATGCAACATGTTGCGATGTCAGACTATGTTTTTTTATTTGTGTTTCTAACAACGTTGGACGTTAGCATAGTGGAAGTAGCAGCCTTTTTAAACAGTAACAGTCTGTTTTTTTTCCCGTGTTACTAACAACGTTGGTGTGAATAGGCTAATGTGTAGTGTGTCACAAACAAGAGTTAGAGTGAATGCAGTTAACAAAGTTCGACTGAGTGACGGACTTATCTCTGACTCTTTTGTTTTGCTTTATGCACCTTATACTTTGATATGTCCTAAATATGACATAGTTCAAAAATAGACCATCCATTGACAGTGCGGAGCACTTAATAATACCAAACATTTTGATTGGAATGGGACTAAATAAAAGCTGCCTTTTTTGTTGGATTGTTTCAGTACTTTCGCAAGTGGACAACTGTTTCATAACTTGTGCTTTAAGTACTTCAAACTGTACAGACTGATGGATTCACCTCTTTTAACCCTTTACTTTACATGGTAAAACAAGCCCTAAAGAGCAGAGGTGAAACTGTCACACTGACATGCCCTCACCCCTTAGCCAACTATCCACCACCTCTGCTTCACCTCCCCTTTTTTCTTTAGCAGTTTCCCACCAACTTTGCTCGTGTTCGTCCACGGCCCGCGCTCATTTCTCCTGTCACCTCTCCGCTTGCGCAGCCTGTTGTGACTGCGAGAGGAATGCTGCTGCTTTTATATAGGCCTCTAAAAATAACTTCCCCCTCGCTGCTGTCTGCCCTCTGACTGACGGGGCCTCGCGGCCAATCAGCTCCCAGATTCCAGGAGCGCCCCGCCCCCTCCCTCTGTCTCAGCGCCTCCTTAATTGGACGCCAGTGACATCATCAATCCTATTTACCTTATTAGGTCACGCATGAAATAGATTGACAGGTGGCTCCTCCCCCCTCATGCTTCCTCGCGCCGGTCGCTTGGATAGGAGGGAGGCGGGAAAGAGAGGGGGCACAGTCTGCTGCTGGAGGAGCGAACCTGGCAACCAGGCGGACTGGCAATCTGGCAATGCGGAAATAGATCTGGCACCCCGAGCCCGCACTGAGGAGGAGAGGCGTGACAGAGCGCGAGCAGAGAGGAGAGAGGAGGACACAGATAACAAACACTTTACTTTCCACGCAGCTTTTTTTTTTCTTCATTAAAGTGTTCAGGTGCTTATTAGCACCAAACTGCTGTTTTTTCTCCTTGTTTTTCCTTTTATTTGACAGACAAAAAGAAGAAGAAAAAGTGTGTGTTTTTTTTAAATCGTTTGGATTCCGGACTTTCTTCCTGACTTTTTTTATTTTTATTTTTTACGTCAAACATGGATGTGTTGGCGAATTACAGTATTTTCCAGGAACTTCAACTCGTCCACGACACTGGTTATTTCTCCGCGATGCCTTCCCTTGAGGAGAACTGGCAGCAGGTCAGATGATGCATTGAAACTAAATCATTTGTTTGGAAGGAGAGTGAGGAGGGAAAATAAAGGAGGAAACGCGGAAAAGTGCAGGTTTCTGCTTGGATTTTGTTGAGTGTTTTGCATAAGGAGAGCGCTCCTTGTAGTGTGTAGTTTTTTCCCTCCTCACATGGCGCACGGCGAGGTCCGCTGACAGGGGGAAAACATATGAGGAGGAAGAGGAGGAGGAGATGGAAAAGGAGGAGGAGGAGGTCGCACAAAGCTCTACGCACTTCTCACATATTAAAAAACAACAACCAGTGAATTCAATCTAAAAACAGTCATCCAAATTTTGGCATACATTTTAAAGCACACAAACTATTATTAGTAAAAAGTGGAAAAATGTGCTATTAAAAAAAAAAACCATTAAATGTGCACATTTATCAATAAAACTTCCCCTCATCCTCCTCCTGGTGCTGATGGAAAAGGTGAGCGCTTGCATCGTGGAGCGCAGTGATGTGACTGATGTAATCAATACAGCAGTCTGTCAGTCTGATATATTTGGATTCTCAACACAAACACACACTTAAAGACACACACACACAAGCACATAGAGTGTGCAGGATGGACACGTGCCTAATAGGAATTGACTCGTTCTTAAATAATATATCCACATCTGCCACAGTTTGTTTGCAGATAATCCTGCTGAATAATGCATGGAACTCACAGTGCAGCATACAGCTTAGAATGCAGAAAAGCCCACACACACGCCCCCTCTTACAACTTTCATTGAAGGTAAAATTTTATGTTATAAAATGTAAAGAAATCTTTCAGAAAACCTTATTACAGATCAATAATGGAGACCAAATTGGAGACCAATCTGCTTTGGTGCCTCGTTTGTGCGTTTTTTAATGTCTCATTTCTTTCTCTAGTCATATTCATATTTTTCTTTGAAACTCCCCTGTTTGTTATCAAATTGTTAATTGATTAGGTGTTCATGAGAAAAACTAATTAGGGTTATTCAGAACTACTGCCACCGTCTTCACTTCAGGGCAGAATGTGGTAATTTGGAAACCTGCGTTTCCATTTGATTCCATTTATTTATCTAGCACCAGTCCACCACAAATGTCCTCCTTATCGCAGGTTACATTCAAACGAGAAACATGTCAAATGACATTCAGTCTAATTATTTTGTAATTACAGTGTGATGTAATCCTAATTCAATTTGTTACAGTCTGATTGCTAAATCAGTTTTGTAATAAACATCTGATTAGGATTCTTTCTAGCGAAGCAATCATCCACTATATATATTAAATATTAAAAGTTTATATGAAGTTTTTGAAAATATAATCAACTCAGTGAAGACATGGAGAACAGACTGCACATATAAGTGAAACACCCACACAAAATATGCAACAAATGTTGGAGGGACCATGTTTGTAACCAGAAACACATCCTAGAGGATCTCAGACAACAGAAAAATTATTAAAATTGCTTAATTTATCATCTGCTTTATTATTATTATTATTTCTTTTATGAAACACCCCCTGAAATCGTAGTTATATGAAAAATGGCACCTACATTTAGCAAAATTAACATATTTTTTGTGATTTCAGACTTCTTCCGTAAATAAAACTTCATACTCTATAGTCTCTAGAAGATAATCATGCAAATATGTTATCAAAAGTTACCCATCGCCTTTAATAAGTTGAAAAGGTCATTGGGTACACTTCAACTTAAATGCTTTTAGCTAGCTAAACTCTGCTAAAGGTTTCCTCCTCACTTTTAATGTTCCTGCAGTGAATTACTGTTCACTACTGTATTTTGAACACTCAAAAGTACTTCACCATACACTATACATATAAATTATTATGATGTAATTCACAAAATAGGAATAGTTTTGATAAAAACAAATTTTATGACAAATATCACCATTAGCGTTTAGCGTATTTTAGCTTGAAACAAGCGTCTAGCTTAAAGATTAGTGCATTTTATAACACCTGGGTTGCTTGAGGTCTGTTAGTACACTTAATCTTTAGCCATTACAATTAATGTACTGGTAGAAGGAAAGTAAATTAACATAATAAAAAAACATTCTTATATACAAAGACTGGCTGAGCTCTTTTTTTCCCAGTTTTTTCCATCTAGTTTGAGTGTTTTAGCCTTCAAAGAAAAATTACTTATACCTAATGTTCCCCACAAAAACCATATAAATGTAAAGATTTTGCAAAATGTTTATATAATAATGATATAAGTCTTGGTCCATTAACGATACTTCTCATCCTGAAATTTTTTTGGAACAATAATATTTCCCTGATAGCTAACAAGACATACAGTAGTTTCAGCACTGATCAGTGGTCTATTTTTAAACTTATGTCAAATAAAAAGCATAATTACATAAAAGGTCAGAGATAAGTCTGTTCGTCAGACTTTATTGACGACATTCACAGTAATTCTAGAACTTGTTTGTAACATGCTACACATTAGCCACTTTAGAAGCATTAGCCAGGTTAGCACATTTACGCTTGTATCTCCCAACCTTGTTTGTAACACATAACAAAACAGACCGATACTGCTAAAGCAAACGTTACTGTAACTACGACTCCCAACCTTGTTAGTAACACGTAAAAAACACAGGGTCTGACACTGCTTCATTTTAGATGTGCTAGCGTAGGCTATTTACAATAACATCCAACCCAAAATTTTGACAGAACGTCGTGCACTGCTCAAAATCGCTTTGACTTCAGCACAACTAGAATTAATCTTTATATAGGACACTTTGGATTATAAGGAGCACAGTTGCCTTTTGAAGGTATTAAGACTTTTAATTGTGCCTTATATTGCAGAACATAAGGTAAATTAAGGTTTGCAAACCATAGTCAACCAGTTTTCCTCTCCTTCATTCTGTTCTCATCTGTAATGAACAGAACATCAATAAGCAACATCAACCTCAAAGACATCAAACTAGTTAAAATGTATGTTGCTTTTTTTGTTAGGGTTTTATTATTATCTACATCTGAGTGTGGGCTAATGCTGGAAGTATTTCTTGCAGTTGAGGTTGTCGGTTGGTTTTTAAGGTGGAAAATTCTGCTGAACTGTGGTGGGAAAAGTCAGCGTCAAGTGGACAACACAGGACTTCTTAGAAAATCCACATCGCTGCAACATGGTCTTAGAAAATGTGAAAAGCAGACACACGTCCACCAGAAGACCCGGCACCCACACACTCTTTCCGGTCTTGATCTTTCTGTGTCTCTCTTTTTCCTGGTTCAATCCATCCTTCTCTCTCCGTCTTGCACACACATACACACAAACACGCACGTGCTTGGCTGGCATGCACTAATGGAAAGCAATGGTCTGGCAGGACTCATCCCGCCACTTTCGACAGTAATTGGCCGTTCCCTGTCAGACAGACAGAACCACACACACATACATGCACACATGCTGACACCCACTCAAAAATACACACACAGACGCTGATTTGTGGGTGTCATATATCTTTGCAGGCTGTCCCTGCTCCCGATCTTTTGTTTTTCCTCACATAGCTTTCTTTCATCAGCTGCTTTGTATCACCCCTGAACACGGGGCAAACACCATCCTACCTGTCTCTACACTTTCTTCCTTTGACAGAACAAGCCCACCCTGGTTATAATTGCAGCATCCTTCCAGGCACAGAATGATGTGATGGACTTCAGGGATTTGTGTGTGCGTGTGTGGAGTGGTCAAGGTTCAAACCCAGACTTCCCAATTAGACATAATCCATTTATTCCAAAGCAGAGCCACTCCAAAGCCCTACAAATGAGAGAGAAAATGGAGATAGTTTGTGCAGGAGGATGATGAAGGTGGAGGTTTCAGTTTCATGCGGTTATTGTGGAGCTGAGTTAACACAGCTGAAACACTATGCTGACAAGCTCTGCAGGTATCTGTTTAAAAATCTAACAGTCCTTTAGAGCGGCTCGCTCCAACCATCCCGTTCTCATCTCGGCTCCTCGTTTACATGCTGCGTGTCTGTAGTTCTTTTCAGGCATATTGATTTATTTGCCGGGGAGTCATTACAGCTCTGTGCTACAACGGAGCGCTCTGTGTTGCTGAGATACAGCTCTCCCTTCGACTACCAAGGTTACAACCCTAAATCTGTTCTGGCGCTGGAAGCAAGCCGTTTGGTGCCGGCTGCAGGTGCAACAGCGATGCACATTTCAACAAAACAAATGCCCAGGCTAGCATGGACTACATCTGTCATTCATGTTTGGCCTGTTTGGTTGGCAGGTTATTGATTGGATTGAGTTCAAAATGGTTTTATGATTCATAAAACCAGTGGAGCGTAGATGTAAAAAGACAACCGTGTAGCTCCAGGATAGAATTAGAGCTGCAAACACTTCAACACAAAATACTTTTTTTCAGGAAACCATCACTGATAGGGGTTTTCTCATAAACTGAACTGCTGCAATATAAATAGGAAGGAGTGATGTGCATCAAAGAAGACGCACTCTTTTCGTGTGTGTTGTTGTGAGAATAAAACATAAACTGTCACCTTTTGTCAAACCTGAATCTGATCAGATGGTAGAAAGTGCAACAAAACCAATTGAAGCTTTGACATCTCTGACTATGGGAAAAAGTACAAGATCAACTTCATTTCTTTAATGAGAAGTCAGTTGTTTTACCAGGAAATGTGAGAAGTTTTGCCCGTTAACACTGGAGGTGTCACCGGCAACACCTAAATAACACACACTCTTTGACATACTGTAAATCTTTTACCATTTACGCGGTCAATGTCAATCAGCTGATTCAAGCCAGTTGATTGACGTTGATCATGTAAAGATCTGCCTATTGTAAACTGTTGTATGTCAGTGCAAGGCTCCACTTCAGAATCCGCTGGAATTCCGGTTTTCGAAAGAATATAAATGCTGGAGCTAAAGCTCCAGTGGTAAAGGGTCTTCTAAGTAGTGGGCTGACAGTATTTTGATCATCATGTTTGTCCTCAAAGAAACCAACTGTTCCTCACTCAGCTCTGCGTACAACCATGGGGACTAGCAGGCCAAAACGGAAACAGGACATCTCACTGTGAATCAAATTGTTTCCTCTTTCTAAAAAAAAATCTGTAAAGCATGCAGAACTACCTTTGTATGTACACAGACAAAACAAAGGCTGCTTATGAAGCAGAGCAGATACAGAACACTGCTGCCAGCATTATCATGAGAAGAGGAAAAAGCTTTGTTTCTAGGTGTTTGTGATTGGGTGACACTTCAGTGAAAATACCATCAGTAAGGGTTTGATCTAAGTTGGTAAATATTGGTCATGTACTATTTTTTCCCTTAACATATGAATGAAATCATTAATCAGAGTTAGTGTCAAAATTAAAGTAGAAAAGTCAAACGTTGGTTTCTTATATATGGATTCTGCCAAAGTTCATGTTTCGGATCACTTGGCCAATCCCAAGCATAGATAAAAGAGGGGGGGTGTTTATTGTGTTTACATTTTACTTTCTATTAATTTTTTTTCTGAAATGTTCTATGTCGATGATATGCTAATTATTTGATGACATAACTTCTAGGTGAAGCAATAGCTCCTTTTCTTACTGATGAGTTGGCAACGACGTGGGTCACTTGCGAGTGAACTCTGGTTTGGTTCATGACATGGTGATTGCTGTGAACACGACAGGTCAGCTGGTGTGATGAAAATGGGATTGAATGAGAATCTGTTTTCTTGATGGTTTTTTTTTTTTTTTTTGTCTTCAGAATCAGAGCTTGTTTCAGGTTATACCGCCTCCTGGTGGTTGTGGACTCATTGTAAAAGGAAGCTGAGATTTGAATGTTTCTCTTAAGAAAAGTCTGCTGGACTTTTCTGCAGTTTCAATGGTTTAAATGCTAAAACCATGCTGCAGCGGATGCATCTTCAAACTGCTGAAAACACTTGCAGGCCCTGCGACTACTCATGCATAGCGTGTTATTTTCCCAGCTTCCCCTCTCTTTGATAACCTGTTGACCTGCTGTAGTGACCACTGTATGAACTTCTCTCTTTTTTTTTTCCTTTTTTCTCTTCGTCTCCGTCTCTTTTTCTCTCTGTTTGCTCCATCTCTCTTGCTGTCCGCCTGTGGCTGGAGGCCGGCCTGGGGAAGTTTGACAAGATAATGAATTGCCATGCACGCTGCAGTTTTTCACATTTCACAGCCCAGTAACTCTGCATTTACGCATAGAATGCAGTTTGGAGGGGATGGAGGGGGTGGCAAGAGAAAAATACCAGAAGACGACAAAACACTGCTGTCCTTTTTTTTACTTGCTACCTTTCTTTTGTGTCTCACCATCCAGCTCGTATTACCGCCGGTGCGTGTGCGCGCACACGGCCTCTCACGCTCACGGTTATGTAATTGTCTGTGGAGCACAGCTGCTTCCTCGTAGTCACAGCAGACAGATGAGAGGAAAGAGGGAGAAAAACAATGCAATGGAGAGAAAAATGGAGGGAACAGTGGAAAAAAAACAGAGCTAGTGAACTGCTGCTTACGTGACACCTGATTAAACGCTTTCACAAAAGCTACTTCTCAAATCTAAACCTGGCTGGAATTGTTATTCAAAACATAAATTCTTCACATCAGACGAAATGTTTTTAGAGCAAAATCCTGCTACCTGGTGTTCCTCCTTAAGCTACTTTGGCGTTTAACATTTAAATAGTTTTTTCGAAGTTTCTATCTATCATCTACTAACCTTTTTTAGTGAAGTCTCACAACCAGACATTTTTTTTCTCTTTACCAGCCAAACAAATGGACTTCCTCATTTCCTGTCAACAGTAAAATATGAAACAATTCTGTGCAATTAACAGGAAGTCCTTTTTATTCATTTACCCAACAAATATATGTGTATATATAAACTTACTTGGCACACTGAAATCGTCTATAAATATTTTGATATTAAAGAATACTATTAACACAACAGGTAACACAACAGGACAGTTGGAGGCTGACTCCGCCCTCAGCCCAGTTTTGAAAAATGCAAACACAGGGACGTGACTAGGGCAGGCGAACTGAGCGTGGGAGGTGTGGTCTGTATCTGTGATTGACAGTGACACTGAGGTTAGCTAATGGGTTAGCTTGAGGTAACGAGGGGATCATTTTATTATTGTCTCTGAGAAAATAAGAAAAAAATCGTGAAGTTCGGGAGGCCCAAGCAGGCTGCCTCCCCATCCCGCAGCTGCACTCCGTCTGCCGGACAGCCAGATGGCCAGGGGGGCGGTTAAGTGAGCAAGCTAGCCTCATTGCGCCCACTGCAGGGCGAGTTCCACCGCGCCCAACGTCGCACTGTCGGCATGGCATGGCGAGTTCCACCTTCTCAAAAAAAACAAGAACCACTCCACAGAAACTCTCTTCCTCTCGCAAAAGCCTCCTCAAATTCAACCCCTCACCCTTTGATACTGTATCCTCCAGCTGCCGTCCTTCTTCCCCACACAATTTGCAGCAACACAAAACATAAATCACTGATTCTTCCTCTTCTTTGCACCTGCCCAATCCAGAGCGCCACCGTTTAAAGATGGGCGGGGCTTTTACACTGGAGCTGCAGAGCATAACGACGTGCAACTTCTGAAATGACGTATGACTTACACCAGTTGATCAATCACAAAATTCCACTTTTCTACCTTGTTTCAACCTCTAGGGGGCAGCACACAGTCCGTTTTGGACTATATTTTCAGGAATTAAACATGTTTATTTTAACTTGTCATAAATTTGGCAAGGACCAACAGTCAGCACTCTAAAAGCCCCATTTGTTCAGGTAAACAGCCAAAACAAAACTTGATTTACTGTTGAGTTACCCTTTAAGCTTCCTCCTGCTGGTTTTACAGAAATCCTGTCTCACCTGCTGTTGATTACCTGGATCAGGTGTGTTTAGCCAATAAGGAGCTTTAAGGGCAGGTTTGTTAGAATGTCTGATACTCCTGCACTAGATTAAGGGGGCCCGCTATAAAAATTTGCTCTGGATCCTGAGATTCTCAGCAGCTCCACTGTAGTCATAGTTTCCTTTTTTAGACGTTCTTGTCTATTTTTTTTTTCTTTTTTTGTGCTAACATGTTAACCTGCCATTTATCGGCTGTTTGGTTTCCTAACTTTGGACCCTGCAGCTCTTTCAATCGTTTTTGTGCCTGTATCTGAATGTACAGCATGAAGTAGGTGTAAATGTGAAAAAAAAATGCTCCAATAAATATAAACTTGCCCACGCAGAAATTTATGGAATACTTCTTGTGTGTTTGAGACACATATGAAGCTTAAAGAAGGAACCAGAGTGAACTATGGCACCTTTTGGAATTTCTTTTTCACACCTGGAAGTATCTGCAGTTACGGTGGGAGGAATTCTTTCCAAATTTTATTTAAAAAAAAAAAAAACCAAACAAAAAAAAAGAAAAAGCAATAATTTATGTAAAGACATAAAAAGTGTGCATGAAAAGGTTTGATGAATTTCAGAAAAAAAGATCCCTTAATGAAACCAAAATTACCCAATTCCCCCAATCTTACCTCAATGGAATTCGGGAGAATACAAATCCTGGCCAAGTGCATTACAGTCCATCAGCTTTTTGACACAAACATGTCTCCTCGCCTCATACCGAGTGCAATCTGGGGCCTTTATTCTTCTCAGTTTGAGCAGCTGCAATCAGCCCACATTCATTAATTCTCTTTTATTGTGCACCCAAAACACATACAGTTGTTTCCTTTTCCTCCTAATTTGAAACCACTCGAGTCAAACGCAAACACACTCGCCCGGGAACCCATAATTCAGTAAGTGAATAAGGCAGCGAGTCTACGGCGGCGGAGATTAGATAAGAAGCGGAGCAGTCAGACCGCTGTGGCATCAAAGCAGAACAAATGAACTGCACTCGTGACGGAGGGAAAGCCATATCCCTGATCTTTCAAGACGAGTGCTTCACTGTGGAGGAGAGCCAGCAGTCCTGAGCAGCACCGAGCCCGATTACTACAGTTTACAAAAAAAAAAAAAAAGAGATTTAACCCGTCATTTCTTCATGCTCCGAGAACACACAGGCTTTTCTATTGCGCATCGACTTAGCCCAGCAAATCTCTTGTGTTGCTGATTTCCCCCTTTTTCCACTGGAGGAAATAAAAAGTCTGACAGCTTTTTAGGAACGCGGCTGTTTTTCTGTTCAACCAGGAAATATGCTGTCAGTTTGAGTGCTGTGGCATTTAGGAAGGCTTTTAGCCTAACTTAGTTTGAAGACTCCTCACAGGGAGAAGCCCTGGGAGTAAATCAGCCAAACTGGATGCAAAAAAGCAAAAAAGTGCAGAAATGTTACTTAAAAAAAGATTCAGCTGCCAACCGCTCTGTACCCAGCTACCAGGGCTGTAACGAGTATCCAAAAACTAGGATTTTTGCTCCAGAAAAATGGAGTACAAATTTTTGTGACATTCAAGAACGCTGATTTCCAGTAAATCACATCAACATATCACTGAATGCGAAAACTTTATAAAGATCACAATGACAATTAAAAAACCAAAACAAATATTAAAAAAGCAGTATTTTAGAAAACAAAACAAAATTTTAGAAACGAGGAAAACAAAAGTTATTTCCCCAAAACAAAAAGAAATGAATACGAAACACAATGAAATACCGGAAAAGTTTGGTATTATGGGACAATGCTGATTGGATGATGATATCCAGCATCGCTTTATACCAAATACCTTTTAGTGGAAATGATGGACAAATGTCATTATCCAATCAGCGATGTCCTATAGTTTCTATTTTCTGATTTCAGTGAAGAGAAGAAAACATTTTGGAAAGCAAAAGAAATCAAAACAAAATGCTTAAGAACTGTCCTCAATAAGAAACAGACGACAGCCGTTGACACGGACCAGGGGCATGTAGTCATCTCCAGAGGATAAGATGTCAATCTGGAAATTCAGGCTACCATTGGTCCAAATGGTGAGACGGCACTGATGCTGCACAAAACTCATCATGGCATTGCTAGCAGTGACTCCAAAAACCCGTGGATTGACCAATTGCAGTTGATGCTGAGAAGAATAGGAAGTGGACAAAACATTGTGCTTTTTTTGGGAGGCATGTTGTCTAAACATTCGTAAATTTGTGTATTGATATGATTATAATGTGTGCTCAGAATCTGAGTTACAAGACCAGTGGTGCTGAAAGGCCCGCTTTATATATATCCTCAGGTGGCTGGCGGCCGGAGGCACTTGAAATGAACGGCCGCCGTTCTGAGACATTCACACAATCAGACCTGCTGCCGTCTGGCGATCGGGCTTCCACCGCTCAGCTGTCGCTGATTCGGTAATGATGCCATCCCAGCCTGACTGCTGCCATCTGCATTCATGACCAAGCCAACGATTTTTCAAAAAATTGGGGGCCGGGAGCTAATCTCGAAGATTCTGCCGATGCCTCCCCGTCACACTGTGGCAGTTGTATTTGTGACCCTAGCATTCAGTTCACAAAATGTCAGCAGTCTCTTCGGCTTTGCTTTTGATCTATGATCTTATTTAGTATTTTTCAGGGTTGCTTTTGTATGCATTTAAGGAGAAAATACATTTTTCTACTTTTTCAAAATTTTCAGTCCATGAACTTTCAATTAAGATTTTTTTTTCCAATTATTTTGAAACAACAAACATTTTTCCCAGTTTCATCTAAAGTATAAATATGATAAAATAGTTTTTATCAGATATGATAGTCTTATGGATCAGATTTTTAAAAATTTACTTGATTAGAGTATGTTTTCAATTCATATTTGATCTCTGTGTGTGAAAGTGTCCTTGAAATGTTTTCCTCACATGTTGGCAGCACTTCATATTGAACTTTTAATGAGCCTTAGCCCTCCAGTAACAAACTCACTGAGGTTTGTGTTTTTTTCAGTCAGATTAATCACACTTTTGGATTGTGATGAATCACACTGTTTTTCTAGGTAAATTTTATACAACAACATTGAACAAAAAAGAGACAAAAATTGTCCTTTCTTTTTATTGTCTGAAATGTCTTAATTTGTAAAGTCTTAACTCAGATATCCCAGAAATGTAATTTGTTCAGAAAACACATCAACAGTAAGATAAGGAGAACTGTAAAGTTTTTTACGTCTGTAGTATTACTCAAAGAAACCAAAGATGCTGATATACATCTGACTGGCTGTCACTTATGCAAAATGTATTGTGTGAGTCACAAATCAAGAATTATGCACGCAAAAATCCAGCGTGCACGCACAACTGACGATACTATATTCTAGCTTCCCAAAACACTTTGCAGTGTAGACAAAGACAGAAATGTAAGAGACGGTTGAACCACAGGCTTCAGTTTTGCCTCTAAACTGAATAACAATTGAGATATGGCGATAAAAGATGATGACGGTGTTTTGTTTTCCAACCAGACTTGATTCCTCTTCTTTTTTTATTCATCTTCCTCTTTCTCAGAATGGAAAATATTAGTTATGAGTCTACACAACAAAGATTATTAACAGAACAACAATTCAGTCTGTCTGAAGGACAGGAACTGTCATTGTTCTAACAAACTTTCATGGTTTTTCTGCTGGCAAACCTACAAGTCAAAATGCGTTATTGATTAATACAGTTTTAGTCTTAGGTTTATATTTCATAGTGATCTGTAATTGCTCAAGTGGCATTGGTCACAAGGTCAGCAGAAGGGAATTGCACCAATTGCTGTGAAATGTAACACAAGCTGATGACATAATCTGTGATTGGAATCTCCATTTAACCTATTTTTATTTGGAGCGATTCAAAGATGAGACAGTGGAGCAAACTCATTCCAGCAAATCGCTGTTTCCACGTCCCAGGACTTTAAAGACAAGGCCGCCATTACCTCATTCTAAAAACAAGCGGAGGCTTGAAGAGCATATGAACGCCACTCAGCAGTTTGTCCCATTTTTAAAGCGACTAACCTCAATCTGAACTAAACCACACGATTGCAAAACGGACGCAGTGCGATTGATGCAGTTGGCTGATGAAGTCAACTATGAAGTATTAACCGGCCCTAATAGCTAAATAAATGCTCATCGTCTCTAAACCATTGTTGCGTTTTTTATTAATTTTGTTAAAAAATTAAACTTTTTAATAAATGTGTTGATTTACTAAATTTTTTAAATTTATGTTCTAAAATCTAAACCAGGAACAGGGACCCCGGTGAGAACTTCAGAACCAATATGCTCCTGTGTGAGCATAGGCTCCAATCAAACGTCTCTGGTTCAAAAGCATATGGTTGGTCTTGGGAGACAGACTGGGGCTACCCCCAGGTGCCCAAATCTACACCTGGAGCAACATTCCCATCAGTCCCACAAAGTGGCCAAGAGGGGGAAAGAGGACAGGCACATCCCAGCGTTAAGAGGGAGGTGTGGAAGTCCAAAGGCCATAAAGGGCCCGTAAAGCAAGAAGGACCGGGTAAAGACCCACCTTCTTCAAATCTGCTGTCTGAGGTTCGGTCAGGGACAGAGGACAACCAGGGGTCACCCTGTGTGAGATAAATACGAGTGTACATAAAATGATAAAGCTCTGTAATAACATCTGCTTTGAAACTTCAAAATTAAAAACCTTTTGTCCATTTGTATCAAGCTGGACAAAAAGATTTATTTATCATTTTCAATTATACTGAAAAACAGGAAGTCCGTTTACAAATGTTTCATAACCGAATTGAGATCTTCTGCTCTTCACTGAAAGTCTTCAATTTAACTAGATCAAGAAGAAGATCAAATTAAGTCCATAAAAGTCCATTAAAATGAGGTCATGGCTTTTTAACGCACACAGAAGTTTGCTGGCTTTCTCAGAAAAAACCTGTATTCGAGCAGGTGATGAATATTAATGGGTATTTAAAGGCATTTATATCTGAGCAGTAAACATTTCCTGCTCTGCCTGCAGCTGGAAGAAGCCCCGTCTGCCTGTGAGCCCGTAGCTCTGATTTACAATCTATGCTGCCAGTGCTGTGGGACGTGGGAGTGGCCTGGAGCAGAACACGCCGCTCAGCCTTTAAAAACTCCTTCTCTCAAGAGGTTTGAAAACTTGAAGAAAGTAGCAACAAAGTTTGTCGGGACTTCTACAAAATAAAAGATTGTGCTGTTTCAGATCTAAAAGCAAAGGCTGGTTTGTAGGGTGATACAAATAAAGTAGTATGTTTTTTTTTTTTTCCTTCCAAAAGAAAATTTAAAGACCCACTCTGATAAAAATCATGTTTTTGGGTGTTTTTAACATGTTTTTGTGGCATTTTTCTGATTATGGAGAAATCTAGTCCGGCCTCTCCGGCGCTCCGTATCCGTTTTGTTGGCATCAAATTTTTCCCAGATGCTGGAGCGAGCCGGAGCACTTTTTTGTGAAGTTGGAGCAAACGAAACGACCTAAACTGGAAATCATGGGAGCGAATGTAAAGTGCATTTAGTATATTTTTCAAAATAAAACCTATTTTCTGCACAACACAGTCAAATATGTACATTTAAGCCTTACATAAGACGAAAGTGTTAATGCAAGTTCCGTGCTTATCTATTGTATGAAGACGTCACGCAGAAAAAGAGAGTGAGTCATCTGCCGTAGCTAGACTGGAGCCAGACCCCATGCAGTGAGAGCTCGGGGTTAGGGGAAGTGGGCGTGGCCATACCCCAACAGTCCTGCCCACAACAGAGAGTTGAATTTCTGATGGACTCCTGCCGCTCTGCAGAAACTGTGTCCTAGAAAACGACACAGATTTGTTGATTGTGGCTAAAAACAGCATATTCATAATTAAAGAACACTGGGAACACTTTTACAACAGATCAACATATGACCGGAGTGGGACTTAAAGCAGGATTGCTAGATGCCAGTTCAAATCAGTTTTTTCTGACTGATAGGAGAAAAATAAGCATTTTAATAAGGGTTTTTACTAATGTGCATCCATTCATTCTGCATCCAAGATCAATCAGTGTTCACTCGGTTTTTTTAGTGCATCTTTAATGGAATCGTTTAGTTATTGTCATGGCTTTCTGACCCATTGTGAAGCGTTACAATGGGTCACGCTGTGCCTAAGCAAACAAGCTCCACTGAAAGCACAGAATAGACGGCTCATTACCAGAGTCTGCAGCTCGTCTGTGTGTTTAGGTGTGACTGTGACGGAGCTGCAGAGTGGATGGAGCATGCCTTTATTCGTTTGTGTTTATGGTGTGTGTGTGTCTACATGTGTAGAGCGGGACAGTAAGTGGGTCAGATCCCACAGAGGAGGATGACCTTGGACGTTTGCGCTGCTTTTCTCCAGGTCTTTTGTCTGGTTTTGATTTGAGAAGATGCAAAGCAAGATAGGAAAAAAACAATCGTCCTCTAAACTGGAACACAACTAAGCTTTTCGTTTATTTATTTTTATGAAAAATATCCTCAGAAATAGAATAAAGAAAACTTTTTGCATAACAGAAACCTCAGGTTTTCATCTTAATGAAAACTCTTCTGATGTTTTTGTTTGATTGATTAGAAATGAACTACACAAAGAGTTCTTTTTAGCTTTAATTTAATACTTTTTCTGCTAATTAGTCATTGCCATGTTGTTTGACTTGAAATAATCCAAAACCAGAGACTGTTTGTTCAGTCTGGAAAGCTGGTTATGATCACATCTTTGAGCATTTTTCACTATCAGAAGTTCCCCATCGACCCGGGCTGCGCTGTCGTACGTGGAAAAATTGCTTTGTTGTCTGGCCCGGCAGAGCCACGCTGGCTTCACGGGGATATGTGGGTCGCCTTCTATTTTAATCCACAATGTTGCCAGGAATACCTGAGGGAGTAGACAAGGGCTGGAGTGTGTGCGGATGAAGTGTTCCAGTTCCACGTGAGGACGGGTTCTGTGAGCAACCCACTGACTGAGGGGAGGGTTTTTGAATACAACGTGGAAGTGTGAAGAAGCGTTTGTTGGTGTTGAAAAGCAGAAGCGACAGTTAAAGCAGGTGATGAAAAGGTTTGGTTTGTTCTGTTTCCTCCATGTTTGTATACGCTTTGTCTTTGTTAGAGTTTTGGGTTCTCGTATATCGGGAAGTTTTACTTGGTGGTTTTATTGGAAAAACATCCTCAGGGTTTGATGACCCTAAACTCTCATCTCTACTGTTTTGATTCTTTTGTTTTCCTCAACCTGTGAAATCCATATCACAATTCATTTGGAAGAGACTGACAGGAGAACTAGCATCACCACATGTAGTTATTGTAAAATAGTGCATCCTGGTCAAAAGAGAGCCTAGGAGGAGTTTCAGTATCTGCGTTGAGTTCTTTGAGTTAGCACAACTCTTCAATTGTTTGCGTAATTAACGCAATTCTAATTCTGAAGCGGAGATAAGCAGCGTTGTGCTGAGGTGCAAGAAGTGATTACCCAGTCAACGTGAATCAGCTGATTCTGTCCAGAGAAAAGAGGCTAGTGGAGAAATGCAGTTAGGTGCCCATCTTGACTTTTCTACATCAAAAATATTCTCTGTTTCAAACTGAATCTTTTTGTCTGCTTGGGATTTACAGTGATTTGAACAAAGCAATCCTCAGAAATGCAATCTTGAGCTTAATTGTCTTCATATATGTAGAAAAAATGCCACGAGAACAAGGTAAAAGCACAATTTTCATTGGAGTGGTACTTGAAGCTCAGGAGCCAGGAAATCTGTCAAGATTGCCTCTCCAACGGCATTCTAACAAGGCCTTTGGAGCACATCCAACCAGCAGGAAAGACCTGTTGTAGACCTCAGGCACAGGGGACAGATTGTAACCCCCCGTTGACCCGGTAATGTTTCAGTGTCCTCGCCACAAGATATGGAAAAACAGGCAAAGGGAGATGGAGTCTGTACTTTAGACAGCTGTCCCGAATGAACCAAACTCAAATAAGCAGCAGACGACAAAAATAGTCTTCGAAGTTGAACATTTTTCATTTATCGACAAAGGTTCATGAGGATTTGGTAACTAAACATACTGCTATTATAATTTGACCTCTGACCTGATAGTAAAAGCAGGAAGCTTGTGCTTTGGATTTTTTTTTTCTGCTGTTTATTCACCATTCTGACCATTATATTATAAATATGAACAATAGAGAACATTTACATGAAATTACTGAACTGATTCTCAATGTGGGAGTTTTGAGATTAGACAAAAAATATTCATAATTTTCTTTAATATTAAATTGAAGTTTTGCACCTCATAATAATATGTTTACAAGATTATGTTTGATAAACATGTTGATCAAATTAAAACCAATACATTAAAAGCCTCAATTAATCCTTGAAAATAGCATTTCCTTAAATATTCAACTGATTTTTAGGAATTATGGACATATGGATGTGACTAGTCGGTGCAGTTATGGAATATCTCAGAGGACCTGAATGAATGGCTTTCTGTGTCACTTTTGTTTATTGGCGTCAACACAATATCAGTTTTTACAGAAAGGGATGATGTAAAAATAAGGTTAAGGAAACAAGTTAGACCAAAAAAAAAAAAATTCTTAAAACAGCTGCAGGAGTCAAATTTAAAGTTTTCTTTATGTGCGCTTTAAAAGCCCATAAAGCTTTGCTAGACATCAAATCAATGTTTAAAATGTTTTTATTTGTTTTGCACATTATTGATCCACAAAAATCAATTGTTTCTATCCTAAAATGTTGACATAACTAAGAAAATAAAAACTTCTGTTCAATAAGCTAAAGTTCTTTTTTTTTTTTTTGCTTATTTTAATTGATAAAATAAAGGTTATAAAACTACAAAAAATGTTTAAAACTGAAACATAATTTGCAAAACACTGAATTTCAAGCTTTGACAGTGAGGTAGAGGCTTAAATCTGAACCCAAACGTATCAAATTTAAATGAAAGCTATGAAAAAAATCTATAATTGCAAACTAAATCATTTCTAGAAAAAAAAAAGCTTCCTCTTTTTAATGCGTTCCCTCTGATTCAAATGGTTGTAAATGAAAAGAAATATGAATATTTCATTTGGATAAGTGATGTTTCCGCTGCTATCATAAAGCACTATTTATGTACTTTTGGAAAAAAATAGATTTTCATCAGATCCACCAGGATGTCTGATACCACGACATTTAATCTTTTTAGAAATATTTTCGCTGTGACAGGGAGGTGTTGCCATTGGAAACGGAGATGCATTCGGACGGCTCCATCTGTACTCTGATGAAGCAGTCCTGAGCAGCACAAAGGAACTCCAACACTTGAAATAATGCGGAACGTCCCCTCCGAGATGAAATGCTTGGGTTCAGAGCGTGATAACTCAATTACTAATCCTGGTCATCTAATGGGCCTCTTTGATATATTTGCATTAGTCAATTGGAGACAATGAAGTGAAACGAGAGGAACATAAAGGAAGGGATCAGCTGCTGTTGAGTCTTAATGGATTGACCCTTTCTGTGTGTGTGTTTGTGTGTGTATGTGTGGCGATGGGGTGGAGGAGGGATCCAGCAGAGGGATGAGGTCATCATGTAGCGTGAGCATGCATAACTCTTTGTGTGTGC
The DNA here is from genome assembly GCA_014656515.1 of Oryzias celebensis. Classification (NCBI taxonomy): domain Eukaryota; kingdom Metazoa; phylum Chordata; class Actinopteri; order Beloniformes; family Adrianichthyidae; genus Oryzias; species Oryzias celebensis. Next base: position 10,101,602 of record BNCR01000017.1, on the reverse strand, counting down.
CAGATATAAAAGATGTGAGCGCGTAGAAGTGATGACTTCATTCCTTATGCATTTATTTATGTTCATCGTTGCACCTCCAGCGGCGCGTGAGTCGTAGCTTCACCTCTTCAGAGCGGAGGCCCTCAAACAGAGACGTGTTTACTCGTCTGCAGAAGCATGTTAAAGATTTCACAGAAATGTCTCAACAAAAAGAAAGACTTGGATTAACTTATTCCACAGGCACCTTTCACCATCTGAAGGAGGAAATTGCTAGTTGAAGACCTACTTTAATGGAAAATTTGTTTTTGCCGTTTTTAACATGTTTTTGTGGCATTTTCCCATCATTTTTCTATATACAGAAAATTAAACTTAACCTATCATTTCTGATTTTTTTTTTCATTCAAATCATTGTGAATCAGAACCAGATGAAACGGCTTGTAGGTGTGGCAAGCCATGAGCTCGATGCTACTCTCCATTGTGATTCATCCATAAATAGATCCATGTACGTCTTTATTCTCCCCTTCTGAGCGGCACCAGGCTCAAAACGGTACGGCTGGATAGCTTCAACGTTGCTCGTCATTTTTGTTGTACCAGTAATGTTAGCTGGGGATGTGAGAGACTCGAGGCTAGCGAGAGAGGGTGTCAACAGATGAATGATGAGCAGCAGGGGTGGGTTTACTCTGCACCAACGGTCCCATCCACGACTCAGAGGCAAATTTCTAATGAACTCCTTCAGAAATTATGGCCACAGGTTTTTGATTTTGGATGAAATTGGCAAGATCATAATTAAAGGACCACTGGGAACACTTTTAAAATATTCTATATTATATAAATATAATATTTCTCAGAATAACCAGATCCTTTAGAGCCTCTAAGTGGTAGGGGTGCAGATTTCCAAAAAGCTCACTCCTGATTGGTGAGAGATTGACTTCATTTGGTTGGAGCTGGAAGTAAGTCATTTTCTGTGGGCGACATCACACTCACTCAGTCCAGTTCTCATATCCAGTCAATGGTTTCACCTCTGAGGGATGATCTCTGTTGACAAGGACAGACATATTCATCGCTATTGAGGAATCTGAAGCGTGGAGGCAAACCAAAGGACTCAGAAACAAACAAACAAACAAACAGGCCACACCACCAATATGAAGAAGCACAAATCAAGAAATGACTAAAAAACAGTTGGCAAGCACTGTGTAACAGTGAGGAAGTAAAAATACTTAATGATTTTTGGGGTTTTCTGATGTGGATGGATTTCTGCCATTGCTCTTCGTCAACCTTTGATAACAAAAATGATCATTTTATTTCTCAAGTTATTACATTTTAACTCAAATTAGCTGTCATAGGAACATACTAGTTGAACTAAAGAAAGAGCAGATGTGACATTAAAGTGAAAAACTTCCCTTTTCATGTCATTGTTTTTCAGACCTTTAAAAGACTGACACATTTATCACTTTTATTTTGAAAAATCAATTTGTTCTTTGAAGTAGAAAAAGTGAGGACATTTTACAAATACTGTTATAATATCTTTGATACAAAACAATCTTGTTGGCTCATATATTTTTACAAAAAGTTGAACCAGATTGAATGCGTTTTGAGTTTCTTGATTCTAAAATAAACATAGTTGGAGAAAACGGTTTAAGTGAGACGTAAAACTGCTTAAAGCCTAGAAGATTATCAAGCAAAAAAAAAACCCTCTATGTTTCCGTCCCATCACGGTTCCTGTCAGAGTGGCATTGAACTGTGTTTACACTTGTGCCATCTGTCACCGTGGCGAGAGGCGGGGCACAGCCTGGACAGACCGCCGGTGTATCACCGTGCCAACACAAAGACAAATGATACAATTATCCACGTTCGCACAAACTCCTCCGGACAATTTGGCATCATCACTTATCTTAGCATGCATATTTCTGGAGTGTGGGAGGAAGCCGGTGGAGAAAACCCACGCAGGCACAGGCCGAGGCTCCATCCACAACTCCACACTGAAAAGCTGCAGGCAGGATTGAAACATGGAAATGACACAGAACTGAAAAGACGGCAGACTATTCGGAATTGTTTGATAGTTCTGACTGTAATTAAAGAGCGTACGGCGGCAGCTTTTTTTCTGCTGTTAAACTGCAGCAGCGTGTGTCAGCCAGGTGATGCTGAGGAATTAAACCCGGGTCTGAGTCAGGACACAGATGTGCTGCCAAATAGAAAAAAATCAAAAAAGGAATTCACAGATATTTTAGCCTTCGTATCCTAATAAATATGAACATTTTACAAAGATTATTTATGAATCCACTGCGTTCGGAAGATGAAAACTTGGATATTTTATAAAAACCTATTTTTTTCAAATGACAAATAGTATGAATGCAGTGCATTCTAGTCTAAATTTGACAATTTAGTGAGCATTGATGCGCACTAGTTTTTTGCAAAGACTTCTGGGAATTTTACAATTCTGGAATTTTAGGTTTGGACAAACCGTCACAGCAAACTCCCTATTTAGTGTAAAAATTACTGGTTAGTGAGCGAATTCGGATTCAATCTGAGTTTGGGAGAGGATTTCAAACCTGTGAAATGGAAGGATTGCTAGGTCAATAACAACAACAGTGTTGTTGACTTTCTACCTCTGATACAAATCAGGAGAGCCTTCCCACTCCCTACTCTCTATTTGTTTGTGTGTTTTTAAGTGGAAGAGAAGTGAAAAAGAAAAAAAAGTCTACGTTCTTTGATGTAAATAAATCAACTATTGGATTCAAGCAATAAAAATATTGGAATAATACAATAAAAATAAATGAATGAAGAAAAAACAAATGAGTAAACGTAATTATTTATTTATCACTTTTATTTAAATATTTTCGTTTTTCTTGACAATTATAGGAATTGAGGCTAAGCTACACAAAAAAACCTTAAAAGTGTTTTCCCTTTTAAAATATTTGGTTTGATTCCTTTTTGTGTATTTTAGTGCTTTTTACAATAAATGACAAAAGGTAAATTTGCTTTTGTTTATCTACCGTATTTTTCCGCTCTGTAAGGCAAACTAAAAAGCCTCATTTTAAAAAAAACAAAAAAAAAAACTACAGTCCATTATTCAAAGCATCTTCTATATTTGTTAATCTTGTTTGTGGTTACTAGTGTCAATCTTAAGAGATATATGGCACGCTGTCAAAATATTTGGTGTTGTGAGTACGCTAACACCGCTAACGTGCAGCAGTGTCACTTTGCTGTTTCCAACTTTCCAAGAAGATTAGGAGTAAGTAATGTAGTCACAGTGATGTTTGTTTTAGCAGTAACATTTTGGGTTTTTTTATGTGTTGCAAACAGGGTTGGGAGTTACAGGTGTTGTGAACACGCTAACACAGCTAACATGTAGCGGTGTCGAACTGTTTTTTCTTTACATTACTAACAAGATTAGGAGTTAGCAAAGTGACAGTAATGTTTGTTTTGAGGATCTGTTTTTTTACATGTTGCAAACAGGGTTGGGAGTTACAGGTATTGTGGAAATGTTAACATGTCTGACACTTCTAATGTGGCTAATATGTGGCATGTTAGAAAGAAGTTCTGATATTACTGTGAACTCAGTTAATAGAGAGTCACAGACTGACCGTCTCACCTCTGACGCTTTTGTCTCTCTTAATGTGCCTTATAAATGACACAAGTTTGAAAATAGACCGTTCATTGACAGTGTACCTTGTAATCCAGTGTCCCCTACTGTGCGAAAGAAAACGATAAATAAAAATTATTGCGCACAAACTGCACAAATATATGCCACAAAAGCAGAAAACAGACAAGAGTTACAGTCTGCTGAAGTGATATACCGATACCTGGAGGTTTACAGAAGTATTGTTTTTTTATTCCATGAGCAGCTTTTAGGAAGAAAAGACTTTCTAATTGTCCTCAAACCCAGATTTTCTTTTCAAGTTGTACAGTCAGTGATTGGTTGGAAGTTGTTGCTTCATTATGTGGTGATATTTTATCTTGAAAGCTGACCTGTTTCTGTGCAAGTTAAGCTTCCAGCAAACATCTTGGGTAAATCGAGAAGCCCTTTTGTGAGCAATAACTCTCCTTTATCTGGGCTATTTCAACAGTTTGAAACCTCTTTTATCATCCAGAAGAAGTTGTATTTGTCTGCTTGTAGACGAAGCGTTGCTCTGACATACTGTGTACAGGGTTAGCTTGCGCAGGAGCAGCGCCAGCTCAGCGTTCAGCGTTCATGCCGGTTGAGCTCACCCAACCTTTTCTTTCGGCGTCTCCTCCATTGTTCTCTCCCTGTTCTTCCTCCTCCCAGCTCTCGTCACGTCTTTGTCTCAGCCGTTGTTCACCGTGTCGCCGTCTTTTCTTTGGCTCTCTCATTGCTCCGAGCGACAGAGATTAGCCTGACACGTGGGACACACACACGCACACTCACGATCCAGAGTCTTATAACAAGCTGTTAACCCCCATTTATAAGTGTGGCCTGTAAATCAGCTCAGTGAAAGGGAGTGTAATCCCTGCCGGACGATTTAATGGTAATCTCCATATCCTAAATAGATTACATGCGAGCACATTGGAGCGCACGCACATGTTGTCTGCAACCTTTCCAACATACTGGAGTGTAAGCAAAGTTTGCAGAAATGAACAGATGCTCATTTTTCCTTCATTCTACCTGCTGTGAGTTTGGGCTATCCACCTTTTCTCTTTTCAGTTAGACAGTTGCCGTTGACTTTATTCCTGCACAAAGACTTTCTTTTTATAGATTTTTGGCTTTCATGTCTGTAGAAACTGATGTTACAGGATGACAGGAAGTGCTGAGAGTCTTCAGTCATGTGGAGGCCACGGATATTTTTAGAAGAACCGCTGCTCAAACATCTAACGCTCACCAACTTCAAAACGGCGTTTTTAATAGTCCACAGGAATACAGAGTGGGAGTGGACTCCAATCATGCATTTGTTTGAACAGAAACGAGTGGAAAATGGTATAAAATAGTCAAAGATTGGCTATCTTTAGCCAGATGTTACAATCCTCCAATTATTGACTCATCAAAGTTACAACTTCTGGCTGGAATAACAATTCAGCACACAGATAACAAGTTTTCCACGCTAGGATATTGTTCCATTGCAGAAATGTTCGCTTGTGTGTTGATTTCTGTTTGTGTGGACATCTGCTGCTACTGTGTTTGGCATCAATGATCTTCATGCAAGGTCAATAAGCTCATCTAGAGGATGCTGCTTGGGATGCATTCCTCCCACTCTTTACAAATCCTGAATCCTTGACCCATGTCAGTTCTGGAATTGCCATGAATCCTGTTCCTTTTTTGACAGTTCTTGTTGCAGCTCCATATTCTGTTCCCTGGTCATGCTAAACGGTGTCTACTTTATTAAGGTCCAAAGTGTTTTACCGTCACAGTCTCCCTCACCCATGCACACACACATTTACACAGTGATGGGGACAGGGAGCCAGCCACACAACCAGGAGCAATGTGTGGTTTAGGCTTTTGCTCAAGGACACGTTGACACATGAGGCAGAAAGAGCTGGAACTGAACCTGTAACCTTTCAATCAGAGGTCAACCAGAAAGTTTGGGGGAAATGTTCTATTTTTAACTCCAGCGCTCAACATTTGTACCATTTAAACAAAATAATTAGTCCTAAACTTCATGATTTAAAAAAAAAAAGTAGTATTAAATGTAGAGGAAACATAATTTTTGGATTCAAGCACTGAAAATAATGGAATAGTGCAATAAAAAAAATATTACAGAGCATATATATCCTATCAAACCCGTTTTAGATATTAAGTCATGCTTTGATATAAACTCAAATGGAGTTTGAAAGGGAATGAGATGAAGTAAATATTTAGAATCCCACCCCATTTATGGTTTTTCTTTACATATGTATTTTAAATTGCTGCCATAATATTGTAAAGCCATCAAACACAAGAACTAATTCTTTTAATTAAACAAATCCAGCCACTGTATCCTAAAAAATATTTTAAAAAATGGATAAGCATGTAAAGAATGATCTAGAAAAACAATGATCTGAAATGAAATACAACAGAATGAAAATCTAAAAGAGGGAATGCCCAGAAACATGTTTAGTTCAGACTACCTAGAACCCTTTGGTAAAATTTAGACTAGACCTGAGATTTTTTAAGTCACACTACAATCATCTTTTGATCTGTTTTAAAGTGTTCCCAGTGGTCTTTTAAATTATGATTATGCTGTATTTAGCCAAAATTACAAAAGAAAAAAAACTGTTGCTGCTTTGGACATAGTTTCTGCAGAGCAGCAGTAGTTCAATAGAAATTCACCTTTGAGTTTTGGGAGGGATTGTTGACATGGATCAACCCCGCCCTCTTTTCCTCCCCTGTTGCTGAGAGCTCTTTGTTTATGCATTCTCCCTCAAAAAACAAAGACATACACAGATATGTGTCTACAACTGGATGCATCAGAATGGAGCAGAGCAAGAAGCTTCTGGTCCACCAAGTGTACTTTCTACATAATAAATGCAATCTTTTTCAAACTTCACTTTTTTCGTTTGCACTGGATTTACAACTATTTGAATATGGAAATTCTGAAAGATGTAATTGTAATTTTCTTTATATATGACCTCCACCTTTAGAGAAATGCCACAAGAAGGTGTTAAAAACACAATTTGCATTGAAGTGGGTCTTTAAATAACTGACTGTTAGTCCACCATTGGTCCATTACCTATTGGTTCCAGCAGCCAAAACACACACACAAATGCACACACAGCTCATGTGCCAAACACATATATAACAAATTCTGCAGCTAGCAGTCTAAACAAATAGTCTCCTTAGATTGCAGCTTGTCAGCGATATTTTGTCTGAGCATCAGGAGCTAATGTCAGCACGTGTGTGGTGGCGTGTTGTGTGTCCTCACAGGGTGGATTCACACACACACACCTCAAACAGCACGACACTGATATCATGCACTGAACAAACATTATCACGGCGCATCACATCATTGAACAGCCTGCAGCGCCTGGTTTGTGTGGATAAAATCCGGATTGCCGTTTAAAGCGGCGTCTCTTTAAATGAATGTGACGCTAACGATACGCTTATTTAAGAGAGGCAGATGATGAGCTGCGGTTTTTTTCAGAGAAATGCTGGATGAGCTGATGAGATCACTCGTGCTGATGGGCTGCTGTTGGAGTCAAACACAACAGATTGATAACAGCTTTGTCTTCTAATGTATGCATCTGTTAATAGGCTTGTAAATGTTTGTTCCTCGGTGAGTAAAGGATGTCTTCCAGTTGTGTTTTACGTCTTTGGATTTTTATTTTTTATTTTTTATTGTGGGGCTGATATTACCACCTTAAAAAAACAATCCCCAAATGGAGCGGCATTTACAACAGCTGCTTGTCTGGGGGGTGACTTTTCCTTGAAATGAGCACTGACCAGGAATTCAAATAAAAGAAAAATAGACGAGGACCGCCAACCCCTCTGACTATTGTATAGTCAAAATCTTTCTATCAATGTAAGGAATGTGACAAGTTTTTAAGGATTTCTTCACCTCAGTAATCGTTCTATAGACTGTTTTGCTTTTGAACTACTTTTTCTCCCTGAACCTGTTTTGCTCACTGTGACGTGATTTTTTTTGGTGCAGGTTTGTATGATTCTTTGTTTTACATCATATTGTGTTCTTTGGTCTGATTGGCAATAGACCATTGTGAATCAACCTCCTCTGTGCTGTGTTTCCTGTATAGATTGCTATCCGGTTGCCAAATCTATGTATATCTACAATCTTTGTTTTCATTTGAAAATGCTTGACTTAGTTTTTGATGGTTTGTGAAAATGTTCATGTCTGTCTGAGAAAAGTATGTAAAAATGTATACTGTACCAAGGGGTTTTTACAACCTTAAAAAAATCTATAATCCTACTTTCCCATATCACAAGTTATTTTAAGAACGCAACTCCAGCGATAAACAAGAGCCTCGTTTATTCTGTTTGCATTCACACTGTTGCTGAACCACATCATGGTCCATTTGAAATTAACTGAGTTTCTTTTTCTTTTCTCGAAAAGGCATTTTCATGCATTTTCTTAGTTTGTGGTTCTATGTTTCTCTTAACAATAAATTTAATTTGTTTTGAGCTTTTTCACTCAGAAATAATCATTTTGTTTGTAAGTAAGGGCCTTTACTTTAACGTAAGCTTCGCCAATGTTTGACCTTAATTATTGTACTTTCCGCACTATAGGGCGCATTGGATTATAAGGCACACGTCAATGACGGTCTATTTTTGAAGTAATGTCACATAAGGTGCACTGAACTATAAGACGCATTAAGTCAGAGAAAAGAGTCAAGTCCTTTAGTCAGACTCTATTACAGTACAGTAATTCTAGAAGCCCCACATTAGCTACAGTAGAAGTGTTAGCCACACTAGTGTATTTACGGACATACTGCTAAAACAAACGTTACTGTGACTACAATCTCCCAACTGTGTTTGTAACACGCTAAAATAAGAACAGTACGACACCGCTACATGTTAATTTACAATAATGTCTAATCAAGTGTTTTGATAGAGCGCCATGTACCTCTTAAAATCTTCAGGATCCATAAGTACAACCAGAATAAATCCATATACAAGGCGCTATGGATTATAAGGCGCACTATGAATTTTTGACAACAATTAAGGCCTTTAAGTGCGCCTTATACAAATACAATACAGTTTCTTATTCTTTTAGCACACATTTCAACTGTTCGACTTCACCCCTTTGCAGTCTGCAGCCCAATCCGAATTCTTCCTTTTGGCCTACAACCTTCCCCTAGATTTAGCCCTCCAAACGGAGAGTTATGGATAAAAAAGTGTCTCAGAATTCGGACGTCACTACCACTCGATGACGTCACCAAAAGTCGCCGGTCAGCTACGTTAGCGCGGAGCTTCCAGTGCTCGAATTTACATAACAACCGCTGTTTAATAACTTTAAAAAGGTCATGCTAAAACAAAAAGGCATGTAAACTTCTGTGCTTCAGAGCACACACACGTGAAGTAAAGCGATTCTCCTCCGCGACATAGCGCAACACGGAACCCCTTTTCTGTGGAGGGTTCTGTATCCCTCCGCCTCGAGGGAAGCCCTTAAAAAAGAAGTGGTAGGGCGAAGGGAAGCATTCGGATTGGGCCTGCATGTCCTTGTTCATCCAGCTTGAGTGAAAGGTGTCTCTCTGGGTGAAAGTGGCATAAATAGCTTATGCTCTTAAGCGTGACACCTTCAAAGTCAGCGACTCTTGAAGCAGCAGGGGGCTGCAGTCACAGAATTAGGATTACAGTGTTCGTTTTTTTCTCCATTTGTATGTATAAGACAGAGATGTGACCCTGTGACAGGATTTGTAAATAGAGGCAGCTCATCCCAATGCTTCCTTTTGACACAAACATCGTCCGTGAACTTTGTCACGCGATGCGGTGCGCCCTTCAGGATCCGGCGCAGTGGGACGGGAAGTTAAAGGCCACACTCGGGGCAGTGTGATTGGCTTCTTCACTCACATACCAGCTCAGACACACACTGGGTTATAGGTAGGCTGTAATATGGTGACAGTGTGGAACATGGAGCAAGCAGTACTGCCGACATTTAATGAACAAAACAACAACTTTATTCAAATTAATATCCAAAGTGAGGCTTTCGCACATTTTGTTCTGTGAAATGTGTGTGTTTGCACTCTCAAAACACACACAGTCTCGTCTCAGGCTGGCTGGTAGGACTGCTGCCTCATTTCTCAGCATTATAATGATTTGCTTTGTTGGGTTCGTTGAGTTCAACGCAGCTTTTTTTTTCCTGCTGACTGATTGTTCATCTCATTCAGATAAGGCTTTGCTCTTCCTGGGCTCACATTTTCATATCTTGAAGTAGCATAAAGAGCTTTTATGATCATACCGCAAAAGAAAAACAACAGCTTTGTTTACAAAACGTTTATTATTTATACATTAGGGAGTTCATATGTTTTTGTTTTCAGTCAGCTTTACTTTAAAATAGAGAGTAAATGAAATCAAATTTGTGGGAAAGCAACATGAAATATATCAAAATGAAAACCAACAAACTATTAGCGTGTTTATTTTTAAGGGGATAACGATTAATTAAAGGAAAAAAAAATTCTGCATAAATTTGACTTGTTCAACCTTATTTGTCATATGGTATAAAAAGATGGAAAAGTGCAAATTAAATATGTTCAGACACAGTAATTAAACTTAAAAAAAGCTGTCAGAATATTTCATGAAGCTCAGTACAGAGGACTAATTAGTCTTAGATTTGTAGACGTTATAAATTAAAAAACGTTGTCAATATTTTTAACATAAAACTCCTCTTGATTGACACATGAGGGTTCAGAATCTGATTTTAGGCATTAAATAAATAAAAAAAAGTTTATTTATGTGAGCTTTTATTCATTATTGGGAAATACATGTAAAAATGAACATTGTGAGCTGAATAAATTATGAATCGTTATTTATTTTACTGATTGTTTTTGCTTAAATATCTTAGACCGCAAGTAGTATTTTCTCACAACATTCAACCTTACATATTGCATTTTTTTTCTAGTAACCTCACTCTAATTGATGCCTTTTTTTAATAAATGAAGATGTCGTGACACATAGACGCCAGTCTGAATATTTTTTTGAGTAAAAACTGTAGCTACTGTGGAAAAAAAAAAGGGGTATTGTACTATCTTATCCAATCTCACGTTGTGAGTATACGTTTATGTGTGAGTTTGGAGCTTAGATAACTTTCTTACATTCTGCAGATGAGCACTTTTGAGCAAAATTTCTGACTGGTACAAGCCAGTGATGGCGTCAGCATTGGCATAAAACAAATATCTATCATCTCTATTTTTCATGCTTATGGTCATACCCTATCTTCCTTTAATAATGCCAAATTGCTCTACGGATATTTTCATTAAATCCTGAAATCTTTATCCAGTGTTTTTGCCTTTATGTTTTTACAGTAAACTTGGTACCGCACTGTTTTTGCTGCCAAGTGAACCCCGTTTACCCATCACCAATATGTCTATGAGGCGAATAACAGCTACTTTTTAACATATGCCAGTTTCTATGAAATGACAAGATATCCTAACAATTAAAACAATAAAAAGGAAGAACAGTGACACACAGCAACCCTTAGAACCAAATGTACTTGGGATTGGAAACTTAAACCTGATGTTATAATACTGGGGTGAAATAGAAAACCTGAAAACAGCATAACTGAACGGGAACATCACTTAACTCAGGAGAACTAAACCTTATACAGCAACCGTACTCCATCAGCAACCACAACTCCGACTGAAGGTTGTGACCTGAGGTCATTTTTAATGTTGGACTGTGTTGACAGAATAAAATGATTACAACCTGCAACAAGAGCGGCAGCTGTTTGTCCGGGGCTCTGACTGCACTCCTTTCAACACTGAAGGACACTTGACATTTAAAAATTGGTTTTGGAAGCAGTCACAGAAATGTCTGGCAACACAATAGGAACACGCACAATAAAAAATGTAATGAAGTGCTTATTCGGCTCACGGCAGAATGTTTAAGGCTGCATCTCTTTCTCCAGGCTGTTTGTGCTGCGTAGAACATTTGAAATTCAAACTGCAACGGTTTTTAATGATGCTTACTTGGGTTTAAAAACATATGGCTTTGAGTTCCAGACCGTCCTTTTTATCTTATACTTCACTGGTGTCCCTCTTTAGGGTTGTCCCCTCAGCTTTAATGTCAAATCTTTTGGCTCAGCACCAATTGATCTGAACCAAAGCAGAGCCACAGGGCAGATTTCGGGCCTGGTCCCGCTGTGTCTCAACCCTAACAGATGGGGGAGGGGACAAATGAGACAGTGTCAATATTGAAACAGGCTAATGGGCTCCTGAATGTAGAGAGTTCTGCCTAATGTTCCCAACAGAGCTCCTAGCAAAACCATTAAAGCACTTTTATATGAGTAGACGGGCACAATGCAGTAACTCAATTTATGGGGTACTTTCATGGTCAATTAGGATGGGGAGAGAAGAGATGGCTCTGATAGCTGACGTGATGTGTGAGTGCGTGTGTGTGTAACGCAAGTGTATTAGTTTTAGACAAAGTTACGCCTGTTTTGTCAATATTGTCCTGAGTGATACTACTTGGATGCGTGTCAGTGCGATCAGCATATAGATAGACCAAAGCTGTGAACAATAAACATGCTGTCAATGTGTAACTGGGTCTTATTACATGTAGACATGAGAGTAAGAGATTAAAACCTGGGGATCCCCCAGATGTCAGTATTTCAGGATGAACAATAAAGTCTGACTTTATGAAAAATGAGCTCCTCCTGGATTCATCATCTCACATTCTTTATTACCTGCTTTCTATGCGGATGACTACAGGTATGACCTATCTTCAGAAATTCATGGAGGGGATCTTATATGTAATAACCAATGCCACATTGGCAGAGATAAGTTGCTTAAACCTTTAATTAGGGTAATTCTAAAAGAAAATCCACAACTTTCATTGATCACATTGCAGTTTAGCCACAATTTTTCCCCTTCAAATTGTTGACAGTTTAACTACCACCAATACAGAAGTATAAAGCCTTTCAAAATAAAGCAACAAAGAAGGGCTAAAAGTTTCAGAAAAGAAAACAAAACGATCAAATTTCAGAGGTTGTTAGTAGTTTTGTGTATGTTCTGACTTTTATAGAGCTGTAGCTAAATGTTGGGCCATCACGACTTTGCTAACTTACTTGATTAGCATTCAGAATTTTGCCTCATATTTAAGACTAAACTTCTCGATATCCCTTAGCAAAAATGAGTACACTTGAAGTTTCCTTTATTAAGTACACTAGAGCATGAGTGTCTATTCCGACTGGACACATTTGGTTTGCTTAAAGTGCAGCAAAGTTCGTTTCCTTGATAATCTGGAACATATTTTCAGTCTGAATACACCCAAGCTGACCCTGGTCCGGATCAGAACAACGGAACCAAAATGGCCACAGTAGCCGGGCATTATGGATCTAAACAGAATAGCGACACAGCAAGTCAATTGAAATTTGACTGTAAGACTGCAGGCTGATCAAAACAACTTAACGTGATACACATTGCTTCTCTCCCAGTTTTCCAGACAATCTACATGTAATACACACTTTACATCGTATTTTCTTGGTGGTCGTCTCATAAGTGACCACCTTGCACCATGCCTCTTCTGTACTAAAGTAGCAAACATGTTGTACTTGACTTTGTTTCAGACGTTCAAAATTGCTCAGTGAAATATAAAGTTTTAGTAAGTGAACTATCCCAACAAGGATTGCAAAGTGCAGGACTTCCATTATTTCTTGTCTTGTTGCTTTGCCCCTCCCTCGTAATTCCTGGTCTGAAGAGATTTTTAGTCATGTGGTTTTGTTCGGTCCGAAATAGAAAAGTCCAGTAGACAGCAGTCTGAATACAAACCAAATGCAAGGTTCAGGACTTGATCTGGACCAAATTAAGCAGACTCAGCTTGGACCAACATACTTTTTCAGCCTAATTACTCTTTAAGTTGAGTTTAAAAAGTAAACTAGAGACCATGTACTTGTGGTGTAGGAAGTATAACTAACTGAATACTTCAAGTATAGTGTCTCACTATCAGCATAGACTACTCGTAGTACACTCAAATAAACTCCTTTTTGCTAAGGGATCTGTTGTTTAGGTTTTTTCATGTATTCAGTCTCAACACAATGAGCTATTTAGTTACTTTGTAGTGTATTTTTAAATAAGTAGCTTGAACATCCTCAAAGGCAAAAAAATAGCTTTGGACTGTTATAACATGGTGATGTTATTGTGGCAAATAAGTTTGCTCAACCGTTGATTGCAAGTGAGAAGAAAAAAAGAGCAAAACTATTATATAAAACGCTGGTTGAACGACTCCACCCAGGACTACAAACACTTCAGAATCAAGCTTCTTAGCGTACTGTTTCATATGCTATGAATTTGGACTGAGGAAGCTATGTAACGTGCTAAAAATCAACACAACTTTTGCACAAACTTTAGTAAACACCAATAACCTTGCTTTTTAAATGTTTTTTTCTTTATGTGTGTATCTCACAAAAACACCCCATGAAATTATTAATTTCAGTCGTGTAATCCATTAAAAACATATTAATAGACTACTTAATGTAGAAGACAGCTAAGACTAGCTTGTGCACAGACAGACCTTTGTGTTAAATATACACTGCTGTCTGTTTCACATTCACAGAAACACTCAACCTCTGCACCGTCTCTGTTGCAGAGCTGCAGTTTTCCTCAGAGAGTTGGTGCTGCAGTCAGCCGAGGATATTTTTAGTTTGCAAAGAGCAGCAGGAAGCTGCTGTAGTCCAGGTTTCCCCACTGTCTCTAATTTCACATTCAGGGGGAAAAAAAGCTTTGAATGACACGGTCCAGTAGTTAAAGGTAGCAGTTTCACATAAAGCCCTAATGAGTCAATGAAGCCAACAGAGTGAAACATAACAGAAAGTCATGGTAGGGTTGTAACTTTCCGCCTTTTCAGCATTTAATGTTTCTGTTTTTACTGCAGGGGTTTCCAGGTAGAATCACATAAAAGTAGCCGCTCTGCTGTACCACCCCATAAATTATGCTATTATTATTTATATTTTGTGGGTTTTTACTGTCCTTGGATAGAAAGGGGAACAGCATGCACTTGTAGTTTGAAAAACAGGACAAGAAAAGATTAAATCTGCTTTTGTTGTTTACACCTTTTTGAAATATCCAAACAAAAACAGTGCAGCGTAATTACATGTTTTGTTTTCCAGCAGCCTTGGGTTTGTTTTCATTTTTTTTTATGTGTAGACATGTATTTTACCTCTCTACTTTATGACCAAAGCTAAACATTTGGTCGTACACAGTTTTGTCACTTTGACTTAACTGAATTTTATGGAACATTCTGTTGATTGGATTGTAACTAATTATGCAGATGGTCTTAATCCTAGTTTTCAATTATTAAATCAAGTATTCACACATTCATTCTGATTACACAGCAGACTGTAAGACTTTGGCCTACTTGTTGCAGACTGCAGCTCCACATTGAACTCATCAGCTCTGAATGTTTTTCAGTTTTATAATTACATATAGTGTTGAAGCTGAAATCTATGGTCTCCTAGATTTTTTCTGGCTGCCAGGAATTTTCTTCTAAGTGTGTTTTCACTGGAAACGTTTGTTGGTACGGACCGAGTCAGCTTAATTCGGTCCAGATTAGGTCGTGAACCTTGCATCTGATTTTAGACTGCTGTCTACTGGACTTTCCTGTTCAGGACCAATGCTTTTAAAGAAAACTTTATGTGGTAAGTGTGCTTTCCTGTGCAGCCTTACTGTTTGAAAGTAAGAAATTTGGCAGTCAAAGCATAGTCTACGTGGGCATCGTATGAGCACTTGCATGTGACAAACACCCCTAGTGCATGCAGCGTTCACAAGAGTGTGGCGCAAGGCTAGCATACAACATAATCCCCTGTACGTCATAAGAGTGTGCAACTTCCATTAGCCTTACAAATACTTCATGATAGACTTACCACCACCACCCCATACGGGTGTGTGTGACTATACCCTTGTGGTGCAACAAGTTGTCAAAATCATCTTCAAGTTGTAGTTTGCTGCAGGTCCACAGTCCCCATAATTTAACAGTCAAAGCAGGGCTTTATTGGAGAGACTCATTCACTGAAATGCCCATATCTTTTCATCTTTCGATATTTACATTATTTAGTCGTGCAAATATTGGGCTAATATATTCTTTCATGTGTCCTTGCAAAAGCAAAAATGTTCAAATGATTTCAAAATGAATCAAGGTCAAAAAGGTGATGACACCTTGAGAATAGCATGGATGTGACTTTAAAGATGTGCATAAATGAAAATGTTTAGGGAAATGCAGGTGAAAATGAAGGTTTCCTCTTATATTTTTCTGTGGTTGTAAATGAGCAGCTGCTGTTTTGTAAATGGGAGTTCTGCATCTCATTGTTAAGGCAAACCAGACAAAGTTGTTTCATTTTCCAGCTTCCCTAAATCCAACTGAATTTATCCTCAAATGGCCTTTATAAAATAAAAGCCTCAAATGTGCCATGTGTTGTGACTGTTCAATCAGCGGGATTTCTGTTTGTTTCAGTTTAATGTGCAGATTTACAGATGTCAGAATTTATTCCAGTACGTTCTTTACTGCTGATACCACACTTCTTGAAAAAGAAGCAGGTTCCAGTCAGATATTCAGACGTTTCTTTTGTTCTGTCATCCATTGTCTTGGATAAGGAGCTGCAGCAGCTTTTATTAAAGCACTCTGCTTAAAGTGTCTCTCCGCTGCTCACATTTACTCTCATTTAAGTTTTGGAGTCAATGGCTTTCGTGCCGTCTGGAGCTAAAGGTTTGCTCTCAGATTTTTGGCTCTGGTGTGCTGATGTTAATGGAAGTGAACCGAGGCACTTTACTCTGAAAAACCTCTCAGAGTTTTAAGCATCTGAAACCGTTTGGTTGAAAAAAAATGTATTTACATGGGGAAAATACAGTGAAGATTTATTCAGAGCTTTATTCTCAAATTAAACATGAGCAGACTTTAATGATTCCAGTGGGGGTGAAGAGGTGGGGGGTTGCACACTCTAGCAGAATACTCAAATGAAGTGGAGCAAATGCAGCAGAATAACAATCCATGCAGATAGTAACAGAGGGTGGTTTTTAAATAAAAATGTTTTTTTCACAATAGCTAATTTAAATGAACTGATTTGAATAATTAGACATAAATTTATGAAACCAGTTTTTCTGTTAACATAAAGTAAATTAAAGAGTGTTTTACTGTTTTGTAATTTTTTTTAAATCTAAAATCCAAATATATTTTGTTTTGAGATATGAAAACAAATGTG
Source organism: Oryzias celebensis (assembly GCA_014656515.1). NCBI lineage: Eukaryota > Metazoa > Chordata > Actinopteri > Beloniformes > Adrianichthyidae > Oryzias > Oryzias celebensis. Next base: position 10,084,833 of record BNCR01000017.1, on the reverse strand, counting down.
TCCTTCTCCGAAAAATTCAGTCCTCTTGTGCGCTTGGATGTGCATGTGTGGGTCACGTGCAGTTGAGGGGCTTATTACTTTTCCATCCTGGAAAATTGCCTGACGCTGGAGGACAGGCTGTCTGTAAAAAACAAATGAGCTGCAGACAGACAAAAAGACAGATAGACACGCAGGCAGACAGACTGAAAGAAAGGCAGCCAGTCAGACAGGCAGGCAAACATGTAGGCGGAAAGACAGGCATGCAGGTAGACAGGTAGACAAACCCATTTTGTTACCAGAAAACACATAGGCGCTGATGATTCTGCCACAGTTTTCAAGCCTTCTTTTTTAGCCAATTAATGAAATAACAAGGAAACACACACGCACCATGTCACACAGATTGGGGAAGGCAGTGAAAAGCCATAAGCCTGGTTAAGCAGTATTAAATTATTCCTCCTATTAAAAGGCTGTACCTGCAGAGAGTGTGTGTGTGCGTGTGCGTGTGTGTGTGTGTGTGTGTGTGTTTGTGTGTGCGCGCATCTGCATGATTAGGCTGGTAATTAATTTTATGCTCTTGTACTTCATTATCCTGGGCATTAAAAATGATTTGTGCGCATTGCAGAGCGTCTTCTGCCCTGTGTCTGAATGGACTGTCAAATCCGTCTGAAACGTATTTATTTGCTCCGCTGAGGGGATGACTTCATTTTTTTTTCTGCCTAGCGTGTGCTTCGCGCGGCAGGCTTTTAGGGAGGACCGTTTTTCAGTGTCGGGCCTCCATTCAGCTGACAGGGCTTACCACATCATTTTAAAGACCCCATAAGTCACACGGCAAGCATCTCTGCAGGATGTTAGTGGGATGGTTTTTGGACTCTATTTTACTTTGTTTACAATGTATCTTAAATGCAGTGTGGGTGTAAAGAAAAACCTTTAATTTCCTTTATTTTCAATGCATTTGTTAATTTACTTTTCCTCTAAAAGCTGATGCCTTTATTTAAAGGGGGATTTAATTCCTCCTCGCAGTGATTTACCCTGCTTCCTCCCCCTTCCCAGCAGAAGGACTGCTGGGTAACTCTTGTTTTGCTGAGCATGCTGGTCTCGTCGGTCTGACATGTTGACCTCTATACGGCAGCAGCTTTTGCATATTTAAGTCTGCGGCCTGTCAGTGACCCTGGAAGATCTGCCACCGAACTGTTTATTGATGAATCCATGCCGCTGTCCGTGGTGCTGAAACCGCAGATGGCTCTGAATGTGTGACTTGTTTGCCCTTTTTCAGAATAAAGGGTGTTTTTGTGGTTCAACATTTTTATTTCTACCTTTACTACAACTAAAGTAGTACTTATATAACTATATTGTATTATTTAAAAAAAACATACTAAAATGACTTACACTTGCACAAAAATTCATCTTGATGCTTTAAAAATCTTTTGTTTACATGCTCATTATTTTTTTCTTCACTTTTATTTTTCTCAAAACTATTAGTTTTTCAAAGGGGGCTTATTCATATGTTATATTAATATTATGTTTGTGCTTTACAAAACTCTGTTATAGCATAAATGTGTGTTTGTTACACAAACTCTGAAGTGAAAACTCCATCCAGGTTGTCTCAGGTGCACTCAGGTGCACGTGAGCAGTGTAGAGTTGATGGAGAATCAACATCTATGTATGTAGCAGGTTGGAATTCTAAGATACAATTACGGGAGGTGTTGGCTCTTATTTTTGTTGCACCGCTAATGCTGTGTTGGGCGTGTGAGGGGCTGTAAGGAAGCAGGAGAGCATGTAAGCAGAGAGCTCTCAGTAAAGGGGAGACAAGGGGGAACGTACCAACAGTCCTGCCTGCAACTCACAGGTAATGAACTCCCGCTGCTCTGCAGAAACTATGTCCTAGAAAACGACATTTTATTGATTTTGACTAAAAATTGCATAATCATAATTAAAATGCCACTGGGAACGATTTTACAGTAAAGTCTCAGGTCTACTCAAATACAATCTAAACTATTTTTTTCCAAATTAAACAAAATTTTTCCTCAAAAGGAAGCTAAAGCCTAATAAGCTTGTCAGGTGAAAAATCAGCATCACTTTAGGAGTTTCTGCCTCTCACTGCGAGTTTTGTTCTGTACAATGAGGATGCCATCCTATCATTTCCTGTAAAATGTTTTTAGTTTAAAAAAATGTTATTAGGATTTAAGCTTTTTATTCTATAATATTCCATCAGTCCTGGCAAAGATACACATTAATAGCAAAGCTTTTTAACAAAATGAAAACTTTTCTGTTTTACGATGTGGGATTGTCTCTATCTTATCATGGATGAAGTGAGGAGGAAATTAGCTCTTTTTTTTCATTTATCTTGTGCTTTGTTTAGTTTGGGGTTCAAATCCCCACAGTTGATTGAGGGAAAGATCAGACGGCAGAGAGTCTGGACCAAACTAAACCTCTTGGTGGAATCAAAGAGATAAAAATAATGACTGTCATAAAAAGAAAGTAAAAGCATGGAATGGTGAAGAATAGAAAACAAAAAAGGAAAGGACAACTATAGAAAGCTGTGAGTCCATGACCTTAGAGAGAGAAAGGGGATGGGGGGTGAGGCGGTAGCACAGGTGATTGGGGGGGGGGGGGGGGGGGGGGCTTGCAGTGGGGCTGGTTGCTTAAATGCGTGAAAAGAGAGAACAGAGAGAAAATGGAAGGAAAAGGGGGAGCAGTTACACAGCAGGAAAGTCTGAGTGCTCTCCTCCATCAGAGACTGTTGATTAAAATTTCATTGGCAGAGGCGAGAGGTCGGAGGTGATGCTCCGTGCGTGTGCATGTGTGTGTGTGTGTTCATGCAGGGGGGAGGGCATTGCAGGAATATATCACTGCTTTTGTCTTCATGCTCTCACACCCTCAGTGGTTAATTATTTCTCATAAACTTCACTAACTAGCCAGGATTCTAGTTAGTAGCACTAAAAACAACTCAGAGGCAAATTTCTGATGAAGTCCTGCCGCCCTGCAGAAACTATGTCCTAGAAAACGACCCAGGTTTTTACATTTTGACTAAAAATGGCATATTTTTAATTATAAGACCACTAAGAACACTTTTACAATAATTCAAAAGATGGTTGGAGTGGGTCTTTAAATTGCAAAGGAAGAGGTTGTAAAGGTGAGCCCTCAGTTAGTCCGTGTGAGTGACAGCACATCTCTCCCCCCTCAGGTCTCGTCTCCATTAACCTCCTTTCTTCTTGACTCCTTCTCCTGCTTTTCAAATCAGACCCCGCAGGACTCTGCATTTACCCTGCTGCTATTCAATCAAAGCAGAGGGAGAGGGCACATTCACAAACACACACTCAGGTGTTCACACAACATCTGTCAGCTCCGTCACATGACGGTGCTGTTGTCTCTTCTCTGTCATATCTGCCAGATTTAGGCTTCAATCTTTCCAGTGTTTGGACTCACCGCTGATACTCCGAGGCGTTCAGGTGTCCTTGACTGTGTTGGGATTTCTGTCAAATCTTTGTGTTGTTGTGTAAACAGAATCTTTGATTTAGAGCTTGCATTTGCTTCATTTTCCTCCTGTTTTTTTGGGTGTTTTTGTTTTCAGTTTCTACCATTGTGTTGTAAAGACAACAGAAACCAATCCAATTAAATGAAAGAGATTTAACGGTGCTGCGAAAATGATGAATTAATGCATTATTTTTTTTTTTTATTCTTGGGAAAACAGACTTCAGAAGCTTTATAAATAGAAAAAGAAAAAAAAAACGAAATGCAAACTCAGTGTAGTCCTGTTTCTGCTGCACTTTAGAGCAAAGAATGTATTTCAAGTGACATTCTGGTTCTTTTTTAGGGTTAGGGTTAGGTTTTTTTCAGGTTTTTCATATTTAGATGGAAACTCCAGCAGAGCATATTGATGTAGATAACAGTATTCCTAAAACTCAAATATTCATTGAAACCCTTATATTGTGTCGGGTCAAAATTGACCCGTTTTCAACTGTAAAAATTGGTCAATTTTGACCTGATCACAATATAAGGCTTGAAGCAAACTTTTGATTTGATTTTCTAGATAAACTCTGCACCTTTTTCTTTAAAACATCGTCTGGTTTATACAATAAGGAGGAAACAAAAACATCCTTGAAAATTCTGCAACAAAAGCGGAGGATGAAGGTTATCGTCCGGCACAGGGGTAACTGTGGGATCCAAAGTGGCAGCTGCTCCTAAACCCAAAGAGCTTCATGCTGCATTATTCATGCTGCTATGCTCCACTACATTGGGAAATACATTTGACCCCCCTCCCCCCATTCCACCAATCCATCCACTTTATGATCTTGGGTTTATTTTTGGGGTTTTGGCCAAGGATGTCATTACATGCCGTCTCCTACAAGCCGATGTATTTGAGAGGATGCCATGCTTCTTTGACCCCAACACCGTCCAACACCTTTGAGATTAGAGCATGGGAGAGCAGGGGGATAAAGTCCAGGATAAAGCCCCCCTGCGGAAAGAGGGGGCTTTATCTCCTAGCATCAGTGTTGGACCGCGCTGTTGCTCCCGTGGCTGAACAGGATTAAACCTGACGGACTTTGAAATCTTTGGAGCAGGTTAAAACCTGGACAGCAGAAACAGTTTAAGGGACTTTTAGGGCTCCTCCTGTTAAAATGCAGTCATTTCTCCCCACTGTCACCGTGGTTACAGGAGTTTTTTTCTCATCAGTAGGCAGCGATTGGTCTGAATCGTTCTTGTTTTTGTGGCAACCACTCGCCAATCAGGAGTGAGCTTATTGAAAGACCACACCCCTTCCATTTGAAAGTGGGCTCGGGAGAATCTGCCTATCAAAAACCACAGACTTTTATTGAGACATTTGATTAGTCAGTTTATTACTAGAACAACTTGTGATAAAGAAAAATATCATGAAAATTTTTGAATTAACAAGAATAAGTTAAAAAAGATATTAGAGCAAGAATGGTTATTCTGACAAATAGAATGACTGAGTAATAGCTGTTTATTTTTCTATAGAAGCCTATTGGCTTCTTAGAGCTAACAGGTACTTCCTGTTTGGAACGCTTAGGGAAAAGGGTCACTCAGTCCAGTTCTCATAAACAATCAAGCGTGTTATTATGGGATGTGTTGATATTCAGTGACGAAGCCCCAGCATTTTCAGCTCCACACTTTTCCTCTACAGCTCTGAGCCTCACTTGAACGTAAAGGCAGCTGCTCTCTGCCGACGGCAACTGTTTGATATCGCACACTCTCGTCTACAGGCAACTAGCACAGATCAGTTAAAAGTCATTACGCTCTTCTCACTCTTACAAGTGTGCACATCGTCTATGTACACAGCCACATCAACAAATTAGCTGAATAAAGAGGCTCTTTTTGATTTTTTTGCTTTCGAGTGGCTAATTAGCCATCAGAGCCTGCTTTTGTGGAGAGATAGAGGGAGCGAGATCCATCAAGAGGTAAAGCTTCAAAGCGCAGTTTATGGAAGCCAAAGCGCTCTAATTAGGGCCGATTTGTCGGAAAAAAAAGGAAAAAGCGTAATTTTGCTGCTAAAAAGATGCACAGAGTGGAAAAGAAAATAAACAAAGTCAAGTCAGAGCAACCTCAGTCTGCAAAGCGCTGCATGATTATTCTTAAAAGTTGCTGTAAACATTCCTGTCTGTGAAAAAGGTTGGTTGCCATGGAGCAAGACGAAAAATTTTAGCTTGAAAATAGCCAGAAAAGAATATTACGTTAAAGTAAGTGATGAGTAAAATGTTTGCATAATTCATTCCGTTGTTTGAGATGAAAAGAGCAAAGACGGTTTACCAGAGAGAAGAAAAAAGTTTTGACCATTTCACCAGTTATAGTAAGAGCTCGTCAAATTTCATAATTGAATGTGATCTAAATTTGAACACAATTGTTGTTTTTTATTTATACATTAATATTAACTGACAAAAGCACAATTTTTTTAGGTCTTTATATGTCTGGAAATGTCAGATTCTATACTAAAATACCAATTTTCAGAACAAATGTGTTTAATTTTCAACGTTGGTGCCACTCGAAATCACTTTTAAAGTTATGTGTTTCAGTTGTTTTGCATTTGAGACAAAAACAGTAAAAGTTGTAAAAAATTATTTAAAATATTGTAAAATATTGTAAAATATTTACTATTTTAGTATTTATCGTTGTTGCGCTCTGGTTGTCACTTTTTGGCAGGAAGTGACAGTGCAGAAAATGAAAAGAAATCTTGACAAATATTCCTGAATAGCAGTAAGACTTTTGTTAACCTGAGGGTGTAACGATCACTTGTCAATCAAAAAAAAAAAATCATCCTGCAAATCAAATCAATCTGACAGCACTTTTCTTTTGTTGTTAAGGTAAACTTTTGAAATAGGAGTAAGTAAAAATATTCAGGCAAATGTGCTTGTGTAACAAGCTAATGATTTGCACTTTATTTTTGAACTGGCTTCAATACGGAAATGAGACATTAGGCTAAAACAGGTCAATGCTTGGGAAAATTTTTGGTTCCTTTTGTTGAAATGTTGTTTTTGTTCTGCAGTGGGGAACTCAGATTACATCTGCAAGAGATAAACTTTGATGTCTCATCATCTACAATAAATGTAGAATCTGCTTGAACTTCTAGTGAGAAATAACCAACCTTTTGTAACAGATGATGACTTTGATAAAATTTCTTGATAAATAACTCAATTTCAAGCCAAGAGTCAAGTTTTCTCGTGATTGTGTCAACAAAACATTTTAGCAATTTCTATCTCCTTGTTTAGCCTTTTGTCATCATTTTTAGAATATTTAGTCTTTGTGAAACTTGTGGAAAATGTAAAATAATTTAGCTTGATTAGAATATTCTGACATTTTAAAATTTTTTTTAAATTACAATTCAGAGGTAGATGTTAAAAACAAACAAAACTTTTACCGCTTCCAACAGTTAAATGGCAAAAAGGAGATTTTTTTTTGTATTCATGAATTACCTCTAGAGGTTTATTTTCATCATTTTTAGTTCAGACTAAATCCATTTCCTTGACGTTTAGAGATTTTTTGGGGTCAAACAAGCATTTACATGGCAGTATTGTGTCCTCGGAGGAAGTGTCATTTTACAAAAGCATGTAAATGGCTTAAATCACCATTGTCCTAATGGCAGCATCGCTAATAGTCCCATAACAGAGTGTATGTAAACACAGACGGAGCATCCCCTGTCGAAGCCACTTCAGCCGGTTTGTTGAGCTCTGTCCTCAATCATCCTTTGTCTGTCAAAAGCTCTTAGCGCTTCCATCTAGGGGCCTTTTGCTTTCCGCGTTCATTATTAATGAACGCCACTGAGCAGAGGACACGCACAGAGGCAGGGCCCGCCCGCACGTATTTTAGATAAAATATTAAACCAAAAACTCACACCGTGGAGGGAGGGAGAGAGGGAGATGCGGTGAGAGAGGACGAATTCTCTGCCTTCACTCTTTTCAGAAAAGGTCGGTCGCATCAAAACGCACAACAAGAATCACACTCCTGCTGTAATTATTCAACCTTGTTTTAAAGATAAACAACAGGTTCCTCATTCTTTGCCAGAGATGACTTCATAGCTGCAAAGAAAAATCGGAGCTGAATTGTTCGCAACTCCAACCGTGCAGGAGAGTTGTCCATTTTAACTGTTGTGGATGTTGCACCGCAGGACTAGAGAAGGCACTGATTGGGCGGCTGGTGACCGGAATCAGACACGTCTCAGCTTGACCGGCTCTGACTCTAACTGGATGGTCCCATTAGTTTGAAGGAAACCAGTTTGGTTTCCAGCTGCTAAACAGATCATTGAAGATATTTTGCTGCTCTCAGATGCCTGAGAATCTCCTGTCTTTATTGATTCCACATCCTCACCACATCTATCATCTTGTAGACATTTCACCTAATGAAGGAATTCCAGGTTTTGAAAAGTGTCCCACGTTATTGGCTGATACAGACTGATATCGCTAAAACACACATTCATGTAACTACGCTAATTCCCAACCTTGCTAGAAACATGAAAAAAAACAAAAAAGTGCAATCCAACGCCACTACACAACAGCCATGTTAGTGTATTTAAGATAACACCCAATCTTTTTTTGCAACTTTTGAAAATGCAGACTGATACTGCTTAAAACACACGTAACTGTGACCATGCTAAAGCTCATTGTCAGTAAGACACAAAAAACTGACCTATGCCTTTAAAACAAACATTACTGTGACTACAAAAGCTTCAAATCTTGTTAGAAACACTTAAAAAACACACACACAGTCCAACACCACTTTCACACGATAGTGTCTACACAGTATAAACACTTCAACTTGATGGTAAAAAAACAGACTGATACTGCGAACTAGCCTGATAATAGCTCTAAAATAAACGTTTGGGACTATGCTAACTCCCAACCTTGTTTGTAACACGTAAAAAAAACAGCAACACGTTGGCCGCGTTACCGTATTTAACCCAAACTTGTTTGACTGACATTTTGACAAAGCGCCATGTCTCAATATTGCTTTGATGAACGGTCACGAGCTGTGAGTGATTTTTTTCACCGCTCCGGGTACGTTCCAGCAGAGTTCTGGCGGTGTGACCAGGCCCTAAAGTTCTCAGATCCTTCTTAAAGAATTTGTGCCAAAGTTCTTTAAATGTCTTTAAAAGTCCATTAATTTTAGACCCCAGCTGTGTTATTCAGGTTGTTGTCAGCGATAAGATCTTTCATACCAGGGGTGTTGTGCTCTCAGTCCTCCAGGTGTGAATTGCTGTTAAGCTTTTCATGGGGGAAAGTCAGTGTTGTGCTGCAGGTGTTGGATGAGTGACAACTGGCGCCGTCTCCTACGGTCACTGTGGTTTTCCTTGATGTCTTCAAGAGTGTCTCTCGTCCTTGAGATATGTGTGTGTGTGACGGGAGGGGGTGTGTGTGATTGAGTCACGATCTCACAATCAGACTTCTCCCAGAGTTCCCAGCGGGCCGCGTGGCTTTCTGCACCTGCACTCCCATTCATTTCTCAAGAATGTCAGATGCAAAGTGTGCAGCTAAACGTTAATTCCCCCCAAATTGTAACGTTTATCCAACTAGAAAAATCAATTTTGACTCGCATCAAAGGGGGGAAAAAAGCATTAACCAGGCTACAAAGAAGGGCACTGTGGGTAAAAATAATTTAAACAAGTAGAGAAACATGCTGACAGAAATGTGGTTTGACTAAAATATATATGACATGCTGGTAGCTAACAAACACTAGCAAACATTCAGATTAAAAGCAGGGAAACGAGGCTCCATAACAGAGAAAAAGTGGAGATCTGTTCTTCTTTAAGTTTAGGTTGTTAATAATATGAATTTTGTATGAAATATTTAACAAGTTTCCCCTTTTAGTCCCAAAATAAGCCAAATCTGCTGGATGCTTCCACCTCAAATATTGGGGTGCAACAATTTTGCATTGTAGCTGGAACAGGCTCTGGCAACCTCATAACTCCGAAAGGGATACAACATGTTAAGAGGATGGATGGATGGATGGATGGATGGATGAAATAGATTAGATTTGAGTTTTTATGTGAGGGACTGATGTAGCCTGTTCGACCGAGGTTTTTCACAGCAGTGGTAAAGAAGAAAATAAAGAAACAAGACTACAAAAAAGATGACAGAAGAAAACGTAGGCGTTTATTTTGCGTCCACTGAAAGGAATCAACAATGTTCAGGCTTTAGGTCAACAAAAATCAGGGAAATTTGGGGAAAAATTAGACATTTGAAACATTGGACTGTGTTTCCATCAATAAATCAATCAGCAACTTTAAAATAAAACTTATAGCATCTTATGTCCTTAGTGCTGGATTATTAAATTGGTGGAAAACCAAAATAAACCTCGTAGTCTTTAGTTTTTGTCTTTCTTTACCGAGGTCCAGTGTTCTGTCTGTGACTTCTTTCTTTGACTTCTTTCTGTCCAGATACTCTTTAGCCTGGACTTGTTGTGTTCGTCTAAGCTACAGAAGTTGCACAACGTTGAGTGTGGAGACCTGTACATCACTCAGAAAAAGCAGTTTGTTATTTCAACTATGACACTGATGAATTATAGATTTGGTATTTAGGATTAAAGTTGCAGTGGGCAATGGGGGGGTTTAGAATAACAGTTGAGATATTGGTGTAATCAGCACTAAAACTTTAAGAAAAAACATTTGTTTTTGATTTGAGGTCAGAAGTAGACTCACTTCGGTTTCTCTGCTGTCATTTTGGTTAATGTTTGTATATTAAAATCTCTGTGTGTCATTGTTTGCAGCAATGATTGGACTTTCACGCCATTGGCAGCTTTAAATTTTACTCTGTGTGTGTTTTTGTTCGTGTGTTTGTGTTAGTTTGACCTTTTTCCATATGGTGTGGGACTGGGGGGGTGGAGGGCTGTAGGTAAGCCCTACACACACTATCAATCTGGTCTGTTCGCCAGTTGCCACACACAAACACACACACACACACACACACAACATAAATGTGAGCACACTCACACACATATTCCTGTATTCCTGTGTTTGAAGGACAGATTAGGCCCATCCACTCCTTTGCCACTTTCTAACCTTAAACTGAATCTGAACCCCCATCCTGCTCGTTGATTCAGTGATGCTGCCTTAGATCGCCATGGATACAGTGAAACATTCTGACTGTGCTGCAGGCCCAACATGTCACCCGTACCTGATCTTCACGGTGTGTGGGAGAAACACACGACGGAAAAAGGTCATGCCCGTGACGCCCTGGCGGGTGCATTCACTGCCGGCCTTGAGTCTGATCACCGCTCGCTCGTATTTTCTGCGCACCCTCGGGCTGCCTTCACCCCATGCCCTCCCCGGCCTCCTCCCACAGTCCTTAGCTTCAGTGCAGCCCCCGCCAGAAAAAACACACACAACCTTCTATTTATGTTTTCCATGCCACACTGCAACAACAGACGAGTCGCTCTCTCAGAAACCACTGACATGGAGTTTATTTAGTGTATCAAAGGCGCTTAATACTCTTGGTGCTGCACTTGTGTCTGAAGACTATGAATAATGTATGGAGCGCATAGGTACAGCAGGCACACGTAATTCATCTGAGGCTATGAAAGGAGAACAATGGCTTCACATGACATTTTTGCAGTCTTTCAAAATCTAATCTGGGAAATATTTTTTGCATGTCAGTTGCAGGCACCAGCCTCCCATAAACCGTTGGAGGAAAAACTTCTAGAAACATCCTCTGACTCACAAACGACAAATATTTAGGGTGAAACCAAATCCAGCTCTAGAGGAGTGGGGGGGGGGGGGGGGCATTGCTCTTTTGATATTTTTGATATTTTAGAGACTAAAACCTTGCTCAAACATAAACATGGAAGAAACATCACTGAGATCTAAAAAAATTGCGTCTGTGTGGGTACTAGTATGCAGCATCACTTTTTACTGTATTTTCTAATTAGAGTCTGTTTTGATACTATGAACTTGAGAAACTCTGTTTCTTCCCAGGGAAATATTGTGCTGGATTATTTTCAAGGTGTACTATGTGGGGTCAACTGGCCCTGGTGTGCTGCTGCTTTGCAGCGGTGGACACTCCAGAACAGCAGATTTAGGAGATTTGTCAATCTTAATAAAAGCTGTCTTGAGTTTTTCAGGTGAAGGAATGGAGGTAGTGGTTGTTCATTAGGAAGCTCTGTGGCTCTGGTTTCTTTTTAATCTCAATCAGGTAGTTGCTTAAAGCTACAGAGCCAACACTTTAGGTTAAAGGTTATGTAAGCTCCCCTTCAAATCCCAGGTGGTTCTTTCTGTGTAAAATTTGCAGGTTCTCCCAAATGTAGATTTTCTCCAGGTTCCTCTCACAGTCTAAAACATGCTTTATAGGTTAATTGGTTATTCTAAATTGTCCCTAAGTATGAATGTGAGTGATCGTCTGGCCTTGCATCTGGGATAGGCTCCAGCAACCCCGCGACCTCTAAAGGAGTCAATAGTTTCTCGTTGACTTTTCCATTTAGTTTCTTTTACCTGAGGACGTCAGATGTGAGACATTATCATTTTTAATAAATGGCCACCAGCATCTTCTAGGGAAAAATCTGGGTTGTTGTTTCATGACATATTACTGTAGGTACTGGAAAAGTAGCACCCACCTGGGCTGCAGAGGAGACCATAAAGCCTAAAAAAACAATTAGTAACCTTTTTTTTGTACTTTAAAAATTAAAACCAATGTCAATTAATAAAAGGAAATGTTATGAAAAAGTATTTGCATGTACAGCAGCTTTGCTGGCAGCCTTTAGCTCAGCTTTCTCAAACGAGAAATAAAACAAAAAAATGCTCAGTTCTTTGCTTTTAAAACATAAACTGCCAGAAGAAATATATTTGACTCACATTCATATGCAAATGTACATGCTTAAGAAAAAAGAACAGACATGGTGGAAAAGGCAAGTACAGCTTATCATCACTCAGCAGATGTGGGGTTTGAACGTGTTGGTTCGTCACTCCATGGAGAAACATTGGGTCCAGGGCAACCAGCTGCCGCTAAAGCTAAGAAACTTCCAGAACATCAGTGAAGGAGCCGAAACTTTCTGCACTTCAATGAGCCAAAAAAAACAGTAAGAGAACCCTCAGCTGCAGAACGGCTTTGGGACACAACAGGAAATACAATCTTCTAGGAGGATACAGAACAGGAAGTGCAGTGAAGGAAAGCTAGCGCTACAAAGAGCTAAACATTGGATTCTGATTTTGAATACAGGTACTTCTGCTATCTGAAAGAGGTGTTATCAAAAAAAAGATGAATGTTATTATTTACATATTAAAACATGTATTCACAATAAAAGTGATAAAAACTTGATTTATTAAGATATTTAGACTTTTGGTAAACCTCTACAAAAAGTTTAAAGCCTACATTATTTTCAAAAAACGACAGAGTGTAATTTGGTGCACCATGGATTAGTTCTTGTTGTGCCTACTGATGTCGAAGCGATTTTGAGAGGTACATTGCCCTCTGTGAAAAAGTTTGATTGGGCGTTACTTTGAGTACACTAACGCAGCTAACGTGTAACAGTATTGGACAGTATTGGTTGTGGTAGTATTGGTAGCCACAGTAATGCTTGTTGTAGCAGTATCAGTTTGTTTTCCTGTATTGAAAATAAGGTTGAGAGTTACAGGTGTTGCGTAAATGCTAACATGGCTAACTCTTACTCTTACTCTTACTGACTGACAGACTTATCTTTGATTCTTTTGTCTCGCTTACGGGGTCTAATAGTTTGGTGCACCTTATAATACGGAGCATTTCATACATGAATTAATTCTGGTTGTGCTTACTGACATAGAAGCGATTTTGAGAGGTTGGTGAGATGGTATTGTGAATACACTAACGTGGCTAACATACAGCGGTGACGTACAGTGTTACTTATTGTTATTATTGTTACAAAGTTATGTTAATGTTTGTTTTAGCGTATCAGTTATTTCTTTATGTGTTGCAAACACTGTTGGAAGTTACATGTATTGTGAATATGCTAACATGGCTAATGTGTAACAAGTTACACACGAGTTCTTGAACAAGTGTGTACACTGTTAAACGCTGACTCTCGCTTAATGCACAAAATATTACAGTGGGCCTGTTATATGACCTTAGTTTAAAAATATTCAATATTATTCTAGTATAATTCTTGTTTTTACTTTTAAGGCCCTGGCAGGTACTGCACCTTCTTACCTCTCCAGCCTGCTTGTAAAATATTCCCCCCCACAGTCCTTACGCTCTGCAGACAAGTGCGTGTTACTGGTTCCTAGAACTAAACGGAAATTTTGGGGGGACCGTGCTTTCGCTGTGCTGGCTCCTAAACTTTGGAATCAGTTGCCACCAGCAATTAGAGAGGTCAAACATTTGGAGAGTTTTAAATAACAGTTATTCCTGCACTACAGCATTTTAGCATCAGCCTAGTCCTTTTATTATCCTGGTTTTAGTTTTACATTGTTTTACATTGGTTTTATTCTTTTAATGCTTTTGTTCTCTTTGTTTAATTATTTTAAATCTATGTTTTCCCTGTGTACAGCACTTTGGGCTTCCTTGGCTGGTGGTGGAAGGTGCTCAATAAATAAATAAATGAAATGAAATGAAATTTGTTGTGAAAGTTGTGCCCTACCGTGGGAAAAATATGGTACTTTGTCAATTCAAGGTCAAAACCCGTGAACCTAAAGCAGGAAGGAGCCTGAGCATCTGAGCATCTGCATGAATAACAGGACAAAAATCAAAGCTTTGAGAGGAACTGGAAGGCGTTTTGGCGTGTGTCCCTTGAGGTGACGTGGCAGGTGCCCTTCACCAAAGGCACTGCAGGCTAGCGAATCAACACCTGTGGAGATGTTGTGTTGCTGCCAACAACTAGCTGACATACAACAACAACAACAAAAAAAAACCAAAGCCCAGATGTCTCTTAGTTTCAGCCCACTAAATATTTTTTTCCCTTTGTCTCTCTTCATCCCTCTCTATCATTTGATTCCTTGTTTGACTCTCTATCTGTCATCTTTTTTTTCACCCTCTCTGTCTATATCTCTCTATTAAACGTCCACGGCTGGTTGAGTTGGGCGACCAGAGGGAAGCAGGCAAGGCCTCCACAGTTCAGAGCTCTGGAGAACTTGGCCAGGCAGCGGCAATCAATCACAGGCTAAAACCCCCCATTCTCACAGGACTGCCGTGTTCCAGGTGACATGGTCAACTCCTTGAAAGAAACATAAAACCTGCAGCAGGCAACTGAGTTTAAATAGACTGATAACAGAGTGAGTATACAGAGGAGCAAAGGGACCAAACCGAAGATCTGTTGAAAGAGTGGAAGTCTGGGAACTCTTATTTTGAGAAAAAGAATTTCAGATTGTGAGAACATTGAAAGTAGACCTTCAAGTCCTTTGGGTTGATTGTATGAAAGTCGATTAGAAATGGTTCTGACTCTCGCCGTGTCCTTCTCTTGCAGACGTGTCTCGAGTTGGAGAGGTACCTGCAGACGGAGCCCAAACGACTCTCTGAGCTCTTCGACGAGGAGTTGGACTGCCTCCTGACGCCAGCTTTCATGCAGGGCGGTGACAGTGATGAGGATCTGATGGATCCCCTCCTCCCTAGCCTCCCTGACCAGCCCAGCCCACCTCCCCTGCTGGTAACACTCCCGAAGGTTCAGGCCAAACTCCTTCAAGTTTCCAGCCCCAGCAAGACCCACGCAGTAGTTGGGGTGGAGGCCATCTCTACCAAGGAGCAGGTCATTGGAGGGGTGAGCGCTGTGCAGCTCAGTGCCGCTGTCACATCCCTAACACCGCCGTCGTCGCCGGAGCTCGGGCGCCACCTCATCAAGCCCACACAGACGCTCACCGCCAACGCCGATGGAACATTAACGCTCAAGCTGGTGGCCAAAAAGGTGGGATTAGGAGCGGCCAAGTTGGTAGCGGCAGGGACACTGCCATCCCCACCGAGCCAAGGAGGAGCTCTCAGCGACAGCGAGCAGGGGGGGAGTCTGGGAGGAGATGTACCTGAGAACAAGAAGAGAGTCCACCGGTGCCAGTTTAATGGCTGCAGGAAGGTTTACACCAAGAGCTCCCACCTGAAGGCGCATCAGAGGACTCACACAGGTAAACACCGGACTACCCCTAAGGTTGACAGTTTACAGCACTCATCTTTTCACAGCATACAATGACAATTTGTTGGGTTCTTTGTGTACCTTTAGCTGTTTATGTGTGTGGCTTGGATTCTGAACTACCCCTCAACCCTTTGATGTGGCATCGCATGCTCTGTAACCTACCGTAACTCTTCAACCATTGATGCGATCAATGTAAATCAGCTGATGCGTAAAGACTTCACTACTGTAAAATGTTGAACATCAGCGCACAGCTGCTTCAGAATCTGTTGGCATTAAGCTTCTTGTGTAAACTTGTGGTCCCCAACTCCTGGGCATCGAACCGTACCAATCCGTAGGACAGTTGATACTGGGCCACAGACAAAAAAAAAGTTTTAGTTTGGAAAAACGTTTGGACTTAATGTATTCTTTGCGCATGTCAAGCTGCTTGGTTGCGTGTTGAAAAAAAACCCTTTTGCTGCACCAACAGCTAAATTGAATCCCCAAGCTAGCAAAGTTGATAAAGATAAACGTATTTGGAAAGTTTCTTTTAACAGACAAAAGCGCCAGTGAGAAAACAGAAAAAGGAGTCTTTAATTTAATGTTGAATTTATTGCAACAGTTGTTCCCACACACCTTAATAATGATGCATAATATTCAGCAACCACCTATCTAATGTTAGGAGGATGCGGCTAATAAAGTTGCTCAATCTGTGAATTCACTTTACCGTCAAAAGTTAAGGGACACTTGAAGCTGAAAAAAAAAATCAGATGCCCACTTCAGCCTTGTACAGCTCGGTTCATGAAAATATTGTCTGACATTGAACTTGTCCGGTGACTTAAAAAATGGTTGGAGACCACTGGTGTAAATGGTTGAGGAGTTACAGTAGTTGAACAGACGCAAGGACTGGAGCTAAAGCTCTTGTGTTAAAGGGTTTAATTGAATCCAAACCTCACTACAAAGATTCAACTTCATAGTTTCAACAAGGATGATGGATACTGTGGAGAAGTCAAGAAAATTAAAACATTTTATAAATGCCAATTGTGAAAAACTGTGATTTTAAGATTATTTTAAACATATCAAGATTTGTACAAAAGCTATGGCAAAGTAGGCAGAATTACACTTAAATGGATTCAAATAGTTTGGATTATACAATTGAGCCGGAGAACAAATGTCTAAAAACAGAAGTCTAAACATCATCACCTAAGTTGCTGTACATGCTGTGAAAATCTATGCAGAGCGTTTGAAACAGATTAGGATTTTGCTCTCTGAGACAATCCTGCAGCATTACCTAACAGCAACTCAGAACCTGCCATGGTAATTACCAGATGATTGATAGACAGCGAGTAAATGGCTTTGCCGGTTCAGCCGTGTCCGGCTGTGCCTGCCTGACTCACAGCTTTGGCTGCTGTCTGCTGCTGTCCTCTGAGTGAACCATGGAGAGAGAAGGCCTGCCTGCAGCCCTCGCGCTCTCCGACGACAGAAACTGACACAATGGCTGACTTCATCTCAGGAATGCTGCATTTTCTGATGCAGTGCTATGTCCAAAGATTGCGTTGACTTAAAATTTCACTGCTTTTCCGACAGCGTTCTTAGAAACCTCCTGGATTATCAAACCCCATCAGCCCAAATCTATCATTTTTTTCCCCATGAGACCTGTGTACACCTGTACAACAATCATTATTCAACACCAGATTTGGCCACACTCTCAATCTGACTGTAATTCCTCTCCTCCAGTTGTAATCATACAGTCGTGCCAGGTTCACGCTGCCGGAAGACATCGACTGTTAGCATCTTCAACCTTCGCATCCTTAATCCAGCGTGTTACAAGCTTATAATGTCCCTGCAGCCGTGGCAGTGCTTCAAATGCGGCGTTTTCTACTCTGGGGCTGTGCGGGGTGTAGCTGCAAGTTTCTATTTCTGCTTCTTTATTGTGGCTAATCCAGAACGGCCCAGCGCGTAGTCTGGAACCGTGACCGCCAGCTACCGCTTCCGTAATCTTCTAACGATTCCGGAGTCGAGTCATGCTAACAACAACTCGCTCCTAAAGCCAGCCAGGATCATTCACTGAGAGGAAGAAAACAGACTCCCTGAAGACACTCCTCACTTCGTGTGTGAGTGTGTGGCATAAATGTGTGGGTGTCGGGGTGTATTCCCTCCCGATGTGTTCATTACAAGCACAGCGCTGTGGTTTAATTAGCTTAATCCTCTTTTTGGGTTATTATGACCATAAATCATTGAACATACATGTAGGCAGGGATTAACTTTGGAGAGACTACAGGGAGGAGCTGCAAAAGGAACGCTTTGACGGCATCGGATCTCCTCCAGCAGCCGCGCACAGTGGAGGCCATTAGGAACATTATTATATTGATGTGTGTCAGTGTCTGCGCTCGACATGTGCGTCAATCCTGCCTGATGCTGCTAATTCAATTGTAGTGTTCACATTCAGAGTTGATACGATGAATGTTATCCTACCTGAACATGTTCCAATCGGTTGAAGCATTGATGCAACATTGTTGGAGCCATGAATGGATTTAGTTTATACTATGTTTCTAGAGCTGTTTTAAAGACTAATAATTGTGTTTTTATGTTGCTCTGTGTGCTTGTGGCCTTTTTTTCATGATACAGATCACACACTAAGAGAATTAGAATGACTTTAACCCTGTAAAGCCTGAACTGTTAAATAATTGACAAGAAAATTAAAATTCTTTGAATTTGGAGCCTTTATAGGTCCCTCTGAACGTTTTATATATATTTATTTATAAATTTCAATTTGTATCATATTTGATACATCGGGTCAAATAGGTCAAAGATATGTTTTTCCTGAGCTAACAAAAGTTCTCAAAGACCAAAAAAAACCAACAAATTTGTATTGCCATTCTATTGCTCTTGTGGAGGGCTGACAGACTCATGTATCAAATATAATACGTTCGGCTTTAAAGGGTTAAAGGCATCCACTTGCTGACAATTAGATTAGAACAATTAGATTAGAACAGAACTGTGATAAAGGGCAGCGCTGTTGGAGTCCAACATGCACCGGGAACAGGTCAGACTTGCTGCTGGCTATGCGGACCAAGCTCCTGCTCCGATCATACAGAGATTGAACAGCCTCAGTAAGGTTCCCTGGACCCCATACTCCCAGAGCACCCTCCACAAGACACTATGGGGGACGCAGTCGAACGTCCTCTCTAAATTCAAAAATCCCACAAAACCTCTTCAGTTGGTCCACAGTTCCATGACCAGGATGGAAACCGCACTGTTGTTCCTGGATCTGAGGTTCGACTATTAGACAGACTCTCCTCTCCAGTACCCCGGCATAGACTTTCCCAGGGAGCCTGAGGAGTGTGATTGGAACAGACCCACCGGATTCCTTACTTCAACAGGGGAACCACCATCACTGTCTGTTAGTCCAGTTGTAGTTGTTGTTCCCGTCTGCCATGCGATGCTGCGTGTCAGCCAAGAGATTCCCACGGCATCCAGAGACTTGAGGTACTTGGAGCGGACTTTATTTATCTTGCCATCAAGGACTACCTTAGTGACTTTAGCCCCGGGTGATGGACAGCCCAAAGTCCCCCAAAGTCCTCAGTCTCTGCTTTCTCAAGAGGAGGCATGTCAGTGGGATTGAGGAGATCCTTGAAATGTTCATGACACCGCCCAACAAGCAGCTCCCCACCTCCACTGAAAACGGTGCCTGTAGAAACTGCTTTCCCCTTCTGAGGTCGTCGGACAGTTTGCCAGAATCTCTTTGAGGCCAACCGATAGTCCTTCTCTATGGCCTCACCAAACTCCCCCCAGGACTGAGTGTTTGCCTCAGCAAGAGCCAGGGCCACAGCTTAGACTTGCCGCTACCTGTTAGCTGCCACAAGCCAGCCAGGCTTGATAGGACTCCTTCTTCAGCTTGATGGCATTCCCCTACTTCTGGTGTCCACCACTGGGTTCAGGGGTTGCCGCAACGACAGGCACCAGAGACCTTGTGACCAGCAGCAGAGACAATGTAGGTGGAGAACATGGTCCATATAGGTTGAAGCTCTCCCGGATGTGGTAGTTAAAGACTTCCCTGACGGAGAGCTCAGCCAGACATTCCCAGCAGACCTTCACATTACGTCTAGATCTGCCAAGTCTTGCTGTTCTCCTTTCCCACCAGCAAATCTAACTCACCACATCTGATGATCAATGGACAGCTCCTCCCCTCTCTTTCCCCAAGTGTTCCAAGACACATGGCCGAAGGTTACCTGAAACGACTACAAAGTTGATCACCTTTATAGCAGTTCAGCCATTCAGGAAGAACTTACATTAATGAGATGCTCATGGCAGTCTGCATTAGAAAGGGTCAGTCCGGAAGACTAGAATAACTACAAGTACCTGACGAACCAGCACAGCAGCCCAATGTTCTCAATGCTTAAAAGGTTAAGCATCATTCTAGTTGATAAGTGGCTTATTTGGAGAATTGAACCAGGACCTTTTTGCTGTGAGGAGAGGCTTTTTACCAAACTGAGGGTTTTCTTTAGAAGCAATCTGTTGTCATAATTTTGTAAACAGAAATGTCACTTTTGTGAAGTTGATGTAACCAGTTATGACATACAATTTATTATATTAATAATGTTAAACTGGAAACTTACGCTGTGAAACAAATCGAAATCAATTCATCATCTTGGTATTGGCACAGCTCTATTGCTGAAGTTTAAAAATATTATCCAAAAGACATTCAGTCCACAAAAGACTGTTTTTTGTTTTCTTCTGCTGCAATGAGAATAGCTTCTAACCACTGGCAACTTAAAAACTGTTGGTGTTCCGAGTTCCTCTGAGCTTCTCGTGTTGTCACAGTCAATCTTCTTCACTGACAGTGAAAAGGCCTTGACGAACACATGAGCGAGTGTTTGACTATTTATAAGCTTATATTTATAAGCTGCTTGGGTTGTTTTTTTCAGCGTATGTCAGAGTTAACTTGCAGGTTAGCATCAATACAAAAAAAGCCTCTGAGATCTTGTTTTAGAAAGTCATTTTTAGTTTTTAAATAGAGACAAAAGTGGTGTTTTATTCTACAGTTAATGAGCAGAAAGGCAGAATAAAAGCAGAGCAGCTTCAGCCGTTTTGGTGAGATTTTGGGTAATGAAACTAAATCAATGAGTGGAGAGCAAAGGCAATTTGAATATGCCCAAGTCAAATCACCAAACTGTTTTTGTTTGATTTGAAAAAAAAATCAACGCAGACTTTAAATTTCACCTTTTCTTCTGGATTGACTTCCTGTACTCAGTTGTCAGCAGACTTCCTCAGACGTCAACCGTGGCTGCACTTCTGAGGGTAGGGTCCGAACTATTTCTCTTCACAAAGCAGATACCCCCCACAACCTCGTGTGGTTCGAGGAAAACACCCTGCTGACCCCCCCCACCAACACACTCACACCTGAAATCGAACGCTGCTCTGAACCCCATCTCTCTCTCTCTTCCACTTGCTCATTTAGTTTGGGTTGCCAAGCAACTGCATCACACTCCTCAATAATTGGTTGGTGGCTGGTGGATTGTCCATGCTTGTTAATCTTTCTCACTGTCTCTCCTCACCACCACCACCACCACCACCACCACGTCTCTCTTTCTCTCTCTCTCTCTCTCTCTCTCTCTCTCTCTCTCTCTCTTCTCCTCAGTTGCTAGGTGACTTTATCATGCATCCTTGACTCGCCGTGTTATAATTGGCTGGCGTCACGGTTGCTGTGGCGTCACGCCCGAGCTGGCCTCACTTGATTCCTCCAACTGTGTGTGCATGTCTTGGGGAGTGTGTGCACACGCATTTGAGTGGCTTTCTACTGAAGAAAGATAGAGTGTTCTGGCCAATTACAGAAAATGGGCGTGAAACAGCCACCTGTCTGGCACCTGCAGCCCCCCCCCACCTACTCATATTGCACATACCCACATTCAGGTTGAGGATGTCAGTTTTCCTCCAAGAGGATCAACTGCCAAGTAGTTTGCTATTATATGTTGAAAATGCTGTACTTTAATCTTTTCCAAGTGAGGGGGGACTTTGTGAGTAGGAGGACTCACAAGTGCAGATGCTGTCAGAAAAAAGAAGTGACTTGTGGGGGCTCTTCACAGCCTGGAGTAATCTAGGGAATCACAGACATTTGCATTTTTTTGGCAGCTGCACCTGAGCAGCAGAGGATCATGAACCCCCAGAAATCAAATCTTCTTTTTTGTATTTTCAGCAGGGGAATAAAAGCAGTTTCAGTCTGTAGAAAAACATTAGTGTCATATTCTTGAGCTGTCTGCCGTTGTCTTAAGTGCCGCGCACATTCTCATCACACTTGAAAACATTTTAATACGGGATTTATTTGAAGGGAACACTCACTGGGCTGGAATTGCCATGAGCTTTAAAAGCACATCTACACTTGGTTCATGCTAAATCAGCACCAGTGTGCTCTGAATGGCATGTCTGTCGCGGTGTTGCCAACTGAGCGATTTAATCATTATATTTGATGAGTTGTCAAACCCATCTGGCAACTTTTTAACAAAAAATGTCCGCCTGCTTTACAACAACACGTAGGTGTTATTAGAGAACTGTCCAGATTGATGTTAAGCAAGTACTGATTTTAATTGCTTTGACAAGCAGTGGGTTCAGTCGGTGACTTAGTCCCTCCCACAGACTCACAGTACAGACAAGTAGAGGTAGATTAGAAGTGGCTTCAAGTATCTATTTTTTTTGGGCAATATCTGATTTCTGAATAATTTGTATTAAAAACATGGTTATAAAAAAGAAGATGATCACCAGTTTCTATAGTCCAACTATACCTTTTACTGTGAAGGTTTTTCATGGTCTCAATTACCCCATACTCTGTTGAGTGTTCTGGGCTTTATTTATTTTTTAATTTTTGAAGCTAAGTTTAGCAGAGCTATGTATTTAATGTCATATAAAACGTATGTAAATCAGCACACCCTTTGAATCACTTTCCGTTTAAGCTAACGCTTTGTTAATAATCTACACAGCTTTTTAAATCCTTAAATTCATGCATAACAACCACTATAGCTTAAAGTTCAGTTTTGTCCTAAATCATAATCTTTCAGTCAGTACTTTGTTGTTCTATTTTACATAAGAAAAACAACAGAACAAAGCAAAATTGACCTTAAAGTACTCAAAATCCACCTTTAGTAACACACCATTGTAAGCTGAAACTAGTTAGAATCACTTCAGTAACATGTACTATATAACATTGATAGATTGCTAAGCTAGAAATTCGTGTGTATAATGGAAGGGCAGACATAGTTTCATGACAAAAGTAAGCAGAAACTGTATCTGAACAGGAAACAAAGACTAATCCAAATGCAGTAACCCAAACAGTAATCATTAAGAAAACACAGAAAGCCATTCCTCTCAAATGGAATGGTATCCATTGCTGTTAACCTAAAAGTTGGAGCACTTTTGTAATAATTTGCTTTCAGGAACTTAACATGTTCTAGCTAACTGTTATAAATCTTACAGTGAGAATACCTGTTGTGTAGCTTTTAATTTTGAGCAGTTGGGTGGAATTGTCGAGACTGGAAATGTTGCAGTTACAACACCACGAAACAATCTCTGGCCACCTGAGGTTCAGCAGCTTTGGAACTCAAAATAACTTCTGGCTGCAACACATTGAAGTCATCTGAGGACATGACTCTCTCCTGTGTTTTTTAGAAACCCAGCATATTTTTTTTGTGTGTCATAGCAGATCATGTTTCTGTTTACAACAGAAATGCTGAAATAGAAAGTTTATATTCTAATTTAATGCTGTAACATTTTTAAAGGTAAGCTGTTTTTCTCCCTGCTTATTATTTAGAACTCAACACTGCACCCCCTGCTATCTAATGCTGCCTTATTTCTCAGAAACCCAAAAAACTTGTGCTTTCTTTGGACACCTATCCAGAAACAGAAATACGTTTCTGTGCAACCTTCATGCTGGAGTACTCACTGAGACCACAGCAAAACCAATATGCCCCATTCTGGACCTGAGTCTCTGTATGCAAAAGACTCGACTGCAGAATTTGAATATGCAAAATATGCAGGGTGCTGCAGAGCTCATGGTGAGGAACCAATTTAGCCTGAGAGCAACGACAGACACATTGTGTCTGTGCATGAAAAGTGAATCGGATCAAAGGGAGACAAAGTTTAAGGGGGAAATAAAAAGGAAGAGGACATCATTCAAAGCAGGATGTTTCTTTTACACATCATCTTTTACTGGTAGTTTCATCACCTTGCTTTCAGAGCTGAACCTCAGTCCACGAGAAGCTCTGACATTCCCTGTCCTGGTTATTCTGGCAAATGTGTCAAAGTAAATGTAAGTTTACAAAAAAAAAAACCTTCACTTTCCTGTTATCATGAAACACTGAACATCCTGACCTCTACAAGCTTTAAATTTTAGAATCTGACAAGCTATGTTCACACTGTCCTCAGCCTTACATGTTCAAGCGCCCGCTATCAATAAAAAGGTTTACGTAAACGCGTGCTTTGGGCCCCTGCATTCAAAACTCGTGTGCACACGTGTAGCTACCAAGTTTCTAAGACCATTTTTAGGCTCTAAGTACGAAAGACAATACTAATAAACTAACGATATTACACCGAGACTTTCACAAATCAGAAAGGTGCATAATAAAGATTGGCAAGTTTAAGTGTGAACACCAGGAGCAGAATGCGCATTGAAGAACCAGCATTTACAGTGTTCTTGACATTGTGTCTGTTGTAAAATGTAGTTAAAGTCGGAAAAATCTTTTCTACATGTTGAAGTTTATTTTGACTTAAGTAGATCAAGTAATTTATATCAAAGTCATTTTTTACTATGTCTCACATAGTTTTATTTTTCTTGTTAGATAGATGCCTGAAGGAGCTAATTGTGTTTTTCCTTTTTTTTCCTCCTAAATATTGGTTACCCCATCAATGACGTCTTTTTTAAGACTTAACTACTCGAATCAAAAGTGTTTTTTTGTTTTTTTCTTTCCTATTTTATGATCTCAACCGAATATAAAAATCTGAATTGCGGTTCATACACTCTTTTTGTAATAACTTCAGACTCCACTGTAGCTCCAGTTAGCAGCACGTCGGTGGACGTTTGTCCTTTTCAGAAGATTGGGGGTGTGCGACGATGGCTGTGGAGGGGCTGCTGGGACATCTGGTTAACTGACTGTAAACTGCTGTATTACTCCCCATTAAGAGTCATTAAGATCCCAATTATGGTTACCACCCCTAAGTTCACATGTGCGCACACCGGGGGTCTCCGCTTTGATTTGGACAGTATTTCAAAACACTGCACGCAGTGGTCCATGGCCTGTGTTTTTGCTTGTTGTAGGTCTTAAAATGAAAATTGATTTGAATGGTTTTGGTGATTCTATTAGTGAACTGAGTTATGGTTTGCTATAAAATGTGCAGCTTTCATGTTTCAGATGTTCATGCTTTTATGCTGAAAGAATGTTTTAGCTCAAATTGTTTTTAAAACCTATTTCCTGTTTCTGTAAGAATAGATTTTTGAGTGCATTTGAACCATTACAAAACCAAATTTGCAATTTTTTTTCTTTTGATTTAATAGACATTGACAGTAAAACCTATTCTTATACTTTTAGGCATTGAAGAAAGTGTCTTCATGTGTCTAAAAGAAAAAAAAAATCACAGCTGGAAGGCTTTCCATCGTGGGGAGATAACTACAGGCGGAGAACAATAGACCATCTCTTCTCCCATCTGGTGAACTGGAGGAAGAAACTTAATTTACATTTCAGATCCCCCCCTCCACCACCACCACCTCAGGGTGTGTGAGTGTGTTCATGTGCGTGTGGGGGTGGAGGGATGGTAATAAAGGGAGCAAAACGAGATTCATTTCAGGGTGAATTTGGGATTATGAATTAACACGCCGCAGTGCTGAAAGACTTCATTTACAGCTAATTGAGTGTGTTGGCTCATTGAAATGCCTCCTGTGTTAAAACCGCTCTGCCCGGCCATTCCCCAGGCAGGGTGTGTGGGGGGGAGTGAGCCTGGAAAAAAAATAGTGGGGGTGGTAACCTGCATATTAGTGAACAGCTGTAGTTTAGACGTGTGAAATTAGATGAAGAAATTGTAATAAAATGTGACACCTTTTCCTTTTTCCTCTCCTGGCTCTGTCTTAGGTGAGAAGCCCTATAAGTGCTCATGGGAGGGCTGCGAATGGCGCTTTGCCCGGAGTGACGAGTTGACACGACACTACCGCAAACACACCGGAGCTAAACCATTTAAGTGCAACCACTGCGACAGGTAAACACCACCAGCACCTGCTTTCAAACACGCTCTTTTCACTTGAAGATCCTTTTTGCTGTTCATTAGAAAGATGATTAAAAAGATGTGGGGGGAGGGGGGAGGCGCTTTTTACAAAGGGATGCAAGAAAGAAAAAAAACAAATCAAAAAAATAAAGGCTATGTATCGTGTTAGCATTTAAAACAAAGGAAAAAAAATTCAAAAAATTGTTTTACTATACTGTACAAAAATATCTGCAAAAATGACTGTAAAAAATCCTGGAATTTCTAATTTACTCAAACATGTTTAGGTTAGCTTGTTAGCTTAGCTCCAGCTTTTTCAATTTGCACTTGTAGTAGCGGTAGGTTGCTTTTTTACTTGAACTACTGTATTTTAAAAGCAGAAAGGTTTTTAAGTTTAATGGAAGAATCTTTTCTTTGATGCATTTTTAATGTGTAAAAATTTGTGATAGTCATTCCATAAGGGTGTATTCCAACTGGAGACATTTGGTTTAAAGTGAATCAGAGTTGGTTTTCCCCGATAATCCAGAAAAAAAGTTTCAGTCTGAAAGTCTTCCGTTCGTCTCCTCAGTACCCGCCTTGCAGCATGTCTCCACCAAAGCAAAGCTACAATAAATGTTGATACAGACGTTCAATTTTGATCAGTAAACTATAAAGTTCAAATAAGTGAACTATCCCAGCGAGGATTAAAAACTGTAGGACTTCCATTTTTCTTACTGTTGTTGCTTTGTCTCGCCCTGGTAATTCCTGGCCAATGAATGAAGAGATCTTTAGTCACATGGTTTTGTTCACAAGCTTTGCTCCAGAACAGAAATCTCCGGAAGACCGCAGTCTGAATACAGACCAAATGCAAGTATCAGGACTCGGTCCGGACCAAACCAAGGGACTTTTCCGCTCTGAATACACCCTAAGAAATCCTGTCAAGACCAGTCATGTCAAATAGGACCTTACAAGTCAGAACTACTACTGACTTTAAGGTTTTAACCTAAAACTTATGCTGCATGATACACTTTGATGTATCTTATTCAAAGCAACGTGCAGAGATGTTCCAAAAAGCAAACAAGAAGCACTTTAGGTAAAAATGTTTGGAGTGTTAAGAGGATGTGCATTAGCCATTTATAGCTTGTGCGACACCTTGGTGAGGTTAGCTAACTTTAGGCTTCTATGAAAAAGTATTTTCACATCGTAAGCTAACATTGTAGAATGCAGTATGACCAAAAACCAGACAAATTTAAAAAATGTATCTCATAGATTTGTTAGCTAAAAAGCAAATAAGTATGCAGTAGTCCCAACCTATGACGCAGTTTACCTTTTGCAGTTTGCAGTTTCACTTGTTTTTTATGCTGTTTTTTCACTCTGCATTGTGTTCTGTGTCCTGATTGGCTGTTGACCATTGTCGACTAATCTCCTCCATCCCATATGGCTCCGGTAAAGCACAGAATGCATGCAGCTTGCAAAACTTACATAAATCTTTGCTTGCTAGCAGAGTGACTGAAGTGTTTAAACAAGACAGAAAAGTGGGAAAATGTTAAAGTCGGTTTGAGAAATGAGTATCAAGCGTGTATTGAGGGATTTTGAAGCCTTAGTAAATAATATTTGTAAAAAATAAGGCTGGTTACTCTGCGAATTCGGTCTATTGCGGGTTATTTTAGAACATAACTTTTGTGATTGACGTGGCTCCACTAAATGCCAGTGTTCAAAACAAAAGAAATTCTATAAGCTCTGTACCAGAACTGATGATGAATCTGAACAGTTTTCGTTAAAGGACGTTTACTTAGAACAAAAATTGGGAATACATTTAGTTACATTGTTTTGATCGTGTTTTGGACAAATTAGAACGTAAGTCGAACTGATTTTGTATATCATCAAAATAAGACAGTATGTCAGTGCTACTACTTTTTTACATTTTATTTTGTACCTGAAAAGGTTTGAGACACTTTAGCAAAAGTTATAGTAGTAGTAAGGCAATAAAAGTTTGTAAAAATTACGAGACAAACCAGATTTTAAAGCACCTGCGTTTTATTTTGAAACAGAAACATTAAGAAAACTGAGCTCTAAAAGGGTTTGATCTCACATGAGACGTGGATAAAGATCCAGCACTGAACAAGAAAAACCAGACAGAGGAAGTAAAGAATAAAAAAAACCCGGTTGAGAAGCTCAAAATAATATTATGATAAGCCCTACCAAAATAAAACAGGACTTCTATCCAACATTGCCACAGCTTTTATTTTGGAAACAAGGAAATCAGAAAAAAAACAAAGTACAAAGACAGGGAATAAAAACAAAAAAATAAATACGTTTTTCCATTCTGCTTGAAGAATAATCGCTGACTTTGCTTCACTGAACACATTAAATGAAAAACGATCAAACTGATGTAAGATAAATTAGCTGCCGATTCATTTATTTGAATCCTCAGTTATCACTGGAACAGTTGGCTGCTAGATCCTTGTTTTGTTTTGTTTTAAGTGCCTGTGAACATTTTTAATGCATGCAGCACAGTGGGGAATCAGTCATAGTCTCTGAAAAATGATAAATAAAACTTAATTTTTCATCCATTGCATGTCATGCGGTGATCAAAAGCTGAAATGTTTTACAACTAATGCCTTTTTTTCCCTTCCACAAGTAAATGAAGCTCTTTAAGTAAGTAAAGATAAACAGAATCGTCATTTTGAAAGCAGAAATTACTGTTTTTACATGTTGTTTTTTTAGCTGCTATGCAGGAAGCCTGAATATAGTGGATGCAGTGATGAGCAGCGCTCTTATCTTAAACCAAGTTAGCTGGAAGTGGATTCAGGTCAATGAGGGACCTGCTTCCACTCAGGAATTGATTGCAGATTTATTGACTTTTCAGTCATGTTGTCTGGCAGGCCGCCGACTGCTTTGTTCACTGATCCTGTGTCAGTGTGTTTGTTTTACACTGCTTATGCAGACAGAGGAGAACAAAAGGACAAACAGATGAGGGGATGTCCGTCCTGAGTTGGAAAGAAACTGATAAGGAGATGAAAGCTCAGAGTGCGTTTGTGTTTTTCTCAGAACTGCGCCGCTCTTTTAACATACATTTACTCTATAAACATTTAGAATGTGCTTTAAATCATTTTTGGTCACACGTTTTTGTCCACACACCGTGTCGGTCCAAATCACTTCAGGTTTCAAGCTTCCACTACATTTCTTTGAAGTTTTACTCTTTGCATGTAAATAAAATACATGTTAGCTTCTTGATTATATTATTGAGCCAAAATGGCCAATTTGGGGGACGTTTTTTTAAAAAATATGCATATTGGCAAAACAACCGTATGTAATTGTTTACTACTCTAGTGCTGATTGAGGGTTTGGGCGTTTTGACATAAAGATTGCTTGTAGTGTTGAAACGCTAATGCTAAAGTATGCCTAGAGAATAGAACTGAGCTACAAAGACAAATAACCTTTATTTAAACAATCAGAACGAAGGTTAATAAACCAAATAAATGGGGAAAAACTCACTTATCTAACAAACTCCCAGTGGTTGCTGAGTCAACTGCAGCTGGCTCCATAAGTTTGGCTTTCAACACAAATGTGAACTGGGATTTAAGGTGCCGCTTTTTGGTTTTATTGGTATGATTTGTGCTTACAAACAAGTAAAAGTAATCAGTCACATGATTGTCATTAATTACAATGAATCACATTGTTGATGGTAATATTAGAAAACCAAAATGACTGTAAAAATAAATCTAAAAATAGATTTTTTTAGATATAAGCATAGAAAAACAGACGCAATTACTTTTTTACGTATAAAAAGATAACAAACTTAGCTTTCTTTCCTTTATTTTTTTTTTTTAAACGCACTTACAGTCTACCTCTTTAAAAGACAGACATTTAAAATTATAGAAAAAACTAAGAAAAATAAACTTTGTTGTTAAGAAAACTTCATATGAAATAATAAAAATGTCAATATAATAATTTTATCATCAACAGGTGCTCTTATCGGATGCTATCAACACAGTCTATTTCCCTCTGGTTAATTTGTTTTTGTCAATACCCTTTGTTAAGTTTTTCATCCCTGAGTGGTAGTTTTTATTAAACTGTTGTTTCTTTTCATTCTAAGGAAAACGTGTCACTAACAAAGACTGTGATGACAACTGTTGTCAATAAAGTTTTTGATTTAATATGAGCAGTGAAAACTTAGGGTGCATTCGGACTGGAATAGACCATGGGTCCAGATCAAGTTTGCTTAACTACGGTGGCTGTTTTGGTTCAGTTGTTCCGCTCTGAGCACAGAGCCTATTCAGACTCAGAGTGAACCCGAGCAGTCCGATTGGAAACAAACCGGGACCACCTCAAAAGATGGGTCAGAGAGCGGTTCCTGCTCCCTGACCAGGGTCTTTGGGTGTTTTTATTGGGGGAAACAAACTCTAGTCTGAAACCACCGTTAAGGATTAAAAGGAAAACACACAAAACAATTATCAGCATTAATCCAGTTAGCTCAGTTAGCTTTATTGGCCTTGTAGGTTCACTGCTGGATTCTCTTACATAAAAAAAAAAATACATGTGTAGCATTAATAAAACGGGTTTGTCTGACACCCACATGCAACAGTAGTTATGAAGATTCTGAGTGACTATTCCAAACTGTGTCATAGTCATAGAAACACCCACAGCCGGGTAGAAATGTTAAGAGATGGGAGTTAATACCAGTGCTACAGCCTTCCTGGCAGAACAGCCTGTCGTCTGCTCTGACCCGAGCAGCAGTGGCAACACTCCAGAGAGGGAACCGTTGAGAGGGAGCAGCACGCCTCAGTGAACATCATTTACCTCGTCCGTCCTGTTAGTCAAACCGAAGCGGAGACACAAAAATAAAAAAAATAATCTTCAAGAGCCGGGTTCTGATGGCCGACCTGCGTGGATCATTACCGTTATCAGAGCTGGCATCTGGCCCTCAAAGAAGAAGAGAAAAGTGTGTGTGTGCTTACTCATGCTCCTATTAAATAGATTCTGGCTATTGGCAAGCAGGTTGCATCTAATTGAGTGGCACCAAATGCCAGCTCCACTTCCACTCTGTGTGTGTGTGTGGGCTTGCAGTAGCTTTCCAATCCACAGAACTCACACACACATAAACTTTTGCCCCAGAGACAGAGTAATTGGCTGTTTTGGGTTCCCTCTAGTTTGGGTTTTAGACTTCAAATCCCCACCAAACCTGCTGGCAGCTTCTAATCCTGCCTAAGAGCTGGTGCTGCGCTAGTGCTGCACCCACTCCTTCCTGGAACACAAAACTGCAGAAACACAAAAGCATTTAGATGCAAAGTCATAATTGGTTCACATGAATATTTAAATGTCAAGACATAGCAAGAATTCTGGGAAACACAAAGGCATAAGCTGCTCCACGTCTGCGCCTTGCTCCAACTCACATGACATGCGGGGGTCGCAATGAGGGACTGTCGCTGAGGAGCTGACATTTTCTGACGGTCAAATGAAGTAGAAGAAGCTGGCCGAAACACATTTAAGGATTTATTAAACAAGCATTTACTTAGTGTAAGTCTTCAGATGTACTTTCTGCTTCACAGTTAACATGGTAACCATGGTTACTAGACACCACCAGCCTGTTGCTCAACATATGAAAAGCTCCAGATGCACATATCTTTAGCTTTGACTTCCTGATGTTTTTGGTCAAAGAAACTGACATTACAGATTGATTTATTGGTTTCCATTTAAATATCTGCAGATCCTAATTCACAGAAGATTAGATTTACTATGTTTTCTCGGACATAGTTTCTGCAGAGCAGCAGGAGTTCTTTTTCACCTCTGAGTTGTGGGCGGTACCGTTGTTCTCGTTGGTGCAGAGTAACTCCGGCCCTCCTTCCTCTACCCATTACTGAGAACTCTCTATTTGCACTCTCTCATCTTTTTCAACATCTTTTATTTTTTTTACCTCAACACTGGGCGCCATTAGTTTGATGGACAGATGACAGCTGATCCTCAGTTTACAGCATTATCTAATAACTTACAGAATCTGAAATAGTGAGGTTTGTCAGAAAGTGTAGGTCACATGACCCTACCTTTTTTCAGTCTTTTCTTGGATTATTTTTTAACGGAATAGTCTCAACTCAGGGCTGCATGGTGCTGTAGTGAGAAGGCCATGGTTTGAATCCTGGCTAATACCAGATTCAAGCTGAGCAAAAATGAAACTTTACATGATAAAATGACTCATTATTACACCTTTTGGAATGTGTAATATTTAGTTTTCTTTACTTAAAAACAAAACGTAAACAGCTTTGAAAGAAAATAAATGTATGTTTCATTTTCTAATTAAAATAAACTTTTTTAAACCCAGCCCTCATCACATGATCAGGACTACAAAACAGCATTCATACAACGATTTGATTTTTAGTTGTAAAATTTTATGTTTTAAAACATATTTGAGCTTCAAAAGCTTTAAAAAGTTTGGCATGAAATATTATATTTTAAAATGTGACCTGTTTGTTTACTAACCAGACTGTTATTGAATTTGCTGAAACGTTTGCATAAACAAGTGAGATTTTCACATCATATTTTTACAACATTTCAATAACTTTACCCCTTAAAGACACGATTCCCTTTCCCTCTTAGCTTTATGATCAAATCTAAGCAGGATTGAAACACACAGTACAGTACCAGACAAAGTCCCACTCCTCCCACCACAGACACATCTGTGGTGGGAGGAGAGCACCGATTATTTCCATAAGAATGGCAGAAAGTGGCAGCCATGGAGAAGTTAACATTTGATAGAATGTTCAATGTGACACAATTTCTCCAGGGGATACACAAACACACACACAAACACACACAGGACTGTGTTATTAATCCTTCCTAATCAAGCAAAGACCCCCCGGTGTTTCTGTGGGGATGGGAGGAGGAGCAGGAGGACCGGCGGAGAGAGGAGAGGTTAGAGGAGGATAATAAGGAAGTATGTGTGTATTTTAGGGGAATGAAGGAGGGGTGAGGAGGTACCAGCTGGACTGGCTACAATCCCCCCAACAGTGACACAGAAGCTGGCATGGCCATCTGTGCAGACACACACACATGCACAGATCAGTGAAGGTGTACAGTAGGTACCACATGGCAGGCGAAGGAGCGAAGTGAAACGCTTGACTGGGGACAACAAAGAGCAGAGTTCAGCTGTTTGGAGTCATCTTCAGAATGAAGAGGGGTTTTTCCACACCCCAATATCCAAAGACACAGGGCAAAGGATGAAACTGAACAATGTGGTGACCATTTTCATATGTACGAAAGGTAGACTTTAGACAGGAGTGAGGCCTCCACAGCACTGCTGGCTGTTGATCCATTGATCAGTAGTGTGGAGGTAGATTTGTCACTGATTCAGCTCCCGCTTTGCCTGTCCTGGACAAGACATTCAACTCCAGGTCGCTCCTGGTGGTCACAAGTTGAGTGTGAATGTGAATAAATGCGTGTGTGAATGGAACTCACTTTGGACCTTGCTGAAGGTAAAAAGCATGACATAGCCATATACCACTTAGCATTCATGGTAACTGTCCGATTCCACTACAGAAGGAAACTTGCTTGAGTGTTTTTGCCAAAAGTTTTTAACATTCCTGTTGAATTGAACCCTTTAAAACCAGAGAGATCGCCAGCGACTCTTACATAACACACTCTCTTTGACATACTTTTTGGGAGTTTATGTGAATCAGTTGATGAAAAGTGGCACATCGACTTTGTACATTACTAATGTTGAATAATGGCGCAAAGCCACTTTTTCGGGCTACAGATTTATGTTATTTGCGTAAAGCGTTACAGTAGCCAAAAGTACATCAATAAAGGGTTAACATCCAAGATAGCATTTCTTGATTTTTTATTCTTATTTTATAGTTTGGCACCAAAACTATGATCAAATGGGGTTTTTGTTTCTTGATTGACAAGTGACCAGAGAGTCCTCAGACCTGGAATGACCATTCTTGGGTCAGCCATTGTTACACGTAATAAACTATGTAGGAAATGTACAATTACTCAAACATGGTGATGACAGACATTGAAGTTTTAATTGTACTTGTCCACGTTGTCTATAGTAATGTTGTTTGGCACCTGTCTGTAGTTAAAATGTATTTGCTTCTATGTTCTTCAAACCATGTGGCAGGACATGCGGTGGCTTTTTTCTGTAAAAATAAAAGTTTCCGTAGCATGAATTTGCTCTAATGTTGCTTTCACAATCTTGAATTGGAGACAGAGGCTCAGACGCCAAATATAAGAGGTTTAGGCATTTTAGTCTATGAATAAGTCCATAAATATTTAGGGTGCCAGTCAGAGCTTCACTGTAAGCCGATGAGCTCAGTTGAGTTTGTGCAGTTTTTGACTGATCGATGCAGCTTTGAACCTTGCTTTTCGTGGCGTCTGGAGAAGAGCATCACGACTGTGAATCACACACCAAAAAAACCTTTAAAGCATCAATGCTGGAGTTTGTCCGTGTCTGCTTTTGTTTTTGTATTTTCCTGTTCATCCTAACACACACCAACACACACAAACCCATATTTAATGAGCCAGACTAATTAATAAAGAATTTTTCTTCTGGCAAATTGAATTTTTAATTTCTCATTTTTGTCTTGCCCACATTTACTCTCGCCTCTCGTTTAGTCATATCATTTGAGCTGAAAATAATTGCCGATGTTCAGTTTTTATGCACCCGCGATCAATAAAGCAGCGGTCGTAAAACTGACACACACTTGTGAATCCCGTGGTGTGTCGTACATCACCGCCTCCTGGTTTTATGTCATCAGGTGCTCTTGGTACCAGAGTTAAACGGCCCGGGATCAAGGAGCCCTGCCAGCCTGCCTGCATCAGTCTTGGTGTTCACTCTGCATATCTAATAAGTCTTCGCTGTTGTATTTTATTATAAGCTGAACAGGTGATTTATGAGTGTGATTCAGTCCTGTTTAGAGAATCCCTCGCGCTGAGTGGGTCTTTATTTATCTTTAGGTCCGTGATAAAGCAACATAAAAGTCACTTCTGAATGTTCATGGGCTTATTTTCCTTTATTTTCTATTAAAATTCAACCTTTTTGACAGCTATTGACAACAGTAAGCATGTGATAGAAATAGATATCTATTTTCCAACATCCACAGTTTCCAAGAATCCCCAACTGAAGTATATTTCAGATGGAAAAAGATTTACAGGTATTTGCAGACATCCTATAAATATTTTACAGAACCCAAAAATGTTGAGCTTTACTTTCTTGGGAAGGAATTTATATAGTTTGCCCAGCAAATACATCACTCAAACTAAGAGATGTTGGAGATAAGCAATAAAATCAAGTAAAAGTGGACAGAGCACACACCTAGAGACACATTCATGTCTCCAAATATCTTACCATTGATTTATCAATGAACACTTCCAGTAATCACGTTTACAAAGGCTTTCTATGTACAGACTTCTCACTCTGTCAATTATTTAAGTTTACCATAACTCTAGCTTGATGTCAAGATGTAAATTAATTTGTCTTTGACTTGTAGACATATTATGGTGGATTTGTTATGCACCTAACAAAACAAAAAAAATGGTACTAAATATCTAAACCGCCAAAATATTTAGGTGTATAAATCATGAAAACTTAACATAAAGTGAAGCATTTCAGTTCCAGGGAAACCAAAGCCAAAATAACAGGTCAAATACACCAAACTTAAATGTATAATGTACGGTAATACCTGACCTTCTAAAATAAAAGTGAATGAAAGACGTAGTTTAAACTGACCTCCTGAACTTAATAAAACAGCAACTTTTTCTTAAAGGCAGTTCATCTCAACTGCTTTATGACCACAATTTATAATGTAGTCAAAAAATGGCATGAATTTTAGCCGATTCTGTTGCATAAAAAAGTGGTTTTTCGCAAGGGTAAGCAACTCTTTACTTATGTAAAGTAAGCAACTTTTTACTTACGTAAAGTAAGCAACACTTTACGTAAGTAAAGTAAGCAACTCTTTACTTACATAAAGGAAGCAACTCTTTACTTATATAAAGTAAGCAACTCTTTACTTACGTAAAGTAAGCAACTCTTTACTTACGTAAAGTAAGCAACACTTTACGTAAGTAAAGTAAGCAACTCTTTACTTACGTAAAGGAAGCAACACTTTACTTAAGTAAAGTAAGCAACTCTTTACTTATGTAAAGTAAGCAACTCTTTACTTATGTAAAGTAAGCAACTCTTTACTTACGTAAAGTAAGCAACTCTTTACTTACGTAAAGTAAGCAACACTTTACGTAAGTAAAGTAAGCAACTCTTTACTTACGTAAAGGAAGCAACACTTTACTTAAGTAAAGTAAGCAACTCTTTACTTATGTAAAGTAAGCAACTCTTTACTTATGTAAAGTAAGCAACTCTTTACTTGCGTAAAGTAACCAACTCATTACTTACGTAAAGTAAGCAAATCTTTACTTACGTAAACTAATCAACTCTTTATTTACGTAAAGTAAGCAACTCTTTACTTACGTAAACTAATCAACTCTTTATTTACGTAAAGTAAGCAATTCTTTATTTACGTAAAGTCAGCAACTCTTTACTTCCGTAAAGTAATCAACTCTTTACTTGCGTAAACTAATCAACTCTTTATTTACGTAAAGTAAGCAACTCTTTACTTACGTAAAGTAAGCAACTCTTTACTTATGTAAACTAATCAACTCTTTATTTACGTAAAGTAAGCAACTCTTTACTTACATAAACTAATCAACTCTTTATTTACGTAAAGTCAGCAACTCTTTACTTACATAAAGTATGCAACTCTTTACTTATGTAAACAAATCAACTCTTTATTTACGTAAAGTAAGCAACACTTTACCTATGTAAAGTAAGCAACTCTTTACTTATGTAAACTAATCAACTCTTTACTTATGTAAACTAATCAACTCTTTATTTACGTAAAGTAAGAAACTCTTTACTTATATAAACTAATAAACTCTTTATTTACGTGAAGTAAGCAACTCTTTACTTACGTAAAGTAAGCAACTCTTTACATATGTAAACTAATCAACTCTGTATTTACGTAAAGTAAGCAACTTTTTAATTACGTAAAGTAAGCAACACTTTACCTATGTAAAGTAAGCAACTCTTTACTAACGTGAAGTAAGCAACACTTTACCTATGTAAAGTAAGCAACTCTTTACTTACGTAAAGTAAGCAACTGTTTACTTATGTAAACTAATCAAATCTTTATTTACGTAAAGGAAGCAATTCTTTACTTATGTAAACTAATCAACTCTTTATTTGTGTAAATTAAGCAACTCTTTACTTACGTAAAGTAAGCAACTCTTTACTTATGTAAACTAATCAACTCTTTATTTACGTAAAGTATGCAACTATTTACTTACGTAAAGTAAGCAACACTTTACCTATGTAAAGTAAGCAACTCTTTACTAACGTGAAGTAAGCCACACTTTACCTATGTAAAGTAAACAACACTTTACTTACGTAACGTAAGCAACACTTTACCTATGTAAAGTAAGCAGCTCTTTACTAATGTAAACTAATCAATTCTTTATTTAAGTAAAGTAAGCAACTCTTTATTTACGTAAAGTAAGCAACTCTTTACTTACCTAAAGTAAGCAACTCTTTACTTACGTAAAGTAAGCAACTCTTTTCTTTCATGAAGTCTTGCATATTAGCGCAAACCTGATTTGCAAAGTTGCTTTTCCCCATATCAGAACCAGCTGATTCCTGTTGATTGTTTAAATGGTGGAAGAGCTCTGGTTGATCAAAGAGTGTGTGTTTATTGAAGAGTCGTCTGCAGCATCTCCAGAGTTAAAGGGTTAACTTCTGTATTTCCAGTTGCACTTTTTGTAAAGTCGCTTGAGTATTTCACTCTCGGCTTCTCCTTTTTTATCTGTAGGTGCTTCTCCAGGTCAGACCACCTGGCCCTGCACATGAAACGGCACATTTGAGAGCGAACAGAGCAGGCGAGGGAGAGGTGGAACAACGGAAGAAGAGGAGGAGCGAGAGAGAAACGCGCAGACTAGCTACCCACCACCCACCCCAGTCGTCCTGTTCG
Organism: Oryzias celebensis; assembly: GCA_014656515.1. Lineage (NCBI taxonomy): Eukaryota > Metazoa > Chordata > Actinopteri > Beloniformes > Adrianichthyidae > Oryzias > Oryzias celebensis. The sequence goes on along the minus strand of BNCR01000017.1, from coordinate 10,047,127 downwards.
ACCGGAGAGGAAAAGGATGGAAACGAGGAGCAGCTAGATTGTTGTTTTTCTTTAAATCTTCACTTTCAAGTTTTTCGCAATTCACACTTCACACATGGATTTCTGATCACATTATCCCGGTGAACCCCGGCTGCTGCCACGCCGCTCAGGGGGCTTGGACACTGCCAAACCCACACACACCCAACTCACACTCCGCCGCCTTATTTACTTATCTTTACTCATGGTGTTTACATTATTGAGTCACTTTTTTAAGGAGCTAGTTCAGTGAAAAAATACTCATAGCTGTTCGTGTTTTACCGATATTCAACTTTTTTCATTGCTTTTTTGGACATAAGAAATCACCATCTGCCGCAGTCAGGTTCTGAAATCAACGTGAAGAAAAACAACAATTCCTAATCTGTGGGAGAGACTACATGGACCGGCATTGGCTGACAATCGGACCCAGGAGCCAGGAGTGGGGGGTGTTTTTCAGAGCGCCCTTGGGACCTTGTTTGGCGAAAGCTGCTGCAGCTCTCAGGCTGTCCTCAGGGGGGCGTTCTCATCTCTCACCTTCACCGAGAGGCCTGCCGCCTCCGCAGGCCAACTGACAGAAATGCGCAGCGACACTTTCTTCCCTTTTTTTAATCTCCTTAGAGAATATTAATTCTTCTTAATGTTCTTAATAAAAACAATGACACTTTGCTCTTGTTTCTCTTGGAGAAAATGTCTTAAAACTCACTGGGTTTGAGAGAAAAACAAAAAAAAAAACTTAAAAATCTACAATGATTTCAGCAGAATGTGTGGGACGAGAAGAACTCAAATCCCGAGGGAACTGACTCTGCACCTGCAGCCCGCAACAAATCAGCGGATGTAGTTTTATTTGGACTCAAAAAAAAAAAGCAGAGAAGTCTTCATTTCTTTGGTTCTGTTTGTGCTGCAGCTGAAATCCTGGGATGAAATTTTCCAGTTTATCTCTCCACCAGTCAGGAAGAGGGTCCAGCAGAGACTGACCGGTTGCTTTTTTTTTTTTAAAGTCTTGTTCGTTTCAAAGAATGTTCTGAAAGTCACATATGTGAACTTTCAGACTCATCTTCACGGCAACACTGCAAAGCAAGAACGAAGGACAAAAAACGCTGCTTTTTGGTTCATCACTTCGGACTCCAGACACCAACCAACTTTTGCCTGTTGGTTCCGAACAAACCAGGTCGCAAAGGCCTGTCGCATTTTGCCTGTTTCCTATTCGTTGATTGGACTGACTTTTTTCCAATGTAACCTGTGCTTTTTCTGTTTTTTTTTTTTTTTTGTTTTGTTTTTTTTTTTTTTATAACAGCGACAAAAAAGGAAAAAGAAACATAAAAAAAATCATAAAAAGTTTTTTAAAGTCATACAAAAAAATCTGTCTCACTTTAACACATACAAAGCAAGAACATCTCTGACGATAACACACACTGCAATTCCTGCGGCTGCTCTCAAGAGAAAAAATACGATTTAAGAGCATTATTAAACCTATAAACAGGGTTAAAAAATACAAAACACTGCATGACAGGCTTCAAACACACTCTCCAGCTCATGAACAAACACTCCTAAAATGGTACACTCAGCTCCTGAATCTCTGTTCACAGTAGATGTAGAAACCGTTGTTTAGTAGAAGAGAACCTTTTGCTCTTGGCTGAAGGTTGGATTGAACAAATCGTCCTGTTTTCAGCTCCAACAATCGCTCACGCAGAACTTTGTGAATATGTTTTGGCCACAGCGGAGTGCACTAGTTTGAACATCAGGAAACAGTGGAAGTCAGACATTAACAGCAGAATATTTTAGAAAATGTTTCGCAAGCCACCACTGGTATGGCAAACCTACAATCAAAGTCATAGATGTCTGTTGCCATCAAACCGGACGATGCTCCACCTCAGCTCATCATCATTAAAATGCCTCACCACACATGCCAACATTTGGATGCTAACTGGTACGGCTGGGTGAAGGCGGAAAATGCTAGAGCTGGTAGGGGATTTCACTCCAGACTTCTTCCAGTTGACCTCGCCGATCAGGTGAAATAGAAATGGGGGTTTAATCAATACCAAAAACCTTCAGCCATGGGCAGAGCATCATTTTCCGATAAAGCCGGCAGCTTTCTCTATTAACTTCTATCCATATGCTGGATATGAGAAAACACCTCCTAGTTTTATAGAAACAGGTTCAGTTGGATGATGGAGTCCCTCTAAAACGTTGAGGCACTCAAAGACGTGCTCCTCTGTAGAGCAAACAATCATAAGTGAATGATGATCATGAGCACTTTTTTGCCAGTTTTGTCATTTTATCAAATGCGTTGGCCCCGTTTCAGGCATGACGTGAGGGAAGCCGCCGTCCAGACTTCATTCCAAGCAGATTTTGAGGGACAGTTTTTTAAAACTTTCGTTTTAATCGTGTTTTTCACCTTATATTTATTTATTTTTTACACACACACCCTCTCCGTGAACTTCATTCATGCATAAAAGGAAACTCTCTGATCTCAGAGGCTGAGTAAAACTAAAAAAGATTCAAACAACCTTTCATTTCACAGACTCTGGCTTCCTCCGAGTGCATCAAACTCCTATTGGGCTAGCTTCCTGTTTCTTTGAGAACCCATAGAAGCTTTTTTATTTATTTCTCTGCTCCCAAAGGAACTCTTATTGGCAATCACATTCAGTACAAAAACAATATTGAACAGTTTTCATAATAAGTCAGGAAATCAAATGATAGTGAAATTGAAAGAATTCATAAACTTCTTGAAACTGCAATTCGACCTTTAAAAGCAATTTCCGAATTGCTTATTAAAAGTGTTTATCAAATGATAATGAGTGTAGAGGTTAGGGCTGCATGACAAAAGGAAAACTTGCAATACTGCAATGGTGATATGACTGGCAGTATGTGGACAAATGACCAAACAAAAACCAACTAATGCATTATTTCTGTTTCACTGCATCAATTTTATTTCAATAATGTCAACGTACCTTCAAATTAAGCTCCACCCTCTTCTACATTGGAGGCGGGCATTTCACATAAAATGGCTCTATTTGATTGGTCACCGATCTGAAGGGGTGACTCCAAATGACTCCATTTGCTTTTTTAAATACTTCAAGCTCCCATGAAATTGTTTCATCATATCTGTAAACATGTAAGGTAACCATTTATCGCAGTTTACGCCATCTTTTGGGATATCTGACAGGCTGATATAACGATGACATTTGCAATCTATTGTGCAGGACTAGCAGAGGATTTTCTAAATACTTCTGAGTACTATAGATGTCAAAATTACATCTATCCAACGCTAAAATAATTCAAATCTGACTTCAGACAGACAATAAAATCACTTTACATGCTAATTCAGTTTCCGTCTCCTTAGTCTGCTAGAGAAAGTTTTCGGCAGCTCTGGGTTCTTATTTTTCTCCCAGGTTCCTACAGGCCAACTAGCTGCAACTCTGCAGCTCCTATCATCACCAATACCTTTGGGTAATCCTATAGCTCTGCAGTTGAGCTAAAGAGATAGCTCAGACTCAAAAAACACACCTTAAGCGCGACTGATTCCAGACATATGCCTTTCATGGTTTGCGAGTAAGATTAATAAAAGGCACATACATGTTGATAATTTAATGTTTTTGTTTGATTTATTTGTCTTATTTTAACACGGTTTAAAATCCAAACAAATGACGATTTATGTGTCCCAACAGAGATTTAATCCCCATCCATCAAGCGTCCCTCTTCTTTCCATTTCCTCCATGGTCATCCTTATCTCTGTCCACAGCAGTAACCCCTGCTCTGAATGCACACTTACAATTTCCCAAAGATTTGCGAGGTAACTGTTGTGAATGTAGTATAACCATCAGAGAGGGAGCGAGCAGGCAATGCATGATGGGTAGGATGTAGAAACATAAGGGATTATTTGAATCTTGATTGCAGACTCGTCCTTCATCACAGCATTCTCACGCTGCTGTCAGCTGAAGCTGAACGAATTGCTCCTTAAATATAAAAAAAACATTGCTTTTTCGGTCTTATGGGCCGCCCAGTGCAGTGACGCTAGCAGCTAAAGCAAGAGTAAATTAGCTTTAGATGGAGCTAGCCTGTTAGCATCGGTAGAGTCTCATTTCAGAGCCAAAGGCAGTCTGTAACTCTTAAAAATATACGAATCTGCTGTGGTACAGAATTATCGTCTCAACATAATTTGGATTACATCCCCATTCCCTCACTACTCTCCAACCTCTAAGGACTATATAGTGCGAGACTATCTACCTAATTCGGACACCACGCTCACGTCTTTTTTTTTTTCTCAACAATTTATATGACATCACCCATTTATCAAACTTTTTCTGAATCCACTCTTTTCTGATAATGTAAACGTGCATAGTTAAAAAAAAATACAAATGTACTTCCTTAATTTCAAATGATAAATTGTCAAACGCAATGCATTGTGGTCTATATTTGCAAATCTAGTGAGCATAGATGCACACTCCTTTTTCGGGACACTATATTTTGGAATTGTAGATTTGGACACCCCGGAAAGCGCCCAATATAGTGCACCAAGTAGAGAGTAGTGAAGGAATTTGGACACAACCTTGGAGTTCTATCCATTTGACTACAGTTTTTTCACTGAGTCAGACGCCAAAACGTCATTTGCATCTCAACATTTGTATCTTCTCACCTTAGAAAAACCTTCTCTTTAAAATTTCCTTGAAGGTTCACTTTAAAGTGTGTTTCAGATGGGGTGCAGTCCTAACATAAATTTCTACCCCATTTATATTATTTTACAACCTTTACATCCGACCGTTTTTTTTTTTTTTTTTTTGTTTTTTTAGTTGCATCTACGTTATGAAAATGTGGAAACGCTTTAACGGATCTTTGAATGTAACGCGTGTTTAACCCAGATCAAATTTTTGTTTGCCAGATTTATGAACTTGCAAAAACACTTTTGTGAAGCGGGCTCCAGAATCAGAGGACAAAAGTGAGGAGAGGTCATCATGTTCCGATTGCAGAGACTCCTGTAGAAAACCTCTTCTGTTGCCACATGAAGGTGTTTTCCGAAGGCCCAGGCTTCAGCTGTCCCACCGGATCCTTCTGAAGCGACCCCTCCTGGCAGCTTTTGTAAATAGCGTGTGATCTTACATGCAGACCTCTCTGTTTGAAACTTACCATGTGTGGCAACAGCACATTTCTGTAGATCTGCTTTAGTTCTTGCAGCCATTGCACTTAACGTGATTATACTTAGCTATCGCACTCTTCACACATGCTAGCATAGTCTGTTTAAGCACTCTGTCGAATATCCACTTAACATTTTATTTTTTACACGACTAGGATGTACTTTGCCACCAAGAACTATTGTCTACTAATCCAGTTGGGGGAGAAGAGTCAGACCAGCCTGCCCCACTCTCCAGTGACATGCCTTTTTCAATCACTGTTCCCCTGGGGGAGTGTCCTTTGCCAACACTCAGCCAGACTTGGTTAAACTTTCGTGGTATCAGTGGCATCCCAGAATGACTGTCGGTAACTACTGTGTTTGTTCATGCTTGATGTGTAGGTATATAACAAATCCAAACATCTAAGCTCCACGTATCTGTAACTCCACACGCTGCACTAAACCCTCTTCACCCAGAACCCACAATCGTGGAAAGTCCTCTGGAGCCCAGCATGCTCCGAAATCCAACTGTTTTCAAGAATTTCTTTTTGTAAGCTCTGTGGCGTGGGCGCTCCGACAGCTTCTTTGTTGAGATTTCAGTAACTTGTTGAAAGCACCAGATGAATATTATCTCATGGTACTTTGTTTTTTTCCATTAAAGTGGATCTGAGGGAATTCAGTTCTAGCCCCCCCCCTCCAACTCTGGAAAGCCTCTCAGTATGTGACGAAAGGATGGATCTAAAACAAGATAGTATTTGTGTTATTGTCATTTCTTCAAAATCTAGACAGTCTAAAGTCATTAAATAATGTGTAGCTGGAAACATCCTTTGCTAGAAGTTGTAATGGCTTCTTTGGTACCATAATATTGGAGCGCCAAAGCTAGAGGAATAATCCAAAAACTAATACTCCGAAAATGAGTCTTCCCAATTTTTTTTGCAGTTTATTTTACGTCATTTGTTAGCTAATTAGGCTAACAGCACATAACGAAAGGATAATAATGTTCTTGACATGCACTGCTAAGTGGAAATATGACTTTTTGAATTTGATACAATCAATTAAGTTAACAATAATCAAGTTAGTTAGTAAAATGTGTTCATATATTTTATATACCCTGTCATTTAAGATCTATAAAATAAAGAAAATTACGCATTTCAAGATCCATTTTCCTTTAAGCCAAAATACTAAAACATTTCATCAACAAAAATAAAATACTAATACTAATAATAAAAGAACTAATGTGCTTGAAATTAAACTGGCTGAGGTCCTTTCATTCAGTTATGGATCAGAGCTAAAGTAGCAATCTTTTTCTAAGCTTCGTTTATAATAAAAGTGTAGATATTATGCTTCAAACCTACAACTTTACATTAAAAGCAGTTTAAAAATCCCAAACCAAGAGTCTAATCCACCAGACTCTTTGCCAATAATAGAATTTTTTTAAATACATACGGTAAGAAGATTCTAATCTGAATAGTTTACAGTATACTTTTGGGTTTATAAAATAACTCATCTCATCCTTCATGTAATTTAACAATTAAAATCTGCTTAAGTGTCAATTCTGCAAACATTTAATACATAGAAACCGGTCTTAGATCCAAAATAATAGTGCTATGTATTTTTATTCTTAAATCTGATTTCCAGAAGATTACTTATTCATTACTCTTAACTTAAACGAACAGTGCACTTTTTCGCCAATCCTTTTTTTCCACATACTGATTGGCTAATCCAGCATATATTGCTTCATGTAATGGTATTCTCCCATTTTGTCATAATCCAGGGAATATTCAGTCAGACCACCTCTGTTGAGCAATCCCAGCTCTGTATCTTCTGGGATGACGAGTGTAGAAGTGGAAACTATGACAAGTTCCTGTGTGTTTGATCACCTCACCACTGCGCTTCTCATCCGTCCTACCAGAGCTCCGTATCTGATACTTTCATATCACCGTTGGATCTGGAAGCTTTCATGCCACTGTCCATTCCTTTCTTCTGCCAACTCCATTCAGTTGGATTTAAGTTCTCTTGTTTCACTTACGATTTTTGCTGTACAAAGTGTTTAAAATATTATTTGTATTATATGATGTTAGTACGGTAATGTTCTTTATTAAGGAAGAAGAAAATTTATTTTTGTTACTGGTCTGTTTCATAATTCTTTTCTAAATTGGTATTGTAAGATATCTATGCAAGAACTGTTAAGTGGAGCATTTTTATTTAAGAATGTAATATGTGTAATAAATAGTAGAATCTGGTTACAACCCAACATGCTTGTGTTTTTATTCCATTCCTTAACTTTTGATTCAGAACTAAACAGAACCTCTTCTTAGTGAAATCTTGCAAAATAGTGATCTTCTGGTAAAATTCATGTAATACATTCTGACTACGTTCTTGTTTCTGGCTTTAGGAAAGCTTGTTAAGATTTATGTAGATTTGCATTTATTATTCTCATATATCTCCAAGTTTTAGAAAGTAAAATCTTGTGTTTTCTTCCACAAATTAGCAACTTAGTCTTTAAAATCAAAGTTACTGAGAATGTTAACTAGTTTTTGATGTGAAAGGCTGATTTATTAGTGAGCAATAGAGAAACACTACAGAAACGGTCAAAAATGTTCACAATAAAAGAATAAACTAGAACAAACTATTAATGCAAAGAGTTTTAAATGTTAGTTTTATACCTAATAAAGCAAAAGAAAATCCAACATTTGTTAACAACCATCTTTCAAAAAAGGGTTTTATTTTTTTCTTTGCAATTGGTAAATTCAGGCTTTTTTTTTCAAAAAGAAGCCTTTTTTATAGTTTTGTACAATTGAGAAGTTTAGTAAGCCAAGTAACTTAGCATAATGCCTCCAATATCCTCACCGCTAATTATATTTTTGGTCAACTTAATGTATTTTTTTGTTTATTTCTTTCTTCAAAATAACTTCAAATTGTAAGAGTATTTTCTCTACTTACTCGTTGCAGCTGTTTACTCATAATTTGTGAAAGTTACTTCCAAATTATAATACATTACAGCTTTATTGTATTTGTAGTTCAAATGTGCCGTATTTTCTTTTTTTTTTTTTTTTTTGGGGGGGGGATTTGGCTGGGATTGTGACTTATATATGACTTTTTTCCTCTTTATTATTAAATTTTTTGGCGTCTGTGACTTATACATCAGATCGACTGAAAAAATGAAAATCCAAGATAGAAGATAGAAAGATAAAAGGATTGTGTTACTGTAATATATTCCTTTAGTAATCAGTTACTCGCAACTCTTGGCATAACTCAGTGGAACTTGTTCCACACTGTACAGAATAAGTGGAAGAACTTCCGTAAAATCTTCGTTCAGTGCATCCAGTACATACTTTCCATTCCTCACAATCTCTAAACTGCCCTGAGGTGTGCATGTGAGTAAGTGTGTGTGTGTGAGTGTGTAGCCTGTAAAACACACGAGTGGTGACCTGTTCTGGGTGAACCCCGCCCTTACCAAACAGTAGCTGGATTAGCTCCAGCAACACCGTGACCCTGGATGGACGGACGGACGGATAAATGGATGGATGGACATTCCCTGAAAATGGTTTTTGTTTCCCATCAGAGTAGTAGATAAAATATTCAGAACAATTCAGGCAAGGTCTGACTCAAAAGTTGGAAAAGGACTCAAAGGACTGTGTTCACCTGAATGACATCAGGAGCACCGCTCTCTGTTCCAGTGTGGACTCATTCAGGGCAGATGGACACATCCTGACCAGCAGCGGCTGCAGTGCAGACTCACTGTCGAGCAGAACATCCCATAAAAGCAGATTATACTCTTTACAACAGGGGTAATCAGGAGTTTTATTACACCTTCATTTGCTCTGGTGAATACCCATAAGTCCTGTGTCCACCTAAAAGGCTGCAGACTGAACGTGTCATTCACAGACTCCTGTTATGCAGATGGATTTCGATCATAAAAAAATAAAGAGCTAATTGGGGATCAATTATCCCGGTCGGATGCTCATAAAGTGGATGTATGTCCCAAAACTAATCAGGACCGATCTAGTTCCCGGCTTCCTCCATCTAATAAAAATAATAATGATGATCATTTTAAAAAGTTTTATTTTAGAAGTGCCTTTTAAGAAATAACAGTTTAAAACAGATGAGCTTTAGGTGTTGACTTAAAGCCCCCCTCCAATCAGCTTTTGAGCTTTTGCAAAAGCGCTCCCAGAGGTCTTTTAATTGAGATTGTGCCGTTTTAGTCACACAAAAAAAAGTGTGAGTCGTTTCTAGGACATCGTTTCTGCAGAGCGGCAGTGGTTCATTAAAAAATTCACCTCTGAGTCTCTCTGGTTACACCGGTGGTGTAAAAACTTTTTTGCAAAGACGGCTAAATTCAGTAAGGTGAAAATGTTTTAGGGCCAAACGAAAAAGCCTGACATTCTTTGAAATATTTCAATGATAGTAAATGCAAATGAAGTATTTAATGAGTATTTTATTCCAGCGGCATGTTTTTCCTTTCTTCACATCCAAACAATTTTTTTTTTAAATACGTTTTTACCAAAATGACTGTTAATTTTTTGCAGTGCGCATTTCTCAGTTAAAAGTTCTGGTGCCTCTTGGTATTAAACGGCTTGAAAACACAGTTGTTTCATGTTTCACTGAAAAAAAAACATGCCAGTTTCCACTTGTTCTGGGAGTGGCGGCCCTCGCTCTCAACTTTTCTTTTTTATTTACTAGGGACATTTTAGAAATGAGCCAGAAAGTGTCGCAGGAGGGTCACATGACAGTGTTGTTCAGGCCTCTCCATTTTAGGTTCTAAGTCACAAATACGATCTTTTTCAAAACAGCTTTTTTTTTTCCTAATTCACAAAAATGCCATTTTAAGCTCAATTTGCTTTATATATGTCCTCCGTCATGAGAAAAAAGCCACAATAACGAGCTAAAAACACATTTTTATCCAATTGGGTCTTTAAAGTCAGAAGGTCTGAGGGGCTGGACAGCAAGCTTTTCTTCTTCACACATCGGTTTGCACTTCCTTGATTTCTTTTACTTACAAAGCAGCTGAGACAAAGACGTCTCTGCAAAAAGCCAACACACCGGATTGTTATCATTTCTCAGCAGTGTTGGCCAGAAAATGGGAACCCACCGCGCTGATTGGTGCGGGCGTTTGAGAGTTTTGCAAGCTTATTCACTCTGCGTCGAAGGCAGAAAAAAGAAGCTGTCTGCAATCTCCTTCAGCAGCATTAGCCTGCACCGTGTTGGTAAGTGTTTACAGAAACAGCAACCATCAGCTTTCCCTAATAGCATGACAAACAGAATTGTGGTGAATTTCCCCCCGGAATATGCCATACTTACCTCTCAGAGGGGCCGTGTCAGCTCATTTGAAAGCCTCTAAAAAAACTGCACTGTCGACTCGCATTGAGCCGGCGTGATGTGTCTACAGCTGTTCAAACACCCACAGCCACTGATCCCCTGATAGCTGCAGGAAAAACACACGCGTTCAGGTTTTAATAGAAACCATTGCTCCTCATGCCACGTCTTCAGCATTCTAAAGAGGTGGCTCGCTCTGAAGCGTCATAAAATCTCAGTTCTTTGAAGAACTGCACACCAATTTATCTCAAATTATAGCTGTTCCAAAGATTTTATCAAGTATTGTTCAGTTTTAGAGCCTTTTTGCAGGTTGGTTTTGTAGTTTTTCTCAGCATGCAGTAGCAAGTCTAAGAGCGAGGGGCCTTTGGACCCCACATCACCTGCTTTGACCCAAGCACAGGACAGTAAGAAAGTCATAAAAAGCTTTGCTTGTGACTTCAGTGTCATGCTTGGTTGAGCCGCAATGACAATGATAATGACAGGAGTTATAGTGGTCACTTTCAATGAAAAGTCTATGTAAACATGCGTAAACACACACGTTTTAAGCTTCATCTGCAAACATTTGTAACTTTTGAGCAAATGCCTCCACTAATGTATCCACATTTGGCCAAAGAGATGCTGATAGAAAAACTGGTTACCTGCTTACTACTCCTTTTCTTTTAAAGGGAATTGTGCACAAAGCAATTCAACTGGTGTTTCACAGTGATCAGAACATGAAAATATGCTAGTTTTCTTTTAGACCAAATCACCAATTCCTCTGTGTCTCTAGTTAGGTTCATTATAAATGGAGTAAGTAATCAGTTTCTGCTATTTTTCCTGAGTACTTCACAGTTCTTCATCAGTCTGAGCTCTTTGTTTGCCCACTGACCCGTCCGTCCACTTTTTCTCTTTCCCAAAGACATTTTTCTTAAGATAAAAAACGACTCTCAATCCTGTCTTATTCTCCAACCTTTCACGCACTGCTGAGGGTTTGCAGCGGGCATTTCCCAGAGATGGTAGTCATACTTCCTATAGCCCGTTACCTCAGTAAATATTCTTTTAACAGGGAGGCTTCACAGTTTCCTCGTCTCAGAGTTACAAGTGGATGTGGGCAAGAATCAGGCCGGCGTGAAGTGTGAGAGCGTCGGAGTGTGGGAGGACAGCGTGGGAGGAAAGAAGCAGGATTTCACTCTTCAGTTTTCCATTTTGTGGACAGAAGGAACTAATGGAGCTGCTCCTATCAATTAGTTTAAAAGAGAAGTACAATAATGGAAGACGTACTTTGATGTGTTACTTGGGTGCAGAATGCAAGACATCTGTGTTAAAATATAGATAAAAGAAAAAATAACAAGTCTTTAAGCAATTTAGTAATGAATGCCAAAGAAGGGAAGCCTTTACGGAAAAACAAACTAAAATAAAGTAATGAAATAAGCTCCAAAATAGATAAATCTCTGCATCCACTATAGTTATGACGACCGGGACAGCAAGAACCAGATTGTTTTAACAATTCTTCTTTCTTGCGGCACCGTTGAGCGTAAACGTAGGTGGGTCATAGAACACCATTCGCTGCTTTCATTTGAATTAAATTCATATTTAAATTCCCACCTAAAGACATATCATTTGCAATTTCAAAGCAACACTCCGGTTAACGTTTTTCTCCATCTCCTTTTTTTCAAATGTTAAAGGTCAAACTTTTTTTTTTCCCAGTCTGGTTATGTTAAATCGGTCTGTCACAAATGACGGTTTTAAACATTTGCATTTCGTCGACGGGAGATAAAGGAAAAAGAGAGTGGTGTTCTCCTCTGTCTGCAATTTCCTACAACTCAATTGCACGAGATCATTTGTAACCCAGCTCTGTTCTGCATCCACTTTTTCATCCTTTCAAAGCACATTTGGACCTGGAAGTGTAGATTATTGACAGTTTGTTTTTTTATATTCTGCTCTGTGTTCTCCTCCTCTGCTGAGCTGAAGAGAGTGGGTGGAGAGTGGGATGTTTCACACACACCGCAGGAAAAAAAAGGAACTGTGCTTCCAAACAATTGTTTTTGTCCTAAGAAGCCCTTTTTGATGCATGTACTGTCACCACTATTTTTTGGACTCATTTTTAGTTCCAATGTAGTTTTAAAAGACTTCTAAAAGAGTAGAACAGTTAGTAAAGTTAATTACACACAAATCTATTGCATAATGAAAGCACAAACAGCAGTGGCAATGATAGACGCTCCACATCAGTCTGTACACGTCTTCATACAATCCAAACTTGTGGAATGAAACAACAATATGCGGTTTTTAGGGTTTTTTTTTTTACAAAAACTTTATTCGTCTATCCATTTTCGTAACCCTTTAATCTTTTGGGGTCCCAGGGTTGCTGGAGCCTATCCCAGCTGTTAGGTGTAAAGCAGAGCACACCCTGGACAGGTTCCCAGTCCATTACACACTCACAATCGTATCTAGGGGCAGGATAGAATCCTCTATGAAGCAATCTTTTTGGACTGGAAGGAAAGCTGGAGAAAAATCCTCACATGTATGAGGAGAGCCTGCAAAGTCCACACAGAAAGGCTCCAGCTGGGATTTGAATCAAGGTCTTCTCATTGAGAAGTGAGAGCACTAACCACTACACCACCATACAACAAAATACTTGGCACAAACAATGTTTCATATTGGCAGAACACACAGAAACTGAATCCTGAAAATGTAATAAAAAAAAGCAGATTCTGGAAAAATGAGGTGAAAAACAGAACATTTCTAACGATGAGAGGATGAACATCAAGCTGGTGTGTGAATTTTTTACAGTGAAGAACAAATACTACTGATTCAACCAGAGGACAGCAGTAATACATGACATGTTCTTCACTTTTTGGTATTTTGGTAAAGGTTGTGTGGGATGATTTGCTGTCTGGTGCTGTGTATGATGTAACTGTGCAGACATGTGTTGCTTCATGTGTGAATGTGTCTGTTTGATGCTTTGCATGCAGAGGTGGACGAGTTATCTTTATTGAAATTACTTTTTGGGAGAGAAAAAAAACTGTAACTCCTTTCATAGTTTTTCTGCACTGCACTCCTTACTTTAACTTCAACACATTTTTAAAGAAAATAAAAAACAATTTTACCCAACTTTATTCAGATGGTTGGTAACGTTGTGTTATTTAAAAATTATAAAATAAAAAGTGATTTAACTAAAAGTTTTATGAGAATTCTGTGATTTATTTTTTTATTTTTTTTAGTGGTGCGTTTGGTCAAGTTAAGGGTCCTCCGTCTCTTTAAGAGTCTTTTTTCAGTTGGTTACTGTCCGATTATCTTCTTTGTTTCTCTGTGGGTTTGTCATGTTTAGGTTCATTTCAATTTTTCTGCCACTAAGCCCACTCTCCTTCATTCTGGGTCCTACGCCTCCAGTTCCTGATAGTAAAAAAATACTTACATATTTTTAACTTTTTTAAAGTTTAGTTTATTTCAGAAAACAGCTGTTTGTGAATAAATATCAGTATCATTAAATGACTAACATGCTTTAAAAAATCTATGTTTTAAGCTTCTGTAAAAGTACAATTTTCTTATTAAAATTTTTATTCTACAGTTCGGTAATAGTCTTACTGTCACCAAAAGAAGGAAAGATATGAAAAAAGGGATTTTCCTTTTTTTTTCTGTTCTTTTTTGTGTCAGACAATAAAATAGCAGAATTTGCATTATAAGCCTCACATCCATGAAAGCTTGTCTCAATAAACTTGTGTACTCTTCTAAAGGTATACTTCTGAAAGATCCTTTCAGGGATTTTCCTAATGTAAACTCCTGCAGAGCCGGAAAATGATAGAAAATGGCTTTTAAGGCACAGTTGTAAACTCAGGGTTGTGGGTTAGCGCCTCTGCTAAATCTATGTTTAACAATGAGATCTGCAGAAAGCTCATATTCAAAGAAATCTGTGGGATGTCTGCCCCTAAAATACACTCTCCAATCACTGCCCCCTCATCCTATCCTTCACCATTAGTTAGATCTTTTGTATCTTTTTAACATGTTCTTCTGGGATTTTTCTCATGATGGAGGACAAACAATGAACCCAAATTGGGATGAATCAGGAGCAAAAGGAGATAAAACACGCTTGAAAAAGCTTTCTTTTGTGACGCAGCAAGTGCAATTGGCGGGGCAAAGTCCACTTCCAGACAAATAGATGCATTAACGTCTTAAATTTCCTCGTTTGAGCCTCAAAACTGCACAACTGGATATTTCAGATCATTTTTGCCATTTTTTGTTGCACTGGTAACGTTTAGTTTAGTTAACTGCTGTTCATTGTTAATGCCAGCTCAAATAACAACATTTCCAAAAAATAAAAAGACAATCAGAGTCAGACAGAAGAATTCATCTGAAAATATCTGCTCCTACCAATCACAAATTAGCAATAGCAAACCAGAAACAAGACAAAGTACTTCAAATATTGCTTACTGATAATCACGCCCCATTCCTAATACTAATTGAGTCCTACTTCCATTCCTTTAATTACTTCCATCATAACAGTATTCCTATTTAATATTTTGTCCTTAAACAATTTCTTAAGTTGAATAGCTTTTCTGCATTGCTTAAATGCAATGTTAGCTATGGGTTATAAGGGACAGTAAACTAGCGGGAGACCAGGTAAACAAGGGATGATGGGATGTTGGTTGAAGCTTACTTCCGAGCTAACAGTCCACCTACAACTCAGAGGTGAATTTCTAATGAACTCCTGCCACTCTGCAGAAACTATGTCCTAGAAAATTACATGTTTTTTTTTTATTATTATTTTGGCTACAGACATCAAATCATAATTAAAAGACCACTGGGAACACTTACACTAGATCAAAAGATGATTAGAGTGGGACTTCTTCTTCTACTTGAGTAAATATTTTAAAGTAAAACTACTTTTACTCAGGTAAACTGAACAGAAAGCAATCCTCCTCTTGATCTGACACACCATCACTGTAGTCCTTGTTGCCCCTTTTCCACATTCTCCAGAATACCAAACAAAAACGATTTTTTTTAGATTTGTGCAAAATATCTTTGACTCAGAGAACCAGAAGTCTTTAGCATAAAGATGCAGCTACACCATATACTATGGGAGGTATTAGAAAAGAACTTAGCATTTTTTTTCACATTTTCCAGGAGATTGTTTTGTGGATCAATGTTTGGAGGGCAGATTGAAGAATCTACAGCTGTTGAGCTAAACAGGAAGATAGACCAAGGTCATCAAATACTGAACTCCTTTAAAGGGAAGATTATTCCCGTCTGAACTCCCTCCGTTTGTTTTGTTGAAGAAACCTTTAGGTTGCATAAGAATTGTAAAGCAAGCAGGCCTCAGGTTGGGATGAGTTTGTTTGTATTATTTATTCGGTTTGAAGAAATTACATGTTAATCCTACATAAATCAGTGTAAAGCCTCCAGAGGAGCGCGGCGTCCTTGTGATGTGTTTGTGTGAATAAATGAAGCCCCCTTCCCCGTCTCCCACAGAGTTGCTCTTGGGCAGGTGTTTTTCTCTGTCGTCGGCTTCCTGCTGCTCCTCTCAGGCTGCCAAGCTCAATGCAGCTCCTGCCAGCTGCTGAGGTGGAACCCTGATCAGCTCCGACTCTGCCTGCCTGAGTCTGGAGTGCAGGCTGCTCGATAGACTTAGGGGTGATAGACTTTAATTGCTTTTTAGTCCTGTCTGCCTGTATAAGTTTGTCAAAACTTCCGATTTCTGCAGCTCCTTTTGCAGAAACGAGAGCCTGCAGGCATATTGGCTTAAAATGAGGAAGAAACTGTGGAGCTGGAGTGTGTCGAAACGAGGTGGATCAAAGATCAGGAAGAAGGGTTCTGTACAAACTCTGTCTTTACATGTTGAAGCAGAAGCTGCAGCTGAAGCTCCTCAGACAATCAGGCTTATCTGCTGCTTAAAGCCACTCAGGAGGTCAAACGTGTGTTAGACGGCCATCACTGCTAATCTTTGCTTCGCCATCAATCGCTGTTCTTTCACTTGGAAGCTGTTATCTGTCTACTGAAAAAACACACTGCAAATATTTAAAACGGGAGGTTTGTTTGATCTTTTTAATGAGACTTGAGCAAGAAAATATCTCTTCAATAATCAGTGTTCCTGCTAGTAGATTGGTTTCTCCAAGCAGAAGGTCTCCCAAGGTTTTTTTTTTTTTTTTTTTTTTTTTTTTTTAATGTGAAGAACTAGTACATGAATCTAAACGAGATCAGTGGTAAAATAGAAATTCCCTGATCAAAGTCTAAGTCAGAACAGGTTGATGCGAATTAATATGAATTGGAATAGTTAAAAAAAAAAAAAAAAAAGAAAGGAAAAAATACCAGTAAAAGAAATGAAAAAAATCGGATGCTTTGATTCTGTAATATGTTTATGTTTTATTTAGCATAATGTAAGCATTTTAAACAGCAAGTTTTTATTTTTCACTGTGGATTTGTTTCATACTATATTTCTATAGACATAGAAGGACATAAAAGTAAAAAAAAAAAAAAAAGAAAAACTAACTATCAAGCGCTCATCAGTTGGTTTCTGCAGATTTGTTTATAATATTTGCAATAGACCTATAAAATTACAAAAGGTTTTAAAAAAAGTACTCTTTTCTTCAAGGCACACAAGTTAATTTCTAGTGCGCACCAGTTAGTTTCTGGTGCACAAGAGTTAGTTTCTGGTGCCCAAGCGTTAGTTTCTGGTGCACAAGCGTTAGTTTCTGGTGCACAAGCGTTAGTTTCTGGTGCACATGAGTTAGTTTCTGGTGCGCACCAGTTAGTTTCTGGTGCGCACCAGTTAGTTTCTGGTGCGCACCAGTTAGTTTCTGGTGCGCACCAGTTAGTTTCTGGTGCGCACCAGTTAGTTTCTGGTGCGCACCAGTTAGTTTTGGTGCGCACAGTTAGTTTCTGGTGCGCACCAGTTAGTTTCTGGTGCTCATCAGTTAGTTTCTGGTGCACTAGAGTTAGTTTCTGGTGCCCAAGCGTTAGTTTCTGGTGCACAAGAGTTAGTTTCTGGTGCACAAGAGTTAGTTTCTGGTGCCAAGCGTTAGTTTCTGGTGCACAAGAGTTAGTTTCTGGTGCACAAGAGTTAGTTTCTGGTGCACAAGAGTTAGTTTCTGGTGCACAAGAGTTAGTTTCTGGTGCACAAGAGTTAGTTTCTGGTGCACATGAGTTAGTTTCTGGTGCTCATCAGTTAGTTTTTGGTGCGCAAGAGTTAGTTTCTGGTGCTCATCAGTTAGTTTCTGGCATTCACCTGTTAATTTCAGGCGTTCACCAGTTAGTTTCTGTGGATTTGTTTAATATTATGTTTTGATGTACCATCTCAAAGGACATAAAAGTAAAAAAAAAAAAACAGCATTGGTTTCTGGAGGCGCTCCAGTCTGTTTCAGATGCACATCATGTAATTTCCATCTGTTAGTTTGCAAATTTACTCTATAGGAATTAAAATAACCTTATTGTGTAACATTTTCTCAATTCAGACATAAATTCTGCATTCTAAATTTACCACAATACATTTTTTTACTCCCTTTCTTAGAAATAAAGCTGCAGTCTGTATACTTTTATTACATTTTTATGTCACTAGTATTTCAGAATATCTATATATATCTATCTATATATATATATAGATAGATGGATGGATGGATGGATGGATGGATGGATGGATCGATAGATAGATAGAAATATCATATCTATCTATCTATATATATATATAGATAGATAGATAGTTAGATATACATGGATGGATGGATGGATGGATAGATAGATAGATATTCTGAAATATATATATATATATATATATATATATATATATATATATATATATATATCAGTAAATGTTAAACAGAACAGCAAGCCAGTCGTCTCTGACATTTTTCGTTAAAGACTCACTCCAATAAAATTGTGCCTTGGTGTTTTTAACATGATCTTATTGCATTTTATTTCTCATAATGTTGGACATTAAGAAAATTAAGATCAAATGGCATTTCTAAAATGTATTTTTTTAATATTAATATTTTTTGTGAATCAGGAGCAGAAAATGACCTGTAGTTTCTAAACACACACTACAATCGGCAGGTCACAAGCTTCCAGCTCCGTTCTGTTCTGATGCATCCACTTGCAGACAAATATCCATGTACGTCTTTGTTCTTCCTTGTATGAGCTGGGATCTGGCTCAAAACTGTACAGCTGGATAGCTTTGACATTACTAACCATTTTTGTTTCATTGGTAACAATTTTACAATAGATCCAAAGATGATCAGAGTGAGACCTCAACCGTTTAAAAAACAGATGATATTTATGGATTATTATTTTCCAATAGAACATAAATGCGTTGTTAAAATGAAAAATCTGCAGCTTTTCTTGCTGCTAGTGTGAGCCTTCATAAAACCGTGAATTCAGTAGAATACAGATTCTTCTTGGAAAAAAAACATCTTAATCTAGAAGAGTACTTTTAGAAATTGCCCACTTTGTGCAGATGATGAGAACAGGATGTTCTTCTTATTTCTGAGCGTCAAATATCGAGCAGATTTGGCCTCAGCTAAGAGCTTCTGCTGGTTGGTTGACTTCATCACCGGCTGCACTGTAGAGCTTTAAATTATTCAGGAGCTGCTCAGATTGGGAGGAAAAAAACACAAGCTAAAAGGGTGAGTGGGTGATGGTGATGGTGGTGATGCTGAGGGGGGTATTGTCTTAGACAGCAGCCTCTAGTTTTTTTTTTTTTTTTCCCTTCCATCCCACTACATGTCAGATCAAACAATGCTGGCCAGAATAAATCATGTACTTCCCTCCGTTTGCCGTCTCTGGTTCGCTCCTTTCTCAGTTTTTCCAGAAATATTTTTAAAAGGTGATGAAAACCACTGCAGAGATTTTATTTTCAGTGTTCTAACCTCAAACAACCTGCTCTACCTAAGCTATCCAGCCTCTATATAAGTAAGGTTTGCACTTAACTACTTCAGTTAGAGAAAAGCAGAGGATGCTACATTTGAAAAACTACATCATGCAAGCAAAACAAAGTACTATCTACACATTGTTCATGCCTAGTATTGATTTCTCTTAAACCTTTTAATGTCAAATTCTTCTCAAATCCAATCTATGGGTTTGTTTGGCCCAGATCAAGCATTTCTGGATTGTTTAACTGTATGAGGTACAAAAAAAACAACATGCTTTCGTACCGCTGGACATTTGGTTACTATTACTCAAACAGCTATGCTTGTACTGATTGTGCTCTGTGCTTCCTGCTAAAAGGACAGACTTCTATTTTGTAGTGCAGGGATCTCCTGCTCTACCGCGGTTCAGCTTATGCTATTTCACACATTTTTGCATGCTCTTTTTCCATTATTTTCTCCAGCACATTTTGTTCTGCATCCTGATTGGCTGTAAACCTTGTCAATGTGATCAGATCTTCATTTTTATTCTATAATCCTGGACTTATTTTTATGAAGGTTTGAACTTTGAGAGTTTAAACCAGAGAGAACAGTGTGAAAATGTAAGACATGCATATAAGTCTGAGCCGTCAAACTGTTAATAATATGCATTCAGTCCATATCAGGTTGTGCTGTGAAAAGTTTTGAAAAAGATGTTGAACTGTGAAGGATTTTGGCTTATTGAAGCCTGCAGGTACTTCTTTTTTGGAAAACGAGGGGGTCACTCAGTCCAGTTCACACATACAGTCAATGGTTGCTAACCAACCTACCTCAAGGTTAACTTTCCTCTGAATTCCAAAGGGCAAATCTTGCAAAGAATTGCAGGTAAGGATAGGATTTAAGTGCTAATCTTTGTCTGGCAGGCAACCGATCTCAAGTAGTGCAGCTTGATACGCTCAAACAATTGTATTCCAAATGTAAACATGTGGAAAGTGGCTCTTTTTCCACATTAGTACTACTTTAGTTCATGTTTGGAGACTTTCTAAAAGTCAGTTTGTCCTTTGAAGTTTTATTGTGAAAAGAGTACATTTTATTGATCGACAAAGGATAGTTTGTTGTTGAAACGTGTATCAGGAAAGCTTCCAGTTATTAATGACAAACGTCTTAGAAAAAAAAAAAAACATGAGCGATGAGATTAGTCAGGAAGTACTTTAACCCACAGGAACCCATGGAGACATCAGTCACATCTGAACATCCACTTGGTTTGTGACACATCCACATGATGAAGGAGGAATGGGTCTGGGTTCTTGTGGGTTAAGAAAGGAAACAAAAACCACAACTTCCTGTGACAAAAATACAATTTTAAACAAATTATTGTGTTATAATAGCACAATAGTTTGTGTACAGATTGACATATTTTGGGGCATTAACACAAAGCTGCAACTGAGAAGTGATTATCTACAATCTATGTACAAGAACTATTTTATATTTTTAGAAGTTTTTTGACATCCTTTCCTGTGTCTTCTGACATACAATCACAAATAAAGGGAGATGGTCAACAAATGAATCATAAAAAAATAAAAAACTGAAGCCTCTTTTATCAAAGCTAAATCTATTTAGCAGAAGCAAAGGATAATGAATTCACTTCTATTCACACGGATCTTCTTTTGTCTGTAACCTATCTTTCATATCCTCTGTGCTTCCTGCACCTGGGGCATCCTGCAGCAGCCCATTGTGGAGGAGGAAAGGAAGGAGGAAGTATGAATGGACGCACACATGGTCACTTCACACACGGGTTCAATTTTCTCCCGTGACTCAAGGTTTCAGGTCGCCGTTGGAACATTTGCTGTGAAAGAACTGGAACAAAGAGTCCAACATCAATGCGAGGCGCAGCAGCACCTTCCACCCAGCCACTGACCACTGTTTTTACAGTCAGTGTGTAGAGGGCAGAGGATGCTGGACTTTCTTTTTTACTGCAGACAAACAGCCGAAAATGTATTTAAAAGAGGACGTGTCCGGATTTCTGTGTTACAGATGGTGGGAAACCACATGGGGTGTGAAAGTGTTACAAAAACAATCAACACATAGTTACAAATAGCAAAGAGACACTTTTATTCTTTTTCTTCCGTGTCTCCATTCCAGTTCCAAGCACACGCCAAACTCCTACCATTCACTTCCTACAGACTGGAAATTTTTTGAAAATATTTCAAACATGTTCTTTATATCCAAAGCCTTTCTTCTCACACTTCCTGTCAACATAGGTAACAATCCTGGCACAGAAAAAGTGTAGGAACATTAAAGCAGCACTTTGAACTGTCAGTCCCCCCCCCCCAGACTTATGGGTTTAAGACCCTTTTTTTTAAGGAAACGGTGTTTTAGTTTAGCCCTTCAAACAGAACCTTGAGTTGAAACTGAAAAGCAGAAACATTCAAGCTTTCAACCTTGTAAAAAAATATAAACAGCCAGAGCTTTGAAAATATTATCTTTAAATGACATTTTATTTTGAAGGTCAGGATACAAAGACTTGAAGGACTCAACGCTGACTTCTGAGCACCGACTTGAAAACACTGATAAATCACCGAATCTCTCAGAGGAAAGGCTTTGATGACTGCACGGTATTCGTAACCAAACCTCAGAACCAGCCTTTGAGCCTTTGGTCAGCGCGTGCAGCGGCCGTCATTGTGCTGTCAGCCTGTTCGTCCTGTGTCCAGCAGTGACAGTGGAAGCGTCGGTCCTGTCAGCGCTCATCGCCGCCTCCCATCCACAGTGCTCACAACATGTCAGTGTTATGGTCAACACAGAAGGCACTGGGGCATCATTACCATCTGGCTGGAAGGCTACACTGATGTTCTGGACGCACTTACACACTGGTCTTCCTGACCGTCTCCATTTGGAGAGCAACAGGAGGAGGAGGGGAGCGGCGGGAATGTGAGTCTAGTTGCTGTGACAGTCCATCCAAGCTGACCGCCAGCTCTCTGATGACACTTGGCCTGGTTACCTCTCACTGCTCTGCAGCATTCTCTCTGCTGGCGCGCCACACACACAGTCCCATCCAGAGAAGACCTTCCAGCAGCCCTCATCTTCCTCACTAAACTCCCCCAACGAGTCATTATTTCCTGACAGACAAAACCACAACATGGTGTCCTTTTCCAATGAAAACACAGCAAAGGAAACATTATTTATTTTAATCAACTTCATGAACAACATATGAGGTTGTGACACTTATACTAGTGATGATGAGTAAAACAAATATTTTAAAAATAAGGGGTTTCTAGGACTGGGATCTGGGGAACACCTAAAGTAAAAGCAGAAAGATGGAATTTGGAACATTTTAGCTGGAAGAGCTAAGTGCATCCCAAAAGGTCGGATTTAAAACCAGTCAAATGCGTTGTAAGGCAGGTAGTCATGATTTTTCATTTGTCCCTTTTAAGAACAAGAAGCACAACAAAGCACAAGAAGAAATATCATTTAGTGGAAGCAAAGACTTTATTAAATAATGTACTTACAGTGGTGGAGACAAAATAACCATTAATCAATGAAGGTTTTGCAAGAGAAACACACAGTTTGGATGTTAATGTGTAAAATTATCTACAGTACATCAAACCTGAGTCACGTGCACCAGTATGGGGGTTGACCTGGACAAGTGATGAAGGGCTTTGCACCTATGGAGTAATGCAAGGGTGCCCCCCCATCCTACCCACCATACCTTATGTACTGTTTTTGAATGTATTGTGCCTCTGGGTTTTTAATTGTGTGTTTTTTTTTGGTTGCATCTACACATTGTAGGCAGTGTTGAGATATAAGACATTTTGTTTTTTTGCGACCAATGACCCTTTTACACTCATAGACAGGAGTGGCTGCATTTTAAAGGTACGTTCCTATCGCCCCAACGAGTGTTTTAGTGTAAAGTCACTTTTAAAATAAAGTCTATGTAAATGACTGTAGGAGATGCACGTTTCCATCTTCTGCGCTTGAAACTCTCCCGCTCACGTGCCACCACACAACTTTCAATGACCATTTTTGGGCTCCACGTACAAAAATGCGTATCCACAAAAAGTTAAATCAGTTAGAACTTTTGCCAATCAGGGACTTGGATTTGGTAGCAGTGTTTGAATGATACCCCTTGTAATTCACGGAAGTGCCAATCAATTGAAAATTGATCAGGGAGGAGAAATACTTTTGGTTTGTTCCCGGCTGGAATTCTATGACTCCAAGTATTTCATATATCAAAATAGAACCTTGAAAGAAAAAGCCTGGCACTAGATTTGCTAGATTTCCAGCATTTTGACATTTCATGTGCTAGTAAACAGTTGAAAAAGAAGCCCCTCCCTGCTTGTTCAGTGTGAACATTGTGGACCATATGGGCATTTCAGAAAATGCGTTTGGTGCATTCTCGAACCCATATCACATATCCAGTATGAATGTAGCATTATAGGAGCACAGATGTGTCTTGCAGTTCCCTTGAGGCTCGTATTAAAATGGAACATTCGACTGTCATGCATGTGGTAAGTGTATCCTGAAGTATCCAAAAGGAAAATGTAAGTTGCATCCACTTATCATGTATGGGTGACACTCTCAGACAATGTCCTTATACCATGCTCTAGTCATTGCTAAGGTGAATTCTATCCTATTACTGACCCTGCACACACAAGCTATGCAGGTGATGCATAGATGCTGTAGGACGCTCATAGGATGACCACACAAACTACGCTCTGACAGTCAAGCTGCTCACAAGGACTGCGCACTTATAACTTGAACAGCACCAATGAGCCCTTTGCGCTCTCCACAGAATTTGGCGGGTTCAAACATGAAAAACCTGTACAACATCCCTGCATCTCACCTACTTCACGCTTAATTACCCTTGTGTGTTGTTTAAAAGTCAGATACAACCTGTCGCATTAAACATTTTGGCTCTACAGGTTCACCAAGATGTTTACGACCTTGATATTCTATGCGGACCACCTGCATGCTCCGTACAGATTTGCCCATTTTTCACCCGCAGACAGCCCTCATCCACCCGTATGGGCTGTTGTGACCAAGACTTAAATTTGTTTGTTTACATCTACAATGGACCGCAGAAAAACAGGAAAAACCTGATGAAATACATTTTCGGACGATTTGCCATAAAGGAAAGCGGTGTTTTACATGGATCGTTTTTGCTTAACTGCTAGAAAACTGATGAAGCTGCTGCACTCATCCCTGGTGAGTTCACCTTGTCCAGCAGTCTTCTGAGAGCCATTGCTCTCATTAATCTCATTTTCCTCCCCCTGCCATGCTTTCTCTTTTTTCCCTCCTCATCTCTCACTCCTTCCCTTCTTTATAGACAGCGATCCAATTAGCTGCTGGCTGCCATGGCACCAGTTGCCTACAGATACACCTGTGTGTGAGTACATGAGTGTGTGTTTATGTCGCTGTCTCTGTAATTACCAGACTGGAAGTGCTGCATCTCCCTAACCTTGTTGTGCATTCTGACTCCCTGCCTCACCATTCTGGTTGAGGACTGCCGGTGGAAGTGCGCATCAAGCTGTAAAGCTACAAGTTTAATTAGCCATAAAAGTCACAGATGAACTGGATGAGCAGCATGTCAAAGTTAAACCTCACAGTAAACAGTAAGGTCGTTATATCTGAAAGTAGATTTCAGCTGCTGGACACTTAGATGACATGATAGTGGGCTGAGAAGTCCCTCAATACAGATTGAAGAAATAAAAAGTTAAATGGAAGTGAAAACATCTTTTTTGGATATGTGTCAAATAGTATTGTTCTAAAAATGAATGGTTAGAGCTTGGTAATAAATAGTGCTTTCTATTGCCCCCTTGTAGTAACTGTCAGTTTGACGATCAAAAAAATGATCACAAGGTCAGTAAATAATTACATGTTAGCACTATAGTGCATATAATGGAAAGTCTCTTTACTCTGTTTATATATATTTACGCCAACTTTAAGCTTGGTGTAGCTCAAAACTTCATATACATTATATAGCAATCCCCATAAGTGGTTGCAGGTCATGCCTGAAATGTCCTAGTGTACATTTCCTCTGTTTGGACTTGAACCTGTAGTTTTATGTTGGCTAATTAGCTTTTAGCTAATAAATTGGACATGTTTTTTTTATAAAAAGAAACACTAACGAGTAGATTTAAAAGCTCGCCAATAGTTTTCCCTTAATCTTTTTGAGCAATTTCAGCAAGAAGACCCTGGTTTAAATCCCAGCAGGAACTTCTCTGTGTGGAGTTTGCGTGTCCTCCTCTTCTTTTGCAGCCCCTTAACAAACGGGCAATCTCTCTGAGGTGTATCCCTCCTTTGCCTTACCTTAGCTGGGATAAGCGAGTGACCCCAAAAGGGATTCAGCGTGTTCAGAAAATGAATGGTTGGACTTTTTCCCATTTGTGAATCCTATAAACATATTTCCATAAATACATTATTTTGGATGTATACCCTAAAAAAACAACATGAAAGCAGCTGTTAACTGTGGATGTATTTCTTTTTTAAGACAAAAATAAAGGATTTTGAAAAATGGCAAAGCAAACACAACCTGAGAAAAATAAACTGCATCCCCTGCTGCGTGGTATTTGTCTTCTTTGAGAACAACAAATAATTGTATCACTTTACTGATGTAATGGGAGAGCGCTGAAACCAGGCTCTAGTGGCCTGCTGGGTTGATGCTGTTTCAAGATTTTCTGACATCAGGATTTCAGATTTTCTCCTTGAAAAAAAGTTGTTTGAAAAAAACGTAAAAAACACTGCAAAAATTCGAACTTTAAATATTTAAAATGTGTTCTGTGAAAGATCAAAATCAAGACTGATGTCCTTTGAACTCCGTTTCTTTTTAAACTAAAATCTTACAGAATAGATTTGAGTTTAGTGAGTCTCAAGTATCCATGAAATGCCTTTTGATGAATTCCGTCAGACGACAGACTGTAGTCAACACGAGTGTGCAAAAGACCATATTGTATTTACAACAAAGTATTATAATTCCTGAAAAGACACAAAGTATTGGAAACAAAGGATGTAGCCCCAACAAATACAAACTATGTGAATGACCAGAGTGTTCTCACAGAGACACAACCTGTGGCTTGAAACACTTCCATATTTAATTGATAAGTTATTATTTTGTTCGTCTAGTTTTTACCCAAATTTCACCTCCTGTGTGTGTTTGCTTGGGGGCGGTGCTGGCAGTGCAGACTCTTCCAAGAAAAATAGTAAACGCACAATTTTTAAACTAAACATGATTTGTGGACACAAGTTGACAAGTAAACCGATTTTCTCTGATAATTCTTTGAACAAAAACCAAAAACAGCTTTTCAATAATGATAACTCGAGGAGGAGGTTGGTGAGTGGAGCTCTACGTTATGATCCTCACCAGTTGTGAGGTTGTAAGGACTAAAAAGACCCTGTAAACTTGTTCAAACTTGAACATTCCCAGGATTTAATCCTTTTTGAGCTCTGAGAAGGTCTTCTCATCAAAATCTGTTGTGGCATCTGTCTTCACCCACATTCAAATATTCCACCAGTCTGCCAGATGTCGCCTTGTCTCACACACCTCGTCTTCAGATCTACTGCACACCTGCCTCCAATTTACTCCTCCAGCGTGAACATCCTTGGTTTCCTCCATGTCCTGCCCTGATAGATCATTCTCCGGCTGTTGCACGTTTGTAATACACCAGTTTTCCTTTTTGGGATATATTTTTTTACGAACTATACAAACTAATACTGAAAACATATTGGAAAATGATTGTAAGACCTTCTTTTTTTCGGCATAAATGTAAATTACATTTGTAGATTCTGTCGTCTGTGTTTTATTTTGCATTATTTTCCGCACAGCTACATACAAAAATAACAGAAATTGCTTCATGTTGAAGCGTAGCGTTGAGAGTGAATTTTCCATCAACAGTTGTAATATTGAAGGTCAAAGAAGAGAAAAGACTCGCAAATCTTTGTTGTTGTGCTCAGGGGGGAAAATATTTTCAACATTTTTGGTGTCTCCACGCTGCGTTATTGGTCTATTGTCAGTCTCTTGTCCCCCGCTCCCTCTATTGTTGGCCTTCCTTTCTCCCATCCTTTAAGCCTCTTTTATCAAGGACCTTGGGTCAGAGGGAACAGCAGCTGCCCGAGGCTGAGGGGTTGACCTCTGACCTTTGTGTTGCAATGGCGTGCCGTCCGTTCACGCTCAATTTAACATGGCAATATGAATGAAAGCAGAGAGCGGGCAAGGATCAATGAGTGAACACGTCTGGAATTTAGCAGCTGGGTTTAGTCTTCACGTGGAGATAGGAGTGAGCTGTTACGCTCTCATAAAAATCCTCTGATTGGGGAATAAAGAAAGCTCCGTGAAGTCATAACCCTGACTTTGTAGACGAGCCAAAGTTTACAGCTTAAAGCTTTAAAACCAAAAAGGGTTTGATCTTTTTTTACACTGACCAAATGCTAACCCCCTTTTTTGTCAGTAAATTCTCACATCAAGCTATAGGAAAAGTAATTTTTATACAAAATTACAATTCAAAAATATTGGTGATATGGAAAAACACAGCAATGAGGAAAAAAAGAAGAGAACAAACCTAATGAGCACCTTTCAGATCTATTTTTGTCTTTCGTTTGTGTGTCTGTGTGTTTGGAAGTGGATGGTTACCAGGTGTGGATTATGAGACCCAAGAACAACACAGATGGTCCAATTCTCCAGAGTCCTTCAGATGCACATGCGTAAACAGCAGCAGGTTTGCTTTACGACTACAATCACAGCAAAATGTCTATGTTTAAATCGGCAAAATTTACTTTTTGAACCGCGATGAAGCAGATGGAATTTAAAACCATGTGTTTGATAAAAAATCTTTAAAAAAACAAGAAAAAAATGTAGCTGTTGGACGGGAATGTATCTTTAATTTGAAGTATTGTAGAACTTTGATGAAATAACTTTAGTCTTCCCTCATATAAGAAACTGCTTTGTGAATCTAGTTTAATGTGTTTGCTGCAGTTTTTTTCATGAAGTGTCAAAAACAAAAGAAAGTATTTTCACAATGCTGTCTGTGCAAATAAACTGCATCCACTGCTCTCAAGTGTGAAAACATCATTCACGAGATGTAGAGTTGTCCTCCACAGCAGATAACAGAAAATCATAATATTTTATACATTATACTCCAAGAAAACAACGATGCTGATATACAGCCATAAGAAACAAACATTGTGTATCTGCACTTCAAATGATCCAGGTGAAAACTGAAACCTGATTTGCTGCTAGGTGTTGATGCACACCTTAAAAAGTAGTTCCGGTCACATAGCCCAAATGTTCTATATCACTGTGCAGGTTTCTTTAAGACAAACTTTTTGTTTCATCTTCTGGACAAAAACAAGCGGTAAGAGATGAACTTCCTCTTTAAAATAATGCTTTATTGAACCTATTGTGATGATCAACATAAATATCGCTATCCTCTGATGTGTAATTAATCTGCTTTAATTAATAATATATATATATATATATATATATATATAGACATACGTGTGTGTGTACATATATATATATATATATATATATATATATATATATATATATATATATATATATATATATATATGTATATATGTGTGTGTGTGTGTGTGGGTGTGTGCGTGTGTGTGTGTGTGTGTTTATGCATGTGTGTGTAAAGAAAATGCAGGGATGACTTCAGAAAATAACCCTTCTCTTGGCATCCAATGACCCTCAAGCTCCAACGCTCACACTAATATAAATAAGATCACATCAAATTTAAAGTTAGCTAGAAAAAGGCATCTGCCAACACTTATACTAATTACTGCTGTGGGCCACAGGGACACCAGGAGACCACCAGGAGAAGATGCAGCAGACATGATTTCAGATAACAATGTTAGACAAGCAGCTGTGGCAGAGAGACAGATGCATACTGAGGAGCCATGGAGAAAAATAAGACGATTTAGGATTAAATTGATCCTCTTAAGACTCACCTGCCATGTCACTGCTATTGCAGTGGTCTGGAAAGGGGTTTTAGGAATAAATCTTTTTCCTGATTATTCCTGAAGTTGCAGCACACAGAGAAGTCAGCTGAACAGCATTTATGTGGAAGGAATCTATGCTATGCAATGCAAACAAGCCTGAGAGTGATGATTAGTTTTCACTGCTGTGGTCTAAACTCTTTCATTAACATGTTTGTGTGTCTGTGTGTGTGTACGTGCGTGCGTGTGTGTGTCCACATGTGCATGCTGACACAGAGCCATGAAATAGTCTAATTAACATGACCTCCCTTTGATCCAGGGGTAGCACACATATGATATCTGAGATCTGGCAGTAAGCTGGAGGACACTGTACAAGCTGGTATGGATCTGTGTGTTTGTGTATCTGTGTGTTTGTGTGTCTGTGTATCTGTGTGTTTGTGTGTCTGTGTGTCTGTGTGTTTGTGTGTTTGTGTGGGCATTCTGAGGTGAGGTCAAAATTACTTAAGCCAAGCAAAAATAACCAAAGTTTTACCCCAAAAATGTAGCCCAGATCCCCTTCGTTTGGTGCTTTTAACCACAGACTTTTTTTGCCATCAAGAAAAAAATTGAGCTTGTTTGAACTCTTAAAAACACAAAGTGAAATACTGTATAAATACAAAAAAAAGGTTGGGAGAATATTAAATAAAAGGAGAAGTGAATTAGCTGCTCTGTAAGCACTTCTGCACCAGATGGAGGGATTTAAGCGGAAGACAGATGGACAATGAACTGCCTCATTGCACCAATATGTAAGAAACATATTTACTTATGCAATTTTTTTCCCTTTCAGCAAAGATGTTGTGGATTCACATTGTGTAACAGCATTAATACCCAAGAAAAATGTGTGTTTGATTCCTCTGGATCTGCTCCTGCAGGACTGCGACTCTCCTGCTGTCAGGGATGGAGAAGCAGCTTTCAGGGTCTAGTTTGTCAAAGAAAAGAATCTCTTTTTTCTTTGTGATTTGTGTTTTCAGCAGGAAAACAACTTGAGATCATCTTTTTTAGATGTATTTTGCTTTCGTTTTTCTGCTTTGTCCTGATGTTTTGGTTATTAAATCAGGTCTGCAAACTCCATGACAAAACTCCCAATTTCCTATTGCAGACTGGATCGCTTTTTCCTAGATATCCAATGAGCTAAAAGTCACTGTAAACAACATGTAACTGTGCAAAAATAAGAGCAAGTTACATGAGTTTTACAAGTACGGCAAAGAATATCTCTTTTGAATATCTCCATCTTTCCATCCAGGATCTCTCCATCCTCCTGTTTCTCTGTTTCAGACCCTTATGGTGAGCTTGGCCGTCTTTCACCGTCTCTCATTTTCATCCCCTTCGTCTCTGTCAGCGGTTCAGAGCTCTTTCTGTCTCCTCTTCTCCTCTCCCTGTTTTTCTTCCTGCTCCTCCTCCTTCATTTTCTCTCTTTTATTCTGTGTCTATTACCCTCCATCACCTCCTGGTTAATGACACAGGGGACAGGTGGAGACCAGACCACCCCTTCACTCGTATTCGTGTGTGTGCGTGTGTGTGTGCGCCTCACACACACACACACAGATGGTGGACTGGCCAGCCTGTCTGCCTGTCTGTCTGTCTGTCTGTCTGTGGACGGGATGATGTTGTTGAGTGCACTCATCCACAGATGATTAGCTAGACAAACACTCAGACATGGAGGGAGAATGCAGCTCCTTTACAGAACAGTGTTAGGCTGCTGTCAGACCAAAGAAAGTCTGGCGGACTGGAGTCAACTGGATGCAAAAAAGCTGATAAATCTCACACATTTATTTGGTTTGGTCCGTTTTCACACTGCACCCTTGAAAGTGAACCCACCACAGTAAAAACAGCTGCTCTTTCTGGAGGCATACTGCCAAAGTTAGCACCAGCCTAGAAGACAAAAACATAGAAGACAATGTACCCAAACGATTAGTAGCAACTTTATTTAATTCATTTCATTTTATTTAAATACCTCCCAGTTGGGTTTTCAATCCGTTTTTGTGACATTTTTCTGAAAAAAATGAAGCTCAAAATTACATTCATACTTAGGATCATTAACTCAGTGGGGATCAAAAGTTTGGGCACTCCATAAAATGTTTACATTATTGTGCATAAAGAAACCAAGGAAAGGTTGAAAAATCTCCTAAAGGCATCAGTTGCTGATGATGCTGATTGTTGGGATGAGGTCACATGACTCAGATTATTTCAAATCTTTCAGATTAAATTCACCTGGTCTTTGCAAACGATGATTGTGAACAATCCACGACACTGTCAGGTCTCAGCTCTTCCAAATGGAACGCTGCATACTATCAGTTCTGCAGGGTGCCCAAACTTTTGCGCGTGCCATTATTTGGAAATAAAGCCTTTTTTCACATATTAAAAGAATGTATCATCTGTAAACTGATGCGTTTAGCAGATTTTTTATTCTTTCCTTGGGTTCTTTGTGCACAAAAATATAGCATTTTTTTAACATCCCCACTGTATTTATTAAAATAGTTTCAATAACGTTTAAACAGATCAGACTGTGCGGTTCCTATTGGTTTGTTGTCAGTAAGAAAATGATCCGTATGGCTCTTTAAGGGGAGAAAGTTGCAGATCCCTTAGAAGAAGAAGAAACGAAATGCACAAAATGGAATTACTCCAACTAGCATGCAAAAACATAAATTGGGGATATTTTCTTTACATTTTCTTGGATGAACCTCTTCAAGTCCTCTTTAGTAACACGGTTGAGTTTCTTTCTCTCTTCGTCCTGCATAAGACATACATGCGAACATCAAAAAGAACATCAGAAAAGCGTAAATTGTGCGAGCCTTGCTGAGTGTGTGTGTGTGTGGGGGGGGATCTGCAGCCCCGCTGAAATTGTTAAGTTGACACAACTGGCTGGGAATGCTTGAACTCCACTCCAACATCAGAGAAATGATGTAATTCTGAACAGCTCGTCTGAGTCATTTGAGGAAATCAAAACATGTGATTTTGTCATTTTACGACATCTACAGAAATATCTTTCGTCAGATGTTGGGCTAAAAAGTTTTAGTTTAAGGGTCAAGTGTCTTAGCAGGAGGACTATCCTTTGATGATGGACCTCTTTTGGAGTACAAATATGTAGATTTGAGTTGGTAATATAAAGCTTCTCCACTGATGAAACAGCAGCTTCTGATGAAATGCTACTCACTAGAACAAAATACAGTATTTAGGATATTTTTATTAGACGGATGAAGTTGAAATATCCCTCAAAAATGACAGAGCTCTGACAGCAGATGAAGGGGAATGAAGGATGTGTCACTGCTGGATGATAAGCTCTGTTGCATTTTTCCAGACCACTAACACAGTTGCAGAAGAGCAGGTGCAGAGCAGCTGCAAGACACCTAGCAGTATGTGTCACCTTGACATTTAACTGTTGTCATGTGTCGGATGATATGCTTCTCCCAGCGGTGCCCTAGAGCTGAAGGTGCCTTTGAGCGCTGTATTTAATTAAAAATGTTGTGGTTTTTCTGGGGAGTTTTAATTCCAGCCAAAGTAAAAAAAAAATTTAAAAAAAGAAAAAAAAAAAAAATCCTCCAAAAAAAACTTTTGTTTTTTGTGTCACTTTAAAAAACAAAAAGGATGTTCCAAGACGAGTATTCCCACGGCCGTCTGTTTATGTGTGAGTTATTGTAAGGACATAAATATTCATGCACTGCTTGCAAGACCTTTAACCACATCATAAAATTTTGGAGTAAAGACAAAAAAGTAAGGGTCAGATTTAGGTCAAAGTTAGGGTTTAGTTACGGCACTGGTATAAATGTCCATTTGTCTTTTTACCACATTGTTTTTGTCATTCTTTCTTCTCATTGCGCATTTGAACAAAAATTTCACCACTGCCAAATACTCAAAACTCACCAAAATTTTCTCGCACCAAGTACTCAGTGAACTCAGGAATTTGGGCTCCCGAAGGATCCCAGCGGGAGAAAAATACGAACAGGGACACAATCTCCTACTGGGCTCCATTTTGTTTCATTAAGAGACCAAAACACAAGTGTCAGGGATCAAACCAACCAAAGGAAATTTTGGAATTATTATGGGATGGCCAAACGACATACCATGTGGCCATTTTGTGATAAAGTGTGAAATTTGTCGAATTCTCCATTTTCCCACCATATGGGAAAAAACTTTTTTTTCAGTGATTTTCACGAAATTTCACACACGCCCCACCAGGGTCAACATTCTGTTGACCTCTGACTTTAGGGAGAATCCACCATCTGGAAAATCCTAAAAATCAAAGTTTCCTTTAATACAAGCAAAAGATTTTGAAGAGATTTAAATTTATCACCTCGAGCATCATTGGGAAACTACTTGGGAAAAAATGTTACAGTTTCTAGATTTTGAACGGCGTTATGGGAGTGCGTTAGCAAAATTGTCACTTTCCTCTCGCTCGTGCATTTTTTATTGGGATATTGTGTAAATTGAATACATGAATTGCTAGCTAGAGCTAAAATGATATGAAATATAATATGAAAATAATAGGAAAAAATCTCAGTTGCTAAAAACATCCCAACAGTTCAGTTTGTCACTTCTTCCTCAAATGACATGGACATGTTCGTCACTCGCAGGCGAACGAAAAATACAATGGTTGCTATAGAAATAAAACCAATAGAAAAGTTGCTAATTTCGAAAAATGTGTTTGTTTTTTTTCATGAACTTGTCATGTGCAGCTCTGACCAGGGTGGCATGGGCAAAGGCGGACTATGTGGGGCTTGAAGCAGCCGCTAAACCAGTGAGGGCATGTACAAAGGGGGAAATGGGGCACGTCGAGTGCGGTGGTGGGCTGCAGCAGCAGGTTGTGTTTTAATGATATTTGTTTCTTGACTAGAGTTTTCTAACATTTCATTCAAACATAATAATAAATGCATTCTTGTTTGTACAGCCTCACATCCCTCTGTGTCATTCAATTACCGCACTGTGTTTGTGTTCAAACAGATTTGTGACCTTCACAGACCTGCGTCACATTCTGTAAATCCCCCTTTTTGCAGTAAGTGGACTCGGCCCTTTCCAATCCACATCAATATTACATTTCCTCCAGAGGCAGCTTCAAGATTTCTAGACGGCTTCGTGTTTCACACCGGAGTCTCAAGAACTCACGTTACAGCGAGTTTCAGCAGCTTGTTTGTGCTATAAATAGGCCTTCCTGACTTTTGTGACAGAAAAGATGCAGTTACTTTTAAACAAAAGAAGATGAGAAAAATAGTGAAAGGTGACTCTCAGTGACTATGGAGTGCTCATTTCGAATTAAAGACGTAATCTGGACTCGTAACAAGACACTTGGTAAAAGACTTTGTTTGAGAGGTTTAGATTTACAAGAAATGATTTGTACAGTTGCAAGAAAAAGTGTGTGCATTGGAATAGCTTGGAATTCTCCATATTTGGAACAGAAAATGTGTTTTAATGTCAATTTCAGTTACATCAATGAAAAATACTAATATCACATGCATACATGATATGTTTTCATGTGTTTGTTTAACCACAAAAGGTACATTCACAGTTACAGTTGAAATAGCTCCTGGTTTTGTGGGGTTCACTTAGTTTTTATACCTTGCACTGTGAGTCTTTACATTCTATTCAATAAACCTAATAGATAATGTCATGTGTAAACATGTATGCATATCTGAAAATGCAAAAAATGTACCATGGACATAAAATGAAATGTAATCCACAGAATCTTTTTATGCAGATGAGTCACAGGTTTAACCTTTTTTTTTATCTATGTAATTATTTCATGTTTTTCCACCCAGTCCAAAAAGAAATGCACAGAAATATAATTAAAACAAAGCTTAGCCTCAAACATAAAAGGTGTTTATACAAATATACTCTTCATGTGTCCGCGGTTTATGAACTACTATTTTA
The DNA here is from genome assembly GCA_014656515.1 of Oryzias celebensis. NCBI lineage: Eukaryota > Metazoa > Chordata > Actinopteri > Beloniformes > Adrianichthyidae > Oryzias > Oryzias celebensis. The sequence goes on along the minus strand of BNCR01000017.1, from coordinate 10,012,045 downwards.
ACAGTAACATCAAGAGACCCTCAGCTCTGATCTGTTAGCTCAGCTGCTACAGGAAAAATGTTTAAAAAAGCATGTTTGGACAGAAGGAAAATCTGTTTCAGCAAATTGAACATAGTAAATAAAAACTATCAGGGTGTTGCTGTTAACACAAATCTGGTAAATCAGTTTAGGAAACTAAACAACAAAGCTAAACTAAATCACCTTGACTTAATGTTAAAGTAAAGCACAATCTTTTGATAAAAAAATAAAGAAATCAACACAAAAAATAAAAGTCTTTAATAGTTTTTCCTAAATTGGTTTTCTTGTTCTTCTCAGCAACTCATCTAATTGCTACTCATCCGGTACAGCTCAGTTCAAGCAGCTAAACTAAGCATTTACACTTATATTCAAATTTAAAAAACATACATCAGTGTCTGATAAAAACTAAATCTGAAATGACTGGAAGTGTGTGGTTCAGGGCTGCCGGTGATACTTGAATCGCTCGCCATTCTGAGAGTTTTAGATCATTCTGCCAGAAGCGACAGGGTTCATTAATCTGTTGCTAAATGGAGCAGCTTCTTCAATTTATGAGTGGTAATAAACGGAAAAGCGCACCTTCTGTACACACGTTCACTTGATTTTTAACTTCTATGTGGCTGTGGTGGAGTTTCCAACCCACTCTTGAGACGCTCACTTCCGTTCGACACGGCCTCAGCCAACTGAGGAGTACACGGAGACAGAGGGGAAATAAATAGGAGCGTATAACTTATGTGCAGCCGCACGGTGACTGGACAGGGTACTGTTGCTAAAACAGCAATAATCTGACGGGCAAAGTCTGATCCGACAGCAAACTGCTGCACAAGAAACAGAGCAAACAGCTAGGAGATGCAAACCAAACTCCTCTCACCATTATACGATTTAGGGTAGGGTCTTTAGGATGTTGGTCTTTTTTATGTGCTGTGGGACCCACCCGTGCACAAGAAAAACATGTAAACTCCACACAGAAAGGTCCCAGCTGAGGTTTGAACCAGGGCCGGTGCTAACCCCGACACCACCGGACAGCCCCAGCAATGCCTTTCAATATTTCAAGATGGCACAAAAGTACTTTTTCACCCGGTACAGCTGGCTCTGTTGTTTTGGGTCCTATTAAAATATCAGGTAAGTAATTCCCTTTTTCATTTACAGTAATCACCTTTTCCAAACGAATGTTTTCAGCTGTTTAAATATTATTTACCTGAATATGTTGTAATACTATAGTTTAGCTAAGAAAAAGGTCATATTTAAATTGTTTCAATTTTATTTTAATTGTTTAAATATGAATAAAAACCTTAGTAGTCCTAATAACTCACATTAAAAGAGGTAAGAGAGCATTCACTTTATTTTCTGATGATATTTGTTTCAATAAACGAAGAATTAAATATTCCATCAAGATTATATTTAAAATTCCCCAAAAATTAGTTTATTTTTATTAATATTATGATCAGAAATTGGATTGCAACATCATTTGGATGGAAAACAATGATTTTAGAAAACCTGGAATGCTGCTATGTTTTTTTATTTTCGAAATTTTATTGAACCATTTGTGACAAATCGAATTTGAAAAAGAGTTTCCCCAGAAAGAGAATATCTCGCATTATTTGAAACAGAAATTCAGATTGAAAATAATTTTTCATGAACGTACTGCAGACAGTGTTTTTGTTTAAAAAAAACGCTACCACTGTATTTCTTTAAAATATATGCTTACATTTGGTGCTGTCTGTTTTAATTTAGCACAAATTCTTCAAAACTATAAAAAATGTATGAGTTATTTACTCTGAAACAGGTACATTTTTGGAGTTTAATTGCAAAAACAATTAGTTTTTTATTCAAAGTAGATCCTAAAAAGTTCCAGTTTTCCGGAACTTTTGTTAAAATGGCATTTGATCTTATGGAAATTAATTTAAATGAATGAATTTAATCATAAAGTTTAAAACAATTGAACTTGTTTTTTTTTTTGAGTAAGACATTACATGTGTACTTTTTTTTTTTTTTTTTTTTGGTGCAGTGAAGTCTTTTTGTTCGTGGTGTGATTGTTAACACCATGAGCACCCTCACATGTCCCAGCATGCATGTGGATGCTGAGAAACATGTCCCAGCCTTCGTCCATCCTCCTCCTCCTCCACTGACTCCATGAATAATGCAAACCTCCCATTTTCATGCCACTTCCGCTTCCCTTCCTCACATCCCCCATTTCTCCTCCCCCTCCATCTCCCTCTGTGCCACAGTAAAAATAGAACCCCAGACCTGCGAGCTTTCTCTCTGGTGTTTACACCATCATGACCCTCCCCACTGTTCTCTTTCTCCTGACAGTAGGGTTATTAGTCTCATTCATCTCAGCCAGCTCTCTCTATCCTCCACGGGAGCTGGAGAGCAGAAACCAGAGAAGAGGTTGTCGGGCCAGGCTGGGAGCAGGGAGAAGCTCCTCGGGTAGCATATAGATGCTTCATCTCCATATCTTTATTATGTGTCTTATAAAAATAGCCCTCCTAAGGCCTCTGCTGCTCGCCACCTCTTGCCTCCCACTCCTCCTCTGCATTCACTCTGTCTCAGCTCATGGGAAATGTGAGCTTCTTCTGCCAGACATTCCATTTACAAACTAGGATGTGCACACAAAAAAAAACGAAAAAAAAACGACATGCGCGCACTTTATCTGTTGATGTGAAGAAGAATAACGATGCTGAATGTCACTGCTGGAATATATTTATGCCTGTGAGTTGTCCGCAGCTTATCCACCGGTGTGTTTTGTAGATGGATTGTTTGTCTGGATCCTCTGTATTACGGTTCAACACGCTGCATCTTGATCTATAACCAGAGGGACAGGCTCCAGCACCCATGAGACACTGAGAGGAATGAGGTTGCTCCTAAATGGGATAAGATGGATAGATGGTAATGACTTACTCAGTTCCATTTACCTAAGTAACTATTTTAAAATGTACTCTAAGACGTTTCACTGTAACATGCTCTAAGATTTAACTCAAATGATTTATTTAAAAAATTATACTTTTACTCATGTACAATGTGCTTTATTCATCAATTTGTTTTTTTGTTGCATTTAAGGTTTATAACATGAATTTAAAGCATCAGTAAATATGTTGCCAATTCTTTTATTTTAATTCTTAGAATTGCAGAATTTCCACTCTTGTTTTATATTTTGTCTGCTACATTTATTATTGGAGTGAAAGGAACCAAATCGGAGCACGACAATCCTAAAAGAATTGAAATTTTGTATGATTTGAAGTTTTTTGTTTGTTTGAGACAAACTTTTTTGTGAAATTTGAACTTTGGAAATGAATTGAAATGAATCTGATGAGTTAAAACTGGGCTCAACTTTCTGGAATAGTATACGCAATTGAAAAAATAGAAAGTAAAAAAGTAAAAGTTTTGTCATCTCTAAAAGAAAACTGAAACTGTAACTTCAGAAGTCACAAATAACCAGGAATCCGAATGTTTTATTTAAAAAGACACTAAATATAAATTGTTAGAATTGTGGTAGTTTTATACTGCATTTATATACATCATTTGTATACCACATTCTACTTGTGTTTTAGATCCTTGTGTGTTTTTTCCCTCTCAAAATAAGCTTAATTTCTTCAACAATATCAACTTTCCAGGAGACTGCAGATGGAAATGGATCAAATGTTGCTTATTTACTTTTTTAAAATTGTTTATTAATGTGCAATATCCCTTTCTTATTAAATAAATGTTTAAACTGCTATTCAGTAATTAATTCGTTCTTTCCACAGTTACTGTTTTACTTTTCCTTGAGTTGAATTGAATTCCCACATTTGCATGGTTCCTGCTCTCTCATGGTAGTGTGACTCTGAGGCAACTTTTTTTTACAGAAGTACAATTTTTGGCTGATACTGCAGAAAAAGAAGTCAGCTGTTTGTCCCAGAACTCCATTTTACTAAATAACTTTTGCTCTCTAACATACCACAATTTGCATTAAGATAACCCACATCTGCCCTTTTTTGCAAAGAGCTATAACCTGCTCGTTTTGCCATTTTCTTAGCAGACTTCTGGTCGGTTGTATCATTCGTTGATTTCAGAGGCAGTTCTGCTGAAAACCCACTTTTGTCAAAAAATTAGATCACAAAGTTGTCCAGAAGTAGCATGAACAAACATAACTTGTGCAGTTCTGTTTCTGTCGGTAAAAAACAAACTGCATCCATTGCTGCTTTGTCGATATCTTTTGAAATTGGAAAAAAAAAGTCTTTTCCACAGATAAACACCCTTTTGAGTATATTGATTATTAGTAGATACACCACATATTTCAAATTATAAGTTGCTCCAGAGTATAAGTTGCAGAAGCAAAAAAAAGGAAAAAAAATCATACTAAACACAAAAAATCACACACAAGTCATATGAAGGGGTGCTGGAGACTTCTGAAAAGTTCTGCCAAGCCCGGCATAATACTGAGTGGTGCTTCTTCTTCTACATTGCTGTCAATAGCAAATACTGATACACACACCTACAGTGCCCCCTGCGGTTGTTAGTGGGAAAATAATGAACAGGCGAGTCTATTTATTTTTTCAAACTCACATTTAACTCTCACTCCTGGCTAAACTGCAGCAAAGAAAAAACCCGACTCATACTCCGAAAAATTTGATGCTTGTGAATATGACAAAGTTACACACGATGAACAATATGTACCGTGTAATTTTCTGGATTTTCTCACAGTTGAAGTGTATCTTTGTAAGCTCAAACTCATCTTTTAAAGTGGAAAAACCTGCAGAATCTGTGACTGAAAAATATTTTTTTGGCCTGTTGCAAGTCGTTTGGAGGCAATCTTGTGATCCAAAAAGGGAACAGTTTCTATAAAGTCCTGTCAGGATGCCTGATAAATGCCTGGACTGGGTTCCAGCTGGCCACTTAGCAGATTTAACAGCAGGTTTACAGGGATTGACTCTGTGAGGCTTTGCTTTTTATTTATTTCTGAAATGCATGTATCAATAGATTGTTAAATGAAAGTTTCTGGGATGGAAGGAAACATATTGTCCTCTGATTTTCTCAGTACCTACACCTCCATGAGCTCTAACTTTTCTTTAGTTAAACTTGAAACCAAAGCCCTCGTCCCTGTCCTGTTTTAGTTTTATCACGAGTTGATGTAGACAAAAATGGGTTTTCTCTTTGCTTTTGAATTTTTATTAACCATGTTGGGAAGCAGAGAATGTTTTCCTTTTTGGTGGCTTGATTTTATAGAACTAGAAGACCTACAGTGACATGCTACTTTATTATAGTTTTCTATCTTAAGGTGGTTTAGTTAATCAAGAAGTCACTTTCAACATCTAATGAGGTCTTTTCAAATTCAAGAGGTCAATACATTTTGATGAAAAATCATTAGTTAAACATAAAAAAAAAACAAATTCTTGTATTTTTGAATGTAGCATCCTTTCTTTTGACCGTTTTTTTCCCTTTTCGGGCTCTTGGATTTTTCTGGAAGCTCACATTTAAAAGTAAATTGAGGACTCTTCCTTCACTAAGAAAACTGAAAAACCTGACGCAGCAGTCGTGAAGAACGGACATGTGGCGTCGTCTGAAGGGACGACAGAAGGAAATGAAGAGAAATGCGCTGACACATGCTGATACAACTGTTGTGAAGGAATCAAAGTGCTGCTTTCTGATGCTTTGTGGATACAGAAATAAAGAAAAGCGTATCACAAGCTGACTGTCATACCTTCCCTTTGACTGATTCTCATGGCAGGTTTTTCTACCCCCTGGGTTTGGTGCTGTCTCTAAAGCTTTTGAAACAGCTTTTAGTTTGGCATTTGATTCCTTGCTCTCTTCTCCTTCAGACGTGTCTGGGCTTTTTTTTCTTCTTCTTCTTCTTTCCATCTCTTTCATGCAGAGCACCTTGGCTGCTTAAAGCGACCGTTGGAAGGGTACGCAGTTATTCAATCTGAAGGCAGATGACATGGAGAGGAGATGCAATGAAAAAGAAACATGGAGATGAGAGGAGACAAAAGGAGAAAGAGGAGGTGAAAGGGGAGTGAGGAGGAAAGACGGGGACAGAGATGATGAAAGACGAGGGGAAAGGATGACGGGGGGAGGAAAGTGGGAAAAAGAGATGAAGTTTGAGAAGGAAAAAGATTAGGAATGAATGTAGAGAAGAAATGAATGGAGGAAAAAACAGAAAGAAGAGCAAACAGAAAAGCATAGAAAGATGTGGATGAGAAGAGAGGAGGAGACTGGAAAGAAAGGAAGAGGAGAGAGGACAGGAGGAGGATGAGAAACCAGTCGTTCTTTACCCAGGGGGGAGGCGCAGCGGGGGATGGAGGGAGGAGAGAGAAGGGGGGAATGGGCTCCTCATCCCAACTGAGCCTCCTTCTTCAAGGTCAGACACACACACACTCACACACGAGCAGTTTTGGCAGACGTGCTACACACAGACACACACAAGCGCACAAGCACACATGCAGTCAGGCTCAAGTAGAAAAGACGCCTTCTGCCTGCTTTCTTCTCTCTGACTCTGTGTACCGAGCAGCCAAGTCTCAGTCAACCATCTGGAGATTAAAAACAGTCCTCCCATACACACACACACACACACGCACACATAGTGTGTGTTTATGATAATACACCAAATGCCTCTATTGATTCTTTCTCTTTCTCGCTCTGCGTCTGCATGTGAAATCAGTTTCCACCGTTTCTCCATGGAGAACTCTTCCTCAAAACATTCCCTTCCTTTTATTGACAGAATTCTTCAATTCCTTAATCCTAATCCCAAGTTCTTCCAATATTCATTAATCAAAACTCAACAAAATGTAAAAAAAAATGACTTAAAAGAAAACTCACTCGAATTAATTTGCACACAAATAAAACCCACAGAACTCCTGACTTGTCAAGTTTCTCAGAGAAAGTGCTGGAAAAAGTGTTGGTGAAACCAAGCAGCCGGTGGGTGGTGGTGATGGTGGTGGAGTTCACTGAATACACTGAAAATTGAAAAACAGGGACGGTTTTCAGCACGGCACACAAACGCAGTGCTATTTCCTGCGGAAAACGTCAAATGTGGACACGTTGGAGAAGATTAGATCAACTGTTTTACACTTGAATTAGCACCCCGCTGCGATCTGACAGCACAGCCTTCAGATTTGCAAAACAGCAGTCGCTGAAATGTGCATTCATTTCTGACACTTTCGCTGTTTTTTTTTCCTATTCATCCCAGATTACATAATGATGGAAAAAATTAATCGTATTTATATTGCACTTTACATTTCAATAACACCTCAAAGTGCTGCAGAATTTAAGACCAGCTACACTGCAAAGCACACCCCATTGAAACAAATAAAAAATTTTACCCCATTGGCAGATTTTTTTTTTTTTTTTAATATAAGCAAACAAATCAACCAATGTGAAAAGAAAAAAGGTCTTAATTTAGGAAAAAAAAGTTCTATAAGGCACCTTTTCTCAAACTCAAATTTTGAAAAACTGACAATATTATAAATAAATTAAGGCATTTTTTTTTAAACAAGGGTCTTTTTACGATTGCTGTCAATAAAGTATTAACTCAGAAGTGTCATTTGTGTGCACGAAACACATCAACAGTTAGATAAACACAACTGTAAAGACTTTAATATCTGCAGTATTACTCAAAGAAAACAAAGATGCTGATTTACAGCCACAAGACACCAACATTGTGTTTCTGCACTTTAAATGGTCTGGGTAAATACTCTGTTCTAATTGGCTGCTGGGTGTTCTGGAAGATGTTCTGGTAACAATGTTCTATTTGTGCAGACTTCTTTGAAACAAACTTTTCCTTCATAATGTGAACAAAGACAAGCGGTCAGAGGTGAACTTTGTCTCTTAACCGATGCTTTATCAAACTCATCGTGACGATCAGCATATATATCCCTTTCCTTTACCACTGCAGTCGAGTTCTCAGTAACATACTGTTACTGTGACAACGGGCCACATTACATATCAAATAATCCGCCTTTTGTGAAAAAGCAATCTTATACTAAATACTAAAAATCAATTGACTACTAATTTCTTTTGTACATGACCATATTAGAAGCAGGATTGTGCCCGACGAAGTGTGAATTCAGAATTTGACGAACGCCACCAAAGCCTGAACCGGAGGATGACGGTAGCTTCGCAGAGTGTAATTAATCTGCATTAATGCATGTTAAGGTGTTTTTTTTTTTTAAGTTAATCGCGTGCACACCAATGCGTTAACGTTGACAGACCTACTTTTTACTTTCTTAAGATTCAGCTTTGGTGGTGTAGTAGGTAAGAAAGGGATTAAGAACAACAAAAACATAGCTAGCAATTAGAAAATGATGCTCAAAATATTAAAGTAGAAGATCTTAGAAGACTTTTTCAATCAAAGATTTTATTCTAAATTTGTAAAACAAACAGGAAAATGAAACAATCACATATACATTTTTATTGTATTCTAAAATGGTAGTAAATAATACTTGTTAAAGTACTTTTATTGCATAATATGCAGAGATCAAAAACAATTAAAATATCAGTTTTAATGTTTAAATATTATCCGATTTAATCAAATTCCCAAAAAAATGAAATGGTAGAATGTTTTAAGCAGCCCCCTCCCCAACCACAGAGATGCAGTTCAGATTTAATTCTCACCTACGTTCTGTGTTGGTTTCTTTTCAACACATTATTGATTTTTTTTTTCCTTCCATTATCCTCATAACATGCCCAAGTGGTCCTGCTGCTGGCATTTGACATAATCCCACCAATAAAGCAGCACAACGCAATATGTTGTTGTATCGCCTGGACAGCTTGTTGTTGGCATTTGCCCAGCAAATATGGTGAAGGATTGATCCTGTATTTTTTTTTTTATACGAATCTAATTGCTCCCGACTCACAAATCCTAACAAAGGCAACAACTGCAGAATAATTCCTCCACAGTTATGCAGTGTTCTTGTGAAACCCAGTGGGGTGGATGGACACCTTTCTGGAGGTGTTGGTGTTTGCACTCTAGCCTCACAGCAAGAACACTTGCTTGTTTCTTCAGTGAATGTCCTCCTTTTCCCTCTACATTTATTAATGTTTATTAAGAAAAACATGCACACATTGCTCATGTGTGATTGTCTCCATGATGGCCTGGTCGCTCGGACAATTCTCCAGCAAATAAAATTAAAAATCATCAGGGTTGAAACCTTTAATGGCTGAGCCTCTCCTCCTGCTGCTTCCAGAAAATACCCCCCCCCCCTCTTTAAGATGAAATACGCCACCCGCACCGCCTCCTCCTGTCTTACCTCCATTTTTTTTTTTTTTTTTAGTATAACTGACTGCAAATTTACAGCCGGTCATTACCAAAGCAGGGTCAATTCCCCAAACAATGTGTTTGGTAGCCGTTTTTATGGCATGTAACAGTAAAATGCTATTAAACAGATAAAACACTAGCAACGAGTATCAAGAGGATTATAAAAGGAATTGCCTTGATAAACTCCACGTATCTGCATGATGGCACACCGGCGGCTCTTGTCTCCATCGCTGTGTTGGAGGAGGGGAAGCTGAGCACGTGGCGAGCACGTTTCCACAGCTCGGCAGCAGCACCAAGTGGAAAGGTAAAAAAGACAGTTCGCCTTTGGTTTTAAATAGAAGTCTACTTTTTTCTGTACATTTCTCTTTTTCAAATATAGTATCTAGAATTCTCTGTATGTTTGTCACAAAATGACAAAATCCTTCTTGGCCAAAGAACTAAAGCGAATGACACAACCATGAAAAATATGTGGAATCACAAGTCTCCCAACATGATGAATATATCAACATCAAGAGGTATTTTAGATACAAATGCCCTCAATAGATTTTTCTAATTAATTCCAAATGATGGTTTTGCAGTTGGAGCATCATTTTTCTCTTCTAATATAAAAATATACATCTATTCCGTGTGTCGTTTCATGTATTATTTCTTCTTGAATGTCTTTTTACATTTTTTAAATGTTTTAGTGAACATTAATTTCTAAAATAAGAAAACGTTTCTGTTTCCTGATACCTGCTCCACATGGTATCAGTTGGTCATTCTAGACAAACACAGTCTTTTGTTTCCCTCTTGTGGTTACAGAGAAAATAGCTGCAGCAACACAAGCCTTTTGTGAGGAGACAATTATTACCTTTTCATTCAATTATAGCAATCAACCTTGCAGATCACAATGGTTCACTTGTTAGGATGACAGATGCAAAGACATGTGGTCAATTTCTTGAAGACCCACTGTGATAAAAATTGTGTTTTTGGTGTTTTCAACATGTTCTCGTGGGATTTTTCCCATGGTGAAAAGATTAAAGATTAAAATTGCATTTCTGAATATTTCTTTATTCAAATCATTGTGAATTGAGAGCAGATGAAAAAATGCAGTTTGAAAAAGCCTGTAGCTGTGATGAAGGTCCTTCATTCAATGGGCCACAAGCTCCAGCATGAACATATTTAACAGACCCCTGGTAACGCTTTCACAATTGATCAAAAGATGATTAGTTTTGGTTTTAAATTGAAAACCAATAACAAACTGGTTTCCTTCTGTTTAAATGCATTTAGATGCAGGCTAAATGCAAGAACCTTCACCTGCGCAACAGGCACACAAGCAGTCTACTGCAGCAGCAGTCTACTGGCAGGCTGAGGGCAACTGGAGCATCTACAGCCAGAGGCAGAGTGTTATCCTGCTAGAAGGTCATGCACCCCAGTGCAGAGAGGGTGTGACCTACACAGATGGAGGAAGAAGATGCAATGCTGGACTCCCACCAAGAACACCTGAGAGGGCAAGATGCCCCTGCCCTGCAAAGCCCAGAATCACAGACCGTCACCTACAGAGTCCACAAACGTGATTGCGTCCAAGCTCCCCTAAAGGAAGGCTGCTGAGGAAATTCTCACGGTTTATTTTTTGTGTTTTTTCCTACAGCCGCATACACATACACAATAGAAGTAAAATTATAAAAACAACCCCAAAAAAATTCTCAAAAATTAGTTGAAATGGATTGGTAGAAAACAAAAATAAAGGCAAACGTCTGCTTTTATTTTTAAAACAAAAATATTCTATTAATTTAAACTAAAAAAGAATAGGATGAAAGAAGAAAGAGAAAAATCTGTTCTTTATTTAATAAAACAGGCCTATTTTTTATTATGTTTGTTTTCTTAATTGATATTTTACAGCAAATGTAAGCTCAAAAATATTTTTATACTTCTGTCAACTCAATGTACTTAGGCATGTAGGCATGGTCAAGACGATCTGCTGCAGTTCAAAGCGAGCATCAGAATGGAGAAGAAAGGTGATTTACATGACTTTGAACATGGCTGTTCAATCAATCAATCAATCAATCAATCTTTATTTATTTAGCACTTTTCATATAAAACATAACACAAAGTGCTTTACACAAAATAAAACAGTATAATAGTGATACTTAATAAGCAAATAAAAAACAAATAATAATATAAAAATAAGCATAAATTAACATAAAGTCCCCTCTCCCAGATCCGTACACAACCCCCCAACCCTTTCAGACCTCCCATCCCCTAACTGATGGATATTGGCAATGACAAACAGGCTGACAGTTTGTTTTTAAAAACACTAATAGTTGGGAGTAGCAACACAGCCAACAAAACGCAGCGACACAAGCAGGGACCCGCCTCACCACAGCTAGGGAGCGATGCAGTTCCCCATCCAGAGCCGCCGCAGCTGAACAGCAGCCGACCCAGAGAGAGAGAACCCAACTGAGGAAGCACCGGAAACAAAATTAAAATTAAATTATATTAAAAAGTAAACATATTGATAAAAGCAATTAACCAACAATAAAACATTATACTGAAGAATTTATAATAAATTAATAATTTAGTGTAAATTGATAAGTAAAAAGATACAAAGTAAAAATTATATGAAAGCCAGGTTAAAAAGGTGAGTCTTGAGCCTTTTCTTAAAAACATCTATGCTCTCTGCAGCTCATATATCCTCTGGCAGACCGTTCCACAAACGAGGACCATAATACTGAAAGGATGCCTCTCCGTAAGTTTTGGTTTTTACTGCTGGAATGGTTAGAAGAGCAGTGCCAGAGGATCTCAGGGTCCGCGAGGGTTCCTATTTAACTAAAAGGTCAGACAGATAAGAAGGCGCAAGACCGTTAAGACATTTAAAAACCATTAAAAGTATCTTAAAATCAATCCTGAAGCATATGGGGAGCCAATGCAGGGATTTTAAAATTTGAGTGATTTGGGCCTGTCGCTGGGTCTTGGTAAGAAGTCTTGCAGCAGAATTTTGGAGAAGCTGAAGATTCTTAATGTTAGTTTTTGGAAGACCAGCAAGCAGGGTAATAAAAGCATGCATCAGCATCTCCATGTTAGAGTAGTGGGCGAACTCTAGCTAAGTTTCTAAGATGACAAAAACACGTTTTAACCACATGTTTAATATGTGGGATGAAAGTTAGCTTAGAGTCAAAAATAACGCCAAGGTTTCTTACTGTTTCTGAATAATCTAATGAAAGTTCTTTTAACTTCACAAACTGCTTCTCTCTCTTAGCTTCAGGACCAATAATTAAAATGTCAGTTTTCTCCTGGTTGAGCTGCAGAAAATTATTTGCCATCCATGATTTTACCTCTAAAATACAGTTAAAATGTGCTTCTAATGGCCCTGTGTCATCAGGAGACATAGCTATGTACAGCTGGGTATCATCAGCATAGCTATGAAAGCTGATGTTGTGCCTCCTGATGACATTCCCTAGAGGAAGCATATAGATGTTAAAAAGTAAGGGATGGGATCTAGAAAGCAGGTTGTTGGGTTAACTTGGGAGAAAACTCGACAAAGTGTTGCAGCTTCAACCAGGTCAAAACTGTCCAGTGCTTCCCCGTGTAAGATTAAGCCATCATTTTTGATAGAAAGGCTTTTTTGTTCATTTAAGATACTGGATCTGACAGAATCAATTTTGCTCCTGAAGTGGTCAACAAACTCCTCACACAAGGATTGTATTTAAGTCGGGGTTGATCAAAGATTAAATTGTGGAGAAGAGGACTCTGGGATTGTTTTTATTCTCAGAAATGATCTTTGCAAAGTATGCGTTCCTGGTTTCTTTCACTGATTGATTTTATAGTTTTAGTTGATTTTGGTATAATTGGTAGTTTATTTCAAGTTTCTGTTTTCTCCAAAGTCTTTCAGCTGATCTATATGGTCTCTTCAATTGTTTTATTCCTTCAGTTCTCCATGGGGGTGTGGGTTTAATTCTTATCTTTTTAGATTTAGGTGGAGCAACTGAATCGAGGCTGGATTTTAATTTGCTGTTAAAACTGTCTATGATTAGGTCACAGGGGCTGGTAAGACAAGTGGAGCGTTAGTACAAACAGTTGAAATAAATTTTCCGACCGCTTCAGGAGTTAAGTAGCGCTTCTTCACCGTTCTCACCGAGGTCTGTTGATTAGGGTCACGAGGGGGTGGAACCTAAACCAGCTTCTTCATGTGGATTGCCGGTCCATCACACTTTTATAGAACTTCCTATAAACCAGATTTAAGGTTTTACTTGCCTTTGTGGAGTTTCTTGATTAGACAAAAGAAATGCGCATCATTCTTTCCCTTAATATCTCACATTTCACGCAAATTTTTAATTACGTCTCTAATGAACACTGTGTCCCACTGGTCTTTTTTTTTTATGTACACGATTTGCTTAAATTCTTCCTCTGAATGTCAGCATTTTTTCAATCTGTATTTATTTTATGTGTTCTTCTTCCTCTTGTTGTGCTCTCTGTATTCTCCTGTCATGGCAGCACGTTATCTCCATCATTAAAGAACTATCACTCCTCATCCATTCTGCCTCCTGCTGCTGTTGTTTATCTTAATTTTTCCCCCCTCTTTTTCATGTTATTCCCAACAACTGTGAGCCTAAAGCAATGATATTTTCATGCTGGGATTAAATTCATGGAAATATGAGCAGAATGGTGAGCCACACTGGAGTTCTACCATCTTTAACTGCGCTCTCGTTTCTTTCTTTTTTTTTTTTTTTTTTTTGGTCAGATATGTCAAATATGTCATCAAAAAAGGGCGAGGAGACTGTGAATTATGCTATTTTAAGGAAACCCAAGCAAATGAAACGTTAGTTGGTCTAAAACATGTCCAAAATAGTGTTTTTTTGTTTGTTTTTTTATGACTATAATTTAGATTATCTCCCTGCTTTCCCCAGTCAGCTGTTGTTGTGTCCTTGGGCAAGACACTTCATCCAGTGTGGTTCCGCTTGTGTATGAATGTCATGGTCTGCCCCAGTGCAGCTGTGGGCACATCACTAGCTGACCATCACCAAGTATGAAAACTGAATATAAATTTTACATGCTTTGAATATCTGGAAAAGCACAGAAAAATCGAATTCAAATAAACATTTGAATAAAAACAACAAAATAGACCAAATGTTTTTAGGATAAATCTGCCAAGATTTAAACGAAAGCAGACCTAAATATTAGAAAAGGCAAGACAGGTCCGTCTGTAAAAAACTCTAATATTTTTGTTGATTTTCTTTGGAGAATGTTTTCTTTCTGTATGCATTTTTTTTTTAATTCGAATTGTCTCATATGTATGATTTATTTGTACGTTAAAAGTAAATCATCGTACATGTGGTGTCATATAAAATTATTTTGACCAAAAAAAAGTGGGATTCACGATTTTTCACAACTACAAAAAGCAAAAGAAACCTGATGAAGTCCCATGCGATGTTGTCGTTGTTTTCCGTGTCTTTTCGGTATTTTCCGGAGTTCTCCGTCTCCAATTCGTTCGTTTCCGGTCAGCGTCGCCATCTGCTTTCTCGTCCTTCTCCAATCTCCGTGTTGTCGATCCCGGTGACGCGGCGGAGGTGTAGCCTGACGCGGGCTCTTACGTGTCGGCCAGAATAAAAGTGGAGCTCCGGAGGTCCGGGAGTGACGAAGAGCGTCTGTATCGGTAAGAATGCAGGAGTGTCCCGGGTCCAGGGAGACAAGAGGCGGCCGTGGAAACTGTTGGTTTGTTCTGGTTCGGCCCGAAGGAAACAAAGAAATCATGGCGCCGCGGTGTGTTTGTAGCAGGATGGAGGGAGGGGAGGCTGCGGCTGTTCGGGACAAAATGAACTCATGTGTGGCTGTGTTTGTGAACCCCCAAAGCGCAACTCGCGTGCGAGCACATTTGAAAGCGCACGAGAGCACGAAACCGGGTTTAAAACCGCACCTGTCATTTGCTGCTGTAATGGTTCGCCGCCGTATGCGCATGTATTTGCGCCGTTTTACCGTCAAAGGCACACGAAGAGCTTCCACCGTAAATATGAGTTATTACACACAAAAATGTCTGACTCCTTTATTTTTGCATTATATAAAACAAACAAAATCAAATTCTACGACAAATCTTTTTAAATATTACGAATAACAGTGAGAGCAAATGATACGTTTTACGTTCGGCTGCAATCATTTAAAAAAGCAATTTAAGAGCTGACGTTTGGAAGGCAAAAATCTAGTCCGTCGGAAGCGCTTCATCTCCGGGGATGTGACCGGCGGGAGTGTGTTCAGGGGGGCGTTTCCTCGGCCATGTGCCTCGGCTGTCACACACGGAGCATCCGAGTGACTTTTGAAAAGCAGAGGGAGAAAAGTGTAAAGCCAATCATGCGGCGGAGAGCAGCCACGCGGCGTGATCTCACAGCGTGAGATCACTCGATCCGCATCGGCACGCGCCTTTCTTCACGCGCTCAGGCAAGCAATACAGGAAAACAGACAAACTGGTGATTTTTTTTTATTCGCTAGCTGATACATAACTAGTTACATTTACTTGAGTAACTTCTAGTAATACTTTTCTAGTTTTTTGCACGATATATATATTTTTTACTTTCATCCCAGTAAGTTTATGATGGTATCCGTCTAGTAACTTTTGTAACATTTGTACCTTTACAGTTGCACAATAAATAAAGCAAAGTAAAAAAATAAAAAACGTTTTTTTTTCCACTTTTCTAATAAAGACTCAAAGTTTGGTGAAAGATAAACATTGCTGAGTCAAACATGACACAGACTGGATGGAGGGGTCAAGAGAACCACTATGGAGTCGTATCAGAGGGATCTTCTTCTCTAAAGCAACGAATAATGATTAAAAAGGTGTAAACGCAATAATGGCTCACAAATGCACTGAACAAAAGACATTCATTGGTACCAGGGACGTTTGGGCTTTTCTTCATGTTTCCAAATTTACTTAATTTGTCAGAAGAATTTTCTCTTTTTACTACAAAAACATATTTTAAATGTTAATGTTGATTTAGATACAAGCAGCTGTTTTGAAGGTTAATAATGCAATTTAGCAATAATGCTATTTTGTATCATTTTGTACTACTGCATTGATGCCGTAATGCCTTCTAATAGTTATAACTCATGAATTGCACCCTGCAGGACATCAAGGGGACAAACGCCAAAGTAGATTTGGACTTAATCATAGTTGAAGCATCTCATCATTTTGGAGAGTTTAGTTTTCACCACAGTCTACTGTTTCCTGGTAATACTGATCTTTGGTTTGATCATTTCCCTTCATTTCTGTGTTCAATCTTCAAAGAAGGCATGAAAATCTTCTATCATATTAATGCTAATCCAAGCTCATAAAAACAAAGCAACGCCCCACTAAGGACATGTCATGCTACCCATTTATCAACTCCTGACTGCAGCTTCACTGCATCAGTTTTTGATACAGTCACTGATCATTTTTCTTAAACTATCTTATTGTTCACACTGCAGTCAACCCCAGACACAAATACACTGGACTGATCATATTTTTTAATTTTTATGTTTGTCTTTTTTACTTATTTAATTGTGTTATTTATTGCTGTATTTTGTGTCCCGTCTGAAGCCTCCCTCGATTGGTCATTTCAGCAGCATTTCGTATCACTGGGTTTGCTTTGAATCCGGAACAGCAGGATCAGAGAGACATATTTTAAACGGAAGAATGTGCAGACAAGAGTAGAGAGCAAATCAAGGACGAGATACTTTCCATGTTTTCTGCACGTCAGACAATTTTAACTTAATTTGAAGTAAAAATTATTTCCTTTAATTTATCTCTGGTGTCATAGTTCTGCTCTAGCCAGTGATTTCTAGTGATAAGTTGTACTTTTTCACTTCTGTACTGTCAGTGTTGAATTGTCACTTTTCATCTTAGTGTTTTTAGCGTCCTATAAATACAGTAAGATGTGTAGTTAACTGAATTGCAAAGTGTTTTTTCTAAAGGCGGATGTGATCCTCTCTGGTTGGTAATCTGACCACTCAAAGAACATGGTTACAACTCATGTCTTTAGACCTTGAGATATGCATTCTGGGGGATTTTGACCAGTTATTTTTTTAAGCCGTCTAGCTTCAGACAGACAGCGCAGTACTCAGTGTTTTATTTCAGTACCCTTAAAAGTAAAAGAGTTCAAACTTAAAAATGATTCTGTCTGACTGATGTGCAGAGAGAGTCTCTGGTGTGAGGGGTGGAACACATCAACTAGACCTTATTCAGGAAACTTCATAAATAACTCAGCCAGAAGATGAAAATAAAATCTGTCTAATAGAAAAACTTCTTTTTTTATATAAAATAGTAATATATTGTGTACTACAATTAAAGAGCTGCAGAGTCATAACTGTCTTGAAATGATAAAAGATCTCAAAACAAATTGAAGGATCCATTCTTGGTTTAAGTTTGCATTAGAACTTAGGTAAGGTTTGTTTTAGTTTTAATATTGTGTATATTTGTTTTATTGCACTGTGACCTGTATTTCTGTCGACCACTGGTGGCCCTGTGGAGTTTCTAAAAGTGCACAGATGGTTTTTGGTGTCTGGAGGTCACATTGTTTTTAGTGATTAATTTAGTTGCATTACAACAATACATTTTTTTTGCTGTTATTATCTGCATAACTTTAAAAACTTCCTGAACAATTCTTCTAATAACCATGGCATAAACAACATGCTAACAAGTCAATGAACTCTTTAAATCACTAAATCTTTGGAATTCTTTCTCCTTTGTGTCACTTTGGAACAATTTCACCAAACCCAGCATAAGACTGTGTGGCGCCTCTTTTTCTACGTTGCTGTCAAAAAATTACTGAGCTGCACACCTACAGTGCCCTCTAGTGGTTGTTAGTGGAAAAATACAAACGAATTAGTCTAAAAAAAGCATAAATAGGTCGCACCTGAAAATAAGTCACACCCCTGGTCAAAAAGATGCAACTTATTCACCAAAAAAATACATATACAACTTTCCAATACATACATTTTTAGAAATATGTCAGTAACATTTTGTTTTGTTTTTTCATTAAGAACATTTGTACTTTATGGATTATTTACAATGTATTTAATTATTGACAGGAGCAAATAGATAGTTTTGCACTAAAAGATAATTTGTGCAATTTGCAGAACTATCTTAATTCATTTATGTTTTCATTGTAGTTTGAGCGTCCATCACTAGCGTAGCCAATGAAGATGGAGTCAGCAGCAGAGACCCAGCAGGCAGCAGACACTGCTGTGACTGACACAGAGAACCAGATTACACCTGCACAGATTGCTACTTTGGCGCAGGTAACACGGTGCTCAAAATGTGTGCCGCCACCGCATATACAATTGTTTTCTATTTCTTTCTTTATAAAATATTTGTCTTTACTCTTTTGACACATCTGTACCAGGCTGATTGCATCTCTGAATTTTAGGTTTCCATGACAGCAGGACACAACTCTGCCACAGGCCCCACTGTAACTCTAGTGCAGCTTCCCAATGGACAGACAGTTCAGGTTCATGGCGTCATCCAGGCGGCGCAGCCCTCTGTCATCCAATCCCCGCAGGTCCAGGCAGTACAGGTGAACACTCGGTCAACGCTCTGCTTCCAAGTGCGGAACCATAATCCTGAAACCAGGATGATGATTTTCTTCTGGTTTGTTCCAGATCTCCACTATTGCAGAAAGTGAAGACTCCCAGGAGTCTGTGGACAGTGTCACAGATTCTCAAAAGCGCAGAGAGATTCTGTCACGACGTCCGTCTTATAGGTAAACCGCTCCACACACAGAAAACTGTTTAAATGCAATTTATTGCAAGAAAACACATTCAAAAGTCATTTGATACAAGAAGTATTTTCTGAGAACAAACTCTTATTTTTAGCTATTTCTTCAAATAGTTTGAGAAATAGATCATCCACCAATGATGAGATCACATAGAAAAATTCCCCTCAAAGTTGAAACGGCATTAGATCATGTAGAACCTTTTCTTTTCCAAATCTGAAAAAACCCATAGTATGTGTGATGTGATCGCTGCAGAGGGGTGAACAGGAATCTTTTTCATGGAGATCTGGAGTTTCTTTTGTTTGACTGAACAGTGTTCTGCAGCACATCTTCCTGCATTTGTTTGTTTATGTGTTTAGTCTGTGAATTTTGCAATTGCTCCTCCTAACAGGAAAATCCTGAACGACCTTTCGTCCGATGCACCGGCTGTCCCTCGTATTGAGGAGGAAAAAGCGGAGGAGGACGCCTCTGCTGCAGCAGCTACACCTGCCATCACCACCGTTACCGTGCCCACACCCATCTACCAGACCAGCAGTGGGCAGTACAGTAAGTGAAGGGCAGGACAGCACACCCAAACAAACCTTTACCTATCATATACTACTCAGCAGTACAATGATCAAAGCTGCTACAATTCAGGATTAAAATGCAAGCAATTTTGGAAGATAGTATTAATGAACTACATTTGATCATTCAGATCTGTGTCTGCTGTTAAAGCCCTGACAGATAAAAGTCCCTTTAACTCATTTGTCTTCTGTCTCACAAACCACACAGTTGCAATTACTCAGGGCGGGGCTATTCAGCTGGCCAATAACGGCACAGATGGAGTCCAAGGTCTTCAGACGCTTACCATGACTAACGCAGCTGCAGCCGCCCAGCCTGGAGCCACCATCCTGCAGTACGCCCAGACCAGTGACGGCCAGCAGATACTGGTTCCCAGTAACCAGGTCGTAGTACAAGGTGAGATGAGGTCATTGTTCATCAGGAGTGGGGTCAAACCAAAGATCGAAGCCAACCAAGTTGGCTAGAAAAATCAGGGAGGAGAGCGATCAACAAGGTCTACAACCAATCAGGATGCTGTGGAAAAACAAGAGCATGCACTGAAAAAAATCCACAAAACAGTGAGAGAACACTGTACCAAACAGCCGTTACACAAAAAGTCATTTGACTGTAAATACTCGTATTACAGTCAAACTCTTTGATCCTGTCATGTCAATGAAGACGATCTAATCTGTGTAAAAAAGTCAAATCTGCAGAGTTTTGACTCTTTGCTGACTTTGTCACTCAGCTGCATCCGGTGACGTCCAAGCCTACCAAATCCGCGCTGCCCCTGCCAGCACCATCGCCCCAGGAGTTGTCATGGCCTCTTCCCCCGCCCTCCCCACACAGGGTGCCACAGAAGAGGTCACCAGAAAGCGAGAGGTCCGCCTCATGAAAAACAGGTAGAAACTGATGAGTCTTTTAAAGGCAGTTCTACGAGGGAAAAAATGACATTGTGTGACACGTCTCCTTCTCTCTGCAGAGAGGCGGCTCGGGAATGTCGAAGGAAGAAGAAGGAGTACGTCAAATGTTTGGAGAACAGAGTGGCCGTGTTGGAGAACCAAAACAAGACGCTAATTGAAGAACTGAAAGCACTGAAAGACCTTTACTGTCATAAATCTGAGTAAATCCCCTCGAACTCTGATCTGGTTTGATTAACCTTGAAGGGTAACTCTTATGAAAGTGCCAACTAAATCTAAATCTGAAACAAAAAGTGACCGTCTAGAACGTTATCATTCCGTTGTTACACCTCAGTCATGTTATCACTGCAGCACATCACTTCAACAGTAGTTTGCAGACGCCATCTTCTCTATAAATCATCTCCGACTCAAGAGCCATCAGCCCAAAGGAGCTTTTTGTTTTGGTTCATCTCTTTATTTGTGCGTTTGGTTTCCGAAAGGCATCTGAATCCCAGTTGACATTGGAAGCAAAAAATAAGAAACCATTCTGGTTTTCTTCTTCAAAAAGATGAGCAGCAGGTAAGGAAAACATATTTTCCTTTTATTGTGAATGAGCCAAACGCCCTCAAACGTAAAGAAATGTTTATTTGATGCTGTAATTCTTTGTAGACCTGTCAGTCCGTTTGGAGGCTCAGACATTTAAGCAGGTCGATTGAATTGAAGCATTCCTATAAAAAGAATCATTCAAAATTAAACAGATGTAAAACTGTCTGAAAGTGAACCTTCCCTAAGAAGCCACAAAGACTTCATCCTGATATCAGCATCCAAAAACAGCAGGAAACTGTTTCTCATTTGTTTCTACGGAAGAAAAAGATCCGCTGAGTTCAGCCTTCATATCTTTGCTCCATCCTGAAGCTTTTTAAACTGTTGGAAGGCACTTTTTTTAAAAAATAATTTGCATTGTATGTCTTTTAGATGGTTTTAAACATATTTTTATTAGGTAAGCAATAATGTTCCATCCAAGCATCCTAGTGGTTGTGATGATTACCTGCACTTTATTTTACTTTTGGGTTAAAATAACAAACGGTTCAACTGGAAATCCACTTTCTCAGGTCTTGTGCCAGATTTTTGTTTTGTTTACCAAATCCTGCTGCCAAATGTTGACGTTCATATAAACACCAAAACTATAAAATTGTAGAAGCAAAAGCTTATTTTAAAGAAATATCCAAATTTACCGTTAATATTGCAGTAATTAAATACATTTACATCATACATTTTTTAAACATTTGATTTAAAAATGTTACATTTTAGCAAAGAATGTTGTTTTTTTTAGTACAAAGCTGAATTTATTCTAATTTTAAAAAACTAACTAACTTTTTTGTCAGCAGCTTCATTTTTAAACAAGTCAATACACTGATCGTATGATTTCAGGCATTAGAACCAAATCAAAGCTTTTAAGACTTCCAGTCCAAGTCTTCTCACTTTACTCAACATATTGCTCATTTAAACGTTTTTTTCTTTAGTTAAATGAAGCAATATCATATTGAAGCAAAACATTTCTTTACGAAAAACAAAAATAACTTGTCAGATTTAAATTTTAGTTCAAGTTTTAACCTCTATGTTAAAACATTTGTGTTGATGATTCAGGAGAATCAAAGCGTTGTTTGTGTGTGAAGCACCTTTCTCTTACAAGAGGAAAATGCAGAAACAAATCCATAAGAAAACAAGATTCTGTGATAAAAAATGTGTCATTTCATGTTTTTCTCCTTTATTTTAATGAGTAATTTCTATGGAAGTAAATCAATTTCTTTAACATTGTAGCATTTTGATTTGAGAACGTTTCATTTTTCAGGGCTCAGATGTTCTGCTTTGACTCAAAAGTGGAATTAAACATCTGCTCTGATGTAAAGCTTCTCTCTCAGATAACATCCTCTCAGATCTGAACCACCGGCCTTAAGTCTGTGCTTTAAAACTTACTGGTTTGGGATTTTTTTATTTTTTTGATACAAAGACGTCAAAAACTCTCAAGCTAATAGATTTTTCAATTTGACTGCAGCAGCGTTCAGTTGTAAAACTACACACATTCTTTTTTTTCCGTCACTGAAATACAAATGAATGTACAACTTACAAAGACTGTGTGAACACAGAAATAGATGTAATTTAAGTAACTTTCTGATGGACTCCCATTTTCTGCATTTCAGGACTTTTCCAACACCTATAACACTGTAACATCACTGCATCCTGGTTTAGCTCTTTTGCACATTATCACCAGATGCTCAAACCACATCTACCAGCTCCTCTTGTAGCTTTTTTGACAAGTTATTCAAAGCAAAACATAAACAAACTCTTGGTACTAACCAGACACAGGGAGAGTTAAAGACCCACTCCGATCATCTTTTAATCTATTCTAAATGCCTTCCCAAAGGTCTTTTAATTATGATTATGCTGTTTTTAGCCCAAATCAAGAAACCTGTGTCGTATTCTAAGACCTAGTTTCTGCAAAGAGGAGTTCATTAGAAACGTACCGTTCCACTCCCCATGGCTGGCCAAAGTATTTTCTACATCACTACATCAAAAATACGCTCTTTGTCAAACTGTATTTTTTTTTTTTCATCTGCTCCTGATTCACAACGATTTGAATAAAGACATACGCGGAAATGCAATTTTATTTTTAATTTTCTTAATATCTGTTCTCCATTAGCCGAAAAATGTCACAAGAACATGTTAAAAACACAATTTTAATTGGAGTGGGTCTCTAACGGTATCAAAACTAAGAGGATGTTGTCTTTTTGAGAGCGTGACAGAAATACTACAAGATTTAAATGAAAGCTCTCCAACCGAAAACTACAAACTTCGTTGAAACTGTGATTTACTCCATAAATACTTAAAAATGTTTGTAATATTTGGTTTTTTTTTTTATTGTAATTTGTTTGGATTTTTCATAGATTTGTACCCACTACCATTTACAGTGTGTCCTGTTGAAAAAGGGTGCTTTTATGTGACTGTGTGAACGTATTTGTCTGTATTTTAGATGACTGTACATAGACTCTACAGCATGAGTAGGTCCCACATTTCAGTTTGATATGAAAGTGTTCCTATAGATTGTATGAAACCACCTTTACATAATACATGTAATATAAGTGTATAATTGTGTATATGTATACACCTGGCCTGGCGTTGTCGTGGCAGCTAATGATAAGAAAGGTCTTTGTTTGATTCGAGGCGCTGTTCTGTTTTAGGTCAGCAGGGTATGTATGTTTGTTTGTTTGTTTGTTTATAAAGATGAGAGACTTTTAACAGCTTTGGCATCCAGAAAATGTATTTGCTTTTAAAGTTTTGTTAAGTGATAATTATGTCATAAACATGAAATATATTTTTTTTAATCTTTTTTCTAAAGAATATATAATTTTTTTTCTCTTCTTTTGTCTTTTGTTGGAGGCTATTAAAATGGTCTTGGTTACAGTATCTGCCAAGGTCATGTGATTTATCTGTTTTAGATCTTTCAAATGCATCTGACATTATGAAGGAATAACCGTCATTAGGATTATGATAACAATGATAACATTTATTCACAGAATTTTAAAATGTTATAACTGAAATTATTGAATTCTAAGATCATTTTTGTTATTGTTGTTTTTTAAGGCACTTTAATTAATTCTGTTATTCGTATTATAATGTCTGTGAACAAGTTTTCCATGACTGCTTGAAGAAATCTCTTTCAAAATAAAATCATCAGTGTCTTTAGATTTGTTTCATAGGACGGACTAGAATCAACTAAACTTTGTGCATATTTCATGTAAAGCACATTTCATAGAGGATGACGGTTTAAAAAAAACAGTAAAAACTCTGTGATAAACACTTTAGGTACCGGTGCCATTACAATATATGAGTCACTGAGATTAAGTGTATTCTTGGAGAAAAAAAACAATCTTTTTTACCCCGTGTGAGTCCCATGTTCAGTGCTCGTGCTGAAGAAGATTTAGTAATAACCCTTTTTGATGTTAGTTTGTATTTGTAAGTTTGATGTAATGGCACAATGAGTTTTCCTATACCGCAAACTGTTTTGTTTTTTTTTTACTTCTGTGACAGATTTTAGGGCCTAAACTTCTGCATGTAACAGATTTGCTCCATGTATGTAGAAATACATTCAAAAACACGCACGAGTTCGAAAAGAGGTGATACAATTTTTTTTCTAACTTTTAATGTGATCTGTTTTATATTTTGTCACTTTTACAAGCTATATAAATAAATACCATATATTGTACATTGACCTGTAAGGATGAGTTCGCCAAATAATGCATTAATCTTATTGTTTTTTGACATTGTACTTTTACAAAACTATACCAGCCCATTATTTTTAAGTTACTCTGATATTTCATAAAGTTTTGTAAACATTTGCTATGTCACAATAAACTGATCTTGGAGATTGTACTGTATTCTATACTGGGTGTGTTTGTGTTATTTTTTTTTTTTTGCTTTATGCTGTAATTTTAGTCACTACTATTGCAAATTAATTTAGATCAAATTACAAAAACTATGGAGGCTTAACCTCATTTTAAAATCGCCAAAACATATTTGGTAACAACTTAAATTATTAAAATGTATTGTCCTTTCAATATAAAAGCACAAGGCTCAATACTAAGCTAAATTGAAATGTTCCTTTGATTGACATCCATGAACCAATGACAGCTCTCTTTGAAAGATCTGTTTTGAGTTCAACCAGACTTAAAAGCGTGCGTAGCGACACGAGACTGCAAGTGTTTGAAACGAGAAAGCTCAAAACTGAAGTTGACGCATGTTTAAATAGACTTTTCATTAAAAGTGGCTGCTTGAACGGAGTCGACGCGCCCAGTGTGAACATAGCTTTACATGTGCCTGCGTGTTCGCAGACGCAGGAAGTCTATGGGCAATATGCCCTTACGCTAAATATAAACACTCTCTGTAAAGTTCTTATTTACTGCCAGTTATGTTTTGTTATTTTCATTTGGTAGACTGGATTACATTAAAAGACAGTAAACGGGCTAAGACGTTATGTATATATTTTTTTATGCTGTGGACCATACTAAACTACCGTACTGTTGACTTAAATGTTCCTTTAATTGACAGATCCATCAACCAATGACAGCTCTTTCTATTTGATCTGTTTTGATTTTTTCCTCCAATGGGAGAGGAGAAAATCCGGAAGTAGGCATGACGTAACAAAGTTTGGGCGTTTTGTTTGTGAGATTCGGCAACAGATGGCGGTGGCAGGACGGAATACTTGAAGCATAAATCTGGCTGGGTGGAGGTCCGAGTTGAGGAAACAGTCACGACACTCGGTTGTTTCATTTTTATTTTGTAGAACATCAAACCAGTAAATCGCCACAAATAACTTTTGCTCTATATTTAGCTTGTTTTATAACCATTATTTTTTTAAAAAACTTGGGTCTTTCGCGAAGGCCGCAAGATCCCCGGGCTCGATTTGAGGACACAGGGAGTCGAGTGCGTTGAGAATGTTGGAAAAGTCTCATAAAATGGTCTTTGGGGCAGTCTACGCTCTTAAACGTTATCTTTGACGTTTTTGTAGCATTCCGGTTTATTTATTTGCAAAAGTTGTGTACATTTAGAATACACGATTAAAGGTGGAAAGAGTTAGCTAGTGTTTATGCTAGTCTGTTAGCGTAACTGACGGATATTGAATGAATGAATGGAAGGGCGAGTTACTATTCTCGATTAAATAACTGCTTTTATTGTTAGAATACGTCGAGTATCACAAGACTGCGCTGATTTTCTCCTCCCAGAACACGGTCTCTGAAACCGTGTTTGACTGTTGTACTTTTTTTAAATCCACAAATGGACAGGAATGCGGCTCCTGGGAGTTGGACTGCGGCTGTTTAGCACGCAAAGATAGCGCTGTGCTCGGACTGGCCGGCGAACGGTAATGGTTACAAGGCGGGAGGAAGCTAACTTTAGCTAGCTACAAATACACATGCACTACTGAGACTTGGCTGCGATAGTGCGAACCTAACGCCCGCTTTGGAATGGGAAACACGTTGTCATGCTGCGTCTCTCCGGAGTCGAGCCCCAAACAAGCCTCCAGACAGCCCGCAGAGCGTCTGGAGGAGATCCAGACGAGCACCGAGGTCAGCGATGACGTCACCGTGCCTTACCTGCAGCACATAAGTGACAGAGAAGTCCCTGAAGGTACAGTGCCACTCTTCAGAAAACGTATGTCCACTTTTTTATGAGCTTATAGGACGGTGTCAGTCAGCCTGTTTACACATACTCTTCTTTAACAGATTATGTCATTTATCTGATTTTTGAGAAATCAGATTCAACAGTCAGATTCAACAGTCTGTTTTCTACCTCTTTTTGATGTATAAAAGCCAACTGTCTTTGTTTTTAGAGATTAGATCAGACATTCAAAAAGCATAAAAGAGATGCAAAGTTTTTAAAAAATTGTTTTAAGCTCCAAGAACTGACAGAAATCTGAAACAACAATATTTTTGAAGCTTGCGCTCAAGTGATCTGATCATTGACGTTATCGGATTACTAGGGATGTCACGATCCGATCACGTGATCGGAAATCGAGCCTGATCAGACTCGATTGAACTTTGATGTTGCAAAAGTTTGGAATCAAGACGGCATCGGCAGATACTCAAAACGAAATGAATCGGATCTGGGCCAGAAAGCCTGATCCGGAAATTCCAACTGATTACTCCCAGGTTTTGGAATTTTTTTTTTTTGTCATATAAGCTCACCTCATTTGCAGGGGTGACAGAAAGAACATGCACTTAGTTGCTTTTGTGCAGTAAATCGTTATCAAACACATTATGTCTTCTAACATGTGATCAAAGCACTTTTGTGAGTTCGGTTGCACTGCATCACATTGATCTCCATGGCATTAATCACATTTGTCACAAGTGAGAACAAGAACTTCCAACAAAAATCTGCAGAAAGGAAACAGCAAGTCCAGACCAATGAAGAAAATGGTAAATTTGAAGTGGTTGATGGTATCTTATAGTTCAACTGAGGGAGAATTGAACAACAGTTCGTGTTATCTGAGGCATTTGGAATCTGGGGCTGCTCCTTGCTCCCTTCAGTCCTGAAGTTGGTCCAGATTCTTTGAAATGTTGAATGACGTTACGCTCTGACCAGGGGAAACGCGCACATTCTTTTGCATCTTTAAGGAAGCGTTTCTTTAAGCTCATCAATGATCTTGTTTGTTTGCTTTCGACTCTTTGGCCTTGGGGAAATCTTTAGCTGACTCTTCCTTTATTCCAAACTGCGATTGCATGGCAGTAATATTATTTCCCTTCTTTCCCAGTATTTAACTATCTGTTTTAAGTTGAATAACTTGAAGTTATTCAAGCTTCTTGTGGATACATTGACATTTTAAACATCATCCAATTTGTTTGGATTTGGGGTTGGATGAAGGAGGAGATTATTCTGGACTGTCTGTTACATCCTCCTGAGTGACCTCATTAAGGTATTACAGACCCAAATATACAATTAGGTCTAAAGCTACATTACATACACACCAGGCATTTGACACGGGTTCTTGATTGTATATTCAACCCACAGTGTTTACACTGTACAAGCAGAGAGGGGAGTCTTTTACTACTGTTTACTAGCACATGTCCATCACCTACAGTTGGAAGAGGTTTTTTTCTTTCACAGCTCTATTCCGATATATGAAAGACTTGGTGTGCTACTATTCTGGGCGGGCACTAACCGTAATTATGGATTTCTCCTCTATGATCAATTTGCTTTAAACCCACCTGTGCAGCATCAGTATTTTTGTTGTTGTTGCGCACCGTTGATCCCTAGTCGTCTTTCCACTCATGTTACTGAGGACGGTCTGGTGAGGCCAGCTGTTGGCTGGTCAGGGGTCAACACGTGCTACAATCCTCCTCGCATTCCTCGTTATTGAATGACAAACTCTTCCATCAGTCAGTAATCTGGAACTTGGAGGGATTTGGAAACAGAGAGACTGATTGTTGTTCATGGTTTCATCACTAATATCTAGTCTGTAAACAGTTGGCTCCAGTATATAGGCACTGATTACTGTCTGGAGAAGTTCACTTTTCGTGCTATTGTGATCAAGAAAGGTACATTTATTAACACAATAAGAACTAAAGTAAACATTTAAATGCCTGTCATTCAGCCCAAAACGTCATTTTTCATCCAACAGGATTCAAAAGCTAAAAAGAAATCTGCTCGATGAGTTTTCTTCATTTTCTGCAGTAAACTGTGATTCTGAAATGAACATTTGTATTACATAGAATTCTCTCGTTCATCTAAATATTTTTTTTTTAATTCATTTTAAATCCCTTGGCGTATTTTCAGAGTTGGCTTTGGAGTGTAACCCCTCAGATCACGCCAGAGCAAGCACCCTCTTCCTCAGCAAGTCCCAGACAGACGGTGAGTGATCCAAACATGAGCTCTTCTGATATGAGGTAACATTCAGCTGATGCATGATGGGAAAGTTTGATTACTTGATGATCTTTTGTAGAACCCTGATCCACCACCAAAATCCTCATTTGCATCAATAGTTTAGTCCAAAAATAGCAGAATGCTAGCATAACTCTTGAACCTAATTTTAAAAAAAGTACTAAAAAAGATCTTTGTTAGCTTGAAACAGGAAATGACTGTTAAAACATAAATCAACCAAACAAACCTTAAACTTTCATCTCTCTTTATGTCACAAAAACAGCTTCTAGGAGAGCTGTGATGTGGTTTCCCTGTTTTGAAGGTCATGCATTTCAATAACTTTAAAAGTAACCACATCCTTAGTCAAATAAAACATCAGTCATCAGTCATTCTTTCAGCTGCCCTGCCAGTACTCTTTTCTCCTGCCTCAGTGCTGAAGATCTCAGCTTCTGTGGAGTTAAAGCTGCCAGAGATGCAGATAACGTTTTGATCTAAAAACAATCTGCCACGTTTGTCTTTCCATGTCAGATAGCTAATCTTAATGATGACCACTTCTGGTGAATTTGGATGGCTTGTTATTGTTGTTTACAGGAAAAAAACTGTTATGCTACATTCACACCGGTCGTGTGTGGTGAGTTCAAAAACCGCGCTAAACTGGGATTCTTGAACACGCTTCTAGCCAATGGTGTTCACACAGGTCTGTTGCTAACCAATACTAGTGGGGAAAAATGTCAAAGCTGTGTAAATGTCGCAAGTCTTGCTCCAAGGCTTTTTGGAGACAGACTTTTCATTTGAAGCGAGTCAAACGAGTGTTTTCAAGCCCAGTGTGAACATAGCATCAGGCCTGATAAACACCAACAGAAATCAGTGTTAACAGTGTGAACAGAACCATCCTGCTCAGATAAGCTGCTCCTCTGTTTATAAATCTGGTGTCATTTAAAGTGGAAGTCGCTGACTTTCTAAGGAGAAAAGATTTACCGGATATGAAAATGGCTTGTACTGAAAAAAATTCAAATGTTGTCAGGGAAACTGTTGCTTTTTGAATTAAGTTTACAGTTTTTAAAAACTTCTCTTCTTTTGCAGTGCGGGACAGGAGGAAAAGCAACCACATAAACCATATCAGTCATGTGAGTGTGCAGCTCAGCGTTCAGGCTGCATTTATCAGTTCATGCAGCACCCCCCGTAGGTCACTTTAGGAACCACATGCCTTTAAAGTGTCGAGTGTGAAACAGCTCGACTGCTTCAGTTTTGTTCTTGAAATTAAAATCCTTTAACTTATTTATTGAACTTTGGCCAAAACTTTCAAACTACCTTTGTCTACTCCAAACTCCACGCCAAGCAGGTGGAAAAACGAAACTTGGCACAAACCAGCAGCCAAGGATAATCTTATTTTATATCTGCTGCAGTGGCTTGCATCATGTTCTGCAGATAACAGCGTGGTTCTGCAAATTTAGGCCTTTTAAGGGTACTTGATGGTGGGATTTTCTAGGACATAGTTTCTGCAGAGCGGCGGTAGTTCATAAGAAATTCTCCCCTCAGTTGTGGGCGGGGCTGTTAGGGCGGAGCAATCTCCCCTCCCCCCTTCAGATGCTTAGAGCTCTCTACTTACAGCCCCTCATACCCCCAACTAACATTACCAGAGCAACAAAAATGTCAGAAAACAAGTCAGTCACTGTTTCTTTACTTTGTCTTTATTTTTATAAACTGGTAGCATTCTTATCTGAGATCAGCGTTTCTGCTTCTTTTCATCCTCTTGCTCTCTTTTTAGGTGTCTCCTGGTCCCCTGTCAAAGAAGTACAGCTCGTGTTCCACCATCTTCATCGACGACAGCACCGTCAGTCAGCCAAATCTAAAAAGCACAATCAAGTGGTGAGGAGCTGACTCACAGAAATGCAACCATAAAGCACTGATGTAGTAGGAGTAAACGCACAAATGTCAGTCATTAGTGGTTGCTTTAGTGTAGTAAACCTACAAAATACTTAACAGACCCGCGATTGATCAATGAAACGGAAGCTCATTTCTTTTCTTTTGGTTTTCAGTGTCACTTTAGCAATATACTACCACATCAAAAACAGGTGAGATTTCAATCTTATGTTGCATAGTTTCTGTCTAGTTGTGTTGCAGGAAAACGTTCCGTGTGCTGACGGTCTGTTTGCTCTGTAGAGACTCTGACAGATCAATGGACATCTTTGATGAGAAGTTGCACCCCTTATCAGTGAGTATGGATGATACTTTCTGAATCCCTGCAGGATGAGTCGGTAAAAGACGTTTTTATCTTTCTGCCTCAGTTTGAAGTTCATGTGAGTAAAAACAGCTGTTGAGAAGGCTGATGGTTTGTTTCCTCCATCCAGAGAGAGCCCGTGCCGGACAACTATGCTTACGTGGACCCGGAACACAAGCTGATCTACCGCTTCGTCAGGACGCTGTTTAGTGCCGCACAGCTCACTGCAGAATGTGCCATCGTCACACTTGTAAGCCAAAAACTGTACATTTGGTTGCACTTCTACTGTTGTTTTGGGGTGAGAATGTTTCATTTGTCGAAAATATGCAAACATTTTTTTTTTGGTAAATCTCGTTGGATAGGATTTGATTGGAAATGGTTTATTTCAAGCAATCAAAGCAGAAATAATACAAAAACAAGACAGCATAAATTTGTTTCCATACAAAGATAGGATAATTAGTCATAAATAATTAATTAGAAAACATGCATATGTCCACATAGTAAATGAATCAATATTACTCTTAATCATTACAAATATTTGCTCTTTTGCATATAGTTCATGGCAAAATGAAACTGTTAAATCGTCAAAAGAAGTTCAGTTGATTCAACATAAGCTGCAGGAAATAGGATGTTGTTGCATTTCATGGCCACAAGAGGGCAGTAAAGTCCCTATAATGGCCTCTCCTGAATTTAGACAAAACAGCTTGATATTTAACTGATATTTGGTGATAATCAGACATTCAAATGTTTTACAAATTTTGTCTTTTTATGTCAGTTTTGACTTTTTTTTAAATTTTTGGTTGTTTAAAAATGTTTGTTTTTATTTGCTCCAGGTTCTAAAAGTTAAACTTTTTGATCAATATTAGATGCATTAAGACTATTTCTTGATTGACATAAATAGCGATTTTGTTTTTAATAGTGTGGAATCAGAAAAGAGGCGGAGCTTGCTAAAACATTTATCTGTTCTCGTCCTCATTAAGGTCTACCTGGAGCGTCTGCTGACCTACGCTGAGCTGGACATCTGCCCGGCCAGCTGGAAGCGTATCGTTCTGGGAGCCATCCTGTTAGCCTCCAAGGTGTGGGACGACCAGGCCGTGTGGAACGTCGACTACTGTCAGATCCTCAAAGACATTACGGTGGAGGACATGTGAGTTATGAGCAGAAAGGGTGGAAAGAATCACAGAAATGATTACTTTGAGTATAAAAGATTGATCTGAAATCAGATCTGACAGACGAACTTAAACTTAAAGTGACCCCATAGTGTCCGTCTTTGTTAATCCACTTAAGTGTGTGTTTTTGACATGATATAATCCTAATATATTTGACAGAGTGTTGCCTCTGCCTCAATAAGATGCACTTAAAGCAGACAGAAATAGAGCTGGAATAGATGGAAGCCCCAGCATCTCCACTCTCTGGCTATAAGCCACTGAAGAGTTCAGGATCTGCACGCGGTCCGTCTCTACTTTTTTTCCTACAATTGCTTTTCCTGTGATTGTGTGTAAAAAGAGGTTGAGGGCTTCGCTCTTGTTTTTTGTTTTTTTGGCTTTTTCAAATGACGCTCCTGCTCTTGTGCTGCAGTCTGAGTGCTCCTCTTCCTCCGAGGCGCTCCACCCCCACCCATCCCTCGCGTCCGTCTGACCCGCGCTCCGTCTGCTCTGTTTTCATTGCTGCCATTGAAGTGTCTTTGTGAGTCGGTTCGGGCCTGGGCTGAGAGACGGGAAGAGTATCGGAGAGGGAAACAGAGAGAAATGGAGGGGAGGGTCTCAAGTGCTCTCACTGCCTCTACATAATGGCCCCGGCTCTCGCCTACTCCATTAGTTGCCCAGGGAGACCAGACATCACACACACACACTCATATTCTCCATCACTCTCACCGCCTTTGCTGACCAACAAAGCACCTTGGATGCAGTCTCCTTGGCAACCACCTCCCTTAGATTCTTCTTCTTTTTTTTTTTTTTTCTTTCCATGACTGAAGATGAGTTGGGATGAGCTGGGAGTTATGTGAAGATGCATGTCTGATTACC
Organism: Oryzias celebensis; assembly: GCA_014656515.1. Lineage (NCBI taxonomy): Eukaryota > Metazoa > Chordata > Actinopteri > Beloniformes > Adrianichthyidae > Oryzias > Oryzias celebensis. The sequence goes on along the minus strand of BNCR01000017.1, from coordinate 9,978,989 downwards.
CGCAAACTTTGCAAAATGTTTCTTCTGGGGAAAAAAGCGCTTTCCTCCAACAGCACACTCTAAGTTCTTTTATTGTGAAAATCTCAAATATTCGTTTTTATTTTAATTAGACATTAATATTCAGCTTCAGTTCATTAGTTTGTTTGTCACAAAACTTTTTTTTTCTACTGGTTGTTGTCTTTGGTTTAGATGATGTTTTACCTAAACTTCAGTGGAATGAAGTTATTTTTGATGCATCTGTGCTTCTTAAAGTCTCACTGATCACCTTTTGATTTGTTGTAAAATTGTTCCTGGTGGTTGTTTAATGATGATTATCCTGTTTTTATCCAAAATCAAAACACCTTTGTCATTTTCTTGTACCGCCCCCCTTCCCGTTACCCATAAGTGAAGGCTCTCTGTTTGCACGCTCTCTCTCTAGCTTACAGCCCCTCATGATGCAGAATTTCTAGCAAAAATCACGTGTAATATCGGAGCTATCGAGCTGCTCAGCTCAGGCGAGGAAAACAAAGACGTACATGAATCTTGACGTCTACAAATGGATGCATCAGAATGGAGCAGAGCATGGAACTCGCCCAGTGTCGTTTCTACCTCAAAAATAGGATCTTTTTCCAACAGCAGTTTTTCCATCTGCTCCAGATGCATTTGAATAAAGAAATGCTCAGAAATGCCATTTTAAGCTTAATTTTCTTCATATATGTCCTCTGTCATCAGACACATTCCATAACTTGTTAAAACACCCACTAACCCCTGATTCTTTTTTTCAGGAATGAGATGGAGCGTCAGTTCCTGGAACTCCTCCAGTTTAACATAAATGTCCCAGCCAGTGTTTATGCCAAGTACTACTTTGACCTGCGACAGCTGGCTGAAGACAACAACCTGAACTTCCCCCTGGAGCCCCTCAACAACCAGCGAGCTCAAAAACTAGAGGTGAGCTGGTTTTATAAGGTCCTCATACTAGGAGACGTGTTTACATCATATTTCTGTCCACGTAAAAACAGATCAGGAGATAAAATAGGGTTTTGTTGTTTTACTTTCTAACACCAGTAGGGTTTTATGCTGGATGAAAATCTTGTTGGAACATGAACAATTTGATAAAACACAGAAACCCTCTGAGATCTGTGGGAAAACTAGGCTCTAACTTGTTAAATAGATGCCTTCTCACACAAAAGTTGTATCCCGGTGAACTAGGATGATGAAAACATGAGGATGAGGGTTGGTTTGGTCCTTCGCAGTACTGACAGGATGTGATGTCACCCGATTAAACAAAAGCCCTCTGAAAATGATGCTTGTTTGTCATCTAGTTTATGAAGTCTTCATTTATTTTGACTCGTTTCTATTTGTTTTTTCTTCTTCAGGCCATTTCTAGATTGTGTGAGAACAAATACAAAGACCTGAGTCGAGCGGCCATGAGGCGATCCCTGAGCGCGGACAACCTGATAGGTATCCGCCGCTCCAACGCCGTGCTGTCCTGAGCTTTCCGCCCCCCGGCTCTGGACAGACGGCTCCACCCGGGAGTCACAGCGACCACGCCAACCAGGACGCTGCCCAGGAAACCGGCCCGCACTGTGATTCCCGTGAATCTTAAACTTGAAAGCGTGGTGATAAAATGTTACCATTTTATTCTCATCTTTATCAATTGTTAATTTATTAATTGTTTCTCTGAGGAAGTGTTAAGACACTGAAGAACTTCAAATGAAACGTCATACAAATGTGGGTTTTTATGCAACAATCAAAGACGCTTCTCTCTTCTGTTACTGAATTCACTGAAAAGAGGCGAAACGGCACCGGTAATCTGGTGACAAATCCCTTCTCAATCTGGAGCTAAACCTTAAACGCAGACGAAAAGATCAGCGATCAGAGTGAAAGGCCCTCGAATGGCTTCCCTTCCATGTAGGCCATTTGAAAGTGACGACTCGTTGTGGTTACTTTAAACCAGCGTGGATGAAACCTTGGATTAGTTAATCTGTGTCCTTTAAAAGTCTTTAACATATCACAGAATAACAGGGATCCTCCTCAGGCTTTTAAAAGAAATCCCATTTTTACCTATCTGCTGCTTTTCAATAGAAAAGCTCTAAGAAATGATTGATATAATGGAAGCTTCAGCTTTTCTGTTCAGTACACAATCACACTTTCTATTCTCTTTTTTTATATATATTTTTCCTCACAAATACATATTTACTCTCATTGAATAATGAAATGACTGAAGGGTGTAAATTGGAGGCGTTTCCTGGCACTGCAACTGCAAACTGACTCTTGAGTGATGCTTTTCTACCAGTCTACACTGAGCATCAAACCTTTAAACAAACTGTTGAACTGCAACACTCTAGGAGCCGAATCAAGTTAAAAAAAACACACACACACAAAAAACTAGACTGAAGGTTTTGGGTTTGTCCACTTTGAGGTGACACGAGTGGAAGAAACGCTAAATTGTATACATTTTTTCTTTGCTGCATCCAATACCAGTTCATCAAAAGATCTGTTTACATTTGTCTTTGGCACAACAGGCCCTGCATTTATTTAGGTTTCAACACATCGGTCCAGATCAAGTGATTTTATTTTGAAAAATAATTGGAAACTAAAAATGTATGGAAACAAATCAGCGATGCCTGGCCTTCATATCCACGCTGTCGTCCTGACTCGTCTCCAAGAGGCTGACAGCCTCATCACTAGAGACCTGCCTCATGTTTGCTTACTATGTAGGCTCCTAGCTGTGAAAAGTTTCTTCTTTTTAATAATAAAAGAAAGGAGTTAGCAAATGAACTATTTTAAATAAACACTAATCATTTGACAAACGTTTGTTACAGTTTTCTGTTGTCTTTTCATTTTATGTGTACCGTTTGGGGATAACCCCTTTTTTTATTGCATCCAAATGCGCTTACATTTTGTTGTTTTCCTCATATTTTAAATAAATAAAAATGTTTTAGTATTTAAATGTCAAACTGCAATGCAATAAACATATATTCACATCTGCAAACCTATAATAAATCACATAACAGACATGCTGGAGATGTTCTCCAAACCTCACAGCTTTATTTTCACAATAAAAGCCTGAATTCACACCCAAAAAAATAAAAGCAGATGTGCTTTTATGCAAGCAGAACAAACACATCAGCTTTCATTCATATTTAGACATTTATTACCACAAGTCTTTACAGAAACTCATTTTTAATTCTTACAATAAAGTTTTTAACAGATCAAAAATCCTTTTTATCTGGTTTATTTTGCAAAGGAGAGCTTCTGTTTTCTGACAAATACATTCTAATTGAAATATATTAAAGTTCACGTTTAAAATTTAACAAATAAGATGCATTCTACATGGTTTTCTTGTGAGTCCAAAATGACATTCTCAGGTGGCTCTTTTTTAATCCAAATTGAATAAAAATCTCAAAAGTTTCTTTTTTTTACTGTATTATTTCTTGATGCCACAATAAACTGGTTTTCCATTTAAATTATGTTCAAAAATACAATTTCAGCAATCAAATGATGGAACGAGCAAAAGGAAAACACCAGAAAAAATCCATAAAACCGTTTTCTCCTCCCACAAACAGATGGCGCTAAAGACCAGACTCCACTTCCTGGTGAAGCTCTGATGGTTGCATTTGTCCTTTAGTTTGACAGAGATGACGGGAGGAAACAATAAGTTTCCAAGACAAATAAAAATTCATTTTTCATTGAATCCAAAAGCAACAGGAATTACCAGCAGCTCTTAATTCATTTTTACAAATCACTTTGCTTCTGTGGAAACAGAACTCCAGATAAACTACACAATTGTCTTTTTTTTTACCTTTTTACATTTAGATACAATATTTACATCAATAAATATCTTCTGTCTGTCAGTCTTTAGGAAAAGATGGCATACTGAGCTCCAATATGGATTTATGAAAAGGCTTTTTTTAGAGCGAGTGTCGGGTATTTAGTTACAGCTTCACTTTTAGTGGCTGAGATCGCTTTAAACAAAGATCAGATGCTACATAAAAATGTCTCCTTTTTTAATATAAATTCTGACAACTCTGTTGTTTTGTTTTCTCAAATATATCGACCGTTCCAGTTTTTTTTTTTTTTTTTAGTTTGACTTATTGTTTTTGGAAAAGGGAAATGAGGTCTTTGGAAAATCCTTCCCAATGTGGGGTCATATGTGGGACTGATGCGCCTTGTGGTACATCCCCAACGTCAGTCCCGTTCCGGTGTGTCCGGTCAAAGCTGTACTTGCTTCGCTGTACATGGATGGAGGTGCGGTGGCCTTATTTGGCCAGCAGGGACAGCATCTACCCACGAAGCTCCTCCAGGACTCTAGAGTTTTTCCAGACCAGATCCAGACTCCAGACGTGATGCCAACCACCAAGCACATGAAGTACTTGAGCATGAAAACGGCGTAGTCCGGACCTCGGATGGAGCGCTGGCGCTCCAGCGGGCAGGAGCAGGCCAGGGCTCGCTCCCAGCTGGGCCGGTAGTGCTGCTCATAGACCAGGCAGGCCACCACCACCGTGGCGGGGACGGTGTACAGTACTGTGAAGAGACCGATGCGGATCATCAGTCGCTCCAGCTTGTCTGTCTTGGTACCTCCTTGTTTGATGATGCTCCTGATGCGGAACAAAGAAACAAAACCGGCGAGGAGGAAAAGCGAGCCGGTGAAGAGGTAAACCACCAAAGGAGCGAGTACGAATCCCCTCAGGTTCTCCAGACTCTGGTTTCCCACATAGCAGATCCCGGCTACAGGGTCTCCATCCACAGAGCTGAGGGCCAGCACCAGGATGGACTTGACGCTGGGAAGGAGCCATGCAGCAAGGTGGAAATACTGCGAGTATCCGGCAATGGCTTCGCTGCCCCACTTCATCCCTGCAGCCAGAAACCAGGTGAAGGACAACACCACCCACCAGATGGAGCTGGCCATTCCAAAGAAATACACCAACAAGAAGACCAGGGTGCACAGGGCGGGGCCTGTGGCATCATAGAGGATGTGCAGCTGGCTGGCGCCACAGGCCACCCGCTCGTGACCCGCCACCAGCCGAATGATGTAACCCAAGGAGACAAAGAGGTAGCAGGCGGCCAAGAAGATGATGGGCCTCTCTGGGTACTTGAAGCGTTCCATGTCGATGAGGAAGGTGGCGACGGTGGTGAGGGTGGAGATGAAGCACAGCACGGACCAGAGTCCCACCCAGAAACTGGTGAAGGCCCGTTCATCCGCTGAGAAGTACGGCAGGTGGCAGGGCAGGGCGCAGTTGGGCAGCGGTCCAGTCTGGACCCGGCCAAAGAGAGCGTGAGATTCCCGCTTGATGGGGATCAGGGGGTCCCGACAGCGGCACTCTCTGTCGCACTGCGATGGACTGGGGGGTCTGATTCGGACCTTCGGGGTGGACTTGGGGAACGGTGGAGCTGAAGTGGTGGCCTCGCTGCTGTTCTGGTCCATGCACAGGGTCTCATCCCCAAGCTGGGGGAGCCCCTCACAGCTCATCCTCTCCGGCCACTCGAACCCATACTGGCTCATGAGGGGGGAGCAGCCCCGTTTGGCCCGTTCGCACACAGAGCGGCAGGGAGGAAGGGGCTTTCGGTAGTCTGGTAGGCAGATGGGGGTGTACATGCTGCACAGGAAGAAGAGCAGGTCTGGGGAGCAGCGGATGCGGACCAGAGGCCAGAACTGGTGCACCTCCAGTCCCACCTCCTCCTGGGTGTCATGGTTGAACTTATTAGGCATGTAAGTCAAGTTGTAGCCAATGCCCTTACACATGGGGACGGTTATGGGCTCACACACCAGGTCCTTGGAGGCAGCAAACGTCAGACCAGGACTATGGATGATGAGCAGCAGCAGCTGCTGCAAAAACCCCAACCTGAGCTGCATGAGTATCACTGTAGATGCAGGAAAGGAGCTTTAAAATCAGAATCTTTCTGCAGGAAAACAACGCAAATCTCCAAAATCCAAGATCTTCTGGTAGTGTCACAGTTTCATGGTACTCCAAAAAAACAAAACAAAAAACAACCCTCTTAGCTTCTCAATAGTAAATCCAGTTTGTCCAGAGCTGAGCAACAGCTGTCAATCATTAGCCAGTGCGCCCGCAATCATCACGGAGAAAGTTCATATCCGCCAGTCACGTTCCAATAAATTTAACGACCTTGTAACATTTTTACCAGTCCAGAGTCCTTCCAAGGAGCCTTGTGCGCCTGAGGACACGGCATGGTGGCAGTCACATGCGCCAAAAAGGACTGGAACCGGTCCTATAAAAAGATGCATAAATAAAAATCAATGGAACCGCGAGGAAAAAATGTCCAAAAGTGTCCGCGCTCTGCGTCCTGGAGAGTTTCGTGCGTAAAATCCACTTGTCCTCTGCCTTGATCCTGGTTTATCCCATCAGTAACTTTAAATAAAACTTTCTTCTGCTTTTCGTAAATGTAAATAAACGGCTAAAGTGTCCAACAAAAGAGGTTATATAAGTTACAAGAAGAAAAAATCCAACTTATCCCGTGCTGTCCGCGCGCGCCTGCTGCGCTCGGTGAGCTCACGGAGGAAATAAAGTCCGTCTGAAGCAGCAGCACCTCAACAGCAGGTCTGCTGCGTTCACGGCCATCGGAAATGTCACTACTCAGCCATGGATGCTTATTTCTAATGAGGATAGAGTCAATAGAATATAATTGAGATCAAAGTTACGAAACAATTTTAATTTAAACGACTAAAGATGATCAAACTCGACTTCTTCCTTCGTTTTTATTGTATTGACTCAATAAATTATCTCAAATCTTCACACTTTTATAACATACATGTAAAAGCATCATCTATCTATCTATCTTAACCTAATATTCCCTCCTAAGTCACACTGCTTCTTTAAATTTTCTTACCTTGCTCAACCTTTGGTCCAGTTGTAATCCTTAAAAATCCCATTTTTAATCTGGATTTACTATTTACAAACACATTTCATGCAAAATCCAGGGGGTTTTAGTTCATTAAAACTATAAATGTGTCAGAATTCATAACTTGTTCATGTTATTTAGCGGCTGGGTAACGTTTGAAAGAAAAAGGGTTGTTTTTCATGTTAACTAAGAAAGTTTGTGGTTTCCTACGGTCCTTGAACGCATTCGTGACTTCCTGCATTTGAAAGTCACCAGCAGAGCTTTAAAGTGTCAGACTGATGGATCATGTCTCTCCACCAAAATCCTACAAGGACCACACAACACAAACTCGGTGTTAATATTCTGACACATTTTCAAAGTAACAAAAACAGAACTCTGTTTTCTACGTTCATGCAGGCTCATTTCTTTATGTCCGATTTACTAAATTAGATACTTTAAAAACACTTCATTGTTTTTTGTTTATTGAGAGTTTCTGTTTCTCTTGAGCAGACCAATGCCTGAGGTTTGTAAAATAGAGTCATTTCTGCCACTACTGTTATGTTTGCTACTGTTTCTTTTTTAATATATAAAAAAATAATATAATCAAAACATGAATGTCATGTAAATTGAGAGCATCTGTCATTTTCAGGTTTAAGTGATGATACTTAACACACAATTTTTAACTTTTATGGACAGAAACTAAAAGCTTTTTTGCATTCAAATCAAAGTAAATGAGTTAACTTTCAATATTGATGTACAATTTTTCGCAAACTCTTAGCAAAAAGTAGTTTATTTTAGTGTACTACTAGTGACTTAGTCTATACTAAAAATAGTGCAGTACACCTTAAGTTTACTTTTCATAGTATCTATATATTGTAAACTTAGTTAAATTTAGTCTGGAGAAGTATTCAGTTAATACTTCCTACGTTATATATATGATCTATGATATACTTGGTATCCTCAAGTATACTTAATACTACTCAAACTTAATACTACTACTTCTAGCCAAGGGTAGATTTTCTTTTTTTATTTCAGTATTTTACCTTCAATTAAAATACACCCACATGATGGCACACTAAAAAAATCCCACATTTTTAAAAAATAATTTACCTTCATCGTGTTCAATGCTGACCTGCAACAGTGTGTGAAAGAACTTTAGTTTCTATTGCTTCACAAGTCAAACTCACAGAAGAAAAAACAAACTCTGTGGTGCTTTAGAGGTCATCCCCTGACTGAGTAACCTCATGAGTCAAAGATTGTAATGCTCCATGGAGGACAAAGGTCTCAGTAGGTGTGTTAGTGTGTGTATTGAGTTGTGAGGGCGTGTGTGCACAATTTATAAGCTGAGACAAGTCAGCCTGATTTATCCTCACTTGGCTTACTCTGATAGATTAAAGCAAACAGGAGAAGTTGTAAAACAAGGAGCCAACCAATCTCTTTGTAGCACCCACACGCTCCCATTCACACACGTGTGCACGTGTGCAATTCATCACTTGTGGTAATTTTCCCTTGGCGTACACATACTTGATAAACACGGGGAAACTCTCATTTACATTATTAATTCAATTGTTTTATTGCACATAGCTATATCAATTTCAGCTTAACAGATGGATCTTTTGTTTAAATAAATCTAGATTTTTCCATTGTAATAGCAGCTGGTGTCCAGCTAACGTTTAAATTCTTTTTTAAAACTCCATGCCTTAAAGTAGGTGTTTCTTTTAGAATCTTCTCTTTAAGAATTAGCTTTTTTTCCCTAGGACCAGTTAATCATCCATTAAAAGCTCAGCTAGATAAAGTTTTCTGTTTTTGCTAGATAGAGAAAGTAGGAGTTTCCTGTGGGCAGTTAATGTAGCATGCTAACGCTAACATTAGTGGCTATTTTCCCTTTGATAATATCAATAAGAGTTCAACTGTGAGGTGTTGTGTCTTATTATTTGTGTAGAATTCAGAAAACGTTGCAGCTAAATAACTAGCTTGACAATATTTCAGATTTAAATAAGTAGAGAATTTGATTACACATCAACAGCTACAAAAATAGGGGAAATGCTAGCAGTCAACACAGGGCCGAAACACTTTTTCTGCACTTTATGGAGAGATGTCCATCAGGTAACAATATTTATTAAATAACACAATGAAGAGCTACTCACCTATCCATCAGCAAAAAGTACAACCAGTACACTTGCAGTTTATTTTAATGTATAGAAAGTCTACTATATTTCATGTACGTGTAGTGCTGGAAGGATATCAACTGAATTCTTCGTCAGACTAAATTGGAACATTTTAAGTTTACAATAATAGGTTGCATAAAGGTAAACTTCAAGTATAATGCCTCAATTTTAGTACAGACTAAACATACTTGTAGTACACTTATGCTACGTTCACACCAGACGTGTCATTTAGCCCACGGTGTTCACACTGGACATGGAGGGAGAGCCGTCTTCCTTTACTACTGTTTAATAGCGCATATTCGCCACCTAAGGTTGGAAAAGTCTCAGTGCAAAATGTCAAAGCTGTGAAAATCTCACACATCTTGCTCCAGGCATTTTCTTTCACAGCTCTATTCTGATATATGAAAGACGTGCTGTCACAAAATTCCGTCCGGGCACAGACTGCAATCATTAATTTCACCTCCATGATGCATTTTCTAAGGGTTAGCACTTCTATGAAGGAAAAGGAACGCCATCCATACATCACTAGGAAATCACAGTCCCTGATTGGCGTTCAATGGCCGCACGTTTTGTACGTAGAGCCCAAAAACAATTGAAGAAACTTGCGCTTGCGTGTTTTGAACACGGAAGGCCAAAACAGCAGGACGCCAACAAGTGACATCAGTAAAATTCAACGCAAGTGACTCATACCTCCAACGATCCAAAGAGGAACACGAGAACATGACAATGACCTGGCACCGTGACCTCACTACCACGCCTGATGATCAACAAAAGGCAAACATATCTAGAGCAATGGACGGAACAAGCCCCTAAACCAACACAACATATTAACACAAAGAAACACAAACAAACTGGATGTGTTCTTGTTTGTGTTTCCCTTAGTCTACTTCATGACAGCAAATCATTCAGCAATTTCCAGATGATTTGGTTTCGGTTTTTGCAGCACATGTCCTTCCTGAGCCAAGCGTCTGCTTAAGCCAGACTTGGGACAGGAAAATAGAAACACTGAAAAATGGTCCCCATATGGTTGCAGTAACTTACAGCACCTGGTAATTCCAAAAGCTAGCAAGGCTCAAACCTTCATAGAGGAAGGTGACGTTACATAAACTATTTTACCACTTGTTGGGAGTCTGGGCACTGGAATGGACCAAAAAGGGTCAAGTTACTCTAAATGTGATTCTCATTTGTACCCTCACGGACACATTTATGTGAGGATCCATTGGAAAGTTCTGGATTGAGACCTGCTGAAAGCTTCAATGTGGCCAAACGAGCCTCTGAAGAAGCAGGTCATTGGGAGGACTGGGGCCCGGCCAGCTTTTGTGTAGCAGCTTGCTAAATGTCGTGGTGAGAGAACTGTGTGTTGGTGTGTGTGGCATACACTCATCGTGAAGTGAGAGCAGAGGCCCGGTTCTTCCCTCCTCTGTAACCGTTGTCCACATCTCCCCTCCTCCTCCTCCTCTTTTTCTTCTCCTCGTCCCTTTTTTCCTCCTTAAACTGTCTTTTGTTTTCATTTTCGTTGGCATTTCTGCTCTGTTGTCGTCAGGGCCCTAAATGAGTCTTGACTAGTTGGCAGGCCACTGGAGAAGCACAAAGAACTTTGTTTTGCTCGCTACAGTTGATCCATTGTGGGCGTCCCACAATGCACTAATTGGCGATGACAATTAAGCGTGGTTGACACTTAGCTTCAATTTTGCAGCCTTTGCTTAGCATCCACCACATGCGAGTACATCAGCTTCAGACAAAATCTACATCCAATCAGGCAGATTTACGCTCATCTGGCTTTCCTCTCAGTTAAAGTAGGAAAACCGATGATCACCTTTACCGGATTAGCTGTTTAAAAACCTTTCACAGAGAGGTTTTGACTGACATCATCTCATCTGAACCAAAATTCCCCATCCACAGGAGGCTCACAAGAGGAGATCATGAAACTCTTTTAGCCAAAATGACAAAGTTTTATCCCTAACATGTACTTTAAATGAGGAGAGATCTTAGGAATGTGAAACAAAATAAATAATTTTTTGTGATACAACAGATGTGCTTGAAAGAAGTTTGTAATCTTTGGCGGTTAGACTCTGGAGCAGTGACGTCCTGCATGCTGGCGGTGCTTGGACCAATAAACTCCAGAGCCTAGGACACTTTCTCACTTTTAGTATAGTAGTACGTATACTTGTAGCACACTAATATGGACTACTTTTTGCTAAGGGTAGCCTAATCTTATGTTAGTATTATGTAAGGGAAATAAATGGTATGACCCCATCCTATATTAAAGATCTCATAGTGCCTTACCAACCAAACTGGGTACTTCTCTCACAAAATGCAGGACTGCTTGTGGTTCCTTGAATTTCCAAAAGCACAGTTGGAGGTAGAGCCTTTAGCCACCAAGCCCCTGCCTTATGGAATACGCTCCCAGCTCATGTAAGAGAGGCCGGCACAGTTTCCATGTTCAAAGTTAGACTTAAAACATTCCTCTTTGGACAGGGTTATTACCAGGCTAGCTAGTAATCAGAGAATATCTGACTTATTGCTCCCCTACCTCACCTACTGCAATGAAGCTTGGAGGAACAATTCTAATTTTCATTACATCCATTATACGTACTTCTCCACGGAGCTAAGCTGAAATTATTAAAAAATAATAAAATAGTTTGAATGTTTGAAACTGTTATATGTCCTAAAAAAATGTTGACTTTGTTGTTTAAAATAAAAAGTGCCAGTAAGAAAAAAAAAGGGTTTCTCTGCTAAAAAGCGTTTTTATTTATAGCTTTAAATGCCAAACGAATCATAAATATCTAGACTGTGTCTGCTTGGGTAAAATAATTGGTCAGAACCGCAACTTCTGTGTCGATTTGTGCACCACGTGTATTTAGAATCATGTGAAGAGAAAGATATACACTCCTACTGTTTGTAGAACTAAGGGATTTGCTTTCATGGAGATACATGAAAATTTGTAAACTTGCAAACATTGTCATTGATGAGACTAAAAAAAACCTTTTTCGTTTAAAACCTTTGTGACTGAAGAGAGGAAAACCTTTTCCTTCCAAACATACAGGATTAGTGAGGTTTTGTGGTCTGGCCCACGTCCTCAGGAAAGCTCAGAGAGAAGAGAGTTTAGCTGCTGGTTCCAGTTCCAGTCCCCGAAGACTCTGCTTTAACTGAATGAATTAGTGAACAAGTAAAGATGGACATTTTTGTCATTATTAAACCTTTTTCTGTGTCTGATTGTGTCTCAAAATCTAGATTATAAACTAGTCCTAGAGTTGATATTTTCACTGGGTTAATCTGCGGGTTTGTATTAAAGAATTGGTCTCATCAAACCACAGTCTTTCCTTAACCATTCCCCTTGTGTTTCTTTTTTCTTTTGCAGATTTTTTTATATTCAAAACAACCAAACCTTTTTCTATTTTATCAGATAAAGAAAAGTTAAAGAATCCGCCTTTAAAAGAAGAGCTTTTACAGTCTGTAGCAGCAATGAGATAAAACAGGACCTAATAATATAACTACTTCGTATTTTAGCTTTAAATATTTTTTAATAGATTTGATTTTTTGCTTTAATTTGAGTACGTTTCAAGGATTGTATATTAGCTCTTTTACATGAATTATTAATATGTTATATATCTATAATTATCTAAAATTATATATTATAGTTTGCCAAAAAAAACAATATAAATGTCATGAACATAACATCTAGCCACCTAGATTTAGCTCTGAATATAGAAGAATTCATTTGACAGCAAAATTCAGCTCATTTCAATGTTTCTTAGTATTATTTACTGAAATTTCCATTCATGAAACGATCAGACAAAAGCTGATTTTCCTCAGCCAAACACAAATAATTCTCCAAACAAGACTCAGACACTCCAGTGTTAAGAAGTTTATCTTTATTGGCATCAGAGGCTTATGGGTTGATCTGAACAAAACCAGACTAAAGTACAGCCAATTAGATTTAAAAAACACCAACAATAAAATTACTTCCTTGTACTTGCATAAGAGTTTGGCTGCAAATAAAAAAAGATATAATACTTTTCAAACAATAAAAAAGTGCAGGACAAGTGTTTGAGTCCAGTCACTCTGCTTAAATACTGTACAATGTATTTGTCTGTGGTGATCTTGAGACGCCGAGAACATGTCAGCGCATAAACTCTTTGTCCAAAAAAAAAAAAAAAAACGAAGCGTCCCATTTTCAATTCCAAAACGTTAGAGGTCGTCATGGAGATGATCCGGATCAGTGCTTTCACAAAACTTAAGAGAAATGAAGAACGCAGAAACAGGAACCTTCAAGTTGTATCAGCAAACAATCAGTGGAAAAAAGGAAAAGGTAAATAAATGGATGAGCAGATGCCACACTGGAGCATCTCTGGCTACAATAAAACAAACTGCAGAGCCCAGCACTTTATGTAAACTTAACTACATCTGGTTTGAAATTTCCACAGTGTTAAAGATTATTTATGAAATTATTTCAACCAATTCACTATTTTTACACTGTGTTGAGTTATAAGCACACAGCACGACACTCTTCTTCAGAATCAGTTCAGAGAACTAGAATGTCACTAAATGTTGACTTTTTAGTGATTCTCACCATCATATTGTTTCTTTTTTTTTTCCAAAGAATGAGGTATTTTTCTTTTTTGTTGACTTCTGGTGATTATAAATGACAGCAAAACCTGAAATTCAGCATCTCAGAAAATTGCCAGATCACGCAAAAAAGCGGCACGGATCTCCTGAACCTTTAATAGTCATTAGAAGACCACACGATCCCAGAGAAGAGAGGATGTAACAGTTACCCAGATCATGGAGACCCTGAACAAGAAGAGCGGGACACCAGAGCTTGTCGTTAAATGAGCTGGTTGTTCACAGAGAGCCGTTTCAACGTTGTGAAGGGTCAGCAGGGCCCTTCATGCTTCTCTCTGCTGTCCAAATGTAATAGAAATGCTGGTTGGTTTTCTTAAGCAGGATTTGGTTCCTTCCTTTTCTGAGACGCTGAATTTGGGGATTTTGTTATTTGTCCTTTAAAACAAACAAAACTTAAATAAAACAAAAAAACTCTTGACAAATATCAATTTTTTAAATGAGTTTCTGAAAGAAACAACAATTTTTAATTATATCTAATGCTACTTAATAGTTGTTTGCATTTGGTGACACATAACAGGTTTAAGGAAACCTGCTTTAAAGAATTGAAACTTTTATCCAGTTTATTTTAAAACACGTTGATTTCTCTGTCATTTAAGCTTACTTTTGTCCATTTTGAACACATTTTTCAAAATCCTTTTTTGGTGACGTGCCTTCAAGAATGCGCTAATCGCTGGTTCTTGGATGCGTGTTCAGCCTGGGGGCTTCTTCTTTTTCTACTGTTTTCTGCTAACCAAGCCTCTTCCAACTGTAGGTGGAAATGCAATGCAAATTTTGCTCCAGTCTTTTTCTTTCACAGCTCGATTCCGATATACGATAGACTGGTGTCAAATAATTCTGTCCATACACAAACTGCGAATATTAAATTCACCTTCATGATCAATAAACCAACGGTTAAAACTTGGAAGTGGCTGCTTGAATGCGCGTTGCCGAGGGCGATGTGAATTGAAGACAGGTAGACTCTGGTTTGGGTGATGATAAAAACAAAGATCTATGAAACCTGCTGGGCTCCACATCACACAGGACATAACTAAATAAAGGAAACACCAGTGGAAAACATTTTTTAAAAGAATACTTCGTCAAAAAGATTTAGCTGCAACTCTCAGGAAATAAAACCAGAAAGTCAGGCTTAGTTCCAACACATCAGTGCACTTTTATAGCTGCACTCTAACCTATATCCTCTATTTAGCTATCATGTGTAGTTTCTCTGCATGCTTCTTCAACACGTGTCAGTCTGGTTTCTCTGCGTCAGAAAAGACTTTTTTTTCTGGATAAAACCTGCAGTTGATTCCAAAATGAATGAACTTTAGACAAAATAAAAATAAAGCAGATATTCCTAAGTTTGCTTGTAGAAAAAAATATGGACGGAAACAACATTTTTTCCTTTTAAAGCTGCAAACCATGAACCTTTTCTCCTGGTTATAGATTTTTTTTTAGCTTAAAAAAATTAGAAAGTGCAACTTTGAATGCTCAAAAATAAATAAAGCAGTTTTTTGTTCTTTTAAATATTCAGAATAAAGTGAAACAAAAAAACTTACAATGAACAATCTGAAAAAGATAAAACAAGGTTTAACAAAAACATTCGCAAACTGCAGAACAAACTACTGGGGAGGAAATAAATCAAAGAAAAGCGTTTTTTCTGACCCTTCCACAAGAAACAGTGGATTATAAAGGCCTTCTAGGTTGCATAGAGATCCTAAAAGCTAAAAGTGTTATCATGTCTTATAGTTTCTGCAGGAATAAAGCACAAGACGGAGAGGAAAATAACAGGGACAGAAAGGCAACAAGAGAATGGGTTACAGGAGATTATTGCGCCTTTGTATCACACAGTAATAGTGACAAACTCCCTTATTAAATTAAAATTTGTTTTTTACATATTCATGAAGGAAGAAATGATAAAACTCTCATTTTACATTGACATGCTAAATATTTGGAGGGAAAGGAAAAAACGGACGTGGAAGGAGGTTTAGAGTCTGAAAAGGAACTTTGTAGTTTAAAGGAAGTCATCGTCTCCTTTTGGCAAAAAAGTACAATAACACTTTTGTTTGAGTAGATTTTGGGTTTGTCACAATAAAACTGCAGAAAAATGAGCAAAAACAAGATTACATTTTTCATAAACCGAAGAATTCTAAAATCTCATCAGATTTAGTTTCCCTTTTTTAACCCAGGATATGCAGAAAATCTTCAGATTTATTAGAAAACCTGATATTGCTTCAAGACACAAAATTTGCCCTTTAATGTTTGACGTAAAATTTCCCTTGTAACGTGTGTGAATTAATTTCTGTAAGAACTTTTTCCTGCAAATCTTTATTTTCATTTTATTCATCAGAACTTTAACAATTTATTGTGTGAACACAGAAATGTAAACTCTGGGCTCAGGTTGATCATGTCTACACATATAAAGCAGCTGATCTGAGCTTTTTGCAAACAAGTTGCCAAATTAGTCAAATGTTTTGCTTCCCAGAGACATAAAAAAAATAGATTAAGAGTAAAGTGGACTTTCATGTAAATCGGTGCCGTTTCCCGTATGCAGCCAGTGTTACGTGAGGATATGTGCGTGAACGTGGGAGGAGGAGGACTCGTATGAGGACTTTTGCTCAGTCTGCAAAGCCTGACGCAGGAGCTGAGGAGGCTCAGAACACCAGATCACCACGGCGGCATAGAATGCTCTGACCTGCGGTCGGACGACAACGGCGGGCATTCTGTTGAGGGCGACGGCGCGGCGCCGCCATGTCCGTTCTCAGGTGTTCTGGTAAGGCAGATGGAAGCAGTCGGGGCTGTCGTCGTCGGGCGACCAGAAGGACGACGGCCTCTTGTGGTGCAGCTCTCGTCGAACGCAGCGAGGACACGGCTGAGCTTTCTGCCGACACTCGGTGTGGAAAACGGCGCCACAGAGGTCGCAGCTGGAAACAAAGACACAAAAATCTGTGAAGTCACAACTCTACACCCCAAAAGCAAAAGTTTGTTCCTGTCCACAGAAGTTTCGCATTTAACTAAACCAAATTTCGTTTAGAGAGTGAGCAAACGTTTTCTGAAGGGTTATAAGGCTGTAGTGTAAGACTAGCTGTTAGACAGGTTGAGCCGCGGCAAACGCCAAACCCACAAGAAGTCTTAGTCAAAAAGGAAGAGAAATTTCAAAAAAATCCTGCCAGCTTACAGGCCCTCACACCCCCAATCTAACATTAGTGGTGCAACAAAAATGGTGAGCAATATAGCGGCTATCCAGGCGTGGCATGGATCCGTTTGTTCCATTTGTCTGCGAGTGGATGCATCAGAATGGAGCGGAGCAGGAAAACCTGTAGTTTCTATGCCACTGAATACACTCTTCTACACAAATACACTCTTTTTCAAACAGCATTTTTTGTCTGCTCTCATTTCACAATGATTTGAAATATGAAATACTCGGAAATGCAATTCTAAACCGAGTTATTTTTATTTATGTCCTTCAGAAAAATGGAACAAGAACATGTTAAAAGCACCATAACATATTTTTCCCTTGAGTGGGTATTTAAGACAGTTCCTATATGAGCTGCAAGTAAATATAATATATTATATATATAATATAACATAAAAATCATCATCTGAACTCTACTTTTGAAGTATTATAGAAAAACATTTGATAGAACTGAAGAAAAAACCTTGAAAACCTTTTCTATTGTTGCCTTTATGGGCCGTCAGAAATGTCCAGAGGATGCAGCCATTATCAGTTCCCACTTTCCCCTTCTCCATGAATCATACTACAACTCAACAGCTGGTTGTGTATGTGTGTGAGTTCATGAGCGATCACAGCTTAGCAGGTCCAGATCAGCCCTTATCTCTCTGTTGTGTCGCTCAGAGTTTTCACTGATGCACAAACGACTTCTGGACTATGTTAACAAAATCTCCTCACACCCGCACATGCACACACAAACACACAGATAGCCTGTCAGTTGGTGTTGTTAACAAACAGCAGGCTCATTCCTGCCACTGTAAGTGTCACGTACTCTGGTTGTGAGACAGCAAAGGGTCGTCTCATCAGGCTTCACCTCTTCATGCACAAACTTTTAGCAGCTTCTTCCAAAAGCATCACAGAAGCTCAACGTTTTGCCTTTCAAAATGATTCATTTTCTTCTCTTGCTGTTGTTACTGTGAATAATATCTTCAGTTGAACATTTTTGATAAAAAGTTACCAGTTTTGTTCCTGAGAGTCAGAGAGCGGCTCTCTGCAGTCTGTTGTTGGTGCCATAAAAAAAGGCTGTACATATGCATGATTACGCTGCAAAAACGGATCCCTAAGAAAATAAAAGCCCCCTTGTTGCAAGAAAAAAAAAATCATCTTAAGAAAGTTTTTCAAAAGCAAAATAATGGTAGTTTGAGAAAACAGAGAAATAAGACAAATTTTCTAACCCTATTATTGGCAGATTTGTTTTCCTTTTTTGAAGAAAATCTGCCAATGGGGTAAGAATTTCTTACTTTATTTTATTTTTTATTTCCAAAGGGTCTGTTTTTGCTGTTTATGTGCTTCCCATCGTTTGATGAGGCTCAAAACAAAGAAAAACATCAACTTAAAAAGTATGCACGCTTTATACAGAATCTCTCAAAAGAGGATTCGTTAAAAGTTGAAACCACATAAGTGATGTATAAGTTGGATAAATGTGGCGTGTCTGCATGGACTGAGGTCACACTGCAAAAGATCAGATTTCTGATAAGATTTTTTCTTTTTGATATTACAAAAATCTGAGAGGTAAAACATAGTCTTTAAAGTCAGATCCCTGAGGTGGCGAGACGAGGCTGTTGTACCTTCGGGTGGCGTTCTCCTGGAAGGGGTAAATGACCTGGCCGTTGTGGCAGAGTTCGCAGATGAAGCCTTTCTCCCGGCACAAACTGCAGCTGAACACGTGAGAGCTGGCAAACTTGATGACCTTGGTTAGGAAGGGAGCTAGCTTCCCATCGATGACCTAATGGAGGAGGAGAGAGCTGTTTAAGTGAGGGCAAGTTCAGTAAAGACACCCTCAAATGTTGTCAGTGTAATGCGGATTATTGTAGAAGTGTTCCTAGTGGTCTTTTAATTATGATTATGCCGTCTTTAACCAAAAACTGCAGAGCAGCAGAAGTTCATTGGAAATTTGCCTCTGTGTTGTGGGTGTTCATCATTTGAGTTGACAAACTGTGATTCCTGTAAGTGTATCAGCCCATTTCATTTCTGCAAAAGAAATTATGATGGAACAATCAATATATTTGCTCACAGAATCGGACTCTGTCCTGTTCAACTGATGCACCAAAACCAGGGTCACTTTAAAAATCGTACATCGTGAGAAGAAAACAGTGACGATAGGAGGGTTAAGGTTAGGGTTGGTCACCCTGCAAACTGATAAGTCACATGCACCTTTATGGGTGTTGCAGGTTTTTGGTTTGTCCAGCCTCATACAGGGTTGTACAGAGGAGCAGCTGCATTTTATGTGAGTGCAGATTTGAACATTATGAGAATGGAACATACAATACTTGTGGGGGTGGTAAGTGTATTGTGAAGTATTTTTAGGATAACGTAAGTTGCACGCCCTTGTGATGTACGGGAGATGCTGTTGTCTGGTGCTTTTCATGCAGCACCCAGGTCGTTAGTAAGGTGCAAGTACTGGCGGACAGGGGCACACACTATACTCGAATTTCCTCGTTTCTTACAGTCAGGCTGCACGCAAGGAGCGTGCACTACTGAACAGCACTAACGGGCAAAGAAAAAACATGAACATTTTTGTTGTACAGGCTTCCCCACGCCATCTACAACCTTTTTTTTTTGTGGCCCACCAGCGTGCCTCAGGTTTGTCCATGTTTTGCCTTCAGACAGCCCATGTCCACCTGTAAGGGCAGTTGAGACTAAGACATAATCAGGAAACCCTCCAACCAACCACAACCTCACCAGGCTGAAGCTCCATGGATAAAAAGATAAAAAGAAAAAGAGACCGTTTATTTGGGGTTTCTTGCAGAAATGATTGTGATCATCGGTGCAGTTATATGGGGAAAAAGAGAGGACTTCTTCAAGGCTGTGGGGGCCAGCCAGTGGGGGTGGAGTTGTATTGTTGCAGCAGAGTGTAGACAACAGCACAGAGAAAAGAAGAGAAACTTAAGAAAAATCTGTCATGTCATGTAAGGAAGGCAAATGGAGCTGTGAGCAGACATGGCACAAAGGTAAAAGCAAGAGAAAAACAACATAAACCAAAAACCTTTAAAAATAAAAAAAGAGTGAGAGATCCAACAAACAAGAGATCTTAAGAGAGAGCCAAGAGGCTGTATTCAGATACAAGTGGTTCCACCTGGGAGAGCTCTGGACCTCCCAATTATGGCCTCCTTCATGCTGTTTGTTAGACAAGGACAAGAGGAGGATGTGAAGAGGAGAGAGGAGGAAGAAACCACACACAGATGAAGAGGACACTGAAGAAGAGCCAGAACCCGACTCCATCCGTGCTTTAAAATGCAGCGCGGAACTCCAAAACTTTATTTAAAATCCACTTTTCACACAACTGAGGGGCTCTGTTGATGTTTCTGAGCTCAGGGGGGGCTCGTGGCAGAGACGTACGTGCCCCCCACCCACTCAAACCCAGGCGCAGTCGCGTCCAGCCCGGCTCTCGTGACGAATGGCTCTCCTGATGGAGGCTGACAGGCTCGGTAATTAAGGTCCGCATAATTGGACTGGGCAGAGTCAAGCGAGTGGCAGCACCGCTCCGGTGACTAACTGGTTCTCCAGAGGGACCGCGACGAGGGAGGACAAACAAATTTGAAGGGATGGATGGGGGCTGGCGCAAGTAAATAGGTAAAAGGTAACATTAAGAAAAAAGTCGTTTCAATTCAGCTTCCTGCATGTAAATGAATGTGGAAAGACTAAGAAAAAGATATAAATGACCAAACTTTTTTCTGTCGATTTAATTGCCATAAAACAATTCTTACTGCCTCTATAAATCCTCAGTAACCATTCCATTAACTACAGGAAAGTAGGACAGACCAGTAGGGACACACTGAGGCAGACATTGAGGTTAGAGCCTCCAGAAGCAGTGAAGCCAAATGTTGATGGCTGTCCTGAGAGTCCAAGCAGGTCGGTATATCTGCCAGAGCCTCAATGGCTGCTCGGGGTAGAGCGGTGCAGCAGAGCCCGTCAAGTCTCCAGAAGAAACATTCCACATGGAGATGTTCAGATCAGAGTCCTCAATTCTTCTGTGAGTCAACATTTCTATGGCAACAACTCCAAACAATCAGGAGTCAGCATCCCTACCATTTGAAAGCAGGCTATACAAAGAGACTACATACTTTTTTGAGGCCTCTGATTGGCCAGTTTATAACTTTATTAACTTAGAATAAAGAGAAAAGAATCACTGTTAAAAAAAAAAAGAGTTTTAGCAAGAACATGTAAAAAAAATGGTATTAGAGCCAGAAAGGTTATATTGACCAATATAATGACAGAGTAACAGCTGTTTATTTCTCAATAGAAGCCGGTGGGAAATTGGCTGTGTAGAGCCAGTCGGAACTTCCTGTCTGGAACATGAGGGGGAAGGAGTCAGTTTTGTTCTCAAGACAGTCAGTGGGGAATTCTTACAACAAAAATCATAGAAATTTTAAGCATTTAGCATTTTACGCAAAAAAAAAAAACCTCTTAAATTAAGAAAATTAGTTTACAGATGTAATTAATCCATTCTGCATTTTCTAAGTAATGGTCAATTCTAGAGGTGTAACCATTAATTAATGAATCCATTTCAATCAAGAAAATTTTGGGGGAAAAAAGCTGGGAATCTGAAAATCGGAATTCCAGGATAAATGTTAAATGAACATCAGTGCTCTTAGGAGAGACATTCCTATTGTTTGGGCTGCCTTGTAGCTGAAGCCATCAGGCAGACTGAATCATAAGCAAAAAAGTATTCTTTCAAATTGAAAATACAGAGGTTAAGTTTTAGGCCCCAGGTTCCAAAGAGTTAAAGTTTTTATAAATGAAGCAGTCATAGATTATTGGAATCATGTTTATTTGAAACAAAAACACGGTTTCTTTCTTTTTGAAGACTTAATTTTCTCCCAAAACTTTTTATTTGAAGAAGAAATACTTTACACTAAACCAAAAAATAAAAATAAAATAAAGAAATAATCCGGCTTTGCTCGTGTCAATTAAATGTCAAGTGATTCCCATTGTTTTGAATGTGTAAAACTTGATTGCGCTCATATGTTTAATTATTGAAACAGATTCAGTTTTGTGGAACTTTATTTCTCTAAACACTATTCAACATTACTGCGAATGTGAAAAAAATTACAGCTATGCATTAACTAAGGATTCATAAGCTGTGTGTTGAATGGCGTGCAGGGCAACTCTTCACATGTTTGATCCCCCTTTTTTCTGCTGAAAACCCTCCCTAAACACACAAACAGTGACCAGCTCCTCCTCCATCCACCCACTTAAACTCCACCCCTTTCAGACATCCTCCTAAACTCCTCTGCCTCCAATTCAACCTCTTTCTTCACTGCATGCAGAGTCTTTGTCCTTCAAGACCTCCTAATCCTCCATAACTGCTTTTTAACAGCCGCTGGTACCCCCCACCATCCCACACACACAGACAGACTTTCACCCTCAGCCCCAATGGGGAAAACACAAGTTGGGATTACATGGCTCCAGAGACTAAGCTGAACTGTCCTGATAACACACGCTCTCCATGTGAGGAGCTCCAGTTGACGCCAGAATTTGTAACTAAAACTAGTGTTTTTCTGTTGTGTAAATCAAGAAGAGGAATTAAAAACTCTTTGTAAGCCTTCATTATGAACCGTAAGTACTGCTCTGTCTCCAGTTTGTCACATACACTCACAAACGTGTCAATTGGATGTATTGCAAACATCTAAAATACACATTAAAGCAAAAGCGTCTGATTTTAAAGCAGGACAGAAAGAGTCCTGCGCTCCTGCTTTAGACTCAGGGTCTTGGGTCTCGTTTTATGATGAAGGTCTGTGAGAACCTGGACCACATCTTCAAGAGGTCTCGATGCGGCTGGTCAAGTGTGAGAGCGGAGGAATGCATGGGAGAAAGGGAATGCCAGGGTGCCGGTGTGGGAAGCTCGCATGCACGCAATCGCCTCTCACACAAAAACCATCGAAACCATGGTCCAAGTCAGCAGAGGGAAAAAGGGCAGAGTGTCCTTAGACAAACACATATGGCTTCTACTAAATAAACCGCTTCCTAATGGGGGGAGATGGGTGGAGGTTGTTTGTTAGGAGGTAAAAAGACGAGTGTTGTCCGGGCTTTCGCCAGAGGAGCGCGGCTCTCGCTGACCTCTGAGCTGGAACAATAAAAGCCACGCTGATGAAGTGCATCATTTTATTCAGGAGGAGAATGAAAAGAAACAAGCTTGTTAATATGGAAAACCAATTACGAGGCAAAGTGCTCCAGAATCTCCCAGAGAGAAGAGGGGGGAGGAGGAAGAGGAGGACAGGGAGGCGAGCGGACTCCTCCAAAGACATCTATTGTTGGATTCAGAGCCCAATCTTTAGTTTTGTGGTTTGTAACGATGTTGTAAAGGTTTAGCAGAGACACACAGGCATGTATGTGTGCTGAGCGTGTGTGAGGCCGAGGGCATGTTGGGAAGAATGGGGGGATGTCATGCTTTGTTTTTCTGCCTGTTGATTCTGAATGTGACCAATTAGTGAAGCAGAAAGACACAGAGTGTGGGAGTGGAGGAGGAGGAGGAGGAGTCCGGTCTCTTTCAGCGTGAGAGTCTGAGGCCGAGCCCCGAGTCAGGCTGGGATGAAAGAAAAAAAGGGGCAGAGTACAACATAATGAACATAATGACAAACAAAAGAACTTTTCAGCCATTTGTAGATGCTTTTCTCAACCCCCCACCACCCAACTCGGGTTTGACGGCTTGATGGTGAAAGCATTCATTCAGGTGTTGCATTCACGGTTTTTTCCTTTTTTTTAAATATTTAATCTTCCCACCTTTGCTACAAAATGTTTTCATCTTTTCGTCCTTTAATTGAAATTACTGCCGCACATCAAAACCCAGACGAAGGGACACACTTTCAGAGCTTTGACAGTTAACTTTTTGTGTGAACTGTTTCAAATTAAAAGCGCTCCCCTTAACTTCAGGGATCGTTTTCAATTACGTTGTTGATTTTTGTCGATAAATCAGATTAAAAGACATTTTGACTTATTCGACATCTAAAATCTGCTTCATAAATGACACGTTTCTTGATTTACCAACCATTTCATGACTTCCTTGTAATTGGACGGTGACACTTTTTTTTTCCTACCCATACTGCACTTTCCTTATAGAGCAGAAAATATGTTGTCACTGTTCCTTTGCTAGGTCTATTAGAAAACTAAATCTCTGGTGTGGACCAAACAGCCCAGTGTGAAGACACCTTAAAAAATCTGCACTTCAAAGTAAAAGAACATTCCAAAAAGTACCTGCCTTAGCATTTAATAATAAAATATTTAAAATCTTTTTGGTTAAAATTAATGCTTTAAACTGCTTTTTTTAAATTCCACTCTGATCATCTATTGATCTATTGTAAAGTCGTTCCCAGAGTTCATTTAATTTTATGTACTCTACATCATGTGAAAATTGCCACAAGAACATGCTTTTTATTGGAGTGGGTCTTTACTAAGTGCAAACGTCTACTTGAATATTCATAAATGTAACTTAAAAATCAAAATCCATCTGAAGCTTTCAATATCTTCACCAAAAATGATTAATTTGGGATAGATAAAATCTATAAAAAGGATTGTGTTTATGTTTGTGTTTACCTGCTGCAGGTCAGCCAAGGAGTACAGGTGAATGTGCTGTAACAGGTATTCCCTGGGAAAAATCCTGGAAACACAAATGGGAAGAGATGACAAATAGGATCCTTGAACAGACACAAAAGTCAAACTTTCCTGAACGAGGAACTTGTGGGTCTTGTTCGTGACTTTAAACAGATGCTGGGACCAGAATTAGTGGGTTCTGGTTGGGATGGCACACGTGGTAAAAGTTGTTGAGGAGCTTTGGGGGATTCCATTAGGTCTAAAAATGTTTGTAGGATGACAGAGCGGGTGTCCATGTGCCTCATCTTTGATCAGAGGAGTGCACAGCACCAGGATGAATCTCATCCACAGCTGTGATGAGTGTCACTCGAGCACTGGGACAAGGGTACGAGTGTGAAACACATCACAGCCCACAGGCATCAGCAGCTCTGAAAATCCAACCTATCTGCTCTGTTACCAACGGTTACCACGGCAGCATTCAGATAACAGAAGAACACGCTCCAGTCAAACCAACACGCCCTTAAAAGAATTGGATTATAAATTGTAGACACAGATTTGATAACCAATGTAAACATATGCCAACCACTGAGTTTGTTAAAGACCTACTAATCTTTAATTCTACACTTTAAATCAGAGACCTGAAGACCTTTTACCTCCAGATGACACACACCTTAGCCAAAGCTGTAGTACAGTGTGTACCAAAGGAGGGTCCATGACTAAAAAATGTGCATTTGTGTACTGTTGTAATCCTTACAAACTGATTTGGAATTTTATAGAAAAGCAAATAATGAACCTTTATTTAACTTTAACGGTTTCTGCTCCTTCACATCACCACTGATCTCCTGTTCCATTTAAACAACTCGTTCCTGAAAGCGGAAAGTCCCCGTAATTGCTTTTTAATTTGAAATTTAAACATAAATTCTGTTATCAGAATATAAATAAGATACACATTACATTGGTGATAAAAAAAGTAACAGTACATCTTTGGAGTTTAGCTTTTCTAGTTCTTACCTCCTCTTTGGGCATCAAACTTTAATTGAAAATGTAGACTTCAAAAGGGATTCACCATAACAGCTAATATTAGATTTAAGGCTTAATTTAAAATGTAAGATTCATAAACAATTATTATTTTCTTCGCTCTAGGATTGTCCCATCTAATAAAGGAAGTGTCCTTATTTTTTCTATAGTTTTAAACTGAATATGGGGCAAAAACAACAAATGCGTTGATGTCTGCTCTGTTTTAAAGTACCATAGTAACAACTAGTGATAATAATATCCAGTCATACAATCACAAATTTACTCAAGCTTTGCAAACTTTGTTGGTATTTCTGATGAGCCAAAGATGAAGTTCAGTGAATCATGAAAGCAAACTAAGTTTCTGTGACATTTGGGAGATTCCCCTGTGAATGTTGTGAATGCTGAACCTCTGCCTTCAGTTTAGAGTTCATTCAGCTGTCAGAACAAACCACTCAGTAGTGAAGGAAACCTGCTTCTATGCAGCTGTGTCATCATTTGTAATCAATCAGAAATGTGGAGTTTAAAGCCAAATAAAAGTGCCATAAATTGGAATACTTTTAAGTTGTAATACTTTGTACTTCAAATATTTAGCACCAGCTGATCCACAGAAGACAATTCTTCTGTGGATTCTTCTCCTGAAGGTTGGGTCTGGACAGAGGATTTCTCCCCCCAACAGCAGACAAATGACTTCAGGAAGGTTTTACCTCCATGGCCCTCATCCATCCTGCACTGTTTGGAAGTGGGAGCATAAGCTAATGGGAGAGAAGTAAACGCAGCCGCTTTGATTTGTAACCCACCATGACCAACGTGCCATTTCATTAAGATATCCCAACTATTCCTGCTGCTGTCCTTTTCAAAGACTTCCAAAACAAATAGAGATTGAAGGGAAAGGCTAAGTGTTAGCGTGCATTTCCTTTAAGTTGAAAATCAGCAATTTGACAGCAAATGCACACACAGGATCACGACGGTATGTAAATATAGGAGGAAAACAGACGTATTGTTTTGCACTTCATCAAAACAAGTGCAAAATGTAAGAAATAAAAGGAATGCATATCTTTTAGTTTATGGAGCGGTTCAGTAATTATACAGAAAAGATATGATGCAACCACTAAAATATTAATAAATACATATTTCTGTTCTCCATAGTAACTCCATTTACAATTTCTGCTCAGCATTGTGAAATTTCTCTTGTTTACAAAAAAAATAAAAAATATAAAGGACATGAAAGAAAAGAATGGGAATTTTTCCACTGAAATACTAAAAAAGAACCCAAACCAAATTAATCTTAACTTTTGAAAACTTTGACTCTTGATGTTTGAGCTTTACTAATTTTTAGGACAAACATTTGAAGTGTTAAAGAACAAATTTGGAGAAAAATCTTTCTGTCGATCTGCTCTTTGAAAAGTTCTGAAAGATCCGGATCTATTAGTGACCTGGATAGGGGCAAGAGGCATCTATCAGCATGTAGACTGGGCTTTTAGCATATGTGTGTGTGTGTGTGTGTGTGTGTGTGTGTGTGTGTGTGGTCCCCACCAACCACCACACACAGCAGCACGTACACACAAACATACATCTTTACAAAAAGAATGAACACACTAGAATGGAATGCAAGGAAACCAAAGGTAAACACGTGAATGTTTTCACACATAGAAAAAATTAAGTCTGCAAGGAATTATAATGTGAATTTGACCGTTTTAAAAATGTGATTTTTTTTAAACTTTAAAATCAGCTTTACTACCATTTTTAGAATGCTTTTTAAAATTTGTGTTTAATTGTTTTTAATCCTTTTATGTTTAACCTTTGTATTGTTGTAATAGTTTGACCTTCTGTAAAGAACTTTGGGCCTCCTTGAATGGTGATAGAATATGCTGTAGAAATGAGCAGAGATGCCTTTAAAAATTAATACAAAAGATTACAAACATGAAAAAATGTGAGTCTTAAAGACATTTTAGGGAACATTTCAGCTACAAAATGTTTGGATCCAGATCAGGAACAACCACAAAACTAGACAAAAAAAAAAAAAAACAATGAATACTGTTTATTACATGTTAACTTTTAAATTTTACTAGAAGTTTATAGATCATTTGATAAATCTAAGATTCGTTTTTGGTGTTTGAAGCTTGAGACCATTTATTTTTTTTAACCAGGACTCATATTCTTTATGCTGTTTGGTCCAAGAAACCTTTATACTAAAACAAAACCATGTAAAGTTCAAAATACTAAATAGAACATATAGAGTATAAGGTATTATAATCACTGAAAAATCTTTAGAAAACAAAATGAAAACACATTAAAAATGTTTGTGTGATAATATAAAATCTGTTAATTCAATAAAATATGTCTTCTAAATAAAATTTCTAAAAGTTTATTTTGGTGGACAATTAGTCAAAACCAGCTAAGAGATTCTCTGTATAAAATAAAAATTTAGAGCTATGTGCTACAAGGACTCATAGGGGCGTTCCCAACACAGCAGTAGCGAAAAATACTTTAGCAGAAAAAACAAGTAAATTGTAGCAGTTAGGGTATTTCAGGCTTCAGCAAATTCCCATTTGGTCAGATAGTTAGATTTGCAAAAGCGAAATAAATAAATAAATAAATAAATAATGCCCTTCCAGTCTTAATGTCTCAGAGAAGAGCCTAGAGTTTCAAAAACTAGTTTAGTCTGACCACGTACTGTATTATAAACAAATAAATTTGGGTCTCATCCTCATAGAAATAGATGTAAATGATACGTTTCCGTATGATATCTATAGAAACAGACCCAAAAATAAAACCTGAACAAGATTGACATCCCTAAAGAACACCGAAGACCATTGACTCACAAATAAAGATCAGCTAAAATGACTCAACTACAGCATTGAGGAATTCTTGATCTTAAAACTGTGTGCACGTCTCCAAGATCAGACAACAGTGTGCGTCAGAACATGTTCTGTACTATTGTGTCCTCTAATTTAAAATGGAAAAGTAATGAGGAAATCCAAAGGCGTTCTTCATACCTCCGTCTGAGGTCTTCAGCGATGGTTGCTCGACAGCTGAACAGGTAGGCCCGAAGTGACTGGAGCTGCTGACGGAGGCGCAGCACCATGCTGAGAGGCTCACAGTGCTGGTACAGGCAGGGGTTGAGCTGCTGCACGTCCAGCAGTGGCTCTTCATACACAAACTCCAGGAACTCCTTGGCCTGTTCAGATACCTGAAACAGAACAAGTGAAAAATGCATTTAAAGTCATCTTCAACCAGCTGTTATTTTTGTGACTGCAATGGAGGAAGCAGGTTTGCTGAAAACCATCAGTAGATTGCTCAGATTAAGAAGACAGGATCTAACATGATCACTTTTGCAAGTAGCTTCATTTTAAGTTCACAGTTTTGTGATCTCATGAAGCTCTCATTGTCAAACTACATGTCTGGGAAAACTTCTAGTGTGTAAAGAAAACCATACAATTTCTTAAAGACCACCTCACAAAAAGCAAAAGTGAAAATCTTGCACACCTTGTGCTTCGTGGTGTCCCAGTTGTGCAGCAGGCGTGCAGGGATGAGGAAGGAGTTGTCCTGATGGCAGCTCTGGCAGTAGTACCAGCCGCTGTAGCAACAAACCTTGGCTTTTCCTCTGGATAGACCAATTGGATGCTGACAACCTAAAGAAAATGGAGATGCATGTGTGACATTGTGTGTTACTGAATCAAGATACTCTGAATGAAAATGCAGTTTTTCTCTTTTGGTGTTATCATGACATAAAAATGGTGAAACCAGACTTAACAGAGTTAAGCTTGGGCATCAGTTTCAACAAATGAAAGTCGTTCTTTGAATAATTAACCTTAAAAGAAATAAAACTCCACTGGTGAAGTTAGCAGAATGGATATTTCAAGGAAAAAAAAAATCAGACTAAACCAGTGAAAAGGCTGTGGGTCAAACAACTTCATGCTAATGCGTGTCTGTTAAAGTTCTCTAAATGCTGCAATGATCCGGTCAACTAAACCTGACATGTAATAATGAGACAGCTTTAATGCAGAAAAAGAGGTAATACAATAATCCTATACACAAAACCCTCAAGAAAAGAAATAAAAGATCCAAGTACATTAAAAGTGATTTAGTAGAAAGGAGAAATATATCAAAACAATGTATGAAAAATGTACAATGATATAAATTACTTAGAAAAAGCAAAACAAGAAAAATGAACAAAGTTTAGCTGATGACCAAACTGTGATGTTTTTCCTGACATTTCATGTTTATAACATCCTCCGTCCTCTTCCTCTAAAAAAGAAAAATTTCCATGAAGAAATCATTAGAAAACAGTGTCTTGGGTTTTTTCGTAGTCACAACATGGCTGCATTCACTAACAGCAAGCTTTGTAGATCTAAAAGACCAACAGATCCTTTGCTCTATTCAGCCTGATAGCTTCCCCACTCAGCTTTGTCTTTCAAGCCTTTAAAGTTCATTCTTCCCCCAAACACCCGGACCAGCGCTGTGATCACACACACACCCAAACAGCTGAGCGCTGAAGCGGTGCAACAGGTGTCTCCTATCTACACCATCTAAAAGGAGAACAGCAAACACAGAAAGGTCCAGATGAGAATCACCAGATTTTTTTGTTTTATATGAAAGTTTTAAAAAAAGTGGCGAAACAACAGAAAAAGGAAGTCGCAGGACGTGTGTTGGCGTGTATGTCTGGGTGCTCCACCACTTGGAGCATCACAGAAAGAAGAAAAAGATCCATTCAGAGATGAGAGGAGAGACGGAACGGTGAAGGAGAGCAAGATATG
Source organism: Oryzias celebensis (assembly GCA_014656515.1). Lineage (NCBI taxonomy): Eukaryota > Metazoa > Chordata > Actinopteri > Beloniformes > Adrianichthyidae > Oryzias > Oryzias celebensis. Next base: position 9,948,864 of record BNCR01000017.1, on the reverse strand, counting down.
CATTTAAAAAAAAACATAAAAGATAAAAAGGATGACAATAAGGTGATGCTAAACTACTGAAGGACTGTTATCTGATGTCTGAGCACCACATACACATACAATAGTCTAATCAGTGCCAGAAGATATATCTCTTTTACCAGAGAAAAAGAACAATATCAAGCTGGATCTAAACTGACGTGCAAAGGCTAAAAAAAACACTCAAAAAATAAGATGCAAAACTATAATTTTCAAAATAAAAGTGCTGCTACCAATTATTTAATAAGTTAAACCAAATAAATACTTAAACAAAAAAAGTTACAAACATCTGAAAGCTCCAGTGACAACAACTTTACTTTTCTGTTTCTCTGTCATGTCTATCTTAGTGGCTTATCGACCTCACCGTTATAACCAATATACGACTTTTATTTTAATGCGCTAAATAATGTTTGGGGTTGCCCTGCATCATCTGGCAGTAAGCACACGGCTGAGCCTCTAGGGGCTTTGGCTTGCAAAGTTCAACCTCTGTTTTTACGGCTTGTTCAGGCATGTCTTAGAGATGCTCAATCAGGGCAAGATCTTGGACACAGGAGTCGCAGAGGATAGAAGAGACAAACCCCAGAGGCCTGCAAAGGTCTTTTTTTCTGTTGGACTGGTTCTACCAGACTTGATTTCTATAAAAAAAAGAATGTTGGAAGGGTTCGTTATTATGCGACCTTCAAAATGGCAAAATGGTCTGCATTTTAAGACATTAAAACTAAACATAAACATGTCTGTGGAACTAAAAAAAACGTAAATGACAGCGAAACAGACAAGGTTGGACCAGCCCAGGATCGAGTTTAGTCGTGAAGCTGCAATTTAAACCCAGTTAATTACAAATTACAGTTCCAGCGTAATTTGTCCAAAACTTTCTGATGGACAACTGAATGAAGGTCCTGGAGTGGCGCTCTGAAAGCTTGGATCTCAGAACCATTGAGGATCTGAAAAGGGAGCTCCGGGTTAATGGGTCTACTCTGAAACCACACAATGCAAATGAGATGGGAAAAAAAAGAAAAAAAAATGAGATACTTCCAGAACCAACTTTGTACTGCTCTTAAAAAAAACTATATCACCATATCATTGCTGACTATTGAGGAGCCAGTAACACTGGTTTTAGCACTTTTGAGGATCAAAATGACTTAAAAAATAAAAACTTTTGGTTCCAAAGAAAACTTTAATTGTGGTACTTACATTTTTGTCCATAAGTATTGGTCATGGCAATCAATTAATGTGACATATTAGAAAAAAGTCATCTATCAACGGCAAAAACTGTCTGCTTTTACTTTGAAAAATTGTTTTGAGATAGCAGACAAACAAAGTTCTGCTGGTGACTCAAAATGCAGTACAATCATGAGAGCTAGATCAACGTGGGCTAAATGCAGCAATGAGCTCATGTTGTTGTTTAGAATGGACGCCCTTTCAGAAGAAAACCACAGGCCACTGGTTGGGAGCCAGCAGGCTGAGATGCTGGTTAGCAGTCAGGGAGTCACTGTGTCATTTCAAGGAAGCAGTTGACCAACAGACCATCTCGCGATCCAACTGTGGCCTCAAATTTGGTCGGCTTCTGTTGGAACCACAGGAACAAAGGCACATATAGAAGAAGCCTGAAAAGCATCTAGAAACTGAAAAACAACTTGAAACTTCGACCTCAAATTCTATATCATGAGCACAGGAACAGACAACACCCGCCTACAAACACATGGAGCTCTGTAAATAACATATTAAGACCACAAGAAGTACAGAGATGATAAGAGGAGGAAATCGACCTCCCCAGTTTTCTATTTTTAATAATTAAGTCGATGTATCTTAGGAGAAATAAACTTTGACATTGAGCAGTGCATTTATTAGCTTTTTTTGTTGTTGATTTGTACCTTAAAAAAACATTAAAAATTGAGGTTTGAACCAAATCGTGATGGCAGTGAATCCTTGCATCCCCGTTGTCAGGACCCTGGCTAAATGACACATACTAAAAAATGTTATTATTGTTTTACCTTTATGTGTTAAAAATGAACAATGTTGAGAGGTATTGTCAAAAAACTTTGACATGTTTGTCATGTTGAACTCTCTGCAGATACCTCTGATATTACACCTAATAATGCTCAGAGTGATTTGTAATTATTATAGACTAGGCACTGAAGAATTAGTCAAATGTTAAGTGTGATTTTAAGGCAGTTTTTAAACCTTAATCTATGCACAAAGAGATTTTTTTTCCTTGTTTTAGGTGTTCCTGATAGACCATTGATCATTTTGTGTTTGATTATCAATGTTTAATGAAAATATGTTATTAGCCTGCCAACATTCCCAAAGTAACCCAGTTTAAAGATAGTTCTTAACACTATGGGTAGATCTTGTCAGTAAAGATTTGAAAAGAGTATTTTCAAGCACTAAAACCTCCCAGATCATTAAAAAAATGATGATGAAATAAGAAAATAAGCAGGTGTTTTGTTATAGAGACGTTTTAAGTCTGATTAACAGTTATAAATCAATAGAGATGGATTTAAAGTCTAATCAAGAACCTGAAGCGCAAACTTTATACTAAATAAAAAAATGATTCTTCATTTTGTATGAATAAAAAACGTGTCAGAAAAAGCTACTACTTCTGCCTACATAAAAAAAACGAACAGACTCATGCCTTTTTAAGAATTCCTTACAAAAACGTATTTCCCCTTAAGCGCAAACATTTCTAATCTTTATATCTGGTATTTTGTCAAACTGAAGTTTAAAATGAAGACAAACCCTCCAACACCATCAGCACAGTAACAATTTTGTTTTTTTAAACTGGTCTCTGATCTTTTATGCATCTTTCTAGGATGAAGAGAAAGAGCGCCACAGGGAGAGATGAATGGGAATTCAAACATAGCTCAAAGGTCTACCGATTGTACGTGTACTCTCTGTAGTGGGAGAGGGTCACTTTGACCCGCTCCCGCTGAGAGGGAGACACACAGAGATACAGACAGAGAGAGAGGGTGTGATGACATCAGGGCAAAAAGAGGACTTGTGCTTTCATCTGCCCGCCGCTGGTTCAAACCAGCGCACCGCGGACAGGACTCTGCTGTGCGCGCATGTGTGAATTCAAACTAAAACGACAACAGAAGCTTTGATGTCTCTCATTCATACCAACCAAACACTCCAATGAAAATGTGGACAAATTGAGAGTACCATGCGCAAGACAGACGGAAACTGTCCACCTTTTGATGTGAACCCACCTCCTACTTGCCTGGTCCCCTCATATCTACCATACCCCCTTCAACCAAAAGGCCCCCTCCTATCCAACAAACTCGCATTGGTCTCTCAGGGGGCCTGAGAATGTGCTTCACACAACAATAGGGGCAACAATCCCAAGGACACACTCTGCACATTGTCCGTGTGTTAGTGTGTTTGTGGCAGGAGGTTACAGGCCAATGGGAGAGTCAGTCTTCAAACAAACCATTTCTTTCAAAAGGAATCTCAAACACAGCGACTCCCATATGTAATTTGTTGAATACATTTTGCATTTTGATGTTAAATGACCGATCGGCCGCCTTGCACAGAGAGGGTGGGAGCAGCAAATGCATATGCAAAGAGTGGGATTAAAACAAGTTCAAAGAAATGACGCTTAAAACTAAAGATGCGCACTAAGCGTTCGGATCTGTGGTCGCAACCATCAAGAGATCTCGTTGAGAGCAGCGTCTTCTTTAAAGAAATGAATTTCCTTTCAGTGTATCAAGAAAAAATGGTTCTGATGACAAAAGCTTTTGAGGTTTTGCTGGACAATCCAAGTGTTTATTGCTGGCGGGAAGATCTTAGGATTCTTTCATTATTGTTGGTTTTTCTTTGCTTTTACCATAATTGTTTCATTAGATTGTAAAATAAACAGATGAGGGAGAAAGAGGGAGAAGGTACCAGACAAATATTATCAATGGCAGACAGTAGAAGTTCCCAAATCAAAAAACCTTGTAAAGAATGTCTTATGATCAGCTGAGACCATTCCACCACCAATGTTGCAGCTCGTCAGAAGACCACTGAAGGCAGATTAAAGAATGTAGCAATAATAGTTCTTTTTGTTTTGATTGACAGGTGGGTTAATCAATGTGTGAACTCAACAGAGCTTCAAACTTGACTTTGCCCCATCCAATTGCTGCTTTCAAGATGCTCCTGAGGTGGGCGGAGCAAAATCCAGTCGATGCGTCTCAACAGGTTTCACTCTAATCATTCAGAATCTTACGGGTGATGTCAGAGATCATCAGTTCAGTATACATCTTCATCTTATATCTTTACAGTTAGGACTCAAATTTGGCAAAAACATGCATGTTTACTGGTAGTAAAACTCAAATACACATCAGCAAAAAAAACTCAAACAAGTTGAGGGTCAATAACTTGAACCTACTCTAAAGCCAGAGGACCTGAACACAAAGATATTCATGGATCCACTTAAAAGTGAGCTGACCTATCTGACAGCTTAACTCTGCCTGAAAATTCTTGAAGTAACAAGACAATGATCCCACGCACAACAGGAAAACTATTCTAAATGGAGTACACTTATAAAGCGCTTTACTACTTACTCTCTTAGAAGGTCTAAAGCGCTTTACAGTCACAGTCCCATTCACTCATTCACATTCACACACGCTGCTGCCAACACTGGCACCTACCTACAACAACCAGGAGCATTGTAGGGTTCGGTGCCTTGTAAGAGGTCGACCGCTCTACCTATGCACCAAAGCCGCCCCTCAAAAAATCATGAGGGGCGGAACACAACTTTAGAAAAATAATCTTTATTATTTGATATAGCTTATATTACTTTATAAACAGTTTTATTAACATAAGACTTGATTTAGCCTTTTGAAATTAGAATACATTTATATCGTACTACATTTAATTAATTCAATAGCTTTTCAGTTACAGACAAAAAAAAACAGTTGAATAAATGGAGGCACAGCCGGGTGACTGTGGACAAGGAGAGGGGAAGGCTTTCGGCTTAAAGCAATTGTTGAAAAGAAAAGAGAAAGAAAGGAGGGACGGAAATAGACTGAGTAAGCAGAGGTGTGCCCTCTATAGAAAATGGATGCATCCAGCTGTCCCGTCTATCAAGCTCTGCCCTGAAACCCCTCCAGCAAACAGCTACCCTCACAGCTGACCGCTGCAGCATCCCCAGGCTGCTTTCATTGGCCCTCATTCACCCATTTTTTTTTCCCCTCTTCGCCGGTGCTTAAAGCCCACCAATTATCATCAGTTGCCCCCAGACGGCCTCCATCGTTGTTCCTGTTTCAGCTGTCCTTTCAAACAGCCTTGCATTAATAAGCCAGTTGTTACAAATAAAAAAGGGAGGTGAACGATGATTATCCAAAGCCCCTCTACGATCGGGAGGATGAGAGGAAGCCCATGTTTCACACCCAGGGAGAGTAAAAGCACCGCCTGCCATTTACAGGGCTGCATTCACACTAGAACAATCAGAATATTCATAAAACTACAGACTAAAAGGTTCCTGATCACACAGGTCAAAATCATTTCTAACAGTAGTAAAATAGCAATTCTGGAGCATCTGTGATACAGTGATTTATCGGTTTTTCATCTGTTATTAATTCAAAATTGGTAATCTGGGGGAAATCATAAAAAACCTACTGTGAATAAATACAAGATTTTAAAGGAACAACTTTTAAACTTTTTTAAGACTTGAAACATTTTACAAAAATGTTCTGAAAAGTAAATCCTTTAAAAAACAAATATGTAACAAAGCTTTGTAAGTCCCACTCCGATCATCTTTTGATCCATTTTAAAAGCGTTCCCAGTGGTATTTTAATTATGACCATGCCGTTTTTAGCCCACATAAAAAGAAACTGTCATTGCCTAGGACATAGTTTCTGCAGAGGGAGGTAGTTTATTAGAAATTTACCTCTGAGTTGTGGGCGCGACTGTTGGTGGGGATTAAGCCCCTCACAACCCCAATGTAGTTTTATTAATAACAAAAATATTGGAGCTATCCAGCCGTGCAGTTCTGAGCCAGAGTGGACGATGAAAACAAAGACGTACATGGATCTATTTGTCTGCAAGTGGATGCATCAGAATGAAGCGGAACTGTTGCTTCTACGTCACAGCTCCAAGCTTTTTTAAACTGCATTGTTTGTCTGCTCCTAATTCACAATGATTTGATTAAGGAAATACACATAAATGCTTTTTAAGCTTACTTGTATTTATATTTGTTCTCTATCATAAGAAAAATGCCACAACAACATCCTAAAAGCACAAAAAACAGGATTTTTATTGGTGTGTCTTTACATTTTTTCTTAAATAAGAGCTTAATTTGACTTGAATTTTAGCATGTTTTAACATTTAAGGTAACCATTTATTGCCGTTTACGCCATCTTTTGCGATATGCACAGATTTTGCACAGGCTGATATTGCAATAACGATAGATTTTAGATGTATTTTGCAGGCTTCAACATGACTCAGAATTTAACTTTTTCAAACAACTTCTGCCAGTCTGCTCCTGTGATCATTCTGCAAAAAGTATTTGTGTAAAGTACACAACATAAAAACTCCCTCTAATGTGTTCTAATAAAAATATATTTTTTAAAAAGACAGTTTTTAACCCCCAACTAGGCAAACCTTCCCTGGTTTTTGTTTCCCTTTCTTTTGGTTGGGTTGGTCTCAAAATGTTTCTTAAGAACTAAAATAACTGCAATTCCCTCCTAAAAATCAAATGTTTGCATATAAATCTTATTTTTGGTGTTTCAAGTTTTAGCCACTTTGTAATGTTATTTCATCTTCTTCTCTTCTTTTCTACTGTTCCCTTCAGGGGTCGCCACAGCGAATCGACGTTCTCCATCTAACCATGCCTTCTGCATCCTCTACTCTTAACACCAGTTATCTTTATGTCTTTGTTCATTGCATATATATATTGTTATTTCATCTACAGAAATGTAAGAATTAATAACATGAAGCAATGAAACATTTCATGGGTTATTCTCATGTTTAAGACAAACAGATGCGCAGGGAGATTATTTTCCAAATTTGTATTCCCAATTTCCCGATACTTGCTCCAGATTATATAGTACCAATTTTGCTTATTTGTTTTACGTTCTAAATTAAAGAATGACAAGACATGCGCCATTAAGAAACCCAAAGGCCCTAATAATTGATGCAAGAGATTAAAAATTCTACCAATCTACATCAACTCTATAGACTTAAATGATGGTTCCGTCTACATCTGCAAAAAAAAGTAGGAATCGGAAAGGATGGAAAATCTTCCCCAGTACTTATGAACTCTACCAAACATGAACATGTCAGTTTTAGCCACTAACAGAGTTTTTGTGTAGTGTAATGTGTTCATAAAGGTCTCTTACCTGCACACCTGAAGCTCTGTGCGGTGAGCCCCTTTTCCACTGCCAGGCATGTAAGGATACTGAGGAAGCTGGTGGTAACCGACTGCCGCTTGGCTCTTTGTGCCTCCTTTTGCCTCCTGTCTCGAAGAGGTTTTGATCTCAGCAGCACTCCTTGAAGTTCTTGAGGTCTTTCGGCTGACTCCGTTTCTTCTTCTTTTTCTTCTGCAGGTTTCTGTGTCCCCGTCACCTCTCGAAAAGCTTCCACCCACTCCTTGGCCTTCAGATGATCCTCTGCCTGAAATTTTAGTACTTCTTTTGGGAAAACAACCTGGAAAAACTCATCTCCGTTAGCCCATGGCTCTTCATTTTCTTTATTATGCTGTACATTCAAGCAGGAGGTCAGGGAATACTGGAGAACAGGTTGGGAGACAGGTCCTCGGCCTTCTGTAGGGAAGACCTGGAGAGTAGATCGAGTAAGGACAAAAGTGAAAGCTCTCCAGTAGTTTTGATCCATCAGCTGGTGAAGCACACCAGCTTTGAGGACATCCTGGGGGCGTTGGGTGAACAGAGGCAGAGTGGTGGGTCTACTCAGCACACCACAAGAAGGTTCTGATGGAGTCAGAGTATCGCTGTCGCCATCAGGTCTGGTGTCAAGCGCTGACGGAGAGGGTGACAAGGACGGAGACATTGGTACTGGAAATTTGTTCATCTGTTGATTTTCTGTTCCACTTTTATGGAGGCAGTTTTCCTGCCTCGTGGGTCTGACTGCCTGCACCTTCTCCCATATCAGCCTCCGCCACTGCATGGCTTCCCACTGACTGGCTGCTCTCAGCTGCAGATGTGTGCTGTTGAAGAACACAGCCTCGAGCGAGCGTTGGTCAGCAGGCTGGCTGGTCTGAGTGGGCTGGCTGCAGGGTGCTGGTGAGGTGACACTCTGGCAATGCGACAGCGAGTAGGCGGTGCCCAGCTGGCGGTTGGCACTGCTGTCCAGGGTGTACAACCGGAGCTCGCAAGGAGTCAGCTGCACAAAACAAGGAGTCCAGCGGCTCCACGGCCCCTCACGCTGATCCATTTCTCCCTGCTTCACCACACTGCTGCTACTGCTTCTACCAGCTGGAAAGAGGCACAAAAGAAGAGAAATAAGATGTAAAATCCCTTCCAATGTGTGTGGTTTACAATCTGAATTTACAAGTAACCTTTAGACTGACTTTTATTCTCACACTTTTTGTTTTGTTCTATAAAAAAAACAAAAAAAACCCACACAAATGGGCCCTAAAATACAAATTTGTCTCAAATCTCCTTTATTCAAAAACTGAAAAATCAACATTAATGTTGCTTTTTTCAAAGATGATAGAAATATCTAGTTGTGTTTTCCTTTCTTACATGACAGAACAGTAAAAGAGGGCAAGGAAAAACTTACTTCTTCTACATGATCTCAGTTTATTTAGACTGGTATCACACACTGCTGTATGACCTCCATTGTTGCTGCTTTTCTAGTCATCGCACTACAATGACGCATTGACACTCTAGCGGTCTACACCACAGATGCGCCATGAAAACAAAACGCTTGATGGAAGCGAGGCTTAACTGAGTGGAAACGTCTACCAGGCTTAACCGGACAGTACCGTACCACTCCTTAGCGTACCGGACCGCTCAGGGGAAACAAGGCTTTAGATTACCTTATCTTTCGGTGTGCATCAAGTTCACGTGTTGTGCTCTCTCACAACAATGTAAAATGTCAAAGCAAAATTTACGCTGATGCGTTTTGACAAAAGTGTGGGGTTCTTGTGTGAGACCTGATTGTTAAAAATAAGGAAATTAGACAGTGTAGATTCTGTGAGCAACATATGGGGATCCTATAAGGCACCTACTTATCAATGTGTTCAGCATTTAGCGGTTTTAGCTGAAATGGCCTTAAACTTAGCCAGCTAAAAAGATACACATCTTGGGTCAAAGTTCTTCACAAACACATCTACTATTTACCAAGATTTGTGAACATTTCTGTTTTGTAACTACCAGGGGGAAAAAAAACGCTTTTAAACACTGAATATTAATCACACACCCATGACACATAACTAAAAATACTGTGCAGAACATTTCCAAAGTTCGAGCAACAAAAAGGGGAACAGAAAGCAGAAGCTGGCTTGCTGAAAAGCTCAATAAACAAAAGTAGACAACAAAGACATAATTCCTAAAAATGTGATTTATAAAGTTGGTAAACTCTGGTGTTGCTAAAGCTGCATCTAAAAAACCTGCAGTCTGAGTTTTAATTTTATCCACAAATTGAACCTAAACTCAACTCCTAAACTGAACTGACAACTGATTTACCAGCAAACACCCACTAGATTGAATTTTTCTGTCTTTAATTTGCTCAAATCACTCACCTAGCAAAAAAGGAGCCATGCAGTCCTTCACTGCAGTGGGTGAATTAAGAGTCAACAGCCTCATCAATCTTATCAAAACAGCAGCAGACGTGGTGTCACTCCAGGTCGTGGACTTTGCATGTTAACAAACCTTTTCGCAAAAGGAACAAATGAACATGCAAATCAACCTAAACGCAATCAGCTTGGGCTGATAGGCAGACCTTCACGCTTCGGAGGGCCGAAATGAAAGTTGGATAAAACCGCTTCATGAAATGGGCCTTCATGACTAGCAGGTGGATGTAGACATCACACAGAGCGGCAGTCTAATGTGCAAACGCAACCATCAATCTGAATTAACGTCTCTCTCACATTGCTGCTGATTAATTCCCATGTGTTAAAGTCAATTTTGATGCAAACTATATTTTAATACATGCTGTTTGCCAATATATTTCTTGTAAATCGAGTTTTAAGGTGAAAATAGGTTTTAAAAAAGCTTTGATACACCTTTATTTTCCACCTAGAAAGGAGTTAAATCACCTCAAAGTCCCAAGGTACTACAGAGGTAACAATTCAGAAATTAAAATGTGTACCTATACATAAATAGAAAAGTCTAAAGTAGTAAATCTCAACCTGCTTCATCTAGACCAATTGACCATGAGTTTAACAATTAAAACCCTTTTTTTAAACGATTTCCAGATCAAGATGATCATTTTTAATGTACGATTAATCAACTTTTTGAAGGGAATAACCTAAAATTGTTTGTTCAAGTTACAAAACGAGTTTTATTACCCCTGCAAGACCATTATTTTTGCATTATAAGCAGAACCAAGCGGCATTGAGCAGTATTTCATAACTAATCGTGAAAAGCGTTTGCCGACTAGAAAACAAGTTTCAAAGATGCTGATGGGAGATTTAGGCGATAGAACGTTTGAAACAAGAAATAAATGGGAGAGATGACATTTAGAGAGATGTGTGTGTGTGTGTGTGTGGTCTGCCAAAAAAAATATCAAAAGTAATTCATGGAAGGAATTCGACTGGAAGATAAAAATGAGATATTTCAGAACCCCAATGATAACTTTATAATTCTCTAAAACCATTTCCCCACTATGTTACAGAAACTGCGGCATGGTGGGACTGCCCAGCACTTTGTGGGTTCTGGCAGGACATAAAAACAAAGAAAAGAACTAACTAACAGAAAAAGTATTAGACCTTAAACTTTCAGGGGATCCATTCCCATTAGTTTTGTGTATTGCGATTGACTGCGCATTCTTTTCCTCATTTCCCTGAAATGTATCTCTAGTAAACGGAGGAACACATTTCTCCAACAAGCACAGAATGGGTACAAAGACTTTATACTATGAAACAGCTGAACTCCAACTGAAAATTGACTTATTTACACAAAGATAGAGTCATGTAACCATGTACCTAGGAAATAACTAATGTATCAACCTTTTGTCAAGAAAGGTTCAGATGTTTGATGTTTTATTGTAATGCATATAATTATCTGACACAATTAATTACAGTTAAAAAAGTAAATTTACATTTATGTTAATAATAAACGGTCTGTTTTTAGTTGTCTAAACAGACATCTCTAGCTGCCTCTAATAAAAGCACCTTTTCTTGGTATTATGTCAGTGAAGACGGTGTGACCGTATGAAATCACTGCCTTCTCCCTATTATTATCCTTCTGCTACTTCTCTTCTTTCGGTACACATCGAGCCAAACTAAACACCCTGATGTCTTTTCACACATATGCTAATACTAAATAATCCTGCCTGTATCAGGGGCCGGGTAATTGGGTTGCCTCTTCTCTCGCCTCATTTGAGGCCATTTGCTGACAGGATTAGAGGCTATTATCCATCAGGATCCCTTAGGATCTCCTTAGGCCTTCAGATGCCCAAAACACACAAATGGGCTGTGTTTGTGCGTTAGCGACGGGCTCCCTGCCTGAATGCGGGCAGTCGCGGCACAGCTGTGTCATTTTAACTCATCATCATCATCTTCTGTCATTATTGCTTTCTGTGAGGATGCTTCAGTACAGCGTAAGCCCCCTGATCTGCAGCACAAACAGTCTGGGACCTCTGTACTCCTGAAGCCTCTCAAAGGGTCTTAGAAAAAGGGAAAAAGATGGTCCATGAAAACCAAGGAGAGCTGTGTCGCTCACATGATGCAAGGGCCCAACCTTCCGGTCAGAATTAGGAATAATTAGGGTTAAACAATGTGATCACCAGGGGGTGGGACTTCAAAATTGACTCTCCGCAACACCTGTGTCACGTTCAGATAATTAAAATGACAATTTACGCAAAACAAAGACCAACATGAAGCAGCACATGGAGATCTTCTGACTGACATTTTATCACCTCATAAAAAAGGTAAATGCTGAATGGCTTGCAGAAGGTCTGGGTTAGATTTAGCCGTTACTAAACAACTTTTGCTTCAAGCCAGTTCTACTGATTTTTAATGTTTATAGTGTTTTTAACGTGTTCTTTAGGCATTGTTCTCATGATGAAGGACATATATAAAGAAAATTAAAGTCACTTGAAATAAACATCTTCAGTGTCATTCATGGTGATCAGATGTCAGTAAACTCACTTGCTTGCTGATGGTTGAGGATCATGTTTTTCAGCAGGTTGCAGTCCACTGCAGGCAAACCGTTGTCGGTGAAAGCTGACGGCCGGTAGTTGACGTCGGATCGGGATCGATTGTGTCCCTTCTTGAACACCGACTTTGACGAGGTATTGTTGGTGCAATCGTTGGCTTGGGCTGCCAGGTCATTGGTGGAGCGGGCTCTACTCCTCTTGAAGTGCCTCAAGCCAATTCCCAAACCCAGCACACTGACATTGTCAGCCCAGGCCAGGCCGAGCGGCCCGACCTCCGGCTGCTCCTCAGCGAGCAGGCCCCACACGCCACTGGAGCTCAGCCTCCCGAGCGCAGCGCTGGACACGTCCGACAGCTGCTTCGGCTGGTGGTTGCTTTTTTGCGCCTGGCTTGGACCTTGGCTTTGCATCCTGTCCACGCAGTGGAGGAAATCTTCCGTTGCCTCCAGGGCCGGGCTGATGCTTCCCACCACATCAAGCTGCTCAAGACCCTCCATGGCTGTCCCCTGAGCAAGAAATATTAAACCTAGAGAGTCTTCCAAGATAAACCCAATAATTCTATTAGCAGCAGCCACATGTCCAGGAAGCAATAGTTAAGACATTGTACTATTTCAGTAATGGAGACAGGACGTCTGCTTGATTTACAAACTGCTGTCAGAGGCCAGGTTTTGGTCCAAACTCAGGGCTACGACGTTTACGGTCTTCCTGTCAAGAGATCGTCCTCTGGCTCTGGAGGGGAGATGTGGCCTTTTCTTGATGGAGGCTGAGCTGTAGTGGCTTCCTGTCAGAGGCTAATCTTGGCTTGTTCTCCAAATTACAATCCAATTTGGGTGAGAAACTAAAGAGCATGGCCAAACGCACCTAATTCCGTCTGACGGTCCAGAGCCTGGAGTCAGAAATCCAACGGGTTATTCAGCGTATTCTTCTGGCCAATCAGGTGGTTTTAAGGTCATCGGGCTGAACTGTTTTCTAACTCCCCTGTAAAAAAGAGAAGTAAGATAGAGGAAATAGTAAAAAGAAAAAAAAAAAGAAGAATTTAAAACAAGCGTTATGAAAAACAGATGACAGTACAACTACCAAAATATTGTCTCTATTTTCAGCTGTTTGCCAATTTAACTAAAGCTGAATTAATGATCAAAAAGTGAAGCTTCCACATCAAACACCCTACCAATAAACCCCATCACCATCACTCTGAGCCTAACAGATTCCTCAGCAGCAAACAGCAAGACACCTACTTCCTCCAAGCTGCTCATCTGCGGGCCGAGCAAAGAGGAGTCAGACCTGGGCGGGGTTTCCATCCATCTGTTCAGACTCTCCACCGATCCATACGCTGATCCTGTGCTACCATCTTCCTCTGATGGGCTCTCCTTTTCACATTGATTTTCTTTCAGACTCTGAGACTGTTTGACTTTTTTCTGTACTGGATGCTCAATTGTTTGATGTTTATCAAAAAATCTGCCACTTTTTTAGATGGAAAATACTCAAACACTTTTTGTTTGATCCCTTTAAAAAAAGCACAAAATTTTAGGAACATTTAAAACAGAAAAGATTGACGACAAAAAATGTCTTCCACACCACAAAACTGCAATCATAGAGGACTCAAATGTCAAGTTGTGTTAACAATTCTGTACTGCTGTATATTGCATATGTGAAAGCAGTTTACTTAATCTGCTTTAATCTAATTAATCTGCCCTCAGATTTAGAAAAGCAGATTAAGATATGGATTTTCCTCTTTTTTAAAAACAAACATTTCCGAAACTTAATTTTAGGCTAAAAATAAAAATTCTCAAGTTATGTGGAAAATGTTATTAATCTCAAATGCTTAAATTGATTAGTTAGTATTCATATTGATAAATGAAGGTTATCACACCTAAAAATGTCGTAAAATATACCATGACATTTTTGTTAGTCAAAGTAAAACATTGTTTCTTCAAGAGCCTCAATCTCTATGTCTGTTTCTGGACGAGACATGTAACTGGTGGTCACAATCTGCTTGGTATTAAAGAAATTCGTTTCTTTTAAAGGGACTTTGGATTGATCTAGACAAAAAAAGAAGTTACACATTATTGAAGATTTCTTCTTTTGCTCATTTGTCCTCAAAACCTTTACTCTGAGGCAGTTCCCACTGAAGAAAGAGGGCTCTGTTTCACTGCCTGAGAAATGAATCAATTCGGATTTGATTAGTGAGTTCACAATTTAAGTCATTTTGCACCGAGTTTTGATTTTTATTTATTTTCAAATTTTGATTCAAAATCAGTTTTGGAAAGTATGAAAAGCAAATTTTACACAATAAGTGATATAAACTGTACAATGTTGAACTTTTATTCATAAAATTCTAAACTTTATGCTAAAAACTGAAAGAAAGTACTTTTCATTTAAAAAAAAGGACATAATTTAAAAGAAACTAATTCATGGATTTGATTTATTGGTCATTTCAACATCAAATAAATGATTTTAAACTCAGCCATAAGCAGAAAGTAGACACTTTAAAGTAAGTGCAGCTTAGAACAAAAAAGAAAAAAGGCAAAACAAACTACATCCACATAGAAAAAAAAATTAAAGTCCAGTCTGATTTCCTTTTGGTTTAGAGACTATTTGTCATGTCCTTTGTTTTTACATCTTCAGAAACCATACTGTATGACATCATCTACCCACAGACTCAGCCCAGCTCTAACTCTGCCTCTTCATCACTTACTCATCAAAATCCCCTCATACTGCTGATGAGTCACACAAGCTGCTACATCCACACCAAGAACTCAGCCACACACCAACAACAGCGCTGAATAAAAGAACAGACACCAGGAAGTGATTGGAGGGGAACAAAGAACCCAGAAACAAATTGAGATGTTGCTTTAATGCATATTAAATCAAATCCAAAATAAATCATCATTAAATGTGTCTATGAAGCTCAAAATGCTTAGACACTTGATCTTTGTCCTTTAATTTAACTTTTCCAAAATACTTTCGTTTTTATTCATTCTACTTAAAATATTAAAATATCTGGTTTGTAAAGGTCTTTTCCAAAGTCAAATAGGTAGCCAATTAAGCAAAATATTTATATTCTTTTATTTTTAAATAGATTACAAAGCGTCCATTTAGAGACCTTGAATGGTAAACTCGATGCATTTGATATTGTTTAGCTTGGCTTGAATTGCAACAATCTGTCCACCTTCATCCCTGATGATGTCTGTGAGTTTGGCAGCTTCTTGTCAGAGATCAGCTGCTTGCTTGATAAAGAAAGTCAGCATCACCTCCTCAGCACTGAACACTGACAGAGGTGAAGCCACGGTCAGCTTTCCGCACTGATTACAATATTACTTAATTGCGCTGTTAATATAATCAAATTAATTTTAAAAAGGAGACTTTATTTGCAAATATTAATGACTTCAGAATCAGGCCTCTGAATCCTAAGCTAATGCGATAAAACGGATACATTCGGCTAATTGCTAACGTTAGCCACTTTCCATCTCCATCAGTGTGATTTTAAACCTACACGCATAACGGTGCGGAGCAAACAACAAGATCGCTGTTTTACGTTTTTTCTAAAATAATTATAACCGGCAACTACTGTTATCACTGTAAAGCTTAAAGAGATAAATTCGCACTCACCTTTCTGTGTTTACCATTATGTCATTCTTTAGTCCGTCACAGTAAAAGATTCCGGAGTGTAACAGACGATAAAACAAAGGTTCCGGATTCTGCACTGTCCTTCTAAAGTGCTGATCTAATTAGCTATGTATTGTTATTTGACTTTTATAATTAATCTTAATCTAGATTTAATCAACTCATTTACTATAACCATGAATAATAATTTTAAAAAAATAAAATATGAATAATATATTATATACGTTTTTTAGGGAAAATCGTTTTTGATCAAATAGACTAACACAATTTTTTCTGCTGTTTTTACAAGAATCCATCTTTTATTAAACTTGCAACTTATTTTACAAGAATTTCCAAAATTATTAACCACTGTTTGATAATGATTCTACTTTAAAATGCTGGCTTGTATTTTTTTTATTTGTTATCAGAAAGTCCCTTAATATAAAATCTCTTTTTAAAGAGAGACCCAGCCAAACGTACAGTAGCACACCTAAAAACCTAAAATTATAAAAAAAATGAAACATGCACGCTCTTTGGTTACACTCTCATTGTTACATAGATAGGGAGATGTGTTCCTCCAGTTGTAGAGAATTCCCAGTGCTATTCCATGACATCGGAGCAGCAGTGGAAAAAGCAGTTTTCCCAAGCTCTGTGTGGATCCTGGGAGAGAGAGAGACCACGAGAGGAGCGGGCGGGAGTTGTTTTTTACACTATTTACAGGAGACATCAAAAGTATGAGGGCAGAATTCCTAGAATGGCCTTGCAGATGAAAACTGTGCAGTTGAGACTGAGTGAAGGCCGTGAACGCAGACAGTTCACAGTGATGGGTTCTAAAGGAAGAATTAGTGATGAAATGGAAGGCACTGTAGATTCTTATATGCATTTACTAGTAAACAAAAGAGGGAAAATAACTGTGTGATTGAAAATATTTTTGGTTGCAAAGTCATTAGTGATCCAAGAATTTCCCAAAATGTATGTACAAAACTGGATGTTTAATCTTTTATTTGGCGATTGGCAGAAGGAGGTAGGCTAATGGTAATAAAGGACTAATTCAACTCTATCAACCCCTACCACACACACACACACACACACACACACCTTCATCAATCAGTTTCATACTATGCTGCATACACTGTTCACGAAAAACCACTTTCAACGTTGCTATGAATTATCAATCTGTAGCAGCTGCTTTGTTTCCTTGAGAAAAAAAATGTGCATCGTCGTAATAGCTCATTTATAATTAAATACCCTTGATGTCTAACTTACTTTTAATGGCTGTCATCTGTCTGGAACTAAGTTTTTAGTATTTAATATTTTCTATCAAATTTGTGCAAAACTGAAAGCATACTCTTTAAGATCCGGCCTGACGATAAGTTCTGTAAAGTTAGAAATTGCTTCACCATTTCTTATTGAGCACAACAAAAGTTGCAAACAAATGCAGACAGGTCAAATACAAAGAAATAAAATTTAAACAGTGCACACCACACTAATAATTCACTTATACCAGGAAGATGGAATTGAGCCCATCTGTTATCACGCAGCTGCAGATTTGTGGCCCACAATCCCATTGGCGGTCGTTCAGATAATGAGAGGTCATAGCTTTATGTGAAAACCAGACAGGAGGTATATGACTTCAAATAATGCTGGAACTGAGTTACTGTACGTTTGAAAGACCTACATGTCAGAATGTGTGTTGTATGCCACACTAAAGCAAAAAGACAATAGAAGAGTTTTCAGCAACCACTGTGTTATTTAAAGGAGAAACAATTTGATTGGTTCTTTGAAAAACATGGATGAAGCCACATTGATAATCAAAGTTGAAACGTAACAGCATTCTAAAGTGATAGTAGTTTAACATGTAAAATACTCAGAGCAATCTACATGAATAGGCCCAAAACTATGCTATAAAGACAGTTATTGAAAAAGACTATTTTCTCATTTGCTTTGTATTATGGGCAGCTTTTGCTGTTTAAAAGGTTGTATGGCTTAGTGTCATATTGTTTATTTGAATGGTTCAAAAGTGGAAATGTCTTGTTTGTGTCTCATATTTTTATTAAATCAATAAAATAACAATAAATTAATAAAAAAAATTCTTTTGCCGTTTAAAATAAAAAAAACAAAATAAAGCATCAGTTGTAATACCCTCAGCTTACTGCAGGCGACGCTTTGGAGCAACAAATCAGTTCATTTTATTCAGAATGAAAAAGAAAAAAAGCCAGTTTGATCAAAAAATATTACTGCAATAAATTCTAAGCATAAATGTTTTTTTCCATCACATCATTTCACTAAAAGAGATCCATTGTGTGTTATTTCATTGGCAAAATTTATATTTGTAAGTTTAAACATCTTTTAGGTAGAGGTAGATTACAAGTGCTTTATTAGTGCTTCTGTTTTTTCTAAGTGAATTTAAATTTGTCTGGTTTGATGTTGTTTTAGAGAAGCACAACTTTTTGATTTTGTATTGCAGAAACCTCAATGTTTATGGATGAAAATAGCCTTCCAGTTCTCAATGAGTTATTTGCTTTAATCTTAAAACATGTGTATGAAAGTTCAGGTATTGTTTGAGCAATGTAGCTGCAACAGAGCTTTTGAAATCCTTTTAGGGTAAGTGCATGTGCCTGGATATCGAGACTGATGCAACAAATAAGCATCAGCTTTAGGAATAAGACCATCTCTGTCCGTGAGGCCTCATCATTTCCCATCTCAGAGCAATCTCACATCCCCCTCATCTTGACTCGTGCACTCTGGTCTCTCTCTGTCCAGCCCGTCTCGCCTGTTTCCGTCCTTATTCTGATCATACCATCTTCTACTGATGACTAAATTATGATTAGATTTAAGGACGTGTGGTGCTTTCATCTGTCTAGTGCGTTGTTTAACTGTGCCCCCACTAACCACGCTCGAACCAGCACCCTGACACCCCAAACAGACTCATCACAATAGACGTCTGCCTTGACACACTCACGCAATTGAAAAGCAGAGTGGCTGCTTAGTCCCCATGGAAACAAGTGTGTGTGTGTGTGTGTTGAGTAAATGTTTCTCCATTGCTGAGATTAGACAGAAAGCACTCAGGATAAAATATGGCCTGATGCTTTACATGCAAATGAACTGCTTCTGCCAGCAACAAGTGTGCAGCTACATCTGTGTTCCAGGGGGATTAATATAACACACTATTACACACTTCCCCACATAAGTGGTGATTGATACACTAAGCTTCGTTAAAAATATTCTCAATCAGAAGCAGAATTTCTTAATCTGCCTTTTACAGACAATTTAACATGAAAAAAATCAAAAAAAAGTTTGCTAGCAAAAGTAAAAAAAATACTTAATTAAGAAAAATGTCAAACATCATTTTTCATCTTCTGAAAAAAATACTCCAGTATAAGTAAAAAAGTAATTGGTGAACAGAAACCAGTGTGTGTAGAACTTTGGTAAACAGATGGACAAAAAAAGATTTTGGTATAAAGTATTCAATGGTATATGGTATACAGATGTGTAAACTACTGAAAAAAGTTTATTTAAAGTAAACATAGTGCAGTTGTCAAGACATGGTGGTGTAGGACCCAATCTGCAGGACTAATTAAAACAAAACAATATATAAATATAAAAAATCAGCATTTTTTTCTGAGCTTTAAATTGAAGCATTACTTGCTTTGACTTTTTGGTATTTGAACTTTTTATCCTTTTGTTCCTGGCTCGCAACTATGTGACACCAAAAGAAAAGTAAAAGGCAAAGTGACTTGCATTCATATTAGATCACTATTGAATACATTTTATTTTGAAATTTGAGAAGCAATTTGCAGCCATCTCACAAGAAACTGTATGAAACTTTGTCTAATTTTTATTTACACCTAGTTAGCTTTGATGCCAGCCTCACACAAAATTTTCTGATTTGAGTAACATCCTGCAACTCACATGAGGGAATTGGGCATGAAAAATTGTGGAAATGTAGGAAACTATGTTGTGAATGTTGGTTGAAACTTTTAGTCAACAGTTGGAGCTCTCAGACCTACAGCTTGATAATACCTTCCTTTTTATAGGATGTTCTGGTCACTCAAAATATTCAAGGACAATTTATAGTTTCTTAAACTGTCATTTCAGTCATCCTTTGCTATATTGTAAAATGTTCCCAGTGTTTTTTGTCAAATTGATTTTTTTAAACAAAAAAAGAAAAAATATTGTCATTTTCATGGACATAGTCTCTGCAGAGCAACTGAAATTTGGCTCTGATTTGTGGAAATGTCTGTTGGCATGTGTGGGAATAAGCTTGCATACATTTCCCATCATCCCTTTGTTTACACTCTTTCCTCCTAGCTTAAAGCCCTTCACACATTAAATCTTAGCGGTGCAACAAAAATGGCGAGCAATATTGGAGCTATCCAGCCGTACAGTTTTGAGTCAGATACCAGCTCACATGGGGAAAAAAAAATGTACATGGAAGTTTTTGTCTGCGATTGGATGCATCAGAATGGAGCGGAGCAGGGAGCTTGTGACCTATCCATTGTAATTCATCTGCAACATCTAGAATCTTTTTTAAGCAGCATTTTTTGTCTGCCCCTAAAGCACAACGGTTTGAATAAAGAAATACTCAGAAACACTGTATTAATCTTATTATACTGACTGTCCTCCATCATATCAGGAAACAGTTTTCTTTGGTGTTGGTCCTTAACGTTAGTACAAAAGACACTTTTGTACAGTTGCTTTGTAAAAAGACAAATGTCTTTTTAAGTAATCAGGCATTAAAACAATAATTAAATGTATAAAACGGATTTAATATTTCTGGAAATTTGACTTTGCTTTAAATCTCCTCTTTAAATATGTTTTTGTTGTGATTCTGTTTCAACTGAACATTTATTCAAACCAATTTGACAACACATCGTTAGTTGTAGCTAGCTGTTTTTATGTTTTAACATCATGAAGGTAGTCCAATAAATACGTGACAACATTTGTGAATAGGGATTAACATGAAAAAGGCAGAGACAAAATCATCTGATTTGGTACAAATATGTGGGATGTTTGATGAATGGCATGATTCTCCGGTTTGAACGTTCATGAGCCCTGGCAATGCGTCTCATTCACATTTAATGCTGGCCGCACCGTCACTCCTCCCAGACCAAATCCAATTACTGGGGACAAAGAGCCCAGCCCAGGATCAAGACTCCATCAGCTTCTCTGTGCTGCTGCTGCTGCTGCAGACTCTGAGAACCCCGCTGGACTCGTAATCATGTCAAGGGTCTATGAGGGCCACAAACCCAGCTGTACACACAAAACAAACACACGCACACACGGAGATGGATCAAAAACAAAAACATTAAAGTTAGGAAGCAAGTGTTCTTATAGAACCAAACAAAAGCAGACGGCAGATGCGATCAGTCAATCCATTATGAGCCAGAGCTGAAACAATGAGATGCAAACATATACAGACGAAGGGAAAAAAACACTCATCACAACTGGATACAATATTCAATATTTGTCTGATTCCAATTTTCATTACTCTGAGAATCCTTTTGCTTCACAAGAGAAGAATGCCTTCAACAACTAGGAAGTTCAACAGCTCCACCTTCTGGCAACAAATAAACACAGACCGCCACTAGTAAAGGTGTAAATCAAGGCTGTGCAAACTCTACAATAAGGATCAGATTTGGTGAGGTGAAAATGTGCAAGTGAATTGTGTATTTCATATTTGAAGACCTGCAATAAAATAATGAAAAAACATGTTTCCCTACCATAAAGATCAGGAAATTTGGGATTTTCCTGTTGACAGTAAAACCATAAAGGTCAAACAGTAGTGTAAAATTCCATATTCTTTTCATTTTTCAGTAGAACTATGCTTAAAATGTTTAGTCCATTTTTAAGTGTTTTTCAAGATAAAATGTATTGTTTTGCAAAGTAAATAATGAAAAAAAAAAAAGATCAAAATCTGCATTCACCCATAACGTATTCGCGACGCCAATTTGTGTGTCCCGCGCCTCCATCACAGTGAGGCAAAAAATGTGTTCCCTAAGTTTGTTGCCCAGTTCGCGTATAGGAGGAGCTACCAGCTAATGTTTTCAGCCTGACTACGACATGTAGTTAGCAGCTAATGTTTTCAGCCTTATTGCTACATGGAGCTAGCAGCTAATGCTTTTAGCCTGATTGCTACATGAAGCTAGCAGCTAATGTTTTTAGCCTTATTGCTACATGAAGCTAGCAGCTAATGCTTTTAGCCTGATTGCTACATGAAGCTAGCAGCTAATGCTTTTAGCCTGATTGCTACATGAAGCTAGCAGCTAATGCTTTTAGCCTGATTGCTACATGAAGCTAGCAGCTAATGCTTTTAGCCTGATTGCTACATGGAGCTAACAGCTAATGTTTTTAGCCTGATTGCTACATGGGGCGGCGTGTTTTTATCTCATTTACCATCTATGGGAGACACAGATGATGTTTAGAGATCAGGTTTGTTTATGTCAAAGAGCTCTACAAAAACACTGGTGATCAGTGTCTGTCTGTCTGCGAGCTGACTTAGTAAGCGTGTCCACTACAGCTCCATTGGTCCTGCGACTAACTCTCTAGAGTGTACCCGCTTTTGCCCAACATCAACCAGAATGGGATCTGGAAACCACGCTGACAAAAAAGGGATACAGCGGGTTAAGAAAAAGAATGGAAGTTCAGGAGAACTGTGGATTGATCGATAATATTGAATGTTTTTTCCCTGCTGTCACGGAAAAAATCACGTGCCCAAAGTTGAGTCCCTGATTGGTTTAGGAGACGCAGCCACCTCCCCAGAGTTCAGATTTTTTTTTCTTTTTTAACTCTGGCCAGCAGTCAAATAGAAAACTCCTGCAACCTCTGAGGTTGGCCTAACCCTTCCTAATCTGTATGTGGAAAGTTTAAAATATTACAAAATTCTGTCTTTGATATTAAAATTGCAGATCCAAATGATACCTGCTCTGCTCACAGGTTTTACTGAGGACTCAGAATGTGAGTGGCGAGTCCACATCTTTGGAGTGTGGCTGCAGCCACACTGGCATGGTAAAATGGAAAACAGTCCAAAAGAAGTCAATTTTACTTGCGCTTATGTTTGAGTGAGACATTTGAAATTACTTACATAAAAGATCAGAAACTCGGGGACCTTACATAGTCCTAAGAAAATAACTGCATCGTAGGAATTTTTCATCATAGACCAGTAAAAGTATAATTTTACATAAGTTATGCTTTAGTCACGACACTTTCACAACACCCCTACTTCCTGTCACAATCTATTAATGTCACATGGCATTACCTTCACACCACATCAATGCTAAAGCTAAAGCTGTTCAGTGTATGAATCAGACAGATACACGATTGACATTTTCAGACTTTACATTCTTATAATGGATCCCGTTTATGAAAATTTTGAAGCCAAAAATCCTGTCTGCCAACTTTCTGTATCAAATCCACCAGGTAAGAGTGAACTCACATATAAAACAAAATTAATTCATTTTATTGTTTTGCATTGGGGTTATAATTGTTTTTCCCCATAGCTTCTATCAAGTCCAACAGGAGATGCTATCTCGGTGTTATTACTTTCATGATAATGCTGAGTGTTCTCCTTCTGGCTGGACTCATCATTCTCGGCCTCCTCTGTGAGTATTTAACTCACAACCAACCAGATGAGACAAGAAGTTTTTATTTTTCTTTTACTTTAAGTCGAAATGTAAGTTGTAATGTAGAAAACCTGAACAATCGTCCTGCAGTGTTGTAGATAAAAAGTCGGACTATATGATGTAATGGTTTATTAATTTCCACATGGAAAATTACATTTTTTTTGGTATTTGTTGCATAGTGTTTGTTTAAATCCTATTTGGCTAATAAAACACAACAAGGAGCTGTGAAAGCAGCAGTATTTTTAAAGCTTGGAAATACTTTACAAACAGTTTAAAGGAACATTTAAAAAAAACGTTTAAACAGGAAGAGATGGGATGCATAACAGTAATTTTGATGAACCAGTCAAAATAGACAGTTGTGCGCCAAGGTCAGAGAAGCGGAAGTCATGAATTCTACTCAAAGGAACCCAGACCCATTTATCCTTAAAATGAAGAAGATGTGGAATTTACCACACACCAAGTGAACCAGAAGTTCTGACTTTTTTTCCTGCTACATCTTACCTAAAGTAAGACCTTATTAAGGTCTTAAATAGGTCAGCGTTTTTTGTGCCGTCTATACAAGACTATCTTCAGTCTAACAGGAAAGAAAACAATCATTTTCTGGGATGTTTTATTGTCTTAAAGCTGTTCTAAGGCATTTTTATTTAATTATTTAAATGATGAGTAGTCCACACAGCAGAGTTAGGCTTGACATAACACTGAGTTCTGTGCTTTTTGTCTTTACATGCTGCTATTAGGTAAGATTATTAGGCTGCACAGCATAAATCTCACTTTTTTTTGCTATCTGGCAATTTTAAAACCTCCCTAAAAAGCCTTAAGATGACCCAACAGGCTACAGCTAAAGGTCAATAAAGATCTGCAGTATAACTTGAACTTTATTTTAGCTTTCATTGAAGAAGAACCTTATGCAATCTTTGACAGCAGCTAACATACATCTCTTTTTCTAGATTTAACCCTTTCACATCATGTGTAACATTTAAGGACTCCACTTAATTTAGAATTAACTTGAATGGAAAAATAGAATACATTTTTTTATACAATTGGAAGTAAATTCAGGCAGGAAAGGGATTAATAACAAATCAAATTTTGTTAGTTCAAAGTATCTGTGTTTTGAGAATATTTTTTTTTGTCTGACATCATTTTAGATGCTGACTCGGTCAGAAATTTGTCAGAAATCTCCGACAACAAAGACAATTTCACTGAGCATCTGAATGCTGTTATTGAGAGGCTGAACTCAAGCCTCACTGAAAAGACAAAGGAGCTGATGGACTTTAAACACGGTAAGTATGAAAATCCGGTTTTAAAAATCAGAGGTGCAATAATTCATTTTAACAACAATTCGATTTATATAACAATTTGTGAATGCAGATACAATATTGGTTTATTTTGAACGATCTGATTCACTGACCTAAAATCAATCCAGGACATCTTTAGCCAAAAATTCAGTCAGTGTGACTCAGAGATAAATACCTGGTACTGAACAGTGCAGGTGAAGTTTTCCAGATTCCTTTTTTATCTTGCAAGATAATCAAGTGTAATTTTAATATGTGTACAAACAAACAAGTAAACAAATATTAATGTCAAATCTTTTCACATGTTAGTTTCATAAAGTTCAGCCCACTGTTGTTTTCCACATAAAAATAATACAAAGGGAACATTATTAGAACATTCTACAACACTGTATGGACACATGTTTTTGCAAAATTCAAAGTATTTCCGCACATTGGACTGTAATGATGAATTGATCTTTTTTTTTTGCAGCCATCACATGTGTATTGTCCGTTCTGATGGCACTGGGTCATTTTACATCAAAGAATATAAAAAAACCCAATTCATTGCTACACCATTAAAACATAGTTTTAATAGAGAATAATTTTATTTTTACTTTATATTACTTTATAATTATGTTATAAACATGTTATAAACTATGCCAGAGTCAAATCTAGACTTTGTTTCACAACATTAAAATTGTACATTTGTGAAGAGACAGCTGCAACACATGGCTTTTAAATGGATCCCCCAACAGAACAATAAATAAATGAATAAATGTGCAAAAAAAAGAAGCTATGATGACTTATTTCTTCCTTTAACCATCGATGAATGATTTTCTGGGATGAATACACTTTGTTTTTAATTTAGCTAAAACAAACATCATACTTTGGCTAAAAATCTCAAATTGTCATCTAAAATTTAAAGATGCAGAAATAGATGCAACAAGATATTACTGTAAATAACTATGTAATGTAAAATTTGGGTGACTCAAGAACCCTTTAATTTAGTTAAAAGAAACAATAAGTGTTTGTTGTTACTGAATTTGTATTAAGGAGGTTCTCCGCAGCAAACGCGAACCTACAGAGTGGAGATGGTTGATCAGCCCAAATAGTTCCGTGTCTTAGGTGCTGCCATCCCGCTGACTCATCGCATGCTTTGTGGCAGAAGCTGAGCCTCCCTACAGCAGAGCAGGCTGCGCGAGTTCCTTCCACACCCAGTAGTGAAGCGAGATGTTAGCACCTCTACACCGAGTTTCTCCCTAAAAACGCACAGTGCAGTCGGGGAGGATTGGCGATCCGCTTCAGATCCAGACAAGCACCAATCCTCCATGAGGAAGTAGGCAGCACCGTGGAGTTCCAGAGAAGGAAATGTGTGTGAGGTGCCAGAAAAAAACCTTAAAAACTTTAATAAATTCCAAGATCCCGTCACTGAAGCCTTGTATTAGCATTAATTCATGAAATAAATCAATAAATGTGTCATTAAAAAATTAGTTTTAATGAAGTATTGAAACTTATAGTGACACTTTCAATTTTTTAATGCCAATTTTAAATAATTAATGACAGTTTTAAATCATAAAAAGAAATCCTAATGAGACAGTGGGGATGTTGGACACTCCCCAACAAAAAAGAAATGACTTTTTGAAATCACGAGACCACAGAAAATTAAAAAACATAAAAGCATAATCTTTCACAATTTTTAATGACTCAAACTAAAAGTCCCTGAAACATTCAAGCCATTAATAATCGTAAAGCTTTATTGTGATACAATTGATGGCGTCATTAACAAAAATCATAGACTGGAGTTTATATTCCTTGAAAATTTGATTATAAAGTATATCTTTTTAGTTAAACCTCGCAGTACTTTAATGAACAAAAACACCATCTTAGAAATGTAGAATATTATTTCACACCAATGAAAATATTTTCTTCAAAGCACTGTCAGAATTTTAAAAAGTCTAGCTGTGAATAGGACAAACCACTTTGATGGTGTTGCCTTTGCACAAAATATTGCACCTTACTGCAGAAATGTGGCATAAAAGCATCACCTATTAAGCTTTATGAGTTAAATATGTATTAAAAACACTTCCTGACACCAAGCAGAAGGAACAGAAAACAAACTTTCTATAAATTTCTGCAGAACTTTTGTATGAATTCAGATTTTGTTGATAAAAAAACAAAATCTGCTTGTTTCAAGTAACGTGTTAATTGTGTCATGCTTACATTTACATGTATTCCAGGGAAAACAGAATGTCCTGCGGAATGGATCGACTTTGGTTCCTCTTGTTACTTTTTGTCTGGGGAGTTTATGTCCTGGCATAAAGCAAGGGACTTCTGCAGAGCCAGAGAGGCAGATCTGGCAGTGATAAAAACCCCCAGCGTGAAGGTGCGTTGTTATTTTAGTGCATGTCTGTTTAGGATTACATTTTTACTATTCATTTATTTCCAACATGCAAATGACAAATGGGAAAATACAAGAAATTATCTTAACCGAGTTTATACAACAACAGCAACAACAAATAGTTCTAAAAATGTCTAACAAAACAGTTTAGACAAATTGGAATGGGAGTAGGAACTACTACTATCAATAAATAAACAACACAATTGTGTTCTTGTTTGGTTTTCACTGCTACCCTGCTACATCACACCATCCTTAGACCAATCACACTCATCCACTGTACTGTGACCGATTTACCATAAAAAAAAGAATAATTTCTTTTCAACCTTTTTTTCCCCAGATGTTTATTTCTACATTTGAACAGAAACCTGTTTGGATTGGATTGTCTGACGAAGCCTTAGAGGGAACCTGGAAATGGGTAGATGGAAGTCCTCTGACTCTGCAGTGAGTGTTCACTTCAGATAAGTGCGGGAAAGGCAAAAAGGGGGCTGGGAGTTGGGTTGGTTTGGTTCCTTCCATTTTATTTTCTTGTTTTTACACAGTGGTGTGAAATGCACAAAAATTAACACTGACTCACACAGTGCATATATACAAACAATGACTAACACATGATGCTCTTTCACCATAACGTCCAGATTCCGTCTCTTTACAGCCACTTTACATCATTTTTCATGAGTGCAAAACTTTTCCTTCTATAAACTGTAGTTCTTGAACAATAAATATACATCATCCCAGCATTGAACAACATCTTTCAATGCTTCAGGTGAACTCTTACTCTTTACATCAAGATAGATTCTAATATATTACTTTATGAGTCAACGCATGTATGAAATAGTTTTAAAATTCGTCTTTAGTTCAGTCTGGAGGGTGAGAGGGACATTTTTTTTTGTTTTTTTATAAATATAATGGTTTATAGGTCAAAGCAATTCGATTAACAACATACCTCAGGCAAATGGATCTGGTTGGCTTTGCTTGGAAACTACAAGTACTTACCTGAATCTTCGGTCTGAATACAATGATTTTCTTTTCTGACAGGTTCTGGGGAGATGGTCAGCCTGATAATGGTGCTGGAAAATACGGAGAGGAAGACTGTGTACAATTTGTGTTTAACTATTCTGGAATTTGGAATGATATTTCATGTACTGCTTTATTGCAGGGGCTCTGTGAGAAAAAAAAGGTTAACTCATTGGTTTAAAATGTGTTTTCATTGAAGTTTAAAAAGGATTTTTAAAAATATAACCTCCTAGAGGTTGCAAAAACTTACAAATACAAAACAGCTTCCTATTCTAAAGCAAAGAAAAGACCTGCAGCTAAACTTGAAAGTGAGATAAATAATATTACAAAAATGTGAATATTTAATGTTTGTGACCTAATCTTTTTTTATCTATTTTGTGTCTGAAGTATGAAGGTGTGATTTACTCAATGGGAATAAATAAATAAACAAGTGCTTTTTGTTTACATTTAATTCTTTTGTTTTCTTGCTAATTTTTTGTAAGAACTACATGCAACTTCAGAGATTCATGAAAACTATGAGATGACCTGGAATTAAAAGTTGAAAAAAAGCCACAATGTGTTCATGTCATAGACATAATCTCTGTCTGTTTTGTTTATCAGCTCATCACAATATCATCAGTCAGTTTAGTTCTTCCTACTTACTTTATCTACTGTTAATTGTGATTAATAATATGACACACCTAAAACAAACGTATTATATACTTGTTCAGTTGACACAGATAGTAGATCATGAGCAGAAAAACAATGGCAAAGCAAGTTTATTTGTACAGCACATTTCATGTACAAAGACAATTCAAAGTGCTTTAAATAACACATGAAAGAAAGAAAACAATCAGAAGATAAGATTTAAAAAATTAGATTTAAAGAAAGTTTTCAAAAAGTGAATTTCTAACAAGCATAGATAAACATTGTGGATGTAAACTTTTGAATCCAAATGAATCAAATGCAGCTGAGAACAGGTGGGTCTTTAACCTGGATTTAAATACACTGAGTGTTTCAGCTGATCTAAGGCTTTCTGGAAGTCTGTTCCAGATCTGTGGAGCATAGAAGCTGAATGCAGATTCTCCATGAATAGTTTTGACTCTAGGAACTGACAAAAGACTGGATCCAGATGAGCGGAGAGGTCTGGCTGGTATTTACCGGGTCAGGAGGTCAGTCATGTACTTTTTGTGATAAACCATTCAAAGCTTTCTAAACCAGTAGCATAACCTACCAGTGGCAGCCAGTGTAAAGATCTCAGAACTGGACTGATAAGGTCTACTTTTTTGTAAAGGTCACAGATCACACTTTTAAAGTTTCCGCAGTCCACGAGCCTCATCTTTGCCACCGACATCACCTTATTGAGGTGAAGCCACATGGTTCTTGTGAGAACACGAGCAGCTGAGTTCTGAATAAGCTGCAGTTTCCTAATAGATTTTTTTTAGTAGTCTGTGGAAACACTGTTACAGTAGTCAAGTCAACTGAAGATGAACGCATGAACTAGTTTTTCCAGGTCCGGCTTTCTTTAATCCTTGAAATATTTTTGAGATGATAGTCGGCTGATTTTGAGACAGCCTTAATGTGTTTATCAAAATGTAGGTTTGTCTATCACTACACCCAAGTTTCTGGCCTGGTGGAACAAAGTTGTAATGTGTTTCAGTCAAAGAGCATGACTTAGGATGTTGCATTAAGTGAATGGAATAGAATAAAATAAAATAAAATAAAAATAGAATAAAACTTTATTGATCTCACAAAAGGGGAAATTGCCTTGTTACCATAGCTCTGCTAAAAACAGCAGACAGATAATAAATAATACAATAAATAAAAATTGAAAAGTACAATAGTTATTGTCCAGTGTCTCTGAGGCGTTGCAGAGTCTTAACAGCTAACAGGAAGAAAGATCTGTGAAAGTGGTCCTTCCTGCAGCGAGGTGTTAAAGTCTTTGACTGAAGGAGGTTCTCAGTGTACCCGTGATCGCATGCAGAGGATGAGGATGGTGAAGAGGATTGTAAAATGGTGCATTCAAGTTACCATAGCATCTTTATCTCACCCACCAAAGTCACTGACTCAAGGGCACATCCCAGAACATAACCTATTAGGACAAGATGTTATGTTAAGGTTGAAATTAGGAATTTACCCCACTAAAATTGAGGCGTGAAGTTGTCCAGATACTGATATCTGAGTACTAGAAGACAGAGGTGAACCACATTATTATTGGACCTTAGATCTGCCCACTACTGACCTTTGACAGACTGCTAAAGTCCCAATAGAAAAAGCAAAAACTATAATGTCACCACATGCAGATTTCATGTGAAGTGAAAATAGTATAAGCCAGATTTGTGCGTACGTAATTCTTTATTTGATTCTTGAATTCTGCACGCACAAATCGGGTTGATGTTATATTCTCACCATCATTTCATGTTTCCAGTCAATCTGCATGTCACATTAAGACACAAAAGGTCTCCTGGTCCTAGTAGAAGAAACAACAAAGCAGTGTGTAAACTAAGGCCTCAAAAAATGCACAATAAATCATTGTTATTGCAAAGATGAAACCAGTTTCTGTATTGTGACAGTCATACAGGAACAAGATATTAATATCAGCACAGGTGTTAAAAACACACTGATACTATTTTCACTTCACATGAAATCTGCACGTGGTGACATTATAGTTTTTGCTTTTTCTATTGGGACTTTAGCAGTCTGTCAAAGGTCAGTAGTGGGCAGATCTAAGGTCCAATAATAATGTGGTTCACCTCTGTCTTCTGGTACTCAGATATCAGTATCTGGACAACTTCACGCCTCAATTTTAGTGGGGAAAATTCCTAATTTCAACCTTGCCATAACATCTCGTCCTAATATGTTATGTTCTGTGCCCTAAAGTCAGTGACTTTGGTGGGTGAGATGACTTTAACACCTCAACACCTTTAACAGTCAAAGACTTTAACACCTCGCTGCAGGAAGGACCACTTTCACAGATCTTTCTTCCTGTTAGCTGTTAAGACTCTGCAACGCCTCAGAGACACTGGACAATAACTATTGTACTTTTCAATTTTTATTTATTGTATTATTTATTATCTGTCTGCTGTTTTTAGCAGAGCTATGGTAACAAGGCAATTTCCCCTTTTGTGAGATCAATAAAGTTTTATTCTATTTTTATTTTATTTTATTTTATTCTATTCCATTCACTTAATGCAACATCCTAAGTCATGCTCTTTGACTGAAACACATTACAACTTTGTTCCACCAGGCCAGAAACTTGGGTGTAGTGATAGACAAACCTACATTTTGATAAACACATTAAGGCTGTCTCAAAATCAGCCGACTATCATCTCAAAAATATTTCAAGGATTAAAGAAAGCCGGACCTGGAAAAACTAGTTCATGCGTTCATCTTCAGTTGACTTGACTACTGTAACAGTGTTTCCACAGACTACTAAAAAAATCTATTAGGAAACTGCAGCTTATTCAGAACTCAGCTGCTCGTGTTCTCACAGGAACCATGTGGCTTCACCTCAATAAGGTGATGTCGGTGGCAAAGATGAGGCTCGTGGACTGCGGAAACTTTAAAAGTGTGATCTGTGACCTTTACAAAAAAGTAGACCTTATCAGTCCAGTTCTGAGATCTTTACACTGGCTGCCACTGGTAGGTTATGCTACTGGTTTAGAAAGCTTTGAATGGTTTATCACAAAAAGTACATGACTGACCTCCTGACCCGGTAAATACCAGCCAGACCTCTCCGCTCATCTGGATCCAGTCTTTTGTCAGTTCCTAGAGTCAAAACTATTCATGGAGAATCTGCATTCAGCTTCTATGCTCCACAGATCTGGAACAGACTTCCAGAAAGCCTTAGATCAGCTGAAACACTCAGTGTATTTAAATCCAGGTTAAAGACCCACCTGTTCTCAGCTGCATTTGATTCATTTGGATTCAAAAGTTTACATCCACAATCTTTATCTATGCTTGTTAGAAATTCACTTTTTTAAAACTTTCTTTAAATCTAATTTTTTAAATCTTATCTTCTGATTGTTTTCTTTCTTTCATGTGTTATTTAAAGCACTTTGAATTGTCTTTGTACATGAAATGTGCTGTACAAATAAACTTGCTTTGCCATTGTTTTTCTGCTCATGATCTACTATCTGTGTCAACTGAACAAGTATATAATACGTTTGTTTTAGGTGTGTCATATTATTAATCACAATTAACAGTAGATAAAGTAAGTAGGAAGAACTAAACTGACTGATGATATTGTGATGAGCTGATAAACAAAACAGACAGAGATCATGTCTATGACATGAACACATTGTGGCTTTTTTTCAACTTTTAATTCCAGGTCATCTCATAGTTTTCATGAATCTCTGAAGTTGCATGTAGTTCTTACAAAAAATTAGCAAGAAAACAAAAGAATTAAATGTAAACAAAAAGCACTTGTTTATTTATTTATTTCCATTGAGTAAATCACACCTTCATACTTCAGACACAAAATAGATTAAAAAAAAAAGATTAGGTCACAAACATTAAATATTCAAATTTTTTTAATATTATTTATCTCACTTTCAAGTTTAGCTGCAGGTCTTTTCTTTGCTTTAGAATAGGAAGCTGTTTTGTATTTGTAAGTTTTTGCAACCTCTAGGAGGTTATATTTTTAAAAATCCTTTTTAAACTTCAATGAAAACACATTTTAAACCAATGAGTTAACCTTTTTTTTCCTCACAGAGCCCCTGCAATGAAGCAGTACATGAAATATCATTCCAAATTCCAGAATAGTTAAACACAAATTGTACACAGTCTTCCTCTCCGTATTTTCCAGCACCATTATCAGGCTGACCATCTCCCCAGAACCTGTCAGAAAAGAAAATCATTGTATTCAGACCGAAGATTCAGGTAAGTACTTGTAGTTTTCAAGCAAAGCCAACTAGATCCATTTGCCTGAGGTATGTTGTTAATCGAATTGCTTTGACCTATAAACCATTATATTTATAAAAAAAAAATGTCCCTCTCACCCTCCAGACTGAACTAAAGACGAATTTTAAAACTATTTCATACATGCGTTGACTCATAAAGTAATATATTAGAATCTATCTTGATGTAAAGAGTAAGAGTTCACCTGAAGCATTGAAAGATGTTGTTCAATGCTGGGATGATGTATATTTATTGTTCAAGAACTACAGTTTATAGAAGGAAAAGTTTTGCACTCATGAAAAATGATGTAAAGTGGCTGTAAAGAGACGGAATCTGGACGTTATGGTGAAAGAGCATCATGTGTTAGTCATTGTTTGTATATATGCACTGTGTGAGTCAGTGTTAATTTTTGTGCATTTCACACCACTGTGTAAAAACAAGAAAATAAAATGGAAGGAACCAAACCAACCCAACTCCCAGCCCCCTTTTTGCCTTTCCCGCACTTATGTGAAGTGAACACTCACTGCAGAGTCAGAGGACTTCCATCTACCCATTTCCAGGTTCCCTCTAAGGCTTCGTCAGACAATCCAATCCAAACAGGTTTCTGTTGAAATGTAGAAATAAACATCTGGGGAAAAAAAGGTTGAAAAGAAATTATTCTTTTTTTTATGGTAAATCGGTCACAGTACAGTGGATGAGTGTGATTGGTCTAAGGATGGTGTGATGTAGCAGGGTAGCAGTGAAAACCAAACAAGAACACAATTGTGTTGTTTATTTATTGATAGTAGTAGTTCCTACTCCCATTCCAATTTGTCTAAACTGTTTTGTTAGACATTTTTAGAACTATTTGTTGTTGCTGTTGTTGTATAAACTCGGTTAAGATAATTTCTTGTATTTTCCCATTTGTCATTTGCATGTTGGAAATAAATGAATAGTAAAAATGTAATCCTAAACAGACATGCACTAAAATAACAACGCACCTTCACGCTGGGGGTTTTTATCACTGCCAGATCTGCCTCTCTGGCTCTGCAGAAGTCCCTTGCTTTATGCCAGGACATAAACTCCCCAGACAAAAAGTAACAAGAGGAACCAAAGTCGATCCATTCCGCAGGACATTCTGTTTTCCCTGGAATACATGTAAATGTAAGCATGACACAATTAACACGTTACTTGAAACAAGCAGATTTTGTTTTTTTATCAACAAAATCTGAATTCATACAAAAGTTCTGCAGAAATTTATAGAAAGTTTGTTTTCTGTTCCTTCTGCTTGGTGTCAGGAAGTGTTTTTAATACATATTTAACTCATAAAGCTTAATAGGTGATGCTTTTATGCCACATTTCTGCAGTAAGGTGCAATATTTTGTGCAAAGGCAACACCATCAAAGTGGTTTGTCCTATTCACAGCTAGACTTTTTAAAATTCTGACAGTGCTTTGAAGAAAATATTTTCATTGGTGTGAAATAATATTCTACATTTCTAAGATGGTGTTTTTGTTCATTAAAGTTCTGCGAGGTTTAACTAAAAAGATATACTTTATAATGTACGAAAATACTTTGAATTTTGCAAAAACATGTGTCCATACAGTGTTGTAGAATGTTCTAATAATGTTCCCGTTGTATTATTTTTATGTGGAAAACAACAGTGGGCTGAACTTTATGAAACTAACATGTGAAAAGATTTGACATTAATATTTGTTTACTTGTTTGTTTGTACACATATTTAAATTACACTTGATCATCTTGCAAGATAAAAAAGGAATCTGGAAAACTTCACCTGCACTGTTCAGTACCAGGTATTTATCTCTGAGTCACACTGACTGAATTTTTGGCTAAAGATGTCCTGGATTGATTTTAGGTCAGTGAATCAGATCGTTCAAAATAAACCAATATTGTATCTGCATTCACAAATTGTTATATAAATCGAATTGTTGTTAAAATGAATTATTGCACCTCTGATTTTTAAAACCGGATTTTCATACTTACCGTGTTTAAAGTCCATCAGCTCCTTTGTCTTTTCAGTGAGGCTTGAGTTCAGCCTCTCAATAACAGCATTCAGATGCTCAGTGAAATTGTCTTTGTTGTCGGAGATTTCTGACAAATTTCTGACCGAGTCAGCATCTAAAATGATGTCAGACAAAAAAAAAATATTCTCAAAACACAGATACTTTGAACTAACAAAATTTGATTTGTTATTAATCCCTTTCCTGCCTGAATTTACTTCCAATTGTATAAAAAAAATGTATTCTATTTTTCCATTCAAGTTAATTCTAAATTAAGTGGAGTCCTTAAATGTTACACATGATGTGAAAGGGTTAAATCTAGAAAAAGAGATGTATGTTAGCTGCTGTCAAAGATTGCATAAGGTTCTTCTTCAATGAAAGCTAAAATAAAGTTCAAGTTATACTGCAGATCTTTATTGACCTTTAGCCGTAGCCTGTTGGGTCATCTTAAGGCTTTTTAGGGAGGTTTTAAAATTGCCAGATAGCAAAAAAAAGTGAGATTTATGCTGTGCAGCCTAATAATCTTACCTAATAGCAGCATGTAAAGACAAAAAGCACAGAACTCAGTGTTATGTCAAGCCTAACTCTGCTGTGTGGACTACTCATCATTTAAATAATTAAATAAAAATGCCTTAGAACAGCTTTAAGACAATAAAACATCCCAGAAAATGATTGTTTTCTTTCCTGTTAGACTGAAGATAGTCTTGTATAAACGGCACAAAAAACGCTGACCTATTTAAGACCTTAATAAGGTCTTACTTTAGGTAAGATGTAGCAGGAAAAAAAGTCAGAACTTCTGGTTCACTTGGTGTGTGGTAAATTCCACATCTTCTTCATTTTAAGGATAAATGGGTCTGGGTTCCTTTGAGTAGAATTCATGACTTCCGCTTCTCTGACCTTGGCGCACAACTGTCTATTTTGACTGTTTCATCAAAATTACTGTTATGCATCCCATCTCTTCCTGTTTAAACGTTTTTTTTAAATGTTCCTTTAAACTGTTTGTAAAGTATTTCCAAGCTTTAAAAATACTGCTGCTTTCACAGCTCCTTGTTGTGTTTTATTAGCCAAATAGGATTTAAACAAACACTATGCAACAAATACCAAAAAAAATGTCATTTTCCATGTGGAAATTAATAAACCATTACATCATATAGTCCGACTTTTTATCTACAACACTGCAGGACGATTGTTCAGGTTTTCTACATTACAACTTACATTTCGACTTAAAGTAAAAGAAAAATAAAAACTTCTTGTCTCATCTGGTTGGTTGTGAGTTAAATACTCACAGAGGAGGCCGAGAATGATGAGTCCAGCCAGAAGGAGAACACTCAGCATTATCAAGAAAGTAATAACACCGAGATAGCATCTCCTGTTGGACTTGATAGAAGCTATGGGGAAAAACAATTATAACCCCAATGCAAAACAATAAAATGAATTAATTTTGTTTTATATGTGAGTTCACTCTTACCTGGTGGATTTGATACAGAAAGTTGGCAGACAGGATTTTTGGCTTCAAAATTTTCATAAACGGGATCCATTATAAGAATGTAAAGTCTGAAAACGTCAATCGTGTATCTGTCTGATTCATACACTGAACAGCTTTAGCTGCTTCAGGTCCTTCATTGATGTGGTGTAGCAATCAGGCTAAAAACATTAGCTGCTAGCTTCATGTAGCAATCAGGCTAAAAACATTAGCTGCTAGCTTCATGTAGCAATCAGGCTGAAAACATTAGCTGCTAGCTTCATGTAGCAATCAGGCTGAAAACATTAGCTGCTAGCTTCATGTAGCAATCAGGCTAAAAACATTAGCTGCTAGCTTCATGTAGCAATCAGGCTAGAAACATTAGCCGGTAGCTCCTCCCACACGCGACCTTGGCAGCGAACTTAGGGAACACATTTTTTGCCATTTTTTTGTCTGTGTAAAGGTCACAGATCACACATTTATAGTTTCCGCAGTCCATGATCTGTGCCACCGACATCACCTTATTGAGGTGAAGCCACTTGATTCCACTCAGATGTTTCTGAAAACAACACTGGGGTATGGGGAAAAAGGTAGCTGTGGCACTTTTTTCACTGGATGGGAACTGCTAAAAACACTCGCAGGATTGAAACAACTGATTATTGATAAGGGTTATTTTTGAATGCTACAATTAAAGCATTTTAAGGCTACTATGAAGAAATTTCAAGTTGGTGCAGTTTCTTACTGTGTCTTTCTTCTGTGTTTAGTTGAATTTACCTGACGATTACTCTTCTTCAGAAGAGGCCTCATGCTTGACATGTGTTTGTTTGTATGCATAAGTAGCATGTGCGTGTGAGCCGTTTTTGTACTGTGTACGTGTTGACATGTTTGTGTGAAAGGATTTTTTGAGCCAACAGGAATGTCATGTAATATTATGATATGACATGTAATATTTGAGTCTGTTTGTGGACAGGAACCACCATTTTGACTAACATCTACATTTGACAGTGTCTTGCCCAAAGACACTTCAGCACATGGTCTGGCAACATGGGAACCGAAGCTTCAATCTTCCGACTAGAGGTTGATCGCCCTACTTCTGCACCATGACCACCCCCATATAAATAAAGTTTAGCCTCAAATACAAAAGTGGTCTATACAAATATATGCCTTGTGTTTCCAAAGACTCAAAAGTTTCTATTTTAACAGTAAGTCTGTCCAACACAAGAGACCTTTGGCTCTTATTTGTTTGCACAGCTCCTGTAAAGCACAAGTTAGAAAAGAAGAAAAAGAAAGAAAAACTGAATTTGAAAGTTCTCCTTTAGTCACCACAATTAGATTGACAACACTCCTACATCCTGTCACATGATATTACCCTCCCACCACATTAATGAAGGACCTGAAACAGCAGCAGCTGTTCAGTGAACGCATCAGTCAGTTACACGTTACACACATTCTTAGACTTTAAATGTAAGATGGAAGCCATTTATGAAAATTTTGAAGCCAAAAATCCTGTCTGCCAACTTTCTGTATCAAATACACCAGGTAAGTGTGAACTCAAAGATAAAGCAAATTGAATTCACTTTTATGGTTTTCTATTGTTTTATTCAGTTTTATTTTTTTTCCCCCCATAGCTTCCATCAAGTCCAACAAGAGATGCTACCTCTGTGTTACTACTTTCATGGTTATGCTGAGTGTTCTTCTTCTGGCTGGACTCATCATTCTCGGCCTCTTCTGTGAGTATTTAACTCACAACAGACCAAATGTGAAAAAAGTTTATTTTTCCTTTAAAGTCAAACTATACTTTAATGCTGTGCTCTTTATTAAAGCATAGAATAAGAGGCTGGATGGTAAGGTTGGGGTGTGCACTTTTATTTTAAATGGTTAAGCCTTTTGCTGTGTGGACTTTGCATGTTCTTCTCTTACACGCTTGAGTTTTCTGCTTCTTCCCACGGTTCAAAAACACGTTTCAGAGATGGATTGATGACTCTAAATTGTCTCTTAGATGTGAGTAAGTGTGTGAACCTGTAATGGACTGCAAACTGGCCGGGCTGTGACTCGCCTCCTACTACCTGAACCAATCGTCTTGTGGTGTTGTAGATATTAGGTTGGACTAAAGGATGTGATGGTTTATTAGTTTCCTATGGATTTGTTAGTATTTCTTTTCTTTTTTTTAACTTGGTTTGCTGTCCTTGTTTAATTTCTTAATATAACACAACAGGGAACCGTACGAGCCACAATAGTCTTAAAGTTCTAAAATATATTAAAACAGTTGAAATTACAATTGTAAAGAAAAGTATAAACAGGAAGAGGTGGAATTCATAAGTGTAATTTTGATGAATTTGTCAATCTGGAAAGTTGTGCAACAAGGTCAAAGAAGCCAATTGAGGTTATTTCAGGCGGTCACGGATACTTCAAAATCTCAAGTTTTAATACAGTACTTTTCAAATTATTATGCAAATTGTTTTCAAGTGTAAAAAAGGTAAAACTCTTTGTTTTTTTATGAAACTCATGAATGAAATTGTGTCTGGGGGCTCATTGGATCACTAAAATCAATCACCTGTGATCCCTAGTTTGCCAGGTGAGTCCAATTAAAGAAAAAACGACTAAAGGAGGACGTTCCATATTATAAAGCAGACCAACATTTTTAGGCAATATGGAAAAGAAAAATTACATCTCTGCTGCTGAAAAGTGTGAAATAATTAAATGTCTTGGACACATTTTGACAACCTTAGATATTTCAGGAAAACAGCGTGATCATCGTACTATTACGAGATTTGTGGCTGAATTAGAACAGAGATGGGTTGGTGCAGATAAAGGCAAAATTAGGAAAGTTTCTGGTAAACAAACACATCAGATTAAGAGAGCAGCTGCTAAAATACCATTACAAAGCAGCAAGCCCATATTTGAAACTGCTGGTGTCTCTGGAGTCCCACCAACATCAAGGTGAAGGATCCTCCAGATGCTTGCAGTTCCACGTAAACCTTCTATTTGGCCCCCCCGAAACACCACTCACAAGCAGAAATGACAATAGTGGGCCCAGACATACATGAAGACTCATTTTCAAAGTCTTGTTCAATGATGAGTTCTGTGAAACCCTGGATGAGATGGATGGCGAAGTGGGTGGTTGGTCCCAACAAGCTACAGCCACAGATCCATTGAGGATCTGTATTATATTTGACCTTTTCTTGCTTTTATTACTTTTATAAGCAAGTTTTGCAGGCAACTATGCTTAAATCTCTTTTTCTAGATTTAATAACTGATCGTATGAGATACTACGTAGTCACAAGGGGGCCCAAGTCTGGGTCTCCCTGTGCTGAGCCTCAGCCCTGTTAAAATACAGAGTTGTGTCAAAAAGGGCATCTGATGTAGAACTC
Organism: Oryzias celebensis; assembly: GCA_014656515.1. Classification (NCBI taxonomy): domain Eukaryota; kingdom Metazoa; phylum Chordata; class Actinopteri; order Beloniformes; family Adrianichthyidae; genus Oryzias; species Oryzias celebensis. Next base: position 9,908,976 of record BNCR01000017.1, on the reverse strand, counting down.
TCTGCCAAACCTCCTGTGCGAACCAGTGAAAGCTGATTTGCTGTGGCGACCCCTGAAGGGATGTCCCTAAAAAGGTGAACAACAGTTTGATTCCATGAGCAAACAAAATTTGGTTCAGAAACTCATGTAGCAGTTAAGTCTTAGTAATTATTTAAAAAGAGAAATGAAACTTGTATTTCCTTAGAAAATGTTTTCTTGCAGTTTCTTACTGTTTATATCAGCTCGTTGGGTAATAATGTTCATCTTGTCTGTGCACCTTCTAACAGTCTGTTGGCTAACTGCACTTGTTCCACCGTCCATTCTGTGATTAAGTCACTGATATTTTTTTTGGCCTGACTTCATTTCAGATGTTGACTCAGTCAGAAATGTGCTAGAAATCTCTGACAGCAAAGACAATTTGACTGAGCACCTGAATGCTGTTATTGAGAGGCTGAATTCCAGCCTCGTTGAAACAACCAAGAACCTGATGGACATTAAAGAGGGTAAGTATGAAAATGTTTTGTTAAAAATGTACATTTGTGAATACACAGTAATGCCACGGGGCATTTAAAAGGATTTCATAACACAAAAAAGAACAAATGAACACAAAATAAAGTAGGGCTGCATGTAGAGCAGTAGTTAACGCTCTTGCCTCAAAGCAAGAAGGTCGTAGTTTGAATCCTGACCGAGTTCTTTTGTGTGGAGTTTGCATGTTCCTCTCCCTGTATGTGTGGGTTTGCTCCAGGTTCTCTTATAGGTTAACTGGTAACTCTAATTGTTCCTGGGTGTGAATGTGTGTTTGTGAGAGTGTAAGCCCCAGCAACGGACTGGTTACCTGTTCAACAGTAGCTAGGTTGGCTCCGGCAGCCTGTGATTCCAAATGGCATTCAGTGGGATCTGAAGATGGATGCATGGAAAATAAGCTATGATGACTACACTGATACTTCCTTGAATTGACAGGGAATACATTTCTGGGATAAATACACCTGATGTCTGTTTTTGGTCAAATGTATTGTATAATTTGATTGATTTGGGTAAAAAAAAAAACCTTAAACCCCAAAGATACAGAAATACAGTTGTGCTCATAAGTTTGTATAACTGAAATGGATTATAATTTCTTGGTCATTTTTTATTGAAAATGAATAATGAAACTAAAACATTTTTTCCACTCGTAGTTCCAGCAGAGGCTGGTTGGGTGAAGCCATGTCGTCAAAAGAATTCTGTTGACCCTTTTTAAATCAAAATGACAGCAGAAACTCCCCCAAATGACCCTGTTCAAAAGTTTACATTCCCTGATGACTTTGTTCTGAAAACACGCACACAAGCTGATACAAAAGGGTTTGAATGGTAGCTAAACGTTACCATACTCCCCCCTTGGACTCATTTGCCTGTAATCAATGTGTGTGCACTAAAGGTCTTGGAGTTTCTGGGCTCCCGACAGACATCCTTCATCCAGTGCTTTACTGACATTTCTGAATCCTGAGTCATGGGGAAAGTTCAAAAGCTGTCGAAAGATATTCAGGAAAAGGTAACTGAACTGTACAAAAAAAGGAAGAGATAAACGAAGAGATCCAAGGAACTGAGAATGCCGGTCAGCAGTGTTCAAACTTTGATCAAGAAGTGGAAAGTGAGGAGTTCTATTGAAACCAAACCAGTCTCAAAAATTTCTGCCACAACTGGCAAAAATTTGTCGCTAGAAGAAAGGTTTTTTTTGTGCAAATGAAAATGGGTTGCTTTCAATACACCAAACAGTACAGAGACAAACCTCCAGACTTCTGGACCGAAGTCATTTGATGAGACCGAAATTAAACTTTTTGGCCACAACCATAAACACTACAGTTGGAGAGGACTCAACAGGGCCTATAATGAAAATGATACTATTCCTGCTGTGAAACACGGAGGTGGATCACCAATGGTTTGGGAATGTGTGAGCTACAAAAGGCACTGGAAACTTGGTCAAAACTGATGTCAAGATGAATGCAGCACATAATCAGAAGATCCTGAAGGAAAACTTGCACTCAGCTCGGAGGCTGCGCATGGGACGCAGGACATTTCAGTAATGTCGCAAGACATTTGCACTGGACATTTGAACATAACAATAATACAAAATACCAGGCCAAGTCCACATGTCATTGGTTCCAACAGAATAAGGTGAAGGTTCTGGAGTGGCAGTCTCAGTCTCCTGACCTCGATATAATTGAGCCCCTCTGTGGAGATCCCAAACAGGCAGTTCAAGCATGCCAAGAAGAATGGGCTGCTTTACTAGTAGAGAAAATAGAGAACCTCATCCACAACCACAAAAGGCTTTAAGCTGTTGTTGATGCAAAAGAAAGCAATACAAGGTATTAAGAACTGGGGTATGGAACTTTTGATTTGTGTAATGTGTAATAAGTTTCTGTTGTCATTATGATTTTAAAAGAGTTTTTATTTTATTATTTGTAGAATTTATTTGTTTAACAATAAATAGCTTTATTCAACCACTAACCATGAGTGAAAAAAATGTTTCTTTCAGGATATGTGAACGTATGAGCACAACTGTAACCAAAAATAGGCATAGTAACTTTATCCATGGCCAAAACAGTGCCCCATGCAAAATTTGCTGCTGTAAATAACTACAAATAAGGTCTAGGTGACTGAAGGCCATTTAGTGCAATCCAAATCAACCAGAAGTAATCATTTTTCTCAAATGCATTTCAGAATGTGGAGAACTGAATCAAAACCCTTTGTGCAATGTATGGGATTTGGGGGGTTGGAACACTAAAAAAACCTGTACGACATGCCTCACCTACCTTATCCCTACTCACCCTTGCGTGTTGTTTATTGTAAGTGTTCATTACAACCTGTCACCTGCAGCATGCCCATTACAAAATGTGCACAAACATTTTGGCTGTGTGGAATCAGAGTGGTCTAATGGTAACTGGTGTATACTTGTACAGCGCTTTTCTACCTTCCTTGAAGGCCATTTACAGTCCCTTTCACCCATGCAAACACACATTCACACACTGATGGCGGCTCAGCTGCCAAACACTGGCGCCAAGCCACCACCAAAGTTAAGGTGGGATTCAGTGTCTTGCACAAGGACACTTCAACACATAGGCAGGCAAGGTGGGAATTCAACCTGCAATCTTCCAATCATAGGTTGACCGCCCTACTGCTGCACCACAGCCAACCTACAACCTATATATCCAGTGCGGTCCATCTGGAAGTATATAGATTTGCATCTTTTTCACCTGCAGTGAGTACTTATCCACCTGTAAGGGCAGCTGGAACCAGAGCTTAAGGACTTTACAGCTACTTGGCTGTGGTCCTCCTCCTTTCCGTCGTGGCACAGATTGGAGCCATTGACATAAAACAATGGATAGGTGTCATGTCACCTAAACAAAATGCCTTACCTCTGGCGAAATGAGCCCAAATCCATCACAATTGCTTCCTGATGCGCCACCATTTTGAAACCAGTCAACAGTGATTGGTCGAGTCGGTCTGAGTCACATTTTTAGGGGAACTATAGTCGTTAATCATGACTGAGTTTGTTCGAAGTCTACACCTCTTTCACTCAAAGTGGGCTCGGGGGAAGCTGTCAATCAAACGCTCGAGATGAGGCCAGCAGGCTCCAAACGCTTTCACTGAGACATCTTCTATGGTCATTCTGACTAAAAAAATGATGGAGTTATAACTGTCTATTTCTCAATAGAAGTTGATTGGATTTTGACTTCTTGGAACTAGAAGGTACTTCCTTTTGGAAACCAGAGTTCAGATATTCTATGTTTTTACAGTAAACGACAGAAGCCCTTCTCCTCTCGGTATTAACTGCACCTTAAACATGCAGGACCCTTCGTGATGTTGACACCACTGTGAGCAATCAGGAGATGTCCTCGCAAATCCCTACCGGCCAATTTTATCTGCACCCATTGTTTTTCCACTTTCCGGTGGATTGGGCCCCCAGGCTTGGTGGGAGGGCCGTTTTTCTGGCGGGGCTGGAGCTTGCATTCTCCATGCTGCTGTGCACTAATATTATAGCAATTGCTGCATATAAACATATCTGACATGTTCAAACCACTTACTGACATCAAGCAGGAGGAACAGAAAGTGTATTTATGTGAATTTCTGCAGAACTTTTGTTCACATTTTGATTCTGTAAATTACTCTAAAGAAAATCTTCTTGTTTCAAATAATGTGTTAATTGTGTCTTGCTTTAACATTTTAAATGTACTACAGGGAAAACAAGATGTCCTGCGGAATGGATTGGCTTTGGTTCCTCTTGTTACTTCTTCTCTGGAGAGTCTAAGTCCTGGGATGAAGGAAGGGACTTTTGCAGAGCCAGAGAAGCCGATCTGGTGGTGATAAACTCCATAAACGAAAAGGTGCTTGGGTTTTGTTTGAGTCTATTTTGATTAAAATTTTTAAAAAAACAAAACAAAAGAAAAGTGCACTTCAAAACACTTCTGCGTGACTCGTCCTCACACAATGGGTAAGCTTGCAACTTGTATTAACACGTTCGTCATATATTAGGCTTAAATTTACGTATTTGAGGGTGTTTTGTGGAAAATAGGTTTTATTTTGAAAAATGTTCCAAATGCTCTTTACAGTCGCTCGCATGATTTCTGGTTTAGGTTGTTTCACTTGTACCAACTTCACAAAAAGTGCTCTGGCTCGCTCCTGCGTCTGGCGAAAAGTTTAAATCCAACTGAGCGGATACGGAGCGCCGGAGAGGCCGGACGGGACTGGATGCAGTGTGAGCCGGGGGTTGGAGGTTCATCCTCAGGGGCAGGAGGCAAAACACCAAACATGGAATTCTAGTTCCATGCGACAGGGTCCTCTTAACTCTGTTCTGGTGTGAGCAGTCGCATAAATCCAAATCATGAGAACATGTTTGGGTTCATGAGATCAGTCTCCCAGCAGGGTGAGCTTCACTCCTGCTGCTCCTGAAAGACTGCCGCTTCCGTGTTGATTCCACGTTGGAAACTTGACTCAACTGAAGGGCAATCTACCTGAACAGAAACATTAGCGCAGGACTCCCAAATTTCCGCCTTAATGTCTCACACAACGAGAGCCAGTTGAGCAGAACTTGGAAGCACAAATCCCAGTTCAAGGCACTCTGAATAATACTGAAACCATAAGCTTTTAAATCAATCATGATCGTTTCACTTCAGGTTTTTTGGGGCTTCAATGAGGATAAGTTGTGCTGTTTATTAAAAATAAAATAAACATAAACAAAAATAAACATTTTCATATTCGTCATGAACTCATTGTTACTTCAAGAAATCAATAATTCCTGGAAGGTTGATTACAGAACTGCTCACGGTGAGCCTGGGACCAACATATATCCTAAAGCAAGAATCCCTTCGACTCTTCAGTACAACGTCAAAGGAGAGAAGCTTGTTTGTCAACGATTCGTTTGTTGATGTCAAATTTTCTATATTGTGGTTATACCTGTTCTGTAACTTATAATAATCGTTTTTTTTTTTACATTTATTCTTTATTTCTATTTGAACTCAAATTTGTTTAAATCATAAGTTTCTGTTTTTTTTGTTTTTTAAAAGAAATAAAAAAAGATTATTTTAAGAAGTAAGTTGAAAAGCTGATGAACAGCGTTGTGAGTCAAAGCAAAAATACAGTTTTTTTAATCCGTTTTACATTAAGTTTTTTTTATTTGTTGCAGGCTTTTCTTTCTTTATTCAGACATGGCGTTTGGATTGGACTGACCGACAAAGACTTGGAGGGGACCTGGAATTGGGTGGATGGAAGTTCTCTGACGTTGCAGTGAGTGTTCACGCTGGATCAGTGAGACAAAGAAAATCTGTTTTTGCTTGAGAATAGCAACTACTTGGATGCATGTTTGAATCCGATTCTTTTATTTCCTGACGTGACAGGTTCTGGGAAAAGGGTCAGCCGGATAATGGTGCAGGAAACCCAATATATGGAGAGGAAGACTGTGCTCAAATGAGACACACACTCGTTTCTGGATCTTGGAATGATGTGTCATGTAATACCTCACTGAAGTGGATCTGTGAAAAAGAAGCAAATTAATTTGTTTGAAAATTACTTAAATCAAAATGTATTTTGGACCTTTTTTTTTAATCCTTTCAAAAAACAAACAAGGTACAAGAGCTGCTCTGTCATTAGATGGTACATAAACATTTACTTTGTTTCTTAAAAAGAAAAAAGTCAATTTTACTCAATTTGAAAGTACGATCATTGATTTAAAAATGACTATTAAATGAAAGTAATCAGCCTTTTTTGTTAACATATATTGTGTTTGTAGATGTTGCTTTTTAATGTGAAGGCAGAATGTGAAGGAGTTAGGAACAATCTTGTAATTAATCCGTTGCATTTATTAATCCTTTTATGCTTTTTTAAATTTTAAACATATTGAAATTTAAACCTGTTGTGACATTATACAAAAACATTAATAAGCTACACATTCTTTGCTTGTAGTTTTCTGTTTTTTATTATCCATTTCAGGGCCTGCTATAGAAAAAAAAAACTCTAGGGGATTGAAAACCTTGAGAACATTCAATGTGAGCTTTACAAAACTGGCTAAATGCTTGGCTGAGCGTCAGACAACTGTTGATGAAATATTGCAGCTACACTCTTAAGGATTTTATTGTTTTGAACGTTTGTAAAGCTTTTAAAAATACAGATGAACGGAATAAAATGAGTTTCTAAATATCCACAAACTTTTCACTCAATTGATGAACCTGAGAAAATGTTAAACTTTACCAAGAAGTCAATGATTATATGGCATGCTACAGCGGTGAACAATGCACCTGTTTTTATCTGCAGCCATCAGTGATGACCAAACAATAATAGCACATTTCCGTCTGTATGTATTTAGTATTAGGTTGTGACTTCAGACCACAAAACGGGTGGGACCCTGCATGATAGAGGACTGTGAGAGGACTCAGTCAATGTTCCCACGAAGCTGCGCGCTTTTGCGCACTGATCGCACAAACTCAGCGCACAAGAAAATGTTTGCAGCGCACTAAATTAAATTCAACAGAAACGTATTAATTAATATCTAAAATTTGAACTGATACAATCTAGTTAATTAGGCCAAATATACTGTTTTCTGTACCATTTTGCGACGTAACTCAATGAGCGATAGGTGTCCAGCCAATGATTCCATTCAGTTCACTTACGCTACGCAGCCAATCATAGCATTGACAGTGTTTGCGTAAATTCTCTGTCCATACGCGCCGTGCAGATCAGCCAGCAAACAACAGTGCAGCGGAGTTAAGAGACGCAAATGTCAACCTTTTATCATGGCCAAACGAACGGACAGCGACACATTCACTCATCAAGCCAAAGTAAAAAAAAAAAGAAATGCGGTTCTTTTAAGGTGAAATGGCTGTCAGAGCATGCGCAGATAGAAGAACAAGCGGTGAAACGGAGTGAGATTTTTTTCCTTTTTGAGTGAGAAAAACGCGAAGCCAAAGTAACAAGTGAGTTTTCTGAGGGAAGAATGTGGACTGAATGGAAGTTGGACTAACTTAAGCGTCACATTCAGCAAAAAAGTCATTTGAAAGCTGTAGGAATTGTGCGAAGACTTAAGATGTGACAGATCATTACATTATTGCGGGAGAGCGAAAAAGAACGAGCTGTCACTCAAAACAAATCTGACCCCCCCCAACTCTGACTGGAGTTCAGCACTGACCAGAATGGAGACGCCCAAGTCCTCTCCACTGGTGTCTTCTGCTCCCAGCAGTTGCTCCACATCATCTAACAGATTTCTTCTGCTGACTCATGGCTGAGCTGGCAGCAATGACCATGCAAGTCAAAGTAAACTGGAAAGTAAACTTTTCTGAAGGAGCAAAACCAGGTCGCTATCCGTGTTTGTTTGCTCTGAAAGAAGCTGCTGAAACGAGGAGCTCAAGTTCACTGTAAAGCCTTGAAGGATCTCAGAATACTGGATACTAGACGCCTTGCTTTAGAACAGGGGTCTGCAACCTTCAACACTTAAAGAGCCATTGGGTTGAATAAGATGATATAGTTTAAAACTTTTGACAAAGGTTAACATGACTTCTTTTCCAAATGAAAGACATTGAGATTCTCTCTTTGCAACAAATGTCAGCAGTGGTTTTTTTTTTTTTTTAAAAAAGTTAATTTGACCATTTACAGTGCATCTAACTAAATCGAACTCTAAGATTAAATCAGAGCTAATTTAGTGACCCGTACTGTATTCGTTTATTTATTTAAGGTGCATTTCAAATGCTTGAATTTGTTCAAAAACAGATAATCTGCTTTAGAATCTGGTATGAATTCTGGTTGTGCTAACTGCTCTCCAATTGATTTTCTGTAGTAAACGGCACTCAAAAATCTGTCAAAATGTTCACCTTTGGTAAACTACAAAGCCGCACTGCTTGATGGATTGTTGGACCGTGACAGCAACTGCAGTCAGGAGCCGGGCGGAGTGAAAGTACTGTCCTTCAACTATTAAATGTGTGAATGTGTTAAAAAAAAGTTTGTTCTTGGAAATACCGATGCAAACCAAACAAGACTGCTAAAGCTGTGATATTGAGCTATATAAATAAAATTGAATTTAATTGAAATATAAAACTAATAGAAACAAAACTAACTTGAAATCCCCCCAAAAAATAGCTTTGACAAGGACTAAATTGTACAAGTAAAGCCTTTTAAAAATGTCAAGCTTAACTAAATCAATGATTTAAACCCATTTTGGATTCGAATAGGATTTCATTTAAAAAAAACATGTAAAATAAAGAAAATTATACAACATATTATTCCCAGGTATGTGACTGACCACTGACCAGTCGGTCAATGGTTCTGGACGGATATGTTTGCGGCACAGGTCTCAAGCTACAGACACACCAAACATGTGACGCGCATTCAAGAACACACCAAAGGCATGTTCTTGATCGTGCATTTGGTGTTCATACTGGATGAGCTGAATGGGGTTTCTACTTTTTTCTCTTTCTATTGTTGACTAGTGCATGTCCACCACCTACAGTTAGAAGAAGCTGTGCGTCAACTGTGAAAGCGCTCTAACTCCAGGCTTTTTCTTTCACAGCTCCTCATCCGATATATGAAAGACTTGGTGTCATAATTACAGCCGGGCACAAGCTGTAATTTTTTTATTCCTCCTTCATGATTGATTTTCAAATTGGTAGGCACTTCCATGAATTAGAAAGGACGCCACCCAAACAAAGTCAAAGTACAAAGTTCGACCTGGTTTAATTTTCAACTCGCGTGCAATGACTTCAATTCAGTGACAGCTAAAGAGTCTAGTTCAGTGTCCTGATGGATCAGAGTGACAAGTGAATTGTTCTGTTTTTCCTGGAATGCATTTAAAATGTTAAGCATACTTGAAACAAGCAAGTTTTGGTTCTCTTTTTTTTTTATCTACAAAACTTCATACAAAAGTTCAGCAAAAATTAAAATAAGTCACTTTCTATTCCTCCTGCCTGGCGTCAGGAAATGATTTTAGTTGTGGTTTCAGATATTTTAATATGCAGAAGTTGCTGCAAAATTAGAGTGTGGTACGTTCTGTGGTCTAACACCAATCAATGAGGAAGTGTTTGTCTGCTTTACCAAAGTTACACATAAATCTTAGTATGCAATAGGTGTTAATGCCACTTCATGTGGATATGCTTATATTTTTAGCAAAAGCATTAAAGGCAAAACTGACATCAAGTGTAATCTACGGTGGCCCTGAAGTGCACATTAACGAAACACTCCAGCCAAAAACATATTAAAGAACATAACGACAATTACAAAAAAAAAAAACAAAAAAAAAAAAAAAATCTATGTTGATGTTAGTGCATTAAGAAAGCAACAAATTAATGTAATTGAATTACTTTTGTCATTAAAGGAGGAACATAACGACTTATAGTTCAAATTTGTTTTGTACATTTTAATTTATATTTTGTGTTGTGGTTTCAGTGTTTTGTATTCTTTCACTTTTAAATTGTTTTAAAGCAAAACGCTGAAAATGTATTAAATAAAAAGTTGAAATTAAACAGTTACATTTTATCTGGAGTGAATAAATAAAAGCTCTCCTGCTCTCCTTCATGTTACCAGTCCCTGGGACTGCTCCTCTTCATGTGCCTGTTTCTAAGGAGGTGTTCTGATACCCCTCGCATCCGTCTGGCTGCAGGAGCTCAGTTTTCTTTACTTTTTTTGTTCTCCAGGTCCAGTCCTCTCAGGTGTTTGGGCATCTGGAATCTGCCCTTTTCAGGAGGGGTACTGTGAGGATTTTGTAATGCTGTTGTCATGTTCTGGTTTCCCTGTCAGACTCACTAGGTTTAGGTGTCTTCAGTTCAGTTAATCACCCTCAGTTTATTTAAGTGTCCGTTCATCTTTGTCAGGTCATTTGCTCCTCTGTCAACTTTTTGTTGTTCTCATGATTTTTGTCATGTTTCGGTTTCTTTATTAAATGTTTTACTTTTCCGCCACCAGGTCTGGTCTCCTGCATTTTGGGTCCTCCATCCCCACTCCCTGACATAAAGGAACAGTACAGATGGATGTCATCTGCAAAAAGGTGGTAAGAGGCATCACTTGTCTAGAGGGAGCATATACAGCAGGAACAAGAGTGGGCCCAGGACCAAGCCCTGAGGTACCCAAAGGTCAGCATTTTTTGGCTCAGATGTTGTGTTGTTTGCAAACACATTGTATAGCAGAACTTTTGGATTATTGTTAGATGTGATTAACTGGAGAAAATATTTGGATCTGGCCTCATTTATCATTTCATTAAGAAATGACATCAGATCCCTAATGTGTAGTTCTGGACAGAGTGTGGTGAACTTCCATAAACATTCTGTTTTACGACACAATCTTCTTAGATTTAAAATGTATTTATTCAAGGAGTATGGCGTTGCTGTGAGGCATTTTAGATTTGAAAGGAGCTACCTTGTCAAGGATGGATGCACAATGGCTGTGTAAAGTCATCAGTGATATGAATTGATGACTGAATTTGCCTTCCCTCTGCCAGGTCTCTGTGAGGAGCAATAAGTCCAAGTTTTCCCTGGTAAAGAGCTCATTGAGAGAGAAGGATTCATTTGCAATCAGGCACCCATGCAACAATCCTATCCGAGTTGGTGTCGCCATGGCAGCAGAATCAACTGGATGCAGCAGGATTAGTAGGAACTTCATGTTGTGGTGTGACAGTTGCTGGTCCAGCGGTGTAAACACCTCGGTCCCAGGGTTCTGGTAGCTCCAGGCCATCAGCTGGGAAAGATTGTTGAGGTGGCAGTGAGAAGGCTTTAGCTTGCAGTCCATCACAGGCTCACATGACAATTTAGTCATCATTCCTTCCAACTACGAAGCACGTTTTTGGAGAAACTCCACGCATTCACAGGGACGCGTAAGATACAAACTCCACACAGCGAGGTTCCTTCAGGGGATTTTACCATTTGAGATGAGAGTCCTAACAGCTGTATCATGCAGCCTCCTATTCCACAGCATAAAGGTTTTAAAAAAAAGGTACATTTACCTTGAGTTAAAGAATACAAACTTTTTGTCACATTTGGTCTGTTCTGAGTTAAATACTTACAGAAGAGGCCAAGAATGATGAGTCCAGCCAGAAGGAGAACACTCAGCATTATGAAAGTAACACAGAGATAGCATCTCCTGTTGAACTTGATGGAAGCTATGGGGAAAGACCCAAAACTGATAATAGAAAACCATTAAGTGAATTCATTTTATCAGTGAGTTCATTCATACTTGATGGATTTGATACAGAAAGTTGGCAGACAGGATTTTTGGGTACATTATTTTTATAAATGGGTTCCATTGTAAGGATGTAAAGCGAGTAATAGACTGTGTTCACTGAACAGCTGTTGCTGTTCCATGTTATCTTTGAAAGGGAAGGGAGTTAATGCCATGTGACAGTAATAGCACTGTGACAGGAAGTATTGGTCTGATTGTGGTGGCCAAAACACAACACCTTATACTGGTTTATGATGGCAAAGTCCTGTGATATAAATGTCTTCCAACATGAGGAAAATGCTACAAGAACATGTCAAACACATTTTTTTCTAAATAAATGTAAGTTTTGTCCACAACTCTTATAGTAGCTCATTTTTCAAATTAGATTTTAATTAAAAAAAATCATAAGGAAACTATCATCTTCGTTGGTTTAGCTTAACTTTTTTATTTGTTATGTTTAGTTTTAAGATATTTCAACGACAATTCAAGGGTTTCCTGTGTATCTAAGAACGGAAATACCTCCAATCCAGGAGGTGGCGATAACGAGCGTGAAATGAGTTTGCGACGGCATTACAGAAACAAGAAGAAGATTGACCGGCAATCTCATAGGAAAACATGGCGAACACAGCTAGGTCCAGCATGGATGATATGATGAGATACGCTGAATATTCCCCTAAAACGAACCTAAGGAGCGACGCAGAAATAGACAGAAAGCTGGTAGGATGTTTGTGAAGCTTGTCAAACTTGTTTAATGTGCACCTGTCGTGTTTTACCGCAGTAACCTCAATGACATCGGTTAAAAAAAACAAAACAAAACAAACGACGCGATGGATTCAATGGTTTCAACTTGTCAGAAATCATCCAACATAAAAAGCCACTGAAAAGAAACCCTTAAACATCTTTTGTCTCCAATTTTCTCTCAAACAACTGCGAGGATGACGCAAGAGTCTTCAAGGGCACGCGCTCATATGCACGAGCCGTTGGCTGAAAAATGCTAACTTGTTTCTTCTTAATAAATATGCTAAGAGGCCGAAAAAGCTTTCTTTCTTTTTTTTATTTTTGTATTTTATTTTATTCATTGTTTAATTACTCCCCGATGAAGCTGGACGCTCAACAATAACTTTCATAGTTTTGTTGAAGGCTGACCAGGATAACCATAACCATACAAGTGAAAGTTCATAGCATTTACCAATATTTACCTACATTTATATATAACTTTTTGCTCTGTTAATTAGAGGTCTATCTGTATTCGTCCCATTTAAAACAGCATGTAAGTTCTGTTATGTCACAACAATGACCTGAACAATTGCTTGATGTTGTTTTTAAATCCTATTTTAAGAATAAAAGTACCCCAAACGCATTATGACTGACACATATTTTATTGTATAATCTTTTGCAAACATTTTATCTAGCCATTTTCTGAAATGTTTTTTGTTGTTTTTCTTTCAGGGAGGGACTCTGATTGCAGTTGGACTCTGTGCTGCTGCTGCAGGTTTTGCAGGTAAAAATACTTTGATTTTTGAGCTTTTCTTTTATCCTGTAACTCATGTTGCTGAAACGGGACTATTTCCTGTTTTGTTTACAGTTACAGTTCTACATGTGCCTTGTTTGTTTGATGGAGTTTGTTCTTCTCTTTTTTTGTGTGTGTTTTGATCCATAGGTCGTTACGCCTTCCAGCTGTGGAAACCTCTGGGACAGGTTTTCTCTGAAACTGTAAAGAAGATGCCTTCATCGGTTTGTGCTCAGTGTTACTTTATTTAGGCATTAATAAATTATTTACAGACATTTGGATTTATAAATATTCAGACCAACTACAAGAGAAGTATCATCACAGCTTTTTACCTGACCTTATTTGAGTGAAGAAACAGATTTAAAATGTAGACCTTGGATAATCTCGGCTCCATTCTTCTTCTGTCACATCAGGCCTTCTCTTCATATTACAAAGGAGGTTTTGAGCAGAAAATGTCCCGACGAGAAGCCAGCCTTATCCTCGGCATCAGGTTAGAGATTATGCAACTTTTAGCAAGAAGGACAGCTTTCTTTGGGCACCCTTAAAAGAAAAACAAATCAGATTTATGATCCAACTTTTCTTTAAATGTATGTTTTGTTTAGCCCGACCAGCACAAAGACTAAAGTCCGGGAGGCACATCGGAGGATCATGGTCCTGAACCATCCTGATAAAGGTACACCAACAATCTTGTTCTGTTGTTGTCCCTCGTGTTCCTGGTTCTGATGTATGTAAATATCAACTCACTTTCTGCTATTTTTGAGCAAGAAAAAAATAAGTTTGTTATTTTTGGCAATTAGTTTAAATCCTATGTTTTGTTTCAGGTTTGTATATTTAGAAAATGGCATAAAATGGACTTCATATCATTTTTAAAAACTAGTCAAAAAACTCGCTTGTCTAAATCAGCTTATTCTGTTTAACTTTGTTTCTGTTTTCTTTTGTTCTGTTCACTGTTTGTTTTTTTGAAAGGGTGCTCATTAATAAAATTATTGCCTTAAAAATCATTTTGCAAAATCAGTTTTTTTATCATCCAAAAACACATATTTTAGTATATTATTGTTATGTGAACCTTTCTAACACATTTGAAAGAGCTAACCTGCACCCTGGCTTGTCTTCAGAAATTCAACCTCCAGCGGTGAAGTCACATGACCTTGATTATCTTTGATTAACTCAAACACGGTGTTGAAAAAGATAATTGAAGGAGAATTGCAGCAGAATCCTCCTAAAATATCTTTTATTTGTGCGCAGGTGGTTCACCATATATTGCTGCCAAGATCAACGAAGCCAAAGACCTTTTAGACAAGGAGACCCGTCGATGACCCGCACCGTGAGGTCCACCTCACAGCCACTGCAATGGCCCCATCCGCACCCATGTTATCTCGTTTGCAGGTTTCCCATGAGATGCTCATAATAGTCCTTCAGCTCGTGTCGTGTTAAACCTCTAGTCATGTGAGTGTGAACAAAGACAATGAACTCTCATACTAAAAAAAAAACAAACAAACAAACAAACCCAACTGAAAGCAGTGCTTTTGAATGTTTTGGCTTAAGGCAAAGATTTTAGGATTTTAACAATAACCGCCCCTGCTGGGGGATTTCTGTAATTACAGGTTTGACAACTACACTTGACAGCAGACAACAGTTGTGATTCTGAAAGAAAACATAGCTACAGGTGCAGCAACACATGGATAGATTCCTAGATTTTGGTGGTGAAGTGTATGCAATATTTCATAAACCAGTTTGCATTGTTTAAATGTAAAATATGTAAATAAACTATCAGAAATATGACATAAATCCTGTATTGTAATCAGTGTCCATTTTTTTTTCTGTGATTCAGTTTTATGTAACTTCTAGAACATTTATTTTCTAATAAGGTAAAGTTAAAAACTTGAATGTTTTTCTCTTTAAAGCTATTGCTTCAAATGTGTTTAAAAGTGGACAGTATTCTTGTTAAATTTTCAAATTCTAAGTATCTGTTAAAAATATATCTTAACTTTTACACTATCGTAAATGTTTAAAATCTCTTGAAATCCAACTTTCTGAAAAAAAAGTGCTTTTTCTTTGTATTTGTTTCAAAGTGATCAATATTTTGGTCTCTTCTCACTAAAGTGCAGTTTCCCACCTTCCCCATGAATCAGACTGCAGACAGACGGGTAATACTCTTTATTTCCAGCCCGCTGTGTCGATTCTTGGCCTCATGAAAACAGGTGAGCTCAGCGATTAGCAGTTACATTTACAGCAGCAGTTGTTGGCCCAAAACCCCCATTTTATTTAAAATAAATGCTTTTAAAAAGAATTAAGAGGCATCTGTCCTTTGCTAAGGCTGACCTGTCTGCATATGAACCTCTGTACCAAACCTGAAAAAGCTGGAGGTTTGTGGTTTATTTTTTTTTATAACTGCAAAGTACGTGATTCCTCTCAGCTCTTCGAAGGTTCCCGTCAGAATATTTCTGAAAAGTCACAGAGATATTTTTGCCTCAGAAAACCCTCTCGGCATGCTTTTAAACAAAGTTGATGTTGGTTTTATTCCAGTTGATCTCAGATGTTACCTTGTACACATAGATCACACTTTAGATCTCCAGTAAAATCCAGATTTTCTGAGAGCACACCAGTAATTATATTAAACATATTACTCCTTTCCATAAATATACTTACTTTTTTTCTTTACCAGCTTTGGTTCAGCAGGTTGACTCAAAAGAAACTCCTGTCTGTAAATTTCTATGACTTTCATTAAACAGCTGCTAACAGGCATGGAGGTCATTCAACACCTTCTGCTTCAGAATGGATCTCTTCCATTTTGCCTCGCTCTAATGTTTGAAGTGTGCTGCTAATTTTTAAAAAATGTTCTTGCATTTTGAATTGCAGTTATTGTTTATACTTTTTTTAAATGAATTGTATCAGATTATAGTGATTTTTCCAGGGTATGTTTCAGGTTTTTTTGGCACCTTTGTTTTAGTTGCATATTTATTTTCTTTTCCTAAAACATTGTAGGTTGAAAGACTAGATGTGTAATCAGAATATTAGTTAAAAAAACAAATTCCTTACATAGAAAAAAGTTTACCTCAAACTATCATGATCCTCAGAGGTCTGAGTGTTGTTTAGTCAGTGGGACTTGTCAGCGCTGCATCTCCTCAGTCTGCTGTTACAGTCAATAACATTTTTCCACTTTGTAAATCTGATAAAAGATAACAGCTTTATCTCACAGATGGACGGTCTGCAGGATTAAATAGAACAGAGACATAGAAGATGGATCGATACCATCAGGAAGATGGAAAAAGGTCCATTTGAGCTCTCCCCACATCAGGAGATGAAAGGATGCAGTTTTACATGAACATCAGGAGCATCCATGAGTAACAGTCTCAGATGACGAGACAATTATCAGTTTTTTTCATATCTTTAACAGTTGTGACATTTTGGACTATAAGAAGGCAGAAAAGCAGAGAAGATTTGGATCTTGATGAAGCATGTTTTGTTCCGAGACGTGGGATCAATAAATCCAGCCCATTCATCTATTTTTAGAAGACAAAGCATTAAGGCTGAGGAGTGATGTGGACTTGATGGAAAGAATTCCAATAGTCAGCAAACGTGTGCTGCAACCTCCTGCAGAGGGCGCTCCTCTCCCAGAGGTGTTGGAACTGATTGGCAGCCCTTCATTTTTCTCTCATTAAGGCTGCTGTTCATTATCAGATCCATTAGCAATCCTGGATCGCTCTTGCAGAGTCGTCGTTCCTTTGTTCCATCTCCTCCTCTCCTTCCTCTTTCTCACTCAGTTCTTCTCCTATGACATCCAGCCGCCCCTCTTGCCCATTAGGCACATCATCCTCCTCCTCCTCCTCCTCCTCCCTCCCCTCCTCTGTATGAAGCCGGGCCTCCTGCAGCTGCAGGCGACGCTCCTCCACCAGCAGGAGGCGCTCTCTGACCCCCTCTGCTGCTGCAGCAGTGTCACTCGGACTCCCAAAGAACTGTTCACTCCTAAAAAGTCAAAAAGTTTCTTTGTAAAGACAGAGTGGCTGACCTACACCTTACATAGAAATATACTTAACATAAAAAAACGGTTTTCTATTCTAGATATGTACATTTGTACCTCAAATTTAAACACATAATAGAAATTCAATATTTTATTGAAAGTGCATTTAAAAAAAGTGCTCATCTTTATTTAGCTTTTTCAGCATTTGACCCTACTGTGATGTACTTTCACTGGTTTTTAGCGTTCTGACCATGGCAGCCATTTTTAGGTGAATAACAATCATTAGGCCTTTAAATAAAAAAACATTTGTTGAAAAAAGTAAAGTTTTGGCAAAAAAACTAGTTTTTTTGAAAGCAGAATGAATGTTTGTACCCATCAGGGAAGATGACAGGCATGGTGAGTCGGTCCAGCAACGTTTTCCCTGAAGAATCGACTTCATCCAAAGAGTCCAGCTCCACACTCTCCTGCTGCAGAACCTGAAACACACCAGAACTGAGGAAAATGCAGCTTTCAAAAACTCACTGATCAAGTTGCTTGCCTTTTCTAGTGGCAGGATGAAATTTGGTTCTAAAAATGTAATGTGGTCTCTAGGCCTCTAGACTCAGCATCCTTTTACCAAAATATTTACTGTCTTTCCTCTGGACATGACTGAACCATCTCAGTCTGGCCTCTCTGACTTTATCTCCAAAACATCTAACATGTGCTGTCTCTCTGATGAACTCATTCCTGATCTTATCCATCCTCCCAAAGAGAACTTCAGCATTTTCATCGCTGCTACCTCCAGTTCAGAAAAGTGTCAGGTATAATTTGCGATAAGAGTTTCAGCTCAAATGAAAGGAAAGGTGTACAAAACTGTGGCGAGATGAAATGTTTTTTAGGATAAATATGAATATTTTATCTATAGTGCAATCTGTTGTTTATCAAAATCTTGATTTTCCTTCAGAAAATTGTAAAGACTATTTTTTATGGTCTTCCAATAATTCTCTTGATTCAGATTTATGTCATTAAAAGAACATAAAAAGGTAAATGAACACGTGTTTAACACTTTCATCTAAAGGTATTGTTTTGTTATTAAAGATCCAATGCTGCAGGAACAAGTTACCCAAAATGGGATTAAGAACAATCCTGGGATTATTTTTCCAGGGAGCCGTCAGGACTTTCTTTTATTTCTTTAACATTTGTCTGATTTTGCATCACTACAGCGAATTGTTTTGCTCTTCGAAGGGTTTTATTTCAGTTTTTGTTTATTTTCTTGTGCATCTCCTCCACATTTGGACATAAACTTGTAAATAAATAAAGATCAGATGTTGATGAGACAATTTTGGTGGCGTCTTAACACTGCCAGCATTCCGCTCCGGCCTCTGTGCTGCCCTCTCACCCTCTCAGTGACCGTGTGAAAGTTCAGGGCCAGCTCCAGTCTTTGCTGTCGCTCATCGGCACTGACGGTGAACTGCTTCCAGACCCGGTTGAGTCGGGGCAGGGTGTCCCCAGATGAGCGTGTGGTGCAGCGCAGCGACTGGCAGAGGACCACGGTGGCCTGCAGCAGCTGCCGGCCATAATCATAGGTGCTCTGCAGGAAATCAAAGAGAAAACTCTCCTTTGTCGTGTCCTTGAGAAGCTGATGGTTCCTTATACTCAGACGGTCGTGTGTCTTTGACAAATTCTGCAGCCTTACCTGAGCGACGTCCACAAACTTCTTGTGCTTGTCCAACATGGTCCTGGTCTCCTGAGAGTCATCGCCCAGCCTGACGTGGGTTTTCAGCAGAGCGTCCAGCAGCTCGCTGAGCCAGTCAACAGCCTGAACACACACATGCATTCATTCAAAGAGGGAACGGACACATAAATGCTCAAGAGGGAACTCTGATCTGGTCTGTGTTGAACCTGTAAAGCATCTTCTTCACATTTAAACAGCTGGACCATCTGAAGCATCTTCAGCCTCCTTACATCCACCATGTCCTCACACCTGCAAAAACATCAACACAGGTGATTAAATGACAGCTCATGGACCTACCATGCAAACAACATTCAAGCCTCCCCTCGTCAGATATTCAGACCCAAACTTTTGACAAAACTGATCATTTTATTTAATCCATGAGTTGCTAGAAACAAATACATGCATTCAGTTTGGATTGAATATCCGCTTCAAACACAGATAATTTGTAATTTTTGAATAAACAGACCACTGAAGTTACCACAGTAATCCTAAACTGAATTAAAGCCCACCAGAAGATGAGCTGAATGGCTAAAGAATGAAGGTGTTTGGTTTCTCCAAAACCCAGAATGACGGCAAAGCAGAAACACTAAAAATGTTCAAAAAACAAGCAAATTCTAAACAACAAAATTCCTGCTGTTAAGGGGACCAGGAAATACCGGATGGAAAACGTGTTTTTTTGGAGTCCTAACATTTCTAGTCTACACATGAATTTGTCAATATTTGGGTCAGACGTCATTTTCAGTCACAACAACGTGGGGAGAACCTCAGGGTTTGATTCTTGGACCTCTGCTGTTTAACCAGGACCTGCTTCCCTAGATCTAATAATCTGGTTATAAAAATGAATTGCTACTGGTTCATCAAATCAATGAATGGGTTTTCTTTCAGTTTTTTTTTTTTTTGGCAAAAGGCAGCTTTGTGTTTGTTTTTAACATCAAATTCAGTCATTTTGTTAAGAAAAGTTAGGCTTTAATCCGTCTGAATTCTTAATCTGCAAAAACAGTTTTTTAAACCAAAGAAAATTGGTTTTAGAATAAAAACGTACAAATAAATTCATATTTAGATCAAGTGTCAAACCAGAAATTGAAACAAATGATGAACTGGTAATTTTAAATTAAAAAAAATCCATCAGTTTAGTGATCACCAGCCTTAATACTGATTTATATAAGGTATGTAGACGACACTGAACTTTACGCAACTTTATTACCAAACCCTAAGACTGCTGCTTGTTGCTGCTTAACTCCTGGATGGAGACAGTTTAACAATAAAGTCCTACCTTTAGATTTAATAATAATAAATGCTCAAATTAAAAATCCAAACTAGAGTTCAGCAGCTAAAGCCAAAACAAAATCAGCTTTTTTCCCCTTCTTTATTTTTTAAATTGACTAAAAAGATATTTGTCCAGACAGGAGTTGTCATCTTTATCTCTTACAGGCTTCATTACTGGAACAGTTTTCAGTCTGTTCTTGCAGAAAAAGACAAATACAAAGCTACAGTTCATTCAAACACTGAAGTATAAACCAGAAGAACCACCACATCACTGCTGTTCTCGGGTCCTTATGCTGGCTACTAGTTAGATAACTTAGTTTATTTAAAGTACAGCTGCTGGTTTATAATCATCAGATGATATAAGGCCTAAATATCTGTTAATGTGTCACACACAGACCCAGCTGAGCTCTGAGATCTGCTGGAAACTTTGAGCAAAATGTTGGGTCAAAACTAAACAGGGTAAAACTGCTTTTGGCTGCATCATGGAACCAGGTTTCCAGTGACCTGTTAGTTAATCTAGTTTAATTTGAGCTAAAATACAAAGTGACCTCTGTTTGCGGAGCTGCATTTCCTCCATGACGGACTGAATTTGCTGAACATTGTCCTGCTGCTCTCCAGCCGGGCTCTCCGCTTCCTCCAGAGTCCACGCCGACTGGCTGCACATCTGCTCCAACAAAGTCCCCCCCTTCTCCCGCAGAGAGGTCAGACCTGCCTCTAGATTTTAATGCGACAGAGACAGTTAACATGACAAAGAAACGTCAGCAGGAAAAGAAAAGCGAACATCGGTTCAGTAGGAGCACGGACCGACAGCCTGAAGTTTCTCCTCCAGCAGCTTGAGGTTCTGCTGAATCGACGCTCCGTCAGCTGGAGCCACGTCAGCACAGAGCATGCTCAGAAGACCGTCCAGCTGCTGTGATAACTGCAAAAGGAGGCACATACTCTGCTTAACTGACACATGTGATGAAGCTTCCTGCTGCTGTCCATCCTGCAGTACCTCCTGCGTGGTGCTGTGGAAGGTCTGAGCTGCCTGCAGGACATTCTGTCGGTTCTCCAGCTGAGCTGCCTGTCTGTAGCAGACGTCGCTGAGCTGCTGCTGAAGTGCCTTCAGCTCCACCACCTCTTCTTCCTCCCCGGCATTGAGCAGGGCAGCAATCTGTTGATTCAACTCCACATAGATGGCAAACCACTCCTGCAAACACACCGAACAACGCAAAACCAGTCTAAAATAACCATATAGAAAACTTCAAAACCATTCAAACGCCAATGTTTTATTTCGGTTTGGCTCAGAAATGAACATTTATAAAGTTAAAAAAATTAAAACCTTTAAGTTTTTCCGCTTCTGTGAAACCTTTTTAAATGTTTGCCTCTCAATAAACTCAAACATTTTCTTTCATTCAAGGAGAACAAACATTATAGAACATTTTTGAACTTTATAGATTGTCGATTACTTCTGCGACTAAACTGAGACTACAGAGATCACAGCACACATTATCATTCACTTTAATTACATTTATTTATGAAGTTCCACTTTACAAGGTTTATAAAGCCAGATTGTCCTAATCGTGTACTAAAGAGACTGACAGACTATGCTGAAGAATTCTGTGAGTAAAACCTGTACTAAGCAGTTTTTTTCCGTCTGTGTTTAACAAAGCTTCTGCAAAATTGGATTAATTTGAATAAATATCCAGAAAAGCAATTTTAAGCTCAATTTTCTTTATACATGCTCACCATCATCAGAAAACACACCACAAGTACATTTTAAAACACCAATTACACAATTTTCATCTTGTGTTCATTGTATCTTTAAAATAAGGGGAGGGGGGGTGTCAAACCCCTAAATTAAATTAAATTAAATTAAATTAAATTAAATTAAATTAAATTAAATTAAATTAAATTAAATTAAATTAAATTAAATTAAATTTAACTAAATGTGGAAAAATTCTGGATCTGGAAAACTTGCCAAAATAAACAAAGCCATGAATTTTGTTGCCAATAAAAATAAAAAGCCCAGAATTGATTTCTGTTCAGGACCTCGGATTAAAGAATTCTCGACAATAATCTAAAACCCTCCAGTAAGTCCACCTCTGCATGGCTCTCAAAAACTAGAGCTAACTTGCAGAACTTGCCTAAACACCTTTCTCATCCTGTACAAAACTTCATTAGACTTTAATCAATTAGTGCAAACAGTGCCCTGATTAGCACTAAAAATACTGCAAAGCAGTGCAAATGTCGAGTTGCAGTATTTGCTGTAAAGGATGACCCACCAGTTATCAGGTTTAAGGGACATTCACAATTTGAATTGAATGAATGAATGAATGAATGAATAACAACCACTTCATACTTTACTGTATGAAGACTGTATTACGTGTTTACTTGTGTTATTTTCGTCTTGTCACAGAGTGCGGTTTTTCACACCGCTGCATTGCCACATGACTTGTTTGTTGGTGTGACACCTTACACTGTGCTGGCTCTCAATTTCCTCGTGTTTTTGCTGCAGCGCCTGAGCTGCTCGTATGGAGTCTCCAATGGCTTGGTGTTTTTTCAGCAGCTCAGAACCGGGACCCTGCAGCCAATTAACCACCTGAACCAAATGAGAAAAATGCAAATAGAGAACATGATCAGACTAAAACATGGTGGACTATCCCTCCTTTATTCAAAATTCTACTACTGGGCGCCCCACATAAGAGTGATGCACTTCTGGAAACAATACCAACTCACCAAGGCAACCTCATAGTGGTTTTGTATGGAAAACACTTCTTGTCTTCACACCTCCCTCCTGTCATTATTTTGCTCAAAACCACCTTACTCTGAGTCTATTTCAAACTACATTTCAAATTCCACTGTGAAACATTCTCTTAAAATGTGGGTACATTTTAGGTAAGACTTTTTTTTTTCCTTAGAGACCAGTCAATACGTTTTACTATTAAAAACCACCGGTTCACACCTCCAACCACAGACAATGCTTTTCATTCACTTGTGACTCAATTCAACATCCCACGGACCCGTTTTTTTAGTTTCTGCAGCTTTAATACTTTATATCAAAATCATTTATTCCTTTCCCATCCCGTCTGCCTGGTTCTCTTTTAGAATCCATCTTGAAAACTAAAGCTGGCGCTATGGGGGCAACTGGAAAATAAAGATAACAGAAGAAGCCACTCTGCTTGGTGGAAGACGTTTGATGGTTTTCAGGATTCGAATGTCTTATTTTAAGAGATTTTGGAAAACACTTTGCCTCTAACTTCTTCATGGAAAACTTCAGCAGGAATGTGCCTCACTTCAAAAAGTAAGGAACAAACTGACACAGCTGGATGAGCTGGAGTGAAACAGCTACACAGAGCTCTGACCTCAATCCCACTGAACACGGATGTTCTCCATAGAGGGGCAGAAACTGGTTTTGTCATCAAACATCAGTCTCTGACCTGATGAACGTTCAGAAAGACTGAACTTTTAAGGAAACTTTTAAATGGTGTGGAAACCATTCTAGAGAAAAACTCACTTTTAAAAAGCTATTATTTCAAAAGCAGAGGTCAGATTATTGCTAAACTGAATAAAGAATAGAATAATTTAGGTTCTAATCTGGCTCATCACACCTTTTCTCAACTCATGATCATCTGAAACTCTGGATCGTGACATTGTTACATTTATCAGGTCACTGACGTCTGAAAAGACCGCACAGGCTGAAACAGAACTAGGCCAACCCCCACATCTCAAATCTTTCAGGCTAGCATCCAAACTTGTTACTGTGGCAACCCAAGGCTTATTTTCAAGACTTTGGAGTGACCCATCAGCGCCTAAGGCTGCAGGCTGCCTCGCCACCATGAGGTTTAACACTTGAAGTGACGGTTGAGGCTGCGTGTGGATGACAAGACCAGCAACACCAGGAATCATCACACTTCTTTAAACTGTTGAAGAAAACTTTAGGAAATCTAAATCATCATGTCCACGATGAGAAAAATACAGAACTGTTTATTAAAAGTGGGATTGATTCTGTGCAGACGTGTACCTGCATGACTTTGGTATGGATCTCATCCAACTGGGAGCGCTTGTTTCTCTGCCTGCAGACCTCCTGGTATCTTGTGTACTGCTCCCTAAGGGAGTCCAGCAGCTTCATCACCTGAGGCTGAGCCAGAAGCTCCTCCTCCATGGGGCACCAAGCAGGAGCTGGAGGACACGCAGATCAGGCATCAGATCAGGTTCTTATCCACCTCAGCCTCTAATGCAAACTCTTTGCGGGCTCTGAGAGGACTCCAGAGAATTTAGATACATTTACTCCTTTCTAAAAAATAAAAATCTGAATCCTCTGGATTTTTTTATGGTAACATCTCAGCAAGAAAGCACAGTTTCATAAAGATATCAATGACACTAGTCCTTCTTGGGTGTTTGGCTTATGAAAGATTACACAAAAAAACACTAAAAAAGTAAATGTACATTCTAATTAATGTGTGTCAATGTCAGACCTGTGCACTGATGAACACTTTCAATATTCAATCTTTATAACTTAAGCAGATTTTTAATGTACAGAATATTCCAAGCATATGAACAATACAAGTCCATAAATAACAAAAACTTCAAAGATAAAGGATGAAACTATGCATCTCAAGTTATTTATTCAATTTAGGAGCTGAACACTGTAAATTATCTCCTTCTGTACCTAAAAATTGAGATCAGATCACCTGGTCTGAAGTGTTCTCACCCCAGCCTGTGCTTAAGGTTCCACAGAATCATGGCATTCATCGGGCTAGCAGATGCCCATTTTGGTGTGGAACTTTTTGGTCGGTGAAGGTTCTCATTGTTCCAGGTGACTCGACTTCAAGACTATCAATTGTTTTTTGGCTGTTAATGTCCACAGGTTTTTGGGTAAAAACCTAATCTCACCCCCATTGTATGAACCATTGACTATTTACGAGAACTGAACAGAGTAAGTCTCATGTCACCACAGAAAATGGATTACTTCTGGCTCCAATGAAATGAAGTAAATTCAGATGCTATTATGACGCTATTATTTTGCGATGTGAACGCTGCCATGTTGGAACAATAAGTTAGTAGTGATTGGTCCCAAATGGTCTAAGTCATTATTTCTATGGCGACCACCTAACTGTTATTTAGCCAGTCAGGAAGGAGCCTGATGGAAGACCATTCCCCTGCTACTTGTACCACTTGAAACCGGGCTCGAGTGAATCATTGGATGTGGGAGCCAGCGGGGATCACATACTTTTATTGAGGCCTCTGATTGGCCAGTTTACAACTTGAAAAACTTGAACAGCTGAAAAAATATTTAAAAATTAGGATTAGAAAGAACGTGTAAAAAAAAAAAGGTATCAGAGCAAGAATGGTTATTCTGACAAACACAATGACTGAGTTATAGCGGTTTATTTCTTAATAGTAGTCTATAGGATTTCGACTTCTTAGAGCCAGCAGGCATTTCTCTGGAATGCCAGAGGGGAGGGGTCACTTAGTCCAGTTCTCATATACAGTCAATGGCATAAACTGATGTGAGCTTTGGATGAACATGTCATTAACCCACAGCTCTTCCTCACCTGCCTGCCCTCCTCCTCCACTCTCAGAACCGTTAAATCGACGCTGCTGCAACTCCGACAGAAGCTCGTGTCCTACAGGCACACACAGAGAAAAGACTTTTGCGGGAGAATGTGGAACAACAATGCATCAATGCCTGTTTATATGCAGCTACATAATGAAAGGAGGCGGGAGGAGGGTGGTACTGCAACAAAGAACCTTTTCATTGCAAGACAACAAACACACACTGTAAGGCCTGTGCTACAAACACATCCGTCCAGAACCAGCGCTCTATTTTTGGTGGTTTATTAAGAAAAATAGAGAAAGTGCTCACCGGCCTGCAGAACAGTCTCAGGGTCAAAGGATGGCATGAGCACCGAGTCTGCAGGTCTGCAGAGAGCAGTGACAGTTCACCTAAACAGTAGTGGAGGGTGTTTGGTCTTGTGTTTGTGTATGTTTGTGCCTACTTGTCTTTGTCCAAAGATCTGCTCTTGTCTCCGTCGTTGATGACCGACAGTTCGCCCAGTAGCGACGTCGACTCTTTGGTGAACTTCTCAAAAACCTGCCAACATCGACACGTGTTTGCAGATGCTCGATGCCTGGTTCCAAAAAGTCCTCATTTTGCAAGCTACAAGTAAGTCTCAAGTCCCGAGTCCAGAGTGACAAGTCTCAAGTCAAGTCCAAGTCTTATTGTTAAATGTTGAGTCCTTTTTATTCTGATTTTTGTCCACAACCTCATGATTTTTATAATCTGAATCCTTTTTGTGCACAAAAACTTGTCTGATAAATTGTCTTTATTGGTTGTCCTGCAATTTGATTGGTTAGATGGTGTCAGATCAAAACAAAGTGGACCTAATTTGATTGGATGCTGTGACTACAGCACACACAGATGCACAGTCTCTATAACTCTGAGAGAGCGGCCTATGTCAACACAACTTTTATTTTTGGGCTGTTAGGTTAGCAAGTCTTTTCAGTCAAAAGGCTCAATCAAGTCCAAGTGCAGTCATGAGTTACTGCTGTTAAGGTTCAAGCTGAGTTGCAAGCCATTATATATTTTGTCAAGTCGATTCTAAAGTCATCAAATTCATGACTTGAGGCAAAGTCCTACCACACATGCTCAGATGAAAAAGCATCAGATACCAGTCTTTTGTTGAGCCAGTCATTGTGGTCATAGTCCAGAGTTCCTCCAAAATCATCAGTCAGCTGACAGGGCTCGATGTAACGAGTCAGCTTATTGGCCGAAACCAGGATCACCTGAAAGAGAACACATACACATACATGGAGAAAAGATTTTCCATTCTCATTAGAGGAACAGACAGCACCCCACAGAATAACATGTTAAACTGGGGGTGGACTTGGATCGTCTAACCCTGCCTGAGTCAAGTAAACACCTGTCAACTTTTTTCAGCTGTCTGTAAGACTGCAATCGGTTCTATCCTTTTACTCCTGACTTGTGTTTTCCTCCGTGCCATTCTCCTTTATGCCGAGTCAGCTCATGCTACTGTCCCTCGACGACAGAGAATGACATTTTGGACAGATGGAGCAGCAGGAACCTAAGCGTTTTCTATTCAAGGATAAGATTAAACCGTGTTTTGGAACAAATACTACATTTCAGGTCACAGAGTTACACAGACTGAGCGACAGTTTTGGTTTTTTTTTTTTTTTTTCCGGGTGAAGGGTAATTTTCCATGATGATTTGCTTCTAGCTTTTTAGTGATTACCTTTATTTTCAGGACTATTCTGAGACTGTAGTGAAAAAAAATCCCGAATGAATTTCTGACGGAAGCAAAAGTTTTGCCAAATCTTTTTTGAGCAAACAATACTAGACACCTGGTGGAGGCGAGACGGCTGATACTGGGAACTTAAGAAATAAAGAAATAAAGATGATCGAGAGTTTGAATCCAGATCATTCAAACGCTCACAGATTTGTGCTTTTGGACCAAAAACTGAAATGAAACTCTTCAAATAGCATCACTGGTCAATGGAAGTTTAATGGAACCCATTGACTGTATATTAGAACTGGACGGAGTGACTTCTACTCCCTCATATTCCAATCAGGAAGTCCCTGCTGGCTCCAAGAAGCCAAAATCCCATCGACTTCTATTAAGAAATAGAAAGTTATAACTCAGTCATTCTATTTGTCAGAATAACCATTCCTGCTCTGCTACTTTTTTAAATGTTCCTGTTAATACTAGGTTTTTCCTGGTATTTTTCTGCAGTGCAGGATATTTAAGTTCTAAACTGACCAATCAGATGTCTTAATAAAAGTATGAGGTCTCATGTCCAACAGATTTTGTGAAGTTCGGTTGCAAGTTGCAGGAGTGTTTGGACCAATCACTGCTTACAATTTCTACTTTCAACATGGAGATACTGATATCACAAAAAATGCCAACTGAATCGACTTCATTTTGTTGGAACCAGAAAAAAAGCCATTTTCTTTGGAGGACATCCCACTCGATCCAGTTGTCATTTACAGTCAATTATCACATGGCAAACGTTGACCTCCTTTCCAAGGTGATTTCTAAGTTTGGACACAGAGCAGTTAGTGTTTGTCGGCAGCTTGCTGTTGTCAAAAGACTCAACAGTAGTCGCTCCAACTGCAAATTTAGGGGCTGGCTTTCATGTACAAGAGAGTGCTTTATTGTTGACATGTCACGCATCAGACGATGTTAAAGGGCCATCGATACAAGAGAAAAACACAGAAGACAGCTGGAGTTCTCTATGCTTTTCCATTTGCCCCTGCAGCAGTGGCCAAGAGTAAACCTGGACTCCACTACGGTAGTGTGTGTGTCTGCATGCTATGCCAGACGTTGGGAGCAGCTGCACACGTCTCTGCCTAGACACCCTCCATCACTGAGATGACTCACATTTCCACACCATCGCTGGAATCCCACAACTGCGTGCATTTGTGTCTATGCTGAAGCGCCCAGCCAGATGTAATTCCTCTGAGGATCTGTGATTTATCATTTCTAAACACTTTCTTCCACATAAAGAGTCAGGAATTTCCACCTTGTACGCTGGCAGCAAAACATTTTGATGTCAGTCACTCTCGACTGATTCACAGAGTCGTGAAGCCTCCATGAGAAAACAACAACAGCGGAGCTCTGGCAGATAACTTCACATCAATAAACCATTCCAGCACCGACTGTGATGGGTTTTTGTTTCTGAAATAACATCCAAGTCACTATGGATTCCAGTTACCGTAGCAACAATCGCGCAGCTAATGTGGCTGTAAAATCTGGGTCAAAGAGTCTGTATATCTATGTCAGGAAACCATCTGTTGTAAATGAGGAAGATGAACGCACACAGCACTGACCCAGTACCCACTTAAGGTTAAAACCTTGACTGTATATGAGAACTGGATCGAGGGAGTGTGATGGCCTACTTCTAGCTCCAACAATTTTTTGTGAGATACAAACATTGCTACATGTATGTTGGAACCAGCAATCATCAGGCCACACCCCTACCACTTGAAGGCAGGCTCGGGAGAATCTGCCAAACAAATGATTCAAACGTTCAACATGACACCACATACATTTTTGAGTCATCTGATTGGTCAGTTTAAAATGAAATAACTAGTGATAAAGAAATAAATTAAATTAAATTAGGATTATCAAGCAAATGTTAAAAAAATGTATCAGAGCTTGAATGGTTCCTCTAACAAATTCAATGACTGAGTAATAACTGTTTATTTCTCAATGGGATTTTGACTTTCTGGAGCCACTACTTCCTGTTTGGCACAGAGGTGGGAGCGGTCACTCAGTCCAGTTCTTACATACAGTCAATGTTTAAAACAAGCAAACCCTCTCCATGCTGTTACAGCTACTGAGACAACATGGATGTCAGGGGAGACGCTCACCTCAAAACCTAAGCGGTCCTTCTCTTTCCAGAAGCAGAAGTGCGTCACCTTCTTATCCCAGAATTCATCAGGTTTCACCACGCAGACAAGCGACACCTCTGCTGGAATCACGTTCTTAAGAAAAGGCAATGGTGAAGTCATCGTTAAAAACAGAGATGATACGCTCTCAGACGGAAAGGAGGCATCTGTACCTGCAGCATGAGAACCACAGTCTTCACAATGTTCCACTGGGACTTCCGGCCGTCTACAATGACGGTGAAACCCCGAGCTTTGCATTTCTCACTGAAAGAAGGAGGGTGCATTTAGTGCACAATGGAAACACATCGAAACTGAATCTAATTTTTTTTCTCAATTTCCGAAATCTGATAGACAAGTTAACCTTGGTTTCAAGTTAAGAAAAGAAAAGTAAAAATACTGCCAATAACACGGCATTGTAGTGAGAAAGCACTGAGATGTGGGTCGTTCCACTGCAGTTTCTGCATTGTTTTGTGCTGGTTCCAGCATGAAAGGCTTTCATTTAGTAATCACTACAATTCTAGAGGCGATGCCGTTTTAAAGCCAACTCAGCTGCTAAATACCGGCTCCTACAACCATAATAACATTGGATGACAAGTTCAGTGAAGACCATGTTTCCAGCAATCCTCAAGAAGGGACTTTTATGCTTCAGAGCACATTTATTAGGATGATGTTGATGAGGGCTTTTGTCGCTCCTCTATATTCTTCTGTGTCTAATGAATCTTTTGCAGTGGTTACTAGAGATTTACTGATACTAACAAAAACCGAATATTAGTTTTTAGGGGGCAAAATAGTTTTGAATAAATGTTTAATTCTTAAAAAGACAGAAAAAAATGTAAGAAACCTTTGAAAATCCAGGCCAGCATCAAGAATTACCATGTTTGACTTTGACGCAATGTTTATACCCAGCAGCTTCTTTAAGAGCAACGTAACCCCAAACTTTTCCAGACCTAACTTGATTGGAAAGTCTACATTGAGCAGAAGTATTCACAGACTGGACACACCTTGGGATGCTGAGCAGGTAGTCCAAAGTGGCACTGAGCTCCTCCATGCTGGTCTGATCTGAATTGAGGGGAATGGTCAGGATCAAACCGCTGCGCCGGTCTTTGCCCCCTTCAAAAGACAAGACGCTGTGAGGTTGTTTGCTCAGAAACACACACCCGTCATTTCTGCACGTGCTACCTGACAGGAAGGCCAGCTTTTTCTTGAGGATGGGGAGGATGATTGTCGCTTCCATGCTGACAGCAGACATCTAGAAAAAAGAAAAACGTAATTTTATTTCTTTTCTTCTGACATTTTTATAGAATATTCTGATAAACTACAATCTGGCTTCCTCAAACTCATCAAAAAGCTCAAACACTTCTCCTTGGCTTTTAAGAACAGCGAATCATCAAAAAAAAGAAAATATTAATGCCTACTTTGACCCCAAACTTTAAGACAGCTGAGTGCGTCGTGCAGCAGACACTGCAAATCCCAGCTGAAGCGTTACATGAACATGACAGGGATTGTGCCATTTTCTCTTCACTGGCTCGACTCCCAGTAGATTCAGAGCATTGGCTTCAGCTCAACCTGCACTTCACTGTCTGATGATGCATGACTCGCTATGTGCAGGAAATCAGCACATTCCTTTTGTTTAAGTGCTGATCTTGTAACTGTTGCTGTATTTTTCTTTGCACACTCTTCCTGATTGAAAAATGTATTTACTAAAAAAAGTATTATTTTTCGTTGCAAGATGAATAATTGAAGTATTCACTCTCCTTGGTCAGGAATGAATCAATGACCCTTTCTAAATTCACAAAAAACAAAAGGATCATCATCACTACGACGGAGAAAGAGTTGAAAAATCCCCATCACACATATTTTGGGACTGTTCACTTAGTAAATGTTATTTAATCAAAGTTAAAGAAGAATTTAAACAAAAAGTGAAATAAGAAATGCCCTGAAATATTCTACTATATTTGCTCAGTGTGATACCTAATGATGTTCAAGAAGGAACAAGGAAACACACTTTATATTTTAATAGTAATTGCAAGAAAAAATATCACCATAAACTGAAAAAACATCAAAGCAACAACAATAGAAGACTGAAAAAAAAGAAAAACTAATACAAGTTAATGTAATTGAAAAACGTACTACCTCCCTTCATATGGAGATGGTTGTTTTTAACGAGAGATGGAGTGGATGAAACAATAGTTGAATGTTTTAGGTTGTTTAATGAAGAACCAAATGAATATCTTAATAGAATTATGTATGAAAATGACCGTGGACAATTACCCAAATATGAAAATGGAGAAATGAATCAACAAATGAATGGAAGATGGAAGCTCAGTAAAGATGTGACTCATTTTGTTCTACTTTTTTTCTTTTCCTTTTTGTGCCTCCTGTCTTTATCCTTTAAAGTTTATAGCCCATTGTTTATTATAGGTATAAGTACATGCTATGTTTGTTAAAGACCCGCTCTGATATTTTTGTTGTTTTTAACATGTGCTTGTAGCATTATTCTGATGATGGAGAACATTTTTATATATATATAAAGATCAAAATTGCTCAGTATATCCAGTATTACTCATAGTTTTTGTTCTACCTGTTGGGAGGTGTGAGGAGCTGTAAAATAGTTGGATAACGAAAAAGATGGATGATGGGAAGGGGGTACTCTCCCATAACTCAGAGGAATTTCTAATAAACTCCTGCCACTCTGGAGAAACTATGCCCTAGAAAACAACAGGTTTTTGGAGTTTGCCAAACACGGCATAATCATAATTAAAATACCACTGGGAACACTTTTAGAAGAAAATATGATCAAAACGAGACTTTAAGTAGTTTGTAGGGTTTTTCTTTCTTGGTTTTGTTCAGCTTGGAATAAAAAGTGAATCAGTGAAGGTGATTTTTGATCAAACCTGAGTCTTCGTGTGTGCTTTTTTTTTTAAAATAAATTACCCTGAATGTGGTGTTTTCTTTAATTAAATGATATTGTTGTACATGTAAAACACATTTAGAGTCGAATCATGAGTTGGAAACATTGCAGATTTTCTCAAAAGTTGACTTTGTGTCCTTATGATTTATTTCAGACTTATTTGAGTTTCTTTTTTACTGTTGGCCCCTGAATGCAGCAGTTCTATCAGTATTTAGTTTTGCTAAGAAACTGGGTCATTAGATTTGATTAAGGCCTGTATTCTTTCAGGATTGGGAGTCAGGAGAAGCGGTTTCGTCCTCCTCCTGCGGCCAGGCCTTTGCTCGGCTGCGGCTGCAGGACCCCCGGCACGTTTCGGCTCCGTTTTTCTCGGTATTTAAGACCCACAGACACAATGACCCACATGTAGAAACCGCAGCCAGCGGCTCCTGCGGCTGTAGCCCCCGCCGCTGCCTCCAACCGACCGGCATCGACATCTTTGGGATCAATAAAGTATCGATACGGAGGATTTTCTTACCTTTTAAGTCAAATCCGGAGCATTTTCCACTGTGCTAAATCTCTCTTTCCAGCCCTTCTCCACCTCTTTTCTCTTTCTTACCTCGTATTTTAAAGATTTTACCCTCTTTTCTATTCTTTCTTCTTTCTATCATAAACTGAAATAACCAGAAACTTGATATTTGATGCTTTAAAACAGAGAAAAATCTCAGTTTTCTCTCCGTTCGCTTCAAACAACAGTGGAAACACAGGATAGGCGGAGGAGCCCGCAGCTTTGCGCAGGCTCAGTAAAGCCATTTGATTGAGTGTGACTTCCGGCAAAATTGGATTTCAAAATTAAGGCCTTCACCTTTTCTCAACAATCCTCACATTAAGAGAGCCAGACAGTAATGTTATAAATAGTATTAAATCCATTACATAAATCCAGTAAATTCATAAAAATAAAAAAGTGAGCATATAATGTAGGCACTTTAGCACAACAAACATCTGATTAAACGTAGGCCTAATTGATAACCAGATGATAATATGAAAGTTTCCTAATTTTAGAAATTTCATGCACACACAGATTTCTCCCCAATAATCTTATTTATTTCGGAACATCATTTCTGTAATATATATATATATGTTAAATATAAGAATGTGTAAAAAAAAAAAAAAAAAAAAAAAAAAGAAAGAGAGAGGGCAATAAATCCCTTTCTACGAGTGAAAAGGAAACATCAAAAAAATAAATTTCTGGATGCATGAAAACCAGAAATATAAATATTTTTAACAAGTATGAAATGAGATCAAAAGTATTTGCCCTTTTTTGTAGACTTAAAGTTTGGTTTTCTTTTTTTTTATCACAACCCTGAGTTTTTATGGTAACTTTAACCTCATGACATCAAACAGATAAAAATTAAAACACGTTTGGGTCACGTTTGTAGCCTAAAAGTAAACTCTTAAGAGAACTCTGAAAATGGAGAGGTTTACACTAAATGTGAGGTGCATCCTAGCTATGAGCATTCCCTTGGCACAAAGTAGAACATTTGACGTTTATTTTTATTTTTTTTTATTATACTTGAGCATAAGTAGAGCAAGTATACTGTAGTGTAAGAAAGTTGAACAATATATTAGTAAAATATAAAAAGTACATTTCAAGTGTACTGCCTCACTTTTAGTACTGAGTAGTACATTTAAATTGACTACTTTTTGCTGATGATAAAAACAGATTAACAAAAAAAACCGTCTGTCACTGATGATGTTACCTAAAGAATAACTGCTACGTTTGCTTTTTGCGTGATCTGTTTTTCTATGCTTTTATTTTGAAGGTCGTTTCGCCTCTGTTTTCAAGTACTTGACAAAACGAGGTGGGACCATATTTAAACAGACCACGCCCAGGTCAGTGCAGAGGTTTTTTTTTTTTTTTTTTTTTTTTTCTTCAGTGCCCCCAGGCCCCCCAGCCATGTGCGGAAACAAGTTTTGCAAAGTCATTGAATGCAACATAAAAATAACTACTTATGCATTCAATGAATACATGTTCATGCATTTTTTATTTTCAAGTTTATATCATGATTTAACAAATATCTGGGTTTTGTTGGGGAAGCTCAAATGACTCTATTCAAAAATACTACCATAAAACATAATTTATTACATTAATCGAAAGGCTGATTCTTGGCGCGATCATTTAAGCCATTTTGAAATGTTTGAAACTGATGCAAAGCTTATTAGTATTGCTTCTGTTTACAATTTAGTGCAGCGCTACAAAAAAACAAAAACAACAGCAACAACAAAAAAACTGAGACTTTCAACAATGAAGAGAGTTAAAAAAAATATGAACACATCAATAAACAAACTAGAATCAACTTTAAAATAAATGAGGTGTAGGAAATTGAAGAAACTTTTGTTTCTATTTGAAGACTGACTTCATAAACATGGAACACAAAAAAACCCATAAAAAGGTAATGTAAAGGTACAAACGTTGTTATGGACTATAGAGAAATCATTATTTCTTTTTTTGTTTTCTTTGTATGTAATTGCTTTATTTAGTTTCCAATTTTACATTTAGTCTTAAGGATGCTGTTTTAAACCACTCATAGTTTGTAACAGTATCACCTGAAGTCAAATGTCCTTTCTTTAAGCCGCAACCACCTTATAGAGGGCCTTCCCCTGCTGCTGAAAACAAAAAATCTCACTGCAATATATGTAATATTTACATTCACAGGCAGAGAAAGAACCTGATCTACATTCAGAGCGGTGCCAAAGTCCACAGCAGAGTGAATCGAATATGTGAAAGTCTGTTTGTCACTGGCCTGCTGGCAGAAAAATGTGAGATTTCAACAGCTGTCAGCGTGAAATGATTCAAAAATGAGTTACTATGAAGAGTTGATAAAATGAAAGAAATTAAAAGCAGCTGACACTTACGAGAAACCTTTCACTGCATTGTAAATCTTTAGTACTCTCATCACCAAAACAGCCAGAGAAGGAATTTAATTTATTTAATCCAACGTTGCTTGGAAGACTCAGCAAAGGACAATTTAGAAATGAAGTTTTTAGTATAGACGCAAATCTAATTAAATTTGGCAACATTGTGTTATACTACTATACTTAAATTCAAGACTTTACACAATAAAATGTATCTGAAGATTTCAAAATAAAACTCCATGTTTATGATTGAGTCAGATGTTTGTCTTAACTTTATTCTATTCAATAAACCATTAGAGTTGTAAAGTTGAGTCAAATTGGCATCAGTCAAATATCAGAATGTACTTAATCGAAAATGAAGAAGTTACAAAGGATGTCAGAGTTCATGTCATAGACTTTTTGAAGCCTCAACGTGTGTGCAATGCCAGAATATTGATTAAAAAATAGATTTTTTAATTTAAACAAAAGTACATTTATTGGTAGAGTTTTAAATACTTCTATATGGTTATTCCGGTTAATTTCATTCATTTGTGTTCCAGAAAAAAAAATCTCAGAAGTTTAGATTTGTTTTTACGTCCTACTGAATCTGTGTCCAGTTTGGAAGAAAATAAAAAAAAAAAATAAAAAAAAAGTGAAATCAGAAATCCAGTGTTTATTGCTACTGTCATTACTCACATGTGAAAAAAAAACACGGCAGGTTTAGTAGAAGACAGTTTTTATAGATCTGCGCGATTCACATTTCTTAACATGTTCACATAATTTGGCACTATGGAAAATAAAAGTTTATACAAGGAGGCAGTAGGATATAATCATATAATTGACCCAAAATTTCAAGAATTTACACACTCAAGTTTGCAATTTTCAGTCCAACCTGTACAACTCTGTTAGCTTCACTGCAGGGTTGCCAGTGGGTCCCAGTTTCAAGCCACCCAGGCCTCAGCTATCATAAAGGAGAGGAAAATAAAGCAGCGGTTGATCTGTACATTATTGCATCTTAATGACATCTTCAGACAGTGAGCCTCCTGTTATGAGCTATTATATTTTCAACTTCAGTGGAGCCTAATTAGAAGCAACAAATTTGACACTTCCTTTACATGTCATATTCATGACAGACATCAAATATGATCTAGTTACAGTAGATGAACACACGGCATGTCCTTAAACCTGCTTTTTTTTTGTATTTCTGGAAGACTGATGTGCTTCAAGTTATCCAGGAAGAGACGGAAAGACAGATGACAAAGTAGTGACCACTTAAAACTTTAGAAAACAAGCCCAGCTCAAAAACTGTTTGATCGTTGGTGCTGACGTCAATCACCTGAGAGATTCGTTGACGATTGCAGTCCAGAGTCTTAATGTTCAGTAGTTCAGTGTTTCAGATTTGCATTATTTCCTTCCTGCCTATGGAGATGTCTGCACAATTCACAAGAGACAGAATGAAAAGTCAGTATTTGGGGATAGACCTCTACAAAACCTTGTGGCGACATCCTCTGTTATAAATGTTGGACCCTGATGATCAAGAAGCATGCAGGCATTGACTTCTGCAGAAATAACGTCAGGCATCTGAAAAGCTATTTGTCATTTAAAACATCAGACACCGACACGGGGGGGGCTAGAACATTATATATGGGGGGGAGAAGACATTGGAACAGTGGCAAATTTTAATTTAATGTATTTTAATGGTTATTTTTGCCAAGAAGATTGTATAAAGGATTGTCTTAATATTTGACATTAATGAGGTTAATTTCTCTCAGTGGCCTTGTGGATGAGCGTCTGCCTCAAGAGTGGAAGGTCACAGGTACAAATCCAGGCAGGGTCATGACACTCAGCATTAAAGGGTTAAATTGGGGGTCTGAACCACCAAGTGTTTGTCGATTCTGGCTGTGGCTGCAGCTCACCGCTCCCCCAGAGGATGTGTCAAATGCAGAGAACAAATTTCACACATCGAGGCACGTGACAACTCAATATTGACTCAGTTAATGAGAGGTAAGTAGGGGGCAAAGCTATTGTAGCTTAAACTTCATGTAGCTTTTGTAGCTACTGACTGATGCTTAGGAGACCAAAGGGTGCAAAAAAATGTTTATTTTTATGACTTTTTGCTTGTTTTTTTGCACCCTAACCAATTATTGCAACCCTCCTTTCCTGCAATTTGTTTAACTTTGACATTCACTTTTGTCAATAACTTTCAAGCATCTCCATTCACCCACAAAGCTGAAAAGTACAAAAAAAAGCTTAGAATAAATGTAAAAAATGAAGAGGAGGATTTGGCTCAGTTGCATCCACATCATGAGATAATGAGATTTAATTATGTCTGAGGATTTGAGGATTAAGACGAAACTCTCCAATGGTTTAAACAAAGCTTTCAATAAGTTTGCGGTGAAAACATTGCAGAAAATTGCCGAAATAAAGACAAAACTTTTAGGCATGATGGATTTTTTTCAATCATTAAATAAGAGTAAACCAACATAAGAGGGCATATTTGTATGAATTAGTTTCTTTTAAACACTTAAAAAGGTTTATTTTTAAAGTGAAACTTAAGAGGCAGAAGGAAGATTTGGAGAAAAACATCCAAACAAAACATCTTTCTACAGTAAAACCAGCAGACGGGACATCTTCAGATAAGAGTTCTTCAGTTCCACAGCAGGTTAAACCAGTAGGTCGTCACTCAACAATCACTCATCTTCTTGTGACTTTCAAATTATTGCTTTACGTTTTACTCCACAAGAGCCCTGCAATGTCAGCCTATTTTCATCTTTTTTTGTTCCTGCAGGGCAGCTATTCTAGAAAAGCTGCGGTTTGTTCCAAGTTGCTGAAGCTGCCACAGGAGGTGATGTGCTGGCATGTTTTAGAGTCTCATCACACTTTACTGCACCTTGTGCTTTAAAGCTGGCATTGATGTTTGGCTCGTCAGCCAAAATTCATGAAAAATGAACTATTATGTGAAAATGATGTGTACATAATCAGAATAAAAAGAACTTTTGTCTTCTTTTTGCCAAACTGAATTAGCATGATGAAGTATTTTTTCAGATCATCTATATTTCATCTGTAATTTAAAGATTACAGTCAAATTTGTTTTTCTAAACTGATTAAAAAACTAAAAAAGTAATGAAAAAACAAATTTTCTCAACTTTTCTTATTGTGCAAACAAAAATTTTCACGATAAAAGAAAATGAAAATGTTATTGTTACTTTGTGTCCAGAGCAGAAAAATAAAAATCGCTTTTCTCTTAAATGTTTTTTTCTTTTTCACTTTATGAAATATATTTAAAAACAAAAGTGTAGGACTCATGAAGACAGCTGCACTGAGTGTATTCAGGATAGCTGTGTAAATTTTTTGACATCTTGTCTGTGCTGGTTTGCTTTTTCAGCAAAGAGGAAGAACTGCTTGTGTATTCTTCTTTTTTGCCCCCAAACGAAACCTGAGCTAAAATCCAGGTTCGGATTCTCCAGTCCGTTGTTATAAAACAGATAAATCTTTAGTTGCCAAAAAGTGAGCAGATTGCCTTCATAGGTTAGTCTGTAAATCAGGATAAAAGCTGATTAAGATTAAGCTCATCTATTTTTATAAATTAAACTGATAAACAGAAAAATATGTAAATTGCTTATTATAGTTTTTGTCTTCACAAGACTCTGAGTGGAACCACTGATCAGGACGCTGCAGGAGAACTGCGGTTCCTCCTCTTGTTGAGATGCCACTTCAAAGATAACCCAGACTATTTCCATCAGTTGTAAAGGAGTTTTTAGAAAGAGTCTCTTGTATTTCCAGAGTGAATCTCTCGGTTCGCGGTTAAGCCGGGATCCAGGCGCCTGGTTTATTTACAGCTCCGCTTGCGTGCTTGATGTGAACTTGTTGAGTCAGCAGTTAATCTGAGCGCGCCTGATTTACAGATGAGGAAGAGGAGGATGGTTTGTGCGAGGTCACAGTCAGGTGAGAAGGTCAACGGTTCAACCACTTCCTTCTCGCTGTCATCAGTAGGGGGCAAACAGAATGGACCCCTGGCTCGCTCTTATCGGACCAGGAGCCGGACGAAGGAAGGAGGCAGTGAAGAGGGAAGCTGATGCTGGAGGGCGAGGATGGAGGGAAATGGCAGGAGTGAGGGGGGAGGAGGTGGGTGAGAGGAGAGAAGGAGAGGAAAGAGAGGAGGAAGGGAGAGAGATGGCGGGTGAAAGAGGAGAGGGAGGAGAAGTGAAAGGAATAGAAAGAAAGGAGGGACTAAGGGAGGGTTTCCCAAGCTCCTTCTGCAGAAAGAAGAACAATGGAAAACATTAAAATAAATAAACATTAAATAAACATTAAATAAAATACGAACAGACAAAACATGAAGAAGAAAGGAAATGAAAAAGGAAAAATATAGGGGGAGGAGGAAAAAAGGAACGCAAAACAAGAAGTTAAGGAATCAGACAGATGTGTGGCTAAAAAAATGAATAGGGGAGGAAATGTGGTTGACAGAGAAATAGAAAAATCAAGAGAAGAGGGCAACTCAACATGGAAATCACATGTCGGAAGGAATGCACGAAATGGGAGAATCAGTACAATTTCTGTATTTGGTGTGACTAACCAAACATCTGCAAAATAAATGTATCAGTTGATATCATAAGAACAAAAATCACTTACATTTAGTGAAGCACGCTGCTGTTTGTTATAGGGGCTGTATTTGGGTTTGCTGGGTTTCCCTGCCACTCTGTCTTTGTGCCTCCTGCTGGAAATGTGCTGCAACAACAACAGCACCACACTCAGTTTCAAACCCAGACGTCAACACAAACACGTCAACAGACCAAAGAAACTATGCAACATTTAGGTGATAGAAGAACTCACCACAAGCAAGTAAAAAAGAGACAACCCAAAAGGTCAATCTTCACAGAAACAAAAAGAGTTTCAGCTTTTTTATTGTTCTCTTTTTTCGGTCAGTCAAAGACTCAGATGTAGCAGAAAGCTCACTGCAAAAACGGAATCGCAAGAAAGTAAAAAGATACTAGTTAAAAAAAAAAGGCCTATTTTTTGTTTTGAAAGTTTTTTTTAACAGAAAACTAATTTGAGAAACCATGTTTAAGTGAATAGATTTTTTCTTTAAAATTCTTAGTAAAATCCTTATCACATTAGCAGATTTTTTTAGTTTTGCTTTGATTTTTTTTTAAAGCACATCTGCCAATGGGGTTATAATTTATGATTTGTTTCCAGGGGGAAGGTTGTTTTTGCAGTGCTGTGAGGACTTGCATATCTCACCTGCTTCAGTTGGATTTCGGAGTTGACATGGACATCACAGATCTGGCAGTGGAAGGTTTTGTTTTGCAGGCCAGACCCCTTCGGTCCCGAGCTGCTGCTGCTGCTGGTGGTCTTTAGCTTTGCTCCTGGTCTTGGGTAAGCTTTAATGGGACCAGAACCATTGCGAGCCTCCAACATGGTTTTATGCTTCGAACCTAAGAACACAAATGGCAAAAGTACGCACAATCACCAAATTTTCACAGTTTTTTACATCCCAACCTTCTCTTTTTTTCCATTTAGCTGATGTTATTATCAACCAGCTAAAGGATTAGATTAATCTTTTAACTATTTGATACTTCCAAATATTTAAAACACTGAGACATTCAAGATATTTTCGCAGGCTTTCAGTTCTGTTCTCTTTGCTCTAAACACTTCCAATCATTTTTCAAAATTAGAACACTTGAGAATTTTTTTATTTTTTATTGTTTTTGTCTCATTAAGAGCTAAGATGTAGAAAGATGGAAATTATTATTAAAATGAGTCAAAAACATTTGGCTATTTTAAAGATTCATCTATTACTAATCTAAGACTAATTTTAAAGATGTTATTTCAAAGTTCAACAAGTTAGACTGGAATTCATCGTCATTATTTTTGAAAAAAAAAAAACACAGATTCATGTTTTGAGAATAATTGCTAGTTTTAAATTTTATGAGGATTTACTAGATGGGCCAACTTGTAATAAGATGATATTCTCATTTTGTTCTAAAAAAAAAGTCATTTCCACCTATTATACTAGTTTTTGCCACAAAAATGTAAAATTAATTGCAATTAGGTCCAAAGAAGCTAGAAAATAATACAAACCATTTATTTAGAACTATCAAAAAATACTCCTTATTGGGCGGTTTAACATTTAAGTTAAGAAATTCCCACAGTTAACTTTTTTCATTTATGTTTCCCTTTTTGAATGCTTGTATGAAACTACTCGTTTCTAGATTTTAATATTTTATTCTAAGAGTTCTTGTTAGGTAATAGTTACAGATATTTTTACAACTTTCTAGTGATTTTTGTTTTTAAGAATAATGTTCTTTTCCTATGTTAACATATCTCTTTTTGCAATGAATGTCTACAAATGATGTATGTTCAGTGCATGAGTGTTTCTAATGTTTAACACTAAACACCACACTTTACACAGAAAGGAAAACCATAAATAAAATCACACGCAAATATATTTTTGTGAATATAAAAGCACACAGATGTAACGTGTAATTTGGTTAGTTTGTCTCGATAGTCAGAGTAGTTATCATAGAGCTCCAGCAGAGGAGGACACTGAGCTGTCAAAAGCATGTCTAAAGCCTCTTCTTCTCACCTGCGTTGTGAGCCTCCAGCTGAGACAGAGAGTTGACTGCCACTTTGCAAAGAGAGCAGTAAAGCAGCTTCTTCGCTTTCTCCTCCTCTGACTCCACTGAAAGCGAAGCTTCCTGAGAGGAGAGTGTCTGGGGAGCGGCGGAACAAGACGATGGGATGACAGGAGCAGGAGAAGTGGGTGAAGAAGAGGAGGAAGATGAAGATGAAGAAAGGCCAGGAGCTGGTAGAGCAGAAGGAGGGCTGGAGGAAGGAGGCTCACTGCCTGCTCTGCTGGACGACGCGGAGGAAGAGGAGAGAGGGGAGGAGGAGACGAAGGGTTTCAGGGGAGCGGGAGGATCAGTGGGGCTGCATAGCAGTTCTGGACGAGAAATAGAGAAATAAAATGACTTGAGGATAAAAACAACATAAGCTGCAGTGACAAACAGATCCCTGATGGAAACCCACCTGTGTGCTGGTTGCTGGCTGGGACAGGGTGGGTGGGAGTTCCACAATGGTTCCCATTGGTCTCTGTAGAAACGGACATCTTAGCCTTGGCCTTGTTCTCTTGAGACTTCAGCTTTTTGGCGTGACGACTGCCTCTGTAATGAGCCTCTGCCTGAGACTGAACACAGAAATAACAAAGTTGTATTTTTTGTGTGTTGAATTCCTCCTGATGTGTAACGTTTGTGTCTATTCTTGCTGTCAAAGTTGTACTTTAAGATTTATACCGTCTTGAACATTTCATCAATATTCTATAGGAGAAACATTGTGTTTCCAAAACAAGTTAGCATCGATTCAGAGCTTCTCTTCCTTAATACTGCTTAGTTGTCTTTGAATGCACTGGTGAGTTTGCCAAACACATCAGGTGTTTACCATGACGCAAAAATGACACCAAACTGACAATTAGTAAAGTTTTCATTCAACATTCAACATGAAGATTACAAAAAGTTTGCAGTTTTAAAATTGTTAGTTTAAAACACACATAACAAGAATTATGACACAATTGTGATACTGGTGGCGATGATTTTGGTTTGAGAGTAAATAAAATAAAATGCATATTTCATTCATCCTTTTGGGCTTCTTAAAGAGATTTTGGGACCGTAGTGGAAAAAACAGCACCTGCGTTTGGCAGATCTTGTTCTTTTTCATCGACCAGAATCACCACAATTATGCTCACACAACCCATTAGAAAAATAAAATAGACCTGAAGGAAAAACACAAGCATCTGCTTATGTTCATCCGCTTTCACTTCAGAACATGTAAAACACCAGCTGTCAGGCCACCTGAGTCCAGATTTGGAATGTATCTGTGCATAAACATGAGATGGGATTAACCCTTAACCCTTAACCCCAAGGGGAAGGAACACCACTCCAACCAAACTATCAGATGTTCCAGATAAGATAGATCCACACGGCATTTCATTAAAAATTAGCCCCGTTAAGCCCAATACATCAAATAATTGAGAGAAATTTCCTTTTTTAAATAATAAAGATGCTTTGTTAATATATATATATATTGGATTAATTATTATATGTTGGGTGATTTTGTAAGTTTTTGCTCACAACTATGTTAGTTTAAGATGCAAAAATATTGATAAAAGTATTGACAAAGCAACTTTATTTACCCACGGTCTCAAATTTGATTCACACATTTTTAACATGGAGTATCTGTATTATTATTAACACTTTTTGCATTTTTTTAATACATCCAAGTAGTCAATAAAAAAGTAAAAATTAGTTATTTTCACCATAAAGTTTAGAAAATTAGCTAAAATGTTTCCGCCAAACAAGTTTTTTTTTAATATATTTCATGAAGGCAGCCATTTTCAAAATAGCAGGAAAAGCCCTTCTACTGCCTCTAATGGAATGATGATGAACCACAAGGCAGAAAAAAAATAAACCAAGTTATAAATATGTTTTAATCTTTGTAATAGGATAGGAGAACGCATGTATCAAATGTGATATGAAAAATCAAATAGGATTAAAAACAAAAAACATGTCACGGGTTTAGACTTAAATGCTCCTGATTTGAAGTAGATCTAGCATATTTTATTGCAGAATCAGATCTAGTCAGGTGAAGAAACCAGCACTTTTTCCTGCATGAATTTGTTACATAAATAAAAAGGGGTGACCAAATTCTTCACTAAACATAACCGACTCCAAAACTTTCGCCTCTCGACCAACGCTTAGAAACACGGCAAACAATATTTGTGCATCAATGCATGTGTTTACACCTTCATCTGTAAACTCCGTGAGGCATTTTTACACAAAGCAACAACCCAGAATGATCTGTGCAGTGTCCTCCTGTGACAGAACAGAATATCCATGACTTCAGATTTACTCAGCTTATTAAGCTGAACCGAT
This sequence comes from Oryzias celebensis, assembly GCA_014656515.1. NCBI lineage: Eukaryota > Metazoa > Chordata > Actinopteri > Beloniformes > Adrianichthyidae > Oryzias > Oryzias celebensis. The sequence goes on along the minus strand of BNCR01000017.1, from coordinate 9,864,782 downwards.
GCTCCTGTCTCCCTCTTCCTTCTTAGCTGTAACTCCCTTTTTTGTTGTTCACTCATGAATAATTTGAATGACTCATAGATTAGCTGCATTGGATGGAGTCTAATCGTGTCAGCTTATTGTTTGTCAGTTGGTCATGAATGAACTGAACGCCATTCATGCAGAACTGTGCAAAGGGAAACCTGATTACACACGCCCACTGTGCTCAGGTCTCACCAAGTGGTTAGCGCTTCTCTGCAGAGTCTTTAAATGAAGGCTAACACTTGATTTGTGCTTTGATGGCTTCTTCCTTCACCACAAAAACAAAGATGAACTTCATGTGGTCCAGAACAACAACCCACAATGAAGAACACACTTACATCCGAGTTGAATCTCAGTTGGCAGACGTTGCAGGAGATGATTTGTTTCCTTTTGGGCACCATGGTCACTCCAAAAGTGTGGTTTATGACAGCTTTTTGCACCGGGTCCATCTGAACAAGAGAACCACTTTAGAGGCCGGCTGATTCTTTCATTCGTTTGTTCAATACAGTGGAAACAGTAACCACACACACACACAGGATCGTGTACCGTGTTGAAGTTTGGGAAGAGTCCAACTGGAGATGTTGTCTCGACTGAAAACGGCAGGAACGGCTTCAACATCACTGAGGGACCAGCAGCTCCCATGAGCCCTGGCGTTGATCCACCCACAGCGGTGCCATTATCTACTGAGAATCGAGACAGACAGATTAATAACAAACTTGGTTTGGATTGGAGGCAACAGAAACATAGAGAAATGTTTTCTGCTTTTAGTCTTAAACTTTTTCTCTTTTCAGAACATCACTAATAACTTTTCAGGGATTTTCAAATGAGACAATCAGAAAATCTCTCATTACTGCAAACTGGAGGCTTTTACAGTGGCTTGCATAGGTATTTATACCTATTTATACCTAAACTTTGCCACATTTTCTCTCATTATTACCACAAACAAATATATTTAATTGGATTTTCATATGAAAGACTAACACAAAGTGACACAAAATAAAAGGCAGAAAATCAACAGGCCTCATAATGAATCAAACATTCAGAAATAAAAGAGTTGACTGAGAGCTCCTCTTGGCAAACCCTCCAATGATGCGGCGGAGACAATCATCTCTCATGTTTATGGCATTGCAGATTGCAGTTTTCTGCTTTACAGTAACATCACATACATTTAGAAACGGGCCTGGCAGAGCAGCAGCTGCTGGAGGCAGAGGAAGGTAATAATCCAAAGAGATTAGAGGGAAGAGGAAGGTGAGCAAGTGACTCACAAAATGAGTTCACGAGTCCAGTTGCCTTCAGGCCAACATGAGCAGCTCAGTGCACCTCAACTCTCCTTCATTTCCATTTAAAGAGGCAGAAAGCATACAAACTAGGACATCTAAACCAGGACACCCAACCAGGACCTAAACTGACCCCAGAAAGAATCAAAATCGGACTTTAACTCTGCCGAAGAACAAAGATACACCAAAAGCAGCATTTTTTAGCTGTTTTTACACAAATGTTGAACCTTAAATGTTGACGAAAGTATTTACTGAGAGTCTTACGAAGGTGCTAAATATATGACCTGTTCTAAAAACGGTTCATCACAAAAGAACAAGAGTTTTGTTTTGACTAACAAGTCTGTGAAAACCTATATTTGGTACTTTGAGGTCCTGCTGTGAATTATTCCACGTGTGGGTGGAAACATCCATTATAGCTAAAAAACTGACTGCAGAGGAAAAGTAGACAGAGGAGACAGAGACTTTTCCTCCAAGTTTTGTACACGGGCTCTCCAAGATACTTTTTGAAATACATTTCAAAAATCTGGATGCAACAAATCAGTATTAAAAATAAAAGCTGCTACCAAGTGACCAAAAGAAGAGAAACAGAGCTCACAGATGTAGTAAAAAAACAAGAAGAAAAATAAAAATGAATTAAACAAGGAGGTAAAAATACAAAAGTGAGGCTCAATTATCCATTTTAAATAAATGTAACTTTTTGTGATCGGGACAATGGAATGGAAATGTGTTAATATATTCTACAGCTGTGATGAAAGAAGAAAGTAGAAGTTTGTAGAGATGATGAATCAGGGAAATGTTTTGGAGTACGTTAGAGGCTGTTGTGAAGCTGGAAGTTGCAAAGATTAGTTAGAATGAAGGGAGGAAGGCATTGAAGAAGGTGAAAAGTGTTAAAAGTCCTGACAAAATACCTGTGAAGGCATGAAAGTGTTTTGGGGAATTGGCAGTAGAGTTTCTGACTGCAATGTCAAAACACTGCTGGTCTTTACTCCTATTCCGGTTCAGCCACTTAAACGAAACCAGCAACCCTCTAGCTTAAAGTCTGTGTCAAAGGTACACTTAGAATGTCCGTATCCTGCCTGAAAAACAGCAACTTTCAGTTTGTCTTTTCATAATTTAGATGTTTTGTCATGGCTATCCTGACTCATACTGTTTTTCTGATGATGGGGGACATGCATTTTTAAAAGCAAGCTAAAACTTGCATTTCGGAACATTCATCTCGTATGTATGCATTTGGCCTGTGGAAGGAAACCTGCAGCATGCAGAGAAAACCACAAATGCACGAGAGAAACAGAAGCTTCCAGCATTTAAACTAGGACCTCCGCATGGCGTGCAGCCCAACACTGAGGTCACTTACTATAGTATATTACTTCAAACTTCAATCCAGTCTTTATTCATAAACTACACACCATAAAACCATTAAAATAAAAGTTGTAAACTATTCATTCAAAAGCTTCCTAATGCACCATAGTTAATATTACCTTTCAACTGTACAATATCAAGTACAAACAAAAGTAGAGTAGCTTGATTTAAAACTTTAATGACTTTTTGAATATTTAATGTCGGCATTATAAGAAGGAGAGTTGTAGATTGCAATACGTGTCTGATAAAACATAAGGATTAAAGAACGGTACACCGGGCAGTGTTGTAATCTGACACCTGTAGCCAGATCCACAACAGCTCACATGACTGTCTGGATCAGCTGTTATTTGCTGGGAGATTATTCATGATAGTAAATACAGATTAGAGTCTGCTTCTAAAGACAGTGTTACATGTCAGCCTGGTACACCAGCCAAAATAGAAGCTTTGCTGTCAGCACAAGACTGTGACAAAAGATTTTTGTCACGAGTAAGATTAAACATACTAGGACAGATTATCTCCAATACATTCCACACAGACAGGAAAAAGAAAATATTGCTTTGTAATTTTCTTAATTCTACATAATAATACACACTAAGACCAAGTTTTGAATGGTCGTTACAGCTTTAGGCATTCAAAAGCCAACAGTGATTTCAAATCTTTTTCTTTCCCCCACTTCAAATTTTAAAACAGTAAAATGTAATTTATTCTTGGTTTTATTGTAAATCTCATTTTAGACAGTAGGTAGTGCTGTTAAGAAGAGTGCTAAGAGCAATGTGGGGTTTAGTGTCTTGCCCATCACATGGGCGGGCAGGGTGGGAACCAAACCTGCAACCTTCTAATTAGAGGTTGACCGCTCTACCTCTGCACCAAGATTTTCTGTTTTGGTAAAAAAATGTATCCTTACAGAATCCTTTATTTTTCAATATTTTTTTGAGCCAAGGTACATAATTTCCTCAATAAATCACATGGCATGCCACCAACCAAAACTGTAAAAAAAAGAAGTCTGTTTTAACATTTTATACAATTCTGATCAATTACACATTTTTTAAGAACGTTTCTTTAATAAAAATCAAATAAACACGAAGAAAAACCATGTTTTTAGAGCTTTTTTTCCTACTTTGTCCATGTAAAACCTGGGCATGTTTGGATGAACACAGTGACATCATGGTGACACTAGTGTACACTAGCTGTAAAACATTGATCTAACCAGGAAAATAGAACATTTTGCACAGTATCAACAAAAATCGGTTGTTTCCAAAAGTAAAAAAAGGTTGAAAATACTGTTAATTATTGAACGCAACAATATAAAAAGTAATGCAAATCAACACTAAAAAGAAAGCAACATTTCAGCACTTTAATGTCCGGGTCAACGGAAAAATATTTTAAAGATAACAACGATAATTAAAAAAGCAAAGCAAATAAAAATTTTTTTTAAATCAAATCAGTTTTAAATCAAAGTAAATTCCAGAAACCAAAATGCAATTCCAATTATGGCATTTTGCTTTATTCTATAAAATGCGATCTTTTTCAATTACTTGTTCTGCTTTTTAAATTGCTGTCGATCTTTATATATATTTTTGCGTTGAGTGATTTGTTGGTGTGATTGGCACTTCAGGGTCACCGTACATTAAAACAAATGTATATCAAGCAAAAAATGATTACTTAAACAAAATGTTTGTGTGCCCCCCAAAAAATTAAGGGGAAAAAAAGGGGATTACTCAATGCTCTTTTTAATATCATTTATAGTATACTCTTATCTAACCAAAGTGAAATAGTATTTGTCTGTCTTTCACCTGTTAGTAACATATCTGTACTCATTGTTGATACTTCTAAAAAGTAATTGATTACTTTAGTTAGTAAGTGGATCAAAATTGTAATTAAATTACTTTACTCATTACCTATTTGAAAAAGTGATTCACTACTTATTACTTTACTTTTTTGTCCACTCATTTACAGATTTTCAAGGGAAAAACAGCTTCACGCAAACAACATCCTCTTGTCTTTCATTTAACAGAGCTCCTTTGAAAAATAGGTTTTTAATCTCAGTAGGACTTATCTGGTTAAATAATGTTAAAACATAAATAAATTAATTTTTTAAAAACTATATTTTCAGGACAATGACCTTGTTCAAGGTATGAACATGGCTGAAGACATAACCTGGGTTCATTTGAATTCAAACAACAGTGTGAAAAATACTGTTACGTCATATTAATCTTTATCAAATCTGCAACCAAGAACGATGAAACGCCTCCATGTTCATTTTGGATAACTTTATGTATTCCATTACAATGAGTTGCTCCCAATGCATCAGTCTCTCTCTCTCTCTCTCTCTCTACATCTGACTTTTGTGCACAGTTCTGCACGGCTGCAGGTCTACCAAACTATGACCCCGCACCCACTCCCATAGAGCACATTGAGCGCAAACTCATATTGATCAGTCACATGCAACTTAGAGAGAAAAAGAAAGAAACAAAGGGTGAATGAATATAGAAATAATCGTGTTCGAGTCCCAGGAAGAAGCGGAATTTTGTCTTTCACACCAAAGAGCGGCTTTAGAGTCGTATCATTCGTAACAGACACATCAGTTCACGGGGCGGGTGTCTGCTCTGCCACTCACCTGCTGCTCTGCGGAGAAGACAGGACTTCTTTCAGGACAGCATCTCTTTTCGTCTCATCTATTGAACCAGTTTGGAAGCAGCATTGAGTGTGTCTGCACTTAGTCCGATCCCCGACTCTGCGCGTATGCGCCAATTACTCAATTTTTATTTGAAATTAATCTGCACTTTTGTTTCATCTACCAAAATGTGAACTGTAATTCGTTACATTACTGACGAAAGTAATTAAATTACAGTAATACATTACTTTGTAATCTGTTACCCCCAACAGTGTCTGTACTATTATATATTTAGACTAAAAGATCATTGATGGCTCTTCCTAAACCCTCTAATCCACTGAAGGGCAGATAAAATCACTTAAAAGACCGTTCAAATCTTTTTCATTAAGTCTTTAAAAAACCTACATTCAAAGGTGTCACTACTGTCTGACCTTTTCTGTCTCTTAGCATCTGTCAAGACACACAGAGTCACAAGTCCTGTAGTTCCTTTGTTTTTTACACAGTAGTAACTTGAAGAGTTAACACATTGAATGAGGTCATGTTACCCTTCTGCATAGTCCTGTTTTATTTATGATCTGTAAGAACTGAAGATATGCGCGACAATGATTAATGGCATGGTGACAGAGTCGTCTTAATTCTGTCCTTCTGTCCTCTGAGGTCTTGTTACAAGCCACACATGTACAAACGCAAGTACACACACTCTGACCCTTCTCTCTTACAGTAAGATTTGGTTCTAAGAAGCTGCTATAAATATGAGTCTACACATCTAATTCTGTTTCACATGGAAACAGTGTGTAAAGAAGCATAATAACGATACAGAAGTTTTCCAGTGCGGCTCATTTGAGACAGTTCTGTTATAGATACCGCGAGACATAAACAAGCTTTTTGTTTGGAGATCCTTTAGACTACTTATTTACTTCTGGAGCTTTAGCATAGTCTGGAACTGTATCTGCCCAGATTATAATCCTGAAGGGTAATCCACTTTAAATGGGTACTGGATAGATTAGAATAATCCATTAGGAAAGTCCTGGTTTCATTCATTTAGAGTCTCGATGGTCAACATGTGGTTATACACAGGGCTGTAGCTAACTCTAAATGTCACCAAGCTGAACATTTTTGCGTCAAACTGTTATTTCTTAATTTTATTTATTTGCTTCTAATGATATTAATTGAAAATACTTCATGTAACAAACCATAATTGTTGTTTTTTTTTTCAAGCAAAACATGCTTTTGGCATTGTGGTCCCCTTTTCACCCATTCTCGAACCAGGTTGGCCTGGTGGGGGTGTAACAATAAACAAAAGAGAAATCTAAATCATATAAGTACAGATGTAATCAGACTCAAAACTGCATCAATTCTTCAAGGTACAGTTGAATACTTTTGAAAGATCTAAGTTACTTATGGCCTGCTGGGGATGCCATAATACCTTGCTTGTTACTTGAACAACACTAATGGGTTCCTTGCGCAGAGGGCAGCGTTGAAAAAAATGAAAAATCCGTACGACACGTCTCCAGCTAGTGCTGCTTAAGTGTTTGCTACGACCCGTCACCCCGCAGCATGCCCGTAGAAAATAATGTGCATGAACATGTTTGTTCTACAGGCTCACCGAGCTACGATCTTAAAATTTGGAGCATAGCACCTGCATCCCCTAAACAAGTTTATTCCATTTATTTGACCAAACAACCCATATCCCACCCATAAGGGCAGTTGTGACTGAGGCATTATGCTTTAAAGTACTTTATTAATAAAGCTGAGTGAAGAATGGGGTTACACTTTTTAAAAAAGTAGGATAGATACTGTAAGACAGTGGTCCCCAACCACCAGGCCACAAACCGGTATCAGTCTATAGATCACTTGCGACTGGGCTGCAGAAGAAATAATAAATTATTTTGTTTTGAATCCTGAATATCTTTTATTTTGAAAAATAAGCAATTTTCTCAGCTACACCTTCAAATACTTGAGCTGTAAAGTTTGATCAGGGGGACAGAGCTGTCCGGGGCGTGCAACACAAGAAAAGTTGTTTGTGGAACTGTTTTTTGTAAATGGCATAAGTGTAGGAACAGACGAAGAACAGGATACAACTTCAAGAAAAAATAAGGAATACAAATAAAACACCTTAGGTCCCCGTTAAAATATGGATTTATGGCAACAGGGGATTCTCACACACTGTGCCTGTTAGCATAGAGACATGCCTTTCATGATCAAATCGAATCTTTTGAACGGCTCATCAAGGTGTACGACAGGAATCGACTTAATTTCGTTCTTTTGTCCTCTCTCCCCTGGGTTTTATACGTTAACACTTACATTTCAAGCAAGTACCTCCATAAAAACACAAAAGCGGATCAGTGTGTGCAGCGATCGGTGTGTGTGTGTGGGTGGGTGTGTGTGTGTGTGTGGGGGGGGGGGGGGGGGGGGGGGGGGGGGGGGGGCAACAGCCAGTGCAGAGGGGCAGGGAGGGGGCGCTCAGTCTTGTTTCTGAGATGTAGTCACGAGTTGTTTTGCAATGTTTTTGTGTTAAAATATTTCACCAATAGCTTTTGCATGGTGCTTCAAAGTAATCTGATTTGTTTCTTATTTAATCTTTTATTATATTTTGTTACTGTATTTAAGATTTTTTTTTAATTAAACAATATTATAATTGTGAAATAAACTTGTTTTTAACCACTCCTGACAAAACACTCAATTTAGAGGCCTTAATAATGTTTGTGTTTGTATGTTTCGGATTTTATCAGTCCTCCAAAATGCAGGCGTCAGAAAACTGAGTGAAATGATGATCAAATCTATTGTCAGAACTGTTTATTATTAAGTTTAAAGCACATTCAAGCACACGGTTTCTTCTTCATTGCACCCCCTCGCCAAAAAACACTGCTGTAAGTTAGGAACGCTGCTGTAAGAAGTCAAATGATTGTTTTGTATTTTTAATGAGATAACTGTATAAGAACCCTGGACATCTGACCTAATAATCCCTCAAGTGCAGACACTTGTTGGCTCGGAGAAAAACAAAATCTTCACGTTTGTTTGTCTATAGCCTATTAAACTTAACAGCACCTTTTTAACCGGAACTTCATTATTCACGTGTACAGCTCTTCCAGCAAGCAGTTAAGGAACAAACTCTTCCACAGTTTCTTCTACACAAAACGGATCTCTGGTCAATTTTCTGGTAGCACCTAAGTTTAAATATGTTAACTCAGACATTTGCTGTTTGTATCTAACCTCTACGTATTCAAATATATTTTGTTGTCCCAAAACTGAATTAAAACAGAAAGCTGTTTTTAAAACAGAGACTAGAACAGAAGTTGTAACAAACTAATATGAACACCACTTCCAATATCAACGCCAAGCAAGAATGATAAACGCTTCCCAAAACAACAAGAGTAATAAAAAGTTTGCATGTTCCCACACATTTCTGGATTAATTTTTATCCAATCTAAAGAATACATTGTTGATCAGAAGGCAGCATGGATGGCTTTCCTTTGAATCTTGATTTGATCCTCTGAGCATTTTTTTTCGCACATGGATTTTGCAGTAAATCACTTAATTCTACAGATTCAACCACAATCATTTTAAAATAACATTCCCCATAGACTAATAAATCATCAAAATCAGAAGCTGCAAGCATTTCATTGATTGCATATTCCACATTGACATGTGTGCTGTTCATTAGACGCAGAGAATAAAAACCACATTTCCCATTTGAAACCTCCAGAGTCCTGCAGGTCAGTCCAGTTTCCTCTGCAGCAGCCAGATTTAAGCACCTTACTTCAGTCGCAGTCATTCCTGAAATTCACACCTCCCTTGCTCCCACAAACACAAACACATAGTTTCGCTGCACTTGAAAGCTAACATGAATTGAAACCCTGCACAGTCTTCTGCTGATCTGTCAGCTGCGGATGGAGACTCCTGTAAGTGATCTGATCTGCATAGCTTAGAGATCACTGGGTGAGGTTACTGAGAAATGTTGCTGATATTTTCTCACTCAAAGCCTTCAAGTCTATAAGTCAATCTAATTTCTGGGTTTCCAGGTCCGGAAATACATTTCAGTAACAGCACATCCCTGATCTGAACTCTGATGTGGTTTCTGAAAGGTTAATCTTTTGTTTTTAGTTTATCTGACATTAAGGTGGTGTATCATTCACTTAAGCTTAACACTGACACTCAAACATTATTTGTGCAGCATTCTTTGTGCTTTCATTTGAAAATTGATTGATGTGATTGTAGTTATATTTTCATCCTCTCTAATGAATCATTTGAAAAACAAAACAAGGTCTTTGTCTGATTTTAAACACCTCAGGGACAATAAAAAGATGCTACATTTAAACCTTTTTTGAAAGATATACACATTCACAAAAGTAAAATATACAGCTGTTCTGTCTTTGCATCTCTTTTTCCACTAAAGACCCACTCCACTGAAAATTATGTTTTTGGTGTTTTTAACATGCGTTTGTGGCATTTTTCTGATGATGGAGGACACGTATAAAGAAAATTAGGAATTAAAATCGTATATCTGAGCATTTCTTTACTCAAATCGTGACAAAAAAAATGCTGTTGGAAAAAGCGTGTTGGTGTGAGGAAAAACCTACAACGGCGATCCACACGCTTCTGCTCCGCTTCATTCCAACACATCCACTGGCAGACGACTAGATTCATGTACATTATCCTCGCCTGAGCTGGCCGCTGGCTAAAACTGTACGGCTGGATAGCTCTGATTTTGCTTCCACTTTTGCTCTTCCAGCAGAAACACTGCAAGTAACTAATCAACCTGTCTTTATAATTGAAAATAAAACATCTTCCTAAGTATTGCATCTTTTGAAATTAGAGCTAAAAAAAAGTAGAAAAATATATTATTTATCCCTTTTTTGTGCTTATACTCAATTGTCTTCAATTTAGATTTATATTTAGTGTAGAAGACGGATAAAAAACACCTAAATGAATAAAAATTAGAATATTTAAAGAGCTGCATAGGTTTTTAATCTGAAAACATGACTAATTGTCCTCAGACTGATTGCAATTTGGTATAAACACCCTTTGGTGCTAAATTCTATATATTAACACAAACTACTGAGTTTAAACAGCCTAAAAAGATTCAAAATGCATACAATTCAAACGTCAATTTTATCAGCATAAGGAATTCATTGAGGAAGTCTGAGAAAAACCGGACCTTCATGTTGGATTCATGTCAGAGTGCAGTGCATTTATCCTGATGGAGGAGAACATTTACTGTGGCAAAAGCATCATCCACGCAATTATTTCTGCTTCATTTCAGATTAATGAAACCCAGCGGAGGAACATCTGGTATTGCTAATCAGACTGTGAAGTCATTGAAACACATGGCCTAGACGTGAAACCCACACGGAAACAGACAAACAGTCACGAAGGCTGAGGATGAGGAGGATGAGCGAGAAAATCCTACCTGAAGTGGATCTCAGTCTTTATCTTGAAAAATGTACCTCCCAACGTTTCCCTCTCTTCTTTTGTGCATTCTGTTCTACTTTTTTTCCACAACTGTTGTAATTTCACCAAACTCCCAGCAGCAAAAGCCCAACGCACACTCACCCCCAGGCTGAGCGTGTTAAAGTATCAGGTGACTGCAGCAAGAGTGGCATGTGTCACTGCTATATGAGCCCTCAAACCCTCAACGTCAGATGTGTAGCTGAGGATGTGCGTGCGTGTCACATGCAAATCCCCTCTTTGCTGTTTCCTCCAGAGAGCAGAAACTCGAACCCCCTCTCCGGGAAACGAAGGAGACACAGAGAAAAGATGACCGCACACTATTTACAGATTATACTGGAGGATGAAAGATTAAGTTCCCCTGTGCCGTGTGTGTGTGGAAGGAGATCAGAGAGCAGTAGTTAATTTTGCACGTTTTGTGTGTTTGTTTGCTTAATCACAGTGTTTTCCTGCACATTGAAAGGATATATGTATATATTTTCACAGTAGGAATCCTGCTCCTTTCGGGAGAAATTAAAAGCAAATCCTTTAGAGACGGAAAATATAAAAATTTAGGCTGAAGTTCAACAATATCATTTTGAGCCCTTTGTTATTCATTTCAAGAGCTTCCGATAGTAAAATATCGAATCTAGTGTATATAATAAAAATAAGTTGAAGCTTTTGATGAATTGTCTTTTGTCTGTAGAAATCAGGTTACAAAATGTTCTTTCGCAATAAAATCAAGTGGATTAGTTTACGGTAAAAACTTTAAAGACAGACTCTGATAAAAATTGTATTTTTGGTGTTTTTAACATGTTCTTGTAGTGTTTCTTTCATGTTGGAGGACAAATATTAGGAAAATTAAGCTTAAAACTGCAGTATTTCTTTATTCAAATTGTTGTGAATCAGGACCTGATAAAAAAAAATGCAGTAAGAAAATTACTTGTGACGTAGAAAATACACTGGGTGGGTTACACGCTGTCTGCTTTTCTCCGTTCTTGCATTCATTTGTAGATGACTAGATTCATGTACGTCTTCATTTTCCTCACCTGAGCTGGCATTTGGCTCAAAGCTGAACAGCTGGAAAGCTCCAATATTGCTTGCTGTTTTTGTTGCACTGATAATGTTAAGATCCGGTTGTGAGCGCGAAACTGTGTAAACAAAGGAATGATGGGAAATGGGGGCAGGCTTACTCCGCGCCAATAGTCCTGCCCACATCTCAAAGATCATTTTTAAAGCACTATTACTGGTTTTGCTGTAATTTTTAGTACGAACAAGTGTTGTGAATTTCTGAAAGTAAAACAGATGTTGAAATCGATAAAAGCAGTGAAATGCAAAATAACCAAACTAATCGGGGCCACATCAGTTCAGATACCAGTTTATGTCAAGCAGCTTCATATCGTTGGACTTTGCAATCATTCCTTAGTCTCCAGAATAAGGAGACAGACACATTGCACTTGCAGATAAAAGTGAATTTCCTATTTCCACATTAGCTCCGCTATAGTTTTAATGCTGATCCTGTCAGCGAAGATGACTGGATAGTCATCCTGGTTGAATTGTTGCCTGTCATATAATATTACTGTATTTTCATTTGTGTTTTTATGAGTTTATTTGAAATGCATTTGTTAACATGTGCTTATATGACATGCAGCTCAGAGAAGAATATTTTACTGTGATAATTCATGACAGACAAACATGGTACACTCACTGCATATCAACAGCTTTTTATAATTGACAGGAAGTAGAAAGTAAAGGAAAACCAACATGAAGAGTACTCACTGAGACAAGTTTGAACCCAAAAACAGCTTTAGCTTAACTTTACAGGGAAACTGAAGCCCATATTAAGGTCTGGATGAATAACATTTCTGTGGAAACTCAAGCACAAATAACAGGCATTACATAATAACTGAATAAAGACACTATACATCAATAAAGGTCTTATTTTTCTTTGGTGCTGAATTTAAGTGTGATTTAAATCTAAAGACAGCAAGCTGTAAGATAGATGTGCTGAAAGCAGCACTTGCCATCACTCTGCATTATTATTATGCAGAGAGAATAACCCATACATTAGCATAGCAGTCTTACGTTGGAGTGTTTAAGTAGGTCAAATGCAGATCCTGCCTACCCACACAAAAGGGCAGCAACTGTTAAAACCCTTCCCTTAAACACATCTGCATCTATAAATCAAAGTTTTACTTCGATTTAGGAAAAGGAAGCTAGAAAAAAAAGAAGATTATGTTTGCACAAATAGCTGAAGATTAAATAACAGGAAAGGGCAAGTTTTGCTTTAGAAATAAACAGGAAATCCCAGAAGAAATGGATTTCAGTGTAAAGATACCCTTCAGTGAGAGTGGCCTTAGGATAAACGGAGGGGCTGAATCTACATGAGCTAATCCATGTGTTTTCTTTTCTTTTTTAATTCTGTCTTATTAGAGCCTTACTGTTTTTGTTTTGGGGCACTTATAGATTTATTTTCACACATTTGAAACCCACAACCTATCAATACTTTAGGTAATTTATTAATTAGATAGTAAAATGTGAGTTTGTGCTTTTATTTATTATTTTTTTGTGGATCACATGGTTGTTGCTTTTGACAAAAATATCTACTAAATGACTAAATGTAAATGTAAGGTAGTACTTTTTCATGGAAAAAGTAAAAATTCAGCTCTGACCACTTCTAAATCTTAGCAAACAATAATAAAACGTCTTGCACTCTTTCAACGTTCACAATACTTTTCTGAAAAAAAGCAAAATCATATATTTTGAGTATTATTTCTGCAAAGTATGAAACATTCAAAAATACCCGAGACACATGGAGACTAAGAAAATTATTATCAAGACATCAAAACAACTACTAAAACTAGAAAAAAAAAAATAACACTGGCAATTCCCTCTGATTATTTACTACATTTACAATAAATGCAATGCTTTAATGTAAATTAATATGCAATTTTTCCACAAAAAGGCTAAAATCCCCAAATTTTTATATATTTAACATTTATCAACAATAAAACATTACTTTTTTCTCACAAATTGTGGAATGCTTTTATTAAAAAAATACACATTACTGACATACTCTCCTCTTTATTTTTAAAAATTGACCTATTAACTAATTATATTACCTTTTTTTTAATGTTGGTTTGATTAAAAAAAACAAAAAACAAAACAGAGTTAATTAAATGTACGAACCCACATGAACAGCACATAAGGTTGCACAGCCGCAAGAGGCTAATCAGCTTAAACAAAATGCGACAGAACAGGGTAACTTATTGTTTTATAAACAGGCTGATGAGCAACAGCGTGCGCTTCATCACAGCCATCATGCTACCCATTATGTAAAGAATGTCGGCGAGGCAGACCACTAAGAAGCAGATGCAACAAAGAAAATGCAGATTCTAGGTTTCCTTAACTTTCTGTACAGTTGTATCCATGCTCCACCTAAACATTTGCAGAAAAGATCCTCCTCTGTGTGAGGTGAGGCAGTTTCAGGTCAAGCACAAGTGAGCAGAGCCCTGTAGGTAGTGAGAGGGTGAGGCAGGGAGGGCTGTTGCAATAATTTGCAGGATCATTTCTTTCTGCTCTCCGAATATAACCTCCACGAAAGAAGAAATCACCAGAACGACGCTCCTTTAATGCTAACTAGATACTCCAAAAAATCAGATGAAAGGTTAAGATGCAAATGTACCACTGAGTGTTTCAAAGCAGAAGAGCAACATTTGTGTTAACCCTGTTAAGCTCACTACAACAATATTTTGAAATTAAGCTGTTTTTCAAACCTTATTTAATTTTGCAAAATTATTTTTTTATATTAGATATAGATAGCATCAATTATGATACGTAAAACTTCCAGTAACAATTCCACGCAAAAATCCGCAGTAAATATTACAGGAAAAAATAAGTACATTTTACTTGAAGGAATTTATTAGTTTTCAGTCAAGTTCTCAATAAACTTTACTTAAAAATGTCTGTTGTTGCCATAAAAATAAGGCTAAATCTTACCATTCAACCATAGTCAAGTCAATTATGCTTGCCTTTTGTTTGTAGTACTTGAAATATATTTTAATGGAATTATGTTAAACCAATTACAGCTTTCTACGAATAAACCAAAGCACTGATAATAAACTTTAAATAAAAAGAAAAAAGAAAAGGCAACATATACTTCAACAGCAGCAATTTTATTTTTTGCTTCACACGTTCAGTTTAGAGACAGAAAGGTTGGTAGGAGCTTGAAACCTCCGGTTTAGTTTGAACCAACAAACCCCAACTGCACATGTGGGGCCTAAATACATCAAACTGTTCATGCTCATCTATTAATTGTTTTTACAAAAAATACAATCTTACTGACCAGCCAAAAATGAAATTTTAAATGATAAAAAAAATGACCAAAACCTTTTTTTTCCTGAAATGTGACTTGGCTTTTTTTTTAACATGAACATAACTCACACAACCCATCACTTTGGAAAATATAATAATGTGGAAATGAAAACTTATTAACAAAAATATTTGCCTAAAACATAACTTTCTTCTGCAGAGCTGGCACTTTGGGAGACATTTTAAGATCAAGGAAGAGCTTTTGAAACACTTCAGTGGTGTTTTTCAACTTTGATGGATACCTCAGATTCACAGCATACACAACACCACTGAGCAGGAGGCAAGCCATTGCCAAATATTTGCAGTCACCGAGAACTTCATCTCCTTCAATGATGATGGACCCATCAATTGGGGTGAAGTGTTCACCTGCAGCATTTCCATAAATGACCAAGATCTACACGACATGGTCGGCATAGTCCTATATGATGGTCTCTTTGGTAACATCCTGTCAATGCATACTCTGTATATACTCTTAGATGCAATGTAAAGTACATAGGGTATGTTGTTTAAACATACATTACTATTGAATTAAGCAGAAGGCAGTTTCATACTCATACACTGGAAATCAACATCACTCAGATAACTTTAGTGTTAGAAATTATTTTTGCTTGAAACAATGAATTGTTTCATTTTTTCTGCTGATAATCATTTTGGATTTAATGCTAAACATCAGGCAGACATTTGCATTTATGCAACAAAAGATACTAAACGTCTAGGCATCACAAATAATCTGTGATATGTTTTTTTTTGTTGCTTTTAAAAGTTTTCTTTTTATTTCTCTGGAACAGTGCACATTAAAAGCCTCATACAGTATGTGATGAGCCAGGATGAGCCCAGCAGCTATTTTTCAGTTGTTGTCCCAGCACAGATGTTACAATTGTTTACCTACAAAGCTAAGGATATACTATAAAAATATAAATGTGAGACAATCAATTAAAACAACTTTTGATAATGGGTTCAGATGATATCTGAAGTCCTCCTGCGCATTTTGAGCAACAGGCAAATCTGTCAGCAGCGTGATCTCATTTTTCCTAGTCTGTGACTAGGCCTATGTCTGAATTCACACCCTAATCCATAACTCCTAAAAAATAGTGCAGGACTATCTATGGATTTAGCCATTGATTCTGAAAGGAATTCGGACACAATGCTCACTTTTTTTTTCTAAATGGGGGATATGACGTCACCAATTTCAAGACGTGAAAATCTTATCAATACGAACATTTTACGATGTCTATCTATGACTCCACTGTGTTCTGATGATGAAAATGTGGATAGTGCATCAAAAACAGCTGGACCTACACTGCTCAAACCTGTCTCTATCCAATTACGCTTTGGATAGTAAAGAATACATTAAACATAGTTTCTGATTTTTGAAAACTTTATTTGATTTATGAAAATGTGAAATAGGATGATTGTTTCGGACATTCTGACATAGCCTAGATCAGCGAGTAAATTACAAATCCAACATGGCCAATAAATGTCCTGAACTTTCGGGGTGACGAGGTTGCTGGAGCCTGTCACTGACACCGTAAACGCCCAGCGTCCTGAACTTGGATATTTTTCTTATTTATATCAAGACAACAATTAACATTTCTGGATAGGTGTCTAGCAGCAAATTCACCGCGCAGGAAAGGAGAGGCAGCCGAAGCGAGTTTGAGTGCAAATCGCATTCGGTAAAACAAGCTAACTTCATGACTTGAGCTGCTGGCTCTTCTTTATGTTGACCATCTAGTTTTTTTTTGTTTTTATTTTTTTATTAAAGACTTACATGTATATGTTTATTTTAAGCCTGTTAGTATTATTACTTTTGGCTACATCTTTTTGCGTCACAAGAAGCACACAGATTTAGCCCATTAACAGGCTAACAGAATGCTAAAACTTGCGTCCAGCAATATTCACACTAATCAGACTTCATGTTACACCAAATTCAGCAGACAGATTATTAAGACAGTTGCCTACAAAGTAAAAGTAACAACATAAATGTACTTACAATGGTCCAAAATGACAAATATTGAGCAAAAAGTCCAGCACAAAACCCTCACTTTCCCGTCAAACTCCTCAAGCTCCCGCTGCTGGCTGAACTAGCTAGCTAAACCTTTCCTGAGCGCAAAGTATACTCTGACATCATCCGATCTGGGTTGCCAGATTTACACAAATGATTGAAGTTAAATTTACTTGATTTCTGATGTTTTTGACACAATGCATCACCTTAATTATTATTAAATGCTAAATGGATGCATAATTTATTTAAGTAAATGATGATAAAAAAATACACATAAATATCATGTGTCATATTAAATTCACCGCCACATTTTAAGCTAAATTAAACAACTTGATAATTTCTAGTACAATTTATGCAGATAGCAGTATTTACAGGGTCAAAAATAATCTTTTTTTTCAGCGAACAGCAGTTTAAACAAAAGGGGGTTCTAAGTTTTGTCTTGACAACAGTCTACAACCTCAGTTCATGGTTCACAACAAGGTCATGGCCTCTGAGGTACAAATCCCCCAAGCACCCTTTAAAACATTGCAACAGGATGATGCACAGCTGTGCACCTACAGGGGTTCAAAACAAACCCGAAGAAAAATATGCAGATAAAAACAAAAGTGGGAATCTGCTGAGTTGAGACATCAACAAACAGCAGA
The DNA here is from genome assembly GCA_014656515.1 of Oryzias celebensis. Classification (NCBI taxonomy): domain Eukaryota; kingdom Metazoa; phylum Chordata; class Actinopteri; order Beloniformes; family Adrianichthyidae; genus Oryzias; species Oryzias celebensis. The sequence goes on along the minus strand of BNCR01000017.1, from coordinate 9,847,070 downwards.
GAGGCTTCCTACCTCGGCTCAGGAAACTATTCCACATCATGGACAGGAGCACAGCTGCCTCACCTCCTTTGCCTCTTCATCCTTCCTCTCCACTCTGTCATCTGCTCCCCCAACAACTAAACCCACAGCAGAGAGGGGAAGCCAGCGCAGACGGCGGAGGGGTCACCGTCCGCCCGCCTGCCTGTGTCTGAGTGCAGAGAGGTGCATGTTTGAGAGGAGAGGGCGACAAAAGCCAGCCAGCCACGGCGAGGAGCAGCGTCAGTGAATCACAGAGGCGATGATATTCAGGATGAACAGTGACAGCAGCCCCCCTCGCCTGTCTCAAAGGAAATCCCTTTTACTCCCCTCCCTCTGTCACTGCAGAACACTCCCGCTCTAAATCAGTGATGAAGCCAGACTCTCTCCCCGCGTTTTCATTCGCACAAGACTCTTGAGTTTGAAACATTTACGATCCGTTTTCACACAGGTTTGTACGCTAAAAGAATATTTTATAGTCCTTCTGGCAGCCTGTGACCATCTGGGATGATAAATAACCCCGTCCGCTAGAAGGCTGCTTACATGTGGGAGCAGCTGAGGGAGCTCTCAAAGCCCAAGTAATCCCTGAAATAAGACTCCAGTCAAGTTGAATAGAAGATATTTAGGATGTGGTGCAAAGAGTCAGATGAGGAACATGGGGAGGAGAGTTATTTTTCCGTGCATCCTGATCTGGAATGCTAGAACCCTGGAAAATGATAGGAGCGAGTGGCAACTCAGCAGGAACATTGTGAAGAAATACCTGTGATATTAAGACACGACAAATTTATTTTGCTACTGAACACACAAGCTTTAAATATTTTGCTAGAAATTAAAGAAAATAATATTTAAAGACCTACTACGGTAAAATTGGTATTTTTTGGGTGCATCCACTTGTAGACAAATAGAGCCGTTTACTTTTTCCTCGTCCGAGCTGGCATCTGGCTCTGAACTGTTGGATAGCTCCAATATTGCTCACTATTTTTGTTGCATCCTTAATGTTTGGTTGGGGGTGTGAGGGGTTGTAAGCTAGCAGGAGAGCATGTAAACAGAGGCATGATGGGAAATGGAGGGGGGGGATACACCTCGCCAACAGTCCCGCCAACAACTCAGAGGCAAATTTCTATCAAACTACTGCCCTTGTGCAGAAACTGTCCTAGAAATTGACAGGTTTTTTTATTTTTATTTTGGATAATAACAACAAACTCATAATTAAAAGTCCACTGGGAATGCTTTTACAATAGATCAGAATATGATCGGAGTCAGACTTTAAAGTTAAACATAATCGTGGCCCCATTGCATAAAAGCATATTATCATTTGTAAGAAATTGTGTGTTTTTTTTTTTGTAGCAAACTCCGCTTTTTAGTTCACCAGCGTTCTTAAATTAGTTGGTCAGTCAGTCAGCATTTGTGCTGTAACTGAACCACACAAGAGTTCCTTTGCAAGCACAGTGCCAGATGTATATCGCAATTCACCTTTAGTAGTCTCGCAGATTTTTCTCAGAGAAATACTGAATGCTTTTTTATATACTTTCACAGCGGTCTGAGTTCTGCATCCTGATTGGCTGTAGACCTCGTTAATCAATCTTTTCCATGCCACATCTCACGTACAGAATAGGTCCAGCGGCCAAATTTACATGCATCTTTGATTGAGATCAGATCTTTGTTTCTATTCTATAAAACTGGGCTTATTTTTCTATTAAGGCTTGAACTTTCGAGAGTTTAAACAAGAGAGAAAAGTGTGAAATTTCCCATGCTGGTCTGAGAGAAGTGTAACCTAAACAGTATTTACCTGTTGGTTCATGAAGTCAAACTACAACCTTTGTTCTCTGCTTATTCCATCAGCAAAACATAACAACTAGATATAAATCTTGTGCTGAGATCCTCCTGTTGACACATTCGTTGGCTGAGTCATGTAGGATGTGGGCCGAGCAGGTTCAGCATCATTTGTTCAAATGAAGTCATTCTGCATACTTAGGTAAACCACCCCCACCACCCATACCGCCAAGACCTGTGACCCTGCTGCGATCTCTTTATCACACCTCCATTAGAGAGTCCTACACTGCTGAATAAATCAGACAAAGCTCAGACATCAACACCAGCTTAGAGCCTCCATAAAACAAACACACTACCAGTGCAATGCACTGCATGTTTTTGCTCATGTCGGTGTCCGGTTCACCATTCACCACACAGTTCTTTTAGAGGGAAAAGATGAGTTAACATTTTCCAGAAGAGCTACTCATCTATTTGATTTGAGCTAATGAGGAAGAAAGAAAGGGAGGTGGTGAAAAAAAGCAGAGAAGATGTTATGAGTCTCATGTGAGCGAGTCTTTTCAGTTACAGAGCATGTGAATCATGGGAATTCACTTTGTTCATTAGTGAGGTCCAGAGTCTGCTTCCCCAGCTGTTAGACTATGAATACTGCCCCCTAGTGGTCATTAAAGGGAAACTCAAAATGCAGGAAGATGGTAATCACTAAAACACCACAAAAGATCCTATGTCTAACTTTTGATTTGGTATTTGAACGAATATCTGTGTTTGCTTATTTTTCCTTTTTTCAATACATTTGCAAACATGTTTTGACTGTATCATGTAAAAGTCATATAAAGACATTTAAATAGATCAACATTTGAATTCCTTCACATATTTTTACTGAAAAGTTTACTAATCTTTAATAATAATAAAAAAGAAAAGAATGCAGTCCAGTTTACCAAGCTTATCTGGTTCTGCTTTATAAGAAAAAGAGCAATCTTAAATTAGAAATCGGTGCATCTTCCTGGGGGACAACCTCTGACAAATCCTGTCAGCAATAACAAGCCCAAGATGCACTGATGTCTCCTCGGAGCCAGAATTCATTTAAGATGGACTACAGGGAGGAGAAAATGGATGTGGCCTTAAAAAAAGCAATAAAGCAAGATCCTGTCACCAAAGCAAGCTTAATATGTTTCAAAATAAAGCCAAACCTAATCCTGCACATGGGTCAGTGATGCCAAATGTCTGTCCTTAAAGAGAGAAAATATGAAGGGAGGTTAAAATGAAAATTCACATCTATTCAAAAGCCACCCCCCTCCCCTCAAAAAATATGTCTTTTAAAAAAACGACTTCAAAGTTCATGTCATACAGATTTTGTCACCGAAAACCACTTTAATTTGTTTGGTTTGTAGTTTGTTTTGCCATGAATATGGCAAAAATTGTATAAAAAAAATAAAAATGAACATTTAAAAGAACTTGTTTGTGCTTTCAGGGAAAAGATCATTCACTAAAACATTACACATTTTTTTTAACATTTTAGATTTTGCAAATGTTTCTTTTCCGTTTTACCTGAGAACATACTATTAGTTTGTATATATGTCATCCACAGGACAGTCAGTTTTTTTAATAAAAGGAAAATCCTACTGAACTGGCCAGTAGATTGATTGAAATATTTCAATCATAATACTACTTTAATGGACCTTTTAAGCCCAAAATTATAATAGTTATTTTAGATTTTGAATATATCTATTATTTGTATTATTTTATCAGAAAATAATGCACTTCATGTTTACTGTATTTTGCTTTCTAGTGCTCAGACAAGGGCATCCAGTGGTCATCATAAGAAGAAAATTGGATGTTTTACCCATAGACATGCTTTACCACATATTTTTAGATAGACAACTGGCAGCTTTATTCTAAAACAAACAATAATGCAACCGACTTGTCATTTTCAGGACGTCAACTTGTGCATGCTGTCAGAGCCAGTAGCTTCTCTGAGATGCACACAAGGTGTCCTTTGGTGTCAGCGTTGAAACACAAGACCTATGGCAATATTTGACTGTGGAAGTTGTTTTTTATGATTAACAGGAGTGGAGCATTATGGGAATTTCATCCTGGTGGTAGTAAGTGGGGTAAATCAATTCTAATTTCACTTTGCTGTCTTAGACTCAGCTATTTAAGTCTGTGATTCATTTTGTCTGAAGCAATCTTTGCTTTTTTCTTACTTTATGTTGCAAACTCAGGAACAAAAGTTGTCTAAAATTACTTTTAAAACAGTTGCATTAACAACAACTGATGTACTACTTGACTGACTAATGTATTGAAAACTGAAACTGTGATAATAAACGCTGAGAATAGGGCCCTTTCATTTGGGATCCCTTAGACCTCAAAGATTAATCGACTTTTTCAAAAACTATGCAACAGTAACATTTAAAATATAATTTAGCATTAAATTGTACCAAAAAAAACATTTATCTACTAATGCAGTTAAAATGTTATCCTTTAGGAAAAAATCAATATATAAACACAGATTTTCACCAATCTAAATCTATTTTTTGCTAAAAAAAAATAAGCTAAGATTTGTGAAAATGTTGCTAAAAATTCTAAACAATTCATATTATTTTTTAATTATTTGTTAATTTTCATTGCTGCAATACATGTACTCATTCAACCAATGTTTCCTAATGAACTCTGCTATAAACAGGACAGCATTTTCTTAATTCAGATACCTAAGTGAAACATATTTCTTAAAAATATTATAAAATAAACATGTTTTTGAGGAAATGGAACTGAATTTATGGGAACAAAATATTTTGGTCTTATCTAAAATAAGCAGCAAATATCAGAACCTACAGACTGGTTTTTTATGTAATTTTTTAAATAATTGTTGAAGTATAAAAAACAGACGATACCCCCATCAGGCGTAATGTGTCCGCTAGAAGTGATGTAATCCAACCTGACTGCTGATTGGCTGTTAGCTCAAGTCACTGTCACACAAACACTTCCTTTTACTCTCTCTACCCAAAGGAGCTCGGAGTTTAGGCCCAACAGCTCTCCATGGCAGAGTGGACATGATGTAATGGGCAACGAAAGCTGCAAAGAGGACGGCGCTCAGGCCATTTGAGTGTGCACGTGAGTGTGCGCCTGTGTCAAGCAAAGAGATTCAATCTTTAATCAGTGTTATTGTAGCCGGCACACTGATATGGAGATACAGTATGTAATTACAGCTGTTGCTGCTCCCCACACTCAATTAAACAGGTGTTTGTGTGTCACTGAGACTGTCTCTGTTTCCTCCATCTCATCTGTCAGGGTGAGAGACTGAGAAAATGAAACTTTTCTGTGTCATTCTTGTTCTTGTTCTTGTTCTTCCTCAAAGGAAAGGATTTCTATCGTAAACACCATCTTGTTTTTGAGTTGTTTCAATGTGTCATTTAAGATCGATGTGGAAAACGTCATTTTTATGAGATGATGATCAAACATCGAGAAATGTGAGCACAATTTTGAATCGCCGCCACGTCCCAGATTAATGACCTGCTGCTGCCTGCTCCACTTTAACTCCTCTACATCTGACAGCACGGTCTCACTCTGTTGACCGGCAGACTGATTCAAAGGAATTAGGTCTGAATTACTGATGATGCTCTGACACCATTCCAGCTTCATGTGTCTGGAGGACTGAGGAGGGTTGGAAACTGCAAATTTAAACACTCTTTAACCATATCCTCCATCCCAAGACAAGAATGAGAGACCAGATGTTCGGAAGGAAATGAGTTAAAACTTCAATATTTTTGCAACATGAAAGACAAATATATAAACACTTTTACAATTTCTAACAGGATGAAGGCTGCAGAAAACCTTTCTAGGACGTAGCTTCTGCAATGTGGCAAGTGGTTCATTGGAAATTCACCTTTGAGTTGTGGGCGGTACTGTTGCACCCCTTCCTTTTACCATTGCTGAAAGCTCTCTGTTTACACGTTCTCCCGCTAGCTTACAGCCCATAATATTACCAGTGCAGTAAAACATGATGAGCAGTATTGTACAGCTTTAGCCAGATGCTAGCTCGGACGACAAAAACAAAAGGCGTGCATGGATCTAATCGTCTACAAGTGGATGTGTCATAATGGAGCGGACCACAGACCCACCAATTGTGTCACAACTACCATGTTTTTCAAATGGCATTTTTAACATCATGAGAAAAATGCCAAATAAAAAGCACCAAAAACACAATTTCATTGGAGTGGGCCTTTTAGCTTTTCAATACTGACTGATTTTGGTTCGAATTAAAAAAAAAAATACCAGCAGTAAACTGCTTTCACAGTTACATAAAATGAGCAAATTGGACAGACAGAAGGTCTAAAAATAGCAAACAAAGCTTTGGTTGCAGGATGGAAAAACATCATAAATTAAAATCAGTTTTAGGCATTTAGTGATGCTGGTTTGGAATATTATCAATGCTTAAAAAAGCGACATGTTCACATGTTCAGTGCTATTATTTGCAACCTGACATCTATAGTTTAATTACACACAAGATGATGAGAAATCAGCTGCTGGTGCTGAAAAGGTAAGCTAAGCAGCAATAACAGTGTTATAACACACATCCTTGGGCGATTGTGAGAATAACCTTGCTGACGACACTCATGATTGACAGATGTTGAGGTGGAGCTAGCACGCAGATGCTGAGCGTAAAGCTGCGGTGATGATCTGAGTGAAAGCAGATTCAGTTTCTCCATATGAACCTCTCAAACGTGCACAAACACACACAAGGACACACACAAAATTCCACTCTTCGACCTCTCCCATGGGGCAGCAGCTGTCGGTGGTGTATAAGCCAAAGTCACTCTCCCTTAACTGAGGGATTCTGCTTATCTCATAATATCCCTCTGTTACCATGGAGACTTGCATGTCATTGAGTGATGGCGGATGCATTGACCGCTTGGAGTCACTGCGCATTTAAGTGCTAATTTTAGAGGAAAAATGTGAGGTGTTGTCTGTAAGTAGTTGTGACTTTAGAGACTGTGGTCCTACCCGCAGTCGCGCTGGAGGGGACGCTGAAGCCCGGGCTCAGGAGGCCGGGAGATGGGCCAGGAGTTGGAGTGAGTCCTGCAGGCTTGGAGCTGACCCCTGTGGCCCGAGGAAGGGTTCTGGACTGAGCCACAGCTGGTATGAAAGACAACAAGATTCAATACAGCATGCATGGGACTGACAGCAAAATCACCCTGGTGATGTGGGTAATGTCATTACTACTTCTTCTGACGCTAATGGGGGCTGTCACATCCATCCATGGGAATGAAAGTTTGCATCACACTATTACAGCAACCCACCTGCTGTCTGTTGTCCTGTCTCTCCAGCTTGCAGTTGTCTTACTCTCCTGAGGTGAGACCTGCCATTATAATGCAGCTGAGCCTGAGAAGCTGAGGTCAGTTGCAGGTTACACACCTCACAAAGGGAGTAGGCCCCACCCTGACCTGGAAAAAAACATCCCACGGATAAATTCAACGAAGGACTTTAGCTTCAAACTGATCCAGAAGTGTGTCAGTTACCTGGGGAAGAAGTCTTTTGGACGGAGAGCGTGCGAGCACTGCTTGTGTTCAGTATTTCTTGACACATTCCTCCAAAGGCAATGATCTGCCCGCTCTCCAGGAGCTGAGAGGGGCTAAGAGGAGTCCTCATCACTGAAAACAAACAGCAGAAATGGATTTTAAAGGACAAAATGAGCCTTAGATTCTTCAGTAAGGTGTTTGACAAATACTCCACAGGACATGTCTTACATCTACATCTTTAAACACCTTATTGACTTACTTGATTTAGTCATTTTAACTGGTTTAAATAAAATGTTAGACCTTTGCTTTTATTTTATATACGTTTTATCATGTGACCCCAAAGAAGACCCTGACTCAGACGACTCAGTGGACAGACAGAATGCCAGATGGAAACGAAGCCTGCATCTAGGGAGAGTGATGAAGTAATGAGTAACAGGAGAGAGGAAGGAGGACATATGCATGAGTGTCTGTGTCCAAGCCTCTGTGTGGGTCCGTGTTGGTGTGTGTGTGCACGTAGGTCAGTGCATGAGTGGGTCCCTTAGTGTCATTCCTGCTGTTTGTCATATGCCGAGTCACATGACCACTAAAAGGGTCAAACACATTCAAATTTTCTCCTCATTCAGTTAGGTTTCATGTTAGGATGCACAATAATGCTGTTCCTTTATATTAATTTCTGGGTTTTTGAATGAATCAGAACTAGTTCAAATGTCATCATCAAAATGTATGCTTTCTTTTTTCCACTTTAGATGTTAAGAATATGTGTTTTATTAGCATTTCTCAATTTATTCTAAAACTATCATTTCTGGAACAGAGTTGTGTTGAAGGTTTCACAGCACATTAAAATATAGTTATTTTATGATGACATAGTTTACAAAGAGTGGCAGGAGTTCATCAGAAATTCCCCTGTGAGTGGGGCTGGACTGTTGGCATTAAAACGACAAGCTTTTTAAAACTGCATGTTGTCGTCTGCTCCTGATTTAGCGCAATTTGAATAAATAAATACACATAAAGGCAATTTTAAGTTTAATTTTCTTTATATATGTCATCCATCATCAGAAAAATGCAACAAGAATATGTTACAGTAAGTACTCCTGGTACTACTATTGCTTCATATTGAAGATAGAGACCAAATGGCCACATATTCCTGTAGATCCATCTGATTGACAGTCTTGGTTATCACAACACAAAAACAGAATCAATCGTAGGACAAGTCCTAAAGAGTGATGTAACCATTTTATGAAGTATTCATAATGTACTTCGTGATGTACTTCTAATCCTACTTTCACAACAAGAAGTTAATAAGAGTTACATTTTTAAGTGTAATAGCTGTAACACCACTATCAAACTTTATTCATAATCATGACATTTTTTGTTGTTTTAAACCTCTCAAAAATGCTTTCCTGATGATCTGTATATTTTTTTCCACTCTACTTATTATGTTGACATTTTTTTCCGCTTTGTGATCCAGGTCTTGTTGTTACACCTCACCCCTGGCAGACCATCTCATAGTGTGAACTGCAGCTGTCTGCAAAAGTCTTCACAGAGCATGTGAGAAAATAAATAAATAACACCATTACAATAGGCTGCTAAATGGGGTGTAAAATGCAGACTGGGAGGTAAATGGTAAAGCTGTAAAGTTTAAATTTAGGATAGAAAACCGGTTGAAATCATAGAACCTCAGTTAGTTTTGTTTGGGATGATATTCAGTTACACACAGTGGAGTTTTATGACCAATCTGACCAATTAAATTCTGCATGCAGAATGCCGCTGTGATGAATCAGCTGTAAACGCACACATGCACACACATAAACATGCAGACACAATCACACACCTGCTGACACACAAGCCCATACAGAGCCAGATGATGCTGACTTCAGCTTTTGCAAGGAAAAGGATTAAATATATCTGCTCCACAGAGCTGGGAATTACACACACATTTAACGCACACAGGTAAACACAGACACACACACACACACTTGCCTAAACACACAGCTGTGCACAAACACAAGAATGCCAGGAATGAAAAATGTGTGTTCGAGACTAAAATTAAATGAATATGCGAGCATTTTTTATCTCTGCATGTGTGAATGTGTGTGTGTGTGTGTGTTTGTGTGTGTGAATCTAATCCACACTGCTGAACAGGCAGTCAATAATCACCCAGGCCAGCTGTGGGTTCTAATCCAACACATTCACACACATACGTATGCACAGAGCAGTCAAACAATAACGTCTGAATATCTGAATAATGACTGAACAGAAAAAGCTCAGAATTCTCTGCAATCGGTGTTGAACCATGACTTGAAGACTTCAAAGAAACATCTGAGGTGCTTTGAGCCTCATCTTCATGTCTTTCATGTGCTGAAATGGGGTTCGTCATCCCTGTCAAGAAGCTGATCTCTTACCTTGCTTTGATGACTAAACCCAAAGCAACAAACCGGTCAGATATTTTTACATTTTAAATCTACTTTTGTAAACATTTAGATTACCTCCACACAACACAGGTTCATGCACAGACCTCTTCCTGTGTGAAGCCGCTTGAGTTATAGTTAGAATTCACACTTTGTCAGTGATGTGGTTCAGAATATTTTTGGCTTTGGTAGTTTAGTTTATTTCTTTTTAGATTACTTAATTGTGTTGAAAAAAAATGTGGTTAGTCATATTTGGGGGGGTTGTCTATCCTGTTTTGATGCAAAACAAAAGAAGTTCTATATAGTTAGGTATTTAAACTATTCAAACTGAACATAGTAGATACTTACTGTAATTTAAATTAAGCTTACAGTGAAAAACTACTAGTGCATCAGATTGTTATTTTTTTAAACCACGCAAGAACTGGAAAAGCATTAATGTAAAAAAAAGTCAAATATTTGAATTTATGAATCTTTATTGCTGCAGATGGACATTGATTTTAATCAATGGAAACCCATTTTTTAATCCAGTTGTAATACTTCATCTGCCATGTATTCACTCCTATTTCTAAGCTGTGCTTGACCATCTGGGTTCTGCTGTCAACACGTTGGCTGCTCATGGTTCAGAATTATTATGCTAAGTCTGGGAAATCCCGTGTTTGTTTCCACTTGAAAATATACTCAAATAATGCACGTGTTTTTGGTCAATGTGAGTACCACATACCCATCTTGAGGTTCTAACCACTATTACATGATACACAACACAACTTTGGGTGCATAAAATAAAAAAAAAGCATTATAGTTTCTAATATTTCTTTAAAATGCCACAAAAGTAATGCCATGTTTCCATGCGTCAATAAAAACAGAGCGACTTGGAGGTACTTTATTTTAAAAAAAACTCTACAGCAGTAGAATTACTATTATCAGAAAAACAACTCTTTACAAAAATGTGTACTCAATCCAGTAACTTCCTAAAATATACTCCTTGCAATAAGTTAGAGATAATGTTATTTACATGAGTGCTTTTCCTGTTTGGTCTGAATTTTAATGTTAACGTTCCATTTGATATCACTAATAATGAATGAAAGGAAACACAGATTTCATTAGTTTGTTGTTTATTAACCTCAATGGTAAACATAGCCCCAAATAATAAAAATTAATGATGTCAATGGCAGGTATTTCACCACTGGCAGCGATAACGGCTTGTTCTGAGGCAATGTGTTCCCCTCTTCCATAAGGTCTACGTGCAGTTCTATGAGGTCACTTTGGAGGTGGGGTATGATCGTCCGATCACTGCCTCAGCTGGTCCCAGACGTGCTCTTTGGGGTTCAAGTCAGGGGACAATGCTGATCATATCATATCAAGAAACTCAGACTTCCTGAAGTCCAGCTGTCACAACTCTGGCATCATGTGGTGGAGCATTATCATCCATGAGCAGAAGTTTGAGGGTGTGCTGGTGGAATTGAATGGTTCTGCAATGTCTCTGAGGTAAGAATGTGACTGGGCCATGATGCCAGCCCACAGTGCAGAGGTCTTTAGGTATGGGTCACTGCTGCGGGGCTTCACTCCTCACAAACTCTACCAGTAGTTCTGTGTTTTGATGCAAGTCTGTTGATGACACTTTGAGACTCACCAAGTTCACCTGCAACATCTGACTGCCGACTACCGACCCCAAGGTGCGCTATGGCCAGGTAGCGTTGCTTGTCCATTTAGCCACGCTGTGTGTTCACGGCTGTTTGAATGATGAACTTAGAATGACAAAAGGAAAAAAATGGAACTAATCCATTTGGACTATGAGTATTTCAGGGCAATGCACCATCTGCTTCTGTTATGCACCAACCCTATTATTTATCTGTAGTAAAACTCTCCTATGGACAAGTGTATGCCAACTACTCATAATCAGCATGCTTTTATTTAGTGAACAATTTTATTCCCAACTTTTAAAACCTAAAGATGCTGTTAGGTAAAAAACAAAGGAAAAAGCTACAAGGCTCATCAAATCTTTCAGTTACTGTCAATGAGGGGCTCATCTGATTGGCCGAAAGCTTCCAGTTCTCCGAGTGTTAAAGATAAAGGGACAGTGGGCACTGATGTATGACAGCATTTCTTGAAAGAGAACTGTTCACCACACACCAACACACACACACACACACAGAGAAACCTGAGGGGGCAACGGGACAAAGAAACTAATAGAAATGTGAAAAGACAGAGAGTGGTCTGAGAGTGGCTCTCCCACCCTGAGGCCAAGAGATGGCAATAACACGCATGCACACACACACACGCTTAAATATCCCTGCACACATAACAAATGGACCTGAAGCCAAAAGCAGTAAAGACGCTGGAACAAAGTGTAAGACCTACTTTCAATGTTTGTCCCTACTGGACTCTGAGATCTACAGAGACATTGAAAAAACATACAATGACCTCCCATTGTGGCGCTTCCTTTTGTCTATGATTTCACAGAGTCGGTGCAAGGCCTCCAAAACGCTCCACAGGGTCACATTTAACAAACTCTTTTATTTTTAACCACAGAACCTAAACTGGAGCAGCTCTGACCTGAAACTAATCTCTTAGAAAAAACTTATAGAAGCTTTTGAGAAAGAAAAATACCAACACCTGGCTTTTAATTTATAACAAATGCTGATCAGAAACCAAACAAAAAGGTTTCGCTCTAAAATGTGTTTTGTGAAATTTTGACCTACTATTTAGATAGAGTGTATAAAATGTCTAAAAAAGTCAAAATACGTAATATTTTTAGATGAGACTGTCCTGATGTATTTTTTTAGAACTTGAATAGTAGTTGGTCTGATCATCGAGGTTTGCATCTTTGCAATCCTTTCATCCTAAAACTTTCTCGAGAGCAGGATAATGTGCCAAATAAAGCCAGGTCAAATAGTGCCAGTATTTTTCAGAAACACACAGACTCAAAACAGGACCAACAACAAATAGAACCAGCAGCCCGCTTTCATCAGAGCCTGAAGTTAATCTGAAGACCTGCAGGAGGTCAAAACCTACAGACTCTGAGGACAAGAAGAGTAAACTTCCTCTGGATGTTCACGCTTTTACTCTGGACAATACTTTGTGAAAGGAAAGATACTCAGAAGAAGAGTTGGAAGAACAAATGGCACAAGTTTGATTTTTTTTAGCCATTTGAGTCAGAAAAGTACAGTTTCACAAAAACTTGCAGTGTACTGTCCATGACCTCTAAACCTGAGAGTTACATATTTACAGAAAAAGAGTCTTTATAGGAAGAAACCTTGTCAGCAAAGGGAAAGGTTTGACATCAGACAGCTGGGCAGACGGGTTTGCAGAAAGTCCATCCGACAGTCTCTGTTGGCATGAAAACTCATGTAGCAACAACAAACGTGCTTATTTATGCACTTATTTCTGAGACCACAGACATAAACCTTCACTCAACCTCACTTTTCAAAGCACAGTGGAACAGTTTGCCTCATGGTGACTTTTTAAATCGCTAAAGGTCCCAAAAAGATGAATATAAGAGGAATGAATGTAATACAAGTATATGAATATAAGAGTAAAGTGTTACACATGTACACACGCACAAAACAGATGTGAGACTGCCTTCACCGTGATGCTTTCTTCAAAAGTCAAAACAGAAAAGGTTAGTTCTTGAGTACCAGCTTGCCAAACTACTGTATAAGTGAATGTTTTGGTCTTGTGGTTTCTCAGACTGTGGCATCTATCCCGTAAGAGATGTTTCAGGGATTTTGAGTTTGTTCATCTTCATTGTGTCCTTTTGCTGTTTCAGTTACTAATGCATTAGTCACAACTGCCCTTACGGGTGGATATGGACTGTCTGCGGATGAAAAATGTTCATGCACATTTTTTTCTATGGGCATGCAGTGGGTAATAGTCATAGCCAACACTTGAACAATACATAGGGGTAAGTAGGTGAGAGGCAGCCAGATTTTTCACTTTTTATAACCCCCCAAAACCTGCACACTGTCCAAGGAACCAGTTAGATCTGTTCAAGTGATAAGTGTAGTCTGACTGATAAAAAATTAGGACATTTGGCAATCAGGCGTTTTCCAGGCATTTACATATCACCTGCATACACCATCCGTGCAGCTTTTCTACACTGTCAGGGGCCAGTATTTACGCCCTCCTCACTGATGACAAGAAAGCAGCGCAAGGGCACCGTACGATGCCATCCCCCATACGTCATAAGTGCGTGTGTCTTACATTATCCTTACAAATACTTAACGATACACATAAAACACGCACAATAAACAACACCTAAAATAATAAATAATAACAAATAATAAATAAATAAATAAATACATGAATAATAAAATAACAATATAAAAAATAAATTTAAATTAATATAAATATAAAAATAAAAATACAATAATTTTGAAAAATAGGTAGCATTAACAGAAGTTTCTCACAGATAATAAGAAAAGCATCATGCAGGTCCTTGCATAACACACTTCAAGTCTTTAACAGGAGAAACTTTAACAGGAGAAACTTTATTTGTAAAGTCTGTCGATAGAAATTTAGTAAAAGATACTGATCCATTTTTAAAATGGATATTTTTCTTTTGGAAAATCTAAGGAAGTATGCCATCACAGACTGCTATTTTTTATGGTGTCTTTGCCTCAAGCCAAAGTCAGGTGTGTCCTTTATAAAAAGAATAGCAGAAGGTTGTACAGATTTTCAGTCTTTTAACTTCCCATCCATATGTGCAGCTGAACAGTTTTAAGTTGAAAACAAATTACAGCTTTTAATATGAAATATCTCAAATGTATTTTATTTTGTGCATTATAGTCAAACGAATAGCAAAAAACAACACTTTTTATCACGATTTAATAATTCTGCTTTTGTTTCCATTCAAACTGTTTATCATCGCAATTTGATAGGAAGAGCATGTCTACTTAACTCTATATCTACATCAACATCACTTTTGCATGCAGGTTATTTCACTAAGGGCTCTAAAAATGGCTGAAACTGATTGGTTATCTGCTATTTCTTCCTTTTTGGTTTGTGTTATCAGCTAACATATCCAAACACTATTCTGCATCAAACTTATACAATTTTTAAGCAACTCATTTTATCCTCACTCACTTTTCCCCTGGAAGAGAATCCGAGCATGTGCAAGCTCACTGCTCTGGAATGGGCTAATTTGCTTAAATGTTGCTGCTTTGAAACATGTTTGCTATTCTTGGGTGTGTTTGTTTTCCCTCCCAAAATGTGGGGTTAAACACGGATCATGCTCTGGAGCAGAAACGTGACGGTGAGCGCGTGCGTGAACTTAAGCCTCTCATGTGTGACATCATGTTTTATGGTGTACGTACCCCAGCAGGGATAAGAAGCACGCACACGGAGCACAGACGCAGAGCAGGAGGCGCGATGGGTTTGTTCCATCCAGCCTCCAGATCAGGACACCGCGCCTTTAAATAGCTCCTGCACTTCATCAAGGCTTCACTGCTCCAGCTCAAGGTGAACCTCAGAAATCCAGGACTGAACTCCCTCAAAGGCACCTCATGTTCAAGGACCACCTCCCGCTCTACTCCGGCCCCACCACCCCTTCTCGGCAGAGTAGTGGGGCAAAAATCCTCTAAATCACTGACATATTTATAAGAAGTATTGAGGTCATAGAGTGAGTACAGGTTCCTTCAGAAAGTTGATCTATCTGAGGCTACTGAGGATAAAAAAAAACAACAAAAATTAGATTTTAGGCATTTTTAGAATTACATTTAACTAAATACATAGAAATATTATCTAGTAAACAAAAATTTTAAACTCAACGTGTGATTCTAGTTTGTAGCATAACTAAAATGTATTATTTCGTACAATTTTCTAAAGATCTGCCAATCCTGTTGTGTCTCACCTGTATTTTTGCTCCTACAGGTGAAGCTTTGGCACAAAATCAACGCTGGGTTGTTACATCACTCTACTCTCCATTATCCATTATTAGGCCTTCGATCTGAACCATCGACTGTACATGGAAACTGAACCGAGCGAGTGAGACGTCCCTCATAAAAAATAATTAACTTCTGGCTCCAACTAAATGAAGTCAATTCAGTTAACATTTTTTTGAAATACAGACATGCTGGAACCAGAAATTGTCAGTGTAACCTGTGATTGGTTCACGTTGGTCTGAGTCATTTCTATGGCAACCACTCTCGCCAATCAGGAGTGAGCTTATTGGAAGTCAACAACCCTACCATTTGAAAGCAAGCTGCACAAGCTGTCAATCAAACGTTCGATGTAAGACCACTTACTTTTACTTGACCTACAGCCAAAATATTGTGAAGAAAAATTAAGATTGTCAAAAACACGTTAATAAAAGGTTATTCTGACCAATATAATGGTGAGAAATAGCTGTTTATTTCTCTAAAGAAGTTTATTGGATTTTGATTTTTGGAACCGGCGGGTACTTCCTATTTGGCACACCATGGGAGAGGAGTATCCAGTTCTCACATACGTACAATGCTTGAACCAATTGTTAAATTGTTCGCCTTTTCTTCTCAACCAATCACAATCATATTTCGCCTCTAAATCTATGAGTGGTTGCCTCTCTGCAGATACGTTTGATGGCCCTCATCTACCCTGTTCTCCGCCTGGAACAAAGCTTTGGCATGGTCTAGCCCTGAACCACCATCAGCATCTAGGCTCTGGGGTTTACTCATCTGAGGTCCAATTTTATACCAAGCCTAACCACCAAAGATTTATGGACTTAAAGCACATCTACCTGTATCAAACATTAATCTTTTCTTGTATTCCTAAGATGCGCACTTATTGAAATTATGGCTACCACTGTTTTTCTGGACACCCAAAGTCTTAAGTGTTGAGTTTCTATTTTGTTTCAATCTGGCGTATTTCTTTATTTGAATGCTCAGAAACTTTTATTTTGGAAACTTGTTAGTTTCTGACAGTTCTGTTGTAAAAGAAATCCGTTGCATTTTTTAAAGAAAATGTGTTTTTATTTATGTAATTCTTTGGTTATTATTAGAGTGTATATATATTTTACTCTAAATGGTGGATGTTCCTCATTCATAGACACGTCAGACTTTACCACAAAAACACACCACGTATAATTCTTAAATGTTTAAAGACACAAACCCACACACGCCTGCATGTAGGTTACCCAGCAGACTGTGCAGGATCTGTTGGGACATGATTGGTTGAGCTAAAAGGGGATTGTGGGATTGGGATTATAATCCACAGATAAGCATTGCGTTAGTGTCTGTGTGTGTGAGTTTTAGTTCCGTTGGTATAATCTGTGTTCTAATAATAGAGATTAACATTCACATCTTCCAAACATCTATAGTGTGACTTCACCCCTACTTGATGAGGAGACCCCCGTAAATCTTCCGATCTCTGATTTTATCATAAGGGTGAGAGTATCGCAGCATAGAGGATGTCCATTACCACTTCCACTTGATTTACATCTATTTCAGCCACTATGTGTCTCACTTTTCATCACTGAAGGTGCACCTCCTGGAAGATTTTTGAAATTACAGTTTGTTTAGCTTTTGAGGCAGAACTTTAACACTTTATGGTTCAGCTGCTGTTGGATTTCATAATTTAGTTCATGCAGGAGGAAAAAGCTGTTCTCCAGCAGCAGTTTCACTCTGATATGGTACATTTGAAATGAGCACAGATTCTGCTAAAACATTGACTATTTTACAGATAGGAAGGAGTTGAAACCCATTCTTTATGCATCAAATGCTTTTGGAAATCTGATATTGGACTTCATTGCACCTCAATAAACCAGACGTTTTGACTCGATCTGGAGTGGAAGGGGTCTATTTAAGAATTTATTTTGTATTTCTGTGGCATTTTACTCTAACATATAAAAAAGAGCCACTCCAATAAACTTTTTATCCATTTTAAAAGCAATTCCAGTAGTCTTTTAATTATGACTAAAAATTAAAAAAATGAATTGAATATGAATTTGATATGAATTAAAAAAATCTAAACACCTGTGTCATTTTCTAGAGCATAATTTCTGCAGACCAGCAGCAGTTTATTAGAAATTTGCTTCTGAGTTGTGGGCGAAACCGGAAAGCAACCTCACCCCCTTCTGCTCGTCAATGTTTACGTTCTCTCCTGCCAGCCTACAGCTCCTCACAACCCCAACCTAGCATTACCACTGCAACAAAAATGGCGAGCAATATTGAAGCTATCCAGCTGTACAGTTTTGAGCCAGAAGCCAACATCTATATGTCTCTTCTTGGGATTGAAACTCGCTGCAACACATAGGTATTGATTCTCCATCATTTGTCTACTCCACAACATATTTTCTACGTCATAAGTAGACTCTTTTTAAGCAACATGTTTTTGTCTGCTCCTGATTCACAACGACTTGAATAAAGAAATACTCATAAATGCAAATTTGAGTTTAATTTTCTTCACACTTGTCCTTCATCATCAAAAAAATGACACAAAAACATGTTAAAAAGACAATTTTCCTCTGAGTGGTTCTTTAAAACTCATTAGGTTCATCATTAACAGCAAACACAAAGGAGATGCATAGAGAGATACTATTTGGTGTCTCATCAAAGCAACTCCATGTAGCCGTGCTGCATCCAGATGTTCATGAAGGAGCATCACTATCAATAATTGACAGCCAGAAAAGTGCTGCATTCACACTCAAAAACAACTTTACGGTTCAGATATGACCTGCTTCTCTTCAAAACTGTGTTTCCACACTCAAATTACTATTTGAGTTTGACTTATTTCTTCTCTTTTGCCTTCTCATCCATCTCCTATGGTTACATCACAGCTGTCATTAAGCTTTGAGTAAATGTTTCAGATCTTGCTGCTTGTGTTTATCCGACAGGAATTGTTTAATACACAGTATATATGTTGGATATTATTTTTAAAAACTGATTTCTGTGTGATACTCTTTTCCTAGATAATCTCTGGAGGGAAAACATTTCCCTAATTGGATTTGTGAGGATGTGTGTCCATACTGATTCCATTTTTTTCTCTCCTTTTTCTTCTCATGTTCTTGTCATCTTCTCCAGTTTTGCCTTGTTTATGTTCACACTTGGTTTCAGTTACTAGTCACAACAGCAGTTTCAGTGTCCGTTAATTGCTTCCTCTGTAGATTTTAAGTCCAGGGCTTGTTGTTTACGTCTCTTGTCACCTTTTTTTTGTCTCTGTCATGGCTCATTGGTGTCCAGACCCATTTCTAAGGTTTTTCCTCACCGTTTTTATTGTCATTTCTTATAAAAAATAAGCTCCTTTCGCCCTTCCTCTAATGTCTGGCCAATGGGTTCTCAACATCTTCCACTTGTAACAAAAGTAGGCATGTGTGATGTGTTAAAACCACGTATCCACCTAAGACCACTAAAATACAACAGTGAGTTACAGTATAAGAAACTGTCTGATTACGTCTGACTTCATAGCTGGAAGTTTAAATTGAATGTGTTACTAACGCCTGCATTTTTTTTTAGTCTATGCATTTTCACAAGCAGGGTTTTGATGTTGAGTCATTGCAACTGGACTTCTTCCTTGAAATGTTTTGCCACTTATCTAAGTAGCTTCATCAGTCTGGGTTTGTAACGTTTCTACAACAAAAAAAAAAAACATTCATCCGTGCTCCGACATGTTCATTTGTTCATCCGATTTCTGCACCCACAACGCCTCAGGACTACAGGGGCTTGCTGGGAGCCAGCCTTAGGTGTCTTTGGCAAAAGTGGGGTACACCTTAAACCCCCCACTCGCATCATCTTTTGATCTTTTTCAATTATGTCTTTTAATTATGACTATGTCGTTTTTAGCCAAAAGCAAAAAAACAGTATTGTTTTCTAGGACATAGTTTCTGCAGAACGGCACTTAAGGCTGGGCGATTAATCGATTTAATCAATTAAACAAATTTGTTGTTTTAGACTATTTCTTTTTGGAAAAATTGAGATTTTTAATCTAAACATGTAGTCCCAGGGCCAATGGTTCAGAGTAAAGGTGACTGACTGACACCCCTCCTCTTAGGGGTCACTTTTTAGCTGTGCCAAAGAGAAGAAAATACTAATTCGTGATAGAAAATAAACACCTCAAAACAGTTGTTTTTATCTAATGTTTTTGTTATATTGTGACTTCCTCTTAATATTGTTTTTTTCTTTTTTTGTGAAATAATGTAATAATTTGTCTTGTTAAAAAAATGTGCCTGACTGGTAGATTTTTTTCATCTACTAGGTACCTTGGCTAAAAAATGAAATGTTGACCAGCGGTGATGTGACTTTAAACTTGGAGCATCAAACCACACACAGCAAAATCTGTTTGAAATTTGTAGCTGCCAAAAATGGGAATATGACTTATTTGTTTCGATGGCTGTTTCTATTTATAAGAAGCTTAAGCTAGCTGTAGCTCACAAAACATCTGCTGCATTGATCTACAAACATTTTCACAACTTTTATTTAGTTGAACTTTGCGTTAGAGCATATTTCCAAAGAAGATGTTAAAATCAAATAGTCGTTGTCATTTTCGTGTTTTTAAAGAAAGTAAAAGGAGGGAGAAAAAAATTGATTAAAATCGAAAATCAAATTTGGCGTAAAAAAATCTGAGATTTTATCTTTTTATTTGGCCATATTGCCCACCTCTAACGGCAGTAGTTCATTGGAAAATTTAACTGAGTTGTGAGAGGATAAGCCTGTCTCCACTACCCATAATCCCTTTGTTTACACTCTCTTCTAGCTTCTAGTTTCTAGCTCCTCACAACCCCAGCTTAACATTACTGGTGCAACAAAAATGGCGAGCAATATTGGAGCTATTCAGACATACAGGTTTACAGATGCCAACTCAGATGAGAAAAATCCAAGAGAGCTAGTCGTTTATCAATGCATCAGAACGGAGCGGAACAAGAAGTCACAAGCTTTTTCAAACAGCAATTTTTTCATCTGGTCGATTTGAATAAAGACATAATCAGAAATCTTAATTTTCTTTTTAAATGTCCTCCATTATGAGAAAGAAATGCCACAAGAACGTGTTAAAAACATCAAAACCACCAATTTCATTAGAGTGGGTTTTTTAACAGGCTGTCAGTCCAGTATCAGCAAAATGCATTGCTTCTCCATGAGCATGTGAAACTCCTTATAGAACAAACTTCAGTCTGGACTTTAACGAGGACATTTTTTAGATTTTCACCTCCACACTGATGGTGGTTAGTAGACTTGGGTTTAAACCTAATGTACAGAGTTCAGAACCAGGTCACGGTGTACTTGATGTGTCAAAATGTACTTAATACAACATAACTCAAAAGTTTTTGCTTATGTTTACATTCTTCTAGAATTCCACTCAAACAATTTCTGTTTAGTCCACAATTTCGGCTTTTTTATATCAATCGAATGAATCGACGACAAAGTTCCCATTAAAATGGCTTTCATCTGCATTTAGTTTTCCTATACAGGCATTGTTGCAGAATTACAAAAGGCATTTGCAGGTATCCCCCAATTATTTCAATTATCACCATCTGAGTGACAGTTAGGAAACAAGCAAATACTTTGACCGTTGCTGCATGACTGCTGTAACCAACTCATACTGGAGCAGGTTACCCAAGGGAGGTCACACATATCATTTTTTTCACATTTCTAAAACACAAGCAGGACTTTAGACCACAGGAGCCGCTAAGTGTTGGAGCATCCAGCATGAAAAAGTAATTTGGGTCGAAAGATGAGAAGAAAGCTATGACTTCACTTCCTTCTCAGCATGCTGACTCATAAAACATTCAATGACTACTCCACTCAGCCAATGGAAGAAGAAACATGAGATAAACGGACACACACACACCTTGGTGGACAGCTAAAGTGTCTTAGTGTCTAAAGTATTTCAGAGAGCAAATTGTAGTTTAGAGGAGGTGGAGGGACACGGTAGTGAGAGAATGTTAATGAAAAACCACAAAGCACAGGAAGCTAATCACCTCCATGTACAACTTTTTTCTCTTGTTTAAATCTGTTTCCACTCTAAGCAAGGCAGTATTAAATGGGAAAAAGAGGTTTATAAGTGATTTAAAATCAAATAAAAACATGGAAAGCTTTTTTTTTTAATCTTTTGAAACATTTGTGATGAGCTGAGTAAACATGATGTACGTCTGCTTTGGTTTTGTCCGCAATGGAGTGAATCCAGGCTAATTTACCGGAAAGTATTCCAGAACTGAGCCGGAGGCAGAACAAGGACCAGCTCTGTCCAAAAATCTTAGTGGAGTTCATACTAGCATCAGTGTTCATGACACACTGTTTCTGAGTCTACCTGGTCATGTCTTCTTCCATGTACCACAGGCTCTCACAGAAACCCTCACAAGCAGGAGATTCTCCGAAAACCCATGAACAAAGCCACTGGATGTAACTAATGAGATTAGGAGCGGATAGTCTGTTCTTCCTCCAACTGATGGACGAGACGTACTCTGCTAGGCTAAGCTAAATTGAGACTGATGTGAAAGTGGTACCTGTCATTTCCACTCCTTTTTGTCAGCACAAACACAGGTGGTTTGTTCTCAACAGTTACTGTAGTGGACCTATTGTAAACTCCTGATAAGTAATGGCACTGTTTATAGAGGTTTCTGTGTTGCAGTAAAACTTTCATAACTTCTATGTGTGCATATGCATATGCCTGAGTGGGTTCAAGAGCAAACACTTCATCACTGATGCCCCATTTACACACACACACACACACACACTTTCTCAGTCACACACATTTTGCCCACACTGAAATTCACACTCTGAGTTCACTATATTACACCAAATTGTGTTATTATTGCAATCAATCAATCATATTTTATTAATGTCATCACTTATTCATTGGCACATGACAGAGCATTAATTTCAAGTTTCCTTTGCAGGGAGCAGGTGCAGACACATACCCACACTTGCACACAGGTAGCTCCATAAATCACTCCAGACAGAATGGGAGTAATCAGGTGACTATATTTTAGCAGCTTTTTCTGCAGCAAAATACTCCACATACTGCAGCACTCTGCTGTTGCGGCAAAGACATACAGACGCCTACGAGGTCAAAGTAATTCCCTAAGTCAGAGGGGTAAAGAATTATCTATGAGTGTTTAAGAGAATAGCCATGGTTGAATTCATATAGGTGCTGCATGGAGGCTGGGACTTACATTAAAGAATCAGGAAGGTGCTTGGGATACAATGATTAGCCTGATGCTTGGCAAACAAAAACAAAACAAAGAAACAGTTGAAAAAGTAGACAAATTCATTGTCTTTCGTCATTTTGTCAATTATTCTGCTTTTACTAATACATTTTAATGGAGCTTGACTTTGCTTGCTGTAATTAGTTAAGATAAAATAGTTAACACACTGCTGGACTTTTTAACCTGAAATACTAAGATGTCTTAACCCTAATGTATCTACTTTTAAAAAATTTTTTTTCCTATAGACAAGCCTTAACAGCACAGTCTACGAGAAAACCCAGTAACATTATTACTATAACAACATTTTAGAACTTAGCATATGAATGCTAGCAGTGGCTATCCTGGAAATGATGTTTTTTTTTTAAAACAAGATTTTTAATATGTTTTTTGGAGTCCATTTACTTTAAAAACCTGAAAATGTTGTTTTAAGTTATAAATTGTGACTCGTAATATTTTACACTTTTTATTTATCTAATCTGTACTCCATTGCTACAAGCTACAACTTGTATAAATGACAGCATTTTTACATTGTAATGCTTATAAATGAGTGAAATCTACTTTTAAATACAATTAGTGTATAGTGCTACAATTCCAAATGTTTAAATACATGGATGCATTCTATTTTTTCCCCCCTTTCTTATAAATTGATATTTTTGGTAAAGAATTAAGAAAATATTTCATAATTATTTAAAAAATCTTAGGTTTTAAATTAAGACATACTGAAAAACTTGGTTAAATTTGATTATGTTAGAAAGATTATTTCATTGTGAATTTTTTTATTATGACTCTAAGCTGATAAATTTAGGAAATTAAAATATGTAAGTATTCATTTTGTATTAAATGCCTTACAGTAAAGACTTGAAGAAAAACTAGGTGAGAAGTGGCAGAAACAAAAACAAAAAAACATGGCTAAAACAAAAAAAACACATTTTAAAATTGGGCAAGCTGTCTCTAAACTAAAACCCAAGCATGATAAAAAAAACAAAAAAATAAGTCTGTTTGAAAGTAACTACAATCCAGATGTGAGAGTAACAAAATGAAAACACCTGTGATAATTAAAAACTTAGGTCAGATGTGACCATGAGACAGGAACAGAATCTGAACAAAGGAAAAGTGAACAACGAAAATACAATCAAAAGTTAACCAAAACCAAACCACTGAAGGTCAGACCAATAAACTAGATTCACACAGGAATTCCTTGTATTGTATTTACTGGAAAATAAGGTATGTAATCATTTAAAGGCCCACTCTGATGAAATTCGTGTATTTGGTGTTTTTAACATGCTATTGTAGCCTTTTTCTCATGATATATCCACTCGCAGACAAATAGATTAGTGTACGTCTTAGTTTTTCTTGTCTGATCTGGTATATAGATTTAATCTGTACAGCTGGATAGTTCCAATATTTCTCGCCATTTTTGTTGCACTCGTAGTGTTAGGGGTGTGAGGGGCTGTAAGCTAGAAAACAGTGTAAACAAAGTGATGATGGGAAATGAGGGCAGGCTTACTTTGCGCCAAAGGTCTCTCAGAGGCAAATTTCTATTGAACTCCTGCTGCTCTGCAGAAACTACGTCCTAGAAAACACCACAGTTTCCTTGCTTTTGGGTAAAAATGGCATAATCATAAATAAAGGATCACTGGGAACGCTTAAAATAGATCAAAAGTTCATCGGAGTGGGAAGCGAAGTTCTGTTCGTGTGCAATCTTTGCTCCACTAAAACAGGGATGAAGTTGTTACGCTGAGCTCATTACACCTGCCTACTGTGAGTCCACGCACACATCCAACTACAATAGATTTAATATAGAAACAACAGCTTGTGCCTGTGTGTGCGCGTTGTCTGTGTGTGTGTGCTATCTGCAGGTTTCCAAACTAATCTGCCCTGACGTAACAACATGCTGCTTCTCAATCTGCCCACTGCTGTGGTTCTGGCACACAGACACAAACACACAAACACTGTGTGCCTTCATGCTGTCATACTCTATAAATAGGTAAAATTGATTTGTGTGGAGGAGAAAAAGAGCAAGTGTGTTACAGTAAGACAAATCTATCTTAACTCTATAACTCAGCTGCTCAGGAGGAATTAATGACATGCTTGAGCAAAATATTCACTTTGTGGATTCGTGAGCAGATATGGCTGAGGCAAATGTCTCCCTTTGTTCCGTACACTCAAAATCGCAACTCTTTTGCTGATGTTGTTTAATTAAAATAGCTTTTACTGCTGACATCCAATGTGCTTCTGAGCAATAAAATTTAAGACATTAATATAAAATTAGAAGAGATTGCATATTTCCCTTAAAGTTCTCCTGAATTTTACTAATGAGTTCTCTACTTTTCTTTTTTTTTAAACATTTGCAACAGTCTGGGTGTTAAAATAACTTCTCTTTAATAGAAACATTCATGGATAAAACTTCTAATATAAATATATTCCCTCATTTAACACATTTTCAGTTTATCTATCTAGGCAACTATTAAAATGTTCTTTTATTTAGTTTCAGCAACTACTGAAAAATGAAAATTAGAACTTTCTTGTATTATTTCCAGATTGCCAATGTTATTTGACCAAAGGTTCCCTCTTAGAATGCTAAAGTTCATCTATTGTTTTTACCATGTATTTTTTGTTTAAAGAGGAAACAAGACAGGTATGCTTAAGTCTTGTAAAACGACTTGTAAAAAAAAGGTTATAAAAGAAAAGCAACCAGAAGGTTGAGAGAAAGAAGGAAAGGAAACTGGAATCCAAGTAAATTTCTGTCACCATAGTGACAGTTAACAACATCTCCATGTCAGATAAAGAGGTCAACCTCAGACCACTATGTGTGGTGTGCATGTGTGTTTGAGTGGGTTGGGCAGATTGTATTTGAAAGATGTTTTGTGTGCTTTGATGTATTTACACATGTCTAAAAAAAGAAATGTATCCATCCATCTTCTGAAGCCGTTTTGTCCCTTTAGAGGTCGCAGGTCTGCCGGAGCCTAACCTGGCCACTCGTGAGCGAAGGCAAGGGACACCCTGGACAGGTCACCAGTCTGTCACATGACCACAATCACACACCCTGAGACAATTTAGAGTGACCAATTAATCTATGAAGTGTGTTTTTGGATGATGGGTGGAGGCCAGAGTCCCGGTAAAAAACCAAGTGGAGAACGTGCAAACTCCACACAGAAAGGTTCCCCATTGGTGACAATGTTTCGGAACCCCCAGCTGGGACTTGAACTGGGGACCTTTTTGCTGTGAGGCAAGACCGCTAACCACTGCACCTCTGTGCAACACATAAAGAAGTTCTGTTAAAAAATATTAAACTCTATTTAAAGCAATAACATGTTCAATATAGAATAAATGTTTCACATGAATAAATGAAAAAAATGACTCAAACTGCATGAGTTCTAAAAGGTTTTCGTACTTGACTAAATCAAGCAATTGCTTCATCTTAAGTGTTACTGATCATAAAAGGAAGCACAGTAACAAT
Organism: Oryzias celebensis; assembly: GCA_014656515.1. Taxonomy (NCBI): domain Eukaryota; kingdom Metazoa; phylum Chordata; class Actinopteri; order Beloniformes; family Adrianichthyidae; genus Oryzias; species Oryzias celebensis. The sequence continues at coordinate 9,820,790 of BNCR01000017.1, read as the reverse complement.
ATGATCAGGAGACAGGACTGATTCAGGATTGAAAAAAATATAATCTAAATATATTACACCTAACACTGGATGGAGGAAACAGAAGTTTGTGCATATTGTAAAATGAGGCTGAACAATATCAGTGACTTTGATGCACAGTAAAGACGTGTTCCAACCATTTATAAATTACGTTTACGCAATTTCATTTTCCTAAAAAAAAAAAAAAAAAATCAGAAAAAATTTGTAAAAACCTAAAATACCTAAGGTATTTCTGTCTAAGACAGCGTTTGGCTAATTTGGCTGATAACATATATGTTTGGCTGGTAGATTTTTTAGCAACTGGCCAACTTGGCCAGTGTTTTAAAAGATCAATTTCGGCCCCCGTGTGGATGTTTTTTAATTATTTAAAATCTGACAAAAAATAGAGTAACGTGCACTGCAAATTGTGCAGAAGACATGTTCTTTCTAAAACTGGAAATACCACCAACCTTTTTTAACACCTGAAGCAATGCCACCAAGCATGCTCAATCACATACTGAAAAAAATGATAATTCTGCAGCAAAAACAACAAAGTTAAGACCTTCACAGCAGCAACAGTCTAAACTACGAGAAGAACTTGATAGAATTTGCTTTTAGTTTCTAGTTTATTCACAGGATGTTGACAAAAATGTTATGTTTGTTCTGTAAAACTTGAAAACATTTGAATTTATTTGAATGAATGCTTTGTTTTTAAATGGAACTGATCAAGCAGTTTAGTGTTCTGTTTTATTTATGTTCTCTTTTGAAACTTGAAAGCTTTTCAATGTTGCTTTAATTTTCAGTTTTGTTTGTAATATTTATGCCAGAAAAAAAACTGTTGCATCATGTTCATTCAGTGTATCTGTTATGTTTAAACTATGACAGGATATAAATCTTTAAATCTAAACAACCTGCTGATGATTACACATTTCTCTAACGAGCCGGAAAGCATTCATATTAAACCCATATAGTTATTTAATTTATATTGTGATATATATCATATTTCTGGTATGAAAAAAACAATATTGTGATATAAAAAATTCACTATCGCCCAGCCCTATCAGTAGGTAGTGATTGTAGGGAGCAACCGCTCTCACCAATCAGGAGAGAGCTTGTTGGAAGGTCACACCCCTACCACTTGAAAGAGGGCTCAGGAAAATGTATTGAACGCTTTGAACGTTCCACATGCGACCAACTACATTTACTGAAGCATCTGATTGGCCAGTTGACAACTTGAATAACTCGCACTACAGAAAGCAAGTACCTGGAAGAAAGTACCTGGAGCCAGCAGGTACTTCATGTTTGGGGAGGAATCACTCAGTCCAGGTCTAATTTACAGTCAATGGTCTATACCAGGGGTGCCCAAATCCAGGCTTCAAGGGCCAGTCTTCTTGTGGTTTCCCAGAGACCCTGCCTTAGCTGCTGTTGATTACCTGGATCAGGTGTGTTTAATCAATAAGGAGCTTCAATGGCAGGTTAATTGGAAACCATGTAGGAAACCGGCCCTCGAGGCCTGGATTCGAGTCCCCCTGGTCTATACAGAAGCACATTATATGATATCAATGGGCCAACTGGGCTACAGTTTAGTACAGTATCTGGAGATCAGCCTAAATGTTGTATTTTATGCCAACAATTTAAGTATTTCAACAAATGCATGAAAATATGAAACATTTGCTTTTAAAGCAACCCAAGCAGTTGAGTGTATTATTGATTTAATATGTTATTATGTTATTATTATAATACGGCAGTGTGTGTTATAGCCTTTTAAAGGCATATTTCTGTTTATTCTATAATGTTAGTTTGTTTTTTTTTTTTTGTTTTTTTTTAACTAGTATTACATTTCACATCGTATTTGTAAAGAATCCCAGTTCTTAGTCCTGGAATTAATCTAAATATTTTCAGTTACAAGCAGTCAACTTGGATTAAAAAAAACAAAAAAAAAACAAAAAAAAAAAACCTTTGACTGATTAATTTGTTTACAGTTTCAATTTAATTACAAGTTAGAGTTGAAACACTATGAAATATAGTTCAGCTTTTCAAAAAGTAATTTAGTCTCACAAAAATGTTTAATTAAAGATGCAGGTTTTGCTCTCATAGATTATTTTGGATCTTTACACAGGATTTCCTCTACAATAAACAGAAAAAAGGCATATTCTTCTTCTACATTTTGAAGGAAGTGAAAAATGTTGAGTTGTGAAAAATAAAAAATGAAAGGGGTAAAAAAAAGTCTAAGGAAATAATATGTGTACCATGCAAAAATGCACATTAAAAATAGGCTAAACAAAGTTGTCACTGATCATTTGTCCCAGGATGCCTCCAAGTCTGATAGGATTTAAACTCAAGAAGAAGCAGAATTTTTTTTCTTTAATAGTAATTATGAAGTAAATGATTGTGCGCTACTTCTAGGATAAAATGTTTTAGAAGTTGGACTTTATTTATTTTGAGTTTAATAAAAAAAAAAAACCTCAGAGCTGCTTTATTTATTCAGATAGCTCAATAAAAGATTTTCAACATAAAAGATTTTCAATGAAAATGTACATTTAGGGAAGAGGAATGAACGAAAGCGGAGGAGCAAGGTGACTTACCGGACAAGGATGGATAAAGAAAGTAGAGTCCTGTTGGTTTGACGCGTCAAAACACGCGCTTTTCCGTCCGTCAGTCACCTGCAAGCGATTCTGTGTTTCAGAAACGAAATGTGTTTTCCAAATCTCCGCATCCGCGTCTGGTCGATACAGTCAGTCATCGGTCCGACAGCCATTCATCCTCACGTGCGGACGCAGCCGAACTCTGGCGGAGCAGAGCAGAGTGAAATCCACACGCGCATGCGCACGCAACACCTTCCCTAAACAAACTCATCTGCTCTGCATTTCATCTCTGTCCCACGCTGAAGGGCCTCACCACTGACCAAACGTTGAAATGACGGCTTCAGTATGAGCAGAACACCTGGAAAAGTCATCAAGCTGATTGAAAAACCTTTTACTAGAAGAATTGTTAATATTAAAGCCCACAACCACCAAATTAACAACCTGAATTTACCTGTTTGGGGTGTTGTTGAAATGAGGTTAACAGCTGATAAGATCTACATAACACTGAAATGGTGGCTGCAGTGTACAATAGCTACACTGTGTTGCTGTGTTTACTGTCAACTCACTTGGCTGATATACCATCTCAGGTATAATAAAGGATGTTGAAGCTGCAACCAGAACAGCTGACGTATGAAAAATGTTGTAACCCTATAATCTTACATGTCATATTTGATACACACATTTATGAGACTTTTATCTCATTAACATAATCAAAACCTTTTCTAAAATTCCATTAAACATAACCATTTCCATGTTTTCTCCCCTGTAGTTCATCATTATTCCACTAGAGGCAGTAGAAGGGCTTATCCTGCGCATTTCAAGATGGCTGCGTCCATGAAATCTCAAAAATCCTTTGGCGGTTTTCAAAACTTTATGATGAAAATAACTTACATGTTATTTTCTTTTTTTAAATGACTCCAGACTGCATTAAGAAATGTGAAATGTGTTGATAATTCTCGAGAATGCACTTTTACACCTTCTGTGTATCAAACAGTGGGTATTGTGCCAATATTTATGTACATTGCCCAACAGTTTTCCACAAACTGTTTTCATTCCAGGCTCTCTGTTGTTAGTTTTGTTTGTTTTGATGAGTTTTTTAAATGTGGCTTCAATGTTCCCATGCTTTTCAAAGTTTCATTAGTGTAAAGCATATCCAGTATCGCTACATGTCAAATAACTTTTGGTTGAAATGATGTACAAATGTCATCATCCAATCAGTGATGATCGATACCCACCTGTTTTGGTTTTCTATTGCCCCCTGTTTTTTAACATTTCATTTTGATTTCCGGAAATTACTTCTGTTTTCCGAAACGTTTCATTTTTATTTTGTTACATTTTGTCACACAATTGTGTTTTGGTTGCTGGAATTTTATCGTGATTTCTAAAATCTAATGTTGGGGGGTTTTTTTTGTTCTTTTTTTATAGTTGTTGTAATCTTTAAAATGCCTTTTTGTTGGTGTGATTTGTGCTTCATAGGCCACGGCATTTTCACATCTTGAACTAACTTTGTTGTGAGCCACAACTTCTCACATAGTATAATTCTTTGTGTGAAGGACTTGGTTTCTTTTTTTAAATTGTTTTTTATTGTTTTCTTTAAATGTTTATGAAAAATAAACACTTTTCCTATGTATTATAAAAATAAGATGTTTGATTTTTTTGTGGATTTAATCAATTTAATCAAATGGTTTAAAAATGTCCTTATTTCCCTAAAAATTGAAGTTTCTGTCAATTTTTTAATTGTAGTGAGCTAGTATGTTAAGAAGTTGTAAAATTTGAACAGTGAAATCGTGTTTTAGTAGTTTGCTGACATCACCGTAGATGACAGCAAGGTGGCTGCTTGTTTTTTGCTTCTACCCCATGTGTCAACATCCAACAAAGACAGATCTGGACCGCAGTTTCTCTCTAAACTGGTTTATCCTCATGTTTCATTTGTGTTACAAGACTTTATGTTGTTCCAATTGCCATTGCTTAATAAAGGTTCTACATTATGTTGTAATGTGGAGCCTGCTGTCATTTAAGATCCATGAACTTCTATTTCTTTGGTAAATGTCAGGTCATCCATTCTGCAGGCAGTCTACACATTATTGTTTGATGTTAAATTGAGTTCTTTGTGATGTCTGCTCTAATATCTGAAAGAAGCTGTGACGTAACTTAGAATGGTATTTTTTTTTTTGCATTTCCTTTTGAAGCTAAGCTCTCCCATACCATAATGCTTCCACCCCCATACTTCGGTGCTGGGAAGCTGTTCTGAGGGTTGCAGGAATTATGACTAAATATTACAAAATCTGAAAAGAAATTGTAACCACAAACATTGAGGGATTTCTGCTCGCTGTGCGGCCTTTGTGCTCAGATCATGCTGGCACAGACACATTTAAGGTGCATAATGAACACATTTTCTCTGCCTCAGTCAGCGTTTTCACTCCTTTTCCATTTTCAGGGTGTCATTGGCATAATTAAAGCTAGAACTTGGTCTCATGGATACGTTTCGTTTTCATCCAGATGCTGCAATAAATAGATACTCTTGATATTGTATTTTATGTTTGAGAAAAACAAATGTACACATAATCATTAGGCATCTGGTGGCTTTAGCAAGTGAACAGACTTTTAAAACTTCAGAGTTTTTTGTTTTAATGAGTTCACAGTGTGCAGCCATTAAACTCATTTCAGATCAGTTGGCCTCTGAGTAGCTTTAAACTTTAAAAAGCTTCAGACTTTAGAGAAAGTTAAAACAAACTTCCTCAAAGAATTGTTGCGATTATGGAGTTTCATGAGCACAAATTCTAGATCCAAAATGATGCTAAAAAAGTAACAGATGTGAAAGAGAACGTCTCTGGCTCACAGCTGTATCCAAATTTCTGCATATAACGCACTTACAGAAATAGAAAAATGTTAAAAAATTGAATCTGGCTTTAAAAGTGCAACATAATCCGTTGCCTGGGATAAATCTTGGAACTGGTTTCTTTTTTTTAAATTGTTTTCTTTAAATTATTATGAAAAAAAATACACTGTCCCCTGTTTGTTCACTCCAAATGCTGACGTAAGATCTAAGCTGACTCAAACTACAAATCACAAACAGGAAGGCCTAATAAAAGTTGTTGAATGCTTCCTGAGACTTAGGAGTTGAAATGAGGAGGAAAGCACATTCTGGGTGAATTGCTGAGGTTTTATTTATGCTTCATTCAAGTGGTGTCTGCCCTGCATCATCTGAAACAGTTTAAAGACAAAGTGAGTTAACTGAGTTTATATTCTTCTACTGAGACTCCAGAAAGAAGTGATGTTCACACTTTAGTGAGAAAAGAAGCTCTGCAACCTGCCAGACTTTCAGGGAAATTACTTTCCTGTTAGTTAACTTTCATTTTTTTCAGGGTTAGAAAATACTGAATGTATTCTTTTTTTCGTTTATTAGTCATGTTAATCCCACAAGGTTTAATTTCTACTTAAAACAGATGCAAATATTCTGACATTCCCGCGCAGATCAACACTTCTCTTGGACCAGTTGAGTTAAGTGCCACTCGGGAGCCCACATTAAACCAGTTCCTGGAATCGAACTGCTAATCTGCAGCTTGATATATGACTAGTTTTTTTCTGAAGGTTTCCAAGCCTTCATTGGCTCTCACAGTAAAGAGGCTGGCTGAAGACAGACAGACAAAAATAGATGTTGTTCTGCTTTAGTTCTGGTGCAGCAAATTTGGCAGTTGGTTGTTTTTAGAACTCGTTCTATCACGTTGGAATCAAATTCGTTCATATGAGGGCGTTGCTTTTACATTTATTCTCAGATCATACTCGTGCCAGCCCAGTGCTCTTCAGTTTAGAACATTTTAATGACAGAATTCTACTCTTTGCTTTTTATTTACCATAAATACTGTTACTGTGCAACATAGAAAATTTCTCAGATCAGAAAAAATACATTTACTTGTTTAAGTTCTGCTCAACTTTTTTTGTGAATTAAACTATTTTTTTTCATCTTTAGTCTTTCTTTAAAAAATAACACATCAAAAACTCGAATTATTCATTTAATTAAGTAAAAAAACATTAAAAAATTGCATTAATTTCTAAGACAATTTTTTAAATATTGTCTTTAGATTGTCTTTGTGTTCTTTTATACAGTTGACAAAACCAAATATGAGCTAAAAGAGTTTATGATTAAACTGCTGATTAAAAATAATAAAGTTTCGAAGCTGCCTGCTTCAGCTTGAATTTTCTGCTAAATAAAAGTATAAAGTTCATTTCTGGACACATTTTCTCCATAAATGCATTGTTGCATTTCTGCTCTGAAGTTGTGGTGTTCACATTACAAAGGTGGAGAAAAGGGAGATCTTGTGTCCACACCCCCATGTCTCCTCACTTTCTCCTCTCTGAGGTTTCCCAGAATTCATTGCAGGTCCCAGTGGGTCTGTTCCCGTATTTGCTGTGGCAGCAAACCAGAGCTGGAGTCTGCAGTGCAGCCAGCCAATCGCTGCACATGCCTGCAATAACCCACTTCCACGCGTTCCCACAGCTCCTCTCACCTTGAGCATCAAGGTTGTTCAAAGACACAGCAGAGATGCTGAGAACTGCAGGAACAGGGGAAGACAAGGCGGGAATAAAAAACAACTCGTGTTCACCAAAATTTGACTCCAAGTTAGTTTTCTGGCCCTTATTTTTTAAATTGAAGTTGACCTGGTGACCAGGGAAAGGCCAATCAAGATCCATTAGTACAACAAAAAGACAGAGGATGGTTTAGTTTAATTTTTATCATCCGTTAAATCTATTTTTAAAAAGTATGCAGTGAATGTATATCACACAAAGCATAACATAAAACAAAGATCCGTAAAAGCAGCTGTTTTGTGTTTTTTTTTTTAGTTTTTCCAACCGCTTATTTAAAAAAACAAAGTTGATATAAATTGTGTAGAGAAAATCTGATATGTTTGAGTGTCTGCTCTCAGACAAAATTCCACCTTCAGGAATAAAAATGTCTCTCGCGATGTCATTCTTCAAGCAAAAAATGATTTGTTCCACAAACAACATATGGATGTCAATCAATATCCACATTTGTACCAATAATTTAATAACCAACAATTTAATAATTCAATAACCAATAATAGTAGAGTGGATGTTTTTTTCCCCTGTAAAACGTGCAGCCAGAGATGATCTCCCCCTGGACCACTTCAAACATTAAACGCTTGGCTCAGACTTTACAGTCTCCTTCCAACTGCTTTAATACTGCAGCTCCTCTGTGTTACTTCACAGAGATGTGTCTGGTACAGCTAAGAAATGTTAACATGTAGGTGGAGAGCTGCACAATCCAACTGTACCTATGACACTTTATTAGATTTAACAACTAATGCAAGAGGCTCTCAGCTCATATCTGTTTGCTCAGCTGTTGGACAGGACAAGTTAAAAAAAAAAAGAAAGATTTAACAACTAGAGGAACATTATTTTATACTTGATATTTGCAAAATTCTGCAAAACAATTTGAATTCTTAATGAATTCTGAATGACTTCATGAATTCAGTTATAGGTAAAATCTTGGAGGAATATTGTAGGGAAGTATTCAGGTGGCTCAAAGTGAAACTTTTTGCTTTCCAAGTGGATCAGGAATCAATATAACTGGTGAGGACATTTACAGTGAGTTTATCTTCAAAGTGATATGTAATGAAGAGCAAACATTTGTGGTCCTGTCTATTTATACTTCCTGATCACATGAAAAGTCTCAGTTTCGTGTCATCTCAAATATGAAATGCATTTTAGATCCTTCTAGGTAGTAGGAAATTATATCTCAACCGAAATAATTACAATAAATGTTAAGAAATTTCAGGTGGAAGGATGCAACGTTCAACTCCAGAGAGCTACAGACTAAAGGTCAGGCTCCAACTAAAAAAATAAAACAATTTGTTCAACAATGATGAGACGCTGTACAGTCAAACTTTTTTAATTGCAAAAGTTTAAAAGAACTTTTTTTTTTGAAAAGAATTAACGATGTCTGCCACTTTACGGTTTCAATGAAACTGGCGCCAGTTTTCCAGTTTGTTTTTTTTTAACAGCACAAAAAGGACAAACTGCTTCTTTAAAAGCTTGATACCAAAAACAGATCTCCTGCATGAAAACTAAACTCTTTACAAATGAGCTGACAATAGTTTAAAACTCACAATTTACAAAGAAACGTGTAAAACAGATCAGATCTCGTTTCATAGAGAAAATAAAAAGAGTCAAATAGGAAAATAAGAGATGGGTCCCACATCTACAGCAGCAGAGAGGCGGCAGCAGGCTGAAGGGAATCATCACTTCCTGCTGCAGGTCTGAATTTTCATCTCCTCCTCCGGTCCTCCCTGTTCCTGTCTCTGTTTTCTTTATTTCTCTCCCTCTCTCTTTCTCTCTTCTCCTCAATCTCTCGCTCCCTTCCTCTGTCCCTCCCTCTCTCCCTATCTCTGTTTCTTTCTCGGTCTCCATCTCTCGCTCTGTCCATTTTTTGTCTTCTGTCCTCCTCCTCCTCTGATCCTTCATCCCGCCTACGCCGCCGGAGGTCCTCGTGGCCGCGCTCCTGCAAATCCTGTGCGTGCCTCCTCTGGTCCTTCCTTGCCGCCTTCTCATTGTCGTCTTCATGTTTGTCCCTCTTGCTTCTGTGTTGCTTCTTGTCAGGTTTCTCCTTCTTCTTGTTCTTTTCCGTCTTTTTCTTCTCCTCTCTGCGACCACTTCTCTTCTTCTTGTGTTTGCTGTCCGAGTCTGGAAGACAAAATGGAAATAAAAAAATTGTGAAAACCGTTTATTCACAAGTTTGTCCACTTTGGTATTAAAGCAACAGATTATTTTAAAGGCTAAAGTTTTAATTATGTTAAGGTATGATGACATAGTGGAGCAATTTTATGTAATGCAGCAAAAGTAGACTTTCTTGCATTGTTTTCTTAATTAAAAACTAATTCTAAGGATCTCGATGGTAAGAATAAATAAAGGTTACTGCCTTAACTTGTGTTTGTCTAGTCAAAAGTTCACTTGTAGAAAAATAATTCCAGTAGTATAGAATGAAAAAGAAAGATCTCTTTGCAACAGAAGATTTATGTAACTCTGGCAAGCTAAATGCATTCTGTACAAGAAACACAGCAGAAAGGAGATCGATTGAGATGGTCAACAGCCAATCAGGACAAAGAAGACGCTTCACTATGTAAAAAAAAAAAAAAGAAATCATACAAACCTGACAAATCTGCAAAACAGCAAGACCATGAAAGGTGAACCACGATTAAGCGATGAACCACTGCATTTACAAAAATTTTATCTAATGTTCTTTTCTTAACTTTTCTGTTTCACCAGTAGAACGGCAGCATTGAGAAAAACAGGTGCTTCTCTGTAGCTTGATGTACCTGAGCTGCTGCTGGAGGAGGTGGAGTCTGACGAAGAATCTGAATCTGATTCGCTGGAGGAATCTGAGGAGGAGTCTGAGGAGGAGGATGAGGAGGATGAGGAGTCAGAGGACTCGACTTCTTGGTTCTGGGTCATGATCATCTTTGGAGCATTCTTCAGATGTTCCCTCAACTCATCCCTGAGAGAGAAAAAAAAGTTAGTTTTAAACTCAGTTGGAAAAAAATACACAACAAAAGCTAATCTCATGAGTGTGTGGAGTCTCTCCCACGTACGTCAGTCCTCCCAGACCGATGGAGGTGAAGAAGTTGATGGCAAAGCGAGTGTTTCTGGGATTATCACGAGGAAAAAGACCTTCAAAGAACGGCTGCAAAGTCCTAAAGGGAGAGGTGCCATTTCATTAGAAGTGAATTCAAAAGAACCACAAAGTTTTTTTTTGCATATTTAAACGTGATACTGTCAGTCACAACAGAAGAAAAAGCAGTAAATCACATATATCAGAATTTATCTGTACGGTCTACATTGTTTGTAGTGAATTAATTGACCCTTTTAGCTTCTGTTAATGTATTGAGTGAGAGAATCTGTCTGTTGAAACCAACAGACAGATTTTAGGAAAAAAAAACGGAAAGATTAAAACATCAATGAGCCTCCGTGGTTTATTTGAACAAAATATTCTTTGAAATAAAAACATTTTAGCAGTGGATTATCAAGACAGCTGCTTCAATACTTTTTGCTAGGTGAAATTATTTGGTCAAAAATTGTTTTAAAAAGAAAGTGCAGAGTTCCTACGTGTCTTTCAGTCGTTGGTTGAGTTTTGGAAGGCCCATGTATGCACAAAGCTCCTGAAAGAGAATTTTAACAAAAATCCTGCTGGACGATGTTGTCGTCTCCTCACTCATCTTGATACACTCCAACACCTGGTTGAAAAGCCAGAACATGAGGTTTAATCGGAGTTAACTCGGAATGGACCCTTGTGTAAGTGTGTGTCCGTGTTCTTACACTCCACGGTACAGAATCTGTGTAAAGCAGGTGAGCAAAGAGTCGAGCCACATTCCTCAGCTTGTTGGTCTCCAGCCGGTGAATTGTGTCGTACTGTTCAGCAAATATCGCCTCAAAACTCTCCATGTACTCTTTCTTCAGGAGACAAAACCTCTACAAACATAACAAGCACATTTCTAAGTCAGTGACGTATTAATTTAAAATTTAAGAAAAGTATTAAAGTAGTTTATGTATCTTTGCATTACGGAGTCTCTTCTAGCTCACCTAATGTTAAAACAATTAATCAAAAACAAACTTTTGCCTAAATTCCCACTAATAATTTGAGCAATTTGAAGAAGCTTTATTAGAAACAGAGACTTTAACAGGACAAAACTAGCAAGTGGAAATGAGGCTCCACATTTAGCTAAAATGGTCACACCAGCGTCTCACCCCAGCTAGAAGACCAAAGAATTTCTCATAGGTTCTCTGTTGAGCACAGCAGTCCAGGATCATGTTACACAGCTCCTTCTGTACAAACAGACAAAAATGTTATGAATATACAGCAATATACAGAAAATAAAGATGGCTTCACACATCTTATGTTTGTCTAGCATCATCATAGAGACTGATATGCAATCAGCTAAAATACTAAAGTGAGATTTTTCTCCTTTGATATACAGCAATGAAAAGTTCTTCTTTAAATGCAAATTGAATATCTGTCAGAGTTCTTTTAAAAAACTCCAGCAATCCACTGAGTTGAAGAACTGTTCCTAGAATCCAACAGCGCTGAGGTGTCAGCTCTCCCTGCTGCACAACAGGAAGGTGAGGCAGAGGTGGAGAAGTGCTGATCCGTCTTCACCTTCGACCACTCCACCCTTGACTGTAACAGTAAATTAGCTCTTCCTTTTCAATTTGTTGACAGCATATTTTGCTTTGCATGGAAGTCATGCATTAAATGCGAGGCATTCCCCTGTTTGACTGTAAAATGTGCTGATAAAACAAAGTAGCCCTGAAACATTTGACACACAATAACACTTAAGCAAACGCAATGGAGGCAAAAACCTTTCACAACTTAATTTAAATAGTTTAGTTTCCACTTTTTCCCTCACTATTATCTCATAAAAATTAAATTGTTAAGTGAGAATGAAATTCAAGAAAAAGAATCCTCCTCAATACTTATCTCAGGTGTGAGTTAAGTCAATGTGAATCATAGAACTGTCAGAGTTCATTGAATATGGCATCCTATATTTAGAATTCTCTCTATAAGATACTTCACTTGATTTCACTGCAGCTGCAGATCTAAAACAGAAACGATGCAAAAAAAAAAAACATCCTGAAGGTGAGACCATGATGAGTGAACAGCTGAAGAGGAGTCCAAAAGAGGGACAACATCACACCAACCCTGACTTCACTGTATGTGTATTTCTCAGTTCATTTTTTGTGTGTTTTAAATCTTTCCATGATCTTAAAAGTTTTCAATTGTTAGAACACTTTTGTCCATTTATGCAGAGTGATTTGATTCGCTTAAGGCTGCATTCCTGATTTTCCTTTTGTAATTGTTGCTGGAACATTTAATCTGCTGGATTGTAAAATTCTACTTCAGCAGACAAAAGGAAAAAATAACATCAAAGAAACACAGGAGATTAATTTTGAAACAACAATACTATTAAGTTGAGAGATTCCTTTTGAATAACAAATATGTACAGTTTGGTAGAAACAAAGAGATCCCCGTTTACTAAAATAATCTGTAATTTAAAAATTACAGATTATCTTTTTTAAAATTAGGTTCCAACTTTGTAATATACGCTCCCTCTCCAGATTTAATTAACAGACTTCAGAAAAACTATTTGTCCCCTGAAGGGTATCTCATTGGAGAAAACAATGCAACACCAGTACAGTAAATAACTACTCAGTGGGTCGTCTTATTACTAAAGCGTTTCTGTAGCACCAACAGGAAAAGTATGACAGGTTTTTTGCTTTCTTCTATACAAGTGGCCTAGTTACACGACACACAAAAAGTATACTTTCACTTTCATTTATTTTCTAGTGTGTTTGCACATCCATTATTTCTTTTAGATTTAGATGTTAGATTTTTTTTTCTTGTTAGCTGAAGTTCTGCTCATCAAAAACATATTTTAAATGTGTTTGTATTTAAATTCATTACATTTGAAACCCAGTAATTCAAAATTAAATACTTAGATTTAAAGAAAACTCACAGTTTGGGTTTCAGGAAAGTCCATCTTTATGAGTTTATGAGCGCACTCCTCAAAGTCCAAGCTGGGAGACAAAAAAAAAACACACTAAATTAAAGAAAGAAGTTGATGTTTTGATGTTTTTTTCTGAAAATCTGAACTTCTCAATAAAACTATTAAATGCAGACAAATAGCTAAACATATATCAAAAATCGAGTCTGTCCTGCTGTGGATTTTCTGGGCGGAATCGCTTTGTGTCTGCATACACACCTGGACTGTATGGCGAGATAGATGGTTCTTCTAAATGCAACCAGGTTGACTTCTGTTTTATCAAAGATAGTGACCTTCTCGCCTGAGAGCAGACACACACACAAAAAGAAAAGTCATCAAGGAGACACCTCATTAAGTATCACATATCAGGCTCACAAATACAACATTAACATATGTTTATAAATATGCTAACTAAACAGATTTGAAATCACGTCATTTACCGGTAATTGTTCCCAGTACATTAGAATGTAACTTGCATTGGTCGTAAATGAGTAAACAAGAGTAAAAAATAAAAATTGTTTTAATTTGTCTGGTAACTTTTTTTTTTTTAACATTCTTTAGCAGAATGACCCTTTTTCTAATTAAAATAGAAAATCACTCACCCTCTTCTTCCTCCTCCTCCTCATCGTTTTCCTCCTCTTCACTGCCATCACCTTCATCTCCTGAATCACTGCTGCCTTCATCAAGGATGTCTAACAGGAGGCGACAGCTGATTGGTTCAACAGAAGATGCTGGGATGTCTCATCCTGCAGTTCAGGCTGTGACCATTACTCACCTCTTTTAATGGTTTTGTATTTCTCCTCATTCTCCAGGAAGTCTGGGTCCATTTTGAAGACATCTAAGTGAATCCACAAAAGCCTGCATTAGAATTGCTCTAAAAGTAGATCTTTTTTTTTTCCTTTCATAATAAAACAGGAAATAATTGCTACACCAATCACACCCCCCCACCCCCCCACCCCACGCACCCATTCCAGGGACTTACTGAGAGCGTCTTCTTGGTTGTAGTCATCTTCCAGTGGCAGCATGTGGGTAAACTGGTCTTCCTCATCAACAAGGTCCAGACCATCAGGGATCACTGGATGATCTTTGAAACCATCCTTCCTGATGGCAAACATCACTTCAATCATGTATTGGACCCTCTTATCAATCGAAGACTCATGGAGGACATTCCTGAGACGCTCAAATATGGCTGGGGGGAAAAAAAATATTATAATAATAACTTTTTCACTCAGAGGCCTCCTATAATTCATATTATTGTTGTTTATTCAAAGGCGCAGCTGAAATGTAATGATGTCAGACTTAACTGTTTTTATTCTTTGAGCGAACGATATGGAAATGTTTAAATAACAGAGGATTAAGACAATTTAATAACTGTTATTCTAATGACTCTTATTGTCATAGACAACTATATAAATGAAAAAAAGGATTTAAAATTAGATTTATATGGTTGTTTTTTTACCACTTTTTAAGTTAAACCTGCTGCAATTGTTTGAGCAGAAATGTTTCCTCAAAGTTCAAAAACTGGTTGAAATTAATTTCTTGGATTTCAAAACTGAAGCTTTTTCCAAGGGAAACGAACATCAAAATATTTGCAGAATGAAGATTAAAGAGGATTTTTTAAGGGAGTTTAAAAATGCTCTAAAGCAGTGAATGCTAAAAGTCTTGTACCATTAATTCCTCTGGGTGAAACCTCAGTCAGTTTAAGTCCGCACTCTTTGAGGAAGGAGATGGCGACTTCCACGCTGTCGTCGGTGGGACGCTCCAGCAGAAGAGTCAGCATCTCCAGAGACAAAACCTCATGAGCCTACAGATGACGGAGGATAAGTTTTAGATCTGCAACAAAACTCAAACCTTAAATTATTACAAGTCTTAGAGACAAACTTACAACATTCTGGTTGATGAGATGAGCCACAAACTTTGAGGCTGTCAGGCACTGTTGCTGTGAAACAAAAGGAAGAATTTAATACACATCAGAAGACACACGGTTACATGAAAATGAAGAAACTGATTATCTACTGATAGTTTCTTTTTTTCCCTCAAACAACTCTTGAACAGATTGTAGAGACACTTTAGTGCATTAAAACTAATTAAGGACAGTGTTCCGGTGCTGCCAGTTCTGCCAGTAATTAATTTCCTTTTGTTTTGTTCCAGTTTCTGTCACTTCATTACTTTGGACTCAGTTTGGCCTCCGTCTGTTCGTGTTGGAAGCTTTCCACTTATCTAAACAAAGATAAAGCGGTTACATTTAGACTTCCATTGATCCTCCTTTAAAAAACAATTCCTTCCTCCCCAGGCAGAAGACAGACATTTCGGTAGTTTGCTTTTACTTCAGGTTCAACAGCAGAGGAAAATAAAACATAAATCTTAAGAGGTAAACAGGTATATAACAGAAAAAAAAGGTGCGGCAACACCTGTCTGACCTCAAAAGAGGGAATGCAAAACGACTGCTGTGTCCCACAATTTTGACTATGCAGGCAGTCCAGGCAAAACATAGCAAATTAATAAAGGCACAACATTTAACTCTTAATGTAAATGCTTATAAACCACTTCGGTCCAAAATTAAAATAGCTTCTAACTGAAAGCAAAAACATAAGAGACATTTTTAAAGCTAAATAAAAGTAAAAAATGAAAAAAGTTAAAAAAAAAAAAAAAAGTGTATAATGACATCATGACATCAGAAAATAGACTGGGAGGGTCATATGCTCCCTTCTCCTCAAGAGCTCTCAGCAACGGGAATCGGAAAGGGGCGGGTTGAACCATGTCAACGGTCCGGCCCACAACTCAGAAGCAAATTCCTAATGAACTGCTATCGCCCTTCAGGAACTATGAAAACGACAATTGTTCTTTTATTTGGGCTAAAACGATCATTGATAATTATAATTAAAATCGATCAAAAGATGATTGGAGGGGGTCTTTATTTCAATACAATTTTTCAGATTTAGGCAAAACCAAAAGCTCAAACTAGTCAAATAATTTAGAGATAAAGATACGTTTCAGGAACATGTTTTGCTTTGTAGTTTTCAGATGGCCCCACACGCAGCATCCTGACCATCTGATGATGCATGACTCAGCAGAAATGACAGACACCTTGAGGTTGCGGCGGTAGCTCCGTCTGAAGGTCAGGATGAGGCGCTTGAGGATCAACTCTCCGATCTGAGGGAACTTTGAGTTGATGATGGCAACCACAGCAGCATAGACATGAGTGAAGATGGGAGAAGCTGCTTGAGCCTGCAGCACTGAGCGAGCCAGCAAACCCCTGACAGACACAGATAAACATCACAGGGGAACTTTTAAGACTTAAAAACACATCAGATCCAGATGTTTGACTCTTGTAGGAAAACTTAGAAACAACATTCTAGTTATTTAAATTATTTAATCAATAAAAATGACTTATGCTTTGCAAAGCAAAATAACACGTCTTAAGCTCAGCTGTCACTGACTTTTTTCAGACTTTATGTGCAGTTTTTCAAATCTGACTAATAGCTCACCTCCCTCTGACAATATTTTCCTGCAGGAGCTCCTGGATGATGTTGACAATGTTAGACACGTTGACTTTGTTGATCAAACCGTTGATGGACTTCTTCAGAGCCTCCCAGCTCATCCGCTGATAGGCCAGGCTGTATGGGCAGGCAATGGGTTAATAAACTGGCAAATTAATAATAAGCTTGAGATTTTAAATTCAGCTGCTGATCAGATAAACTCTACTAAAGGTCCACACATGCACGCGCCACGACAACCACCGCCAAATAATAACTGACCTGAAGCTGCTTATAAAACTGAAAAAAATGGTGGACAGCTTGATAAAAACCTGCCACTGAAGTGGGACTTAAGTATCAAAATGGGTTCATATTTTGAGAGCTAAATCTCTGTCTCACCTGCTCTTGTCAGTAATTTGTTGCTGCATCATGCGCAGCTTGGCAGGGGGAATGTAAGCGCCACCGGTCCTGGTCAAGATCGGATCAATCTCCTCTTTTTTCTTCTTAACGGGAGGCTGATCGGAGGCATCTGCCTCCTTGTCAATGGAAGGCGAAGCGGAGCGGTCACGCCTCCTTTCCCCTGACTCCCTATCCCTGTTGCCTCGCCGATCAAAACGTCCATTTCTGTCGTCACGTCGATCATCGTAGCGATCATCATACCGTTCCCTGGAAAGGAAAAATGTTCAAATGTTTTGTGAGAGCTTCAAAATGTAAAAAAATCAGGTAGACCACATGAAAGGTTTAATTTCCCAAAACTGCTTTAAGAAACATTCATCAAATCTGATCTGGTAATTTTAAACAGTAGTTTCAGATAAAAGATTTTAAAATGTTGGCAACTTTTTAAAAATTATATAAACAAAATTCAATCTTAGCATCATTCAATCACAAAATCACCAAAAAATTGACAAAAAAAAAAAATCAACCTAATATAAATTAACAACTAAGAGTAAAAGTAATTATAACAAAACGGTCATTTAAATACAAATAATTCTAAACAAAAATATCCCTTCATACACCCACATCTGCATGCTGAAATTCAAAGTCTCTCCTTAAACTTAAAAGGAAAGTACTTTTCTAAAATGAATTCAAAAAGAGTATTTGTGTGTCTAGCAGTTACCGAGCATAGTATCTTCTGTTAAAACGGTCTGGGTTCCGGTCTATAGATCTGGATCTGTCCCGTCTTCTCGACCTCGATCCATCTCGTCCCCTGGATCTGGACCTGGATCGATCACGACCCCTGGACTGAGATTTGTCTCTCTCCCTGGATTGGGACCGGTCTTTTTCACCTGACTTGGATCTGGATCTAGATCTGGAGTCGTCCTTTTCCCTGGACCTGGACCTCGCTTGCTCTTTGAACTCTGGTCTCTGAAGTAACAAACACGCTGAGATGATTATTTTCTAGGACAGTAAACCAAGACCATCAACTTAATCTACTCACATCAAGCAACTACGTGAGCTTTTGTGTTAACACTACAAATCAACCAAAAAAAAAAAAAAAAAAAACCCAGCAAATATGCACCTTATAATTGGACATCTTGATTAAAAAAATAAAAAAAGCATTGGCAAAACATTTTTGCCTTCAAGCTTTAGTTCAGTTGAGTGAAAGAAGCAACTAAGCAGTGTTTACATCCTCCTTAAATAAGAGCCTGCAGGTAACTGGAGAACTCATCTCTCAGAAGACAGTCATCACCAGAAAGTCTTCTTTAATTTATTATTGTGTCAATCAGTACTCCAGCTATGTTTAGATCTCCTGGGGTGTCTCTCTTAAATAAAAGAAGCTCATTTCACTCTGCCTAGAATCGTAACCTTTCCAAGCAGATGATATCTTTAAGACTTTCTGAAATTATTAATTACAATTAGTATTTAAAACAATTTAACATCAAATAAAAAATGTTGTATTCACAAGGTATGTATTAATGTGCTGCTTATGATGACAAAAATGAAAAGTTCAGATTCAGAAGCAGACAAAGATTACTTTTATTTAATCTTTTTTGGCTGCCATCTCCGAGTTTGTTTATGAAAAAAATTTTGAATTTTAAAATAAGCCAGATAGATAGCCCACAAGCCTTTCCGATTTTTAAACAATACAGGAATGTAATGTAAAAAACTAAGGAAATAATTTAAATATTGATTTGTTATGCTTACTCCTTTTTTAAAAGCTAAGAAACAGAAGTGGAGGCTTATAATGAACAGCTTTTGCTTCTTTTTAAAAAGGAGTCTCAAAGGGTATACGCATATGAAAAAACTCACTTTGATTTCAGCAACACTACTCCTTATCTTCCTCAGTGCACCGTGATGCTCATCTTCACTACTGCTGCTGCTGCTGCTGCTGTCTGAGCTGCTAGGGGAGCGGCTCTTGGATGAGTTCCTGGACATGGGCTTTCTCTGTGGAGACTGCAGCTCTTTGGTGCCATCTTCCTCTGCACCAACTTGTTGGAGTCTCCCATCAGACGGATTGGACTCATCACCTGAAGGTCATCCAGACAAAGAGGAAAAAATAATGTAATATCAAATCAACTGATGCAGAAATTGAAAAAAAAAAAAGCAGCGATACACTATTGTTATGGCAGGGTTTTACCTACCACTAGGTTGTTCATTTTGAGGAGTGGGACTTTGGCTTCTGTCTGAAGAGTCCATCACTAAAACATGGAGGTAAACAAGTAGTGAATCTCTTGTGTCGTATACAGAAAACATGATGTATATTCCTTCACATCACATAACTAAAAAACCTCTGTTAAAAAAACAACAGTCTTGTTGATCAACAACTTCTGATCAACACTGTTGTTGATCAACAGTGACTTAAAAAAATTAGAGGTGAGAATGTCTAAGGAGAAGTCTTTTTTTTTAAAAGAGGGGTGGGGTGTTTCTTAGAAGGTTTATAGAGAATGAAAATATCTTTGGGAATCTAATCAGTTAACCAGAATAGCAGGAGGCCGGAGTTAATTCTTAATGTATGCTAGTTTGGGTTATGAGCTGAGCATGGCAAAAAGTGACTTCAATTAAAAATGCTGACGTCGTTTTGTACTCCAGTGTCTTTGGACCTAAAGAATGATTAAAAGAATGAAAATTAAATGTACCCACTGGGCTGGTTGTTAGCTCATGAATACTGAATTAAGTAAACAGCTAATTTTCTTGTTATTACTTGTGAAACAACTTAAAGTGCTTTAATGTCCTTGTTTTTACTTTAAGCGAACTAATATGTCACCCTGGCTCAAAGTTTGAGACACTTTAATTTTAATTATTTCAGTATCGTTATTAACCATCACCCCCCGAAAAAGAAAGAAAGAAAGAAAGAAAGAAAGAAAGAAACTGCTGTTTGTTCTGTACGGTCTGTGGGGTATCAAGCTTGAGGAAACCTACACTTTGAGGAAGGAAAACAGTAGTTTTGGAGCTACTAACAAATCGTCTTTTTAAAATACAGCTTATTTTGTCGAGCCACAGTATGAATAAAATGTTCCCCAATTGGCATATTTTTTAGGCGGAAAAGGGCGTAATTTAAAATGAATCTTCTGAGCATCCGTTAAATACATTGGCTTTACTTTAAGCTAAACACCGTAACAGGTAGCACCATGAAGACTAAGCAAAATACATACAACTAATCGCTAAATAGTTAAATCGGATCTTTTAAATATCAACAGTAGTATAAGAAATTATGGTTGCGTTTACACTTGATAAGCAAACTAACTTTTCACCAAACTGACATTAACCACACCATGTGAATCTGGATGAGCTACTTAGCTTAACTGCTAATGCTACATAAACGCCAATAGATACACAACTACTTTAGCTAGCCTGTTAGTAGACCTGAAAAATAGTTCATTCACAGTATTAGAATAAAAGCTATGTTCCGTTACTTACCCTTAATTGTCCTCCAATGTCCCTTTGTCGACTATTTTTTCAAGTTTTTTTCACCTTTCTTTTTCACGGCGGAAAAACTATAAATTTACTTCCGGTTCACAACACGCATCCGGATTTCAAAATAAAGGCTTTCTTCTTGCGCATCGCCGCGTAACACGAGTGAACTGATTTGTGTTTGATTAATCTGATTCTGACAAGTCATACCAGTGACATAATTTGTCCATCTAACGAAAGACTCGATTTAACGCAAACATTATATTGAAGTTCAATGTCACCAGGATCTACGCGTCGAACTCGACTAATAAAGAGGTCAAAATTTGTAGTAAAAAGACTCACTTTGTTTTCAATAACACATAGCTAAAACTTATTTAAATTAAAACCAAATTAACTGATCATTTTTTGCACACTTTAAATTCTGAAAAAATATGCTGAACATACCAAGCCTAGTAATTGATTAGATTTAGTGTTCATTGAACACTTTATAAACCCGTTCCTTTGTTTTACTTAGTGGTTGTAAATGACAAACTGAATAGAAGCTGTTAAATGTTTTTCTTGTTTGGTGTTGTATAGTGGTGTAGAGGTTTGCACTCTCGCTTAAGTGAAAGCCCTGGTTTGAATCCTGGCTGGGTACTTCGATTGTGGGTTTCTCCGAGAAGTTTAGCTTCCTTCTTCATTCTAAAACATGCACTGTGGGTCAACTAGTCACTAAACTGTCCCCAGGGTGTGTGTGTGTGTGTCTTGTACACCATCCTCAGTGGCTGGGATAGGCTCCAGCAACCCTATAACCCCAAACAAAATGAAGGCAGTTTAGAAAATGGATGGATGGATTCAGGTGGGAGTTGATTAACGTAAGCAACCACAATTGAATCAAATGCAACTGACCTCCTGCATAAAACCTCTCTCTCCCTATTAAAAGGCTTTGTAAGTTCTAACTAATGAATGAGATGATTTTGGAAACTTTGGATCAATCACAAATATATGTCGCTTAACCCCTGGTGTCTCTGACCCATCCACTCATCATTCTCTTATGAAGTTGGAACGTGGTTTCTTCTGGTCTGAAAGGCTTTTAGTGACAGTGGAGCAGAATTTAAAGCTTTGTTTATTCCTGTCAGATAAATTTAATTGAACTCAAAATATACAGTTCATCCTGGAATTGAATAAAAAAAAAAGTCAATAGCTTCTTCAGCTTTATCCTTTTATAACCATACAAACACATCTGTACAGAAAATAAATACAATTTTTATTGTTCTTTCTACAGATCGACTCCTCCCTATATTTCCCACTTACAACACATCCGTACAAAATACAAATTATCATCAAAACCGAAGAAATTAATAATCACCAAATAACCAATGTGCCATTAGAAAACACGAGTCTTGATCAGAAACAGAGGATCGGTCCAACTGAATTAGAGTAAATTAAAGCTAACAAAACAAGAAGGAGAATCAGAGAGCAAAGCTCTCTTTAAAGGCATTCACATTGACTGAAGAAGGATATTTAGATATCTAGATCACATCGCACCAGTTGTGAATGTTGGAGAACCACTGTGTCTGTAGTATTTATTTTTTACTGATGTGCCAACTTTAAAGTATTGATTTATAGTTCATACACATCCAATGACAAGTGCAACACACACTGATCATCTCCCAATAAAAGCTCTTATGCAAGACTCTTGGAAATGATTTCACACTCACATTAGCAAATAAAACATGTTTTGATGCATGGCTGCCTTGAAAAGGCTCAAGTTTTTCTAATAAGCTCCCACAATAAATGGTTTTTCTCTTTATACATTCAAGAAAACAGCATGATATGGAAAAACATTCACAAGGGTTGATGATTAAAAAACCAATGTTGAAAAAATTTTTTACAAATTTTTATCAAGCAGAATAAGTAGGGAACCCCATGGTAAATGTTATCACTGTGCTAGTAGCCACCGTATTTAGCTTAAATCAATTCACATTATTGCACACAGGTTTGTTGCTCCCCCTTTGGACAGTATTATCACTCTCATCACTGTTGCCATGACAACTTACTGGAACCTCTAAACCTTCGAGCTTCTGCACTTTAAGACATCAACTTTCTCATTGTAACTGGTTTAGACTGTTGCACCCACACAACAAAAGCTGCGATTTACTGTCTTTGCACACTAAAAAAACCCCAGCAAAAAAAGTTTTAGGACCTGAACAATAAACACGTGATTTCAATTTAATTAAAAATTTCAATTATAAAAAAATTGCTAAAATGAAGTTCTGATTTCTATTCAACTGAAGGTGGCACCAACTTTTTTTTTCCAAGTTACGTGATACATTAAAGGGTCAAGGTGAAAGGTCAGTCTCACAATGAAGATGATGATAATCTTTCATTAAAGGCCTACCTTTAATGTGTGTTTTAACACTATTTAAACCTGTTAGATTCACGGTGAAATGTGCTTAGAAAGATTAAAGATTTGGAAAAAAGCAGTTTGCATGAAGGAATTAATGCACATATATCTTTTTGTCAATTTATATATTTTCAAAAAAGCTGTCAGAACATGTTAAATGCCGAGCAAAAGCCATGAGAAAAAGCAAAAGGAAAAGCTTTTTCCCTGCTCTCGATATCATTTGGGTATTTGATCCATCTTATTTTTTCCCCATGCAACTGAAATGAAGGCTTCATTTGAGATTTTTGTAGCCAAAAAAAAAAATTTATTGGTTTTTGCTGTTCAATAATTTATATATTTTTTTCACAATTGGCTCGAGTGCAGTAACAAAAAAAGTTACCTTTCTAACAATGATTTACTTCTATTTTCTGTGTTTTTTGATAATATGGAGTCAAAAAATACTGGGAGTTTAAAATTTAGAACACTTTTGCTCAAACAGAATCTTTGTTACTGTGCTCTGTCCAAGCTCACTTTTTAGATACTGAATACAAATTTAAAATAATAATAAATTTAGAATACACAGTTGAATGATTTGCATGGTATTTTCCATTGCCACAAGCAGCATAAACTAAATCTGTTTTAATATTTGTCACATTGAGACTTACTCCAGAGATATGTACCCTATAACAAAAGCAAAAGAAAAATTAAATAAGAATATTACTTTCTTTTTATGATACTCTCTTATTCCTGTACGTCTGAACACATGGTAGAATTTCTTCCTTTTTTGTATATTTTCAGGCTTTTTTTTTTTTTAGATACACTGTACAGACAGCAGTGTTTTGATGTAGAAAAAAAGATCAAATATTTCAACAATAGCAATATTTACAAAAGAATCCTAATCTGATCTCAGGCTAAGTTTTAAGCTTGGTGCAAAATATGAATTAGTTTGTCATTAGTAGTGGTGATAATGGCAGCAGTAGTTAAAATAATGCCAATATTGATGACGACAGCAGTTTCTAAGGAGGAAACCTGGGAAGTAAACTATATTTCAATGGGAACTGAGAACAGGACTGTGTTCCCAGCATGAATCATGGAAAGGAGCCTGTTATACGTGACACGTGCTTCCTCCTCAGTGCTACAGCTCTACAGTGTTACAGACATCAGTGTTCCTCAGAGTAACAGTGTTGGAGACAGACAGTGGTGTTGCTCAAGCTGTGGTTACTCAGGCTGGAAGTGAAAAGAGGGTAGTGTTCTACTGTCGTCACTACAGGGGTTGCTGCTTGGTAGAAAGGGCTGAACCTTGCGCGGAAACAGCCGCTAACAGTTCTCTGTAGATCTCCCGTCGTATTTCTTGCGCCACGCTTTCTCGAATCTGTAAGACATAAAGCGGAGCAGATTATTCAGCTGCGATGGAAATTATTTTTCTGACAACAATCTTTAAGAAAGTACACCATATATCTGAAAAAGTGAGAATAGCATTTTAAATTTTTTTAAAATTCTGTTAAATCTTTGATCCAGTTTAGGTGAAACTAATGTTAGGAGATTTTAGTAGCCCAGTAATAAACTTAATTTGTTTGGATTTCTTCAACAACATAAAACTAGATAAACAATGATCTGTTATATATGTTTATTTATTCTTTGAATGAACTGAAGATTGAATCTCTACATGGATTAACTTTTCTGTAAGAAACTGCTCTTTTATATGTCTTTACAGCAAAAATGTCACACGTTTGTTTGGAGGATTTAAAGGTTTTACACATCAAATCCTGCTTTTGTAGCATTTTTTCTCATGATAGATGACAAATAAAAGAACAAAGAAAAATAAGAATAAAATAGCATTCCTGAGTACTTAATTCAAATTGCTGTGAATCGGAAGCAGGCAAAAAAAATGCAGATTAAAAAAGCCTGTAGTTGTTGCAGCAAATCTACAATCGGCATTGCCACAAACTCCTTGCTCCGCTCCATTCTGATTAATCTAATTGTAAACAACTAAATCGATGTATATTGTATGTTTTCCTCATCTCACTTGGTATCTGACTCAAGACTGTTTGGCTGGATAGGTCCAATATTGCTCGCCTTTTTTTGCTGCATTAGTAATGTTAGGTTGGGGTTGTGAGGGGCTGTAAGCTAGCGGGAAAGAGTGTAAACAAAGAAATGATGGGAAGTGAAGGCAGGCACATTCTGTGGCAACAGTCTCGCCCACAACTCAGAGTCGAATGTACATAATGAACTCTTGCCGCTCTGCAGAAACTGTTTTCATAAAAATCGACACAGGTCTACTGATTTTGGCTACAAACAGCATAATCATAATTAAAAGACCGCTGGGTACACTTTTACAACAGATCAAAATATGATCCAAGTAGGACCTTAATAGGACAACATTAGCCAATGTGACTAAAAGGGTTTGAGAAATCAAAATGCATTTGTGGATAAAATAATAAAATGTTTTTTTTTGTCTTCATGTGGTTTGTCTTCAGATTTGAGGATATTCACCAAAACAAAAGTACAATTAAATTGAGAAGTGAGTAGCATTTGCTCTCTAGATTGATCTGTTTTGTGGGTCTTTCATGCAGCTTTAGACTGCTTAGTTTACATGGTGGCAGGGAAATTGGTCTAGTTCTCCATTTAATTGTCGTCATGCTTCCTTTTTCCTTTCAAACATATTAAGCAGTATGAGCTGCAGCATTTACACTGGGTTTTTACAGGTACCTCTCGAATAAGCTGCTCAAAGTTCTCCCCTTTGAGTGCTTCTGCAGCTCCTTCCTCCTCAGAAGCTGCTTCTTCTTTTTCTGCTTTTCCTTCTTCTACTCCTTCATCGTCTTTTCCTTGGTCCACCTCCTCCTCTTCAGTAGGTGCATTAGGTCGAGGAGGGAGCATGGGTGTTAAACTGATGGAGGCTCGATACTGTTTCTGCGCGCCGTCCCCTCTTTCGCCACATAGTCTTTCTCTGGCCGGACTGGAGGAGCGAGTTGAAGGGCCAGGGGAGGGACTGGGGGCGCAGTAGTCGAGTTCTGACTGTAGAGAGTACTGCTCTCTGAAGAGGTCAGACATCTGGACCAACAGGAAGACACGTAGTCAGAGGTCGAGCATTAAGCCACACAATGATGCCGTTACATAACTAGTGCGTGTACTGACCGGCTCCAAGGCTCTCAGCGCAGACAGTGTGGAAAAACTGTCAACACTGCTGCCTCTGTGAAGACCCTGAGGAAGACAACCGCACAGACACTGTTTCTGTCATCAGGTTTTGCTTTAAAATAATGAAGAGCTTCAAAATAAAAGTTCAAATGTGAAACATATGGGTCAGGAGTGTCAGACTCCAGACCTCAAGAGCCATCATCTGTTTTTTTTTTCTTTTATAAATTCTTCTTTATCTGCTGCTGATTACCTAGATCAGATCAGGAGCTTTAATAAGGAGCTACGTTCACACCTCCCTCAGATCCAAAACCCTTGTATGTAAACACGTTTCTTTGCAAGTTAAATCCAGTCAAACTTTGACCAGTCAGGGACTTAAATTTGGTAGTGGCATATGGATGATGCCCCTTTTAATTCACGAAATGGCCAACTGTTTGAATATTGATCATGGAGGAGAAATTAATAATTGCAGTTCGACTGGAATTAGATGGCACCAAGAATCTCATGTATATCAGAATAGATCTGTAAAAGAAAAGGCCTGGAGCAAGATTCACTAGATTTGCACCACTTCGACATTTCGCACTAAACATCTGCTGTGGTGGACATGCGCAAGTAAATAGTAGAAAAAAAAGAAGAAGAAGCCCCTCCCTGTTTGTCGAGTGTGAACACCATGGGCAAAATGCGTGTTCAGGAAAGTGCGTTTAGAGCATTTTGGAACGTTCATCACATGCCTGGTGTGAACATAGACATGCACTCACTCTGTGGCACAAGTGTTGTGTCAGCTCCATCAGTTTGTCCTCCATCTGCTGTTCAAGTTCCTGAAGTTCCTCTCGCACCGCTGACCTTAGAGACTGAAGCTGCTCCACCTCAAGTCTGTGAACAAACATGCGTTATAATCACTTTGTCCCATATTTTCAAACACCACCTCAGAGCGGATTACTGTGAAGTGGGATATGTTTGCTTTTTGTGACTCACCTGTCAGCAGGACTCATGTGATTGTATACCGGAGCTTGCTGTCGCACGATTGAAAGCTCCAGGTCCATCATCTGACGACGGAAAACATTAAGACTCCGCCTCCTCTGCTGAAATTCTTCTAAAGGCTAAAAATAAAATACAGACAACAACTCTTATTTGTTCATTTCTGGAGAGTAAATTTAAAGAAAAAAAAGTTTTATTCTGTATAAATATAGGGTTAAAAAAGACAAGGAAAGAGACATCATCTGTGTGAACAAACACTGACAGTTGGATCTACAAGGTTGCATGTCAAAATAGACCACAGCAAAGAGAAGGCAGGCATCATAAATGATGACGTTCATTACCTGATGGCCAAAAGCAGCTTTATGTTCTCCATACAGGTCAGGAGAGCGAGTCTACAGGATGAAGGAAGCAACATTGGGAAAAGAAAATGAGAAAAACAAGCAGACAATCATGAGAAAAACCCAGCAAATACAGTGAAAACAGTGTAAAAAAAGATCAAATTCTTTGTTTTTCTTTTAAACTCATGAATGATATTGTGTCTCTGGGCTTTTTGGAGAACTGAAACTAATCACAGACACCTTTGATAATTAGTTCGTTAAGTGAGCTCAATTAAAGGAAAAACGACGAAAGAAGGACGTTCCGCATTATTAAGCAGACCAACATTTTTAAGCAATATGTGAAATAAAAAGGATCTCTGCTGCTGAAAATGAGAAATAGTTAAAACCCGCAGACAAGGTATGAAAACCTTGGATATTTCACAAAAACTTCAGGGTAAGGCAGTATGAGAGAGGAGCTACTAAACTACTATTACAAAGCAGCAAGCACATATTTGAAGCTACTGGTGTCTCTGGAGTCCCACCAACAACAAGGTGTAGGATCCACTAGATGCTTGCAGTTTTACAGAAACCTTCTAAGTGGCCCCCCATAATCAAGACTCACAAATTCAAGCAAAAACTCTACAAAAACTCACAAATTCAATGGATGCAAGAATCATGAAGGTACAAAATAAGGAGTCCTGTGTTTAAATGTAACTTGAGCTTTTTGGATGTTTTTAATTTAATTAAATATGACCACCTAATGCAGCAAATTTAACAAGTGACCTTTTCAGTTCTTTAGAATCTATCAAATGTTGTGGAACCCTGTTGTGCGTAATAATGTGAAACAGTGAAGCAAATTTGGCTCAACTGAACCTGTGAAACACTGAAAATTAATTGACTAAGTCATTTTAAAGCATTTTTTAAAGCATCTTTTTCATTTCTTTAAATCGGTATATTAGAGGATTTGATTTGGTTTATTTAATCATTTTACATAATAAAAGAATCGAGGACATCAGGAACATTTAGGGCAGTTTGACCGTCAGTGTTTTTTATCTGTAAAAGAATGCTGGAAGGAGATAGAATGTAAAAACTAATATTTCTACAAGATTTTGTAGAAACCCCAAAAGAACTGACCTGACTCAGTTGGTGAACGGTTTCCCTGATGTCATGTAGAACCTGCCTGAGCTGCATCTCTGTGCTGGATGTGTGATAGCCGGGTCCTGGAGCTGCAGGTGGAGTGAAACCTACATGGGGACTGGGCTCGGAGGCTGGGTACCGGGGGAACGGTGGATACGCATTCACACTAAGCCGTTGGTGGTCAGAAAAAGGGAAAGTCCTGTATCGGTAGTTGTAGCTTTGAGGGTGTGGTGGGGGAGTTCTATAACCTAAAGGACTGTCACAAGGACAATGTGGGTACAAGTCAAGGCTCATTGGGGAAGAAGCTGGTATCGAGGGACTAGCTTGACTGGAGTAGGGGTCGAAGAATTTGGGAAAGGGGTTAAGTTTGTGAGGAGGGCTAAAATAGGTGGGGTGTGGTTGATGATATATGGGTGAGGAGCAAGGGATACTTCCTAGACTAGGACTTGGAATCGGAAACAATGGCTGTCCTAGGTTCCCACTTTGCTGGTTTGGGTGGGTGACTGGAGCCTGCTGGGACTGTCTGGACCACTTTGGAACACTCTGGGTATCATCTTCTTGATCAGCAGATGAACTGATGCTGCATAGAGACGAGGAGGATGCTGGACGTTGAGGTGAGAGCCCATACTGGATTTTGTTCAAACGAGGTTTTATATAAAGAGTGGACACACAATTACTTTGACCATTCTTCCTCTCTTCCTTGTTATTCGGCACCTCCTTTTCCTCTCTGCCCTCTGGAGTCTCTGGAACACATTTGTATGAGTACCTGGGAGGAGTGCAAGATGTTTGGCCCTGTCCAAGCTGGATTCTGACAGAGGACACAACTCTGGAGGGCGAGATGAAGGAGGCAGGCAAGGATGAGGATCTCTGCAAAGGGAACCCTCGTCTTCCTCGTTTTAATGCTGCAGATTGAGAGGCACAACTCCTGCTGGTGTTTTGGCGCTGTATGGCTCTCTTCAAGGCACCGAAAACAGGAGAGCTTGGTCCCTTTTGATGAAGCAGATCAGACTTTCTTAGCTCTAAGTTAGTCTCATCATCAGCTTTCAGTGTTGATGGCTCTTTGTCCATCACATTTTCAATAGAGTTTTCTGTCTGCTGTGGTTCTTGTGAACAAACAGGTAGATTCTCTGCAGGTTCTAATTCCTGTAGTGGTTCCTCTTCAAACACAGGCGTGCTCTGGGAAGTATCCATTTCTGTGTGTGGATCATTGTTGTCCTTGGCTTCAGCTTTTTCCCATTCTGAGGTCTCTGGGTAAACTGTGCTCGCGATGAGTTGATGAGCTCTGCATTGTAGAACCTGTTCTGAAGTGCTGTCATTTGCAGCCTGTTGTGTAGAGTTGCTACTTTCAGGAGGATTTCTGGGATCCACAGATCCGATCACATCTTTTCTGCCATCAGGCAAATCAAAAGGTGGTTGGTCCAGTGCGTGGGGTGTGGTGACGTCTTGCGAAGGCTGAGATGTCACAGTGGTCTCGCTGTCGCGGCTATCTGAACGCTTTTGTAGGTAAAAGAGATCAATTAGAACATATCAGCTGCAGTTCTTTTCCAGGAAGAAACTGATGATATTTTACAATGAATTCCATTTCAGATTATACAGAAATGTTAAGAAATTATTCTAAGAATTCCAGGACTCCCTTGCAAAAGAGGTTTTTAATCTCAATGGGAATATCCTGGTTAAACAAAGGTTAACAATAATACAATTTAAAGCTACTAATCAGTGATGTAACAATGTGAGGAGAATAAAAGATCGACAGACTTTCAAAAACAAACCTTTGGGAAATCCACAAATCCACTGCTGTCAGATTGTTGACTCTCTGACCGCGAAAACTCTAGAAGACAGCAATACAACAAGCATTCAAAGATTTATATATAATTCTTTATGTGTCCTGCAGATGGCAGCCTAAAAAGAGACTGTAATTGATAATGCAGCTCTATTTACATATTTCAAGTCTGCCCAGACTTTGGGGGGTGGTTTGTCATGCAGTGACATCATAAATACTCAAAAAACATTCATCCATACTAATCTGGATTATTATCCATACTTTATTTGAGAACTATCTGTAGCAGAATAGTAAAAAACAAATGAATCTGAGCTCACTGTTGTGTTTGGGTGTCCCAGCCTCCTTACTGTTGGTAGCAGAAATCTAAAAGGCAAAGAAGATCATTAAGCAATTTGATTAGGATTTTTTGAATAGCTAAGTGAATTCGATGCATTGCTGCAGAATTGTAAATTAAATTATTTTTTAAATTAATTTGGACATCTTGATCTCTTTCTTCATTTTTTTTTTTTTGGTCAGAAAATAAGTTTCACCTGCTGTTTTGTCTCTAGAACTGACCCAGAACTCCTCAGTCAATGTTCTGACGTAAAGAATCGAGGATTTTGCCTTTATCTGCATAGATTTGACTTTTACATGTCAAGACTTCTAACCACAGGATGAATAGCTTACATAATATGACTGAGTAAGAACAACATACAAGATGTTTCAGTTGAAGGCCGCAGCCTTAACATGGTGTTAGCTGAGCAGGAAGAGACTTTCCTGTGATGCTAGTATATAATCAACCCAAGCAAAAAGCAGTACCTCCTCTTCAAAAGAGTCTGGGCTGTTTGAATGCCGTTTGGCCAGCTGAGGCAATGTCAGCGTGGAGGGAGCTTCCTCTGAAGAAAAGGTGTTCTCCTTTGGATACCGTTTGGCCAGCTGAGGAGACGCCAGCATGGAGGGATCTTCCTCTGGAGAAAAGGAGGAGCTGTTCTTCTCTGAGGCTGGTTGAGGTTCATCCACATCTGCTTTGTGGTGGGATGACTGAGGGTTAGCAGACTCCAGCTGATGCTCTGGTGCTGTGCTGCTCTGTTCAGGGCTGATAAGAGGATGTGTGTGAGCAACAGCAAAACAGAAATAAAAGAGGGACAGACACATTTACTACAGATCTTATGCACTCTTAAAATAGCTGCTTTGAATATGACTTGAGGAAAAAAATAAATAATAGGAACCTATTTCAATTTTAGGTACATCTGCAGGTCTACTACATTTTTGCTTCAATACATGACTGATATTCATATTATCACTAAAATGATTTTTATAGATCTCTTCATTTGGTCTGTTTATATTGACTAAATGTGGATTCTAGCTGTTAGTAAAATAAAATCTTTACAGACTTATTTCCTAATGTAGATATGCTTTAAATTGAAGTGTGGTATTTTGTTTTAACTGCTGCCGAAGTAAAAGTTGCTTTACTGCCATAAACAATAATAACGTTTAATGGCTACCTGGTGTCTATCAGTTGATCTGCCTCTTCACTCCCGGTTTTCTCTTGAACTGTTGGAAGGACAGATACTCTTCCCTCCTGTGCTGGAACGCTTCGTGTGTGACCATTAGTGAGTGCATGATTAGGGGGGGTCTGCTGTTCATTTAGCTGCCTGGGCTGTAAAGCTGAATGAGCTTCTTCAGGTTTGCTGGGACTCGGAAGAATGCTTTGTTTGCTTAACTTGCGGAATAATTTGGCAGCGGTTTGTGCAGAGTTATTCTTCTTCAGAAGAGGAGACGCCTCGACTCCTCCCGCTGATTCTTTGCCCACACCACCTGACACAGACACAGGACAGTAATCAAATTTCAAAAAACATCAGGATATCCTCCAATGTTGCCATCAGATGACCTGGAGGGTTTTTATTAGCACATATTAAGTGTAAAAAGTAGAATTAATTTAGCTGAAATAGATATTTTGTTAGCATTTAAAACGATTAAAAGTTCTTTCATAGGTTGGACATGGGCTGTATGGTGGTGTAGTGGTTAGCACTCTTTTCTCACAGCGAGAAGGCCCTGGTTCAAATTCCTGATGGGTCTTTTCTGTGTGGAGTTTGCATATTCTCCTCTGTCATGCATGGGTTTTCTCTGGGCACTCCTGCTTCCTCCAAACTAAAGCTATATAGGTTAATTGGTGAATCTAAAGCTCTCCTCAGGTGTAAACAAGAGTGTGTGCTTGTATTTGTGATGGACAGCTGAATCATCCAGGGTGTACTCCACCTTCACCCAACAGTGGCTAGGATAGGCTCCGGCAACCACGTGACCCAAAACAGGGATTTAAATGGAAGTTGAACATGTCTAACATTGTTAGAGTCTGTGCTTTTTTACACCAGTGTTTCTCTATCACAGACTTCAAGCATTCATGTTCTCCACATTTGACTTGTTTTCTAACATGGCTTCTATGATCACCTTGTTCTGGCATGCTGATTTGTTGAACTGGCTGTCCAGAGACCTGACTGTAAAGCTGGAAGAATTCATTAGCAACTGTTGTCAAGACCTGAATCTGACGGAAACGACCTGAGAAAGGCAGAAAAACAAAGAGAGAAGTCAACAAATGTGTCACTTCTAAAGCAAAACTGAAATCTCAATAACAGAAACACAAACACAAAAGAAGAGTAACAACTAACTGGCACTACTTGCACACTTTAGTTTCTGAACAATTTCGGAAAAATGTTTCTTTAAAAGTCAGTTCAACAGCAATTGAGACGACCTTGTGATGATTTTCGATGTGGCTTGCTTCCTTGCTGTTAGTGACAATTAAAAATACTTAACACACTGTTATTTGTGGAGTCCAATCTTTGATTTCTTGGTATAAAGACTTGAAAGAAATGTGCAAAAACGTTCCTATGGGCATAACAAGGTAGATTGTTGATGCGTTCATGCTGTTCGTGTAAAAGGATAGCTCTCTATTCCGCAGCCTCAGCATAGAACACTTTCCAAATCTGCCTAAATAGTTCTGGAGACCACCGTCTTCTCACATTCTCCTTTCTGCATTACAGGACTGGAACCTTCTGTCTATTTGCCTAAAGTCTGAGGGCTAGAGCCAATCCTCTGTTCAGAAAAGTTGTTGAAAGTGATTTCCTGAATAAACTTGGTGACAGAAAACTAAGCTGTGGTGGAAAGTAGCTCAAAAAAAGCTCAAAGCAGTTGGTTCAACATCAGCAAAATAAAATATTTTAAATGAAATTTCCAGATGTTGATGATGCGAGTCTTCATGCTCAATAGATTAAAGTTAAAAACAAAGTTTAATGAATTTAGGGGATGCTCAAAAGGAGAGAATCTATTCTTTGTAGTGTGTTACTAAAAATGCTTACAGAACCTTTTGAGACATGCAGCCAAAAATATATATATTTTAACAAACTTTTATCTCAAATGTTTGTGTTTGAGCAAGTTTTGCAAAAGATGTAAAACATTAACCATTTTTGGTGAAACAAATGCAAAAAAAGACAATTACATGAAACCATTTTTTTTTCAAAAATTGCGAGTTATTTTTCTGCTATCTGCCACACACATGAACAAAAAAAAAACATTTATGAGCACGGCCGTTTATCAGGATGAGCTCCACCAGAAATGAGTCATGACAGGATGTTAACAGTGGGGTTAGATATTAAATACAGCAGTAGTATTTTTCAGGGAAAGTATTTTAAAAAGTAGGACACCACATATTTATTTTTTTAAATAAACAAAGATATGACTTAATGACTTTAAGATGTAAAAAAAAAACATTAGAGCTAGAGTCAAACAGAGCAGCTCCTCCCTTCCTCCCTTCTCCTGTTGTTGAGCAAAATGAACCGTCAGTGTCATCCCTAACAGGATAATGACTTGCATGCCTTCCAACTTTTTCTCCTTCCTCCTCTCCTCCATCCCTGGCTGTGTAAATACTTGTCAGCCGGTTATGAAAGCCAGACGTTTGTCTTTGTAAATGCCTTGTGGCTGACTTTTGTTTCACCTGAAACTCAGCAGAGCAGCTCTCTGTTACATATTTTTCTGACCTCTGACCTCAAACTCAGATGAAACCTGAATTTGGAGGGGAAAAAACCTAAATAGCCGTTCCCACTGTATTAACATATGTGATGAAGTCTTTTGATTGTTAATGATATACTGACAACTATCAACTGAAATAAATCTAATTACAATTTTCTGCAGGAGTTCATTTGAAATTTACCTCTGAGATGTGAAGGGGAACTGTTGGCATGGATTAAGCCCGCCCCCACTTCCCATCATCCATCTGTTTATACGCTCTTCTGCTAGCAAGCCCCTTACAACTCCCATCTAACGTCAGCGGTGCAGCAAAAAGAGCGAGTAACATTCAGCTGTACAGTTTTGAACCAGATCCC
Source organism: Oryzias celebensis (assembly GCA_014656515.1). Taxonomy (NCBI): domain Eukaryota; kingdom Metazoa; phylum Chordata; class Actinopteri; order Beloniformes; family Adrianichthyidae; genus Oryzias; species Oryzias celebensis. The sequence goes on along the minus strand of BNCR01000017.1, from coordinate 9,786,263 downwards.
AGCTCAGACGAGGAAAACAAAGACGTACATGGATCTATTTATCTGCAAGTGGATGGATAGGAATGGAGCGCAGCAGGGAGCTTGCTGCTACTGTTGTACCTTCTTGGCCAACGCTACAGTCTTTTTAAAAGTGTAATTTTTCATCTGCCACTGATTCACAAATATCTGAATACTCAAAAATTCAATTTTGAGTTAAATTTTCTTTTTATATGTCCTCCATCATGAGTAAAATGCCATAAGAACATGTTAAATACACCAAAAGCACATTTTTCATTAGATTGGGTCTTTAAACATCTATTAGAACAAAAAAGATTAAGAAAATCAAGATAAAATAAAGGTTGCTTTGCTCTTAAACTCTTCAAATAATGTATTCTTTGCATTACAGTTTCCTTGATTACAAAGAAAGTGTCAAAAACAGATATTTTAATAAGGATATTCGAGATAACTTTAAACTAAACAAGATGTTTCGTTGACTTTTAAAATATTAATGGGACATAAAGACAACTTCAATACAGCCAAAAAGTCCCTCTGTTTGGACTGCACATGGAAGAAGGTGTCCAGAAAGGTGGAATCACTAAGTTAGTATATTTTACTTTGTTAATAAGGCCTGGAAAAAAAAAAGTTGAGAAAGGGAACTTTAGAAAAAGCTGCAAATTCAGACGTCAGAGACATTTCAGATGCAAATCTTATAACAGTAGCTAGCTGATGATGGTAATGTTGCACAAGTGTGCTTCCGGATGACTACTGACACAGCATTATTGCTCATACTGAGGATCCTATAACAGGAAGAGAGGGATAAGCTTAACAGCTACATACTCTGTCCCTTTTTTTCCTCTTTACATCCCAGGAGAGTTTTTCTTTTTCTTTTTTTTAATGGTGAGAACAGATCTTACATAAGAAACAACAACACTCACACACATGTGTCTGGGTTCCAGGGAACCAGTGCAAGAACACTAGAATGTCCTGGAAAAGAAGAAAGCTTCCAGAGACCACAAGCAGGTCTTAATATTCAAGGAGCAGCTCCAACTCTGAAGACAGTTTTTAAATCAAGCTTTTATTAGATCAACTGGGACGCCTTCGACAGTGCAGTACTTGTAATGTGTTGCATTCAGGTCCTAAACAGCAGCACACCATAACATTTCCAATCACATTATGTTTTTTTTACATTGTTTATTGAATTTATTGTTTATTGAATTTATTTAGCAAATACTTTTATCCAAAGTAACCAACAGTACTTTTTCTTCCAACTGAAGGCAAAGTGGGTTAGGCGTCTTGCTCAAGGACAGATTTAACTGCCAGAGAACTGAGCCCCTTGACTAAGTAGCTAATATATAGTTGCTAAAACTAAAGCTCTACAGCCACTTCCAGATTAGACATTTATGCCCACTTAGCTCAAAAAAGACAAAAAGTCAGGTTTTCATTCTCTATAGGGCCCTCTCAACTTTCCTAATTCCAAAATTTTAATGGCCCAAGTTTCCAGACTTAATCTTAAAACCACTTCCCCTACGTGTTGTGCAACGAAAACTCTATTATGTAAAATAATCTATGAATGAGCTCATCATAAATGAATTAGGACCACTGTGAGATATACCCATTATAATTTGTTGATCATTTCTCAATTAAACTTTGATTTGAAGCCTTAAAGTGGAATAAAAGTTTAACTAAACAGCTGAAAATGGATAACTTCACATGATCTGTTTTTGTACTCACTACAACAGCTGGGTTATTACATATGCATGAACTTTGACCTGTTAAACCAATATAAAACTCCATAAGGGCAAACAAATACGGCTATAAATTACAATGTGTATGAAATAATGAGAGGAAAAGTATTGACAGTCACTGTGCTGACAAGTTCATCAATATTTATAAACACTACATGTTTAAAGCATCTAGAGTATCTTTGGAGCTAATGTAAAACTATTTCTACCATCTAAAACAACTGAAAACTAAGACAAAAAAGCTCTTTTTCTGACTAATCTAAATAGGATAAATTAGTTGTTTGTGTAGAATTTTTAAAGTTCTTCACAAAAGAGAACAAGTGATGACAGGGTGTTGCGGCCTTCTAGTCCTTCCTGGTTCTCTGTTTCTCTTTGTTTTTCTTTCCAGTTACACGTCAGCTGAGGGGAGGGGTCAGCTGGAGCAACTCAGTTGATTGAGGCTGTCACATGAACAGCTGACTGTCAGAGGAGGCAGATGCAGATAAAAGGAAAGGAGCTGTTGTTGTTGGCTGGCTTCTGGAATAAATCTTGACTAACGGTCAATATTTATCTTTTGGTGGTTGTGTCCCATTTGTCGTAGCGAGTTCGTAACACAGGGTGAAGATGCAATCTGCTGCATTCAATGGAGGGGAAAAAAACTTTAACTATAGATAGCTCTTGTGGACTGTAGTACAACAGCAAAAGAAAGCACAAAAGAAAACTGAAAAATGTGTGGCATAGGTTCTTAGCTTAAGTGTTTTATACCATTGAGAATACAGAAAATCCTTCTCAACCACTGCAGGTAGAAAAAAAAAAACGGATGATTTTGTATGTTGCAGCAAAACTTGTCCTACATTCACTGGTCTTAAATGCTTGAAATTTATTTTATTCGTGACCTAACTAATTTTTCAGAGAAAATTCTCCACAGAAAAAATTAAAGTGTAATTTATTATCCAACAAAGTTACTGATCATCTTGGAACAACAATTTCATGGGACATTCTTATCCAGTGACAAAACTAACTATCTAGTCAAATGGGTCAATTAGCTATTTAGTAATGGAAGTCCTGAAGCATCTGAAGTTTAGAGCAGTGGTCCCAAACCCCCCTTGGCTGAGATACCAGCTGTCCCATGGACTGGTACTGGGCCGCATGGAAAAAAACCACTACCTAGATTTTTCTGTTTTCTTTATAATCTGATTTTGAGGGAAGTTTTATTTTGAAAAACTACTAGCTTCTCCACGACATATCTGACTCATTCTTCACAGATGTCAAGTCGTATGGTCACGTGTTGAAAATCCATTCGCTACTTTCATAATATGTATGTACCACTAAATTGAAACCCCCAACCTACCAAAGTAAAAAACACTAATATATTTGGAAAGTTTCTTTTCCAGAGAGGAAACAGAAAAAAGGACTTCGACTTCAAAATAATAGAAAGCTGCATTTAACAGACAAAAACCAGGAGTCTTTACTCCAAAAATGAATTTATGGAGTTGTTCCCACAAAACTAGGATGCTGCTAATAAACTTGATCAAAAAATGTATTTACGCCTATCATTATATTTAGGAAAATACCAGTTTAATTGACAGTTTTTTTTAAAAATTTGTATTTATTCGGCGCACCTAAAAAGTAGCACGAGCCTGAAGTTGGGATCAGATTTTTTTTTAGCTTCCACTTTATGGTTCAGATAAAATCAATTTATCACATTTAAATGGTTCCAACCCAAATTTAAGAGTAAAGTTCGAACCAATTGCAGATATTTTACAGAGAATGAAGATAAACTTCACCTTAAAACATAAGGGAAACTGGAAGCTAAAAAAAAAAAGAAGAATTGGCGCACTCCTTAGCCTTATAGGTACAGGCCGGTCCGTGAAAATAACCGGTGCAACGCCTGAATAACGTTGGGGACCATTCGTTTAGAGTCCTGTACTCTCAGTTGGACAGTGATTAATGGTCTCCCACAAAATGGTTTCCTGGATAAATCTGTTACATCACTAAAACCTTAAAGTGTCAAGACGAGTAGAATCAGCTATGCAAGTGTGTCTGCATCCTCAATTAGCAAGCCTGTGTCGACGCAGCTTTGGAAAGCAAAAAGAGGCCAGGATGTTAAGAGAGCAGAACTGCATATGCAAGTGTGTCTGCATGAGTGATTGTGTGTTTTTCTGGGACAAAAAGATCTTTGTTCTTGCTGGCAACGTTGTACAGGCAGTTGGCAGAACAGCTAAAACGCTGAAGGACCCCACAAAGCACACCACAATAGCACTGGGAACAGAACAGGCTCCCTACGCCTCACTACCTCAGTCTAAAGTTTTAGAATGCAAATCTCTGAATACTTTTTCCAAACTTTAACTCGTTGAGCGGGTCAGTGGCAGAGTCGACATAAAAATATTGATTAAAAAAGTACATACTTGTAAGAGCGTAGTTAGGGTTCTCCATTTCCATTCGCTGCTGCTGTGCTGCCAGGTAGACCTGTGAAAATCAAATTAAATAAAGAAAATCCTTAATAAATATTTCTTTTAATATGTTTTATTTGAGTCATTTTAATATTCAATACATGCATTCATTTATATTTTAGAAAATGTTAATTTATGAAATAAGTAAAATAATCCTCTACAATCCTCTCAAGTGTTTTTTTTCTGCTTAGGGTGTAAAATATGTTTTTTTTTTTTGCTGTCATGTTTGATTATAACCAGTCCCTGTGTATAAAACAGCTCTCTCAGCTCTTGAGAGACTTCTTAGCATTTAACAGTAATAATACATTTTATTTATGGGGGCCTTTCACAGCACTCAAAGTTTCAGCAGGAGAAGACCAACATAAGGAGAACAAAAGAAGACCTCAAAGATATACTGAGAGAGGTGGGTGGGCTGTATTTTTCAGGAAAGAGATACTAAAGATCAAAGACACAGAAGTGGAAAATTAGTGGTTCTCTTCATACTGAGCTGCAAAAAGGGCACATTTTATATTTAACTGTCATAAAAACTGGTCCAGTGCAAAGAAAAATCAGCAAACTGTTCCAGCTGAACAGGCTTTACTGCAAGAAGGTGGTAAGATTATTATTTTTAGTAGCAAAATGGGGAAGTAGTTGGGCAAACAATACTTGTAAAGGTCAATTACACAAAAAAGAGCTTAAATTTGGAGTGCTTTCTTCCCCATGATGCCAAAACTCTTATGTACAATAATTCTTAAAAATATTGTTTAAAAAACATTTGTCTGTTCAACTTCTAAAAAAGTGAACATCACCATAAAAGACCATCCTGCTTTGGAAGCATGTTCTAATGCAATAGATTTAACAGCTGTTAAGATGTTTCACAGAAGAATGAATTAGAAAAAAAACAAAAGTCTGTTTTTGTGGTAGAAGTTTGAGCCATTTTACATCTGGAAAGCCTCAACGTCTGTGTGAAACGAAAAGCAAACAAGGAAATGTTGGCAAGGTTTTAGCCTAGTCTTCCTTTTAAGATGTCAATCTCTAAATAATAGCATTTGTTAGCAAATACCTTTAATCCAAAAACATTTAAGAAGACTTTTAATTTTACTGTTTAGATTTGGGTGTTTATCCCCACTGAGTTCAGAGAGTGGAGCAGTCAGTGTTAATATTCTGGTATAATGTCCTCTTTCATGATAGTTATAACATTTTAATGCACTCAAAAGACCCAGGAAACAACATTTTCAAATTGAAATTATGCTTATTTAGTGTTTTCAATAGAATCATATTCTCTATTTTTAAAAAAGTATAAAGATTTATAAACCAGCTAATCAGGAGGACTTTACACCACTCTGAGATAAACCCATTTGATTTTGTTGATCAGTACCTGAAATAATCAAATTCCTCTACAGTTCAACCCAACCAAAAGGTGACAATCCACCTTTTTTTTTTTACGTAAGACTCATAGGATTAAAGCAGACGTTGCTGCAAACTTTTCCAAGTCTGCAAACAACCCCTGCTCAGTCGAGCATAAATGAGCTCGTCATCTGCAAAAAGCAGACAGAACATGTCATTCTCAGCAAATATAAGTATCTCTATACTCTGATAAGGAAGGATAAGAATCTGTGGATAAACTTGCTAAATGTTTGCTAGAAGGTAATAAGTTATGAATCCTGAAACTAATAAAGACGTATCTTGATTACGCTAAAGTAACCTGCTCAGTCACATACCTGAACACTGGAGCAGAATGTCATTTGGAGCTTAGCCAAAAAGGTTTATCATGCATTCAGTTCAAGAAATTCAGTTGAAACCTAATTCAATGGGTTTAACAACTGATAACTGATATAATACAATTTTTAAAAAAGTGTTTTTGTTTTTGATAGTGAAGATATTTCATACTTGGAGTGCACAGACGTTTCTATAAAACCGCAAGGAAATGTTGATTTAGTTCAGTCATTTACATTTACTAACAAAAGACCTGCAATCCTTTTTTAAAGACCCGATTAAGTTGAACAAAAGTTTGATTTTCTAAAGAACAAAACATTAGTTTTAATGCACCTTTGTGTCGATGCCTCGTGCTGAGGAAGAGCTGTTGAGAAACCTGGAGGGAACCCTCATGGACAGGTCGGGTTCTTCTTGACCAAATCCCAGATTTAAGAGAGTAATTATGGGGTCTTCTTCATAAAGTTCCAGTAACTCTGAAATGCTGCACAAAGACATGAAATGAATGTCAGTCAGCAAGGTTGAATATCTAGGTAAAAAGTCTAAGGGTTAGTAAGTGGAAATTTTGTGCGATTTCCACTGGCTGTTCTGTAAACACTTGTTATTCAGCGAGGAAGCCAAAGCCATTCAGCAAAACTGATAGTGAGCAATCCATCAGTCTGTCAAAACGTTAGCTTAGAAGTGCAGCCTTAAGGATTTCTGACCTGCAGAAATGCTACTTTGCAATTAGAGAGGTCAAAAAGTCAAAGTTAGTTCACTTTAGTCCAAATAACAAAAGTTTATAAAGAAGGCATCAGATAAACTGATGTTATCTTATGCTAACCGATCGATCAATGAGACAATCAAGAATTCTTAGGATTTCAATTATATTGATGAAGAATCTACTGATTCTTTATTGTGGCTTTTCCAACAGGAAAAACTAAAATGAAGTTGTAACTCCTGATAGCTCTAATCAAAGTCATCCCCATTGCTGTATCAATAATGTTATAAAAACTGTTTTATTATCAAGCCGTGGGTAATTCTAAAACTAATTTAAGGGTTGATGAGAAAGCTAAATTTTGGGGAGACTAAATTCTGGAACAAATGAATTAAATTAGACGTGGCTTCTTCCAGTTCTCGTGAACCACATTTCCTGAAGGGGACAGTCCGAGTTTAGATCCAGATTATAATTTTATCAATTCTGTCATTTGGGTTTAAAGGTGGATTTTTGAGTTACTGGTGACGCACTAAACAATTAATCAACTTTGCCTTTAGGTTTACCAATAACAAAAAGCATCATTTGCACAAAAAATACATTATAAATATAAAGTTCTGGTCTTAATTCCTATAACTCAAATGACATCATAGCATGTATGGTGTGGAAAAAAGTACAGAACATGGAAGAGTTGCATGCAAGACTACCTTTAAAAGTACTACGCTCTGATCTCCCAAGAATGTTAACTTTATATTTGCTAAGCTAATAAAGATTACAACAGTTACATGATGACTCTGTCAGAGTCTTCTGATCCTGCAGACAGTTCCAAGTCTAATTTATGACAAACAGGGTGTGCTGACCTGGAAACTGTGCTGCTCTTCCCTGATCCCGTAGAGTTCATACTTCCCTTTGTTTTGTACTGACTCCTTCTGTGATTCGCCACATCAAAACTGCACACAAGCACAAAACATTTACATACATGCACACAGGAAAGTGGGAGCAGCTGGACCGTTAGAGTGAACTCACCTAGATTGAACTGTGTTATTTTTATTCTGAAGATGATTTGCTGCAATAAGAAAAAAAGTTTATTTTAGAATGGGTGAAAGTTTACTTTTAAAATTATTCAACCTGTTCGGAGCAATTTGCTTTTTTTATTATTAACTGTTTTATAATTTCTATTATAAAACCATTCTAAGAATAATTTTCTCACTTCAGACCAAAAAACTATACAAGTTCTTTGACTTGCTTCTCAGAAAAGCCTTAAACATATGTTTTGTCTTAACATTCATAAAGAAAGGAAAAAGAAACAAGTGACCGTTGTTTTGATACTTTAACCACAGCTTTGTACCCTTTTCACTCGCACAAACAGACTCATGGACCCCTTTTCCCCCCGAGATATTAACCTACTAAACAAAAAATAAGAACTATAAAAAAATAAATTGTAACAAATGTGCTATATCTGGTTCAGAAAAATGCAATTGATGTATATATTTTGACATTTGACATATTTAACATTTATTTTTATTTTAAACCCTGATTTCTATTTTAAACACCTGGAGAACATCACATTTATTTGTTGCGCAAACCCTGACATTTTGATTCTGGTTGATTGTACTCTATACACTAAGATAATCAATAAACTTGCTTAAATGTTATAAACTAAACCGGTCTGAAGTTGTTACCAAAGCATTTCTAGCAGAACACGTTAACCAGCAGAGCTCTCTCGATCTGATAAAATCTTTAGTCTGCAGCAGCAACAGCAGTAGTAGTATTTGTTTCAAGTGAGGATTTCATGATTTCTCCAACATTGTTACATTGTTGTTACATTACAGACTAAATCTAAGCAATGAAGATCATAAATCAATGCTCAGACTATTTAAAACTATTGAATTCAATAATACATAAACAAAAAGGTCACGATGCTGCCTAAAAATTAATGCAGGAAGAAATGAAAGTAAGATGTTTCACTTGAAGTTTGCATTACTTGTTGCTGGTAACGTCCTCACAAATAAAAAAAAAAAAAAACACTTTTTTTTTGTCCACATGGACTATTAAAAAACTTCCTTTCATGAGTTTAGATCCAACATGCACCGACTTTGCTGTAATCTAATGACATAATTAAATCCATCTCAAAAAGTCATAAAGTCAAATGTCTCTCAGATAAGCTTTTCTGCCAAACTGACAACTAAGTAGTTAAAGAATTAAGGTAACCTAATTGTATACTTTAGAAGTGTTACCAGTTTTGAGGCTAAATTAAATGATAGAGAACTTTTATTTTGAAAAGAATCTGAAGTTGTCCCCAGAGGGAGGTGTGACTAACACTTTTATTTTTATTTTAAAAACTTGTCGAGACCTGTCCTGGTCGGCATCAGTTGGTTAAGCACATTGTTTCTACAGTTTGCTTTAAGATCCACAATTTGTCAGTGTCAGAGGAGAATTTAGATTCACTTATCTGAGATTAAATTATTCACTTTCAAGACTTTAACCTGTACCTGTCCTACTTCCTGGTTATATTTAAAATCATTATAGTCACTTAAATTGTTTAAATATGACTTTTGACAATCTACTAAAATTGCAGAGAAAATCAGCTTTTTCTTTTAAATAATAACTTCTGTATAAATAAAATAATGTAAGACAAAGAGGTGAAAAACCAGCTTTGCTTAAAGTTCCACTCCAACCATCTTTTGTAACATTTTAAGTGTTCTCAGTGGTCTTTAAATATAATTATGCCATTTTTAGCAGTTAACTTGCAAACTATTTTTGCATTAGAAACTTAATATTTGTCTTTTTTATAAATGGCGTGTTTGTAAAAAAGCTAAATCTAATCAGCTTGCTCACTCTGCCACATTTTAAAAAATGTTTTAAAATAATATTTATTCCTATTAAGTTTATTTTGACATTCTTATGGCTATGAAAAAAGCTCACTGCATTGTTCTGATAAGTTTTAGAAAATGTATCACAAAACTTTAAAAAAAAAAAAAAAAAAAAGCGTGTGATATAATTTGACCCATAACAAAACCAAGTATCACGGAAATCACAAACTCCCCAAAAACAATTTTAAATTCAATGGTAGAATGAACATATTTATGGAAAAGTGTTTCATGTCAAATATCAAAACTGACCGTTTTTTTTTTTTGAGTGTTTGAAAAAAATATATCGCGTGAGTTTTCTTCAGTAGAAAAGAAATAAACTGTTCAAAAAGGACTCTATGTTCTTATTAGATAACCAAGGCCAATGTTCCAGCACGACATGTTTCAGAACAAACAAAATAAACTCCAAATACCAACAACATACATGGGCACAACTGGTGGTACATATTTTTTACTTGAATGAAAACCCACTGTTTTCATTGAAATACCTTAAAACTGACAAAAAATAAATTAAAATGGAAAATCAGACATTGTTGTGTCATCATTAAAGAGGAGGGCCAACAGTTCTGTCAATGTCTGTATCATATATTCAGCAGAACACCCAAGGTGACTCACTGATGACATACAGATTTAAACTTTACTGTTCAAACTTCACCATGTCGACACTTGAAAACAGCAACAAGTGTATTCGCAGCATTTAAAAAAAAAAAAAAGACAAAAGCACATGTTCGCTCACAGGACGATCAGCCATGCATGAAATATATTTCCTAATCTCCTCTTTAGGTGTCCTCCTCCTGACTTTATGTAAAAATGAAGAGCAGAGGATCACACGTTGACTCCTTATGTTTGAATATCTGTTTAGTTCTTTGTTTAAGGCTTAATCCTGGCAGACATGCACAGATCCAAATGTTGCTCACATTTTCAAACAGACACATTTTCTCTTAAAATTCCCCAATTTTATGAGTTCATGTATTGTTTTCCTAAAAAGCTGCCCACAAGTAAACATGTGCTTTTTTATTTACTTTTTTACCAGAAACTGTTTTTTGTTCGGAAACAGAAGGTTTTAAGTCTTAACAGAATTTCTGTGACGAACTCTTTTGGGTTCTGGGAAAATAAATGAGAAATGTTCCTTTTACGAGTGACAAAAATTTTAGAAAATTAGTTAAAGAAAAGGGAGAAAAGTGTTGATTCTTTTTCAAATACTGTTCTAATTTTGAAGTAAAACTATAAGCTCAGAGTAATGGGAAGTGTGTACTTTTGATAATCAGTAATTTGATTACCAAATATTTTATGCAATCAACTACCTTTTTAACAAAAAATAATGTAAAAATAAACAAAAATTTGTGTCAGAAGAAAATTCCAAATTGAATTATAACTTAAAATTTTCAGAGACAACAAGTTTTGCCAGGAGTTTCTAAATTTGGAAAATGTCAGTGTTTCCTTAAATGCTTAAAAAGCTATCAATCATTATTGAACTAAAGTAAAAAATGAAGTATAAAACGGGAGGAAATTACTCACAATGACCAGCAAGTTCTTATCTTATTTATATTGTGAAAGTTTTCCTTTGAACTGACCTTCGGCTCCCAGTGAAAGGTCATCTTCAAAGCTGCAGCCGTTTTTTAAAGCTCCTGTTCACACGGACACACAAATGCTCATAGAGATTACACTCAGAATACACATACAGCTCCAGCAGAGAAAATTCAATGGTAACACACAGTGAGATTTCTAATTTCAAATTACCTCAAATGACGGTTTTTACTGATTTATCATATAAGTCTAGACGGTAGGGGTCAACAGTTAAGTTTTTTTTTCCCCTACAGTCATACACAGAACAAGAATATGATGATCATGATGAAAAACTAGCAACAATGCAAGTAAAAGCAAATTCACTGTAAGCATGCTAGTAACAAAGATGACAGATTTAAAGATATTTTTTATAAATCAATTTTCGATGCGTTCTCAATTGCAACTTGTATCATTATTGGAAAAAACACCAAAAGGGGAAAAAATGGTTTACCTCTGTTCGGAGAGGCACTCTGGTCATCCAACGACGCTCCAAGGGGGGTCCTGAAAAAGGGGCAAGAAGATCCCGTGTTACATATACCTGACCTTTGAACATCTGAAAATACAACATCAGCTTAACTAAAAATGTAAATACTTGTAGCCACAAAATAAAATGTGCGAACAAAATACTTAGTTCAAAGCTACAAAGTACTTCAAACATGTAAACAAAATAGGCTGCTAATTAATCCAATTGATATTATTCATTTGTTCGCACAAATAAACTTTTTTGCGGATATAAATTACATATTTTGGCCATGTCAGATGGTCTTTATAGTTTTCCAATGACTGGGAAGGTATCTTCTCCAGTAGTGAAATGTGAAATATTAAAGATTCAGATTCAGAGTCTTTAATAATAAGTTGAATAATGCTGTTTACTTCACTTACACTGGATTAGTTTTCTAGAGTATCGTACTGTATATCTACCAATTAATGCCAGTCTCCAATAAACGCCTGGTCTAACACGTGTTTGTTACTTTAGACACTGATCTCCAATAGTAGCCGGGAAACAAAAAAATCAGACGCTGGCATCTTTAAAACTGACAGACTTATGTCAAAATAATACAAAATCAAAACATAAAATGCATTTTAATTATGTGTTGCATTGCAGGCCGAACTCTTAACTTATAACCAAACTAAATTAGTCAACTTGTTGCTGATCAAGTGACATTGCGGATCAGCTGAGGCCATTTTCCATTTTTTGGTCCACAGAAACCAAACAATTAAGTGGTAAAATGATCAAACCAGGTACATTTGAATCAGCAAATTTTTTTAGGAATGTTTTGGAGGTCAGATTTTAGAAAATAACAAATAGAAACATAATAAATAATCTTGTCAAAAAATATTACCTAGTAACAGTAATGTAGCTAACAGTTAAAAAAAAAAAAGGATGTTGAACTAAGGTGAAGTTACTTAAATGCACGTGTTGATACATGTGTCTCTAAGGTAATTAACTTGAACTTCTAGTTAAGCAAAATAAGCAAAAGCCAGCCTTCTAAAATAAATAAAAAATAAAAAGACTTCTGGGTTTCAAACTCATCCCGGCTCTTTTGTCAACAAGTTGGCAGATCATGCCACCAGATGGAAGAAGGTCTGGGCTATTTTCTGCAGCCCGTCTCTGGAAACACAGACCTGTTATACAACTAACAGGTCTTATCATAGGACAAACTTCTGGCCACGATTTTACACAAACAAATGGTTGTATAATTTGTGTAATGATACACAGCTTTAGCGCCTGTGAGTCCTGCCACTTTCTACAGCCAGCCATGTTGGCTCCAAGCTTTTACCCCACAGCTAGTGCTGTAATCAAGACTTTAATATCAGAGAAAAACTCTAGGGCATTTATGACGTGCATGAGTGACAGCAGTTCTGTGTGTGTGATAACAGTGTTGATGTACCAGGAGGAACCCCTCCTGTGTTTACTCTGCTTTCTTTTTTTCTCCCTTTCATCTGCACTCTTCTTCCTTGTTTGTTTCCTTGTTTTACTTTGCCTGCACAGCTTAGTGTGGCCTGTCTGTAGATGAAGGTCTGCTGCCCAGATCTTCATCTGTTCTTTCATATCGTATCCAAAAATTTCTAGCGTCAACCAGGAATAGAATTTTACAAAAACAAATCCCAATAAAGATATCAGGAAGTCAAAGCCAAAAAATATTAAGAAACAAATATGGGAAGCTGGTTAATACTCAAGCATTTATTCCATATTTAAAGGGTGGAAACTTTCCTGATATTTCTACTGTTATTATCCAAAATCAATAATTGGGCTGCAAAAAAAAAAAAAAAGTAACCGTTGTTCAAGTTTATTTTGTAACAATACAAAACGCTTTTGACACAATTCAGGAGAAGAGATTTCTAGGTTGCAAAAACGATACTGTACCTGCACTCGCTCAGCCAGGTGGCAATCTTGCTGGGAACATGTCCTGACAAAAAGAGACACATGAGCATGTTAAAACAGCAATCCAGGAGATGCTGTGCAACGATTACAAAATCCTATAAAAACATTGTGGTGGTGGTGCCAAACTTCTGACAATGTGTTGTGTCACCTTAGTCGATGATTCAGCATGAGAGCAGGCTGTACGATTTGGGAGAATCTTTCATTTTGTATGTGCACTTATTTTTATTTACATATGAAGGGACAAATACAGATTTGTGAATTATTTTATTCCAAAAGAGAGCACAAAAAGTCAAAGAATTGACTATCAAAAAATTAATGAAAGAGTAAGACTACATATTTTACTACTTTTTTTTTACCTAAAAATCAAATTTTGTCATAGTTTTCTGAAAGCAATTAACCTGTTAGTTTAAAATTTTCAAAGTTAGAATTCAAGTCACCAATTACATTTCACAAGAACTCAAAAAATATTTGTAAAATACCATTGAACCCTAACTACAGCGGGGCAAAAAAGTATTTAGTCAGCCACCCAATGTGCAAGTTCTCTCACTTAAAAAGATGAGAGAGGCCTGTAATTTTCATCATAGGTACCATAATTTAAAAATAATACTATAAGAACACTATATTTTCAATTGGGATCATTGTGCCACAGGAGTTTCTGGACCCCATCCAGATTGTCTTCGAGCAAAAGCAGTGGTGAATCACAGTCTCACGTATGTAGACTTAAGGTCAGTCCCAGCAACCCCTTTTTTTATTAAAAGGGAGGATCCCTCCTGAATGAAATGATGACTCAGATGAAACTGAATACGCCTTTTGATAAGAACATCCCAAATCAGCAAAGGCAAACAATCGTGTTCATATATTGAAAGTATGTAAAAGATGATTTATAGATAAGCTGGAGAACCCACCCTTTTTATAATGCTTTTTATTTTATCTTTTGTTATAATAAATAAGAACATTTTATTAACATTTAGAATAATTGTATCTTACCTGTTGCCCCTATGCATCGCTCAAAGAAAGGTTAAGACAAATCTGCAAATGCTGAGATCTCCTTTTCCTATCTCCACTAGAATCTTTCTTATCTCCTCTCCTTTGACCCAGTGGGTCAAGAAGAAAAACAAGCAGGAGCTGGGAGGACTTTCTTTGGAGAAGTCAGACACACCCATGCAACCACAAATGCTAACAATCGCTCCCAGGGAGAAATTTGAAAATCCCCAATTACCCTATGAAACATGTTTTTAAGCTGTGGGAGGAAGCCAGAGTTCCTGGAGAAATCCCACGCATGCACAAATGAAACATGCAAAGAATGTCAGCGAAAAACAGCACAGAACATTACATGAGATAGCGCAACATTTTAGATCTTAGATTAGCAACCCACATTGTCTCTCATTGTACTGTGATATTTAGGATCATATTATACCTATGAACCCACTTTGATGAAAATGTTCGCGTTTGTAGCTTGTAGCATTTTTCTGATGATATAAAATTAAACTTACAATTTTATATCTGAGTATTTAATTTAATCATTAATTTATTCAATTTCTTGTCAATCAGGAGCAGACAAAAAAAGTTGTTTGAAAAAAAAAAGAATTTTTAATATTTGTGAAAATATGCTGGACGGACCACAAGTTCCCCACATCAAGCTCTCAACAAGAAGGGTGGGTTCCTCAAAGCCAAAGGTCTCACCCACAACTCAGAGGTAAACTGTACGGCTGGATATCTCCAATATTGCTCATCACTTTGGATGGACTCGTAATTTTAGGTTGGAAGTGTGAAGGACAGGACTGTAAGCTAGTGGGAGAGTGTGTCAACATAGGGACAATGGGAAATCAAAGAGGGCTAACTCCATGCCAACAGTCCAAACAGAACTACTGCTGCTCTGTCCTAAAAAACACAGATTTAATTTTATTTTTTGACCCAAAAAAATTGCAAACCTCCCACTTTACTGTGTTTCACCAAGTCAAAACTATCAGCCTGTCTTTGAATACCATATTTTACACAATCTTCACCACGCAGATTCCTATTGGTGACTTTAAAAATTATTTATCCCGTCTGTATTTGTGCTTATAGTTTTGACAGTTAATCCACCCCATCTGTCAGATATAAAAACAATCATGCAGGGGGCCCTACTCAACAAAGGATAACACCCAGTAAAAAAAATAGGTTACACACATGTTGTTTCAACGTAAGACTTCTAGGAAACATGAAGGAACCAGTGAGCTGTGAGTGAAGTGAGCTACTAGAACAACTGGGTTAAATGTCAACCTTCAGTGATAATGTTTCTTCTTTTATTTGATGAAGAAATATGAGGCTACCTACATCACAGTGAAGACAATTGTAGGTTTTGATGTCTTTTGTGGCGTTATAATATATTTCGCTATTTGATCTATTCTTCGCTAATGTTGATCCCTAACTTCTAAAGACAAAACTGTCACAATGTAATCCACTTATCCTAACAATAATAAGACATGTCCAGAGGAGAGACAGTGAATATATTGATGATGAGTCCAGAGCTGCCAGGCGAGAGGTCTAGAGGAAGACCAAAGAGGTTTATAGATGCAGTGAATGAAGACATGAAGGTAGCTGGTGTTAGAGTAGAGGATGCAGATAACAGAGTTAGATTCACTGTGGTTACCCTTGAAGGGAAAAGTCGAAAAGAATAAAAATAGACTTGATTAGCCCATTTTATTAACCCGCTATATCCCTTTCAGGGTCATAGGGTCACAAGACCCTGTCCCACACACACTCTTGCACCTAGAGACACTTTGGAGTAACCAATTAACCTATGAAGCATGTTACTGGACTGTGGGAGGAAGCCGGAGTGCTCAGAGAAAACCTACGCATGCATGGGGAGAACAAGCAAACTCCACACAGAAAGGTCCCAGCCAAGATTTGAACCAGTGCCTTCTCAGTGTTAGGTACGGTGCCACTGAGCTGCTATTTGATTTATAGAGCTCTTAATTGACTACATTTTCTTGGGAATAAAGGTTGTTTTGGACATTGTTTAAAAACGTAAGTCTTAATACAATTAAGGAAACATAAAACCTATACAAATGGAAAGTGTCAGGTAAGGTTACCACAGCTTAACTATTGAAAAAAAATAATTTAGTGTTTTTGCTTGTTTAAAGAAAACCCCTGGTAAAATCCCATAGCGTTCCATCATTCCTAACACTAAGTTTGACTGACAGTTCAGTCAAGTCTGACCTGGTTGTTCAGACGGCATATCCGTATGCCCGTTCTTCTGGATGTGAGGAGCTTTCTGCCGGTCAGGTTGTTCCAACTTTGATCGTTGCCCAGTGGAGTCTTTGCTCTGAGCCCAAGCCTGCCGTCTGTCACGGGCCATGACGAATGGTTTCACTGCAGGATCTGTGTAACAATTGAGAAACAATGGTCACATCACTGCTGTGTCAAGTCATCAGTCAAGTTGGAAAGATATTTCTCTAAACACGCAGACAGCAGAAAGTGAAGTCGGAAGGTTATAACAGGTACTGGGCGACAGGAACTCCTCGTCAGATTAAATACGGATTCAATTATCTTTTTGCTTACGGCTTTAAATTAATGCAAGCAGGATTGCCTCCCCTCATTCAGTTCATGGTTGTGAAACTGAAGTGGGAAAGAGAAAGTTTCATTTTTACATAAAACCAGTTATTCAGTTAAGTTTAAAAGAGAGTGACTAAAGTCTCCCAACGCACCAGTTTAGTTTGGGACTTCAGACTCAGAATGCTGACTCTGTGCCCTCAAATTAAAAAATGGAAACGCTCTGTGTTCTGACCAAAGGATGTCCCAGACATTTTAGAACACATCTAAAGATCAATGTTTAAAAAAAAAAAAGAAAAAATCTGTTTTTATAAAGAGAAAGGCCAACCTTGAGGAGTGATGGTGTTTTCCCTTCCCACAACACTACTTTCCATGTTCATGTGAAGTTCTGGTCTGCTTTACAGACTCTACAGATTTATTAGCAACACGGACCGCACCTGAGGACAAAAAAGTAGAAGAAGATAATTATGGATTTGCTCTTCCAAGGAAACTTTTGCCCACAAGGTAAAGCAATAGTAAATGGTAACATTTATTAGCATGACCAACAGTTTAAGATCTATGGCAAGGGTGGTACAACAGTGGTATGTTTTTTCTGTGACAATCTTTACTTCTTTCACCTTAGATTAGCAAGCACATACACGTTTCTTTCAAAATAAAAGACATTCTGTGTCAAATCAGATCTTCCTGTTGGAGCAGATTTACTTGAATTAAAAAGTTAAACATATAATTTTCATCATTATGAATTTGGTGCACTTTCATTCTGTCTCCTTTTACTATTGAATATAAATATGACAACATTGGCATTTAAAAAAAAAAAAAAAAATCTATACAATGCAATTCTATACATTAAAAATGTTGCCTCTGCACAGAATTTAGAAACTGCCGTTTTGCTTTAAGCTTACTCTAGTAATAGATCACTCTGACAGTTGAGTAAACATTTTCAATCATTTTGATCTGACATGTTAAAAATCTAGACGTAAGTAACACTTAACTAAAACCACAAACTCATTTTTTAGAGCTACAATGGCGGGATAAAGGAGCCGCATGTTAAGATGGCTGAGACCCACCATAGCAGCAAAAATAAATAAAAGTGTGCAAACAAAAAATAAACTGCAAATAAAAAGAAGAGCTGCAAATAACAAGAGATGCTCTGCATTTAAAAGAAACACTGCTCCAAGTAAAAAGAAAAGGTGTTGTAAATAAAATAAGCGCTTCAAATAAAAAACTGATGCTGCAAATACAAAAGCCACAGCTGAACTGGATTATCGGGGACAGGTTTTGCCCTTGTGCCGCTGTGAGAAGGAAAAGAAAAAGTGTACCAACTAGAAAATAAACGAGAAAGTAAGTGAAGGTGTTAGTGGTCGATGTCACCATGTGTACTTTTTAATGTGTTATTTGGTTCTGCCATGTAGCATCAGGTTTGAAGATAAACCAGAAAGAGGTTTGGGTAACATGGAGAAACCCTGTGTGTAGAAAGACCACCAATTAGAGGAGAACAGAGTTCTGTAGCTTTACTCCAAAATGCAGCAAAACACAGCTACATGTACCAGTTTCCCTCCAGAGCAGTATCTACCCCAGATAAACACAACTAACAACAGGTCCTGAGAACCTGAAATGAAAAAGCATCAGAGTGGAGAAAAAAAACTGATGGCTAAAATCTTACACTTTCGGCGCATCTACAAAAACAATCCCTGATTATCCACTTCTGTTCTGGCTGGCATTTCTGTTTATTTGCATTGTTGATTTTATTTGCATGTGTTTCATGTTATTTGCAGAGTTTCTTTAAGTTTCTTTAAGGGGTCCTACATTTTTTTGGTTGTGCTTGTTTTTTAATCAGTTTTATTTTAATTTAAAGCACTTTGTGTTTTGCTTCATAGGAAAAGTGCTATACAAATAAAGTTTGATTTGATTGTTCTGTTAAAGACTTATTGTTTAACCTATTTTGGAATTCTTTCCTTTAAGATGATTTTGGAAAAGTTTTTTATTTAATTTAAAGCTTCCATTTTGTGATGAAGCCTCTCTTCTGAAAAGGTCACATGACAGGGCACTGTCTGAATGGGTTTAATCGATTCTTCTTTGTAAGGATTGGCTGTTCCTGTAGCCTAATAGCGAAATGTCTTTGTCGTATGTGGAGGGTTTGCAGCGACAGCTCCAGATATCAAAAGTCAAATTCAGACTCCATAAAATACAAAAATTTAAAATACACTAATAGGGAAAAAGAAGAGATTAGCCTCAAGCTGTTTTTGTTCAATGTGAATTAATTTATATTGAACAATATCGTGACTTAACAACGCATCACAAAAGGCATAAACAGAACGCAAACAGAACTTTGCCCATGTTTGTGTCTTCTTTGATTGATTTATTTTTAACTCATCAGATAATCAAATGCCGGATGCTTTTACTGCATGCGTCTCCTGGTTGGTCCACACTCAGCCCAAAGCAGCAGTGGGGCTCCATTTACCTCAAATCTGGTTTGGTGCACATTAAAGGAAAAAATACAGCTTTTCAATGGGATGATTTGAGTCTGAACGGATGCAAGACATTAGCTCAACAAGCTCCAACGGAAAACTTTGAAAGAAAAAGAGGAGAAGTTTTCAGTGAGGAAGAGGGCAAACACTAGAGAAGAATGCAACCCAATCTAAGAAACGTGTGAAACAGGAAGCTGGTGTTTAAAATAAAGAACATAACAACTTCCTGTCCAAAAACAGAGCAAAAGAAAGATATGGGGGGGTTGTTTTTAGATCTTTTTTGCAAATGGAAAATTAACTGGGAGGGCAGAACAACACGCACACAGGCAGTGTGTTGAGGGATAGATGACAGACAGCTAACTGATGCACGTCAAGACCAGTTACAATCACATCAACCAATTTTCTCTTGCTAACGTCATCAGTCATCCTTTTCTAATATTCCAGAGGGGATGGAAAAAGAATAAGTATCTTCTTTTTTTAGAATAGCATGCGCAGTGCTGGGTTTAAATAGGGGTTGAAGACCCATTCCAAAATAAATTGTGTTTTTAACATGTTCTTGTAGCGTTTTTTTCATGATGGAGGACATACATAAAAGAATCTAAGATTAAAACTGTGTTTCTGAGTATGTCTTTTTTCAAATCGGGATGAATCAGGAACAGATGAAGAACTGCAGTTGGAAAAAGTTTTCATTTGTGAATCAGCAAGTAAAAGTCAAGGGTCAAAGTCTCCCTGCTCCACACCATTCTGATGCATCCACTTGCACTTGCACCACTAGATCCTTTAACAACTTCATTTTCCTCATCTGGGCTGGTATCAGGCTCAAATCTTACAGCTCAATCACTCGCCAGTTTTGTTGCACCACTAATGTTAGCTTGAGGTTGTAAGGGACTGTTAGCTAGAAGCTAAGAGAGTGTAAACCAAGGAATGACGGGATATCAGCAGAGGCTTACTTCTGCACCAACAATCCCACCCACAACTTAGAGGCAAATTTCTTATGAACTTATGCGGCGCTGCAGAAACTATGTCCAACAGTTTCTCAAAAAAACAACAGTTTTTCTTGTTTTGCCTAAAAACGGTATACCAGTAATCATAATTTTAAAAAACCCACTGTAGATGCTTTTAAAATAGATGTAAATATGATTGAAGTGGGACTTTAAAGCACCAAACATCCGGGTGCAAAACTAACTATTCAAAACAGAAGTTTACATTTTTAGCCATTAACAAAAAGTACCTACATTGTGCAAAAAAGCTTGCAGTTGGATTGCAACTCAGTCGGAAGAGGAGTTACAACACTTGCTGAACTTGCTGCAAACACTGAGGCAGAAAGAAAAAAGGAAACAGCAGCACACGAACTATACAAAGAAGCTCTTTCAATTTAACAATGAAGTTGTACAGAAAACAGGAAAAAAAGTAGATAAAAATGCCAGTTTTCTCCTGTACTCTTATCAACACAGATAAAGGTATAACCATATGCACCTGTATGGGGGTTGACCCACATGGGTGCACTAACTTTTATCAATGAGATGATGGCTTGATATATTATTACATTTTTATTATTGAAATTCAGCCAAAGAAAATCCTAATTATTTTAAATATGTTAATTAATGAAGGATTGTGGAAAAATTCATACATTGTGAGGGAATTTTTATATCACAGCTTTAGTTAAAAAATGTCCATACATAAAAGAAATATAGAAAAAGGTTTTTTATTTGCATTAAAAAATTTCATCAAGTTCATTAAGAGTTAACTCCTAAAAATGTTGTTTCTTATAATATTTTTATCTGTACACTAAGTTCAGAAACTTGGGTACAAAATGTTTATTAAACGATATTAAACTATCACTAAGTATTTGATATTACACTGTTTCAATTTGCAAACATAGTTTAGTTTTGGTTTTTGCACACAGACACACAACATACAAGTAACAACAAAGTGGAATCTTAAGGTCAATATTAATGGATTTGGCTTGATCACCTTGAAAAATAACATTTATTCTCCTTTAACCTCTTCTTTTGTGGACCTCATGAATGAAGTCTTGGTGTTGTGCTGTCCATCAGAGGGATTTGTCAGTCATGAGGGACAAGTGAAGAGCCTCAGGGTTAGTAATTATGTATTACATAAGGAGGACTGCAAATACCAAGTTGTTAGTGTTAGACAGGTGATACCTTAGGGAGGGACTCACTCCTAGTCAATGTCTTTATCACATATTTGACATAAATGGCTTCCTTTTGTCATCTCTCAAACCATCGATCTTCTTTATTCACAGGGTGGACATTTTTGTAGCATAAAAAAGATCCTTTGTCATTAGACTGAAGAGGAAAATTAAGTTTTGATCACAGGAACCCGGTCTACTGTTTGGAACTATTATTTACAGCACTTTTTTAAACATTATGTATATGGTTCAAGAGCTTTCCTGATGTGATTCTACTTTCACTTTCTGCCATCCAGAACAGCCAGGTTGTGGACAAGCAGGTATTGTCACCTGTATTTTAGTTTTCCTCATCCTCAATGTGCAATTAAAGTTCCAAACAAGCTGTTTTCTGTTTTCACATTATGTTGAAATGAAAAGGCCAACCGAGTTGACGCTTTTTTTCATAGCTGTTTGCTCTCGACAATAGTCAGTCATTTTGAATGCACTGTCATAAACAGAGAATTTAGGATTTCACCCTTAAAGTTTTTTTAACCAGGCATTAGCCTGCATATATTTTTTCTGGGTCCAAGTTGGAGTTTTTTTTTAACATTGGAGTCAATGGAAAATTGCTCACAACTGAAGCCAGTCTTCAGTGGTCATTTGAGGTACTGCAACACCCAGTACTTCTGGGTTCGCTTTAAATTTGCTGACAGAATGTGAGGATTTGGTCTCAATTGAGTCCCCATTTGTAAAATGCATTAATGTGTTTAAATCAATGGTGTACCAAAAGGGATTTTTTTTTATGGTAAGATTTTAGGAATTCATTTTTTCCTGATAATACATTTTATTTTTGTACGTATATGATTAAAAGTTTTTGTGTTATGATAATTTTTCTAGTAGAGTAAAGCTGTCAGAAGTGAAAACAAATGATTTAAATGACAGGGCAGACATTGTTGTGGAGCTCTTCTTCATTTTTAAAAGCGTTTTGCTTTCTAAATAAAAGCTGGATGTAAAATACTTGAAATGACTGAATGAAGGGTGAAATGACTTTCACCCTTAGGCTAAAACATCCAAATGCAAACAAAGAAAAGCTGGGTGTGCTTTCCACCCCAGCAAGAACCTTTTAAATAAAAGCCAAACAACTGCTTCACAAAGTGGATATTGAACTTATCAGCTTTTTTTGCCTCTGAGCCAGAATCCGCAAGGCCAAAATTATGGCACTCACACCACGGTGTTCAAGAAATAGAAACATTTTAAATCTGGTTGACTTGATGCCACTTCTTCAAAATATGGTGTTTCTTGTTTGAACAAAGAGTCATTTTTTCCCTAAGCAAGCATTTTTTACAGAGATGTCAGACATTTGATGCTTTGCTAAATGCAGAATGGAAGTGGTGTTTTTTTTTTCACAAGAGAGCACAGGCTTTATCTAAATGTCATTTTAATGATGCAATTGATTAATATGCTGACTTTAAAATAATCATTACTAAAAGGGCTTAAGTAGTCTTAAGTTTCACCCATTTGTTATAAATACTTTTTGGAAGTTTATGAAATAAGATTATAGTATTATCAAGATTTTTTTATAATTAAGCAGAGTTTTAAATAGTTTTATTGTATTGTAATCTTTATTAGTGAATCAGTCTCATTTTAAAAATTATAAACCAATTCAAGAATGAATTTTTCCTTAGAATTTTTTTATTTTTTTTACAGAAAACAATTAGTTTCAAAAAGGTTTTTTTTTTTAATTAAATAAGACATTTTATTATTTTATTAATGAAATTTAAACATTTGGTCAGTTAGACTCCATCAGTGGTTGTATAAAAGTGTTTTTCAAAACCAAATTAAATAAGTAACTAAAGTAAACTATTTACATAAAATCAGTATTTAACTAAATGAAATTGTAAATGAAATTTAAATCGTAAACTTGCAAATTAACATCAAATCAATTCAGCATTTTGCGGCGATGCTAAACGGAATGACTAGAATACAACTTCTATAAATATACATTTTAAAATAATTATTAATAAAAGTTATTATGCACTAAAACAAGCGTGTTGACATTAAAGAAGACATGCTTTTTATTTGAAAATAAGACCGCTTCTTTCTAAATCCTCCCCAAAAAACACTCACATGATGAAAAAAAAAACAGTTACACAAAAAACAAGCTGCTAAAAAAAATCCAAAAAAATTCAGGTATATTTGCAACTTGCAAATATTTATGAAAAACAAATTTTTGCTTTGGAAACTTGTCTTTAGGCCAACCCTATATAAATAATTTACAAATTTAGAACATCCTCTGCTAAACTTAGAAACAAGAAATATAAAGCAAAACCAAAAATAGCAGTAGCTATTTACATAAAAAGATTAAATGAACACAATATCTAAAATTTGAGAAAGACAGACAATACAAAAAGTGATAAATGTTAGTCCAGCCTTAAAAAGTTACTGATATTAATAATGTCTGAATGTTCAGAGTGCTGTCATTTATAAGCAAGTGCAAATTTATGCTATGTAGTCATGTAATAAACCATTTGAAATGGGAGATTTTTTTCTTTTTTGGTTCTGTCTTTTATTATACTATAAACCATGTGTCACAAAGTGACGGCGATGACCTACTGAACATCCAGGCTGACTTAACTTGCTGACTATGACAGGATCCAGACTCGGAGTTCAGGGAAGAACTAATGTAACACCTTCAACATTTTCCAGCTTCAGTGTTTCAGCAAACAGGAGGAAACTGCACCAAAAAATAAATAAACAAATAAGTTCTTTCAGGTAGCGCAGCCATAATTAAGAGTGAGGATTTATTCAAAGGTTAAAAAGAGACAAACTATTTAGATTCTTTTTATAGAATATGACAAAGAGGTGACTAAATTACAGTAAACAACAGAGGGCTTCAGCAATAGAAGTGAGAGAAAATATTTAAACTTATATTTTTAATGCTTTTCATTGAAGAGTAGAAGTTTATCTAGTCAATAATTAAATCACAAGTTCCAAATATTTCTGTCAGCTGAAATTGAATTAAAGTAAATAAAAATAGGGCAAAGAAGAAAGCAAAAATAGAGCAAAAAGCAAATGCATTTGATCAGATGATTCCACAGTTTATTCATTTCAAAAGCCACAATCCATCACTTTCTGAAGCTAATCAACTGGACACTAAGCTTTGAAAATGCTACAGCCATAAATGCTAAACCACTAATTTAATACATTATATTTTGTTAATGTACTCACTTCCAGATGTTTAAGTTAGCAGAATTTAAACATGCCAAGATTGTTTTTATTATTTTAGTCATTTTGTGCTTTAACGTCTTCACAATTTAATATTTTTGTAATTTCAATCTATAAAAATTTTACAACTTTATAATTTTTACTGAAATCAAACCTTGACTTCGCAATTATTTGTAGTATTGGGGGTAAAATGATTATCTTTTTCACAATTTCAGAATATCCATATTTGAATTTTTTACTATATAAATGTTAGACACCAACATACATTCACAAAGACTGAAAAAAATAGTGCTGTATAACACTGCCCACATATTGAATCAGTTTGATTTAGTTTCAATAAGTTCACAGTTTTGTGATCAAATATATATGGATTAAACGTCGACTTATTTCTCCATTTTCATATCAGTTTATCATCTTTTGTTACATAAGAAAGTAGTGTTTATATAAATAGGGATTCAAACTGAACAAAGGCGCAACTTTCAACAGTAAAATCAGGATTTATTTTGTTAAAAAAGGACACAAAATCCATCTTTAGCCTCAAAAAAACAAAGTAACAGCTTAAAAGGAATCAATTCATGGATTTTGTGAATCAATACACTACTTTCTTAGTGATCATTGATTTGATTAATCAATAGAAGAAAGGAAGGGAAAAAAAATCTAGAAAACATTGTAGACAGCAATGAAACTTAAAGTTGTGAGAGCTAGCCACATTACAAAAATCTATTCAAAACAAACAAAAAACCACCAGAATTTCCGTCAACTTCTCTACATCATCAGATGTCTAACTGATTTACTATTTACTTATATTATACTACCTGCCCTTTTCCTAATGTGGCTCATAAAAAAGACAGGGAAGTCCTATACTTTACTATCCACTAGATTTATTTGACTGCTGCAGCTGCTTTACAACAGCAACGGATCACGATGTAGATAATCAGCGGGAATTGTTATAAAGTAATTAAAGAAGCCTGACCAAACATTACCCGAGCAAAAACAGATTCTGACAACGGTCCAACTCCTACCTGCGTGGTATTAACTGGGAGCTGTGACGTACATCTGCCGTTGATGACCATAACACCACCATAAACTGTGAGACGACACTTGAGCCTAGCCATGCACTTTCATTTGTGAGGTGGAGCTCACATAAACGTCTAAAGGTGCATTGCTTTAGTCCCGTTTGACAACATCTTCTACATATTTTTATCAAAACAACACAACAAACACAATGTGTAATTTTTTTAACAGTTATCATCACGCACTTTCAAGAAATGTACTTTTCTGTCATCGGTTTTAAAGCACGGCTTCCCAGCTCCAACATTATGACCACATTTTCACCACAATAACACAAAATTAAAGGTTGAAAAGAGCTGTTTAGAAGCTAATCACACACTTTCCCACTCCAATCATCTTTTAATCAGTTGTAAAAGCCTTCTTTAATTATGATTGAGCTGTTTCTAGTCTCAAATAAAAAAAAACTGTTTCGTTTTCCAGGACATCGTTTCTGCAGAGTGGCAGGAGTTCCTCAGAAATTTAACTGCAGGCAGGACCATTGGCACAGAGTAAGCCCGCTCCTACTTCCCATCATCTGTCCTTTTATGCGGTCTCCTGCTAGCTTACAGCTCCCGCAATATCAGAACTATCCGGCCTTACAGTTGTGAGCTAAGGTGCCAGCGCAGACGAGGAAAACAAAGACTTCCATGCATCTATTTGGCTACGATGCATCAGAATGGAGCAGAGCAGGGAGTTTGTGGCGTGCCGTTGTAGGTTTTATGTCACACCTATAAGCTTCTTCAAATGATCATTTTCAGTCTGCTCCTGATTCATGACGATTTGAATAAATAATACACAGAAATACTTTTCTGAGCTCAATTTTATTTACATATGCCCTCTGTCAGGAGAAAAATGCCACAAGAACAAGGTTAAAAAAAACTAAAAACTATTTTTATCCGAGTGGGTCTTTAAAAAGCTTGCCTAATCTACTATCCACTAAAATCTATATAGGTATATTGTCTTGATGAAAAAAGGCACTTCCCTCAAGGTTTCTTTATTTTCTAGGTAATAGAATAAACCTGTTTTGCTAATGAGCCTGAGGGAATGGGGGAGGAAAGGATCCAGGTTGACCCTACTGTCTCCTGCCTACAAGTATGCAGCTTTTTGAAGAAAAGTCCCCCAAAAACAGAGTTTCTTTAGGACAAAAAAAACCAACTTTATTTTTTTGCAAAGAAGTTTTGGATTTTCTTTATGGCTTGTTTGATCTAAGCTCCAAATCTATCAGTTGGCCTTCAGTTTAAAAAAAAATGGCAGCTTTTCATTAGTTTTACTATCTACGTGTCCACAAAAGTTTACATAGATTACGAAGTAAAATATTAACTTGACTTCTCCTTGTTCTTGTTGTCTGGTTTTGAGGGGAAAAAAATTCAATTAAAATACATTTTCCATATTTATTTATCTATATGGGTCAAAAACCTAACTTAAACAAAATGTCTTATAGCTTTTTGTGGTAAAAGAAACAAAAATAACGCTTTAAAAATACACTTTAAAGCATTTTTAAAAAATTTAATGTAAAATATGTTGACATGTCAACTTTTGAATGGTTGGTTAATCAACAAGGGAGCAATGAATCCTTCCATCAAAGCTTTTCTATTTCATGTGAACCATGCACACAAAAACAGATAACATTGTCAACTTTTGTTGCTTTTTAGATTTAAGGTTTGGACAAACAATTAAAAAAAAATCAAAACTAAACCTCTTTGAGAGAAAATTTAGATTTACGCCAAAACTTTTTCTGCCTGTTTGTCAATAGCTCACAGCACGGCACGCTGACAGTGGTGAAGATGTTACGTTTTCACCGTCAGTTTCTCCACTTTTTTCTATTTTCAAACTTTATTTTTTTAAACACATGACTGTGAAAATTGTTATCAAAACAGTCCCCTTGGATAACAGCGCAGCTTGTGGTTCAGCTGCTGAGTTTGACCCTGTGACAGCAGGAAAACTCCCGGACCGACACAAACACCCGCAGCACAGCCGGCAGCACGACGCGCAGCCCTGGATACTCACCGTCATGTTTCCCCTTCCAAAGTTCGCGTCAATGAGCCCGAAGTCTTAAAGTTGTCCAAACTTTTCGACCAAAAATAAAAATAAAAAAAAAAAAGACAGCATTCCTGCTTCCGCTTCCTGAAACCAGTAACAGCAGCTGAAGCGGCGGCAGCATGGAGGGGGCGGAGGCGAAGGAGGAGGATGAGGAGGGAAAGGTGTCTCGTGCAAACTGACACTGGAAAACAGCGACATCCTGTGGACACTTTGTGTTAATACAAGATAACTTTTTTTTTTAGCATAATGATGGAGGTTTTACATTTTAAACTCATTTTTGCTACCTAAAATAATTGTTTCAATTATTTTTTTTAATTTAAATATATACAAGCAGTAATAATAATGCTAATTAAAAAGAAAGTGTTAATGAACTTTGAATCTAAACATTCCTGGGTGCCTGATGACTGTTGGAATGCTTTTTTGCTAAATTTGATAGTTTTATTTTATCTATTTAGTTTAATAAAATAAGAATCAGACCACAAAAAAAAAAAAAAAAAAAAGCACAAAAAAGAAAGTTTATTTCATTAAATATTCTAAATCTTGAGAAACATTTAAAGATGCCATGTTGTCAAAATCTTGACTGAAGTCCACATCAGGGGAGGTGACTGAGAGATTCAAAAAGTACACATGCACAAGCTCCCTGTTGATGCTGCATATTAGGATATATCAGGGATCTGCAGCCATTGATGCCAGAAGAGCCATTTGGTCTACAGTCTTACTGACCAAAACTCAGTGCGAGACGAAAAGTCCCACTTCACTGTTTAGAAAAAATAATTGTATTTATGTTTTTGTGACCATCAAGCCATTCATATTTAAAAAATGTAGCTTTTGAAAAAAAATCCACTTTAAATAAGGAGATTTATCTAAATTAAAAATTAAGGAATGTCAAACATGACATTTCCGATCTTTTTTGACATTTTATCCTTCCAATGTCAAATATAAACATGACGACATTGGTTTATTCATGTTGTTCACCTTTTAGTGTATCCCATCAGGGGTCGCCACTGCGATTAAGCTTAACACAGGTGGTTTGGCAGAGTTTTATGCTGGATGCCTTCCTGACACAACACAGCACAGGGAGATCCAGACTTGGGTGAAGAGTCATATCTAAGAACCAATACTGGATTAAGCTCATTGTGCCCTAGGGAAGCAAACCCTGGTTTCCCATACACCAGGTCTACACACAGCCTACTGAGTCATCCAGCAGCTAAACATACCATAATGTACTTGAAAAATGTTGCCTCTGAACAGCAACTAGACACTATTGTGCAGCCAAAAATAAGAATTTGTGTTTTAAGCTTATTTTCATTAACAAACCACTGTGACGGTAAATTAAATATTTTACCATAGTTCTGTTATTTTACTACGGTAAGATTTGAAAACTCTAACTAACCTTTCTCTTCATAGCCAAGGGCCACAGCTACACGTCGCTTCAAAGACTCAGGTTGCAGACCCCTGGAATATACATAAACAAGAGTCTTTTGCTCTCTGCAAATATTCACTTCAAAATGTAGTGGAAAGTTAATGACTGATTTTTGGGCCAAAATTAATAAATTAATAAAAATAATTTAAATACAATTAAGAATTTAGAATTCAAAACAAAAAATATGTATGAAAGTATAAAAACAATTTTAAAAAGGTTAAATGATTTCTATTGCAATGCTTAAATACATCCACTAGATGCCGACAAAACACCATCAAAGAACTGAACAACAAAGCCTTTAATGAAGAAGTATCGTTAGCAATGTGTAGTCAAGTTTTCTTGGTCTGTACTGAAAGGCAGACACAAATAATTTTAAATAAACAAATCAAAACTTTGAATATGCATATCAGACATATAAAAAATTGTCATATTTTATTAATTTCAGGGTAAAGGAAAAATGCTCTTTTAGTTGACAGAGCATGGGCACACCGGAAGGAATAAACTATAATCCACCTATTTTATATTCAACAAGTAACACGTATCCATATGTTCTAACACATATGGATTTGGCATGCGAAATGAACCCAAAGAAAATGTTTTTCATCCCAGATTTAAACCAGTATTTCCATTGTGAACTATTGATCAAAAAACAAAATTGGTTTTAGTCACACAGTGAGCCCACATGAATATTTTTGATTGGTTTGGCCCATCCCTCCATACAATTATTTATTCATATATTTTATTTTATCATATGTGTTAAAGTCTGTTACACTTGAAAGATGGGGGTTACTGTAGATAGCATGTATCTCATACAGATGCAGTACCCTGAAAAATATAAGGTATCCTTTATTTTCTTGTGTTTTATTCTTCCAATAAATCAATAAATATTTTCATTTAAAGTGACTTAAAGACTAGAACTTTACATTTTTAGGTTTGATTTTGTACATTTTTCACAAACTCAAAGCAACAGTTTGTTGTTTGATGAGAAAAGTACTTTTACAACACAACCTAGGAAATATGAAGGAATAAGATGTTTACAAAGAAATGTTGCCTTTCAATGCAATTAATTCAGAAGTAATTAATTTACATTTGTATTTTAGTTATAATAAATCATTACAGTGTATGGAAAACTATTAGGACATTTGGTTTGTGTTGAAAAAAAGTGTACTAATGTTCACTAGAGATCATCTATTTCATCTATTTGGATTATGTAACAAAAACATGAAATAAATTAATTCCATTTTAGTTGAATTCAAACGTTACAAGTTGTTTCATTATGCAGTGAAGCTGCTATATTTTAGGGCTTTGGTAGGTTGGGTAATTTTTGACCCGTAGGACAGAATCTTAAGATCACACAAGGGTTGAAAATTGCATGAAAATCTGGGTAGAAACATGAAGTCGCCACGAATGTTTGTACAGCGCTGTATTTAATGAACAGAGGTTCTATATTGAGTCCCAGTGTTACGAGATATGCTGTTGTGAGGGTTTCCTTCATGCATAGAAAAACCTGACCTTCTCCACATGCAGTATAGAATAATAGTTCCTATTCAGCAGGGAGTTGCCAAGCAGTTTGTTCACTTAGTCTTGAATAACAATGGAACTGGATAAATGTATAATATTTCTCTTTCCTGTTTTACAACTAACAAGCGAAATTTGTTTAGTTTATTTGGAGTTCAAGTACTGTAATTAAACCCTATTTTTAATTTTAATATAAGTAAATAGTAAGAAAAAAAATAGCAGCATCTTAAGCATCCATCCTTCTGAACAACAGGGACACAGAGCCATTGATTCTTTGTTAACCATTAGCTGTCGGAGGGTCAACACCGACAGAAAGACCACAGCTTCTCTAGAGTTGCTTGGAAACTCTATGGCAACTGTTTTACATCACTATAACAACATATTTATTGCAGATCACCCTGGTCCAAAGTCCACATCTTCTTTCCTATTGGTCAGCACAAAACACTTAAGCCTCACCTTTCATAAAAAAAATACAAGCCTTTGGTTTCGTCAACTCCTCCAGTTTCCCTCTTATTAGCTTAGGGAGCTCAAATTGAGCTCACACCAACACCTCACATTGAGGTCATGTTTTCATATTCTTAATTTTGTTCTTTAATTTTCTAAAAAAAAAAAGACTTCCCACAAATTGTACCCACTTTACTAAAATGACCTTATATGGTGGAAGTCAAGTGTTAACGAGGATTTTTGTCTTAGTAAAATACCACACAGCAGGCCCAGAAAAACCTGGAAAAATCCACTCTTGAACTGCAGTTTTGCACGGAACAGCAAGCACCTGTCTATCTGCTGTGTCCCACTTCCCAATTAATGCATTAATTTATTTATTTCCTTCCTGTTGGCTGAAGTCTCAGAATTATCCCTGAGGTGTAATCCGTTTCAGCTTTAACTGGTGTCATTATGACAAGCCTTTCTGTTCCAGTCCAAGTTGACTGGTACAGCTGAATATGCCCATCCTGTGTTCATTAAGATGATTAGAAAAGAAGTGCAATGCCAGCGAAACTAACATATTTTCAAAAGGGCATTACATTCTATTTCGAAAATTTCTCTAAAATTATAAATTAAATTATTAAAATTTAAGTCATAAAATTATTGTCTTTTTCACTATAAAACACATATTCATGTGCTTTTTTTTCTTGAGATTCAAAGGGAGGTGTGAGTGTATTCATTTATTATTTTTACAATCAGGGTAATTGTCTTAATCATAATTTTATTGTTAAATTAATTCTATTTGTAAACATTTTATAAACATACATTTGAAGCATTAAAAATTTGAATAGGTTATCTTAATAATAATCATTTGGATGCTAACATTATTCAAAATCAAAATCAGACCAATAATCATCTGTATAACTAACCGCATAATTATCAGTATCTGACGATTAACCTATAACCGCTAAAGTAGACCCTCTGCTTTAATGAGTTTTTTTTTTCATAAAAATTTATTATGTGATGGATTAACAGTGAAGTGTACACTCTTGTGTGTCTTGTACACTCGTGTGTCTTTTTTCATCTCTAAATAAATATATAAATGTGGGAAAAGGAAAAATATAAAACCAAAAATGAGACTCTAATGATTCACTTATTATTAAATTATTATTTATTCAGGAAAGTCAACTGATAAACAATTACCTTTTCATAATGAGTCCTGGGCTGGGCCAGACACTACAAAAACCAAAAACCTCCTTACACTCATTAATACTTTTAATGGGGAACATGAACTAAAAAAATTTGTTTTTGATAAAATCTGACATTTAAAGTACTTTTCCGTCCCAACAAATCTGCATAAACTATTGTGAGCACCACATAAACATAGATGAAGGAGGAGTCAATCAATCAATCAATCAATCAACCAATCAATCAATCAATCAATCAATCAATCAATCAATCAATCAATCAATCAATCAATCAATCAATCAATCAATCAATCAATCAATCAATCAATCAACCAACCAATCAATCAATCTTTATTTGTATGGCTTTTTTCATGTGAAACATAACACAAAGTCCATATATGGGGTAAGGAAACTGTCAATAAGAAACATATTCATAAAGACAAAGTTGTGAACAGATGAATACTCTGTGCACAACTTTGCAGAAAAAATATGAAAACATCATTTAGTTTTACGTTAGACATGTTTGTTTTGAATACAATTTGTCTTAGTTTCTCCTGTTAGCAAACTGACAAAAATACATCACAGAGTCAAAAGCATTTGCATCAAGTCCTGAATCGTCGATTCAATCGAGTGAGCATACACGATAAGGTTCATTTATTAACAAAAATAGAATTATACTAGTTAGAATGTCAATCATCCCCTGGCAGGGAAATAATCTTGATACCGTAGCTCTGCTGGAAAAAAAAACACATTAACAGCCCTGTCCTGCCAAATTGTTTTTCTTCTTTTTTTATGTTTTTGGCCAGCCGACAACAGCGGAGTGTTTAAGCAATGTCACAAAAAAAAGATCATCCAACATCCCTCATATTAGGTGTAAAAAAGTCCATGTTCGTCAAAAGAAGAGAGAAATGTTAATTAGAGATTGATGAAAGAAAATATAAATGCCCAGCAGGCAGCAGAGCGATACCTGTCTCTGCCGTTCTGCTGTCTGCCTGCCTTGCAGTGGTGGGATCCCTACTTAGTCGGCCATTTTTTTCCCAGGAAAGTCGTGATGGCCGCTTTCGCTCCAGCCCCTGGACCTGTCGAGATGTATCCTTGCCTTAGCTCAACAGTAGCCAGGACAGGCATCCATTATTGAAAGGGATATAGCGGCTTAAGAAAATGGATGGAAAATACCAAAAAAAAGAAGTAAAACTAAGTCAGAGCTAAACAACTGGCAGCTAACTGGCAGCCGACCGTGGTGATACTTAAAAAGAAAGGAAGAAAGATCAGAAAAAGAAAAGAATACTTTTGACAAGGAAAAGTTGTATTCTAACTTATTATATTATTATAACTTATAACTTATTATAACTAAATGATGTGTTCATATTTTCTCTGCAAAATTGTAGACAAAGTATTAATTAAACTTTTTTGACAGTTTCTTTACCCCATGCTTTACACCAAAATAAAACAAATATAAAAACAAGCACAACCATGGAAAAATAGCCCCCCAACCCAATCATCTACCCACAGACAAACACACACAACCCCCAACCCCTTTCACGTATCCCACCCATTTAACTGATGGAGATAAGCATTGGAAAACAAGCTGAGCATGGAGAAAGTTGGTTGGGTGCTTTGCTAATGGATGGGACCTCTTCCCCTGTGGACAGCCACAAAGCCAGCCAAGTGCAGCATCACAGGCGGGGACCCAGTATCACCACAACAAGGTGGCGAGGCAGGTTCTGATCAAGAGCTGCAGCAGCTTAACAGCGGCTGCCGGAGCAGGAGAGGACCCAGCCGAGGAGGCTGTTAACATCAGATTTATGACTTTTATTTGATTCTGACTTTTAAAGCTTTAAATTCCTACTCTGATCATCTTTTGATATACTTTAAAATCGTTCCCAGTGGTTCTTTAATTATAATTATGCCATTTTTAGCTAAAATCAAAATACCTGTGTCGTTCTCTGAGACATAGTTTCTGCAGAGCGGCAATAGTTCACTAGAAATTCACCTCTGAGTTGTCTGCAGGACTGTTAGCGCAGAGCAACCGGCTCCTCTTCCCGTTACCCATGACCTGGGTATTGCCCCTCAACCCAAACCTGCAACAAAAAGAGCCAGCAATTATGGAGCTATCCAGCCGTGCAGTTTGGAGCCAGATACCAGGTCAGACAAGGAAAAAAACATGCACCTGGATCTATTTATCTACAAATGAAAACAGGAAATCAGAAAAGGGAGACAGCATATTTTCTGTGTCACAAATACTTCCTTTTTCTAATGGTATATTTTCGTCTGCTTCTGATTCACCATGATTTGAATAAAGAAATACTCAGAAATGCAATTTTACGTCTAATTTTCTGGAATAAGTGATGAGCTCCCTCAGTGCATCTCTGATAAAATTCTGTCCTCAACTACTTTATTTATGTCAATTTTTGTCTCAATCTTAATCACGGATCACGCACGCGCACGCAGACACACTTCCCGTGTTCTCTGTGAGGACAGATGGTCAACTTTCCTCACAAAGAGAGAGAGAGAGAGAGAGGCTCCTTGGCCGATACAAATGGAAGATTTGTCACGTGATCCCCTGGGCCGTTTTAATGACGTAAGCACCATATGGCGCGTGCCAGGAAGGCGGGGTCAGGATATGTTAATTTCGTGTGAGTTTATGTGATGCTGAGTATAAAACCGGCAGCATCACACACACACCTCAGAAGATCCGCATCAAGTCACGCACAGACACGCACAGACCGCAAACAGAGGAACGGGATGCAGGCGATCTGAGGGACAGTGATCCACGACAGGTGAGTCCGTTTACAGCGGGAAAAAAAATCAATAACTTCACAGAACCTGTGATTGACCATTGTAGCTCATGGAAAACAAATCTGGACAAATAACTTTTTGGCCCTTTGTTAAACTTTCATGCATTATTTTCAAAATTCGAACTTAAATGTATTGTTTTTTTTATTATAATTTATTTTTTCCCCTTTGTTTTCTACTTTTCATAATTTAATTTTAAAAACAGACATATTTCTGCTTAAAAAGGTTTAGTTTAAATAAAGTTCAGTCGAATTGATCTAATTTAGTGGTCAATACGTGTCCGCAAGTTTCATTCATTATTACAGTTATTACAGAGTTTTTTTCAAGTTGTTAAGTTTATTAAATAGTTCAAACAATTTAATAACATTTTCCTAGCAACTTTTTTTGTACAATTTATGTATGCTTTGGACACCCGACATCGGAATTTTAAACAAAACAACATTCCCCATAAAGATTTTCACGCATGTATTAGGCTACCGCAGATGCGGGCTTAGTTGGCTGGATGCATTTTGCTTCTCCTATCATCAAATTTATTTCTAGTTTTTCTAATTTAACAATCAAAAATCACACATTTGCCTTTATTTTTGCCTTTATTTGTGTTACTTTTTAGACGATGATTTAAATAACATATTAAATAACATTAAACATATTTTCTTTCTTAAAATAGGTGGAAAAAAAGAACACCTCATTTTATTTAATCAAAATAAATGACACAACGCTTCTTTTCTTTAAACTTTTTTTAAATTTAGTTCCATTTTCTTTAAAATAATTAATTTACAGTTAGTTTTATTTTAAAAAGCAATAAAAGATCAAAAATAGCATTTTTTAAAATTCCTTTTTCCGGTTATGGGAGAACATATTCGTTCACAAATAAGCTTTAAAATGAGAAATCTTCCTCATAAAATGTATTTGAATTAAAACTAAATTCAACCACACTCCTCTTTGCAGTTTTTGAAATCTAGATTTTAAAGAAAATGAACCCAGGCAAATAGTGATGTGTGCAGACAATATTAATATGATGAAAATGTTGTTTCTAAAATGAACTCCCATTCTGTTCAGCAGATTAAAACAGAATCATGACCAAGTCTTTGCGGGAGGAACACGGGCCAGAGACGGAGGTGCACCAGGAGCTCCGCAGCCCTGCAGGGAGAGAGACAGAGAAAGGAGGAGGAGCTGTAGCAGGGGAGGAGATGGAGGATCGACTCCACCATCTAGAGGATGATGAAGAGGATGATGATGATGAGGAAGAAGAGGAAGAGGAGGAGGAGGAGGAGGAAGATGGCGAGAACAAACCGAAGAGGCGGGGGCCAAAGAAGAAGAAAATGACAAAGGCTCGTCTGCAGAGGTAAAGGTCACCTTATGTGACCTCTGTGTGTGTAGCTGTAGATTCTTCTTTACACAGTTTAAAAGTTGAGCTGTTTCAGACGCCTGAAGTCTTTAAGAGTTCAATAACAAGTACTCAGCTCATTTTCAAAGGCAGGGAATAGATTTTATGGTAATTTAAAGGGACAAAAAAAACCAAACATCAATCAACATGAATAACAAGTTTGCATAGAAAATACATCAACTTGTGACAGAACATTGAGGAAACAGAATAGAAAAGAATCTTAAATCTCCTTTTTTTATATCAAAAACTTTCAATGACCGGAAGCCCAAATAGCTAAAATGAGGCATCTAAATCTGATCTGAGTCTGTGTTATAAAAGTTGTCACCAGTTTAGGTAATTTCTTAACTTCACTTCTTCTAAAACACCAAATTCAAATGTTTTTTTACACATAGATTAATTGTTTTACGAACTGCGCCGTGTACATAGTGTACAAAATGTGTAAGCTTAATGCAGGTTATCACGGAAAATGTGTTCCAAACTGATCATAACCCAGTCAAAGATGGATCTGCTCTCTGTTTGCACAGGTTCAAGATACGGCGGATGAAAGCCAACGCCAGGGAGAGAAACCGCATGCACGGGCTGAATGATGCTCTTGAGAGTTTGCGAAAAGTCGTCCCGTGTTACTCCAAAACGCAAAAACTGTCCAAGATAGAGACTCTGCGCCTTGCCAAAAATTACATCTGGACCCTGAGTGAGATCCTGCGTTCTGGAAAGGCTCCTGATCTCATGAGCTTTGTTCAGGCCCTCTGCAAAGGTAAGAGGCAGCGGATTTGGTCCATTGCAAACACCAAACAAGCAAGGTCTTTAAACCAACCTTTTGGAACTTGCTTGATGTATCTGCTGTTTGTATGCATGCATATACCATTGCTGCTTAGTCTAATTGCATTTATGTAAAAAGACTGATTTATTTTGAAAATTAAACGTTTAGAGATGTAGAGCTTTTCATGAAAATCAGTAGTTTATGATGTTTCTGCATAACAGTGACCCTGAGACATTTGCCTGGTATTTATTTGCTAAGGTCAGACATGTATTACACTAGCAACTATTAGGTCAAGCAATACCAGTCCAAGAGGTGGGAATAAGGTTAAATGAAAACACATTGAACAGACTTTCCTGGAAATTATTATATTCTACCATGAATTGTGAAATGAACATTAAACAGTGAGAAATATTCATCACATGGAGCCTGACAAGGGATTGTTTCTTCCTAAGGTCTGTCTCAGCCGACCACTAACCTGGTAGCAGGCTGCCTACAGCTGAACCCTCGCACTTTTCTGCCAGAGCAAACACCCGACATGCCGACGCACCTTCCTCCCACGGGGGCTGCAGCGTACCCCGGACACTTCCCCTACCAGAGCCCAGGGCTCACAGCCGGCCTGCCAAGTCCCCCATATGGCACCATGGATCCATCCCACATCTTCCACCAGGTAAAAGGTCAGCCCTATGGTGCCCTGGAACCCTTTTTCGACGGCGTCCTTGTGTCCGATGGCCCAGCATTCGACCCCCCCCTCAGCCCGCCTCTCAGCATCAACGGGAACTTCTCCTCATCGTTCAAGCATGAAGTTGTTCCTCCATCTGATTATGACAAGAGCTTCCCCTTCGGCGTGCATTATGGGGCTGGAGGACCCGGAGGACACACCGCCATCTATGGCAACGGGGGATCCAACCTGCGATGCGGAGAGCTGCAGGCGGAACAGCTGATGGGATATGACGGGCACTCGCACCACGAACGACTGATGAACGCCCAGCTGAACGCCATCTTCCACGACACCTGAGGAAACGGAATGAAGGATTAAGAGACTGATGAAGACAGGCAGACCGTCAAACGGAGAGACAGACAGTTGTCTGTCCTTCTGTCATGTCGTAGTTGTTTCTCAGTGTGTCCCTTGTTTTCTTCTCTCTGTCTGCATCGAGCTTTACGACTCTTTCTGATGGTCACGTCGAAGATGATGTCATTCAAATGATGTTACCGTTTTTAGTGATTTATCTGACAGGACAAGCTTTTTACGTATCTTATAATCCACATTATCATTTAAAAACAATCAATAAGCAATAATCTGAAGGAAACTATGCAATTTTGTTGAAAAAAAAACATGAGCAAAGGCTCAGCTGATAATTCCAAATGTTAAAAAAAAGATTTCTCTATTTTTGGTCAGTGTGTGAGATGATGTCAGGACGACATTGGGCTGGAGTGTTCATGTTGTTCACATGGTTTTTACTTTTTGCTTTTTATAATGTTTTTTCTGTAGAATTACTTTAACATTTCACGTGACTCTTGTTCATATTTTATAACATAGATGATTATAAATGCCTTTTATTAAAAGGAATTCCATGTGATTTACAGGTAGACTCTTCATTTGCTGCAAAACAAACACACGACAGAACCCCCTCAAGTCACTGCTGTCATGCTTGATAATGATACACAATAAATTCATGGATCACTAAAAGTATTCATAAAACTTCAAAGGACACAAAAAATACACAAAAGTCAACACATAAACAAAATAATTTACATAGAAAGTAACTTTAAAAGCATATTGTAATTTTTTATAACTGCATTTACTATCAAAACATCAGTTTGCAGAAAAGCAATGGTATTTAAATGTTAAAATGCTTGATAGCGGCAACAGAAATGTGCTCCATATTCAGTATTTTGAAAGCATTTGCACATTGTTCAGTTGATAATTGAAGGTTTCTATGTTACAGCAATGCTAAACCTCTAAAAAGACACTTCAGGAGAAAACAAATATCTTCTTACAAAGAAATTCTGTTAGAAAGGCACAGATGTTTGCTCCGCAGGCTAGATTTTAATTTATGAAAATTATCTGGTTTATGCATTGGAGCCCCCCTCTTTCCACACAGACCATTATGTGTGTGTGTGAGTCAAGTGGGACAATATGGTGGTCGCATCCCACCAGTTAGCCTCCCATTCCTTTTTTTTTTTTTTTTTAAGGGCTGCAGTTGAGGTTCAACATTGCCAAAATATGCAAAAAAATAAAATTCAATCTTCTTATATTTTTTGCCACAATCCATAAAATATTTTGTAAATAGTAGCTTTCACTTATAGATTGGTCAGAAATGCAAATGTCCACAAAAAAAAATCTAAAGGGAA
Organism: Oryzias celebensis; assembly: GCA_014656515.1. Classification (NCBI taxonomy): domain Eukaryota; kingdom Metazoa; phylum Chordata; class Actinopteri; order Beloniformes; family Adrianichthyidae; genus Oryzias; species Oryzias celebensis. Next base: position 9,746,608 of record BNCR01000017.1, on the reverse strand, counting down.
CAAGAAAGCATAGGCTTACAGCAAGTAGTTTGAAAACAAAACGCAACACATATACATTAAATTAAGGAACTTGAGTCAATCAAATTTACAGAAAAATTTTTAAAAGCAAATTTGAGCTTCTAAAAATCTCAGTCAAACTTTCACTTTATCAGTCTATCCTATTAATAATAAGATTTTCATTACACACAATAAACCATGACATGTCCATGTTAGCTTCTGATACATTAGCAGTAACATTATCAGCAGTGCTGGTTCCTGTGGTCTTATGTTTCAGTTTGCTGGCTGATCATAACACTGATTAATGCAGCTTAGGCTAAACCATCTGTTAACACATGCACTCCATGTGTGTTTGAGTTTTAGCTCATATTGTGGCATTTATATCATAGTTAGACTTCTCTGATTTGCTTGAAAAGCAAATTATGGTAAATTAAAGTTATCAGGCGAAACCAAAAAGATTTTAGGAGCCATAGAGTAAAGAAAAAATGTACACTTCCCATTGCCCTTTTCTTTAAATACCACTCCAATCATCCTTTGATCTGTTGCAAAAGCATTTCCATCCATCCATCCATCCATCTTCTTCCGCTTATCCGGGACCGGGTCGCGGGGGCAGCAGTCTAAGCAGAGATGCCCAGACTTCCCGCTCCCCGGCCACTTCCTCCAGCTCCTCTGGGGGGACCCCGAGTCGTTCCCAGGCCAGCCGAGAGACGTAGTCTCTCCAGCGTGTCCTGGGTCTTCCCCGGGGCCTCTTCCCAGTGGGACATGCCTGGAACACCTCCCTAGGGAGGCGTCCAGGGGGCATCCGAACCAGATGCCCAAGCCACCTCAACTGGCTCCTCTCGATGTGGAGGAGAAGCGGCTCTACTCCGAGCTCCTCCCGGGTGACCGAGCTTCTCACCCTATCTCTGAGTGAGCGCCCAGCCACCCCACGGAGGAAGCTCATTTCAGCCGCTTGGATCCGGGACCTTGTTCTTTCGGTCATAACCCAGAGCTCATGACCATAGGTGAGTATTGGGGCGTAGATCGACCGGTAAATTGAGAGCCTTGCTTTCTGGCTTAGCTCTCTCTTCACCACGACGGACCGGTACAGCGACCGCATGACGGTGGACGCAGCACCAATCCGTCTGTCGATCTCACGCTCCGATTTTCCCTCACTCGTGAACAAGACCCCAAGATACTTAAACTCCTCCACCTGGGGAAGGAGCACTCCACCCACCCAAAGAGGGCAAACCACCTTTCTCCGGTCGAGAACCATGGCCTCAGACTTAGCGGTGCTGACCCTCATCCCAGCCGCTTCACACTTGGCTGCAAACCGTTCCAATGCATGCTGGAGGTCCTGGCTTGATGAAGCCAACAGGACAACATCATCTGCAAAGAGCAGAGAGGAAATCCTGTGGTTCCCAAACCAGACCCCCTCCGGACCCTGGCTGCACCTAGAAATTCTGTCCATAAAGACTATGAACAGAACCGGTGACAAAGGGCAGCCCTGCCGGAGTCCAACATGCACCGGGAACAGGTCTGACTTAGTGCCAGCTATGCGGACCAAGCTCCTGCTCTGGTCATACAGAGACCGGACAGCCTTGAGTAAGGCTCCCCGGATCCCATACTCCCAAAGAACCCTCCACAGGACACCTCGGGGCACACGGTCGAACGCCTTCTCCAAATCCACAAAACACATATGGACAGGATGAGCGAACTCCCACGAACCCTCCAGTACCCTAGACAGGGTGTAGAGCTGATCCACAGTTCCACGGCCAGGACGGAAACCGCATTGCTGTTCTTGAATCTGAGGTTCGACTATTGGCCGGACTCTCCTCTCCAGTACCCTGGCATAGACTTTCCCAGGGAGGCTGAGGAGTGTGATTCCCCGGTAATTGGAACACACCCTCCGGTCCCCCTTCTTGAAGAGGGGGCCACCACCCCTGTCTGCCAGTCCAGTGGTACTGTTCCCGACTGCCACGCAGTGCTGCAGAGACGTGTCAGCCAAGACACTCCCACAGCATCCAGAGACTTGAGGTACTCAGGGCGGACCTCGTCCACCCCCGGTGCCTTGCCACCGAGGAGCTTGTTAACTACCTCGGTGACTTCAGCTTGGGTAATGGACAGCCCCACCCCAAAGTTCTCAGCCTCTGCTTCCTCAACAGAAGGCGTGTCAGCAGGATTGAGGAGATCCTCGAAGTATTCCTTCCACCGCCCGACAATGTCCCCAGTTGAAGTCAGCAGCTCCCCACCTGCACTGAAAACGGTGCCTGCAGAGAACTGCTTACCCCTCCTGAGGCGCCGGACGGTTTGCCAGAACCTCTTCGAGGCCAACCGATAGTCCTTCTCCATGGCCTCACCGAACTCCTCCCAGGACCGAGTTTTTGCCTCTACTACAGCCTGAGCCGCAGCTCGCTTAGACTGCCGATACCTGTCAGCTGCCTCTGGAGTCCCACAAGCCAGCCAGACCTGATACGACTCCTTCTTCAGCTTGACGGCATCCCTTACTTCCGGTGTCCACCAACGGGTTCGGGGGTTGCCGCCACGACAGGCACCAGAGACCTTGCGACCACAGCTCCGAACAGCAGCAGAGACAATGGAGGTGGAAAACATGGTCCATTCAGACTCAATGTTACCAGCCTCCCTCGGTACCTGTTTGAAGCTCTCCCGGATGTGGGAGTTAAAGACTTCCCTGACGGAGGGCTCAGCCAAACGTTCCCAGCAGACCCTCACGGTACGTTTGGGTTTACCAAGTCTTTCCGGCCTCCTTCCCCGCCAACGAATCCAACTCACCACCAGGTAGTGATCAGTGGACAGCTCTGCCCCTCTCTTTACCCGAGTGTCCAAAACACACGGCCGGAGGTCGCCTGAAACGACTACAAAGTCGATCATTGATCTCCTGCCGAGGGTGTCCTGATGCCACGTGTATTGATGGACACCCTTGTGCTGGAACATGGTGTTTGTTATGGATAAACTATGACTAGCACAGAAGTCCAACAACAAAACACCGCTCGGGTTCAGATCAGGCAAGCCGTTCCTACCAATCACGCCCCTCCAGGTGCTACTGTCATTGCCCACGTGGGCATTGAAGTCACCCAGGAGGACAATGGAGTCCCCCGTCGGGGCGCTTTCCAGCACCCCTCCGAGAGACACCAAGAAAGCTGGGTACTCCGAACTGTTGTTCGGCCCGTAAGCTGAAACCACAGTCAGAGACCTGTCCCCCACCCGAAGGCGGAGGGAAGCAACTCTCTCGTCCACCGGGGTGAACTCCAACACTTGGCGGCTAAGCTTGGGGCTCACGAGTAAGCCCACACCAGCCCGCCGCCTCTCACCATGTGCAACTCCAGAATGGTAGAGAGTCCAACCCCTCTCGAGTGACTGAGTTTCAGAGCCCAGGCTGTGCGTAGAGGTGAGCCCAACTATGTCTAGTTGGTACCTCTCAACCTCTCGCACAAGCTCAGGCTCCTTCCCTCCCAGAGAGGTGACGTTCCATGTCCCAAAAGCCAAATTCCATGACCGGGGTTTAGGCCGCCAAGGCACTCGCCCTCGACTGCCACCCAAACCACATTGCACCGGCCCCTTCTGAGCTCTCCTGCAGGTGGTGGACCCACTGGGGAGTGATCCCACGTCAACCGTTCGGGTTTTACCCGACCGGGGCCCGTGGGAGGAGCCCCGGCCACCAGGCGCTCGCCTGCGAGCCCCAACCCCAGGCCTGGCTCCAGGGTGAGGCCCCGGTAACGCCAATCCGGGCGACGTAACTAGATCTTTGATGTGCCTTCTCATAAAGGAGTTTGTGAACCGCTCTTTGTCTGGCTCGTCACCCAGGACCTGTCTGCCATGAGAGACCCTACCAGGAGCCGAAGCACCAGACAGCATAGCTCCTGGGATCCTCCGAGCACTCAAACCCCTCCACCACGATAAGGTGGCGGTTCATGGAGGAGTTTCCAGTGGTCTTTTAATTATGATTGTGCTGTTTTTAGCCAAAATAAAAAAACAGTGTTGTTTCAGAACATTTCTACAGAGTGCCAGGACTTCATTATAAATTCTTCTCTGAGTTGTGGGAAGAAGTGTCGGTTCGGAGTGAACCCGACCCTACTTCCCATGATCCATCTGTTTACATGCTCTCCCGCTAGCATAAAGCCCCTCAAAATGCCAAACTAACATGGTGATGCAACAAAAATGGCGAGCAATATTGGGGCTATCCAGCTATACAGTTTCTCAGATTCTCAGACGAGGAAAACAAAGTTGTACATAGATCTAGTTGTCTACCAGTGGATGCATCAGAAAGGAACAGAGCAGTGAGCTTCTGGCCCGCCGTTTTAGGTTCTACGTCATGGCCTTAAAAATTTTTTGCTGCTGCTCCCAATTCACAGCGATTTTAGTAAAGAAATACTAAGAAAAGAATTGTAATCTCAATATTCATTAGATTTGTCCTCCATGATGAGAAAATACCACAAGAACATGCTGAAAACACCCAAAACACCATTTTCATCTGAGCCTGTCTTTAATGTGTTTTTAACTGTTCATAGGGGTATAAACAGAATTATGACAGACTGAAATCTGACATCCACTGTGAACATGCCCATCATTGACTATCAGTAAACTCAAGTTTTCTTTTTTTGCTTATGGGCTAAATGGTTGATGTCCAGTTGTGTGTCTACAAGATACTTTAATGCATTTTCTCCATGTCTACATGTCTATTCCATTCACCTCAACCACGTGGTTCTGAAATTCCAAAAGCTCTTTGAAGCAGATTTCATTAGATAATGTCTATGTTTACATTCAATCTTAAAACACTTGGGTTATTCATGTTGGAATATATATTTGGGTTACCGTTTGAAGAAATAAAAACTTTTTTGAACTATGGAGTTATTAATGTGCTTATATATGTTTGTGTTTGATAACATGTATCTGTAAATAAAGAATTCATGCAAAGAATTATCTTAATAATAACATCAAAACAAAAAAGGATAAGAAAGGCTGTAATACTCCATGCGCGGTCCCGTTCAACACTAGCTAAGGCTTTGACGGTGGAGCGCGCTCCCGCTGATTACGCTCGAGCCCTGCAGCCCCTACTTGTCTCCATAGCGACGCGACCCCGGAAATACACCCTGATCAGCTTACTTCGACTCTATCAGTCGAGCAAAGTCATAAAATGTAGAAGTTGGTTCATTGTTTATTTGTTTAAAACACTCGGTGAACATGTCGGAGCCAGACGAAGATCAAAAAGAGAAGAAAAAAAACGTCTGCAAGAAGAAGAAAAATAAAGTGAAGCGGAGGGGAGAAAAGATGGAGGAGGAGAAGCGGGAACAGGAGGAGCAGGTTCACGAGGCGGAGAAGCACAGGTGAGTGTTTCGAGAAAGTAAACAATGACTTCACCTTTTTTTCTTACAAGAAACCAAGGAGACTATAGAAGAAACCAAGCAGGGAAAGGATACACAAAGTGTACACATAGGCTGGCACGTGCCACTTACGCCACTCAATTCAGAGAACTCTTTCAAAGTAAAAGCTCAGCAGGCAAAGCATTTCAGCATAAACATGAAAAAAGATCAACACTTTTGGCAAACACTTTTGCTGAACTTTTCATTATTATTATTTTAGAAAATGTTTTAGAAACATTGTTGCAAGTTTTCTGCCTAAGAATTTGCCTTTTTAGATCAAACATTAGTAAGCCCTCACCAATCAAACTCTATTGAAGACCCATTCTAATGAAAATTGTTTTTTTTAACATCTTCTTGTAGCATTTTCTCATGTTGAAGCACATATATAAAAGAATTTAAGATAAAAATGCATTTCCGAGTATTTCTTTGTTCATATCGGGATGAATCAGATAAAAAAAGGATGATGGGAAGTTACAGGCAGTTAACTCTGTGCCAAATTTTAGACACATTTCTAAAGAAGTCACGCAGCTCTGCAAAAACTATATTCTAAAAAACTACCATTGTTTTATTTTGGCTAAAAATGGCATAATAATAATTAAAAGGAATAAAATAGATCAAAAGATGACCAGCGTGGTATTCGTTTTATTTGAGAGGCAGATTTAACTATCCCATAGGCAATATTTGGCCCTTATAGCTCACAGTGCTATTGATGTTAACCAAAGATCTAATTGTGTGGAAAAAACAAACAAACTGATAACTAGTAATTAAATAATACTTGAAGATTAGTTCAGTACCACATCGAAATCTGATCCCTCCCGTCACAACTAGGGTAAAGATTGGAGGGGTAGGAGTGGTCGGTGTATAATTATGGATTTAAAAATGTCACTCTAGCACACAAATACTGAAATAATATTTGTAAAATTTACAAATAGCTTTTGCATCTTTGTTTTGGCATCAATGTTGAGGTTGCAATGAAGCATTAACATTAGAATTCATGTAATAACTATTTAAGTGTCAACCTTTTTTTTTTTTTTTTATCAGTGAGAGTGTAATCCTCCGAGGGATCTTCAAAGTAGGGAAGAAGAGCCATGACGTCCTGCTTACCCAAACCACACTGACCTGGACTCCCATCATCCCAGAGACTCCCACAGGTCAGTTACCATGGAGATGGGCTGCAAGGGTGTTCACTAATCTGTTGGCACAAGACAGTTTTTCAGTGTGTGTTTTTGTGTTAAGGCATCTGGTGCTGTAATGGAGAGCCCTGTTGAGACTGTTGAACCCTCTGAGCATCTGGGCACACTCATGTGCACACATCCACAACCCCTACCTGAGGGGTTAGAATTCTTTCTGATTAAAGTCTTAAGCAAGAATCTGTATGCTCCTTTTCCTGGTAATTACCAATGATAATTAATCAATTTTAACCTTTTTTCAATAACAGATTACAAAGTAGCAAATTACTGTAATTACTTTACTTACTTTTGTCTGTTACGGAGTAATGTACCGAATTACAGGTCAAATTTCAGTAATTAATTACAGTTACTGTCCTATAGAAACCCTTTTTCCTCCCTTACTTAGTTTTTGAAGGCTCTTACATTTTCTTTGTGTTAAATGAAACGAAACAGATATTATTTTCTTTTTAAAAAACAGAGTAACTGGCGCATATGCGCACGCATGCTTGCATAGTTGGGGATCGGTCAAAGTACAGTGCTGCAATCACAGTGCTTTCCAAACTGACTCAAAAATGAGACGAAAAGAGATGCTGCAATGAGTCCTGTCATCTCCACGGAGCAGCAGAGCGGAGACCTGCCCTGTGTACTGATGTGTCAGTTACAAATGAAATGACTCTAAAGCCACTCTTTGGTGTGAACAGGCCTGGACCCGGGCTGCAAGGCGTCCTCGGCAAAAAGGAATTTTTTGCTCCCCTGTTTGTGACAGCCCTGAACAGGGCAAAGTTATTGATTACGTCAAACTTTTGAGCTATTTTATTTATATTATATATCCGATTTGATACAGATGAAAATATAGATGAATATAGACGTAACTGTATTTTACACATCTGACTTTGAGCAGTGACATAGACCACATATGTTGTAACTTATTTTTGTGTCCTTTTTCACACTGTTGTCTGAATTCAAATGAAGCCAGGTTATGTCTTGAACCATGTTCATACCTTGCACAGTGTTATTGCCTTAAAAACCTATTTCATTATTTTTTTAACCTTCATTTAACCAGGGAAGTTCTATTGAGATTAAAAATCTCTTTTTTAAAGAGGATCTTGTTTTGTGCTTAGCTGTTCTTCCCTTTAGAATTTGTAAATAAGTGGGAAAAAAAGTAAAGTAAAGTCACAAGTAGGGAATTACTTTTTCAAATAGATAATGGGTAAAGTAATGTAATAACAATTTTGATCCAGTAACTAAGTAAAGTAATCAATTGCTTATTTAGAAGTAACTTACCCAACACTGGCTGTCAAACAAACTCTACACAGAAAGGCCCCAGTTGGGATTCAACCCAGTTGGGGCTTCAAATCAGGGCCTTCTCAGTGTGACTGCTAACCACTACACTACTACAGCATTTGCATGGAATTGCACAAGACACTAAACTGACAACTGGGCTGTGGACTGCTGTTGACATTTGCAACCATGTCATACGGAGGCTTGAATAATGTTTTTGATGTTTCTGATATTTTTTTGCAAAAAGTGTTACATCTAATGGGCAACATTTTTCATTAGGTTTTAAAAGCCAAATGAAATTGCATCACAATTTTGGTGGTGGTACAGAGGTAGAGTGGTCAACCTCAGATCGGAAGACCGCAGGTTCGGTTCCTGTCCTGCCCGTCAATGTGTCAAAGTGTCCTTGGGCAATACCCACATTGCTCCTGATAGTTATAGTTTTGCGCCAGTGTTAGTCAGTGGAGCCACCATCAGTGTGCGCGTGGGTGAAAGGGACTTTTACTGTAAAGCGCTTTGAGCCTTCAGGGAAGGTGCTATGTAAGTATACGCCATTCAACATTTTACCATTTAATCAAAGTTGAACCTTCTTACCATCCTGCCAAGTTCAGAGATTAATTATGGTTTCCTGGTAGTTTTTGTACAAAAGATTTTTTCAAACAGAGCTCTGTTCATTATTTCTACCTTAATTTTAGCCTCAGTATTCCGCCTTGGACTTCTCTTACACTGACTCTTCAAAACACGCACATTTAAAAACATTGTTGTGGGTCAGATCGTGGGTGTGCAGCTAAAATGAGCACTGATGGCTCCTTGACTTGTTAACAGATGCTGGTCCGCTCAAGTTTTGGTAATATTTTGGTGTCACAGTGATATTATTTTGCAAAGGCCTGCAGTGGTGAAAATCCAGTTACATATGGCTAGTTACTGTAGCAGGATAAAAGTGTAAACACAATGCCTGTGTTTAGCTGAATCCAATCTGTTTTGTTGTATTTCATCCAAGCTAATGTCATTAAGCCAGCAGTGTGTGTGTGTAAGTGTGTGTGTGTTGGCAGTAGTATTGAGCAGTTGGTTTGGGATGTGGGGGGTTATTAGAGTCTCTCGGTGTGGGGAGATTAACACACACACAGCCAGTCTGTCAGCATGCTGTGTGTGTGTGTTTGTTTGTTGATGAGATATTTCTATATAAATGAATCAACTGTTGTTGTTTAGTTTCTTTAAATAAAAAAAACCTTCCTCTTCCCAGCTGCCTTCTTTTTAATGATAAATGATGAAAGGACTAAAAAATTAAAATAAGAAGGTTTGGCTTCTGTAAATATGTAGAAGCAATATAATTTTGAAAAATCCACATTTAGGATTCATATCAACATAGGATGATGGAACTAAGATCATTTTGAACATTTGCAATCAAATATTTCAGTTTTTAAACTCTGGAAGTTCTAATTTTGAGCAATTTCTTTTGACAAAAGACCAGCAAACCCCTGAATCAGATCATTGTTAATTCTGATTCTTGTCTTTGTGTCAAACCAACAGATGCTTTGTGTTTGACATACAAAAGCATGTTCTTAAAATGCTTTCAACAGAACTAAAAAAAACCCCACCAACGTAATTGATCTTAAAAATGGATTTTATTTTAATTTAGTTGTAATTTCGTAATATTGAAATGTGCTGTTTGTGTTGCTAATGTTTTTGGGTGTAAATGAACAGAAAGTACCTTGGGACCAAACACACTTTTAGGGACAAAAAAACAAAAGAACCATATCATAAAATATTAAAGGATACTGGTGTGTGCGCTCACATGTGTGTGTTGGGGTCTACATGTCTGTGTGTAGGTGTGTGTGGTTAAACTATGATCCATAACTCCCCACAGTGACCACATGGCCTGGTCACCATGAGACTGGACTGCTGCTGAGAGTGGATTTGTGTGTGTGTGTGTGTGTGTTGACGCAGCGGGTTGTGAGGTCAGATACCTCCATCTGGAACCCACCAGTGTGTGTTGGTGTGACTGTGTGGATTTGTAGCATCCCTGTGGGTTTTGTCAGCACAAATCACAATCATCTTTTTTTTCTTAGCAGATTTATTTTCTGATATTATTTCTGCAGTTGGATTCTTTGTTGCTTCCTTTTTATTTTGCTTGTAAAAAAAAAAAAGGAAAAAGCTAAGAAGAATGAATTTAAAATAAGTGTTAATGCCAGCTTTCAAGTGTAAATCTTTTATTGTTTGAATTGCAGAACTCTCTTTATCATCCTTTATCAACCTATTTTCTTTGCTGCAGATTTATTTTCCAGCAAAGGTGGTTTTAGTTTTTCCATTTAAGTCAAGTTAAAAAAAGGAGTGAACAAGACTATGTATATTTTTGAAACAAATTTAAGAGCTGAATATAAACATTTGAAATTGTCAGAGGAAAAATTGGTGATTTTGGTAACCAGGATTTAAAACTTGCTTTAACTTTAAACAACCCAAATTTAATCTGTCAGAACCTCTTCCTTGCAGATCCTGCAGGTTTGCTCATGTTTATCAAAGTAAAATATTCCAGAAGTTGTTGCTACAGTTATTTTAATCTCGTTTTATAATAAGACAAAATTACATACAAAGTGCTACTTAGCCGTAGCCAGAAATGTAGATACGTTTTTTTTAATATTTAAAATAATTTGATAATTCTGTTTTTTTTAAAGAGAAGAGTTGAATTATCGGTACAAAAAAAATCTGCATACCCTTTACTGAACACAAAGAAACAACAGCAACAACAGCAAACACTGCCAAACACGATGACCTTAACATATGGATGCTAGGCTCTCTGGGGGAAATGGATATGCTGCTTTAGAATATTTGGTGTTTGATAACAGCAGGCGTGTCTTTCATTGAGTGGGGGTTAATTGGCTATTATCATTTATATCTGTTTCCTGATTAATCTTTCCAGCTTGAAATATTTACGTGGTCCATAGAATGTTGTGGTGACAGGTTAATGTTTGTATTTTGATTAAAAGCAAAGAAAAACCAGGTATTGTGTTTTCTATATTTAAAAATATGTGTTTCCAATACTTTTATTCTTTTATTTAGTAAAAAAAACATTATATGGTTTCTTTTATTAACTTTATGTTTCACTTTGCATTTAAAAGTTTTAACCTTATTTGTTTACTGAACAAATATCAAAAGTTAGTAAAGTTAAGAAAAGCAGTCTTAAAGGCGTGTTTTCTCAGCAAAAGCAGTACATTGGTTATTTTGAGCTTGTCACATTATATGAAATGGATTTTTTTCATCAATTTTCCTCTGGTTTTATTAACTTAACCAGATTTAAAATAGACTGAAAAATTTTTATAGGTTATTATTATAAAAACATTTCTTAAGTTTTCTATGTTTTCATTTTAGACATGCAGAAATACAAGAAAAAACACAATTTTCTCAGAAAAAGTTAAATTTTGGAAAACAGACTAAAATCCAAAGTGGGGTTTTATTTAACAAACAACTTTTGTGGTTTTTAGCCTTTAGACTGATGCAGATTATTCAATAGAAGTTATCAAGCAAGTTCTGTGGACCCTACAGCCAAAACTTCTCTCTGTGCTTAAGAAGTTTGTTTTATTTACAATTGCTGACCGATCTGTTGCCAAGCTAACTCGGTTGATGGATAAGATATTGTTGTTACGCAACTGATCTGTCTGAGCTTGGCTGACATTATCCTTCGGAAGGCTGGATGATTAATCTCAAACGAACCAATCAGATTTCATAATTTCATTCTAATTATAGTTTCATTGAAAAGAGACACGTGAGTCTTTCATTATAGCTTAGCGATGATGAATGCTAAGAACATTGCATTACTGTGAGCAGCAGAAGGCTATATTCATTGATTGCATGTGGGCATTTTGGACAAACTGTGGGTATTATTGAATGAATAAACCCTGTCTTTCACAACTAAGAAAACTGACTGTATACTCTAATTAGGAGTGTTTTCTTAATTAATCCCAATTGATAAGCATTTATTGTAAAAAAAAAAAAATACACAGGTGGTACTGTTATACTACTTCAAAAAAAATTTGTTATAAAGCACTGAAAGTCAGACACAAAACCAAATTTTTGTTTTCTTTCTGTCTGTATCTCAGATGTAATTGTTGTAAATGTTTGTCTGAGCATGTTCAACACACTTGCTGTTTGTTTGCTCTGACCTTCAGGTGAAGTGACTGCGCTGCAGCCAGGAATGCTGCTGTTGCAGGACGTGTTTGCAGTTAAGGTGAAGCGGCGGAGAGCAGCGGGCCAGCAGTCGGGAGGAGCCATGCTCGGAGTTGTTCTCTTCTGCTGCAAGAGGAGGGGAAGGAAGCTGAAGGAGGACACCCTCCACCTCCACAATGCCTCAGCAGAGCACACTCATACTTGGTACAATGCTCTGAAGGACCAGATTGCAGGTAACACACAAATTAAAGAACGTTATTCTTCATGAGAAGTAAAATATTTTTTAGGGCCCTTAGATGCAACATTTAAAAAACGAATTTGGTCTCCAAAGGGAGATATGGCTTAGTTAGATGTCTGGATCCCTTAGGGCCTCGGATGATGAACTAAGAGTCAGAGGAGACAACTTGAGGCTTATTGTAAGATAGACCTTTTGTGTTGCATAAGCTGTAATAATGGAAACATGACTCATTGCTTCTGAGTGTCTCTATGTAAGACGATTACAGATACACACTGCTGAATAATGGCATTAGTAAAAAGAAGAATCAATTTCCTTAATTAAATTGTGTCTGAACGTCCCCTAAAAGGTGTTTTTGAGGACAAATATTTTTTATCTAGCACTGTTCCATTTGTATAATTTTATTTGGCTTGTTATCTTCAGTGGTTACAACAAAGTTTCTAAGATTTTTTTTATTTGAGAAAGAATAGCTATAAAAATTCCCTACATTTGCAGCAACAGTGGATATACATAAAGCTTTTTTTCAATCTTCAACCAAAAAGAAGGCACTGTATACAAAAAAAAAATTAACAATTTAGAAGGTCTGTCAGTCAAAATAATATGTTTTAGGCTTTAAAACAACAGAACAAAATAAACTTCATTTTAGATATCGGCTACTAAACTCCCAGATTTAGGGACACCTGGTTGTTTAGAACATACTGTTTATACATGCCCTAACTGTTTAAGAACCTTGCCACGTGACATGCCAAACACTATCAGACAAACTCTGAACTTGATGTTGAGTTCTTGTTATGTTTCTGATGCTCAATAGAAAAAGAGGTAGAGAAAAGAACTTGGCTATTGTAAATTAATGAAATACTGTAATTTATATTTATTCCCAAAGCAAACTGGGAAATGTTGGAATACAGTGTTCTCTTTTTATCGCAGAATTTACATTCCATAAAAGGGGAAATCCGCAGTATAGGATTACAGATGTTTGAAAGCTGTAAAACCCCTCACTACACACTTTATACACTTTTCTCAGACAGACATGAACATTTTCACACTTTTTTATTTTGTTTAAACTCTCAAAGTTCAAACCTTTGCTGAAAAATCAGCCCAGTATTAATGAATGAAAACGAAGACCTGCTCATGATTGTAGAATTATGTAGATTTGGCAAACTGACCGCATTCTGGACAGGAGACACGATACAGAGGAGATTGATTGACAATGGTCTACAGCAAGTCAAGGGGCAGAACTAGGTTTAAGGAAAAAAAAGCTGCAAAAAAAAGAACTTAAAAAATATGCAGAACAGCGAGACTGGGAAAAGTGAACCGCGTTGTAGCGAGGGAACACTGTACAGTATGGCAGGAGGCCAAAATACTGAATGACAAAATAAGATATAATTAGGCATTGTGATATTTTTAAGTTACCAGATGTTGTTGTTTTGAACCATAACTCTGTTTCATTCTACATCATCCAGTGGAAACAGCACGCAAAGCAGTCATTCAAGTCAGTTTTACCAGAATGGTTGTTTTGTCATTTTCACTTGGTTTGTCTCAATCAGGTCTACCAAAAAAGGAATTAAACATTGACAAATAAAGGTCAATCTTTCGCTCCACTGCTATGAAGCTGTCTGTGTGGAGAATCAAAAATAAAGCCCATTTTTAGTGTTTTGTCTGAGATGTAGAACCTCTCTGCCTACTGATCTAACTTGACTGGTAACTGATTGCAGTCTTTAATGTTTTCTTTTAGACTTTTCAATTTGATGAAATGAATTGTGGTTGTACCACAGTAAATGGATAATCTTTCTAATTCTGGTAAACAAAGATGATTGTACAGACATACTCATAAACATGCACACTTTGATCAGTACTTAGAAATGTGCTTTAAGCAGCTGCATGAAGCTGCTTCCAAAGAGAGATTAACCAAAATGCTGCATGCATGAGCATGTGAGTGCTCCAAGCTAATTTAGCTCATAAAGTTTTCCAGTCAACATAAGACAAAGCAAATGTGTTTAAGAGAGTTGGGTATACTTGTTTTTTTAGTTGTTTTATGTCTTCATTTCCCTCAAATGCAAACCCAACAAATGAACAAATGAAGACAAACAAAACAAGGTTAAAAATGATCATTAAAAAGAAAAATCCAATAAACATTTCTGTTTAACCCTACTAATAAGACATTGTCATCCGCTATTTACTGACTAAGAAAAATCAAAAACCTTCAAAAAAAAAAACAAAAATTCTTGCAAACCTCAAAAAAGACTAAACTTCATATTGTTGCTATAGTAACAACTTAACTACTACGTTTTGTTTAATTTCTGAAATTTCACCACATTTTTTAGCAGAAGAAAGGGTTTCCATTTAGCTGAGAGATCCCATTTAAAGACTAAATTTGAATAAAGCCTTAAACCAAGCAAACATTGGGCTTTAACTCCATTGCAACAACAGACACTATGTGCCTTTTTAAGTTGTAAAAGTAAAAACATCCACCTATCTGTTGGTGACCAGCGTTCACTAGAAATCTGTTAAGAAACCTCAATTAAACCTAAAGAAGACCTCAATTAACTTAAACGTGTAATAAATCTGGCCAAAACAGTTAGCTAAGAAAAAATATTTTCAAATCTATTGAGTTATTTATTATTATTGCAGTATTAGTCTATACCACACTTGTGCTCAAAAATCAGAAAAAATGAAACCTTTGATAAGCATAAAGACATGACAGAGTACTTGCTTTGTAGGATTTATAATAGATTTACTGAAAACAATTTTAATTCTTTTATAATAAAAATATTCCAAAAGATCAATTTGACTAGATAGAAAAAAATGTCAACTAATAAAACAACTTGTGTAGTGGTTCTTTTATGGAAAGAAGTCCTGCAGCTTAAAGTTTACAAGGTACAATCCTGCAAAAAAAAAAAAAAAAAGTAAAATCTACACTTGAGGCCAAATAAACTTTGAAATTACAGTCCTGTTTTTCCAGAAAATGACAGCAAAAAATGAAAAATAAAAAAGCATAGATATAGGTTTTGTTCCCATTACACACACAATTTGTTAGCAAAGTTGCATCTGAACAAATCATCTACTCTACAGGAAAACCCAATGCTGAAAAATGTGCCTTTATTTACACTTCTATAGTTGATTAAAAACAAAAAAAAATAAATCATATTTGCACAAACATCTCATGCCATTGTTAAAAAAAAGTTTTTTGTAGGAGTATTTAGACAGCAGAGTCAGACATTAATGTCTATCCATCCATCCATCCATCCATCCATCCATCCATCCATCAATTTTCGAAACTCACTATATCTCTTGTGGGATCAAGGGGTTGCCTGAGTTATTTTAATGTCAGCGTTATAAAATCATGTATACATCTAGCCTTTATTCTAACAATAATGTATTATGAAATTAATTTGTTGTTACTACTGCAGTTAGGTACTATTTTGCTGGTTTTTGTTTCAGTGAACAATTGAAAAGGACATCCCATACAAAAGTTTTTGCACATCTAGAATTGACCTCCATATCAGCAATGTGTGTTTTATATGGGTTTCAGTAAAATACATTTACAGAAATGTAGTTTACTTTTGCAGCAATGACCTATTTTCCAAATTTCCACTGCCTCACAGGAACAGAATCAGACTTTTCATCAGCTACTTCATTTGATCTCAAACGAGTAGCTTTTGTCATTTAAATAGTCTTTTTGGTTAAAGCCGGTGGGAAATCTGGTTGCGAGTCTTTCTAACCCCTAACTTGGTTATGGGAACCATGAGCTTACATGAGGTTTAAGAAACCAGGACACTCAAAAAAGTTGTAACCTGATCAATTACAAGTGCATGTAAATTACCTGAAATGCTGCATGATGACATTCCCAGGCACTGATTTTCAGGTGTGTTGTAGTGACTGGCTGACATTTTACATAACATAAATGTTTTTTTTTTCTGTATGAAGTTTATGTTGCAAGAACTTATATTGTCTACATGTTTTTTTTCTGCTTTTCCATATTTGTCTGTAAATGTCCAACATGACAGAGACATTACACGGTATTATTTTATGAGCCGGCTCACGCTCTCACCGTGACATCAGTCTGACAAGTTATCGCCGGTCACCTGTCTGTCTGTGCGTCTATCTGTCCATCAAACCAGATTACCCATGAGTCCCTAGCAAAGTCATAACTTCTTCAAGACCGTGTCTTTAGCCCCGACTCGAGCACATGAATGGCTCGCAGGTCGAGTGCCAGCTCAAGTGGTCACACCGCACATCAAACTGTGACGGCCTTTGTGACTTTACACACCCTGGCTTTTTAGAGGCTGAGGCCTCTGAGCCTGTGCTGTGTGTGTGCGTCTGTGTGTGAAAGGTAAACACAGCCAGTCGCTCTGCTACTGTGCGGACATTAAGCCTATTTTCCAGCAAGAGGTCAGTATGAATGGCTCATTGTTGGGTGAATCAAGGTGTTGCAAAGCAGGCGACCTCAATGCCGCTGACACTATCGGCACTTCTTAACCTCTAGGTCTGAACATTCAGTTGCATAATGCTTTGCAGGGGAGCAGACGCTTTTCCATATCGTTGTTCTGTACCGTTCTGTGTATGAAGCAGCTGCAGAATGCTGTGCAAAATTTGAATGGCACTTAGTGACAAAAGCCAAGCATTTTTGCTGTATAGAGGCTGTTTCAATACATTCGGTCGGACAGCAGGACAGACTGACTGCAGTTGTTTAACAGGCCCGCGGACTGACGAGCTGTTGGTGGAATTAAAACGGCCACAGACGAAAGTGAGCCCGCCCGGGCCACCACCTGCCGTCAGAACTCCTCCCCAATCAATTGTCTTGTTCGTCTTAGTGTTATTTTACTATTCTTTTATGTAGCCGTATGTCTGGGCTCATATCAATATGTAAAGAAAATGTCACTGAGGTGGTTGTGTAGCATGTCACGATGGCAAAATGACAGCATCCTTACTTTAAATATGGGTCCGCTTTATTTTAATCCCTCCTCCGTCTGCCCCAGTTGGATCATTCACCACACTGCCTGCACCTGCATTTAGATTATTGACACAAGTTCAGCTGATTTACCTCCCGTTGCCTTCCACATAATGTGCTAAAGATGTGTAGAAGAAAGTTTTTGTCTTGCTTTATTTCTTTTATTCCTATATCTTAATTAATTACAGTGGAGCTTTTTCCTTTTATTCAAATAAGCCAATTGTAGGAAATCACCGCAGAAATGCAAGAATTGCAGGGAGTAACTGATCCTTTATTAAGGTTTAATGGTCACATTTTCTATATCTAAATGTTTTTCATTGTGTTTTATTTAACTAATACAAATACTAATACTTGTTCAAATGTAATCCTATACTCAGGGCAGCACATGCAGTTCAGTGTGAAAGACTGTTATAACTATTCCCACCATGCACTGCAGGTAATGGCTATTTTTTTAAGGTGAAATTATAATTTTCTTAACTCCTTGATGCCTGACTTTATGTCCAGCTTTAAAAAAACACATTTTGCTTATGTTTTTATTTTCATATTGATACTAAGTCAAAGTCATTTCGGAGCTGAAGTGGTTTGATTCATATTTGCATTAAAATAGATATTTTTTAAATGTAATGTTTCTACTTCTTTTTTATTTTGGTTTGTTTTATTTTTAGAGCAGCTTCAGAAGCTTCCTATAAACTGCATTATGGCCTTTTATATGAGTTTATAAGTTTTTAAGGTATTAATTGTCAAGTATTGATATTTTTGTGTGACGGTAGAAATTTATGGAGCAGAGGCCGCTGTCGTCTCTGCCAAATTCAGGCTGACGACTTTATTAGTTTTCCTGATAACTCTAATTATTGTAAAACAGCACACATTTAAAAGTCAATGCAAATCAGTCATTTATACCTTCCTTTTTGTTGAGTGAAATTAAAAGTAAATAGTGGGAGTAATTGTTTCATGTTAACTTACCTGATTCATTTCAGGTAGATTTGTGTGAAATTTTGGCGGAGGTCTGTGAAAGTTTTACCTACTGAAACAGAATGATCACGGCAATTTTTTAGGTCTCTTTCCATCTTTTTGTAGTCAAATATTAGGTGGAATAATTTTTAAACATTACATTGAACGAAAAGTAAAGCTGTATTTCCTTACATGGATAAATATTGGCCATGTCCCTTCAAACCTTTTTTTTCTACCAGGTTGAGGTGTACTTTCTCACAGGTGCAATTTTTAAAAAATCTCTGTTGTTGATCACATAGTGCCATGTTAGACCATTTAAATTGAGATTAATGAAGTGTATTTTGTAAGGCATTTTGATTAGGCAAAATGTTATCTTTATCAACATAGTAGCAAGCATGTGTGCAAGCAAACATGGATTACTTTTCATAAAGACATTTGTATTGTACACTGTCATTTCCCTGGAAATGACAGTGATTCTTCAAGTATTTGCAGATAATAAAAAGACAGCTATTTGTATCAGCAGATACAGAAAAACATTCAACAATAAGTTCAACAATGACTTAAATGGTATATGTAGAAAAAAATCCTAATTTTGACAGACTTCAGCATGCTTTTAATATGAAAATCTGTCAGTTTGCACTTCATTCGTACCACATGAGGAAATGCCCTCTAAAATAGTGGCTTTCATTTTTTCTTGTAACTCTAAGTTTCCCCAAATAAATTGCAACCAATTTTTCTATTATGATTAATTAACTCAGTAAATGTCATAACTGAATGTCTTACTGCTGTCACTGACCTCAGATAAAGTCTCTGTTTTTGTCAACAACATTCAGCAACCCAGCCTTAAGTCCTCTATCGGAAACTCAACACTCCTTGATGACAACACTGGGATTGTTTACCATGGAAACGTTTTAGCATCATTGTAAGAGAACCAGCCTTTCATCAAGATGGGAAAATGGTCTGATGGATACTGGACCGCTTTACATTAATGTGTCTGTCGTTTTCTCTTCTGAACAAGAAAAGAAAAAGCATTTCCAAGCTGATTGACCTAATTTATCTGTGAAATGTGTGTTAGAGATGTGAACATTTTTGGCATACTGTATGTTTGGATTGATTTTAAGATTATTTTTTTTTAAACTTGGATTAGCTATTAATTCATGTGATGAAAACACACAGAGAATGAAACTCCAGAGTTTCTCCATATGTGGATTAGAAATAATTTTGAAGTCTACATAATTAAAAATTGTTGAGTTATTGCTATCTATTCAGAAACCATAGTTGAACTTGCTTCAGTGAAACAACACATTAAAATATTTTTGTGTATTTCAATCCATAATTCCTCTTTATCTTTTGTCACTATCGTAGTTGGTTAAAGGAATTTAAAGATTGTCCAGATGTTTTACATTGAGCGTCTTCTTAATCTTTATTTTATTTGTTAAAATCAGATGCTGTTCCCTCATTAAGTATCAGACTAAGCAGGTAATTCAATCTTTCATGAATGTGTACTGACTAGGGATGCAACGATAAACTTTCTTCACAATTCGGTTTATTCCTAGATTTTTGTGTCATGGTTTTGTTTCATTTCGATATGTATTACAAAGACAAAAAAATCTTTTTTCTTTTTAATTTGCTAAAAAAGTAGTAATAAATGAAAACTTTTCAGTTGCCTGAAACTAAGCCTGGTGTAAAGTAATATACAAATAAATTATAAATCCTTCTGAAATATACCGCAACATGTGTTTGACACTTTAAACCTAAGCCTAATGGTGCAGTAGGGATGCAGCAATACACTTTCCCTCCAATTTGGCTCAATGATGTAGCATCCAGTTCAGAGAAGCAGGCAGCTTTTTTAACAGCCAGGTGTTTAAACATTGTCTATTTAGAAGATTCTTATTCCACCCTATGGTTTTACTTTTTAAATGCGTTACTGGGTTTTAAAAGCAATAAGAAAAATCTGCTGTTGTCTCTGTCTCATCCATACAGATGTGTGGCAGTGAAGAAGAGACATGAAGCCAGGTAAAAAGTTTGGGTGAATGGGGTGCTAGACTCTCCAGAAACAAATAGGTCTATAATTTGGTCTTCAAAAAAATTGCTACAGCGTTTTTCCTTTGTAATTGTACTAACAGTAAAAATACAGTTTTTATTGTGGTTACTCTGAATAAATGAGGTAAGTTTAATTTTTGGGGTCTTATCTTGGTTGACTGTAGGCAGTGGGGCTTCTTCTGGGCACAAGCGTTCATTCAAAGATGTGTGGAAGGTGTCATGTGGCTCCTCACTGGATCTCTGGAGAACCTGGCCAGAACTACGTATGGGGCAGAGCGTTGGTCGGAAGCTCACTTTGTGTATGCATGTGGGGTCATTAACAGGGCGAGGTCATGGTCTGTTGGGAGCAGATTATAGTCATGAGATGGATAATGGAGCTGCTGTGTCTGTGTATTGATCTGAGTTAGTCTACTGGGATGCATAATATGGTCTCTAAATCTGCCTAATGATGGGCTGTACAGGGGGTCTGCGGGTGGGAGTGATTTGGAGTTCATATAAGGAAACGACCCGTTTGCTCTCTGTGTTAGAGTTCAAGGTGGAAGTAATGCTCTTAATACATTAAAATACTCAACAAGATGCAGTTCAAAGAAGGCTGACGATGTACAACTGATCTCTCAGTCTTTGTGGTTGGTGTTAATTCCAGTGCTCTCCACTGAATCTAATAGTGGTTAAAGTCATTATTAACTAGCAAGCTAATAGCCCTTTAGTTATTTATATTTCTAATGTAAAACTACACAGAAGCAATAGGCCCCACAATTTCTACACTCAAAAAAATAGGGAAAAAACAAATTCTTCTATTGCTCTTAAAAATAAAAAGTATGGTAAACTGTTATAAAATATTATTAGTTTAATGGTTTAATTAGGAGTTAAAACTTCGAAAGACCTATCTAATTTATACACTATCAATATTCCGCCCCTTATACACTTAATTAAAGAAGATGTGGGGAGATGGGACTCAATAGTTCTCCTGGGCTTTGGATCTGCAATTCATTCAAAATGAATGTCCTGCCCAGACTCCTTTACCACTTTCAATCTCTTTCCACCAAAACTTCCAATCAAAATTTCCAGGAATGGGACACATTCCTTTCAGAATTCATCTGGCAGAGAAGAAACCCATGAATCAAATGCAAGACTCTACATTTACCTAAAATCAAAGGAGGGGTGGCACTCCCCTGCTTTAAAGACTATTATATCCAGTAGCAGCACAACTGAGACAATTGGTCTGTGATCCAGAACACTTTGCTAAGTAGAAAAAAATTGAGAAAGCAACATTTATAAATTATTTGCTACAAAAATTAATAGGGGAAAAAGTTACCTTTGACTCTCTGTCTAGTTTGGAGAATCTATTTATTCTTCTCTCTCTAAAAATATGGTATAACATAATCTCACAAAGAAAAAATAGGCTGTTGAGATTTTGAGATGGGGTGGTTGTGATAAGGAATGTAATGCCTAACACATCAGATTTACAGTATAAAGAATGAGCAGGTCTAGGTCTGACATTTTTTTGAGACACATGAAAGTGAAGGACTTTCAAAAATTAAAAGAGGAACATTGTCTAAACGAAGGACTATTACAGATTCATCCAGATCAGGATATATAAAAAATATAAAAAAATAAATAAAGATCAATATCAGGACAATATACTAATAAAAGTGTTTATGGAAGCGTAGAGTGTGCACAATACTCAAAATACAATCTCAAAGTTGTATAGGGGACTACAACAAGCAAAGAAAATATTTTGCCATGCAAAACAAAAATGGGAAAAGGAAACAAGAAGTTTACAGTTCAGGAGTGGGAAACCCGCTTTAAAACTCATTGGAAAACTTCTAATTCCCTGACATGGCGAGAGTTTGTTGGAAAAATCTTGTGAAGTTCTTTGTAACTCCAGCCCAAAGGAAACAGTACAAACTCGCCAACCTGCTGGAGGCAGTGAGGAGGACTAGGAGCAAATCATTTTCACCTTTTCTGGACATGGCCACAAATAATCCCTTTCTGGATGGAAGGGCATATGTTCTAACAGTGCTTCAGATGGACATCCCTTTCAGAATGAAGGCTCTATACCCAGGGGTTTAGGCAAAAGAAAATGTCACACGAAAGGTGAAATACCTGTTTCAGATACTGAGTGCAACGGCAAGGAAAGCAATTACAAGAAAGTTAAAACCACAGAGACCAATGTTAAATGAATGGATAGATATAGTTTATGATGTTTAAAAGATGGAGAAGATTACTTTTTGTATAAGGATGCAACAAAAAAGATTCCAGGAGAGATAGAAGAATTGGATTGAGTTTGTATAATCTGTCAGAAGAGAATAGAACAGAAAAGAAACATACTTCCTGTGAATGGTTGCAGGCTTAGGTCTCCAAAGAAAACCTTTGTTCAGAATATTTCTTATAGAATATAGAAGGCACACCCCTAAGGTTTTTTTTAGTTTAGTTGTTGATTTATTGTAATTTGTAAAAAAAAAAAAAGAAAAGAAAAGAAAAAGGAAAATTAACAAATAATTAAAAAAGAAAGATTTTCAAATATTAAAAATTGAATAATTAAAAATGGATTCAGAACCCATCTGATTAATGTTTTTTATCCTAAGAACTTGTTGAACACTTGTGAATCGGTCATGCATGTTAGGCCTTGCTGCCCTTATGGGTGTACATTGACTGTCTGCAGGTGAAAAATGGGCAAACTTATGCTGGCCACCTGCGTACCCCACACAAAATATCAAGATTGTAGACTGCTCATGCACATATTTCTCTATGGGCATTTGTCAAGCAACTGGTCGTAGAAAATACTTATATAGCACTAAAGGGTAAGTAAAGTAAGACACCAGCACGTCTTTTCATTTCTTTAAATACCTTCCTTCATTTTGTGTAAGGTGTCCATCTGTGCTGTTCAAATAAGAAATGCGTGTTAAAGCTTATGCGCCCTTTGCATGGTTATTGCATGCTCTGTGCTTGCAGCCTGACTATTAAAAAATAGATGATTAGACTTAAGAGTTTGTGTCGGCATTCTAGAGGCGTCCTACAGGCACGTACATCGCACCTGCACAGTGCACACCCAGTTTGTGTAGCATTAGCATAGGTGTCATTAAAAAGTCAGTGCATACACACATCTCACTAATGACTAGTCTGTTGTAGGAGCATCGTACAACAACATCAACCTTATGTCATCAGTGTGTGTAACATACATATTATCTATTGCCACACGCACGACAATGGTACGGTCCGTTTTCATGGCGTCTATTAAGGTGGCCGCACGAACCTCAGGGGAACCATAAGTTGTGGCTGCACCTGTCCATGGGCCTTGGCAACTCAAATACTCACAGCATCCCTACAGGTCAACAAGCATGACCTGCTAACAGTCAGAGCATTTTGGTTCTTTTTGACTTTCATTAAAGCTCATTTTAATAACAATGAACTGTTTCTGTCTTTGTGTGTGCTGGTGCAGGAATCAGCAGCCGTCCTCGGTATCTGAAGGTATTCATCAACCCCAGTAGCCACAAGAAAGAGGCCGTGCACATCTACAGGGAATCTGTCGCTCCTCTTTTCAAGATGGCTGACATTCGCACTGACATTACTGGTCAGTCTACCCAGCTACTTATCTATTTTATTTATCAAACAAAACATTATTTTTATATTGCTTATTTTAAAGTTTTGTGTGTTGAGATAAAATTGGTGTAACTGTTGCAAAGATTTGGTCCATTAACATCAGGAGCTGAATTGAACCTATGGGTGTGTGTCTGTGTGTAGGTGTTCATGCATGGAGGTCCAAAGGTCAGAGCTAATGGCAGTTTTTGGTCGCTAGGTAACTTAATACACGGGGCGGAGCATAGTCCATCTGTTGTGACAGAGGGAGACCACTTCCTCTCCTTACCTCTCCTCTCATCACTTTCTCCTCCTTTTTTCATATCCTTCTTATCATCTTCTCCTCCTTTTTATGCTGTTGTTTTTGCCCTGATTTTCCTTTATAACTGCTACTCCCCTCTTCCTCGCGCTCCTCATAGCAGATGGCGTGATATCCGTTGTCCCATTTTCTTTGGCAGCAAGCGAACACACACTTGTGTACATCTGACCACACACATGCATGAACACTTCATCTGCACCCATGTCAGTGTCTCTCCATCTGCTCACCTCTCCTTTTTCCTTTTCGTCCTGTCTTTCTGCATGTCTGTCTCTCCAGTAACTGAGAGGAAGGGCCACACTCTCTCAGTGATAAAAGAATGTAAACTGGACGATTATAATGGGTTCGTTTTTTTCTTACCTCATACGCTTGGAAACAATACACTTTTTCATGCTGTCTTTTACTTTGGAAAAATTTGCAAATCATGTTGCTTTCTCTACTATTTATTGGTATACTTTCACCAGCTGATATTTAGGTTATTTATTAATATGTATATATTTATTGTTAAGAAGAAACAGACATAAGAAAATGAACAGATAACGTTTCACTTAGATTGTGTGACTTTTTCTTTTAGAAAATAAAGTACATTTCTACATGTAATTTGGACAAAGGAAACAGAACAAGATAAAACAACTGCTAATAGGCCAAATAATCGGCTAATTAGGCTCCGGCAGCCTCGTGACCCTGAAAGGGATAAAACGGTTTAGAAAATGAATGAATGGATGGATATATGGATGAAAATATTCAACACCCTAAAGAGACACAAAGCTTAAAAAATCCACAATTTTAATAAAGTTTATCACCCTTAACTGTATCAAAACATGTGTTCTCACCACCAGACCGAAGAGAAGCGTGCAGTCAAACAGTTCACTGTCAAAGACTGACACTAAAACACACTGACCCAGACTGATCTTATACACACACATTCAGACTCTCACATCACTCACACACAACCACACAACTGCACACACAATGGAATTTGAAGATGAAATCTAAGGACTGCTGAATGAATCAGTAATAACTGATAAACTAAAGGGCAAAAAAGCCAAAAGCTGTTCTGCTTATGGTAAAAAGCAAAGCAGCTGAAAGTACAGTAACTGCTCAGACCCCATCATTCTACCTCTTGTTGTGTGTGTGTGTCTGTATGTGTGTGTAAGCAGCTTTTGTGATCAGTCCCCATAAAGCTTAATGTGCTTAAAGATTAGCTCAGTGTTGCTAAGATAGTTGCTGAGTCTGTGTGAGTGTGTGTGTGTATGTGTGTTTGTGAGGTTTCTCTTGGTGAGGATTTGGATGAAACCTACATTTGCCAATTAGGCTGACTGTCACTGTGGTGACCAGAAGTCCAGGTAATCCATGCACAAGAGGAGGAGGTGGATGGAGGTTGGTCATCTCTCAGTTATGAAAAACAAAGAGGATGAAACTTCCTTCTTTAATCTGGTAATGCTGACAGAACAAAAGCACAAATTAAACTAATAACAGAATTTTAACACAACCTTTAAAGAACCGTGCACAGTTCTGTAAACATTTTAATGCTCCATTCACACCTGAGGAGATCGGTGTGTCAAGTTTAAATGTTAAGTCAATGCACAGAGTGAACTGTGGTCTTGCGACGCGATTTTACTGTCGAGCGCGGCGCGGCGAGACCAGAGACTCAGCTTTGGGCACATGACATTTTCAGTGACTAGATCAAACGGTAGAAAAAAAAGATTCAAAATGGCTGCTCAATGCTAGGATTTTTGTCCTAAACTTCTATCCATTTTCTTAACCTGCTGGGTCTGCGGGGTTGCCATAGACTGTCCCGGTTACTGTTGGGTGAAGGCCCGGACAGTTCGTCAGGCTGTCACAGAGCCCACAGAGTGACCTAGCCCACTACGCTAGCCAGCTGCCCTTGGGACAGCATAGCAAGCTCTAAAACTTGATTCACAAATGCTGCTCACTAGATTGACGAATATATTTCACAATGCATTGGGTTTGAACAATTTTTCATTTGAAAAAATGTACTTGAATAAGTTTCTTTATAAAGCATCCAAGTCTTCATCATCAGAACAGAGGAGTCAAAAATAACCTTTTTAAAATGTTCATAGTAGTTCGTTTTTTACTTTGGGAAATCAGTGATGTCATATTTGCACTTTAAAAAAGAAAAAAAAGTATTGAGCACAGTGCCAGAATTTCTGTTAAAATCCAGGGCGCTATCCTGTGCATAGTTTTTAGTACCATTAGTCTGGGAGTAGTGAGGGAATTTAGACGTAGCCATAGTCAATAAACTGGTTAGGAATAAACTTAATAGGCGTATAGTCAGATTTGGTAGACTGATCATTAACATAAAGAATCTACTTTCTTTGCAATTTATCATCTCATGTTACAGGCTAACAGAGAAATAACATGCAAATAACAAGTAATTAAAATAACCTAATCCAGGAGCTTTACAAAAGAAACAAACTAAACACAGAATGTGCCAATAATGATCACACTTTTTGTCAGCTGTTTGAATTTTTTTTAAATTCGTGAATGAGCATCACCTTTGACATAAAAGTTTAGTGAGTTTTACTTTGATTCTGTGTCTTTCTCGGTCTGTCCTCCTGTCTTGACTGTGGTTTGTTTCCTCCCATCTTTCAGAGTAGTTTGTGTTGGTGGGGATGGATCCGTGGCAGAGCTATGTCATGCTCTAGTCTTCAGAGCTCAGCTGGATGCAAACTTTCCAGAAAAGCCAGTGAAAGCAGCCCTACCAGTCGGAATCATTCCAGCTGGTATTTGAAACATTATTTTCAGGAAGGATGACCACATTGAGTCTGCTTAAAACCATGTAACATGCACTGAGTTGCACTTTCAGGCTCCACAGATGTGGTTTCCTGTTCTGTTCATGGAGTCAGAGACCCTGTCACTGCAGCTCTGCACATCATCCTAGGTACTGCCTGACCCATATTTTCCCTTTCTCTGATTCAGTCCTTCTTGTTGTAATGTTGTGCCTTAACCATCAATTTCTGCAAGTGTTTCACTCAGATTATCTGATATTCAGGCTGTGTTTAAATTACATTCAGCAGTCATAGATTATTATGTATTTTCTTTCATAAGTAAGTTTTGTTTGTACTGCTAGAATTGAACCAGCTTTAGAGCAGTCTTCTTGGCTGTCTTTAGAAGTAAAATGACAGTTTTTCTGTAGAATTTTCCTTCTGATCATCATCTATACTTAGAAATCAATCTATTTAAAAAGAATGCAAAATAGATCAATCTAAAGATTTGCGCGGCCAATTTGCGTGGCCCGCCCCTCTCCCAACGCGCCGCATGACCAAAAATGTGTTCCGTAAGCTCGTTGCCTCGTTCACGTGTGGGAGGAGCTAGCAGCTAATGTTTTTGATCACTACATGAAGCTTTGTCTCTATTTCATTTACAATGCATGGAAGACACGGATGACGTTTGGACATAATTTTTTTCTTTTTCAAAGAGCTCTTTAAAAACATCAGTGATAACGTCTTCATATAGATCGCGGGACATCAAAAATAAATCAGCGAATATATAAACCATCTACCCACCAAAAAAGAGTAAAATTCAGTCACCAAATAGCAAACACTCCTTAAAACAAATCTGTGCTTGTGGTGAAAGGAGTTTGTCATGCGCGCGGAAAATTATCATTATTGTTGTGTTTTACTTTTTAAATATAAATTTGCATTTTATTAAGCATAAAGAATACATCACTTTTTTAAAATAAATTTCTGTGAACATCTAAAACCAACAAGAACATTTAAACTACAGGTTTCATAGACTACATTTATTTGTGTTAACTATGGATTACTAAAAACAACTCATGGCTATAAAAAATACATTCAAATGACGTTTTAAATCCATAGAATTATCCTGATGTTTTTAATTAATATTTATAGTAATGTGTGTTAAGTAATTTAGCAGAAAAAAGATTCAACGAACCACAAAAGCCAGGTGCAGGATTTGAACCCGGGGTTCTTTTTATAGCAAAAATTACAACATATTCAGACTAACCACAGTCACCACAAAGAGCAGCTAACCACCAAACAGGTAACTTTATAAAGGCAACTACCCACACAATGCTGAATGAAGGGCTCGCTTCGGTTGTTATGAAACGATTTGTTCATCAATAGATTTTTCAAGCAGTAATCATGTGTTTCTCTTGTAACAGCATGTTGGTTGTATATTTGAGCACTTAAAAATGAAGACTTCACATTATTTTATATATTTTAAGTAGCTCACATGTCAAAAAGTGTGAGCACCTTTGATTTAGAGGTTACAGTATCTCGGTGTAGTGAGCTTCAGTCCCGCAGTGTTTGGATGACGGTCACTTCCGCTGTGTTTCCGTCTCTCTCTGACCGTGTTTGAAGCAGAATGTCGCCCAACAGTAGCAGGAAGAGTCCAGGAAACTCCGCTGTCCCAAAAGGGATACATCAGGTTAAGAAAATGAATGGAAGTTCAGGATATCCGATCCACCGTATTGGATGTGTATTCTACTCGCTGTCACTGAAACCGTCAGTTGCCCAAAGTTGAGTCCCTGATTGATTGACAAAGACGTGGTGACCTCCCAGATTTTTTTTACTGTCTCACCACGCTTGCGTCGTTCAATTCACGCTGTTTCCAGACTTTTGCGCCACAGAACCTCAATTCAGGTCTAAATCATTGACTTTACATTGAAACTGGCCGCCTCCGGCGCGCAAATCTCGTTAGGTGTGTAAGTATCTTTATCTAAATCTAAAATACCATTTAGATTTAAAATTTGAAATCTAAAACTGGATTCTACGTATTCTTTTTCTTATTCTTATTCGTATTCTTGTCTTATATTCTTCTTTTAAAGCTCCTAATGTCTTTTAGTGATGATGATGCCATTTTTAGCCAAAACCAAAAAAACTGTCGTTTTCTAGGACTTAATTTCTGCAGAGTTCATCAGAAATTTACCTCTTAGTTGTGGGAGGGTCTGCTGGCGCAGAGTAAGCCCGCCTGTACTTCCAATCATCCACCTATTTCCACCAGGGATAGGAAACTCCGGGCCTCGAGGGCCGCATTCCTGCATGTTTTCCAACATACCGTTCTCTGGCATGTTCTTATTGGCTGGACACACCTGAACCAGGGACTCAGTCAGGAATAGCGGTTGGATGTCTGGAAATAATGCAGACCCTGCGACCCACAGGGCCTGGAGTTACCTATCCCTTATTTACACTCTCTCTGTCTAGCCCCTCATACTCCAATCTAACATTACCGGTGCAGCAATATTGGAGCTATCCAGCGTACAGTTTTGAGGTATGTACCAGCTCAGACGTGTAAAAATAGTAATATGGAATATGGATTTACAAGTGGATGCATCAGAATGGAACGGAGCAGGTGCTTTATGCTGTACATGTCCTTCATCATGAGAAAATGCCACAAGAGCATGTTAAAAACATCAAAAGCATAATTTTCACCCAAGTGGGTCTTTAAGAATAAAGAACCAGGAATGCATTTCCAGTGAATGTACACTGAGGGCTGATTAACAGAAAGCTTACCTAAACCTCTTTGCTTGTGGCACAAAAGTTTGAGTAGCAACAGAAAACAAACAACTAAATATGAACTAAACACATACAAAATACTCCATTAAGAGAACACGTTTTAAACATTTTTTTTAATAAACAAAAAAAACATCAGTCCTTGTAAATGCCTTTCTGGGTGTTCTGTAATTTTGTCTATAAACTTGTTTCTCAAAAGCATCTCTGCTTAAGTTTTTAAAATAATTTAGTATAGTTTGCAACACTGAGAGATCAGTCTGGAGCTGTGGCTGATGTCCCGTTAGGGCCACTCCAGGAGCTGAGTTTAAAGAGACAGATGTCCAGCAGCAGGATCAGTTTCACTAAATCACAGGTTTATTCATTATACTCCTCAAAACCCCACCCCATTCACCCCCCCTCAGCTAAATATGCCAACCAATCAGCTTCCTGCATCGTGTTTTTGTTGTTTTCTATACACGTTTTACTGTGACTGCTGCGGGGATTCATGTTGGAATAGAATATTTCCTTCCACTGAAAAATAGCTGTAACATGGCATTTGTTCTTGTTAGATTAAAATGATCTAAATTTAAAATGACTGCAACTTTATGAGCAACAGTGTATTTTTTCTATAAGTTGCCAAATTGGACTAATCGATGGAAACATTGAACTATTTCCATTTTTGAAGGAATTAAATAGTATGCCTTATTTATGGAAAGTGACTATTGGACAGAAAAAAGACAAAAGTGTGAATTTTAGAGTGTTGCACACAGCCCTATATTAAAGAAAACCAAACAAACATAGCAGATCAGCCAACAGTAATATTGAACAAAGAACAGAGCTGTCATCATTTCTTTAACTTGAAAGCATTAAGATCAAACATTGTAGTTGCTATTTATCATTACTACTCAGAAAGCAGATGACTTTATAGTATATTAAATACTTGAAATGATTTTTATATGAAGCTGTTGCTAGTTGTTAGAAGAGTTGAACGGATTAAGGATTTGGACTTGCAGATTACTAGAAATCTTAGGAATGTCTTTTAGTAACATCATTAACCCCATTATTTTTTATAGTTAAGCTATGATTTACTAACTACAATTATTATTATTTTAAATATGAAAATAATTCCTTATTGAATACATTTAGTGTAAATCAACTACCGTTATTTACACTTGACATCTCTAAATATTTAGTTCAATTATACTTATTTCATTAATAAATTGATTATGTTTTGAAATTTATTTATAAACTCCAGATTCTTTCTGGAAGTTGTTTGCCCCAAACTATAGAGAAAAAAAGTAACACAACTCTTGCTTGCTGAATTTCTTTAGCACTGCAACTATGAAAGAAATTCTAAAAGGGACCATTTTTTACACATTTTAATTAGAACATGACAGATAAATAAATGCACAGCATCTTTGGACAATAAGGGACTTTTAAATGTATTCATGAAGGCGTTCTATAGTTAGACCTAGGAAAAGCAAAGGAGGTTCAATCTCAGTGAAGGAGAACACTATGTGAGCTATGTAAACACACTGACAACATGCCATATGGTGAGGAAATCAGATTCTGTCCAGAAAGCCAGACAGGCAGTCAGGTGGAGAGACAGCAGTCCAGTAGGTAAGAACAGGTATGGTGCCAGATGGCATTCTTTGTATGTGTGTGTGTGCTTTAAACTGGGCCATTGGGACCACTTAATAAATATTTGAGAGATTTTATTATTTTATTATCAAAGAGGAAAGTCTAATCATATTTACTTTATTACTTTAATCTATTTTTACTGTCCACATTATAAAGACTCACCTTGCCGCTTGAATTTGCCGCAAATTTGCTCACAAATGGGATTTTTGTGATCTATTTAACTGCACTTTGATGTTTTTGCGCCTCAAATTCTCTTTCCTCATTAGGCTGTCATTGGAAATTGTTTCATTTGTATTTATCTATGTTTTATCTGCACATCCTGTATGACGTTTTGCTGTATTTGCATCAGAGACTAAGGACTCTGCTGTGACTGCCAGGCCTGCTCCAACTGGCAGCTGTTTGAAATCTAAACCACTTAGTCTGGATTTTGACCCAAAGTGGATCACTTTTTTTGGATTGAAATACAGATCCTTTGAAATTGTTCTTCAGGCTCAATGGCATCTGAACACCATCCAACCAACTTAGTTAGACTTCTCTAAACACTTGAATGCAAAAAATAAACCAACACTTTTAGAATTATTGTCCTGTTTAAGAGGAGCAAACGTATTTATTTATATATATAATGATTTTTTTCTATTTAAATAAAAAGTGGCTGTAAACTAAAAACACTTCTTTTTCTCAGTTTGCCATTTTTAAATCTTCAACATAAATGTTAAGAACCTTTGTTTTCTCAAACAGTCTGTGCTCTTTTATGACACCACAGTAAACAGGCACATGTTTGTAAAATGATAAAAAGCTTTCAAACCCTTCTAATTCAGGGTGACGGGGTGATTTATGACATGTTTAATGGTCATATATTGCATGTGTGAAAGGTCTTGTGTACGGAAAGCATCTCTCTGTTTGCAGGTCACCTGCAGCAGGTGGATATGTGCAGCTTCTCGCCTGTCGGTCACTCGGTGCATTTTGGTTTCTCTGCCATGTTTGGTTTTGGCGGGAGAAGTCTAGCTCGAGCAGAGAAGAAGAGATGGATGGTGTCGTCACGGAGACGGGAATATGCTCTGGTCAAGACGTTGGCTAAACTGAGGTGATAAACTTTGTGTTTGTTTAATTAGCAGAAAGAGAAGAGGCCTTGCATTTGTTCATTCAAGCAGATTAAGTTTTTCTCAAAAAAAAAATTAAATGCCATAATATGCATCACACTTATTATTGTAAGCTTACATTTGCCGTTTCCTTCTCTGTTTTCTACAGACCAGAGGAATGTGAGCTTTCATTTTTACCAGCAAAAAAGTTGCATCAGAATTTATTTTGGAATCGGTAAGAAAAAAATCCTAACTTTGTAATGATTTGCAGGTGGCTAGATTTGCATATTTTGTTGTCAGCTTAACTGAAGAAAATCTCCAAAAGCTAATCAAATCTAAAATCATTCATGTATTCTGAAAATGTTTCTTACAAAATAAAAGCCCAACCCAGAATGGATAAATTTTTTCCAACCATAAATGTTTGATTTTTTTTTAACCTTTGTAAGAAAGGATATGTACCGGAGAACATTTGTTCAAGTTAACTCTTGAGCAATTTACAATGGTTTTACAACAACAAAAATGTTAACTCAAAGCGGAAATTTCTTGTGACCCTCCATGGCAACAACACAATCCCTTAAAGCCATTTCTAGAAAACCCAGGAAAAGCCGTCATGTTTTAAAATTAAGAGAGATGAGATGAAGCATGGAAAGAAGAAATAAATATTCAACACGAGTTTCCAAAGGCTGACTAAACAGAAGCTGCTCGTAGCAGAGCGTAAATGAGTGTCACAGATTAGTCTCAGGTATTTTAACTTGAAGGTCTCCCAGAGCAGCAGAAAAATCTAATTTTGCCTTTTTGGCATTTACTAATTTCCACCAACTCCATTGAAACTGTGGAGCTGGTAAAGATGCCCACATTAATAAAAGAACATCTAGTCTTATGTAATCAACGCACCGGAAGTTTTATGCATATTTTTAGAAAAAATAAACTTTTCCTCTTTTTTGGTTAAATAATTGTTATACTTTTTTTTAAAATCATCATTGATTGTTAGTTTTATTGATCGATGTATTTATGTTACTTTTTTTGAGTTTATTGTTTAATTTTGAGATGTTTTCCCTTTACATCAGCAACCAAGAGGAAAACCAGGAGCAGGACTCAGATTTAGGTAAGCCTCGAGTCTCTGCCTTTAGCTAAAGACTTTGGAGCAGATGAAGTGTCCCGTCTGTAATCTGTGGTTGTTCTTTGCAGAGGGGGAGGGGGAGGCTTCCTGGACAGTCAAACAAGGCTTGTATCTGAGCATCAGTGTCATGTCCATACCATGTCTGAGTCCACATGCACCTCGGGGACTGGCTCCAAACACCAGGTGCATTGAGATGAAGAGTTCCTACAGGTTTTACAGCAGAGCACTGCTCCTCGTCTTTACCTAACGCACTTGTTTACCTGCTGATTCAGTCTAACCAGTGGCAGTGCGTCACTGGTCGCAGTAGAGAATGCATCCAGGTCAGAGTTCATCAAGCACCTGAAAAGATTTGGCAGTTCCAGTGGAGAGGTGAGAGCCTTCATCATCAAGCTACGTTTGCACCCCCCTCAGCACACGCGTGTTCAAGGTGACCACTTCGGGGTTCCACGATCAAAACTCTTATGTTCACGTGTAGCTACGCAACTTTCTACAAATGTTTTCAGGCTCAACGTACATAACGAGTGGCCATTGAACGAGCAGTGTAAGGTAAACCAGGTCAAACTTTGACCAATCAGGGACTGATTTGGTAGGGATGAATGGATTATGTCGCCTTTAATTTACAGAAGTGCTAACCGTTTAAATATTGATCATGGAGGAGAAATTAATTATTGCGGTTTGTGCCTGGCCGTAATTATACAGCACCAAGTTGTTCATTTATTGGAATAGAGCTGTGAAAGAAAAAGCACTGCTTCAACATCTTGCACCAAGCTTCTTCCAACTGTAGGTGGCGGCATGCGAACACGCATTAGTAAACGGTAGAAAAAGAAAAAGAGGCCCCTCCCTGCTTGTTCAGTGTGAGCACCGTTTGTTAAATGCCTGGTGTGAAAATTGCTTTAGGGAGCATCACAATATGGCTTTGTCCACTTCAGTAACAGTGCCAAGCGTTACATTTAAAAGTTGCTTTATTTCTTTCTGCAATTAAAGGAAATATGACATATTATATAAAATATTGCTGCAGTCTAAACAGAACAAGACTGATGCTCAAGAACATTTTTGGTATCTTAGAGATGCTGCTGGCTGTGATGCTGCCAAACGTTGAGATTTAACATTTAACAAGGGTAAGACATCAAGATTCTCCGTTAATAGAGATTCCTGAGAGCTTATTGACCAAAACCTGAACGTTTACAGGAATACACGAATGTGGAGCGGGATTTTCTTTCAGAGTTTTTACCCCAAACAGAAACATTGTGTGAACTTTGGCCACGAAAGAGCTTTTTCATTTTTTTACATAGAAACGTTTAAGAAAAACAAATGACATGACAAAACAAAATCCGACTGGAATGACCATTCGCTTCCTCATCTTTAACATCCCCTTCCAAAGAAGTAAAAATATACTCCTTAGTAAATAGCTTAGCCTGGTTTAGCTTGGCTTTGTGTGACCTAAGAGACTGCATACTAACCCACTTTCTAAATATACTGGGAGTGGAGCATCCACTGTCCTACTGAGTAAACAGGCTGTTTACTGACTGAGTTACATCCTGGTAGAACCATAGACCTTCAAAAGACACCATGCTAACAGGAACACGGTGAGGTGGAGCATCCAGGTGTGGCTGTTGACACCTACACTAACACATAGCACAGAATCCTGTGAAGCTCACCTACCAACCATATCAGGTGAAGTATGTGAATTTAAGTGCCTCCTTTCCAGTTTAATGATTAATTTCAGCCTAGAACACAGTAACATAAAAATGTGTTCTG
The DNA here is from genome assembly GCA_014656515.1 of Oryzias celebensis. Taxonomy (NCBI): domain Eukaryota; kingdom Metazoa; phylum Chordata; class Actinopteri; order Beloniformes; family Adrianichthyidae; genus Oryzias; species Oryzias celebensis. Next base: position 9,711,490 of record BNCR01000017.1, on the reverse strand, counting down.
ATTTTTTTTTTTTTTTTGCACAAAAACTGTGACTTTATGAGAAACTACTGAAAAAAAAAGTCTGTATTTATCAGGAAGGACTGCACATAAGTAAAAACCTCTCACAAATAGCTTACAGGCCAGCTTTTGTCCAGGCCTGTTTCATTAGTTTTTTTTTTTTAAATAATTATGTTAATCAGCAATTCAAAAGTGATGGCTGATTTTGATTATTTAATTTTCAATAAATTTTTATTTATTATTACTTTTGTACGTTTCAAGTGATTTCAGTGAGAATTGTGGGTTTTTCCTTCTTTAACTGAGGGGTACCAACAATTTTGTCCACGTGTGTATGCTTTGAGTTTATAGAAATTGTGTCCATTTTCTTTGACATAATAAAAAATTAAGTATCATGTACATGTTCTTTAAAAGCTTGTACTAAAAGTTTGTATCCAGAGAAAATTAGATTTTTCTTTCTTTATCAGAAAATTAAAATAAAAAAAACATGGCAAAGCAGCTTTTTAATAATATATATATATATATATATATATATATATATATATATATATATATATATATATAATACTTGTTGTAAAATGTACATATTTATTTGAAGTACTTGTAGAAGACAAAGTTCTGATAAACTCCACAGACCAATGACAGAGACAGTCTTTGGTTCCCCCTATTGAAAGTCAAAGGTATTACAGTGCATTAAATTGAAGAAGAATGAACTCAGTCACTCCGCTCATTAACAAGCAGCTTAAGAAGGATTTTTACAAGCCTCTGTGTCTTTTCATGTAATCACACGTGAACACACACACATGCATATACACATACATTACTTGACTGCCTGTTTGTTCTCTAGTTCAGCTTCTCCTTCGTGGAGACTCATGCTGTGTCAGCAGTGAAGATCCGTCCTCTATCAATGACTGGCTTCTCCAAGGAGGAAAGTGAAGACGAGGGGGACTCCAAAAGTACACCAATCATCCAACCAGAAGGAACTGCATTTCCCTGGAACATTGATGGAGAGCTGGTGGAGATTGCTAATGAGGTGCTCATCAGGTGAGTTAGGTTTGGGGAGTTTATCCCCGTAATGAGACATTGGAGCCATCTCTAATGTAGCTGCACCAAATGGTACAGAGCTTCAAGTGTCTCACTATTTGACTTCAGAATGTTAAAGCTAACATCTTCAAACTTCGGTGTTACATGAAAATAAATGAAGAAGTTCATTGATCTGAGCTGCACAGCAACAGTCTGATGGGAGTTTTTGAGGCTAAACTCACAGCCGAAGAATGGTTTCCGTCATTTCTTCCATTATTAGAAAACAAAGGCAAATACGTAAGAATCTATTTGTCTCCATCCCACTAACTAATAGAAGCTGATTTGTTGTGTCGTACATTTAGAGTCCATCCCAGACTCATCTCTCTGTACGGAGAGGAGGTGGAAGAGGCCGAGTCCACCGTCTCCTGCAGCTGCATCTGATCTGAAGAAGTTTAGTGTCTGGAATGATGTTTACATTTTATACTTTCTTATTCCCCCTTCTATTACTTTTTTAGTGCTGTATTTTATTGTTTAAAAATGTTAAAAATATATATTTTTATTTCAAGTTGTAGCTCCAGTGGTTCCTGCAGTTTGTTAAACACTTTTTCCAGAATGTACATTCAAAAATGCAGATCAGAAACCTGGGACAAAAGACTTTTTTTTTTCAAACATCTCAGATATGTTTATTTTGGCCAACACATTGAGGAAAATAAATGTTATTTTTTTTGTATCAAATATTTTAATTCTTTATGTATTTATATTGATAGAAATCAGTAAGACTTTCCAGTGCACAAAAAGTTTTTTCAAAATGAGTTAATTCACAAAAATGTTAAAAAACAAACAAAAAAAACAGATGTTTGTTGCATATTTTACAGCATGAACATGATGGAAGGAAGCGGTTACATTAACTCTTTGCATTCACAGAATACAACAAGTTGAAACAATCCTCCTAATATATTTTGTTATATTTTCTATGTATTTTTGTATCCTGATTCCTAGTGGCTTCTGCTTTCTCTTTTGTTGGTAGCATTTTCACGCTTCTGACATAAATTAAATGAAAACCAATATTGATCTAAAGATTGTGTTTCATTTGCTATTCTGTAATCACACTTTGGCTTTTTTACATCAAGTATCAGGAAACGGGCGAGTCCTTCATCTATTTCTTCGACAGGATGGATGACCCTAGTGGCTCTCCCAGCATGTTTTGCTCCAAGTGAACAAAAGCATTTCCTTCACCTGCTTAATCAAATGGAGCCATAACATTCATAAATAATGATTAACTTAGATGCAGCAGTAAAACAAGCTGTTGATCACAGCAGGTGTAGCAGTTCCCTTTCCTTCCACACCCTTGCAGATAATTTGTCCCCATCAGAACAAACTGGAGTTCCAACAAATATAATGTCTTGACCACATGGTGAGCAGGTATGACGCAAGCAAAGAAAATAATGCACAGAATATTGAGCCAATCAGAATCTAGAAGTGCATCCCTGAGAAAACCAGAAAGTCGCTTTGCTTTGGTTGTTTTTTTGCTCTTTAGAGTCAAATGGAAAATGTCTTCTGTCCAGGTTTCCGCAAACAGGTGTGTCCAGAACGCATTCAGCTTCATGCGTTTAGTCTCCTGAGAGGAGGATGTTCCTCTGTGGAGAGCTGAGCTTCAGATGTGGCTGAACGTCTGGTTAAAGCCGTAGCACCGTCACACAGAGGGCTGCCCCTGTGCTCAAAGGTCAGAGGCAGGTCACAAACAGCAGCAGTTCAGGGGTGGAGGGGTGTTAGGCGTTGCTTTCTCTTTTTTTAAGTTTAGGAACATAATCCCAGCTGTCTCTGTTGAACTCTTCTTCCTCCTTTTTATGTAAGTTCCTCTTAAAGAAACCGGCCTGTCAATCAGACACAAAAAAAGAAACCTGAAGATGATGCACAAACTAAAGATAATCAAATTACACTTCATGTGCAGCACAGTTTTAGTCAGTAATTTAGAAAATGTTGATCTCAAAACTGTGACTTTTGCTTGCAATATGGTGGCACAAAAATCCCTCCGTCGTCCTGCAGCTGTGACTCCTAGCTGACAGAGAAGTTGTGACAAAAAGAAAGGAAAACAAGAGACGACAGCTCACCTTCCACAGACACCAGATGAGAGCAGCAAGAATCGTCAGTCCTAAAACCAAACTGACAACAATGATGAAGATTTGCACCACTGTAGTGAGCTTTTGGGTAAAGACAGCTTCCACCGACACCTAAAGGTGCAGCACAAACACAGCTGAACATTTATCATGTGCAAGGATTTGATCAAATGATACAATAAAATGATACAACAACGAGGTAAGGATTTGTTCATGGGTTATGGATTTTTAATGAATCTTTTTTTTGTGTGTAAGAAAGATCTAACAGAGTTCAGCGTGTAGGTCACTCTGAGCGGATCTCTGTTCTGATTGGCTCTTCTGGGTTACCTGAGTGAAAGGAAGACCCTGCATGAGAACAGTGTGAGGATCTTCTCTTGGAGAGGACATCACCGCGGTGCTCTCCATCATCATAATGCCATGACGGCCCTGACAACAACGACAGACAGCAGACATTAACCTGCTTCAATGCAAAGCAGCATGACAGGAATGACAGATAAAAATGACGTTTAACAATTTGGTATCCGACACTTTTTGACTTCTTATTAAGACCAACATGCCAGAGCCTAAATCACGTAGTGAAAGTTGAAATTCAGGAGCTTTTATGGGGGTTGCAGATCTATCATTAGCAGAACTGAAGGGTTAATGAGTATTTAACTCTATTGATGCAATTATGCATCAAACCACTTCTGCTCCAAAATTACCTTAATTTAGCATCTACTTTAAAGCAAAAACATATGTGATTTTTTTCATTGCTGGAAAAAAATCAGGCTGACTTTCATCCCAGCAGCTTCACACTGAAAACCATTCCAATGTATGCTGGAGGTCCTGGTTCGATGAAGCCAACAGGACAACATCATCTGCAAATAGCAGAGAGAAAATCCTGTGGTCCCTAAACCAGACCCTGACTGCGCCTAGAAATTCTGTTCATAAATAATATGAACAGAAGAAGAAGCGGTGATAAAGGACAGCCATGCTTGAGTCCAACATGCATTGGGAACAAGTCCGACTTATAGAGACCGGACAGCTCTCAGTAAGGCTCCCCAGACCCCATACTCACAGAACACCCTCCACAGGACAATTTTAGATATTCTTGGCGGACTTTATCCAGTCCTGGAGCCTTGCCACTAAGAAGCTTGTCAACTACTTCAGTGACTTCAGCCCAGGTGATAGACAGCCCCACCCCAAACTTCTCAGGCTCTGCTTCCTCAAGAGAAGGCGTGTCAGCTGGATTGAGGAGATCCTCAAAGTATTCCTTCCACCACCCAACAATGTCCCCAGTCGAAGTGAGCAGCTCCCCACCTGCACTGAAAATGGTGCCTTTAGAAAACTGCTTTCCCTTTCTGTGGTGTAGGACGGTTTCATTCTGAGTATCAGAGCCCAGACTGTGCGTGGAGGTGAGCCCACCTAAATCTAGCCGATACTTCTCAACCTCCCGCACAAGCTCAGAGTACTTTCCCCCCAAGAAAGGTGACATTCCATGTCCCAAAAGCCAAGTTCCATGACCAGGGTTTGAGCTGCCAAGGCACCTGCCTTTGACTGCCACCCAAACCACATTGCACCGGCCCCTTCTGAGCTCTCCTGCGGCTGGTGGGCTAATGGGAGAGTGATCCCATATCATTTATTCGGGCTGTGGGAAGACTCCGGTCACCAGGCGCTCGCCCCAACCCCGGGCCTGGCTCCAAGGTGGGGCTCCCAGTGATGCCAATCCAGGCGACATTACTAGACTTGTGTTTTGTCTTCCCATTAGAATTTCTGAACCACTCTTTGTTTGGCTCGTCACTCAGGACCCGTCTGCCATGGGAGACTTGAAACTTGCCTTAAAGTTACAATAACGCTTGGTACTTGACTTAAACTTGCAAAAGGGACTTGTGAGCATCTCTAGCTGCAGCAGCAGAGCAGCAGGTCTTAACTACCACTAGCTTACAGATCTATACTAGAGCACACTTTTATACTTGTGTTCACTGTTTCTCTGCAAATGTGCTGATGTCTTGTAAACTGGCAACAGAATTTGATCACTAAAAGGTTAAACGAGATCCACATCATACTTCATATGAGATATGAAATTTATTTGTATACAAGAAGGAATATGTTTGGGAGATGGTGATGCCAATAATCACAAGAACAACTTGAAATCTGAAGAAATTGTTTTTAAATTTGCGCCACTCAGCTTTTTAAACTTAATTGGCATTTTATCAATAGAAAAAAATATCTGTTTTTAAATAAGTAGGTAATAAATCTGACAAATGTCAGCATGGAGTTAAATGCCTATTTCTTTCACAACACTGGTGCATTAGTATCAAACTCTGTGCCTTTAGACTGAAAACTACTTCCAATGGTTTCTAAACAAATAACAATCTGTGCTACTTTGTTCATTTTATGCAATTATTACACACCCTCCAGCTCCTTTTACTAAATATGACTATGTTTTTATGTTTAGGTTTTATGTGCTTCTTTTATCCTTTCAATAACTGGCTTTAAAACCAAGAGCGACACTCAAAATCTTAATCAGATGTGTTTTACAAGCATTAAAACATAAACGAAATAATCCGCTGTGAACATCTAACCAGATAATAATACGTTTATCAAATGAAAAACACAACTAAATTTTTCCTCAAAACAAATCCCTGTATGTTCGCATGGTTTTACCGGTTCTTGGAGCAGCACAGCCGGGTTCAGGTTGACCTCCAGCAGAATGGCAGCATCTTGCCCCACATCCAGGTTCCCGAGGCGACATATCAAGTGTTCACACAGCTCATCTCCGTGGCCACAGAACTGCGTACCCAAAAATAAAAGCTGGTCACCAATTGGAATGCTGACTTGCCTTTTTTTTTTTACATTGAAAGTCATCGGGAGTGAGACTGAGATAAAAACTCTTTGAAGGGAATTCTAAAATATTTCTCTGAAACTGGTGTGCAGATGTGTGTGTCTTTGTTTACCAATGTACGTGTGGAGGTCGGGGAGAAGAAGGAGACGAGCTTCTGGATGAAGGAAGCTTGACGGACGTCGCAGTCCTCGAACACTGAAATGGTTTTGCCGCTTATCGAACACTCACCATGTGAAGACTGTGGGAACAAAAGGTTATCAATAAGTTCCATACTACAGCTGTTGCTGCTAACAAGGTCACACAGCACTTTTAAAGAACTTGCACCACTTCCTTTCGCAATTCTGCTGACCGATGTCCAACATCAGCTCCAGCTATGATGAACCATACAGACGATACAAAAAGCCAAAAAGGACACTCCAATCAGCTTCTGCTACCTGATGGTCTTGTGCTTGTTGTGGGGCCATACCTTCAAGCTGATCAGCTTCTGCAGTTTGTGTCGATGAGGTGAAAGGATCTTTGGCAGTCTAATGTCAATCACGGTGTCCACTGATCTGCTGGGACCAGAATTTAACACCTTCAAGTAAAAAAAAAAAAAGAGCAACAAGAAAACAAGTTTAATTTCATATTTATTATTAATATTTATCAAGTGTCAGCAGACAAAGCATGCTATTGATAGATCTTTTTTCAGTTTCCAGTGCAGCCGTAGATGATTGAAATGAATTAGGCCTTGTGGTTAAAACTCACAAGACTAGCTAGCTAACTAGCTAAATCTGATTGCTTTATATGACCACACACAGCATAGCAGTTATAAAGAAAACGTAGTAATATAAGTTGTTTCAAAATGTAGACACTGGTGTCTATGTTAGACACTTGAGACGTAGTTAAGGGCTTATATTTTCCACATAAAGTGTCTAGCAAAATTGAAAGTACTGAAATATTCAGAAATGTTTAAACATCTAACAAATTGGAAAAGCTTTGACATTTTTTTCTTGCTTGGTGGAGATAAAGATACAAACAACACAAAAAAACTATTAACAAATAAAGGAATGTAGATGTGATCTTTAAGAATGTATTTTTGTAAACAAGAACTGATCAGGTTTTGTTTTCTTAAGCAAAAACGACTCACTTATCATAAAAGTTTGCGTTTGAACAATTAAAGACAGATATACCGTATTCTTTACACAATAAAGCACATTTAAACATATAAAAGCCTTAATTTCTTTCTTCAAAATACCGGTAATCCAGTGTGCCCTAGAGTCCAAAAAATTCAGTAAATAAATTCAGTATTTGATTCTTCCCCGATTGGTTTGAGCTGAGCTAATCTGAAGACAGCTTATGTTTCACTGCACAGGTGTTATCTCTTTTTTCCATCTGGAAAATCTTCAACATTTTAAAATTCAGTAAAGAAAATGTGAATTTATAAGTTTCATGTTTGGTAATATTCAGTTGTAGTTGATAGGTGACAAAAATTTTACACCCATGTAATCTTGTCAGTTTCTTGTCACTCTCACTTTGCATTTACCTGAACGTGCGTGAAAAGAGGCAGATAGGCCTACCTTGAATGTGTAGTTGAGTTTTTCTGAGTAACACTCGGCTGGAACTGTGTCTTCATCCCCAAATAAAAAGGAAGTTGGAGAAACAAAACTGCAGGAGCAGAAACAGATATTTATAGCTGTTTGAAAGTTAAGGTGCTGGAATTCACACACAGGTCACTTCTGTGGAAATACTGGAGTAAAGAACAAACATGTTACCAAACTAGGAAAATTGATGATTTCCAAATGCATTAAAGCACTGGCTCCTAAACATTTCGAGACCACAGAATAAATGTCGACAATATCTTTACAGACCAGCCTGCAAAAGGCTAGAGTTGGTGTCTGATTTTTTACCTTCCAGTTTCCCTTAACCTAATAGGGTAATGTTATTCTTCATCCTCTGTAAATTATCTGCAGCAGCTTTACATTTTCTTTGTACATTAAATTTTGCGTAGGACCCGTCAAATGTAATGGAGATTTTCCTTTAACTTTCCCCTAAACAGTCAGGTTTCGGTGGTTTTGTTTGGTTATTATATTGTTTTTGGTCATGTTCTGAGTTGCCCTTTGTCAGTCACACCAATTTTAGGTTAATCATGATCCACAGCAGTCTTCATTACACTTGAATGCCCCCAATCAGTTAAAATGTCTAGTTTCAGGTCATCTGTTCTGCTTTGTCAACCTTTTTATTTCTTGTCATGTTCTGGTTGATTCATTAAATGATCCGTTTCTGTCACCAAGCCTGTTTTTTTGCCACTGCAGCCGGCGCCACGCCATGTCAGATGGGTTTTCCTGCAGCCATATTCAAGTCATGCCATTTCATGTCCACCCAATCTGTTCCTGAGGGGAATTGCCGGGGCAATCCATGACATTTCCTGTTCCTGTAGAGGGTCACCGGGGCCGCTCCTCTTCATGGGTCTGTTCCTGAGGAGGGTTGCCGGGGCCACACTTCATTTTCCCTGTCCCTGATGATAGTCGCCATTCATCCCCATTGGCCATGCTTGCTGTTCCAAAGGAGGGTCACCAGCGCTGCTGTGAATCCATCTCGTATACAACTTTATTAGCAGCATCCTCATACTGTAATATTATAGAGTCGGTCGCTACGTATTATGCAGAGCAGGCCTGGCGTGCAGGGAAAAACCGTGATAAAAAATCCATGTTTTGTCAGTTAAATGCAGTTTTCTGTTTCCTTGATGACTCATTTTTGTTAGTTTTTAGATAACTTTGACAGCTTAGAGGTTTCAATATAACAGGTAGCACAGCTGCTTTAGGAAGCCACTGAATGTATTTAAGACACACGACCAAAGAGAAGGTCTTGGCATAAATTAAATGTAAATAATACAAATTATGTTTTTTTTTCTTTTGTGGCTCAGTACCAATTGACCTACGGATTGGTAGAGATTGGGGAGCCACTGGATTGCAGGACTTGTATTTGTGTTGCACTAAACAGTTGAGATAACTAGTTTTTCATCTGTTTTGGTTTTATGTAGGGATTGTAACCTCAAATTCACACATTTGATGCTTGTCAAATGTTACTCAGCCATAAGCGGCAGTATTACAATGAACTCACTTCAAACGCCGCAGTTTGTGTTTCCATCAACAGTTTCGCCTTCATGCTGGACAGGCAATAAACTGAGGGGGTTTCTCATCATTTTCTTTTAATAAAAACAAACGGAGTTTGTGTTGCTGCAGATGTGGGGCTATCATTTCCTGTAGAATAACCATCATTGTTTGCTAACTTGTGATCTTTATCCAAAGTACACAACCATCCATCTTAACGGAAACATTACTGTATGCATACTGACCCATGGATGTTGACATTGACTCCATATTTGAGAGGAAAGACGAGGCTCACGGCGTTGTCATGGAGATACTCCTCCATCTCATAATTGTCACTGCACAGAAACCAGTTACATTCATGATTTAACAAATATTTCATAATAGAAATCAACACTCACTCAACAATGATGAGACTAGTTTCCATAAAGAATATGGCGACAGATCTGTAAAAAACTGTCAATGTTGTTCAGCTACAGAAGGCAATTCCTCACCTGCTGGTGTTCATTTGAATGAGGACGTCACCAGGCGTGCTGTTGTGGTTCACATCAAACAGAAAGCTGATATTCATCTGCAATACAGAAAAAGAAGAAAAGGTTTTTGTGTCAGAACAACCTGAGATATACCTAAACTTCCCTTAGTTTCCTTAAGTTGTATTGTCTTTCTAATTGCCACATAAAGAACTACTTTAAGACGTCACACATCTCCTTTACAATGTTTTTATATTATACTCTCAAGCTCCTCGTCTTTTAAAGTCCTTTACATTGTTGCTGCATCAGATTGACTCCTTTAAGTGTTTTACATCCCAGGTCAAGACATTTTTATTCAGGAGAACTTTTAGTGGATTTGTGTTTTAACTTTTTTTTTTTTGTAGGCCTTGTAAATATTGGATTTTACGACCTCATTGTGTTTTCGTTTGATTTTATGCTGTCTTTTTGTAAAGCACGGTGTGAAAGTTAGAATACAAAAACTGTATTTAACTTTTTCACAAGGCCACAAGCTTTAGACTGTGTCTGAAATCGAGTCTTTAGTTTCATGCAGACTTTCACAGTTACCACACATAACCGATCATTTACATGTCATGATCTCAGACGTCCTTCTTGTGCAACTGTGAAGTCACAGTAAGGTTAACATATCCGAGTCACACGGGTGAAAACAGCTTCTTTAGCAGAGCAGTGTTTGCACAAACAGTTCAAATGACATTGCAGTGCTCCACAAAAAAAATGTGCACTTTTATAGTTATTTTATTTACTTACAGCTGCTTCTGTGTTTTATAACAAGAAGGACACAACTCTATAACTGTTATGGTAAATATAAGTTTCAAGAGCAAAAGCAGGTGCATTCTAGGTTGGCTTGTGCCGAGCACTTCTGCCCGTCTCACAGGTGGTATCAGGACAAAATGCCCCCCGTGTCTTGACTGCTGGTGTTATTTAGGTATTTTAGTACATAATAAAATCAACAAATGTTGCTCCTGCAAAACCATTCATTAGTAGTTTTTTAAAATAAAAAATACTCGCCATGTCCTGATTAGACATGATTATTTTGTTGATTTGACTATTCATTGATTTGCTGTAGACTCTTAACAACATTTGGAATGCGTCGCATCAGCAGTCAGCTCAGAACGATGCGGGGGTCCGGCATTCTGATATAAAAAGCAGGCGACTGCTGGGACTAACCTGAGAGCCGGCTGGCAGGACCAGGCTAGACACCATGCAGGCAAGGCTCACATCTGTGGAGTTGGCTTCCTTCATCACATCACAACTGATCAGATTGTCTTGCTGTTTACAAAAAAAAAGGAGGGTTGCTGATTTGCTTTGTTAATTATATACTTTTAAATTTATGAGGCTGGAGAAATTTAGGAGTATATAAACTCTAAAGAATCCTGATTTTGTATGTTTGAAAGACCCATTGACCATGACCTTCACCCAACATCTGTATTAGGGCTAAAATAAATGTATGCTTTTATTATCTATCAATCAATATGAAATGCTCTAGGAAAAGCTTTATTTTCTTCTGCTTCTTTGCAAGCAAATATTAAAAAGACAAGCCTGTTGCTTCTCTGCTGCAGCTCCTGTGAGTTAAAAATGACTCTTGCTTTTATCAGTAACTACACTTATTACCCAAGATTGAACTCAGAAAATTGTATCTTAGATTTAGATCGCATGTTTTCACTTACATTCTGCAGGACTTTGACGTAGTGGATGTTGTCAGGGAATCGCAGCGTCAGTCGAGGGAGGAAAGCGTCGTCTCCAGAGTTAATCAGGGACGTTTTCAGTATGATCATTTGTGCAGAACCCAGAGCAACAAAGTCCTGCTGACTGACAACAAAGAGCAATGCAGTCAAACCAACATGAAGAATTAAATGTGATTTATATCAATTTTGTTGTGGTCTAATTTGGTTTAACCATCTTTGCCAAACCTATCTTTACCATAATATTTTTTCTGCTTTTTTACCTTTTATATTCTAATCAACATATTAACTGATATCTGAAATGGGTTTGATATATATGTGTTTTGTCATTTTTCTTTGCAGTATTCCATTTCTTTAAATGCTTAGAATTCTTGGAATAACTCAAATCAAAATCAAATAATTACTTATAATCTGCAATAAAAAACAAACTAAATCAAATTAAGCATTTAATAAGCAATCTTCTATTGCAACAGTTCTATGTAACCTATGTCAAATCATGTTTCCAATAAATACTTGTGTTTCAACTTATAATAAATGAAATACATTTTAAAAAACAAAATAAAACACAAAGAAAAACAAGCTAAATTAGTTATTTTAGTCTTTAAAAGGGGAATCCTCACTGTGTTTGTTGACTATTTATAATTTTTGCCATGTTTTTCTTTAAAGGTGGAAAAAAATGATCGTGAAAATGACAGCAAGAAACATGGCAGATATGAGTGACTTTAAATCAATGTGTGCTTTACTGACTGAAATAAAACAGCGAGACACTTTTACAAATGTTTTCTATTTTCCTGCTTCAATTTAAATCTTAATTTTCAAATGTTAGACCAACAACATTTTCCAAATCCAATTCTAAACAAGAATATGGGTTCAACCACTAATGAAACCGTTTTGCCTTAATTATTTTTAATAAACTCTGTCTCAATTGTGTGTGTTTGTACTTCTGCTACAGTCCAGCTGGAAATGTTACAAGAGCAGAGATGCTGTTAAGGAGTTTTTCTGACGGTGCCTGCAACTTATTACGATCATGTGCTGTCAGGGGAAAACCCTCCATGTTTTTCATTTTTACCCAACAAGTCCCATCTTGTAAACTCAAGATGGTAGAAATAAAGTCATCATTACAGAAACCAGGGACCACATTACTTATCAAACTTCACTTTAAAATTCAGAATTAGTTTATCACATTAGATCCATTTGTTTGTAGTTTAAAGAGATGTCCAGCTGTGTGTGTGTCTGTATGGATGGTTGTGTGTTCTTACTCAGGCAGCACTAAATGACTCGACAGCTGCATGTTTGTTGAACAGTTCACCAGAGAGCAGGAACGAGCAAATAGAGTCTGACAAAAAAAAAAAAAAAAAACAATAAACAAAAGGAAAGAAGAAGGTAAAAATGCAGCAGCTTTTATTTCCTGATAGTTGACATTTCAAACAGCTCCTTTGACCACTGATCTTTCACTAACTGATGACCATTACCCTGTGATTTGAAATCACTCTTTGTTACTTGTTCCATCTTGTTTTCATAAGTTACAGACAGAGAACTGAGAAGCGAAAAAAGACTTCAAGAGAGGCTTAGCAGCTTTTAAACACATTTACATATTCTGCAATATATAAAGGTGTGAAATGCTAAGTTCACACCTAGAACTTGAATTACATTGACGTATGTACTAAAACACATTCTTGAACATGCATTTGGCATATAGTGTTCACTCTGGACAAGCAAGGAGCAGCTTCTAATTTTTTTTTTTCGACTGTTTACTAGCGCGTGCCCGCCACCTACACTTGGAAGAAGCTTGGTGCAAAATGTCAAAAAGGCATAAATTTCACGAATCTTGCTCCAGGCTTTTTCTTTCACAGCTCTACTCCAATAAATGAAAGGTTTGGTGTCATAGAATTCCGGCCGGGCACAAACGGCAATTATTAATTCCTCCTTCATGATCAATTTCCAAACGGTTGGCACTTTGGTGAATCAAAAGGGACGCTGTTTATCTGTCACTACTAAAACCAAGGCCCTGATTAATCAAAGTTCATCCTAGCTTTGCTTGTTTTGCGTTTTGTTTGTAGAGTCCCAAAACGGTCGTAGAAAATTGCGTAGCTACGCCTGAAGGCGAGAGTTTTGAACGCAGAAGCCTGAAATGCACATTTACAAAGACTTCTTGTTGTAAGTGGTCGCTTGTACCTGTGTTGCTGAGGGCGGTGTGACCTTATCTTAAGACACTGTAAGCTGCTTCTAATTTTGATTTCATATATAGTGTAAATATAACAAATATATTTACAGCTTTTTCTCAACAGTACAAACTTCCTTTTATATTTAGTTTGTTTTCTGCTTATCAAGTTAGGTGTACTATTTTCTGATGTGTATTTCTGAGTTCATCCTGCTTAATAAACAGTACCTGGTTGGTGATGGTGTGCCGTTGTCCTGCACTCTGCTGCAAAATTGGTTTCAATGGAGGAAGAGCTTTGGGGAAATGTTTTTGAGGCTTTGTTTCTCTGAGACCATAGGAAACTTCAAACTGAACTGGAGTATAGATGTCCTTCACATCTTTCTGCAAGAAAGACGTAAACGGATACAGTTGAAACATAAAGACAATCTCTACAGCTGATGGAGAAGTTATTCTTTTAGTTTGTGCATTACCCTTTGATAAGCTGTGTGTGTTTCACACTTGAGGCGGCCATGTCGTGTTCTCACTTCTCCCTTTGTACTATTTAATGAGCCGTTACCATGGAAATAGAAGCGATGAGGAAAGGAGGATTTGTGGATAATGTCAGAGGTCAATTTATACTGCAGCTCTGAAAGAAAAAGAGAAAATAGTGGTGTTTTCAATATGATTTTACTGTTTTAAGCAGAAATAATAATAAAAAAAGCTGTGTTGTTTTCTAAAACATAGTTTCTGCAGAGTGGCAAGAGTTCATTAGAAATAAGCTCTGAGCTGTGGGCGGGATTGTAGGCGTGGAGCAACCCCACCCCCTTCCCCTCCCCACTGCTGAGAGGTTGGAACAGGGAGCTTGTGACCCATTTAGCGTACTTTCTAAGCTACAAATGAGATCTCTTTCAAAAAGCATTTTCTTTGTCTGCTCCTGAATCACAAAGATTTGAAAAAAGAAATACTCAGAAATGCAATTTGAGCTTAATTTTCGTAATATATGTCTTTCATCCTGAGAAAAATGCCACCAGAGAATGTTAAAACCCCAGAAGAACATTTTTAGGTTGCCATGATTCAATGTCAGACTAATATCATCTGGATGAATGAGTAACTTCACTGACTAAAAAACACTAAAAAACATAATTTTCATTGGAGTGGGTCCTTAACAATAATTTAACTTGGTTTTATTTATTCTCTGGGAGTTTTTAGCCAAATAGTTTGAAAATAAAAACAAGATATTTACTTTCTGAGACTTTTAAAATACCTATTGGTCCTTTGAAGTGCTTTGATGTAGCATTGAAGCAGATGGTGACATTGAAGCAGACGACCGGAGCTCCACGGTCGTGGCACAGGGCCACCTTATGGTCAATCTGTTCAGGCAGAGTTAAAGACGCCTTCACCTGGATCACAGGGCGGGCCCTATATGAGAAAAAAAAACATTGTTTCCATATGATACAAAAAAAACAAAACTCCAGTATTTGTTAGGTATCTATCGTTTAAAAATGTCCAAATAAAAATGAACTCTACAGTAAAACTGTGTTTGTAGCCAACTCTGTTGAAGGTTTACCTGAGAATTACAGCAGAATCTGAGAGAAAGGCACCAACCGCTACATCTGCAGACAGAGTTCAGCCAGATATAAACAGAGTGAAGTGACCACCAATGCAAGATTTAAATGGTGACAGAAAAGTTGTGTACCTTTGTAGTTGTTATTATCTACATCAACGCCAGAGCTCAGGGATTGTCCAAACATCATCAAGTCCCGCCCCAAAGAAGATCCAGTGATCCTCTGAAAACAAACACAAACTGAGAAAATGCTTCTCTCAGGATCATTTCTGCTGCATTTTCTATTTATTCTAATAAGTATAAGTGATCCTCTCAGCTCAAACCTATTAACACAACCTCTATAAATTAAAATGGTTTTGTTGAAAGAAAGGGAAAAAACACACTTTTTTTGGGTCATACACCAAATCTAAAAAAACAGTTTTTAGAAAAAGCCTCATCACACTGTACAACAGAAAACTGCTAATGAGTTAAGTCTACCTTATCTTTTATGTTAAAAAAAATAAAAAATAATAACACCCATTACTGCAAAATTATTTGTGATCTCAGTGTTATTAAAAAAGCATTAAGTCAGCCTTGGTTTTGATACCTGTGATGGCGTCGGTGAAATGCCCTCCTTCCTGCCATTGTAAATGTAAACAGCTCCTCTGAGGTCGTCTTCCTGTGGGGCACCAACCGCCACATCTACACACAAACACACACACAGCGTGGAGGTCCAGATCAACATATAAGCCTGCAATGTCCTTGAATTTAGTCTTTAAAAAGCTGCTGTTTGGGTAAATTAATAATATTTTACAATTTGCATTAGTTTAAAATTAATTTTCAAAGATACTCCACATCTTTCAGTATTTTACTTTGGTTCCAAAATTTAACCAATCCTCTTCCAGGTTAAAAGTTTTTTAAGGAATAGGACACCGTTCTAAGGATGTATTTAGGGTCTGCCTGGAACATACACAGTTGTGAGGTAATATGGAAATGGATGGAAATACAAATAAGAGACACTGTTAGCATAACATAATTTAAAAATATGATACAATTAAAAAGTTTCACTCTAGATTTCTGAACTTCTGAGTGTTATATCTATTTTTTTCCTGTTTGAGGTTCATATAAATATGCTAAAACTAAAATGGGTTTTAATTCAAACTTCATCATCAAACAGCAAATGATTCTGACTCATTATCAACATATTTCACAGCTTTTTCTTATTAGTTTAGACCTACATTTTTGCCTCAGTTGGTAGAAATGTTTTAATCTTAAAAAAAATGATCAACAACAAAACAGATATTAGCTAGCTAGAATTTTCAATTGAGCAAAAGCTTTCAAGCAACCTGTGCAAGATCCCAGCATGGTCCTCTAATATTTAACAAGAGTTCTTTAACGTTTAAAAGCTCCGACTGTAACCAAAAACTGCCAAACATAAACTTTAACCTGAGTTGGAACTTCAACTGTCAACGCTAGTTAACAAAAATGACTTGAGGGAAACGCATGATGCACATGCACACATCTCAAGAAAATAAAAAGATGTTATTTTTTCTTTTTTCTGTGGGAGATTACAGGACGTGTTCAGCTATGCTTTGTCATTAACATGAAATGGGCTTAATTACACACTCCACCCTCTGGTGCGCTCACACCCACATAGATGGAGAGAGGTCTGATGCATGAGCAAAAGTAAAGTGTTAAAGTTGTGGTTAACGGTTTGGTATCAGGAACTAGCAACTGCTGCTGCTGCTGTAGAATTAAGGCATGGTCTATAAATTCCTAGAACTGTAGTTGTAACTGAAATGTTGGATGTGCTCAAATCAAAAAGGTGCAAATAAAACGCCCTTACCTCTACGCTTTTGACTTTTGAGACGCCCTTAAGTCAACAAACCATTCCACTCTTTTTTAACTGAAACAAGTACTGCAAATTTACTATATTTTTCATCTAGTCTGATAGTAGATTTGATACTTCAGTTTTGGGATGAAAACCTCAAACTCGACTCTTTTGACTGATAAATTAGCCCAAACTATCTCTGCTAACTATCCTTACCTTCATTGTTTGAACAAATACATTTCTACTAGATTCCCCAAAGACCAGTAATAAACTCTGCATTGATAATCTTCAACCACCCTGCTAATTGGTTGGTTTGATTTTCACATTACATTGTACAAGTTTCAGTTCCAATAAATGCAAATAACAAATAAAAAAAAACTGAGTTGGCATAAATAATATATGAATCAATAAATAGATCAATACGTTGATCTATTTTAGGTGTAAAGTAGAAGGTTTTTGTTCATTTTTTTGTTCAATGAACAACTGCTTCCTGCCCTTGGAGAAACTGCAACTTTAAATGGTTTGCATCAAATTTAGAAACAGAAGGTGAGGCTTAAAAATAAAACTGAGTACTGTAAAAACAAATACATCTTCACTCTGGGCTAAGATGCAGTTTTTCTAATCTCCATCACCAAATAGGTTCTTTTAAAACACCACCCACTAAACAGAAGAGGCTTTCTCCTGACAAACCTACAATCAAATGTGTTTAGTCTTTAACAAACATGTCTTGGTGTAATGTGTTCCAGCAGCAAACAATACTTGTTGGGCCTGTGTAAGTACTTTGTTTACCTGGGTAACCGTCATCATCCAAGTCTCCCAGGTTGGCAATGGACTGTCCAAATCGTGCAGCGTAAGCACTGCTGCCAGTCAGCTGAAACTCAGCCTCCATCAGCTTTGCCTTTTATTAGAAATTAAACAAAGAAGCACAACTTCAGTGAACTCTACTATTACTAAACAATCAAAATAAAGCCACAAATCAGCCCCTTAATTTGACTGATTTAAATTGATACTCACATACTTATACTCAAAAAGTACAATCTTGACTAACTTGCAGCTTTTGCATTACACATGCAAGTACACAGTGTTTGACCCTCCTGAGCACAGCTATAGGGTGCTTTCACACCAGCACTTTGACTGATGATACAGTTTCCTTATTTAATCAGGCAGCTTCATTTGCAGGTGTGAAGGCTCGCCTGAACTCTGGTGCAGACAAAATAAGCAAACTCTAGTCTGCTTGGGAACGCTGGTCACTCGCAAATTAACTCCCATGTAGTTAACTTTATTGTAAAAGCACAAACAACTTCCAGTTACAGGTATTACAGGTAGAGGGAAAGTACCGACAACACTGCAAATATGAAAAAACTGTGATCACAAAAAGTTGTGAAACACCAACAAGACTATCAGGTTTGCCAAAGGTTACTTTGAATCCAATTTAGGAGCTTGCAGACCACAGTTTGCTTAGTTTCAACTGCACCAGAATTTTCAGAAATGTCAAACAAAGTGGACTTTCTAAGAAAAGATACAAAGAGCAGTGAGAATGTGCCTTTAAACTACAGGTAAATTATGAATTGTGGTTCAGTTGCTTGTTTAAAGCTCAAAACATGCATTCAAGCAGCTGCTCCCAATGTAACGAGTATGTAACATGTATACTTTATACCTTCCAGTAGTGGCCGGTCTCTAACAGACACCAGTCTCCACAAAAGGCCGATTCTAACACGTGTTTTTTACTTTAGACGCCGGTCTCTAATAGTAGCTGGGATCCTTTAAGATATCTATTGATTGCTCACTGATAGTTAAAACAGGTTGAACTTTGACCAATTAGGGACTCAGATTTGGTAACGATGTCCCTTTAAAATTAATGGAAGTGCCAAGTGTTTGAAGATTGATCATGGAGGAGGAATTAATAATTGCAGTTTGTGCTCCGCTGGTATATGACGCCCAGTCTTTCATTTATAGGAATAGAGCTGTGAAGGAAAAAGAATTACGAGATTTGAACTGCATTTTGCCCCACACCTCTTCCAAGTGTAGGTGGAATACTTGCGCTAGTTAAGAGTAAAAAAACAAAAAGAAGTCCTGCCCTGTTAGTCCAGTGTTAACAACATATGGTAAACGAGCGTTCAAGAATGTGCGTTTAGCGTATTCAAGTGCATTCATCTGATCCTGGCGTCCACCTCAGACTGCTTGCACTGATTCAACAATCATCCACTTAGCATTTGTTCATGTTTTTACCTCTCCCTGGTTGATGTACACATGCACTTTTCCCTCCTCTCTGGTGCTGCTTGTTGCCATAGGAGCACCAACCAAAAGGTCTGAAAGGCCATCAGCGTTCAGATCCACCACGCTGACACTGGAGCCAAAATAAGATCCAAACTACAGGAAGACATTTTTCTGAGTGCAAAATATTCTGGTACTATCAACAAATTGCGTAAATGCTGGTGTCCTACCTCTTTCCCAGGTAGTTCAAACACAATACGCAGCCGGCTGTTGTCTACTGTGAATATGAAGATCTGCAAAGACACAAATCACACAATGCAAAATCTAAAGGAAATCAGATAAAGAAAAGTTTTTGAGATTTTCTCCTTTTTTTGTTCTTACTTTGCCTTTCTGGTTGTATTGCGGAGCTCCACCCACTACCTCCACAGATGAAGGACTGAGAAAGTGACCAGCTCCAACAGCGTAACCTAGACAGCAGCAGCATACAGCATCACTGTGTACACTATGCTTACTGAAAACCTTAAATTATGTTCTTCTTAGGCGTAACTCAACCAGGGTAATAGTGTAGTATTTACTCCACATTTCAACATTTGTGTTTTTGTGTTTTAGGCACACACAGAAATAAATCAATTCCAATACCTTTGACTTCAACGGAAAAAAAAGCTAAAACGATTATGAAATTTTGCCAGAGAATTCTCTTTGGTCCAGATGTCATGCAGATGTTTCCAGTGGTAAGCCATCTGTCACATTTTAATTATATTGTTGAAAACCAGTTAGAATGGAAACCATGTTGCAGAAATGGCAGAGCTGTAGGCTGCTGATTCTAACAGTTTGCAACCTGGGTTTGGTTCAGGTTTTGCAGTGTTATCCTATTGCACCAATATGCAGGAGTTTGCAAGTGTGTTAAAGGGCCTTTATAATAAAAAATAAACGCTTTTTGAGCTTTTAAGTGTATTATAATTTTAATCACTCACAAAAATCAACCCCAAAGCAGTGTTTTGATCTATTCACGCATGTCTAACCATTCCTCTAAAACCCTGACATGTATACGCATGGTGTCTGTAGTATTTATGATGTTAGCCAGTGTAGCGATGGTCAAGAAATGCTCATTCAATTTAGCGTTTAAACTTTATGAGGTGCCATACGCCAAAGAATATTCTAGTGAGGAATACGCACAACATTTTTGGAGTGGATCTGAAACATATCTGAGAATAACAAAAGCAGATGAATGATGTGGAGAAGACGGCTGCATTTGTTCTTTGGTGTGCCAAAGGTATGACATTATCATATGTATGGATATAGTTTACACTGAAAGGCCCTTAAAGCACATAACAAGACTTCACCTCTCAAAAGAGTTAAAATTGCAACTTCCTGTTCTTCTGTTTTAAGAAACAGTCCTGCCTCCAAAGTACAATTCTCGAAATGATTAACTATCAGTTACTACTGAGTACAACTTCATTGCAAGCAAGCAAGAAACAACAAGGGTTGTTGTTGATGAATTTCTGCACAGACACAGAGATGAGACCTGAAGCATGGAGTTAAAGTATTTGGGCTTATTGTTAGCCCGGTTACTCCCTGTTGAAAACGTTTACATCAGGCGAATGGTTCATAATGATAAAAGCAAATTTGAACAACTCCCTCCCACATGTAAAAATTGTGACGTTATCTATGCAGCTAAAGCTGCTGTTCTCTTTCAGGTTCCTACTTTTTTATTTTTCTTTTCTATATTTGTTATTAGTTTGAATTAATTTTAAAAGACCTTGATTTGATAAGACTGCATATTTTTGCCAATTTATTTTCACTTTTAATCTGCCCTCATGTAGCATTAGTGTTATCTACTACAACCATGTTTGCAAATTAACATTTAGCTTGCAGAGCGCCACACACCAGTAACACATTAGTAAATAACAATATCGTACAATTGCCTATTAAAATATTTTTTCCTGGATGACATTTTACAACAACACATTTTCAACGTCTGAGCTTTTGTCCTACAGTGTACAGTGTTCCCACGCTATGTAAACATTGTTTACCTTTTGCGATCTTCTTCCTCTGATTTTTTTCAGTGCAATTTTGCATGCTTACTTTATTTATTTTTTTGGCTGCAAACCGTGTTTTGGGTCCTGACTGGCTGTAGACGTTGTCAATCTACTATGCCTTGTCTCCTGCACAGAATGTGTTCAGCTTGACACTTACACACATTTTTGATTGTAAGCAGATCTTTGTTTTTATTCTATAATACTAGCCTTTTTTTCAATGGTTTGAACTAGGGCAAAATGTTTTATATCATGACATAGTTTTTTTTTTCAGGCGATAATATATATATATATATATATATATATATATATATATATATATCACGATAAAAAACAAATAACTATATTTGTCAAATTCTAATGCTCTGTAACTCAATAGAAATGTGTAATCATCAGCAGGTTGTTTATATTTGAATATTTATTTCCTATCAATCTTTAAACATAACATACGCACCAAACGACCATGATGCAACAGTTTTTTTAGATAACAAAGAAAAGGCATATAGATTACAAACTAAACTGAAAATTAAGGCAAAATATTTCAAATTTCGAAGAACATAAATAAAACAGAACACTAAACTACTTGATCAGTCTCATTTTAAAAAAAGCATTAATTCTACAACTAAATTCTAGTTTTACAAGTTTTCAAGTTTTACAGAACAAACATAAAATTGACAAACATTTTTGTCAACATCCTGTCTATAAGCTAGAAACTAAAAGCAAATTCTTAACATTTCTTCTTGTAGTTTAGACAGTTGCTGCTGCGCAGGACTTAACTGTTGTTTTTTTAGAATTATTGTTTATTTAAGTCTGAGACTGAGCATGCTTGGAGGCTTCAGGTGATAAAAAAGGTTGGTGATATTTCCTGTTGTAGAAGGAACACGCGATCTGCAGTGCATGCTACTCCTTTTTTGTTGGATTTTAAAAACCTAAAATATCTCCACACAGGGACCAAAATGTAATTTTTGAGTCACTGGCCAAGTTGGCAGGTAGATTAAAATATATATATATATATATATATATAAATATATATATACTGGCCAAATTATAACTACTTTACACAGAAATACCTTAGGCGTTTTACTTTTTTGACATTTTTTCTGATTTTTTTTTTTTTTATAAAATTAAATTGCATCAAAGTAAGTCATAAATGGAATAAATATGACTTTATAGTCATCTAACTTTAAGCTCAAATTCAAACATGCTTAGAAGACAAGGACAGATTTAGTAGAGACAATTCGGCCTTCAGGTGATCACATTTTGTGTGAAATCACAAAACAGCCTAAAAAAGAAAAAGAAATTGCTCAAAACTGGCGAGTGTTATTTTTGGCCCCTTCAAAATAAAAGTCTATCGCGATAGGCTCATTTTTCTATTGAGAAAAAGTACTATTGCGATATTGATAGCTATTGTTATATCTCCCAGCCCTAGTTTGAACTTGGAGAGTTTAAACAAGAAAGAAAAGCGTAAAAATGTTCATGTTTGTCTGAGAAACGAGTATGTTTGTAGTAGTTTGCAGTGAGGAGTTTCACAGCCTTAAAACGTGTAATCCTAATTTGCAGATTTTACCTATCGTGGGGTATTGGCAGAAAGTATTCTTCAATGATAAATGAGCGACCACTGGGGTGGGTTACTAAATCACTAAATGTACAGAAAACTGTATATTTCTTTCATAGTTTTGCAGAGTAAAGAGGGACAAAAGAAAGTATATGTGTAGTTTTAGCTGGAGGCATTTGTGAAAGCTCCATCCAGCAAAAACAGAACAGCAGATAAACCTTTGAATCTGTATTTCATTTCTTTTACCCAGGTAGCTCCCAAAGTTGACAGCTCCAGTCTCATCATTCCCATAGGCTGAAATCTGTCGACTGGATGTGTTGTAGACGATAACGGAACCTGTCCAATAAGACGTTCCCGGTGCCCCCATGATGACCAGATCCTTGAAAAAAACCAAGATAAGTTCTACATCCTTGAATGGATGAAGTTTAGTGTGAAACTGTGTTTGGGAAATGATGTTTGCCCTGAGTGTTACTGACCTCAGTCATGGAACTGGAAATACCCGCCTGACACGATGCGTAATTCTCACCAAACTTCCTCTGATGGTCTGTAGGAGTCAGTGTTAAGGTGAAAGAGAACAAACAAAAAAGATGGGAAAAAAATGTTTATCTTCCTCAGATGAACAGCTGTTGGTTACACAGATAAATGTGCAAATATCCTGTACTAGTTTCTATTTACACCATGAACTTTGAAAATGTTGATGTCGAATCCTTTCACCTTTTCTGCTATGATTGGCCTCTTTCAGGTTCTTGTAATACATTACATTGTATGATCTTTAGAAAACACGACTGAAACACTTTTCTATGCCTTTGAAGGAGGAAAAATGCCTTTTTAAAAAAAAAAACCTGCTACTTGTTGTGAAATTAAAACAAAGATACATTAAAATATTTGTCTATATTTTGTATACAGATACACAGAATAAAAAAATCACAACAGATAAAAAATACCAATTGCACACAATTCTTAAGAAATAATATTTATCAAAATTGAACATATATTCTGCATTTTAAAACAGTTTATTTGTTCAGCAATTTTTGAAAATCTATTCAGTGTTTTTCATCTAGATTTTGGGGATGCTTTGTCCTTGAGCTATGAAAACCAAGTTAAGCAATTAACTTGTGCTTTCTGTATGGTTAGAGAACAAGAGTGAGCTAAATTGGGGCAAGGGTGAGAGTGCAGTCATTGATCATAAACTAAAGTAGTTTTACATAAATAAGAATAGTATTTCAGATAAATATAAAAACACTAATCAAACAGAAAATTATCATTTACTTCCAGTCTTCTATTGCTCCCAACATTCACACCAAAAGCAATTTGCACTGTAAATTTGCATCCGCCGCCCTTTTGACACGAAGCGAATTCACTGTTTAATGCCTGTCCAAAAATGTATTCATAAAGTTGACGCCCCAGACGCGTGTGGGAGGAGCTACTGCCAAATATTTTTAGCCTGATCGCTACATGAAGCTGTCTGTGTATATCTCATTTACAACGCATGGAAGACATGGATGATGTTGAGAGATCAGGTTTGTTTATTTTAGAGTTTTACAAGAAAGGAGAACGACTGGATTGTGATGCACCCACTGATCGAGTCACTGAACTCGTCTAGTTCAGTGATGAGTTCACGCTAAAGCCTGGACATGCCACTCAAATTACGAAGCTGCCGGGCCGTCGCGCCGTGCCTGACCCCCCAAATCACAATGCAGGACCTCAGATTGAATCTGTACTATTGACTTCACATTGAAACTGGACACCTCTGCCATGGGAATCGCGTTCGGTATGAAAATAGCTGAAGACTTCATTTTTTAATATTACAATATTACATTGATGCAAAATTAAGTGTACCTATGTAGCATGGGATGTAGGGCTTGGAGGTTTCTAAGTCACTGCTGAAGGAAAAACAAACTCCATTGGGCAGCTTGTTGCTCTGAGAGTCTTTAGTTGAGTAGAAGACGTTCTTCCATCGGTGAGCACAGGCCTGCATACAAAAAAAACAAGTTGACAGAGGCTCATTACTGAGGCACAGTTTGCTAGCAGCAAAGTTGTGCTGTTATAGTATGTTACTGTTTGATTTAAACTCTGTGTGTGTGGGACTGAAATCTAGTAGGTTATATTTACCTTCATGTAATCCACCATGTTAAAGATAGTCAAAGGAAAAATAGTTTTTAACAGCTTCTTAAACAAAGATACCTTAAAGAACTTCTATTCTACAGGATTCATAATAATCTAATTCATCTGTAACTGGTTTTAAAGAGATAAACATGCAATAAAATTACATATTAACTAATTTTCTACATTTAAAAAGTATTGCTAGTGAATTGACTACCTAAATAATTCATTCAAATTATTGTAAGCAGTGTTAAATCAAAAATCCACTTCAGAAAACAATCTCGTTGCTGTGCTATTTCAGTCTTAAAAAAATAATAGCATAAACAAACAACATACACATTCTGTTTCCATTTTATTAAATGTATCAAAAAATACTGGTCAATAAGTATAATTTGATTTTTTTTTTTAATTCGAGTCATCAGCAACAATTTTAGAGAAGAAATTGGAAAAGGATGAAAAAAATGTCTTTTGTTCTACAAAGAAAATATTTTTCCTAAGTAGTAGAAAGAATTTGCAACAGAATGTCCAGAGAGATTTCTGACCTAAAGGCCTCAGTCAGCACCATAAACATTGTAGTCTACCACAACAACATTATTAAAAGACTAAGTCCTTGTTTGGGAGAAAAACCAGAAGAAAAACTCTTCTGTCTGCAAAAGAAAGCACAACTGACGTTTTGAAAAATGCTGCAAAACAAACCAGAAGACTAATGCAACAATGCTTAGTGAACATAAGGCCAAAATAAAGATGTCCGACCTGCTGTCAGAGCCATGTTGTGGTGGAGAGATGAAGAGATGTTTTGGAATTACAGGATCAGAATTTGATAACTATTAAAAATGGGCCTACTATTGGAAGATATACAGTACACAAGCATAAAAATCTTGTGGAAACGTGGAGTAAATAATATAAACTCCACCTTTTCACAGATGATAGATATTTACAGTGGGCTGCACAGTGGTGTAGTGGTTAGCCTCACAGCAAGGCAGCCCTAGTTCTAATCTCAACTGACTCCTTTCTGCATGAGTTTGCATGCTCTCCTTTTGCATGCGTGGGATTTCTCCAAGCACTCTAGCTTCACAGCAACGCTGTGACCCCAGGTTTGGAAAATGGATAGATGGATATTTACTGTTTTCTTCTTCCCATTTTTTCTTATGAAACCTTGTTTTGTTCCCAAACGTACTCAGTTGTTGTAACTGTATGATACTGGGATCGTCAAGTGGAAGATGTGGGATGAAGACTGCCACAACCAAACTGCTAGAAAAAAATGACCAGGATGAAAAAAAGAAAACTATAAATCTTACTGTGATGTTGGATTCAGCACCAGAATCTCATCAGAACCCTAGGTTTCCTAACATTTTCCTAATCTTTTTATACTTCAAGATTATTTTATTATTTCTTTTTACTTGTCCTGTCCAACAGCTGAGCAAACAGATATGAGGTGAGAGCCTCTTGTGTTGTACAAATTTTACTGTTTCAATCAGAGGTTATAAATCTTCTGACACACAAGGTGTATATTTGTATAAACCCCTTTTGTAATTTAGGCTAAACTTTATTTATATTGATTATGTTTGTATCCTTTGTTTGTTGGAAGAGAGAGGGACAACCAAGAGAAGTGGGGATCCCCGAAGAGTATTGTAAACATAGCTCGACCAGGCTCATCCAATGGTGGAATTTTGTAAATACCAAGTGCCTGAGGGCATGGACCAGAACCACACCATAGAAAAATGGACACCCCCAGGCTCAGACAGGATGTGATCACCTGCTCATGGTCTTGCCAAAGAAATAGCAGGAGGCCCATACCAAGAGACAGGGCCGCCATTGCTGAGGGCCTTGTTCCCTCTACCAGGGAGGGGTTAGGGGACAGAAGATCAGAAGTCCCATATTCCTTGTGTAATGTATGTGTGTGTGTTGGAGTGTATTTGTTTAGGCGTAAAGGGTGTCTGTAATAAAGGGTGCAGTTAAAATTGGCAGGTAGGGCACTGAGAGGACATCTCCTGCTTGCTGGCAGTGATGTCCAAGCACCCCACCACCAAGGGTCCAACATGTGTAAGGTGCACTTAAAACCGAGAAATACTTCTAAGATTTGAGCTCTGGGCTCTGGCCTCATCTGTTAAAGCACAGCAACTTTTGTCATTTACTTCACTTCCACTCTTCTGTCCTTTGAATGTCCACAGAGATTCCAACTAAAGTAGGTAAACTACAATGAACTGACACCGCCATCTTAGAGCAAACTAGGACTCAATCGTTTAGTCTGATTCACAGCCAAATCAATCAAATCAAGTAAACAAACTCAAACCTGACAATGGGAACGCATCCCTTCAAGGCCATATCTCAGCAAACAACCAACAATCTCTACTATCTACAATGTTGGATGTTCCTTAGGATCCCCTCTTTCAGAAAAGCAGGTTAGGCATGAGACATTTCAAGATTTCAAAATATATATAATGTACTATACATATAATAGTATAATAATATTCTGTAGGTGCTCCTCAAGTTTAAAGACGGCATTTTAAAGGATGAACAGCCAATATTGTTGAGACTGGGGTAAATGTAAAATGTTTGTAACAATTGAGTGTATGGTTGCCATTTCTTATGTATTTATTTACTGTGGCAAACATGCTTTTCTGAAAGATGGGATCCTAAGGGTACATCTGTAACAAATTTGGTGCTTGCACCACAAAATGCATGATTTGCCTGAAATTTCCAATCAACCGACTCCGCTAATAGAAATGTGGATTAAAATGAGAAAAAAGTTTTCCATCAAACCTCAGTGATTGATGAACAGATACGGGAAAAACTATACAGGAAACCTTTAAAACAAATGAGCACAATTTATTAAAATTATTTATTTATTGCCCACTTTTCATTTTCTAAAATTATTTTTCCCTAATCCTAAAACCAACTACAATCTGCTAACTTTAAAAAGCCATAAGGCATTTATAAGATAGACTATAAGAGAATGATTTAGGATCAGAAAGAATAAATGTAACTGTAATCTTGTGAAAATTGAAAAGCTGCAGCAGTCAGAAAATAAAAAAGACTGAGTGAATTACCAGCACACGTCCGCCTTCTTCTCCAGGTTGTCTAGACAGACTGACACCAAGCCACTGGTGATCACTCTCACCCTCACAGGTCTTTCCACAGTTAGACACTTCTGCATACAAAAGTACAACCAGTTTATGACACTGACACAGTAAAGAATGAGACATTTGCTTATAAATAGTTATAACATTTAATAGCTTAGCACCACTAATGATCAGTAAAAGGAGTTACGCACGAACCAGTATGCATGTGCTTGCAAGTCCGAGGCTCTGGCGTGATGCTGCAGCGGTAAACACCTCCTGGGGATCGAACTGGCAGACTGGAAGACCCATTTGCCACCGGAGCTCCTGCCACCAGCCTGAGAGAGACAGGGCAGTTAATGGGATGGCCTGCTGCTTTGAATGGAGTGCAGTGTGTGAGGCTTCTCTCATTAACAACTGCATGCTAATTAATACACACAAACAAGGAGCACTGTTATACGGATGGGCAGTGAAAAAGCTTAAACGATTTTTAACTAATCTGTCTTTAGTTAAAAGTTAAAGTATGTCTTCTTTATTTAAATTTTAAAATGATCTTTCAAGATACTTTAAAATTTAAAATTGAATTAATCTAAAGTGAACAAAATATAAAAAGATTTAGTGAAATTATACAACAGAATAGTAACTAAAGTGATTTTAGTCTAACCTAAAGCAAGAAAACAACTGTATAATATTTGCCAAAAGAAACTGAACATTATTTATCAGAATGGAGAAGCATTACTTGTTTAGGTTTGTTCATTTGTGTGTCAAAAATAGTGAGATTAATGTAAATCATTAGAGGATAATAAAAAATTATCAACACAACGTGAGCAATACAAGATCCATGACTGTTAATAGACTATAAAACTAACAACAGAGGCTTCAAACAAAGCCAAAGAGAAGGTGTAAAGATGTAGTGACAGAAAACATAAAGGTAGCTGTACTAGAGAACGCTTACAGAGTAACATGGTTACATTGAGAGATTCGCTTTAGTGACCCTGAAAGAAAACTGATAAACAGGAATTAGAAGAATCTGCCTTTTAAAGGAGGATCAATGGTGATATTAGAGGCATCAGTTGTATATGAGAACTGGACTGAGTAACCCCCTCACTTTCCAAACAGGTGGGTACAGTGGGTAACAGTGGGATGCCAAAATCCCATAAACTTCTACAGAGAAAAAAACAGCTATTTCTCAGAATAGTCATTTTTGCTCTGATACATTTTTTAACATGTTCTTGCTAATCCTCTTTTTTTTAGTGGGTGAGTATGTGGTGTCACGTCAAACGTTTGAAACGTTTCAGTAGGGATGTGAACTTCCAACAAGCTCACTCCTGATTGGCAAGAGAGGTTGCCATAGAAATGTTGACGCAGACAACGTCTTGCTCCAACATGGTGGCATCCGTCTCGTGAAAAATGGCAACTGAATTGACTTTATTTCGTTAGAGCAGCAAGTAAGCCATTTTCTTTGGGTAACGTCACACTCACTTGGTCCAGTTCTCATATACAGTCAGTGATTGGACACTCAACACTTAAAAAAAAAAGATGTTGGAAAAAATTTGATCCAAACCAGGTTTGTCTTCCATGGCGATGAAGCAGCACAGAGTACCCAAACCAGGAAGAGGAGGGGCCGCCAAACTCTAAACTGTGTTCTACATCCAGACTGTAACCTACAGAGGGAGGAACCAGAACCAGGATGCACAGCAACTGCACGGCTTCCCCTGATGAGAACATGTTGGGAAGATACACTGCAGGAAAAGAATGAAGAGTCTCAAAGGAATGCACAGATATTACTATATATGTATATTAACCTTATTTCAAAGGTCATTGAAAAGTAAAAACATCTGATAAAAGAAACCCATTTTAAAGTTTTGTGAACATTTTATATTTTTGAGCTGGTAAAATTTAAAGCATCAAGATCTAAAATAGTGGCGTTATCAGACTAGAAAAGTAATATAACTGTATACACAAAGCTAGATTGTCCTAATTCAATTTGTTACAGTCTATATACCAACAAGTTCTGGCTATACATCTACAGGAAAGATGAAAAAGCGTTCATTTCTTATTTAGCACTTTAAAAGAAGTCAGAGACGGTCTGGGTCTGGGTTTTGGTTTTGGGCAAAAACACACTTTTTTCCCCTTTCAAATACAATGAGCTTTTTGTGAAACACAAAAATGTTTTAGGTTGCTGCCAAAAGAAGAAAAAAAAGCAAAATGTTTTCCAGGCTAATAAAAAAAGACAAAAGATGGTTAATTTACTAAACTACAGTTATTTCTGGGTTTTCTTTAAATGTTATTGATAAGAAAATGAAATTTATCCCAAAAAAACATGTTTTCTTTAAGTTTAAAATTATGTTTTACCCATAGATATTTACAGTCAATGGTTTGACCAGTGGGTTATTAATATTCATTTGTTCCTTTTTTTGTTTTTTTGGATACACCTGATAACCTGTTTCAGGAAACAGTCACGGTGAATTCAAGACAGTCAAAAGTCTCATTTTGTCTTCATCCAGCTGACTAATAAACTGCCTTTCAGGGACTACGTACCGTGTAGACAGATGAGAGCCTCTCCCAGGTCAGGCTGTCTAAGTCCGGGTCAAAATACCGGTCCACTTTGTCGTCGGAATAGATTTGCCCGTTTTCCGGCAGAAAATCCTAAAAACAGAGCTGCAGTTTATGGAGAAAAGTCAAGCCAAGAACGGCTAGAAAGAAACCTCCTGTTGCTCCTCCTGTTGCTCGTGAAGTGTCTCGCGCGTTAGTGAGTTTGTCTCTGAGATTCCTAAAATGCAAACTTAAGGAAACCAAAAAATAAGACGTTTTTTGCGGGGAAAAAGAGTCAAAAACGACAAAACATAACTTCCGTCGGTGACTGAGCGCGAGGAGCTCCTTCTGTAATTCACGTGTGCTGGATGCGCGTGCGTGCATAACGGTGTTTCCTTTGTAAAGTCAAGCCAGCCCAGAGTGAGGATGCGAGAGGCGCACGCGGAAGCCCGCGCGCGCTCTGGGTGTTTCCTCTCTCGTTTATCACCATGGTGCCAAAACAGTAATTTCATTGTAGCGTCTGAACCATGGTCTGAACAAGCAGCACAAATGCGACATTTAAATAGAATTACGTTTGTAAGATTAAACATGAAAAACCTACAGAGAAAAACAAAGTTTCACAACAGATTTAGATTTTATCCTCCAGTTGGAACCAGAATAACCAAATTATTTCTACATGATTTGTCATTGTGAAAGCAGATATAAAAAACTTGCCTTAATTAATTTCATCATATAAAAATATTCTGAAAGCCAAATTGCATCAAGAACAATAGTAAACTTTGTCAAAATCTTTTTAAGACTATATATATATATATATATATATATATATATATATATATATAAAGAGGTAAATTATAGCATGACGTGACAGCAATGATGCAGTCCTTCTCAGCTGATATGGCACATCAATGCAGATTGTTGTTTCTTTTAGACAGCAAGCCTGCATTGCAGAATCAGCTGAGGCCTGAGGCACAGAAGCTTCAGAAGAAAATACTTGCATGTTATATTGACACCATCAGGCATAAAAGAAATGGAAAACCATTCTAGAGAGTGATGTAAAATGCAGATGTTCTTCTCAAGTACATCTATTTTCCTCCAATTTTATTCAAAACACAAACATTTAACGCCACCCCTTACAATACCGTTCACAACCATCTTTAAAGTGATGCAACGTTGGAGTAATTAAATGTTTTCAGTTACTGATAATTAACGAAATTGTGTCTTTATCAAATTCCCAAAGACCTCCAAAGTACTGTAATAAAATAAAAGTAAACCTATAATGCATCTGATAAAAAACTAATAACTGTGTTTTACTTCAGTTACTTTTAAGTTGTGCAGGAATTTTTCCCACATTTGTTTTACATTTACAAAAGTATTTCTAAGTCACCATATTTTCCTAATCTTGATTGTAACTGTGCATGTTGTGCTCATGCGTTAACAAAAAAGACTTTACAGGTAACACGTCAAACAAGGCAAGTCTGAATTGATTATTTATGTCAATGACCCAAAGATGAACAAAAACTACAAACAAATATATCATTTCAGTCAAATATTTTGAATAATTTGAAACATTTCTTTTGCATTTCATTTAAAATATCCCAAACATGTTTGTATGTTTATCTGCAACATTGATTTTCATTGTTATTCAGAGAGTTTTATTTGTTTTTAAGGTGGTTCATGGTGTAGTATGCCGTTTCAGTCACATAATATCAAAAATGTCCAGGAAGTTAAAAGATATTGGCAGGAAATACACACGTTGCTGTTCACCTTTCGGCACATCCCGTCATGTGTGGCCACAAGGAAGTTTCACTGTTTTGCACAGGTGGTTTTGGCAGAGATTTTATCTGGGCTGGGGACATAGGGGACCCAGGCTCGAGGCCCCTTGTGGCTTCATAGTCAGGCTAAGAGGGTTTGACAGAACTCCCGGAATATCAGCCAATCCCATTTATTTTGCAAAAAGTGGATCAGAAAAGTTTGCATAGAAGTCATTATACAGAAAACGTGTACTTGAACATTAACTTTGAGCTTAAAATGACCCCAACTAGAATTAAGTAGAGAATCTCAGATGTGGTCCACTGGAGACCATTTTAAACCAACAGTCATAATCTTAACTTTGTCTGTGGACTGGAAACTTCTTAGTTACTCCTAAAAATTAAACTACTCAACGGTTGTTTGAAACTATCTTCTGCATATGACTTGAGCTTATGAGCTTATGTTCATTTAGCTTCTTTTTTTTAATTACTTACTAGAACCAATAAAAATAACATGATAAAGTAACCTCAAATGATGAACAGCTGGTGTTGGTTGGGTTTAATTTAAGTTCAGAGAAGGAACATGCGTCCTGAAGAAGTCACTGAGAAACTTAAACTGCTCTTTGATGAGTTCCAGACTCCCAGCCAGTCATATTTAAGTAAACCAAAGAGAAAGGTGGAAAGTTTTCTGTTTCATACTCTTTTGATCAAATCCCTTTATGTCATATTCCCAAAAGTTTTAAGTGTGATCTGAAATAAACAAAAATGTTTTTTAAAAAATACAGAAAACCAGCATTTTGTGCAAGTCTTTTTTTCCTGCTAAAGAGAAACATGACATATTTTCTGTTTGATTTGAACTATTCTGTTAAAAATAGCACCAGACTGAGTAACACAGAAACACTGCAGAACCATCTATGGTGAATGTCGGACCGGAACCCTGCTCCATGCACAAATACACATTCTCTCCGTTTGTTTGTTGGTATTTCCTGTTAATGACCTTGCAGTTATTATGGTGGAATCTGTTTGGCTACTGTTCCCACTCACACACACACGCACACACACACGAGCATGCTGAGTGTCTACGTGTTGAAGAAAATGCCATTGCTTCTTCTTCAGAAGCTGACTTTGTCTGAACAGAACACCTGAAAATCCATTAAGATGTGCGTGTGTGTGCATGTGTGAGTGGGAACAGTAGCCGGACGGTCGATTTGTGGTCATTTGGACTGAAGACCAAGTGTGAAAAGAATAATGCACACCCTGCAGTCAAACCAGATAATTAAATTAAATTAAATTGTGCTTTTGGTGTTTTTAACATGTTCTTGTCTGATAATGGATAATGTTCATGCATGAAGAAGATTAAGCTCAAAATTGTATTTCTACATATTTCTTTATTCAAACTGTTGAAAGCATAATCCATATAGTTAAAAGACCACTTGGGACACTTTTTAAATAGATTCCTCTTTATTTATTATTGGAGTGAGACTACAGTGTTTTCAAATCAACAGAAACTGTGTGATCACATTTTTTTTTATTTAACAAATTTGGAGGTACTCAGATTTTTAGGGTTTTTGTATATTTTAGATCATCTTTCCCTTTTATTAGAAACAGAGGACCTTATAATATAGAAGCTCAATATTTCAGTCCTGAAAGGGACAAAGCGGATTTAGAAAATGAATGAATGAATGAATGAATGCATGATTGCTGTTCAAAATGTTCAAAGTAATTTAAAAATGGTCACCGCAGAAATAAAGAAACAAAACCCACACCAATGAAAATTGGTGGCAGACAATTTTTAACCTTTATTGTATTTTACCTACAATGTTAAACATTTTTATTTAATTTTGTTAATTTTTTATTGCCTTTTAATCATGCCGTGTAAAGCACTTAGTGGTTTTTACTTTTGTATAAGTTCTGTATAAATAAATTTTTTCTTCTTTTTCTAAATTGGGTTAAAAAACAGCAAACAAGAGAAAAAAAATGATGATTTATTGCAACATTTTTTGTTGCGCTG
The DNA here is from genome assembly GCA_014656515.1 of Oryzias celebensis. NCBI lineage: Eukaryota > Metazoa > Chordata > Actinopteri > Beloniformes > Adrianichthyidae > Oryzias > Oryzias celebensis. The sequence continues at coordinate 9,677,477 of BNCR01000017.1, read as the reverse complement.
TTACTTTCATCAGGAACGGATAAGAATAGTGTCTTCTGTTTTTTCAGCTTGTCTTCTCTGTTTGGGTTCCATAACTAATCCATGTTTGGGCATTTGAAGCCATAAAAATAGCGCCATTGTTCTAATTAATGTTAGGTTTTTATTAGTAACTTGGAAGCGGTTTAATGCCACAGGAAATGCCACAGCTTTTGAAAATGTTGTCGTCAAACCCAAGAGTTTTGAAAGATTATAGCTAACATTTTACTTATGTTACAACATAGTTTACAAAACTAAAAGGAAATTCACTTTTTGTTTTAAAAGATGTGGAAAAGAAGGGGATTTCATTTTTAAATAAAATGATTAAAGTAATATCTTCAGTTAAATCTTAATCTGAAGCTATAATGTACATTAGGTTTAAAAAAGTGCTTTTAAATGCTGGTTAAAGTTTAAAGACTCAGTTCATCTTTTGATCTGTTTCAAAAGTATTCCCAGGGATTCTGCTGTTTGTCAGAGGTTCTTGAGAAAGTCACCTCAGAGTTGTGGGCGGGGCCATTGATGTGGATTAGGCCCGCCTCCTTCCCATCATCTATCTGTTGGCGTGCTCTCCTGCTAGCTCATAGCGTCTGACAAACCTAACCTAACATTGTCGCTGCATCTAGTCGTCTACAAGTGGATGCATCAAAATGGAGCAGAGCAGGGAAGGGATTGTGTACTTTATATTACAGCTACAAGCTTTTTCAAATGGCATTATTTTGTCTGCTCCTGATTCACAACAATTTGAATGAAGAAACACACAGAAATGCAAATTTAAGCGCAATTTTTCAATATTTGTCCCCGATTATCAGAAAAATGCAACAAGAACACGTTAAAAACAACAAAAAAACACATTTTCCATCAGTTTTAAACCTTGAAAGGTTTCATCTGACAGTTCAAGCTGTCATGCTTTATCAACTGTGCAGAACTGAAACAGATACATGCTTGCTGTGACGGTTTGACATGAGTTGGCAGGAGTCAGGCAGATAGCAGGATTTATTAAGTGACTGCTGCAGGATAATCAATCTGTTAAGTTTTTAAGTGTTGATCCAACTGATATTCAGCAGACTAACATCTGCCTCTCCCAGTGATGAAGCTTCTAGCTTCGTCAGCTGCCACTGTAAAAACGGAATATTTAAGAAACTGAATCGTCTTGTTTCAAGATAACATGTCTTATTTTTCGACTTGCGTGAAAAACAATGTTATAAAGCAAGTTTTTCTATAGCAAAATAATCTCAGTTTGAGGAAAAATGTCTTAGTGACAAGAATATTTTTCCTAAAATAAGAATTCCTAGTAAAACTATTTTTCTTAGCTCATTGGCAGTTTTTTTAAGAAAGTCTGACAATTGATTTATTTCTAATGAGAAGTATTCATGTAGTGTGCAAACAAAAATATTGGGCAACATATGAAGATAAACCACTGTTGTGATCATTTAACACATGTCTTATCACTAGTAGCTTCCTCTTTAGAGGCATGCTGCATCCACACAAGTCACTGAACCTTAGTTCAGCTACAATACAGAAGTCAAAGGTCGAGCATCTGAGTGTACGTGAGGTCAGACGGTCTGAAGAAAGCAATGAGGTAAAACTACAGTAGTGGTCTGGAATGGAAGCGATCGACAGCTCAGACAGACCACAGACACAAACTGACTAACTGCATTCAGAAAACTGTGGTGTATGTGTGTGTGTTGGGGGGTTTGTGTGTATGTGAATGGTTTTGGTTTTTGTGTGCGGTGTCCCTTCATGTAGTTGAAGCTTCGTCATGGTAATTGTGTGTTTTCGATATGAATTTGCTGACAGCGAACCGCTTCTGACCTTCCTCTGTTCCTTTTCAATTCCCTTTTTTTCTTGTTTCACAGCTGCCAGAGAAGAAGCCTAAAAATAAGTTTGAGATCCTCCATCTTCAGAAAAGTGAGATATTTCAATTATTACAACCTTTACAGAGCAGAATTGAACTTCCTTGTCTAAACTGTGGCTCCAAGGTAGCGTCTCCCAACCACAGTGACTGGTTCATTTCCCCAGTTCCCGCAGCCGCATGTCAGTGTGCTGTTTAAGAACGCTTTTTGGCCTTCAAAAGGTGAAACTTCACACCCCACCAGTGTGTTCTTGTGAGTGCATTTGAGTGACTCAGGTGTCTCGTTAATCTGAATGACTGAACACACCTGATCAGCAGCAAAAAGTGCAGTGAAATCTGGAAATTGGGTACGGTGGTAGATGTTGAGGCATAAGTTTGGGCAGCCCTGTGCTAAAACACATATTAGTGATTTATTCACACAGTGTAAACTTTAAAAACTAAATGCTAACACCAAGTTAAGAGCTTATATTGTGGTGCAGCATTTGATGTGGAAGTCATTTTTTAATGACTCACAGTTTCCAAAAACTCTTTTGTCGTGACAGTTTAGGACAAACTAATTTTTGTTTTAGGATATAAAGAGAATGACTTTGCACGTTTGTTACCTCTTTAAATAGATGACTCACTTTATAGCTGCAGTTAAAAACCAACGCGATTGGATTTCAAAATGAAAGGACTTAAAGAGCAGTTCTCTCAAAAACAGAAATATCTATGATGACATTTATCCCAACAATGGATTTCTTTCATTTAAATTTTAATTAGAATCTCTCTAGTATATGGTCTTACCTTACCAGCGCCAACGCAACCCCAGAGAATCACGTTACTTCCACCTTGTTTGACAGATGACATCAGGCAATGTTCAAGCATCTTTTCAGTTGTTCTGAGTCTCACAAATGTTCTTCTGTGTGATCCAAACACCTCAAACTTTGATTCATCTGTCCACAACACTTTTTCCAAACTTCCTCTGTCCAATGTCTGTGTTCTTTTGTCCATATGAATCTTTTTCTTTAGTTAGCCAGTCTCAGGAATGGCTTTTTCTTTGCCATTCAAAGGCCAGCATCCTGAACTTGCCCTTTTACTGTAAATGTTTTAGTGTTTTGCGGGTTGGAGCTCCCAGTTGAGGACCTGTGAGGCATCTATTCCTGATTAAAGTTATCTTCATAAAAAAAAAAAAACTGCTTATGTGTGCTAATTTTCAAAAGTGGAAACATTTAATTATACAATTAACTTATTGTAAAATTAGGTCACTTTTATTGTTATTTTACATTTTTTTACCAGTATTTTATAATTAACTGCACAAAATTTGCAGCAGATAACAAACAAACTTAAAAAGTGAGAGATGAACTCAGCACAGCCCTGATTGGGGGTCTGTTATCTTTGCTGGGCTGATACAGAGACGGCCCCGTCTGTGTTTACATCAATTGATTACAGATCAGTCTGATCAGAACCAGATACGAAGCTTTGATCTTTGAACACATGCATGTTTGCATGTTGGTTGACTCTCTGTAGGGTTGGTTGGTTGGGTGGAGGAGAAGGAGGAAGGCGTAGCTGCTGAGATTATTGAAAATTGAAGGAAATGACTATTTATTTCTCAGAACTACTGACTGTATCCAGATTTGACTTTCAGATGGACATAAAAAGGATAGAAGAGCTTCATTCACAGAAAAATCAGGGGGAAAAAAGACTTGTTTCTGGTTGGCCAGCGGCAAAAAAAATGGTTTCCTCTGTAATCTTGATCACAGAAGAAAATAACCACAACAGACTGAGCCACAACATGAGCAGTTGTCTGTTAGATATGTGATAAACAAGCTTAACTGAAGCAGTGCGTGAATCCAAATCACTTTATGTTTAAGCTGTTATTTAAATTCCTGCTTTAGAGTGTGTTTTTGAGGCAATTAGTCACAAACCTTAACCAATTTAATGGAATGATCTGCCTCATTCATAAAAATCTCCTGGTTTTGTGGCGTTTTATTGAAATTCTGCCACAAAAATCTAAACAATAAAGAAAAAATTGTATTTTTAAAGGATGTAATATCTGTTTTGGGATCCTCTAAAACACTTGTAAAGAGAAATGCAGCAGCAATCCCAAGAAGAGAGTACGAAGAACAGCCTCTTTTTTTGTAGTTTGACACTATGGACAAAACAATAAGAGTTTTATTAATATCTGAAGTATTTATCCCTTTTAAAAGTAGAATTACTTAGACACATTTAATTTATCTTGTATTAATTACATTTAAATGTGTCAAATGTCCATTTTAAAACAGAAAACAAGGAATTTCTTTAAATTTAAAGCTAATTTATATAAATATAAGTTTACCTGGGACTTTATTCTATCCCAAGTGTCATATTATTGACAGAGTTTATATGTAAAACATTTTTGAAGACACAGGTACTAGAAAGTCAATAAAAAATGTTGGTCGAATCAAAAACTGATGCTTTTTGAATACTATGTTGTTAATTACACACATAATTAAAGCCCAAAACACAAAGGCATCCCAAATATGTTTAAACACTTGAGTGTTTTTTCATATTTTTATTACAGCTTTATGTAACTGTAATACTTCAGTCGTGTTCATTTTTTCATTTCTATAGGTGGGGTCTAGAGCTGTAATTTAAGCCATATGTTGTGAGTCATTTTCTGATGATCGTAGAGCTGGAAAAGACACACTCCAACTATGACTCATGACGTTTTCAGTGGGAAAAAATGAATGTCGCTCTTCATTTGAACACACACAGATGCTCACAGCACGATGCTTGAAACTGAAGTTACAGGGGTGACATGGAAAATTAGAAAGTAAGAATATCCGGTTCAGCGTTGGCTCTGATTCTGCAGGGTGTCATTCAGCGCTTTGTCCACTGTCGGTGGGGCCTGAATGTGCTGCATCCATAAACCTATTTGACATACTGAGAATGCGTGCAAGGACAAAAAAACTGTCTGATTTAACACATGATGACACCCAGACGCACAGATTCCTGTGGAGCTCCGTGTTTCCAGCCATAAATGGAGAAGTTCCTGAGACTGAGGTCACCGACTGCCATGACAGACTAATGTAGGTCACTCCTAAAAACTGTGAAACACTGTAAATATTTTAAGAGCGATGTCTGTGGAGCTGCACACACAAACACACAGACCCCCCGGCAGAAGAAGCGGGGAATGGGGGTGTGTGAACAGCTTGTGACGTCTCCAGGCCAAGATAACGTCTGCTAATTGGTTCCATCAGGCCTCTTGATGTGTGTGCTTGTGCATGAGCACGCTGCAGACAGAGCTACGCACAGCATGCAGAGATGTTTCAGGTGTGTCTCACACAAAAGAAACCTTCACCTCTCCCTAAAATGTGGTGACGAAGAAGGGGGAGCTTTTTTTTTTCCACGCACATAGAAAGTATGAGAATCAGAGCATCAAAAATGTTCAGAGTGGGAGTTAAACTCCTGAAGGCACCTCAAAAGAAATGTAGTGAGTAAGCAACTAAGTAAAGTTTATTTCAAAAGCACTTTCTCCAGAAAGAGTCACAAAAGGCAGGTCAAAACGCAGGACAAAACAAGAAGTAAAACACAGTCATGACCCACTCCAATGAATACCATGTTTTTGGTGTTTTTAATGTGTAATTGTTGTATTTTTCTGATGATGGAGGACATAAGTAAAGAAAATTAAGCTTAAAAATGTATTTCTGAGTATTTCTTTATTCAGATCCTTATGAATCAGGAGCAGAAGATAAAATTCAGTTTTAAAAAAGCCTGTAATTGCTTTCATTTGGTTGGAACCAGATGCAAGACATTTTCTATAGATGACATCTCATTTGCTCCTTCCAGTTCTCTTTATTCAGTCAATGGGTAACACACATAACTTGCAGCTCCTCTGATCACATGACTGATGGAGCAGTTCAATATACTGTGGGCTGGGGGTGTTTTGGCCCCAAGCAGTGGAGTAACTCGCCTTAATAACCAAAAATATCTAGAAACGGCACATTCATTTTCTCATTTATTAGCAGTAATTGATGGTTTGTTAGAGTTTTCAAAACAAAAATTGGTGATAGACGAGTATTTATATTTCCATCCCTTGGTATCGATACTCCCATCACAAAATAAAAATGAATTAATTTCTATTTTAACCCAAATTCCATGCCTTTTTCTTCCTTTCCATGAACCTTTCTTAAACTAAGTTATTTTCTGAATGCTCCCTGTACTATTTTATCAGTTTCATCCAACTGTATCTGTCAGACAAACTTATCATCTCAAAAAAGTGTTCTCTTGTGAAATATCAGGCGGGAAGGGAAAAGTAAGTTCTGGCGTGAGAACTCTGGGCTGAATGGACTGAGTCAGTGCATTTCTGAACCAGCGCCCTGATTCAGAGAGGAGGAAAAAAAAAGCCTGTAAACCAGCAGCAGGATGTGAGGGGATACGACGAAACAATTACACTCAGCTCCAGCTGTTTTTCAAAGCAGCTAAATAGGTGCTTTCCTCCCAAGATGCATCTGTCTGTAAAAGGGTTTGAAACAACCAAACAATCCTGACTTTAGAAATATACTAACATGGAAGTGTAAAAAAACATTTAAAGAAGTTTTTCATTTGTGACATTACACAGAGAACATATAAAATGACAGGAGCTACAAAACTTTAATAAATGCAAACCTTTCAAAATAAAGCAGCAAATTCAGGTTTGTTTCCTGAACATTTAGAACTGATAATAATCACCTCCCATTTGTAAGACTCAGTGTAAATTAATTGGGTCACAGTTCATGTCATTATTTTGTCTCGTTTATGGGATGACAGTCATTAATAACTGCATTAGAGTTAAATGTCTGTGTGTGTTTATGGCCATATGTTGTATCATTAATGAGTTACAGGCCCGCAGCATTAATAGTGGGTGTGTATGTGCGTGTGTGCATATGTGTATGAGTGTGCATGTTGTCCTACAGGCAGCACAAGCTGTTACTGAAGAAAATGCCTGTGGACACAAATAAGAAGCCAGACTTCTCAGCTGCCTTTTTCTTCCTCTTCTTATTATTATCATTTTCACATAAAGTCAAATGCTTCTTGGGGAAAAATACCAATTTCATTGGTAGTATTTTTAATCCACACTTTAGTGTTTGTGTAGTCCTGTTTGATGTTACAAGTTAACAAATTGTTTTATCCTTAAATGTGAAGACATTAATCGAATAAAAGATGCATGTTATCTTAATTTAAAAAAGAAAGTGTTTTCATGCTTAAAAACCTACTCCAATGAAAATTGTGTGTGTGGGGGGGGGGGGGGGGTCTTTTTAATTCGTTTTTGTGGTATTTTTCTCACAATGGAGGAAATATATGAAGAAAATTGAGCTTAAAATTCAATTTCTAAGCGTTTTATTTCTTCAAATCATTGTGAATCAGGAGCAGATAAAAAAAATGTAGTTGGAAAAAGAGCGTACAGTACTATGGATGTAGAAATTATGCTGGGGAGGCCACAAGTTCCTTGCTATAAATTAAGGAGGGGTTTTGCTGCGAAGTTCTAATTAACTCCTGCCGCTCTGCAGAAACCATGACCCAGAAGATGACACAATTTTTCTCCCCGAAAAACAGGATAATTGTAATTAAAAGACCTCTGGGAACGCTTTTAAAATAGACCAAAAGATGATCGGAATGGGTCTTTAAATTACTGTCCAACTATCATGGATGTATCAGATTATGTGGTTTAGGTCTTCAGAATTCACTTCAACATATATTGTAAATGTCTCCCATACCGTGATGCTGCCATCACTAAAGCAAGAGTTCTCAGTCTGTACCCCTCTCATCTAAAAGTAATGTTTATAACCACAAACCATTCCAAGTTTAAATTTAGTTTTATCGGGACACAAAATGACATGTAAGATCTTTGTTTTGCTAACAAACCTGTTCAAGCAAACATTTTGCTCATTGTGCCAGTTCCTTCAATTCATGCAGTGAATATAAACAGGTTTGCAGAACATCTGAATGCACTCAAACACCCCCCTCTCATGGAAGATTGAACTGCAATGATCAGTTTCCATCCTCATGTGGACAATTGACTTTGGCTTTTTGCAGGAGGACGTTCAGAGTACAAACTACTTGAGCTTTTTCCTGAGTCAGTCGGTGATGATGTCACATCCTGTTTGGAACAACAGCTATTGTGCTCCTCAGGAAGTGAATTTCCTTGATTTGTTCTTTTTGGTGAGGATAGTTTGATGCTCTCCGAAGATGCTGCTCTACATTAAAGTGCTTGATTAGACAAAACATATGCTCTTCTATAGTTATTAAGATTAATAATAAAGATTTTATATACTGCAGGTGAAACAAGGAGTGTCATGTTTGAAGTCAGCACTTTTTCCTATGACTTAGAATATTTTAGTGGTCTACAGTTCAGACAAGAAAAGGCAGAAAAAAGCCTGTTAAGTCTCTTATTTTAAATGAACTACAGTCAAATATGCATGTTTACAGTTTAAAAGCCCCAGCAAAACATTTAGCTACAGATTTCACAAAAAATGAGGTTGAAATCAAATTAGTTTTCAGCAGCTCCAGCAGCTAAATCAACATTTAGATGTAGAATCTGAATGCATTTGGGTTATGAGGTTTTTTTTTTTTTATTTCAATACATCTGTCAAAACTATGACAAGATTGAGAGTTTGAGGAGTTTTAACTTCTGATCCTTGCATTTGGAAAAAAATGCATCCCTTTGCTTCGTTAAATTACTGTTCAAACTCTCAAAACATAAAGAAAAACATGCAAAAAACAAAATGTTGCAAACAAGCAATGGACATGTACAGTCTCTAAAAATATGTTTGTCACTGGATGAATGAAAACACAATCTGAAATAAACGTGCTCAAGTCCCTTTTATTTTGGTAGGTAAAGATTGCATAATGGGCCAATATATTCAAGTTTATCAGCTAAAATGCACACAAAAAGTAGTTTTAAGTTTAGCATAAACTACTATAAATGAAAAGAAAAGTATGTCAAAAAAAGAAATAAAGCTCCATCCTAAAATTTGCTTTGGTCAAATAAAGCCTTGTTTCTTCTTTATTGTCATGCAGTATTTGTGTAAATAAAGTTTCTACCGCAACGACAACCATTAGCCTCTTTAATGTAAAGGTAGAAAGTGTTTGTCTTTATTTTAGTGTCCAAAAATATTTTTTATCTGGATTTTTAAACGTTGCTCTTCAAAATTCCCTGGAATAACAATATTATATTTCAAACAACAGTGTTTACGTATGTGTTTATGTAACTTTAGCTACATATCATTTTATATCCAATGGGGACAAAATGATGCAGTGTTGAAAGCTGGGTGCTTGTTTGTGTCAATATATTTGACGGTACATTGATCCAGTTCTTGTATTTTTCTCTCTTTGAAATTAAAACTTTTAAAAACTGATTATTTAGATTCAATCTGATCTCTAAAATTGGACTTAAATGAAAACCAATCCTTCCCTCTTCTAAGCCAGTGTAGTTTTGTGAGAGGAATACAAATATGTTGCTTTTTTATTGGCAAGAAGAATTTTTAACATTTAACATTTTATGCAACTGACAAATAAAAATGTTCTAAAGTGACAATAATTTTTCAAAAATTACTTTGTGTTCAATTCACTTAAATGTGACTGTTGTTGTGAGAGTATAATCATAATCGTAACATTCCAGTATTGAGTCTCTATATTCTTTTGTGTTGTTTGTTGTGTTCCTCTGTAGAACATGTGAGTCTCTACGTTTAGATTCCTCTCTGTATCTGAGAAAACTAGATAATTTTGAGGTCTTATCTCACTCTCTGACTACTATGTGAGTTATGATGGTATAAAAGTTCAAGGATTATCTGTAGATATCAAAAGAATGACTAAAATGTAATCTGGAAGGTAACAAAGTCAGTGCTGCTGAGTTTCAGGGGTATTTTCTGTGACCTCTAACAACATTGAGTTAAACCCATTTCGATAAGATTGATTAAAGTGGTTATAAGTAACAAGCAGAGGTGTGCAGAACTCATTTTTGTCCAATGTGGAAACAGCAGAGGGTGTGCTAGTAGTTATCACAAATCTCACTGCGTTCATCTTGAGTTTTATTGTAAAAGTTTCCCGGTGGTTTTTTAACTATAATTAATTTTGGCCAAGATGTTAAAAACGTTATTTTCTTGGTCATAGTTTCAGCTGGGCAGCAGTTGTTCAATAGAAATTCACTTCTAGTTTGTGAGCTCTCCCGCGTTTCTCACAGCCCCATCCTAACATTACTGGTGCAACAAAAAGTGGCGAGCGAGGAATATTGGAGTTATCAAGTCATTTTGAGCCATATTCCGCCATAGTGAGAAAAATGCCACAAGAACATGTTAAAAACACTATTTTCATTAGACGGTCTTTAAATCAAATATATATACATTCATACAATCAATTAAGAAACTATAGTCTGCAGCACAAAGAAGAGTTTTAGTGCATTAGGGTTACACAAATGATGCTAGCATCCTGTCACTGCGTGTGTCTGCAAGTTTTTGTTTGCAGTGATGTCAATTTTACTGTTACAAAGCTTCCTCACACTTTCAAAACAATCCCTATGGATTCATGCCGTCACCCTGACCTTAACCTGAACCGTGAGCAGTGCGGTGGCGTGGACACTAATACAGTGGACACTGATACACAAGTTGTGGGATGCTGATTCACAAGTCCCCAACTTTGGGATAGTAAAACCCTTCACTTAAGATTAATATTTTGTCAAATTGTTTTTTATATATATATATTTCATACAAAAAGTATTTTAGTGAGTCTTCCTTTCAATGTATTAATTTTCATATTCAGAATGAGCATCAGAAAAAGCCTTCAGCTGTGGCTAATGCCTAAATGAACAGGGGACCTGCAGCTTAATTAAACTGATGAGTTTCTATTAATTATGTTAATGAACAGTAGTTGAAATTTCTCCTGGTGGGAAACAGTCTGATGATGAGCGGACGACTGAGAGAGACACTTTGGTTGGTTCAAGCATCCGTTGCAGCCAGCATGTGTGCATATGTGTGTGCATGTATACGTGCTTGTGTGTGTGTGAAAGGGGGCTTCATCCTGAGTTTTATCGCTCCTCGGCCCCGACCTGCTTATCTTTTGACAACTACACACATAGAGTCGCACACACAGATCTTTTCCTGTCTGGCAGAAGACAAGGTCATGTGTTTGTGTTGTGTTGAGTGTGCGTTGGATCCAGTTGTTGGCTTCGTATCCGTGACCTCCTGTGGTGGTGTGTGCGCGTGCTGGACGGAAGGAGACCATGAGGAGTTCACACTAATACATCCCTAATGAAGCATCTCTGTGTGGGAGTGTGAGTACTCAGAAGGCGTAACGCAGGCAGATGGAGCACATTTAAGTGTCAGCTTCAGTGGAGTTTGGTTTCTGTAAATAAAAACTGACTCTAAATCATCAAATAAATACTTTTTTGGTCTAGTTTGTTGAAAGTTTTGTACTTGGTGACTGAATTGCTCAGCCTGGGAGCATGTTGGGAAGTCTGATAGCAGGAAATCCTTCTTCCTATCTGAAAGATGACACAAAGCGCACACTCTCACTCCCTTTCCTCTGTTGTCCTCAGCTCTTAAGACTGTTTTTCTTTGAAAAGTCCAGTCTGTCGTGGCTAATAAATCTCCTAAGAGAAAATGAACTCAAGTTTAACACCTCTCACACCCAACTCCAATCCAGGAGGATGTTTTCTCTGGAATCTTTACTTACAAAATAACTGTTCTACTGGAATTTGCTAAGAGATATTTCATGATTTATGAGTTGGAATGTTTAGTAAGTAATATTTTGTTCCAATAGGAAGTGATTGTTTAGTGGATTTGAAAATGTCCTCAGAAAGTACAGGACTTGCCGTATCTTTAGTCATTTACTTTTGGTTCACTTATTGTATTTTAATTAGTGTATTTTCTGCATTACAGGCCACACCGGATTATAAGGCGCAACATCAATGAATGGTCTATTTTCCAAACTATGAGTGCATTAAGCGAGACAAAAAAGCAAAAGATAAACCCATTAGTTAGTCAGACTTTGTTAACTCCAGAATTAGCTTGAGACATGCTACACGTTGGTCACGTTAAGGCATCAGCCACATTAGTATATTCACAATGGGCTAGCGATACAGCTAAAACAATAATGTTTCCATGACTACACCAACTCCCAACCTTGTTATTAACTTGTAAAAAACACAGTCTGACTATTCTACACGTTAGCCGCATTAGCGTATTCTAACACTTAACTTTGCAACTCTTGACAGAGAGTAATGTACCTCTTAATATCGCTTTAACATCATTAACCACAAACAGAATGAATCCATATATAAAGTAGTTCTAGATTTTTCTAGATTTTTTAAACAATTAAGGCTTTTAAATGCACCTTAAAATTTGGAAAATACAGCAGATGAGAGAAAAGCTCTGATGATGCAAAATGACCTAACCTTTTGTACACTTTTAAATAAAAAAGGAAAATCCCCCCCAAAAAGTTGAAACTATTAACTAAAATGCTAAATGTCATATTAGTTTAATGGTAAGTCAATGAAATCCAGTGAAAACCACACAGCTAAATTCATTGGTCGCTCTAAGTTTGTCGTGCTTTACATGCTGAAGGAAAAAAAGCCTAATGCTGTTCAAAAATGTGTAACAAAATTCATCTTAGCTGTGTGAAACCTCGGGATTTTAGATGTTTTAGTTTTAGTTTTTACTAAAGGCTGCCCAGAGGTTTAGTGGTTAGCACTCTCGTTTCACACCAAGAAGCCTTCTGGTTCAAATCTCAGCTGGATTTTATGTGTGGAGTTTGCATGTTCTCCTTGTGCATGCATGGGTTTTATCCAGGCACTCGGCTCCTCCCACTGTCAAAAAACATGCTTCACAGGTCAGTTGAAGACTCTAAATTTCCCTAAGTGTGGATTGAGTGTGTGGTCCTGCAATGGGCTGGCAACCTTTCTCGTTGCGCTCCAGCAATAGCTGGATAGGCTCCAGCAACTCAGTGGCGCTGGACAGAGATCAGGGAGTTCAGAAATGGATGCATACAATTTTACCAAAGTGGGTTGAAATGAGGTTGAAATAAAATATTAAAGATGTCAAGACCTGCATGATCTCTCAGTCTAAATCTAATAGCAATAGAGTTTAAACCAATTTGAGTCACAATTTGACTCATTTTTATGTTTTGAAGAATTGAATCAAGTAAAACCTGAATGCTTTGTCAGCATCATTACACAAAGAATAAATAGGATTGTCAAAAAGCAGCATGGAGCTCAAACACTGCATGTGTTAACCTTCGTTCTAACAGTATTTCACACTGACTGAGAGTGCCTCATATCCATTCATCCTACCATTTTTTTTAGATGGAAAATGATTATATCAGCATTATACAGACACTGTAGTGCGGCTTCTTACTGAGACTTTTAACTGCAGAACAGACACGTTTATGTTCCCAGCTGCGCCGTCTCCCACGGCGCTCCAAGTGGCCTCCAACTGCTGATGATTCATTTACAGACTCTGTGTGAGGTGAAGCCCTTTTCTCCTGATGTGGAACTCTGAGTTAAAGACTTGTCTGTGCACGGGTCTGTGACACACTGTGCTGTGTGGTCCAATAATCTACAAGACATCATTAAATCTAAGCAGAGAAGGTACCACTTCCATCGACTCACGATGTATGAATTCAGATGATCATTTAGTGTCCAGGTGTGACATAGAAATCTACTTCTCCTTCACTTGATTAAGTCAACCTTCTAAATTATTCATTAACAGTTGGTTGTTTTAATGACACCCCTTTCTGTTCTTTTGCTTTTGTTACTACAAGAAAGGTTTGTGACGTCATCAAGTTGCAACCAAAAACAGGTTTTATGTCCCTCAAGCATTTTAACAATGACCTGTTCTATTGTTTATTTTTTCAAGAATCACATGCACAACATTGGTTTGTCACATGACTCACATGTTGAGGCTCATGACGTACCACAGGGTCTCACTGCAGACCAACGTTTGAGCTACAACTGACCAAGCACTGGGGACATTTACTGATGGATGTCTGTGGCAAAATGAAGACACAGACAACAAAATGTACATGGATTGTGGTATATTCGATTTTTGTTTTGTCACATAGAGCCACTCCCAGTTTATTACTGGTTTGTGTCATGAGACTTATTTCAGCTGGGAAACAAAGCAGCCCTTCAGACTTGAGGTTGTGTGCTGCATTCTGGAATGATCAGCCTGCAAGTGGACAGCTAAGAAAAACCTCTGCCAGTAAAAACCCTCCCAGAGATCCATTTGAGAGTTTTTGTGGTCTGATCTAGAGGATATGGTCCACATGATAAGCTGTGAAACAAATGGACATCCACAGGTCAGTGATCTTTTCCTGAAGTCACACAGGGAGTCAGTGACCTATATCGCCACTGAGTCATTAAAAGGGAAAAGTGTAACCGTTAATACCGGAATTTTTGCACAATTCCAGTGGATTCTGATATGCAGCCCTTTACATTAGTGAACTGCTTATGCGATCAACATAAATCAGCTGATTCTGTCACAGAGAAAAATGGCTTGAACAATATGCAACAATTACGTATTAAAGTGTTGCATATTGGTGCAAAGCTGCATTAAACTCAGCTGAATCACTGTGATCGTGTAAAAAGTGACAAAATATATCAATGTACAAGTGTGTGTTACCTTTTTTATTATTTTAAATTCATTCATTTATTTAAAGCATTTTGAGGTGTTCTGTTGCAGGAATTGTGCTCTATAAGTAAAGCTGAATTTGAGTTTTAATGTTTTTGCTTAAAGACTGTATTGTTATGAATAAACCTCATATCGGAGGCCTTGCTGACACTAAACAAAGCATATACTCCAGCTATGAAAATATGACATAAAAAACCCACTTTAAACTGATAGATTGATGATGCATTATTGACTGTCACGTTTCAAATAAGGATGCACCATTGATGTTTGTGCAAAACAAAAGCTCTTATTTTAAAAACAGAGTAGATCAGAGTGGAGTACCAGAGCAGGCAGGTGGTGTTGCCTGAAGAAAGTACCATCAAAAACCCCAAAAAATTTTTTAAAAACCCCAGTCATCACTTAATCTGGATTAACAGGAATCAATCCCTTAGGCCATCTCATTCACAAAACCACAACTGCAATGACGGACTTTTGTGTTCTGGTAATCTTTCCCCATCCACCCCACTCCCCAGTGGCTGTGGAGCAGTGGGGGCTAAACGTAAGACGTGATCAGCAAGTTCCTGGTTTGAGTCCAGGACCAGTAACAATAGAGTATCACTATCACAGGGTCTAAATATAAAACTCCTGCTTGATCACTTTTAAATGAGATCAGTATGTGAAGGCCCCAAAAACCCTTGTATGAGTGGCAGCCAAAAGTTAAAGAGAAAAAATTCAATAAACATGTGATTCAATATCAATTAATTATTATGACTTAGAGGTAAAATTAACCGTGAACCACAGGATTATAAGTAAAGACATTTATTAAATACAGTTTATTAGCAACTTAGTTTTAGCATGAAACATTACCACATTCCAATTTCCAAGATGTCTGCACAATAAACTAAAAAAAATGATAATTTTTGTTCAAACTGGATATAATTTAAACAACAAATTAAGATTTTCTGTTTCCAGCAGAGAAATTCAACTACATTTCCAGATGACACTTGGAGATCTAAAACAGTTTTTGTATTTCAAGAAATGAAACATTTTTAAAGTCCTTGCTATTACTTTAGAGCTTTTATTTTTTAGCTCTTCAAAGATTATAAGCTTGATAGATTAATGGAAGAATTGTTCTATTTCACTTCACCAAATTTCAAAGGTCTGTTTGGAGGATGTCCAGAAGATGTTTGGATTTTGAAAAGTGACATTTATTGTACTTTTATAGTTGAAAACAGCATAAATAGCAGGAAGAAAGTTGGTTTTTATTTCGATTTTTTTATAGTTTCTCAGTGATTTTCTGTTCTGGTACATTTTAGAAAAAAATATTGGAGGCTTTCAGTTCACCAAGAGAATTGGGAATCAAAAAGGAAGTGGGCACAAAAAAATGCAGAAGATTGAAGAAGGTTGAGGGAGCATGGGAGTTCATTTTTGGTGAATACACAAGTCTCATGGGAACAAAATGGGAGCTATTTATAAAGCAGGGGATCCAGTCCTCTAACATAACTGTTGCCTACTCTCACTTTCATAAATTATCCAAGCCTAAATCAAATGTCTCACTCATATTAGTGACCTACATTTGTGCATTGGAAAGTTTCAAAGTTTGAATTTTATGTGGTCACTGCTTGGACTACATAAGTTTTCTGATCTGGATTTCTGGTTGGCTTCTCATTTTCTCTTGGAAAAATACAGACTTTGTGGAAAAAATGATTTCAGGGGTTAAGGGTCACCTCACCAAACTGCTTCCTCTTAGCTTTATTTTCTTTTTTGGTTACAATATTACTGTAACCATGACAACTTTCCAGAACTTCCTCTTTCTCCTTCACAGTGTGGAGGAAGGTTTTGGAAACGGTTGCCGTTGGCAACAGGTGCAGCACATTTCTGTTTCCGCCCTCCTCTTCTCTGTCTCTCTCTTCTTTCAACACAGGAAATTCATCTTTTTCAAGGTCCTTGCTGTTACGGGATATCAAATAAAAGCACCACATGCAGATCTGCTGTCAAAATAAGAGTTTAGCCTTTCACCTTTAGTCAGTTACAAAAGAACATCCTGCTCCACTTAGTAAACACATGCTTGTTTCAGCAGCTGTCTTCCTGTCTACCTTCATCTCTCCTACACATCCTCCTAACCCAGTTTTTTTTCTTTTGAAGTAAAAGGGGAATGCCTCCACACGCTTCCTCCAAAGAACACTGTGACACTGATACATCACTCATGAGAGTAAAGTAAGTATTAGGTTGAATTTACAGTAGTTTTTATTTGGGTGTATGATCTTTGGGGCCAGGATTTTCAAAAAGCATCTCTTGCGGGCCTGTCATGCCTGAACTTAACTACAGCCTAAAACACATGTTCACACTTAGAAGACATTTTCTTACACAAAAGCAAGCCATTCTTGTCTCTGCAGATTCGCTGCAAGAGGAACTACTTCCTCCTAAGTCGTTGCTAAAATGAATCACCACTTCCGCGAAAGTTGGTGTGTTTAGCCTGGGCGGTGCTGACAATGCAGACTCTTCCTGGAAGAGCGTGGGACCCAGTCTTCTCAGGGATGGGAGGGCTGGTACTGAGAGGATTGAGAGAATGCTCAGGATGCGTGAATGGGTTAAATGAGCAGCTTTGAGGTGATGTGTTGTAAGAATGAACATAATAATGCAATCAAAGCTCAAAAAGTTGATTTTGCATGGTATACAGTAGGTCCTTTAAAAATTCTGATAAATGTCATTTCTTAGACATCTAAAAGGCTGACCTACGAAAGTTAAAAGACTATTTGAAAAGAGTGTTCTAACCTGTTTCTAGAATATTGATAGATAGGTCAAGTCAGGGTACATTTTCAAAGCTTTAATAAAGTTCATCTACAGTTTTTTCATGTTTTGCATCAGTGTCCGTTCATTAATTTGTCTTGAAGAGGTGACACATGATCCGTCATTCTATTAATTCAACAGCCACAGGTTTTAGTGAGAGTAAGATCGTTTTCATCCATGGATCCATGTCTAAACCCACTTGATCCTTTCTGAAATCGCTAGAGTTGTGTAGTACGCCACAGGTCTGTCACAGGGCCACTACATTAATCTAGGACGATCACATTACTATAAGCATGTTTTTGGACTGTGGAGAAGAAACTCTCACATCGGTGGGGAGAACATTCAAACTCCCATGCAGCCAGAGTTCAATTCATATCAATTAGATATTGATCTCGAATTGGAATACTAACATGTGGCTTGAAACAGAAAAAAATAATGCAGCTTACGGCTACTTAAGGAATTAGTATCGATGATTAAAAGGTTCAGGTAAATAGAGTAGTTGATTTTCAGGTCTGAGGTTGTCACATATTTCCCATTGTTGTTGTACCTGAAGAATAACGAGTACTGAATGGCTAATGAGCACTCTGTCATGATAATGTATGCATGTGATGTGTAAATCATAAAGTAGTACTGAACAAACTGCAAAAATAAAAAATCTTTAAAAAATTTTAAGGGGCTAGACAGGTAAAAGTACACAAGAAAATAAGTTGATTAAGGTTTTTTAATCCAGTAGCATATTGTGTTTAGATACAGCTCCATCTAACAACATCCTGTGTTACGCAAAACAAAATGTTTTTATTAGCTGAGAAAACAAAATGGTTTAATCTGGAAGGAGCTGTTGCTTAAAGGTGACAGGAAGAGCTTTTATTGACAAAGTGTGACTAACTAAAGCTGTGCAAAGTGAATTCAATTCGGGCTAGAAGGGAGCAAACTCTTAGAAAAAGCAGCACAAATTAAAAGAAGAAAGTGACAATTCCCATGTAATTTTCTAAATATGTGGGCCAGTGTTGAACTTTTTGTCTGGGCAGCATGGACCCAGAGGAAGGTTAAGGTTAGGATTACGGTTTGATTCATTAGTTTGTTTGTTTTTTTAAATAATTATGGTAATCAGCAATTCAAAAGTGATGGCTGATTTTGATTATTTTTTTCAAGAAATTTTTATTTATTGTTACTTTGTAAGTTTCAAGTGATTTCAGTGAGAATTGTGGGTTTTTCCTTCTTTAACTGAGGGGTACAACAATTTTGTCACGTGTGTATAAGGTAGAAGAAATAACAAGAGATATACTGAGAAACATAGTATATTTTCTGAGGCTTGCTAATAGTAATACACACCAAATCTGCATTTGTGGGTTAAAGCAAGACTGATTAATCCTTTGACCATAGTGTCTGTTTGATTCTTTTCCTGGCAACATCTTTATTGTTCATTCATTTTTTTCTGAACAGAGGAAATCTTCTGCCAGCTGACAGCTGCATTTTGAGAGATGTGTGTGTGTGTCTGCATTCTCCATAGAAACCACCCAAGTGAATCTGCTTATTCATTTGACTGAAATGAGCAAAAATTGATGAGTTTCATAGAAGGTAAGATAGATCATTGGTCCAGCTAGTCAGAGACAAATGAACAGATCCCTGAGCATCTAATTTGTGGAAAATTCAAAGATATAAGCTTAAAAAACCAAGACTTGCATTAAAAAATTCCACCTTTGTATACCTTAAATTAGTATTTCCCGCACCTCTTTTTAATTGCTGCCACATCTCTTTTCGCTCTGGTTATCTCAGCGACATGCACACATAGACACTAACAAATGATGCTTTTACTCTAAGGAACTTCCGTCTCATCGTGGCAGAGGCATGGTTGTTGTTTTGACTGTGGCTCCCAGTAGCTATTCAGACATGGGAGAGACAGAACATCTGTCATAACTTGAGGCCCACAGCAACACACACCCACAATTACTCTGGCACTAACAGCTGTTCTGACCAACGGCAAGAATCTAGAAAAAGTGACCAGCAGACCCAGTGGCTGAAGACAGAACCAGACACAATGTCTCTTACTAAAATATACGACTGGAATCACAGCTAATTTTTACCTACTTTCAAGTCAGATCACACTAAAGTGGGGCATAATGTTATCTTTCAAAACATAAGAGCTAAAAAAATGCTGCAAGCTTCTGTTTTCTTGCAGATCTCTATGACTATTAAGAAAATCACATAAAAATGTTTTTTTGCTCAGAAATGTTTTTGTTAGTTTTTTTCCTCCATTTTTAAAAGTGGAAGTGAAAAGGATGTGATGATGTCAAACTTTAAACTCCCAAAATGTCACTGAAAACCTTCTGCCTCGTTGTTTTTTGCCTGCTTTTTTTAACTTGATGTTTTTTATTTACTTTATTTAGTAAACATTGAGTTTTAGGGATATCTTAGGCCTGTTTCTGAGCAAAATGTGTCCTTACTGTTCTATTCCAGTATGGGCTTTTATTTTGAAGGACAAAGAGTTTTTGGAAGAAAGTCTCTCTGAAAAGAAATATTGTAAATATTGCATGGATAAATTATATAAAGATGTAAAGGTAAATATGCTGTCACACTGTCTAAACATTACATTTCAAATTACTTAGGCGTTGGCCAAAAATCATTTTATCTTGAAAATAAAGGTTTAGACTCATAAATTAACCTATTTTATAACAATGCTGCATAGTATTGACCAACTTTTCTATTATTTAAATCATGTGGTTTAAAAGATCAGGTGTACCAGAACAGAGAGTTTTTTAAAAAAACAGGAAATGACAAAAGCTGCTTTCTCAATTTGAAAAGACATCACAAGACACTGCTGGGAAGACATTTTTGCGCAAATTAGCAAAGATTTTGCAGAGACAAACAAAAACAAACTTTCAGTTCATATGTTAACTATAAATAAAAAAAATTGCTTGTGTGTGAATACATAACTAATTAAATTATATTCAAATTTGAACTTCCTGTTCTGGGATTTTCCCGTTGTGAGAGAACTCAAGTGGTGTACAGCACATGGACAAAAGTTTTCATCAGAGAGCTAAACTACTTTAGATGTTTTTTTTTGTTTGTTTTTTTTTAAATAAAAAAAGGAAACTGTAGAATAAACAGAACAGTGGTGGTGTGATGCTGCTGGTGTTTTGACTCTATTGTTCTGTTTTGTCCCAGATCTGACTGTGTTAATGATGAAGAGGCAAACACACTCGTGCAAACGGTGCAGCGGTTGGTTGTTGGACAGCAGAATGGAGCTCTGTTGTCACATCTGCAGCTCTTTGCATTTTCCTTCAAACACGGGTCGGAGGTTATTCCACCACTGGGAGGTCAGAGGTCGAAGTTCACCTCCTTCTCTTCCGGCAGCACTCCCTCTCTCTGATGTCTCACAGCCTAAACTTGAGTCTCAGCACGACTGCATTAGTGTGTGAGGCAACGAAAAAGTTTTCTTCATATCAGAATAAGAGGAGAGAAACATTTAAAGCCTTTGTACTCTTTTCATTTAAGAATTGTGTTGGACTCTGGATTTATTTTTAAACAGTAGAAAAAATAGTCAGCTTGGAAAATGTAACAGGTGGAGATCCAGTGAAAAATAGGTGTCACTGTTTCAAATGCATACTAGTATGTGCCATAAGAAAAAAAACCCACAACTCTGAAAAGTGAGTTTCCCATCCAGAATATTTTATATTATAAAAAAAACTGGTTGGCTGTCCGGATTTTTTGTAGGCTAAAAAGTACCTGATTGTGTTCAAGTAAAGTCATCCTCATAATTAAGTCCTTACAGCACTGAACGCTGCCATGTGACGAGGCAGCACGCTTGAGCGCACATTGTCAGCATCATCGAGATTCCCTACTTTGCTCAAGAGCACAGGCTTCACAGAAATCCTGTCATAACGTTTTTCTGAAAAGCACAACAGAATTTTGACTAAAACATCAATATTTGACACAGTTCTACCAGAACTCAGGTTTGGCTAATGGATTGTGAAATAATAACAGGTCTTAAAGTAGAACCGTCAGCATGATATTAATTACAGTGCTGTACCATTTTTTTTTTAAAGAAACACAACGCAAAGTTTATTGTGAAAGGTGTGAAGAAGAAGTCAGCGCTTCCAGGACCTTTTTGTGATTTGATATAAAGGGATAAAGTCAAGAAAACAATGGAGACATGAATATATGTTTGTGTGTGTGCAGCTAGCATTTATGCACGTTATACCAGCGGACTATATAAAACAATGCCGTATCATAATAACTGAACCATATATTAATCACCTGCTGTGTCGGCCCTGCGTGTGCGCATGCTGTCATTAATCACAGCAACATTGTCCCTCTAGTGGGGGGGCGCTGATCCCAGGAGGCGAACCATCTGTTGCTCCACACCTTTGATGCATCTTGCA
The DNA here is from genome assembly GCA_014656515.1 of Oryzias celebensis. Classification (NCBI taxonomy): domain Eukaryota; kingdom Metazoa; phylum Chordata; class Actinopteri; order Beloniformes; family Adrianichthyidae; genus Oryzias; species Oryzias celebensis. The sequence continues at coordinate 9,655,839 of BNCR01000017.1, read as the reverse complement.
GGGAGCAGAAAAAAACAGAATTGTTGCTAATTAGATAAAATAATCATTTAGCTGATATAATCCTAGAATTTGCTTGTAGCAGAAGAAGCTGCAAGATGTGACTATTTGCAACACTTAAAATATTATTCAAGTCAATTTATTCAATTTTTAATTTTACTGTGGCTTCCAGCTAATTTAACTGCTGCACTTGGGCCAGACACTGCTGTAAAATAAATACTAATGAAGCAGTGAGTTCAATTTCAGCCCCAAAAAACACCAAAAGTCCTTCTAGAAGCCCCAGAGTCACATTAAGTGAACTTAGTTTCATAAGTACAATTATCTCAACACAGAAGGGAAACTTTGCACATTCAATAAAGATATTAGTATGAACAAAAGATCATGTATTCTCTTTTCTAAATATTCCCATTTATAAAGTACAAAAAACTGTAAAAGTTGGTTTTTTTCCTACTAATTTGACATGATATTTTTGAAAGTACAATGAAAGTATGGAAAACTTTAGGATCATATTAAAAATATTATAAATACGGAAAAAATGGATTTCTCCCATTGAATTAATCAATACTGATTGTAGATTTTGTGCAGGAAATAATTTGCCCAGGAGATGTCGCTCGTGTCATCATTTGCTTCATAACCAATAAACCTAATGTATGAACATTTTGACTTCTCCAAAATTATTGCTTGAAACAGGAGAAGAAACAGAGGCAAAATCCACATTGATTCTGTGTGGCAGGAGTTTTTCTTTGACGTTGGCTGCTTGGCTTTTTATCTCTTTAATGTTGTACTACTGCCATCTGCTGGTAAAAATTATGTAGTACAGCCCGAGTCCCTGCGCTTCCCTGTTCCCACCTGCTTTGAGTCCGCTTTAAATATCTTTATTCATTCACTGCATTCAGTAAAGTACACTAACATCAGCTTCAGATTTGGTTCTAACAAGGGGTGATACAATTCTGCACAAAAAAAACAAACTTTATTGTTAAGCCATTAGACCACATTGTTGGGAAAGTGAATCGTTGCATTCCTAATGCATACCAGGATGCTTGGAAGTGTCAAACAATTGTTGTGCAAACTTTAAGAAGGATTTATCATTCATTGTTTCATTACATTACACCAGGCTTATAAGCCTGCTCAGTTCTCTTCCCTGTCAGTATTTAATGACTTTCTTCTCCTCACTTCCATGCACGTTTGTTTTGTTTCTCTGGTCTCCAGCCTCTTGTCTCTCCTGTCAGTTTTTTTTTTTTTTTTTTGAGATCTAGTTGTGAAGTTTTGACTAGAGGGATTTTTGACTTTGCCTTAGTGACTCTTCTAAGTTTTGAAGTTATGAAGACTCTGTTTTTCTTGAAGCTGCCAGATGTCCTGCATTTGTATCCACATACTGCAACCTGACAGGTTTTTCTTAGTTGTTATTTGCTTATTAGCAAAAAAAAAAAAAAAAAGAGGATTTGGTGTCAACGAAATGAAAGCATGGATCCATCCTGCCTTGAATCATTGGTTCAGAATGGTGGTGGTGTAATGATGTGGGGGACATTTTCTTGGCACACTTGGACCCTTAGTACCAATTGAGCATGGTTCCAACACCACAGCCTACCTGAGTTTTGTTGCTGACCTTGTCCATCCTTCATAACCACAGTCTACCATCTTCTGGTGGCTACTTCCAGCAGGATAATGATATCATAAACTCACAATTGTGAACAACATAAAGCAAATTTTTTCAAACACATTTGTATACAAATATCTGAAAATTGCTATTGTTTCTAAGGGATAATAATGACACATGATTTGATATTTTATGTCTGGAAAATAATTTAGGAATAAATTGGTTAGGGCAGTTCTGAAGGTAAAATGGGGTCCAACATGTACCTCATAAAGTGGCTGTTGAATGTAGATCCCTACATTGATTTCCAAATATCTAACATGATCTGTTCCTCTGATACACTCAGTCCTGATTCTATCCATCCTCGTCACTCCCAAAGAGAATCTCAACATCATGTTTGATCTTTCAGACATAAATTATTTATTGTTGCCTCTTTCTATACTTGATCTGAAGAAACGACTTGTCTGATGAAATAGTAAGCATTTACTTGATATTTAATGATTGTGATCTTTTTGTTTTGTTTTGTCTTAGTTCATTCTTTACTTTTTTTCTTTAATAACTATTATTATTATTGTTTTTGATTTATTCACATCACTGATTTTTTTAATGACGAAACTATTCTTAAAAAGTAGGGGAAAAAAGAGAAATTCATTATTCTCAATTATTATTATTTTTCCATAAGCTCCAATCTAGTCAAAATAATGATATACTTACATGCAAAGCAGTATGACTTATTGTTACTCAAGGATGTTTAATTACCTGTATTACTGCCAGAACAGTATAAAGACCTGATTATTAGTTACGAACCGGTTGATATCTAATGTAAAGTAAATGGTATGGTCGAGTCGGGGTGGATTATATAAGTTCGCTTCCTCCCACTCCCTTTCAAGCAGTCAATTTTCTGATGTCTAGTTATCCTATGTTTGACATGACTACTGATGCAAATGTTTGTTGTTGTTGATTGTGATACACATGTCTTGTATATCTCGTCTGCTTGAAATAAACCATTTCAAATCAAAATCAAAAATATTTATCTCTGTTACCTTCAACTGAATTTTTCGTCTACTCCCAATTCACCTCAATTCCAATGAAGAAACGGATAGAAACATGGTCAGAAACACAGTTGCAATCTTAATTTTCTTTATGTGTGTCCTCCATCGGTGTTGATTAAAAAAATATTATTAGTCTTTAAATTAATCTTAAAGGTGCAAAGGAATGTTTACTGTGTAAATAAGCAGGTTTCAACAAACAAATTAAAACTCAATTATTCATGGGATTCTTTTTCATAAGATGCACACAAAGAATCCCTTAAAATAGAAAGTTTTATGCTAAAATAATTTAAGAAAAATATTCCCTCCCGTTTTTAACAGCTTTTGGTTCAAAACGATTTAAAGAGAAGTGTACTTTAACGGTAGAGAACGAGTTCATATTTTCTCATTTCTAGAAAGAAGAAAAATGACTGAATTCGCCAACATAACCTCTGAAACGTGTTGGAGAAACAGCCTCAATTACCCACAAGCCCTTTCGAGTCCTCCACCGGAAGAAAACGTGTGCTGTCTCTTTGCACTTCCTCTTTCCGTCAACGGAGTTTAGGTAGGCTGGCTAGTCACCGACTCGTATTCTTAAATCTCATCAAATCATGCATTTAAGGGGTCATCGACTTTAAATAAATACATGGTCATCAATGGGAGATATTTTTTAATGAATTGAACATATTATTTTAAGGATAGATAGATGTTAAAGTGTTTTGGGTGGTTTTCTGTCTGAGTCTGGTATCATGGCGCGTCAGCAGCAGTGTGACAACAGCTAAAAGGCCGGCAACCGTTGATTAAGAGACCCTTTTTTGTCACTCAATTGGTTTAAAGTAGGAAAACAAAAATATTTGTTATAAATGCATATTTGGTCTTCAGCAGTGTGTGTTTATTTCACATTGCTTCATAATTAGAGGTTTTAGTTGATTTGAATTGTGATTAGCTGCTAAGCTAGCAAGTCAAGAAAAAAAAACCTGAAAACTTTATTAATGTCTAACAGTCATATGATTTACATATGGTGATTAAAAACCTGTTTAGAATCATTTGACATGGTCAAAAACATCAAAATTTTCAAATTAGCAAGTTTTGTTGTTTTTATTGAATGTTGCGATTATAGATCTTGTTCATGTTCTTTTCATGAATGTCTTCTAAGTTAATCTGATTGGTATATTTACATTAAGGTTCTTTTATGTATTTCAGTCCACGATGGGACGTGTGATCAGGGGACAGAGAAAAGGTGCGGGCTCCGTGTTCAAAGCCCACGTTAAGCACAGGAAGGGTGCTGCTAAACTCCGCCACATTGACTTTGCTGAACGTAATGGTTACATCAAGGGATTGTGAAGGTAAGGAGGCAAATATTTAAGAACATAGTAATTATTTTTTGCTGAGCGACTGTTGATTCTATGTGGTATTCACTCAGGATATCATCCATGACCCTGGCCGTGGCGCCCCCCTGGCCAAAGTGGTTTTCCGCGACCCATACAGGTTCAAGAAGAGGACGGAGCTCTTCGTCGCGGCGGAGGGGATCCACACCGGGCAGTTCATTTACTGTGGCAAGAAGGGTAAGAGGCTGAACGCAAGGACTTGCAGTTGAGCTGCTCGTGTTTATGCATGTCCAAACTCATTTCTTCCTTTAAACCAAAAGATGGAACCCTGTTGGTTTTATTTTCTATTTGGGGGAATAATGAAGACCTGTTTTCCGTGTGTGGGACTTATTTGAACTCGCACTAAGATAATAGACACATTTTATGCACACAGGAGTTGATGCTTTTGTTTTTTTAAAGTTTATGCATCAACTACAGCAGTGGTACCCAACCCCTGGGCTGAGAAAAGCACCACAAACTTTTTTTCGGTTTAATTTATAATCTGATTCTGAAGGTTTTATTTTGAAAAGCCACCCTCTCCGAATCATTCTTGATGCATGTCAAGTCTCCTGGTTGTTTGCTGAAAATACATCTGCTACTTTCTTAAAGCTGTTGCGCTAACTGCTAAATTAAAATTCCCAGAGCTACCAAAGATTACAAAAACAAATGTAAAGTTTCTTTTTGCAGAAAAGAGCCAGTGAGGAAACGGAAGAAAAAAACTCCCACTTCAAAACCACGAGTCTTTATTTTAAATACGGATTTGTTGTGACGGTTGTTCCCACACACCATAATAACAATGCATAATATTCAGCAAATGACTACAGTTGCAACAAGGATGTTGCTAATAAAGTTGTTCAAATTATTATATTTAGCAAACACCACTTTTAGTGACCTTTTTTTTTTTTTTTGTTCTTTTGGTCCTTATCCATCACACCTTAAAAGTGTATTGAGGCTTAATTGGCATTAGATTTTTTTAAGTCTTCTATTGTTTATTAATTGTTCCTAGACAAAATCTAGTGTACAAATAAAGTTTATATATATATATATATTTATATATATTTATTTTAGAGGATTAAAATTAAACTTATCCTAAAAAATTAAGGGAAACTGGAGATGCACACTTCAGCCTCAATACAGGCCGATCTATGAAAGTAAAGTCCATCATGAAACTGGTCCATGGCCTGAAAGAGGTTGGAGACCGCAGATATACAGGATTTGACCAGGATGTGGATCTTCAGAAGAGCTCTGACTTTTCACTATTGACTGTGTGTCGAAACAGGAATAGTATCTGTATCAAGCTTGACATGTTTGGGAGCAGACTTGTTTTGAAGCGGAGTAAGACGTTGCCAGACTTTTGCTCTCCATCTAATGATGTTTAATGTTGCGTATCTGAAAAGCAGTCATATTGATATGTTTTACAGACATGGTTTGTTAAAGGAGAGTAGTGCATGCTCTTACATGAGGGTTTGAATAGAAAGTCACATTTCAAAGGTTGAACACATTTTTTGGATCAGTTTTTTTTTTTTATATGTGCACTATGTTGGGAGTTTCCTTAAATCAAACTGTGTTACAAAGGAAATTAGGGTTTAGTTTGGTGCATTTCTGCTTTAATCTGTTGCATTTAGTTTTTAAATAAGGAAATGTAAATGTTTACACTTCAACTGTTATCATTTGGCTGGATGCATAATGTAAAAGCAAAGTCTCTTTGAAAAACACTTTGGTTTTTGCTGTTCTTTTTGACTGCATTTAACTTTGTTCCTGTTACTTTGTGTGATGTGTATGATCATTTTCTATTTTAGCATGGCAGTTTAATTATTGCAAAGAGATGTCTATTTTTGTCTTAAGGTGACATTTAACTTACACTTAAACTAACATTTTTTCTACATTTGGACTGAATTGAATTGGGAAATGAGTTTAAACTGACTGGATTAGAGTTAACGTGATCATTTTAAGTGACAAGGAACTTTTCCTTTGTGTTGGAGGTTACGGAGCAACAATTTGATCTTGTTTTGACAAATTAATAAAAAGAGGGAGAATCTTTTTTTTTTTTTAATTTGTGAAACTTATCAGTATTTATTCTTGAAATGACTGGCCGTTGTCTGTCCCACAGCTCAGCTGAACATTGGCAATGTTCTGCCCGTGGGCACAATGCCTGAGGGAACCATCATCTGCTGTCTGGAGGAGAAGCCGGGCGATCGAGGCAAGCTGGCCCGAGCCTCAGGGAACTACGCCACAGTCATCTCCCACAACCCTGAGACAAAGAAATCAAGAGTTAAGCTGCCCTCAGGCGCTAAGAAGGTCATCGCCTCTGCCAACAGAGCTGTTGTTGGTAAGAAACTGCAGATGAGGCCACAATGCAGCCTCTGCACAGGAGCTGTGCTGTCAGTTTTGTTAAAACACCTCTGTCTCTGCTCCTGTAAGGTGTCGTTGCTGGTGGAGGCCGTATCGACAAGCCCATCCTGAAGGCTGGTCGCGCCTATCACAAGTACAAGGCCAAGAGGAACTGCTGGCCGCGTGTCCGTGGTGTGGCTATGAATGTAAGTCCACGTCTCAAGTCGTGAAAATTCACTCTTTACTGTAATGGAAAAGTGGCAGACACCTCAAGTTTTCTGTGCAGCTTTAGCTCATAATGTAATCCTTCTAGTTGTTTTATTTAAATATGAGTCGGGATTTGTTGCTTTAAAATGATCTTTTTTTTTTCCTAAGAATACATCAAAAAGCTCTTCTTGTTTCTTACGCTGAACTTCTTTTTCTCCCTCAGCCTGTTGAGCATCCATTTGGTGGTGGTAACCATCAGCACATTGGCAAACCCTCAACTATCAGGAGGGATGCACCTGCTGGTCGCAAGGTCGGTCTTATTGCTGCCCGCCGTACAGGCAGACTGCGTGGAACAAAGACCGTCCAGGAGAAGGAGAACTAAATCTGACTGTCTTGTTAATAAAATCTGTTCCAAAACATTTGTTTCCCGTCTGCTTACGTAGCAACACGAACCTGACAGAATATATCCTAATAAAATTAGTTTGAAGTTTTTTAGGTTTGACTTTAACATTAATTTAAATTAAAACTTTCATTTTAGATAAAAACATGTTTTGAAAATTATCCAAAAATCAACGACCTCTTGGAGTCAACTAGTTTACATCAACTCTGATCTTGTGGGTTTTCAACCATGTAAAATATTAAATGTCACATAGTTTGAGGGTTAAAAAATAGGAAAAGCCAAAGTTATGAGGAAACTTAATTTGTTGAGCTTTCTGAGCATGACTGCCAGAGTTTGAACCAGAACCAGGAGAACCAACACCATCGCTGCTGTTCTCAAGTCCTTATGCTGGTAACTAGTCCAAATTACTAATTGTTTTTATACGAATACTGCTAGTTTTTACACATCAACTAACCAGTAAAGAGCTCTCAAAAGAGCAGGATGCAATTAATCCAACAGTGAAGCAACATTGAATTTCTATGCTGCACAAATGAGGCCCTTAAATGGATTGGCGACCTGTCCTGGGTGTCTTCACCCAAGAGTTACTAGGATAGGCTCCAGCCACCTGTAGGTTGGTGCAGGTTTGAAAAAAGGACAGAGGTTGCACAAATGAAACCAGCTTCCTGTTGAACTCAGATGCTCTTCAGCTGTAACTTTAGGTCCAAAATTTTTAACTTTGCTCTTGTCTGATACTTTGCCTAATATACAATATGTATATTATAATATATAATATGCTTATCAATTAATGTTTAAGACAATTTAAGAGCAACAGAAGTCCAAATCTAGGGAATAGAATTCAACAAAGATGAAAACCAGAAAATGACTGAATATTAAAATGAGACAGAGACAAGATTCCATGTTCTTTATTTGCTAAGGGCGCAATGCTTTTTTTGTTATATTTCTGTGCACAAAAAAACCTCACAAAGTGAAAGTCCACATCGCGACTGTAGCTCCAGAATTCAACATCACACCATGGCCAAAACAAAAGTCGGCAAAAAACAGGGCGCAGAACTCTGTACAGTCAATATTTTCTTTAAAAATAACACAAGGACAAAAAATGTTCCTCTTAAATCAAATTCTATTTTTTAGTGAAATACAACAAAATAAATTCTATAAAATAAGAGCAAAATATTTAAATACGATGGGCAGAATATTTTCATTTGCAGGAGTATTTGGTATGTTTTAGACAAAAGAAAGAAAAAAAAAATGTTCAAAAAGAAAAAAAAAATACGCATTCAAGTTACCAATTAAATACAGTATTTACTGAGGTTTACCTTTTACTCCTACAGAATTACAAGTTAGCAAGTTGCAAAGTAACTAACCAGCCGCTATTCTTCCGGAAAAAAACCCTGCTGTGGAGCTTCTCTGTGTGGGGTGGGATAAGGGGGGTGGGAGGTGGGTGTCCCCAAACTGCAGCCAACCTGCCTGACGATGCGTCACAGAGGAAGCTGATGGAGGGGGGGGGGCAAGTCTGTCTACAGCGAGGCTCTATGGAAGAGTCAGAAGCAAACCACACAATCTATAATACACCAGATAGCCCAGTGCAATCCTGTTGCATATGTGTTCAGTTTTCTGGATTCCTATAGATAAGCCGTTTACCCGCCAAAATAAAACTGCCAAATGTGGAGTTGGAAGATTATAAATGTGCAATTGAAAAGCCACTTATACATTGGTTCAAAAGATCGCCCTTATTGTATATAGGGTACATGAGTAGAAAAAAGAAAAAAAAAAAAAAAACAAATAACCCTCTGGAGATGGGGATTAAGAACAGCTTCCGGTTGTTATGACGACAAGTCTTCCCTTGGGCTACACTATTCTGGTGAGAAGCCATGCTAAATGTTACAGCACATTAACTAGAGCTTCAAAAGGATTGAATGAATCATCAGAACAAAACAAAAAAGAAAGAAAAAGAAAGAAAGGCAATGAGTTTCAGAACAATGTTGCATCACTGCTTTTCACATCAACCAAACACCATTAAAGTCCAACCCAACCATTCCGTTTTTTTTTTTTAGTTATTGTTGTTTTTTTTTTTTTGTCACACTAAAACCAACCACAGCTTGTGAGTCGATTTGGCATGGGGTCGTAAGGTTGCCAAGGAGCTTAAGGATAATAATGTAATTATGATAATCACAACAAGTCCTTCTACAGCTGGATGAGCAGAGACCGTCCGATGGTAGAACAAACTTTACTGCCGAACATGGGTGATAAAACAAAGAGGAACTGCCGTCTCCTTACAGCTTTTCGGGAAATATTTCTTATTAATATCCGTTTTGTTTTTCAGAACATCTGCAACGTCTCCCAACAGCAAACCACAGAGTTATGCTACTGGGGGAGCTGAACAGTCAAAACATGAAGATACTATGTACATCTTTTTGTCGTGTAGACAAGCGCATCGCCATCGTCAGCTCTGGTTATGTTTAATTACAACTCCAGTCCCTTGCCTCTGCAGCCAACGGGCTCCCTGTCACACCACCAGGCAAGCTCCAGGCCAGGGAAGAGTGCCCCCCACAGGCTGTCTGACTGGGAGAGGATGTTGCTAGGAGGTGTGGGGAGGGAGGCCTGGCTTTGCCCTGCCCTGGGGCCAGAGAGACACAGAGAAAGAGACGCCCGACGAGGAGCTCTGTTGATCGAAGGATGAGAGGAAAGAGCCGGACGATGGAGGCTTGAGGCACGTCAGAGAGGTGGGGAGGGAGGGCTACTCCTTCGGGGGAACAGGTGCTGGGGTGGAGGCGGGGACGGGGGCGACTTCCTCTGTGCCCTCCCAGTGCTCTTGTGCTCGCGGGCCTGAACCAGGAGTGGTGCCGGAGCCCGAGGCGGGGGTCTGGGCCGGGCCGGGAGTTGGAGCAGAGGCTGGGCCGGGTCGCTGGGGGTTGTTCATGTGCTGAGCAGCGGGCCCAGTGTAAGGCTGCCCATGGGGGTGGTTGTTCTGTAAGAAACACAAAAAGCGGTTCCACAATCGGATTTTTATGCCTTTCAACAATGACAGTAGAAAAACCAAAGCCTAAAAAAGTATTTCTAATAAAGCGTAAGAAAACAATCCGATCACGTAGCTTCAGACTTGATTGGAATCAGATGCTGCATTATTATTGAGTTTTATTAAAGACAAAAACGAAAAGCGCCGCAAAATACGGCACCAGTTTGAGGAGGAAGCGCACAAAAAATGTCAGTAAAGATTTGGACTTCCAGGCTCAATAACTCCTAATAAACTCCTAAAACTGACAGCAAGTGTCTGTTTAAACTCAAACAACAAGTTAAAAATGGATGGAACAGAAAAAACAAGGGATTTATGTTTCTTTTTAATGAGAACAGTGCTCAGGACCGTCTACAAAGTGCAAGGTCTGGGAAAAGCAATTTCACCAAAAAGTAATATTAATAAATGGTTATATTGATACGAGCTAGTCATTGAACCCCATAGTCATGCAACGATGTTTTAAAAAAAAAAATCATTATTTGCTGAGAATTTTTAATGGGTATATGAATCACATCTGATCAAAAATGTTCAATAGTTCTGAAGATACTAATACTACAATCACCAAACTTTTTTTTACTAGTTAATGGTTCACTATTTTTTCTAGTTGATTGTTGCACTATTTTTACTTGATTGTTTAAGTGTTAACTGATAAAAGAAGGCTAATGAAAATAAAGAGGAACAATTTGAATCTTTGTATTTTGCATTTGTTCATTTTTTTGTATGTTACTAAAGTATTGGACTTAAAATCAAATGACTAAGAATCGGATAAAGACGAAAAAAATACCTGACTGGATTTTTTAAGCTGAATTTTACTGTATTTTTTAAATACTTACAAGTGTACATCACTTAAAATGTTATTTTATTGTTTTGTGTATCTATTAAATCATGAAGATTTAAGATAACAGCAGATGACAAAATTTGTTCTTTTCAATTGTAAATGGTTTTTTTTCGACTTCATTCAGTTGACAACAAATAATCTATTAAATTTAAGAAAATGAAAGTAAAGGGAAAAACGCAGACACTGCGACTGCTTATAATGTGGTCTTTCACACAGTACCTGCTGAAACTGGGTGCTTCCAGGAGAATGTGGGTACAGAGAGGTTTCTTCAGGAGGGGAGGAGTCTTGATCATCAGGTGCTTCCTGTTCATCCGGCTCCTAAAAATAAGAGAACTCGCCATCACAAAGTAGCCTGGATTTCCCTCAGATCATTCAAAAATATGAAAATATTCATTTTAATTTAAACACTGACTAGCTCATCTTAGTGTTAACCAGTGGGCTGCGCTGACTACAGTGATATGAAGTCTAAATGTGATCAGGCTGTGTGTGCATGTGAGTGTGTGTACTGTAAGCTTTGACCTTACAGCTAATTCAACAGCTCCTCCTCATGTAGGACTGATTATTACAAATAAATTATTTGATTATGATATTATAAATAAATATTATAAAATAATGAAATTATTTTGGAGGCTAAGTGCTGTTTACTGTCATCTTTTATCGTTACAAATGTAGAGTTGGATAGAAAAATATATTTATATACTGATGTAACTGACAGCTCGACTGGCAGATGCACCAAAATGTAGAGGTCAGATACAAATTTAATTTCAAAATAAAAGCCATTCTAGCTATAGACGTACAAGGAGACATCTTAGACGTCTTACAAGTAGCCTAAATAAAAAATAACTGCAAACGCCACCTGCTTAGCTTAGGCTTACAAATGCAGGTGGCTCAAAATGCCACATTTTAATGGGGGTGGGGACTGAGAAACTGGACGAGGCAGAGTTCAAACGCCATGTCCCTGATCTTTCTTTGGCAGACCGCTAGGACTGGGAAGGCGGAAAAGAAAAGAAGAAAAGGTCTGTTCATGGTGTGCAGCTGCACAGTGTGACTTTGGCACCAATTACCAGAGACAGGGGACCTGTCAAAACTTTCCTTTCACTAGAAAAACCAAAAATAGCATCTTTTTTTTTTTTAACAAAATACTCCAAATATCATTTTTTCCTGGCATAACAAAATACAACCCAATCAAACTGAGTGTAAATAAGGCTTTCTGATTGTGTAGACGTGTGAATTCTATATACATCTAAAAGGATATAAATGATGGGTGTGGCAATGTGTCGAACCTCTGATAACAATCCACTGCTAGAACTCAGTCTAATAAAACAAGAATTAAATATGTTCAAGTTGTAAAACTCTAATCAATTATTTCGTGTTTCTCTGTTGAATCTTAGAGTAGATCTTGGTTTCCTTCCTTTATGTTGTGGTGCCTGGAATACTGACCTTCCCTGGGCTTTCCTGTGTACACTTGAGCTGTGTATGGAATATTACAGGAAAAGTGTGTCATTTGACGGGATTTTTTGCCATCAAAAATACAAGTAACTCATTTGTAGAGAATATAAGAAAATTTAACTAGTTTGTATTGTGAACTTTAGCCATGAAAACATGTAACAGCTGTAGATAAAAAGAGCATTTCATTTCTCAATATTTTTTATTATATATCTCTATCTATAGGGGTCAGGGTCTAATGTACAGCAAAAAAACAAAAAGACAAATTAGCACTAATCATAATGAACAATTTCAATTTTTGTTCTTTTCCTGCTTTAGTTTGCTGTACATTTTTCTGCTTTTCCTTTTAGTTCAGCTTAAAGACCCACTCCGATGAAAATCATGTTTTTGTTATTTTTAACACGTTCTTGTGTCATTTTTCTGACAATGGAGGACATATATAAATAAAGTTAAGCTTTAAATTTCAAATCTGAGTATTCCTTTATTTAAATCGGTGCAAATCAGGAGCAGATGAAAAATGCCATTTGAATAAAGCTAACAGTTGTGACATAGCAGCTATAATTGCTATAAAAGCTCCCTGCTCTGCTCCATTCTGATGCATCCACTTGTAGACAAATGGATCCATGTACGTCTTCATTTTCCTGGTCTGAGCTGGCATCTGGCTCTAAACTGTACGGTTGGATAGCTCCAATATTGCTCGCCATTTTTGTTACACCGCTAATGTTAGGTTGGGGTTCTGAGGGGCTGTAAGCTAGCAGGAGAGCACGCAAACAGATGGTTTACGAGAAGTGGGGTTGCTCTGCCCCAACCGTCCTTACCCACAACTCAAAAGCAAATTTCTGATAAAAAATTACTACCGCTTTGCAGAAACTATATCCTAAAAAAAACAGTTCTTTTTATTTGGGCTAAAATCGATGTGTTCGTAGTTAAAAGACTACTGGGAACACTTTTACAATAGATCAAAAGATGATCGGAGTGGGACTTTAAATAATGTGATACACATCAAGTCAACAGGGTTTCGTTATAGAGTAACTAAGAACAAACGATGCTTTGCCAACTGTCTACATACAATCCTCAAGGCTACAAGATCTCTAGAAAGCAAAAGGGAAAAATGTAAGAGCCCTTACCTCTTCAGGACAGAGTTCACAGGCTTTGGCAAGTGTCATACGTGCGCTGTGTGAACGCTCCAGGAAATACCCGTTGGAGGTCTCGTTGCTCTGAACTGGGGGGGACCAGTTGTTGTAGGTGTACTGGGGGTTTCCCGTGTACGGTCTTCTTTCCAACTCATCCCCCAACCACTCCACCGCCCATGTCCACTTTCTTTTCAGGTCACCATTACTCTGCACAAGAGTAGCATGGGTTTATTGTTTGATAAACATGAAGATAGAATGATGAATGAGTAATCAGGTTTTTTTCAGTTCAGGGTCTGGGTTTGTGAACGAGGGTACCTGTAAGATCTGGTAAGCCACAGAACAGTTGCTAAAGAGGGCCACCATGCACTTGATACACTGGTAGGCCCTCTTCTGGTAGTGGTTTTTAGAGCGCTGGATGGTGTCAAACAGCCCATCTCTGTCATCAGGGATGCCTTTCAGTACATTGTGGATCCTGTTTAGACATGGAGAGAGATGAAACTTCACACAGACACGTTTGAAGACTATGTGACCTTTATTTGTAGACCAAGGAGTCAGCCGGACCTGTGAGTCTGCCAGGAGTCTTCAATGAGGAGGATCTGTAGTAGCAAGTCCAGATAAGGCCTCAGCTCATATGTGTAAGAATATGCCACCTGAAAATAAATAAAAACATTTTTAAACTTGGGTCGGCAAAGCTACATTAAAACTGAAGTTAAATTTCTGAATTTCTTCAGCAACAGAAATTTTATGTTAACCCCACCCACATTCCTAATAAAGATGTGCATAAAATAAATCCTCTCTATGTTCAGCTTCAATATATTCACAATACCGTATATCTTCCAATAGTGGCCGGTCTCCAAACAACGCCGGTCTAACAGGTGCTCGTTACTTTAATAAATGACTTCATGAGGAAACAGGTGTTTACCTGCCAAAGGAGTTCACTGAGCACAGTGGAGGAGAACTGAGGGTTCTCCCAGCAGCAGAATCTAAGGAGCTTCACAGTCTCCTCCGAGTTGCTACAGTCTTCAATGATCTTCTTTACATAGCTCGTCCTTACAAACAGGATCTCGGCCACCAGCTGTTGCACAGACATCACCGGAGCCGTCAGGTTGGGATCCCCATACGGGTTCGGAAGGGGAGGGTTACCTGAAGAAAAGAAAAATAAAATCACAACAGCTCTTCTTCTATTATTTACCATCTATTGCTCATCAGAAGCCCTCAGCTCCAAGCTCTGCATACACAGCAAAGAGGCTTAGAGTGGCTGTTTGTCAGTCACTTGATCCTGAGCAAGGATGAAAATCCTCATTGGGCTCTGATTCGTGATTCATTTCCCCTGTGATGCACTCACCGTTGATGGAGGACTGCATGCGTGAAGACACCTCACAGCAGCGGACCAGTTGAGAAACCACAGTGTAGAGCTTTCCTAGTTCTGCATATTGGTATTTAATGGGAGGACCAGGACCCTCGTCTAGAGCGACCAGCATGAAAGTGGCAGGAACGTTGAGCTTCAGCAGCTGAGACTTCTCTGCCAGGCCTGGAGAGTGTCAAGAAGAAGCTCCTTCAGATTCCAAATGACAATTCACTGATGACCAATGAGTCAAAAGGAGGTGGGAAGGTGTTGGTCACTTACCCAGATTGGCATACATGACAAAGAGGTTGAAGTACTGCTGTAGATGTCGGCCATGTTCAGAAACCTCTCTTCTAAGCAGGTTTAGAACAGCTCTCAACAAGTGGTCACTTAAACTGAGATTATCACAGCCCTACACAACCACACCAAAAAAAGCAAATTATGAAAGTTGAGATTTCTCAAAGACAAGTGACCCATTAGGATTTTCAGAAATCCTAATCAAGTTGCAATTCCACATCTGCCCACCTGAGCAGATGGTCCAGGTGAGGCGGTGGGGGAGGGGCAAGGGCCATCTTGCAGGGAGAAGTGAGCGATGAAGACGATGAGCTTGGAAAACGCTCCGCGGACCTCAGCACTGGGGCACTCGAGCAAATACTCGGAGAACCGGTTAGGGTACGCAAAAAGGACGTTGTGTGCAAACCAGTAACGTACATTCTTACTGTGTCTCAGCAGGATGCAGAGGGCATCATACCTGCAGAGAAATACACACAGATTTAAAAAAACAGAACACAAGAAAACCGTGACGAGTAAAAAGGCTGACCAGAGCTTACCAGTCACTGGCAGGACCCCGTACTACTTTCTTGGTGTGAAAACCTGTGCTGAAGAGGAACCTAGCAGCCAGCTGAGCGCTGATCATAGCAATCTCCTCTGCCTCTGGCAGCAGATGGTCTTGCCCTGATTTAAAAAGAGAGCAAAAACAAACTTCAAATCTCAGAAGCATCCCTATTTTCAGACTAATCAAAAAGTTAAGACAAATGGATTAAACCATCACATTTTATAATCAACGGAAGAAAAAATTGTCTAGAAATTGCTATTGAGCTGGTTATTTCTATTTTAAAAACATGCACCCAATTTACTAGCTAAAAAACCAACCATAAACAAATGAAAGTTTTTGACAAACATTTGTGATGTCTTGTATCCATGGTCAGGTGACACGAGTTACACATTATTTAAAAAAGAAAAAAAAAAGCTACAGTGAGCAATAACTTATATTAATGCTATATTTAGCATTTTTCCATATAAAAAAAAAAAAAAAGACACCTCCCCAAACTAGTCGACCTTAAGGAGGTCAGCCATCAGAAGTCCATTTAGACTGACAGTGACTGTCTACAGCTCAAAAATGAACGTATAATCTAATCTCCAATCATTTTTTGAGCTACTTTAAAAGCATGTCTTGATCACTTTTATTTCAAATATCAAAAAACCTGTGTGGTTTTCTAGGACAAAGTTGTTGCAGATCTGCAGTAATTCATTACAAATTTGCTACTGAATTGTGCACAGGATTGCTGATGGAGTGTGCCTACTTCCCTTCATTCATCTATTTTTATGATTTCCGGTTTGAAAGAAAGACGTACATGGATCTATTTGTCTACCAGTGGATTCATCAGAATAAAGCTGAGCAGGGAGCTTGTGACGTACCCAGCAAATTTTCTGTCATGTTTTTTACATTTTTTTTTAAACAACATGTTTTCATCTGCTCCTGATTAACAACGATTTGAATAAAGAAATACTCAGAAATGAAATTTTAAGCTTAATTTTCTCTATTATCAGAAAAATGCTCTAAGAACGCGTCAAAAACAGGAGTTTTTTTTCAGAGTGGGACTTTAACTATTTGAATGTTCAACTCCCAAATAAAAAAAAACCCCAGGCCAAGTTTTCCTTTGATAAACGGCTTGTAAGTTAAATTCATAGATAAAACGGACTCTCATTTACACAGTTGTTCTGCCGTAACTCACCTGATTTAACTAGCCTAGCTTGCCTAGTTTTTTTCTTAATTGGAAGATTTTACATAATTTAGGTTATCATTTTTGGCTTTTTATACTACTCAATTTTCCTAATTTAATAATAAAAATAAAAACTCAGAACTACATACCTGGAGGAGGGTTTAAATAGACACTGTTACAGGTCAGAAGTTTCTTTATGAACTGGAAATATTCCAGGCTGTATTGCATTCGGTTGTGCATGAACTGAACGTTCTGCTTGCGGACGCTGCACTCGATGACAGTGGGCATCTTGACCTGATGTGGCTTGGTGGAGGAGATTGTCAGGTCCGAGATGTATTTCACGAGCTCGCTGTCCTTGTTCAACGAGTCCATTCGCTCGTAAAACAAGATGTACGCGTTCCACCAGCGCTTTTGCCTCCGATACGACATCCTTTTCATCATATGATCAAACACCTCGCCCATATACTCTCCACCAAAGCACTGGTTCTTCATCTCCTCCTCATCGTCCATCTTGCATTCTGTGACATCGCCGTCGTCAAACTTATACCAGCGGTTCTTCTCCCCGTCCCCCCCGTTCCTCTGGATAATATAGGAATAGTAGTGTCCGCCACTGGCCTGGCCTGAGTGGACCAGCACTCCCACCAGACGATATTTGGAGCTGCCTGGTGGTGTGGATTCAGACGGCTCGTTCTGCTGTATAACCTGGTTCTCCGGGTTCACATCGTCACCCTCTAATTTAGCCACACCCGCTACTGTATAAGGCTCCATATCCAGCTCCCTGGGGAACTCAAAGTAGTCATTAAACTTGATGGCACATTCCCGCTCCCAGTCGTAGTCAAAACGCTTCAGCTGGATCGCCAGGACAGGTGGAAGCTTCTTGATCAACAGACGCTTTACAGTGTCCACCTGGATAAGAGGATAAAACAATAAAAAAAATAATAAGTAAGGCTTTTTTAGGTTAATCCGTCAAGAAATAGAGAAGGAGGATGCTTTACTTCAATTTTTTGAAAGCAAACATTTATTTACAAAACAAAAAAACCCAATTATTTTCTCTGCTCTAATATTGCAGGCCTTTCAAGCTCACCTTTTTATTACACTTCTCACAGTGGTAGGCATTTGCTCCTTCCAGCAGATCTCCTTTGACGTACTGCTCCATGGAGTCCAACAGGTTTTGGTGGTTTCTGATGTCCACGTTAAGTGTTGTAAACGACTCCTCACACTCATACCTGGAAAAAAGACATTTTAAACATCACAAAATACCTTTTAAAAAAATCCAGGTACCAAATACAAAACCTAAGAACTCACCTGTGAGGACACCCTTGACAGATTTTCTGGTCAGCGAAAGAGCCTCCCAGCACCTTGCTGAGCATGGCGGGGTGACCCAGAGCCTTCAGAGCTTCATCCAAACTGTCCACCAAAGAGTTGAAAAATTCCAAGGCGTCGTGCTGTTCCCTCAGATTAACTGGCTCACCCCACAATCTAAGAAGAAAAAAAACACAAAGTGATTTATCAATTGCATCCAGACTCCTACCGGATTAAATTATTCAAAGCCAATGATGTACCTAAACTGTTTCCAGAACCCTCTTGGGACATAGTACTGCAGCCTGGATGCAGCAAGATGACCGAAGATGACCTGCAAGTGACGAAGCACCCCGATGTTGTACTCCTTCCTGTCCTCCGACTTACTGGAGGGTTTGTCATCAAACTGATGATGGTAGCTGAAGACCTCATCACGAGGATCTACGTTACTCTGTGGAGACAAAACATTTCACTAAATGTAAAAAAACAGCATGCACTTTATTAGTTGCATTTCCTATTGCTTCCTGGTTACAATTGATTACTTTGTCAAGTTAAAACTTAGTAAGAATTTATTTCTTATTCTTTAAAAGCTCACTCTGATAAAAATTGTGTTTTTGGTGTGTTTTTGTGGCATTTCTCTGATGAGGAAGGGCGTATATTAAGAAAAATGAGCTGAAATTGCATCTTTGAGTATTTAATTATTCAAATCGTTGCAAAAATAACATTTGAAAAATAGCGTTTTTGTGACGTAGAAGTTACAATCGGTAAATCCAAAGCCGGAAAAATTGTAGGTTGGGGAAGTGAGGGGGCTTTATGCTACCAGGAGAGCGTGTAAACAGAGGGCTCTCAGTAACGGGGATTGGAAGGGTTGGAGGGTTGGTCCACACCAATAGTCCCGCCCACAACTCAGAGGTGAATTTTTAATGCAGAAACTTTGTCCTAGAAGAGGACTGGGAATGCTTTTGCAATGGATCAAAGATGATTGGAGTGGGTGTTTAAAGTTCAAGCTTAATGTACATGCTTATAGTTGTATGGATAGTTTTTTTCTTCCTTGTCGCGGTACCTCGTTCTCCTGCTTCTCGTCCCCTGACATGTCATCGTCCACATCCGTGCCTGTTCCCTCAATAGCCAGAATGCCGTTGCGAATGGGAGGGATCATGTACAGCTGCTGAATGACAGAGTTCATGTAACAAGTGGCACCGGCGTTCTTTAGACCTACAAAGCCTTTATTGGGCCGTGGCCCAACTGGAGGCAAGTACTCCCATTCGGTCAGCGTTTCACCGCCTAAATGAAGAGTGAAACAATGAAACTATCAAGCTAACTGCAACTTGTTAGATGTTAAGACTTATAAAAGAGCTACAGCTATAGAAGTGCATACCTGAGTAGTACATATCAGTCAGGGTGTCAACTATTTGTTTCAGATTGCGCATACAGCCAACAGCCAGAGCCACCAGGAGCTCAAAGCCAGCATTGATGGAGGCAGGAGTGCTGCACACCGGGATGGCTTGCTCCGTGGGGAACTCTCCAGTCTTCATGTACTGCAGGTAAACATTTGATGCTGGGAATATGAAGTCGTCAATCAGCTCCTGTTAACGTAGGAATATTAAGGAGACATGAATCAATTAAAAAAGTTATTTTTATGTAAACTGACAAAAGTATATAGAATTGCACACAAAAAATGCGACACAGAGAGACTACGAAATTGAAACTGCAATATAGCAAGGGACCACTGTACCTTTATAAGGTTGGCTCCTCCCTTCTCACTGCCAATGTAGTACTTCTTTTCTGGTGTTTGGAAAGAAAGGAGCTCTTTGGTGACTCCAAGGTGACCCTCCAGGATCGTCTCCTCCACTCCAGTCTCTCCTGTCCTCTTCACCTCATCCTTATAAATCACATTTTCAACTTCAACACATTTCCCTTTGAATAACTAATACATTCAGCAAAAAACGTTTTTCTCTCAAGATTCTAACTTTCAACATACAGAAAAACAAAAAAAGACACTTTACCCGTATTCTCTTGAGCCAATCAATCTCATTGTTAAGCAGCACCTCGGCGTTTGGCAGGTTGATGTTGCTGTTGTAAGCATAGTTTAGCAAATGTCTGAGCAAGATGAAGTAGTCCCCTGCATGTTTGGCTCTCTCTTTGGCTGTGCTCTGAAGACAGACATAAATCATTTAGTTCAGACACTGAACTCCTGTTTCTTCAAAAAGATCAAAGGAAGTGGAGCTCCTCACCCCCAACACAGTGAATAAGAGGGTGATGAAAAAGAGGAGGGGTCGGTGGCCCATGCAGCATCTTGTGGCCATGAGGAAAAACTGCTCCTGAGCCATTTGTCGGACAGACCTGCAGAGAGAGCCGGGATAATGATTTTATGTCAGACCAACGACAAACTGCAGGCGTTTTCTGCATATCAGCTTCAGCACAAGGCTAGAGCATGGCTTGCACATACTTGCTGTGGCAGTGTAGTAACAGGTCTATGATAAAAGTCTGCCAAGCCTTCTCTTTGCTCAGTGTGTCGAGAGCCGTGGGCATGAGGGCAAAGCACAGGGTCATGACTTCCAAGGCCTCGCAGCACACCTGCTCATCTTCTCCATCTGGTTCCTTGGCAGCATTTGTCTGCAAAGATGGATTTTGTTTCGAAATATGATGGAATGTTTAAAAAGACTAGCTATTAAGCAAAAAATATAGAATGTTTTTTTCTGGGCTACTGTACCTTCTCATATATCCTGCTGATATCCTCATTGGAGCTAAAGACGAGCTGCACTGTACCACAGCCTGATGCCCACACAATTTTCTGTATTGCTCGGATTACACAAATGTCTGGGATGTACTTCGACGCCTGGAAAAAATTCTGACAAAAGAACAAAGTTTCATAGAATCCAATAATACTATTATCTTTCGAACCACAGCTTGAGTAGAAATACACTAAACATCTTCATTTTAAAAAGAAAGTAGCAACAATGATTTAACAAGAACAGTTACCTCGTCAGAGATCTGTTGGGCCAGGCGAATAGCTACATTACGCAGCATGCACTCTGAGGCCGGGTTAGGGATGCTTTGCAGGGCACTCTGAAGAACCAGCGCTTGGTCATGCGTGGCCTGATTAATCTACAAACAGATATAGAGACGAGATATGTTGCAGTTTTTGGGAGACAGCCATGAATGAAGACAAGTCAAACGTGTTTTTTTGATATGTCATCGTCTTACTGGAGAGACAGGAATATTTCCATCGGCATTGGGCTGACAGGCCTCAGCTACCGCCTTCACGTGGCCAAAACCGACTGCGGTCAATAGGAGCTTTGCGATCTTTAATGCGTTGAGGTATGCGCCCCTTCGGGTTTCCATGTCTGCTGATGGGAGGAAGTTGTTTCTGGTGAGCATGCTCAGCACCAAAGGCAGGCCGCCGCTTTTCAGGAAGTTGTATTGGAAATCACTTGCATCTTCACCAAGAGTGGCACTGGCTGGCATCAGCAAAGCATACACGACCTGAAACAGAAGCAAACGCAAGATGAAGCTAGTTTCAGTAGACACAAGCTCAAAACTACTGAGTTGTTTTGAACAAAACTTACAGACTGGGCATTGGTATTGATCAACAACAAACATTACCTCTATGAGGTAGAGCACTTGTGAGGGGGAGGGGCCAAAGAAGCAAGAGTCCAGTGACGGACTCAGGCTGTTCTCTCCCAGCTTGGCGTGGTCCAAACACACAGCTCTCAAATTCTCTACTGTGGTGTTATCTGAGAACACAAAAACACTAATGAACACCAGGGTAAATAACATGAATGCATAGAAAGGTAAAAACAATATGTAAATATTAATACCAGGAGGCATAAGCTTCATGAGAACACGAGCTCCATCTCTAAGTTGAGGCATGTTGAGGCTGCAACCCAGATCAGCGATCTGCCACAGGAAGGATATGTATCGCAGATGCAGCGACATAATCTGCAAACAATCACACAAGAGTTGTTTTACTGCTATTTACTGATTATGGAGCAAAAAACACATTTATAAGGGGATAAACATGTTCATAGAGTCTGTGACAATGGATTTCACCCCTATTTGTACTGTTGTGTGTGTTTCACGCCTCAGTTCTATCAAACGCTGACTTCATTTAGAATAAAGCAGCAGAGATTGAACAAAGAAAGAGGCGATTGTTAGTATGGCAGGGTGGTGTTCCTGGAAAACGTTTACACTCCTTCACGTTCATGGAACCAAGGTTTCATACTTCAAACAGCTGGTTTGTAGCGATCACATAGTTTAGTAATGTTTAGCATGTTTAGAATGTCGCCATGTTGGAGCCAGACGATGTTAGGAAGCTGTAATTGGTCCGAGTCAACATTTCTATGTCTAAAAGGTACAAGAGGAAGAATGGTTATTCTGACAAATGGAATGAACAAGTTAAAAGCGGTTTATTTCTCAATAGGAGTCTATGTTTTGGGCTTTCTGGGACAAGGCGGTACTTCCTACTTGGAAAGCAAAGGGAGAGGGGATAATGTGTCCAGTTCTCATAAATTGGACACAGTCTGAGAGCTGTGTCCAGACATCTTTAATAGTTTAAAAATGCTAAATGTAGGTTCTTGAATGCACTTTTAGCCCATGGAGAGGCTTCTTCTTTTGCTACTGTTACTAGCATATGCCCACCACATACAGTTGGGAGATGCTTGGTGCGAAATGTGGAAGTGGTGCAAATCTAACAAATCTTGCTCCAGGCCTCTTGACGATAAATGAAGGACTTTGTGTCATATGATCCCAGACAAGCACAAACTGAAAATTAATCATGGAGGAGAAAATTGATAATTGCAAACAGTTGGCACTTCCGTGAATTAAAAGGGACGTCATCCATTCATCACTACCAAATTTGAGTGCCTGATTGGTCAAAGTTCAATCTGGTTTAACTTTCAACACTCATTCAATGGCCACGTGTTTAATACTTAAAGTTCGAAAACGGTTGTAAAAACTCCCATAGCTACACGTGAATGTGATAGTTTTGAATGCGGAGGCTTCAAACACATCTTTACGCACATTTACAAAGGCTTTTCATTGGAAATGGTTGCTTGACACCTGTTGGAGAGGGTGGTGTAAACGTAGCTTCAATGTTAACTTACCACACCAGGCAGACAGCTTTCCACCTCGGGGTTGGGTCCGTCACTGTAGTGGTTTCCATGGTTACCAGGAGAGCCAGTAGACGAGTCAGATGAGCTGTCTGGACTTGAGGGCATGTTGGCACTCACCTGGGTCAGCTTGGCTGTGATCAACTGTACACACAATTACTGGCGTTAATGCTGCTCTAAGTAAGGGGAACAGAGCACTGGATGCGCAGCCCTTACCGTTTTGTCTTTCAAACTGAGCTGCCCAATCAACTTCCTGTCATCAGCTGGATCCACGACCTCACCCCCGATAAACAACTCGATCTTTGTATGCGCAGCATTAGCCTTTATTCTGTTTAGAATGGCACGCCTCACCGAGCCAATTGTGTCATTGGTGTGCGACCAGATATCTAAATCGTCTACTTGGCGACCTTGGTTTGGGAAACGTACAATCAACGTTATGTGCTTTCCCCTGAAAGCTCTGTAAGAAACAAAATCAAAACCAATTAGAAAAATATGTAGCAAAGAAAACAAAGACCATAAAAGGATATGTTTAATCAGATTCTTGTTTGCACTATAATTATGACTCAGTATTATGCAAAGAGTTGTATCTGTTAAAATACATAAACATGTACCTGGACATGGGCAGTATAGTCCTCTCCTCATGGTAATCGCTGTCACACTCATTGATATACTCCTTGAGCACAGTCAAAACGCGTACCATGCGGATGGCCTCCTGCCTGGCACAGTTAATGCTGTCTTTGTCTCCATCCAAAACACAAAGGGTGTCATAAGATGCCTTCAGTCGGTCAAAGCACGACTGGATGAAATCCTCGTGAATTTCAACCTACAATAAGAGCAAATACATGAGGATATACGAATAAACAAAAGTCAAAAAGGCTTCAAACTGTTTCACGATAAATAAGAATGAAACAGTACCTGATTGACTTGTAGTTTGGGACCAAGGTTGGTATAAATCTCTTTCAGCAGGTCTATGGCTCTGTTAGCAATGTCATCACTTCCTTGAATTACTACCTGAGGGTTCCACAATAAAAGAGATTAAGTAAGATTCAAAAATCTTTCATGAATTCTGTCTATGCAGAAATCAAAAAGATTACAATTAACCACAACTTAAATAAGAAAAAAATACAGACGCGATCTTTCAGACTCTCCTTACCCTCCATAGATAATCCAGGCCTATTAGTTCCAAATCATCCATCATGTAAGCCCTGCGCTTTGCAACCAGCTTCCCCTCCCTGCAGTTGACAGCCTTGAAGAACCTCTCAAAGCATTTCATGCCATTTTCCGTCAGTAGAGATGGATCCAACTGCAGCACATTATTCTCAAAGAAGTCCTTATTGATGTCTGGATCCAAGTCTGGTTCGTCACCCATCAGCTTAGAGTACCTGCAGACATGAAGAAAGACCACAATCAAAACAAAGAAAAACATGTCTGCCAATTGATAAAGACATGAGAACAGATTGAAGCTAAATACTGGAGGATATAAAAACCAAACTGAACCATTTGAAGCAGGCTTCGCGGTCACAGAGAAACACTGCATTCTCAGCCAGACACTTCCAGATCTGTTTGGCTTGAGGGGCACAAAGCCACAGCTGGCCATCTTTTAATAGAAACCTGGAAATAAAAGACAAAATACAATCAACACTAGATGCCATTTGCCTCAAGGTTAAAAACAGGTCACAACTAAATAAATTTAAAAAGTTTTTGAATGGAGGCACAAAGCACCACAGAAGCAATTTATAATACTACTCTTTTTTTAAGTTTTGTTTTTAAGTTCTGCTCAGTTAAATTCAAGGGTGTTTTCAGACTGAAAACGTCCTTTAGTCCAGACTGAGTCTGCTTAATTTGGTCCTGATCGAGTCACGAACCTTGCATTTGGTCTGTATTCAGGCTGGAGTATACCACAGTGTAAACAAAACCATGTGATTACAGATCTTATCAGTCATTGGCCAGGAATCACGAGGGCGGGGCAAAGCAACAAGAGGCGGAAATTACAGAAGTCCTGTCCTTTGCAGTCCTTGATGGAATAGTTCCCTTATTCAAACTTTTTTTTGCTGACAAATCTTTAACGTCTATCAGTAGTAACACACTTTTTACTGCTACTTTGGTATGGTGAAGGCATGCTATAAAACCGTAACTGAAGAGACGACGGTTAAGAAGATAGACTAATAAGTGTTTATGACATATAGATTGTCGAGAAAACAGCGTGAGAAGCAATGTGCATCATGTTCAAAGTTGTGTTAATGAACCTGCTTTCACTTGACCAAATTTCGATGAGTTTCTGTTTTTTCGCTGCTCCACAACTGTCCCAGCTCTCTGTTTATAATGCGTAAAGCCCGGCTGTAGTGGCTGTTTTAGTCCAGTTGTTCCGCTCTGAACTCAAACTACATTCAGACTGAGGAATTTCATAGCAAACCGAAGTTTAGTCTGATTAAAAACCAGCCACCTCAAAAGATGGATCAGAGAACGATTACTGGTCTCCAACCAGGTCCTCTTGGGTGTATTCAGACTGAAAATTGAAAGAGTAAAAAGGACAAATTATCTGAATAAATGAACTCTGGTTCACTTTAAGGGAACCAAATGTGTCCAGTCTGAATACACCGACAGTTACCATGTTTTTCACATTATAAAGAATACCTAAGAGCCCAAAAAAAAAAAAAAAAGCACCTCATAAACTGGAGTGCCTTATATATGGATTAATTCCGGTTGTGTTTACTGATGCCAAAACGACTTAAAGAGGTACAAGGCGCTCTGTCAAAATGTTTAGCTGGGTGTTGTTGTGAATACCTTTACAGGGCTAACATGTGGTGATGTCGGACTGTGTTTTATATTGGGAATTATCATAGTCATTGTAACTTTTGCTTTATTGGTATCAGTCTCTTTTTTTTCAAGTGTTGCAAACAAGCTTGAGAGTTGGGTAGGTATTGAAAATGTCAACTCGGCTAACACTTCAAAAGTGGCTAACGTGTAGCATGTTACAAACAAGTTCTAGAGTTATTGTGAATGAAGTAAAGTGTGACTGACTGACCTATCTCTGGCTCTTAGTTTCTCATAGTTTAGCGTGCCTTACATTTGACCTAAGTTTGAAAATAGACCATTAATTTGCTGTGTGACATAATCTGGCACGCCCTATAGTGGGAAAAATATTGTACATATTTAATTATTTTGTGTTGTATATGTTTAATGAATGACAATGTTCGTTCTGTAATCGTAAGTAGAAGTAGCAAACCTCAAGAAGTTGAGTCGTTCTTGTACTTCTTGGACGTGACTGTAGCGGCTTCCTGGTCTGACTGTCTGAGGATCAAATTCTGCTTGTTCTTCTGAAATTGTAGACACACAACCACAACAACACAGTTAAAACTACAATATTTTGGACTTCCCATTAAATGCTTTGCATTGATGAAAACCCCCGTTTTTTTAGCTACCTTTGGATAACTGCCTCATAGTCTCCATGTAAGCAGAGAGGTTCTCGGCCACGAGGGTGACCAGAGCGTGGTTATGCTGCAACTGGTTGATCAGGTCATGCCGGTAAAACACGTGTGGACTTCTCTGGGTTTGACTGGAGTGAACAGAAAAAGAGGAGTGGAAGAGTGTTAGGGGCATTAAAGCATTTTGGGTGAGAAAACAAAACTGGGGGGAAAAAATTAAGAGACAGAGTTGGCATTTGATAAAGAAAACAAAGCATCATTGATTTCAAATGTATTTCTGACAACGAAAGGAGCTTTTAGTATGCATGTATATATGTGTGTGTGTGTGTGTGTGTGTGTGTGTGTGTGTGTGTGTGTGTGTGTGTGTGTGTGCATTTGTTGGTTAACCAGAAGAAATACTATCTTAAAAGCCATTTCCTGCCTTGTTCCCAATTTTTGTCTAAAAACAAAACATCTAGATAAGACTACAAATCCAAATAAAAATTCGGTTTGAAATGAAGTAAGTTGATTTCTGTAAAAAAATAGTATCACAAAGCTGAAAACATTTGTTAAATAAAAAGTCGTAGAGACACAATCCATATTTTCACCAACGAAAGTGTCTGAATAAGTTGGTCCAAGGCATGAAATCCCCTGATAATTTTTAACAAATAATTTAAGCTGAAAGGATTTGGCATAAAGAAGAGCGGGGCTTCATCTCAAAGGACCTCTGATTTAACTAAGCAAGTTTCGAATGTAAACAGAATAGGCCGTTTGGTGCCATAAATTCAGACAAACTTTTGTTTAAATAAATGTTTTTTAAATGAAGTTTTTTTTACAACAATAAAAACAATATGAAAAACTGTAAACAAAATAATTCTGTAGTTTTACAGAATTATTATAAATTTTATGATTTAATCAACTAAGAAAAGAATAGAATGAAACTTAATTGATCCCACAAAAGGCAAAATACATAAATTACTTCCAATAATTAAAGACTTACAGTAGAATTAATGAATAATTTACAACATTCAATTTTAATTTTTCAGCATCTTCCCATGTTAAAAGCTTAATGATTGGTCATATGTTTTTTTTCTCTATTGTAATCTTTAGATATGCCAGTCTGTATAAGCAACAAGTCATTTGAGATGAAACCCAAAGAAGAGCAGCTGAACCTATTCAGAGCTGAAGCCCCCTTCAACCACAATCACTGAACGGCTTTAAGGCTGCATCAGGTCTTTATAGGTTAAGTGAATTCATGTCATTTATTTTCATTTAATAAGACAGAATAAAAAGTATATCATTAGACTTGATGTAATAAAGAAATAGGTAAAACCCTGGAATTTGTACTCAACTTACCCCACTAAGTTCGTTTGAATGTAAATTGGCCTTTTCTTTCTGAAAAACAACAGGTAAACTACAATTTTCCAGTGACTTATAACTACTTCAGTTTAAAAACAATTCAATTGTGGTCAAATTTGTGAGATTACTTGAGTGTCTTGTTTTCCAACTAACCCTAGCAGATAATACAGTTAAGAGCTTTAATAGTTTTATGCACTAATGCTTTAAATTAGGCAGAGACAGAAATCCTCAAGAATCCCTTTGAATTTATGGGTTTTGGAACACATCCATATCACTGAAAAGGGCTGGAATGAGGATGGCCAAAAGCTATGCACAACTATGCACAATATTGTAGAAAAATGTGTGTCCAAATTAAGTCATTTGCTTTTGGTGCTTTAAGATGACAAAATTAACAACCTCAACTATAAAACTGATTTTTAAGGTAAATGAGTTAAACTTTTTTAGCATTGAGTGACAAGACAAACGCTTCTGTTTAATATTCAGTTTTACATTTTTTGAAACAAAAATGTGATCTTTTTACCCATCTTTAGGCCCGTTTACCCTTTACTACCAGGAAACTATTTCCGTATTGGATTGCCCACACAATTGTTCCTTAATTCAAAAAGGTATATTTTATTTCTAAAGAATCCTGAACTGAAAATACACTTATTTAGTTTCTTAAACCAGTTTAGTGAGAGATTAAATACCACTGTTATTTAAAGACCCACTCCGATGAAAATTGTGTTTTTACATGTTCTTGGTGGGGCTTTTCTGATGGAGGACATTTTAGGAAAATTAAGCTTCAAATTGCATTTCTTAGTATTTATTGATTTAAATTGTTGTGAATCAAGAGCACACGAAAAAATGCCATTTAAAAATACACTGGGCAGGCCACAAGCTCCCTGCTTCGCTCCATTCTGATGATCATTTTAACTTGCAAACGACTAGATCCATATGTCTGTTTTTTGCACCAGTTATGTTAGGTTGGATGGATTTCTAATAAACAACTTCAGCTCTGCAGAAACTATGTTCTACAAAAAACACAAAGGTTTTTGGCTAAAAATGGCATATTTATAATTAAAAGACCACTGGGAACACCTTTCAAATAGGTCAAAAGATCATCAGAGTGAGACTTAATGTTAGAAGGTGCCGTGCAAGACAAATGTAGGTAAAACATTGCATTCAACAAACATTTTCTGGATTCATTTTCATTTGAAAACATTTTTTTCAGAACCTCACCTAAGATTTTGAGGAGCTTCACCGAAGAGACTGCAGATTTCTCTGATTTGCTTCAAGGCAGGGATCACCCACTTATCATTGGTTCGCAGTTCCTCTATAAAACGATCTATCCACTGAATCTTCTGCGTGTCTCTGTCCTGGGAGTTAAAGACCAAATGTTAAGTTAGTTGAAGCTCAATAAAAACACTGTTACAGTTGGCTCATCTCTGTTAGTCTTCGTTTTCATTTACCTGGGAGCAACTGTAATCTAATATTTTGATGTGAGCGTTGAGGGCCTGGTCCATTATGTCTACAGGAACGTCATCACTGTGTGCCAGGTTCCACAGCAGGTTGAGGACCTTGTGGGCCATCACGCCGTCTTTGTCGTCCTCTGCTAAGCGCCGAATAAGTTCCAGCAGCTTCTCACGCTGCTTCTTGCTGGCATTGGTCCAGCTCGCCTGGATATTAGAATGAAGTAGGACTCAGAGTCACAGACACTGCAGTAATCGCAGAAACAATTATATGGTTCAACCAAGAAAAAACAAAGATAATAAAAATATATATTTATTCATACCTTAAAACAGTCAAAAAGATGATCAAGCTGCTCAGGCGAGAAGTCCCATGCAAGCTTAGCCAGAAGGTCATGGACATTCTTTACAATGGCCTCATGCTTACCAGCCTGAAAATGTGAACAAACAAGTCATTGTTCATCAATCGATCATCTCTGTTGTGAGTGACTTTATCTTTCAGGTTAGCCAACTTCTAAATCTATTTTAAAAGAAGATTTTGGGACTGATTAAGAGAAAAAAAAGTGTTCCTTAAATCCAATTTTACATAGATATTCAAAAAGAAAACCTTTTTTCTAGAGCCTGTGTTAGATTATGTATTGATCTGATAGTGGAATCCACCCATCTGAACATTTCTGCTAACCAGGGCTACCAGTTTTCTAAGTAGATAAGTACAGTATATAGGTTTGCTCTGGATTTGCTCAATAGGACTGTTGTCGATATCAAGCTCCCTTCACTAGATCCTGATCAATTTAAGAGTTCAGTTAACACTTTATTTTTTTTTTTAAAGCTCTTCATGATTTTATTCCCACTTACTTAACAGATATTTTAACTATTCACAGCCATTCTAGAGTCTTAAGATCTTCCAGCAAGAATCTGGTTGATGAGACCAGATCAGGACATAAACACTGGGGTGACAGTCCATTTTCGGTTACCAACCTTCAGTTGTGCAATAGTATTTCTCAAAAGCTGTTAATGATATCAGACCTAAACAGATTTCAATGTCAACTTAAGACTTACCATTTAAGAATGTCTTTTTAACACTCAGCAGATTTTGGCATGTAATTTTTTAAACTTGTTTTATTTCATTTTTTTTGTCTGCCTCTCGCGTATTTTACTGCTCTTTGCAATTTGATGTCATTTTTAGTTTTAGTTTTTAATTTGCAATTTTTTTTTCCTTTTTCTTTTTTATTGTCTTTGGCACTTTGGCATCCAATTATATTGTAATTGCCTAAATAAATAAAGATTAATTCATTCATTTAAGTGAAAACAAGCTGAACAAGTTAAAAATAAAGATCCACACTTGAGTCAATAAACAAAATCATTTTTTTCTTTTAATGGGGGATTTTCCTTTTTTTAAATAATGTCTTTTGAAGTGTTTTACTAAAACAGCCAGTTAAAAAGTACCTGTGCTGCCCAGATGTTGTCCAAATCTTGCATGGTAAGAGCTTTCTCTTTAATAACAAAGCGAAGAATTTTCTCCAGTTTTTCAACATACTGCGGCTGGTGCAAACTGTCTCTTAGCACGATAGACAGTATGTGGTTTTGCTGGATCCATTCCTGGAAGAGGGTGAGATAACATTAGAAAATTGGAATTTATTTAAGACAGAATAAAAAAAAATTAAAAATGACAAACCGCCATCCGCTCAGCAGTCAGCCATTCCTCTTCCTCAGGGTTATGACGATGAGTGTAGTAGGACACGCTGGAGATCACTTTGTTAACTTCATTTAGTGCATTCATTTTGCCATTAAAAGAAGAAATTTGCAATAACCTGACAAAAAAGGAACTGTGTGTAAGTTTATGACAGCCATGATAACATTTTAGAAAAAAGTATCTGAAAAACTTACAGGTGATGAAAAAAAATGGAGTGAAGACTCACCTAAGAATCATTTTTAACCTAAAAATCTCTAAATTCTTCACGGTCTCTTCCTGCCCTGGTACACGAGAGGCCAAATTCTTCAGAGACTTGATTATCATGGACAGTGCGTCATTTTTGGCTTCATTCTTGGCCTCTTTTTTCAGCTCCTCATCCGTGAGATTCTCTAGAAACTGGGGAACCATCTCGATGACTGGAAGGAAGTACTTCTTTACTGTGTGCAATGTGAGGAACTCGTAACACTGGCCAAAAGGTCTAGGAAAAGTAAAAATGAATCAATCAAAATTCAACTGCTATATATAATCACAATTGTTCAACAAAAGTAATTTTATAGAAAATAATTTTCAGAATAAAAAAGCTTTTTCAGGATACTCACTTGATAAGTGCAGCGATGATCTGGACGTTCAGTGCTTGGCCACTCATGAAGCGATCGTGCAATATTTGAAACCCGTTTAAATTGCCAAATTTGTTTATTAAGTCCACCAACCAACCCTGTATAGATAGAAAAAAAAATATGGGTAATCTGAATCTATGGCAAAATTCTATTCAAATGCTGTGAAGATTTTTAACAATCTGCTGTAGAAAAAGTTTTTTTTGCCATTTCTTGCACTTCAAATAAAATTGTAAGCTTAAAAAAGTATTTACTTTTGCTTTCCTTTCAGGCTTATCACAAAAAACTAAACTAAACAAAGGAGAAAAAAAACACAAAGTTCTGAAACTCATTATCTCTTATACTAGAAAACCTGCATCTATTTTTTTCATAAAACTCACAATAAATGGACTAAATATTTAACAGATCTTGAAACATCTTTGTGTGCCTTTGGACAAACTCCAAAAATTTATGAAAACATAACATGATAGTTTTGTAGTAAAACTCTCAGAAATGGCTGGCGTTTTGCCAACAGAGGTAGACAGGCAAGCGCCGTTTCTGTATTGCTCCCACAACCGTGCACCTACACCAGATTAATCACTCTTTCACTGCAGAACTCCCATGAGAATCAAGCTCTTCTTTGATAAAGGGCTAAATGTCCAATAGGCTGGGAGTTTGGGGAGTTGAGATTTGACTTAAAATTCACCTTAGGAGATCGTGGGTCTGGTGGTCGGGCAAAGAGCTCATCATCAGGCAGCTGTGCTCCGGCAGGGACGGTCTCCGAAGGCCGTGTGCCATTGTAAATGTGGAACTTGCAGTGGGGGTTGGTGGCCATGGCTAACAGCTCCAATAAAGGGAACCAGTCCTGAGAGAGCTTTGCCACACACAGCTCCACCAAACGGTGTGTGTTATTAATGATACATCTCTGTGGAACAAATGAAAACAAAAATCTAAATTACTTTAAGATAATACCAAACATGAGCAGATAATATATTATACTTAATTTTCTTGGGGAAAAAAAGCTGTGGAAAAACTGCAAAAGATGCCTCCTCTAAATAATTAGACTTTTCTTTGGTCTGTTTGATATCATGCAAACAGATACATTTCATATTGTCAAATTGATGAGTGCACTTCAATTAAAACAGAAGAAAAAAACCCCACAAAAATTCATGAAGCAGAATACAAACATTTTAAATTACTTTGCTTTACTTGAATGAAACATGTAGTAAGACACACACAAATAGAAAACAGTTTAATGTCCCACTCCAACTACACTTTTTTCTTTTGCAAAATAATTCCTAGTTGTCTTTTAATTATGATTATGCCGTTTATAGCCAAAATAAAAAAGCTTGTGCTATTTTTTGAAGATATCTTCTGCACATCTGCAATAGCTCATTAGAAACTCGCCTTTTGGGTTGTGACAGGGACTGTTGGGGCAGAATTTATCCTACGTTAAAATCCCAGCACGCTTTTGTTTAAACACGTCAGCTAACAGCTCCTCAGAAGTCCAAGCTAACATGAGCATGGCAAAAAAACATGGCAAGCAAAATCTGAGATGTGCAACCGTACAGTTTCGAGCCAGAGGACACCTCAGATGAGGAAAATAAAGACGTTAATAGATCTATTACTCTGCAAGTGAACGATTCAGAATTATATCGGAAAAGGAGCCCCCACATTCTGTTCCCAATTTAACCCAAAACAAGGAAGTGACAAATGTTGCAGTTCCTCCAAATCCCACTAGAGGCAGACTGCAGAAAGGAGCAGCTTTACATTGACTACCACAAAAAGTCATGGTATGTTGCTTTAGTCTAAAACAGGCGTCAGCACCTTTATGACATCAAGTGCCGATTCGAATTTCTCTCCTTAATAACTGTGCCATCACCAATCATAATCCAAACTCTTGTTGTTGTTCACCTTTCAGCGTATCTCGTTACAGGTCACCTATGCAAATCAGCTATCACTGATTCGCACAGGTGGTTTGGGAGAGAGCTTTTACGCCAGATGCCTGTATTTTTAAGGCACAGGGAGACCCATTAGGCAGCAGCGTGAAGGGTCTTGCCTAAGGAACCACACTGGATTCTTTTTGCTCATTGCCGCTCTCTGAACGGAACCCTGGTGTCCTTCTAGACAGTCCAGCCAACTATAAAGCAAACTCTAACACAAAGAAATACAGAAAACTTCCAATATATCTGAAAAAAAGTCATTTACAAACAGCTGGTCATAAACATATGTTTGCGTTTACTAAAAAAACTGCTTTCATAACAATATTGAAGTAGGAAAACAGTGCAAAAGAATTAGTATTTGAAACTATGTTTGTTAGAAATAAAAAGGACTAAAAAAAGTATTTGTGGTATTTCATATACACAGTGATAGCACTGGATACGTCAGAACAAAATACCATTAATGTTTCTAAGAACTTCACAACCATGAAATAAATAAACAAACAAATGCTTTTGGCATCTTTATTTTTTTGTTAAATTATGAAACAGGGCCTAAGTAACTTAATGTAACTTAATTCTGTGATGATGCTTTTATTGCAGGTAAAATTAAATGTTTAAACTGTTTTGATAGTTTGCAAATTATAATAATATAAAATTTCTGGAATTGTACAGAGTCATTCTTTTTTGCATATTTTAAATTTAGCACGTAAATTACGCAGTCTTGTGTTGTCCCTAAACGGGTGCAAAAGCGGTGTTTTATCACGAACAAACCCTGCGTCAAAAACGCCGTAATAGCGTGTTAAAAACTGTGGGTCAAAAGATGTGTTTTGTTGTGGCGCATAAAGCACCATTATGTGTGAATAATAAAATGTTACTAAGTTGGCTGCAGTGGCCTACTGGTCAACATACCTGTAGCTTATCTTTTTCTCATGCAGGAATTGCGAGTTTGACTCCACTGAATTACATAGCGGTTTCTTTATGTTTTCCATCTTTTTCTTTTGCTGACTTTTACCGACATCATTATTTTTACTGTAGTTAGCGTTTCTTTTTTGCACTTCCTCTTCTTCTTTTTCATTTTTACAAGTATGTATTACATTAATAAACTATTAAAATGTCAAAAAAAGGCTTTCTTGTCGCAGACAATGAAGAAATCTCTTTTTGTAGTCATCAATTACCAAACCAACATGCTGTTACAACAGAAACAGTTGATTCCTGATTAAAAACTGTGAAAAATTTATGGATGAACAAATCTTTCTTGATCATCTGATATCTACATCTAGCACCATGCGGAAGGTTGTTCTTGTTAAAATTTACATAAGTTCCACTTTTTAGCATCAGTGGATGGCATAATGGTATTGCGCAGACTTTCCTGGGAGTCACCCAGGTTCAAATCCTACGGCCCGCAATTGTTTGGGGCAATTTACACATCGCCTTTGCCAAAAAAAAAAAGGATTAGCAAGAACATGTTTTAAAAAGTTAACAAAGCAAGTGTAGTTATTTTGACAAATGTGATTACTTCTCATTAGAAGTCTACGAGATTCCGGCTTTTTGGGATCCGTAGACACTTGCTGTGAGGGGCGCAAAGGGGGAGGGATCACTTAGTCCAGTTCTCATATATAGTCAATGGTTGGACCCAAGAGAGCTTGAGCAGTCTTTGTGCCATCATTTTTGGAACTTTGTTGTGTAGGTGGAGGAGCAAATTCCAGTCAATGTGCCAACCCACTTCATCCTTCATTTTTACATGCAAAATTCAATGGATGATGTCAGAGTTTATTCATCCAATTCAATAAATCTTTGGCGCACCCACAAAACAGCTGACACCCAGTAAATTTCCCTCACGAAAACACTATCACTAACTATGCTAATGTTTTTTTGCCTCCCTACTCTTCCTGTGGCATCACCCAAATATGTGATGTAAAAACAGCTGCAACAACAAAGAACAACACCTGTTCAACTGAACCTCATGTTAAAAGTGATATTTGCGTGGTTTCACACGGTTTCACATTTTCAAGAAAACCAGACACGAAGAAATCCGTTTTGTTATGACTAATCGCAGCATTCCAAACAAAATTTTACAGGCTATAAGAACCTTTGTTTATGAAACAAGATATTGGTAAAAAGAAGAGGAAGAAGTTAAAAACGGCATTTGTGGATTTAAACTTAAAAAAAAGTATTTGAATTATTCACACTTTTGTTTAGAGATCTTCCTTCACTAAGAAGACACTTACTGGTCTCACTGTATTGCAACTGATAGCATTTAAAATATTTTTAAGTAAATTTGAAAAATTAAAACTAAACAAACGAAAAAAAAAAGGTAAAATTATTATTTGACCAGTTTTCTTCCCTTTGATGAAAATTGAAGAATAAAGTCCTCTGGAATCACAAAATACAATACTGAACATCATTCAATGGTATAAAGGTTTTCTGATTAGTCATACTTGCCCACTTTGCTTGATAGTTAAAGTTTTCTGTCAGTCATTTATGCTGTGTTTGACCATAAATGCATTAGCAGAAGCAGAACATGAGCCCAATGGGAGACTAAAAATAGGATCCTCTTTCTGGACCATCAGTATTATCTAAATATTTTAATTCATACTATTTTTTAAAACACAATAAAGCATTTTAAATATTTTCCAAAGAGTGAGGAAAAAAGGATAAAGTTGAAATGAAAGCTTACATGGATCTCAAACTTCCAGCCACTGACTGCCTCGTCTGTCAGGATCTTTGTGAAGGAAATGGTCAGACCATCCCTGAAAAACCTCTGACAGGCCTCACACTTCACGTCCAGCCCTGCAGGAAGTCAGAAAACTTTAGGAGCAAAATATCACAAAGGATGAGATCAAATGCTGTTTTAATACAGGATGTGCATTAATTTCTCATGTACTACATTCTGACCAATTATTTTAAACACATAAACATTTGAAAAAGCAAGACAGTAGGTTAAAAAAAACAATGCCATGTTAGAAATATACCACTTTGATTTAATTTGACACAGTGCCTGAAGAGTTATATTAAACTATATTTTAATAAAATTAATATACAGTGTATCACACAGATCTCACTACAAGGTTGCCATGTATTAAGCAGCTTTGAAACTTTTAATAAATAAATGAAAGAATTGGTGAATTACTACTTCAAGCATAAAAATTAATGAATACATAAATAAAAAACAAACATTTAATACCTTTTTTACTCAGGTCTATTGCAGCTTCCAAGAGAACTTCTAACTCTCCTTTTGGCAAAACTGGAACAACCCAACGAGGCCTGGAAGAGAAACAAAAGGAAGTATTAAAAACAATTTAAAAAGAAAAAAAACAACTAAATGCAAAATGAAAGCATCATTACTGGTTGGAATTTGATCACCTGATTCATTAAAAGTTAAATTAAAATTAAAGTTAAAAAAGTTTCGGCTGTGATCAAAGGACAGAAACATCTAATTTGCATTAGACAATCACAGGGAAGCCATTGGAATTGAATTTGAGAGCCAATAATTTGTGCCCACAGCTAAAACAAACCTTACAAATTAAGAGTGCTAGGTTTAAAATGTTGCACTTTTAATAGCCGTCACTATGACCAAAAAATAAATGAATCTAGATGTATGAGAGCCAAACCTGTTGATCATGTCATCGAGCTTGGCTAGGTCAGTGTGAGGGAAAGCAGGCTCTTCCTCCTCCAGCTGAGGGGGCCTATCCACCTGACCCTGCTCATCTGGTGGGCTCACTGGGGAGTTCTCATTAGATGAATTAGGAGATGATGTCTAAAAAGAAAAGATGAAGTCACATATAAAATCAGTCTGGTAGAAAACTATGAAGTTTTTCCGTCAAGCCATTCAGTTAAGAATCAAAGTTATTTCGATTTTGTCTATGTATCAGAGTAACCCTTATTTCAATACAAGTGACATAGAACAACAGCAAAACAGCAACAAAACACGTAACAAGCAGGAATATCCAACTGATGTTTAGCTAAATTGTTGACACTTAGCAGACATTCCAAGACAAAAGCCTGATGAAAAACATCAGTTATCTTCGTGTGTATTGATCTGAGTGACTCCAGCACATATCTCTTTTACCTTTAAGAAGTTAATATTTTTTCAACTGCAATTTCTATAAAAAAAAAAAACAGTTAGTTTTTGGATCACAAAGCTTTTAAGTAATAATTTATGGCCACCACAAATTCATTACAGAGCTTCAACCCTAACATTACTCTTTTGTTGGCCAATCAGCCTCTTAGGTTTTGATATTCAAGTGAAACTCCTATTAGACTGTTTTTGGAGAGTTGCTCTGATTTCCTCTAATGCGAAATACTGGACATGATTTTTATACGCATCAACCCATCTAACATAAAAAACTAAAGCAGGCCTTATTCAACCAACTCACTGCCCATCGTCTCTTGTGCATTCATTCTGACTGCATGATGGAACACAAAACCCTCACAAATTGGTCATTTACCAAAGCATCCCAGGATGCACTTAGAAATGTCCTCCAACAAAATGTCAAAAACAATAAAAGGTCTTACTCTGAAAAAATGTATTCAGATTTACAGCACATTTGTTAAAGATGTAAGGATTTGGGCCTTAGTTAAAGGAGTTTTTCATTGTAAGCTGGTTGTAAGCTTTAAGTAAGTTTATTAACCTGTTAAGTAAACTCAATAACTTACTGAATGCATAGGTTTTTTGAGCTGGTGTCATCAGCTTTGTATGGAAAACTTTGTCCTTAAACTTTAGACGACCTATGACTTATCAAACAAATTGCAAATACATTTTACCATTTAAAAAAAAAAGACACCAGCAAATTATACTTAAGCAATTTCAATTCTCCTTTTGTGCTTTGTGTAAACAAGTCTGTTGTAATTTTAAAATACCCCACAGTAGCTTTTCACCAACAAAAACATTCCCAGAACACCACATGGTTGTACTGGTATGCTGGTGAATCTATTCACAAATAAATTTGATTGTCTCCCAGACATGACTCTCACTACTTCTTGAGCCAGTATAACATAATCCAAGAGCTGTCGAAGTGGAACATTTATTTTGAAAAGGTAGTGCAAAGAGAACTAAAATGTTCTGTTATAGCAACCAGGTGTAAAAAAAAAAGGCAGTGCATTGGTCACATGAGCTGGTGCTCCATCATTTTTACAGAGTAGTCTATATAAACTAAGAGAAGTGCAAGTGATTAGTACTTAAACTAACTTATTTTACCTGCATTATAATTCAAATACAGTTTTGTGCCTTAAGTCTGAAAAAAGTAAGGAATTATAAGACCAAGTTGAAACGGTCTTACCAACAAAACTAAGTGTGAAACTTGAGCTGCTTCCATGTCTCGTGTTTCTGGACTAACATATGCCAGAGCAAGAGTTCCTATTCTACATTCCAGGTAGAGTTTCTGTTGTTCTGGTGACTGGGACCACATAAATACAGGACAAATAAATGTGTCTACCCTTAAAAGATTGTTGAACAAAGTTATATTAATTTAATACACCCTGGACATGCCATACAGTCTTAGCATGCTTCAATGTTTATACAGTGAGGAACAGAAGTTTGGGCACCCCAGGTAAAATGTTTTATTGTTGTGCATAAAGAACCCATGGATAGATTGAAAAATCTCCTGAAAGTATCAGTTAATATATGAGACATTCTTTTAATATGTCAAAAAATTAGGCTTTATTTCCATCATTTACCCTTTCAAAATAACAGAAAACAAAAAAAATGGCGTGTGCAAAGCGCGTGTACCGTACATATGTTTTAGGGGTGTAACGCTTAATTGATTAATCGATTTATATTCCAACGATCCGACCAGATCAATCTGTCTGAGTCAAGTTGTTATTCGATTTGAGCGGTTATAAAATATCTAACAATTATAAATTGTATTATAAAACTAGGAAATAATTCCAAAATTGAATAAATCGCTTATATCGAAATTGGAAAAAACCTTTGGATTGAGGTACGGCAGGTGTTTTTTACTAAAACATAACAATGACAAAGTTCCATCACAGCGGATGACACATGATGGCAAGATAAAAAGATCAATCAATCATTACAGTCCAATGTGTAGAAACCATACATATAGATATGGAACCATACAGTGTGGCCTAATGCTCTAATAATGTCCCCTTTGAATTATTTCGATGTGGAAAAACAACAGTGAACTGAACTTTAGTGAATTAAAGAGTGATTGGATTTACCATTAATTTTTGTTTACTTGTTTGTTTGTACACATATTTAATTTAGACTTGATTAGCTTGCAAGAAATACAAGGAATCTGGAAAACTTCCCCTGAACTGTTCAGTACCAGGTATTTATCTCTGAGTCGCACTGGTTACATTTTTGGCTAAAGATGTTCTGGATCAATTTTAGGTCCGTAAATTGGATCGTTCAAATTGAACCAATATTGACTATGAATCATATCGTCAACCAGAAATTATTATATAAATCAACTATTGTTAAAATGAATCGCTATCTCCCCAATATGTCCTGAAAATGAGTCATAGGCCTATTGTTTTCTCATCTTGAAACGGTTCACCTCTCATCCAAGTAGCTTCATCAAATTGATGAAGAAGACAGTAAGCTCAGATGGCACGCCTAAATTTAAAGACACCTGGATGACTGACAATCTTCATTGACATCTTTACAAGTAAACTAAGGGATGAAGCATCTCAAGAGCCATAAATGCAAGAGTCCATCTGGGTGTGTTTGAACACCAAATCTATGCATTTTCCATGCCTCCCAAACAAAATTAGAATACACCGCCATCAGCAGCGATGTGAGCAGCTGAGGGAATAAAGGGGGGATTTTCACCATCAAAAAAAGGGCAAAACTAAAACATAAAATGTGGGGGAGTATTGTGAAGGCTCCTTCTGCTTGGCTGACCTACATAGGCAGCTTGCCTCTCACGTCTCATCTCAAACCACCACAGGCCTGCACGTGCACACAGAAAAAAAAGACACACACACACACACACACACACACATAGCACATCCTTTAAACACCACTCAAGAGACTCTGTTCATTGATGGCTCGCCTTCATTGCCTTCACCCCCTTTTTTTAACTCTTTACAGTTCCCTTATTCCATCCACATTTACCCCAATTGGCATCTGTATCTGGCTAGACCAGCAAAATTAGTTTAAAAGTTAAAAAACAAGTTAAAAAACTTTAAAGCACTGTGCTGCATTCCCTTCATATACAAAACAGAATTTAATTATGGTATTAGGCAGTTGAGAAATGAAATAGAAAGATGCAACTGACCTGGTTCTGTGGCAGTGGGGGCTGGCTTTGAGCATCAGGTGCCTGGCCCTGGCCCTGACTGTCATTGCCCCCCACTGGAGAGCCACGCGTGGTGGCCGTCATGCTCGCCACAGGGCAGATCTTGGCAATCTTGGCCTCTTAGGGAGCGCTGGCCAGAAGGGAAATCACAGCCACCTCAGCTGTAGAGGAGAGGGAAGAGAGTCCGAACACACAAGAGAGGGACACAAGCACCTGGAGATCTGGATGTGTTGCTGAGACCATTGCATAACCTGGAATAGGGGAGAAGAACTAAACGTCATAAAAAGCATGGGCACTTAGGCTACACAAATATGTTAAATGGGTTTCAAATTAAAGGTGGCTGCCCTTCATCTAACAAACAATTAGGGACAACTTTGAGAGTCCAAAGCTTGAGATTATAAAGATGAATGACACTTAAAAGATAGTGGTACCAAATGTTTTGTTTCTTTGAACTAAAATTCTGAATCTTATATTAAAAGAAGGAAAACGTCACAAAGAATGCAGGACTGTGTATAAATATATACATAAAAAACCTTCTCTGTTCCCTAAAATCATGACATACATAAAAAGCAACTGGAACTACTTTACAGGCTGTAAAATATTTTAGGAAGCAATAAAAGTATTAAGAAACAACATAATCCAAAAATCCTCTTTGAATGCCATATTTTGCTGTTGTATTCCAATTGATCAATGAGGCATAAAACATAGTTTTTAAAGCTATTTTAATACCTCAAAAAAATAAAAAGTAAAAAGCAGCAGATCACTTTTTTTAAGTAACCCAAAAAAAACCTGCACCTGCTCTAAGGATTCCGTCATCATGCTAGTGCAGTACTAACCATATAGGATGTTTGCTTAACCCCCCAAAAACAGAGAGCCAACTTCAGAGATGCCTAAATATTCAATGACGTGTATGCTTATGTCCAGGCAGCAGTAGTAAACAATGAACAAAAACACTTTAGTCATTACTTATCTGTTCTAAAAAAAAAAAAAAACATTTAAATGCATTAATGTTCTCTAATATTTTAGAAAATCTATCTCAAAAATTAAAGTGATACTTTATTTTTTGCCATAAAACTAACATTATCAGAGAACAAAAAAAAACTTTATCTGCATTAACTATGACATTTTAAACGCCAAAATTAAAGGCTGTACAGAGATTTGTATTCAAATGAGATTTATTTGAAAGATAACTGAAAGAGAACAGAAAAATAAATTCCTAAATTGTTTAGAAATCTATGTTTATTAACACATGCTTCACGCAGTTTCTCCAATACTTCCAGTTTCCCTAAAAAGTTTAATTTACAATTTATTTCTTTACAACTTTGAAATAGGTGAAATAAGTGTGGTCTGTTGCCAGCTTATTTTGCCTGTCTGCAACTGTCAAATTCCAGTATGATCAAATGATAAGGGGTTTCAGAGGGGACGGTGGGAAGACTCACAAGGACGACTGTACCTTTTAGATTTATAGTAATCTAGAAATTCAACATTACACTTCAAATATTCCTTCTATTTCATTATAAAAGAAATTACTACATAAAATCAAAATTCAACCATGTTGGTTGTAAATTCTAGCACATCTGATTTGTCTTTTTTTAATTCAGTAAATCGAACACTAACTAAAAAAAGAAGCCAAATAACTCTCAGTTTATCACAAAAATAAGTTTCATAGTAATTTTCCAAAATAAAATTCATTACTTATTCAAAGTTACATGTGATTTACCAAAGATAATCTTTAATTATCTAAAAGGAAAAACTGGAGGATACAGCAAGCTATAAAAAAGCAGTAATATCAAAATGTCTGGCTTTCCACTGGAATTTTAGACAACTAACTTGTATGGATTAAAAAACAAAACATTACCACATTTAAGAACAGAATAAAGAGTGTGTAAAGAAGAGATTGCTGAAAGAACATCTTAAAAATGAAAAACAGACATTTGAACTAAAGCGACTGATTTGAAATCCATCATCATTGTAAGATGAACCAAATGAAAACTTAAGTCAAACATTAACCAGAAGAAGCCATTAGACGTAATACAACATAAAGAAACTCCCACACTTGATATATTATTAGTAGGAAGAAGGCATGATCATCACTAAATTGATACCAGCAGTGACATATAAATAATGATAGGATCCAGTATCACGTCACACTCAGATTGAGGTGATGTCATTATTAGTTACAGTACATTTTATTGTAAAATTTTCTGGTTTTCTGTTAACTAAATATACTTTTTACCTGAATGTTGAGTGCCAATAACTGGAAATCCTAGTTAAAAAATGTCTTCTTACTAAGCCATATGTATATGACCCGAGTAGTTCTTGACGCTTAGACAAAAAAAACTAACTGAAAACCTTTAATGTCCCACTCTAATAATCTTTTATCTATTGTAAGAAGCATTACCATTGGTCTTTTAATATGATTATGCAATTTTTAGCCAAAATCAGCAAACCTGTGTTGGTTTCTAGGACATAGTTTGGGTAGAGCAGCCGGAAATCATCAGTAATGTGCCTGAGTTCTGTTGGCATAGAAGTAAGCCTCTGCTGATATCCCATCATCCTTTTGTTTACACTCCCTCTCAATGGCTTAT
Organism: Oryzias celebensis; assembly: GCA_014656515.1. NCBI lineage: Eukaryota > Metazoa > Chordata > Actinopteri > Beloniformes > Adrianichthyidae > Oryzias > Oryzias celebensis. Next base: position 9,612,449 of record BNCR01000017.1, on the reverse strand, counting down.
AGCCCCTTACAATCCCAAGTTAACATTAGCAGTACAACAAAATAGGCAGGCAATATAAGGGCTATCCAGCTGTACAGTTTTGAGCAAGATGCCAGCTCAGATGAGGAAATAAGACGTTAATGGATCTATTTGTCTGCAAGTGGATGCATCAGAATGGAGCAGAGCAGACCATTTCACTTGGTGTCTCACAAAAAGAGAGAGCTTTTTCAAACAGCATGTATTTCATCTGATCCCGATTCATCACAATTTAAATAAAGAATTAATCAGAAATTCAGTTCTAATTGTTAATTTTTTTCATATATGTCTTCCATTATAAGAAAAATGAAACAATGTCAAAAAGGTGATTTTGACTGGAGTTTAAAAAACACTTCTGCTTGTCTGTTTTATTTTTTAACAAGGTTATTTCAAATATCATTATGATCAAATTATTTCGCAGAAACTGTACTATTTTGTCATTTAAGTAAAGGCCAATATGCAGTCCACAATATCACCAGTGTTTTCCATTACTTTTCACTCTAGATGTGCTCTAATCAAAACATAAAAGCAAAATCAACCATCCGTGTCATCAGATAACCAATTCATAATAGTGGTCTTGTAATTGAAAATGCTAACTTCTCTGTAACATTTTCTTTTTTATAAGCACAGCTGGTACCTATGAGCAATAACAAAGTTGTAGAGTGAGGCCTTGTTAGGCATTGATTTAAAAAAGGAATATGATTTAGATCAAACCAGGAAATAAAAAAACTGTTAAACGAAATGTACAAGCACTAAAAGAAAATATCACTGAAAAACAACAGTCAAATGAAAAGGATTACTTGGAAATAATGTCCAAATAAAAAAAGTAGGCAAGCCATGCTCATCCTCCATATTACATTTAGAAAAAAAGAAGCTCCCACCACCTTACACATAAAAACATTACATAATAACGTCATAAATCACGAATGCAGCAGCAATTTGTAAAATTTCTTCAATAATATGACGTCAGGAAAAGGAGAAAAATACAGCCTTTGAATGCTATCTCCCCCCGAGTCGTGTAAAGCCATCATATTGATTAATCAGTCGTGCAACAACAAAAGATTTACCCTCGACTTTCTCTGGTACAATATAATCCACATACACCCCGTGTCATGACAGACAAGCACAGTGGCTTACCAATAACAGCTGATTATTTATGCAGTTAATGCCTGCTTCAGCTAGCCGCGGAACGCAACGCTTAGGTTAGCCGATCCGCCCAGACAGCAGAGCAGTCAAGGCCTTGTCGTCCAAAGCTCACTGCGCTGACATACGCAGGCCTCAAATATTCAGTTGGGGCCTGGCAACATATTTATTCTGCAAACCCAGCCGAGAGATTTTGACGAGCTTGAGTAAACAACTCAATCGGTTCATTACAATAATGGGTATTCAAGATTCCACAGTTTAGCCGACGTTCTTGTTGATAAACAATGTGAAAAGAAAACGCCATTTGCAACGACCAGCGGTCGTGCTAACAACGACCAATAGAAATTACTGCTAGCCGTTAGCTTGTGAGTGGGTAAATGTCGGGAAAATACATTCAGTTTAGAGACTTGATAATATAACTTGACAATTTTTTTTCTAATTTAATCTTGAAATGCAAACTGATTAAAATGTGTTACTTTGAAACCATTTCCGTATTTCAGGAAAGTTCAAGCTATCACGGTAAATTATACGTTCAAGGGGTTCGTCTATTTGCTGAAATGTAGCTTGTTGGTCTAACACGTATTCAGTAAGTTAAAACTTAGCTAAAACCCAACGAAATTTTAATTTCGGAACCCCAAAATATAAGTGTAATCTGTTTTGTTTTATATTGGTCTTGAAAAGCAACGTTTGAAAAAGGTTCAGGACCAACTAGGCGATATCGACATGTTAATAACTTGTAAACATTAGATGTTAAAAGGAAATGTTCTCTTTCAGTTTATAGTCGGTATCGAAGGTCTTTTGCAGATGGCTAGCATTAGCTTGCTTTAAGTGAATCTATCGGCTTGACCTAACAAGAATACATGTATTGTTAAAACCATGGTTTGCAGTGTCATCACTTTGACAATTACGTAAATTTTGTGGCAATCTTAGAACTGACAAGACACAAGCAACACCAAATACAGCACTGTTACCGTGTATACAACACCAACTGCCGCTAACACAAGGCTAGCTAACAATCACCAGTCAGCATAGTGAGCTAGTTAGCTAACAACTCACCAGGAATTTGATATGACTTCCCCCCTATACATGGGCTACGTCCAGCCTTCAGCGATGGTGGTGTCGTCGTCTATTACATAAACGTGTCCTATAACGGCGACAGCTTTGCAAGACACAAACCTGCAACTGGAAAGACCTCGATCCTACGTTTTCCTCTGTTTCTGAGTGTTTTTCCTGCGTCACCGGCGCGGTAACAGCCCCCTTTACTCTATCTGGTCCAGTTTCTGAGGCTTGTCACTTCGGTCCCAGCAGTCACTTACAACTTGAATCAGCTCAACATGGCGGAAGCGCAGTCGGACAGAAATGCAGCTCAGTAAAACAGGTTGGACGACTGTGTGAACTCCAGAAGTCAGTGATACACATGAGTTGGTTTGCAGCACAACGTAGGACACATCTGCTAACGCAACAGCCGCTGAATGGAACGGGCTTAAAATCCGTCTCAAACCGAGCGAACGGCTCCGACTCCGGCGATCCAAATCGTAGTTTAACTTTTACCAGGCGAAAATATAAAAGAACAAATTGACTCACTTTAAAATATCGCCTCCTATCGCACTGGGTGGTCCTAAATAAGCCAACTGTCCATTGATAATGTGTAGATAAATCAAATATATTTTTGACATTTAATATTTTTTATTTTCAAACACAAAATAAAACAGTTAAATAAACACGACAAACAGAGTCCTACTACCCTAAATAGAAATAGACATTAACATAAATACAAAAAATAAATAAAAAAAATATAATATGTTAAAAATATAATATGCTTAAAACTTTAAAATTCTAGCGCACCTAATTTATCTTTAAAAAAATGCTTTAAAATATATATTCGCTGATTTATTACACTCCATAAAGCAATCATCTTCGGTTCAGGCTTTCACAGCATGCGTCAATTTCTGAATGCACACTTTGGACCATTTAAAGTGCAGAAACACAATGTTTGTTTGTTATAGGGGCTGTATATGAGCATCTTTGTTTTCTTGGAGTAATACTACAGAAATAAAAGTCTTTAAAGTTCTGCTAATCTTACTGTTGATGTGCTTTGTGCACACAAATTAAACTTCTGAGTGAACACTTTATAATTGTAAACATTTCAGACAATAAACATGAAGGAAAACATTTTCTGCCTTTTTCTTTTGTTCAAAAGCTGCATGTTGTATAAAATTTAACTCGTGAACGTGAAACATTGTGATTAGTCGTGATTAATCACAATCTAAAAGTGTGATTAATCAGACTTTTTTTTCATTGATTGACAGCACTATACTATATATTTGCAGGTTGCATATCATGCATCCATCCATCCATCCATCCATCCATCCATCCATCCATCCATCCATCCATCCATCCATCCATCCATCCATCCATCCATCCATCCATCCATCCATCCATCCATCCACCTTTAAGCTTATATAAATGTCCTTTTTTGTCTTTTTTTCTCTAGTTTATTGTTTTTCATCTACTCCTGTAAACATCTGATAAACATGATCCACTTTAAAACAAGATGTTGTATCTCAAGGAGCTTATCCTCATGTTTAAATAAATGAATAGACCTTTCATGGTCATGGGGTTGCCAGAGCCTGTCCTTGGTATTGTTGGGTGAAGGTGGAGTACACAGGTTGCCAAGTCTTCTCTTTAAATAAAAATAGATTACATTTGAGCCATGTTGTTAAAACACAAGTTAGAAGAAAAATACTTTTTAAATGTAAAGATTAATCATGACCATTTATTTTTACTTTAACAAACACTGCATGTTGTGATTTTCTCAACTGATACATTTCAATACATTAAATAGTAAGTCATAGTTAAAGTTTTAACTCTTAAACTGCAAGGTGCTCTAATAGTATTTACATCCAGTGCAAAAAATGATCATACATTCTCTTAAAGTTTTATTAGAAATTTCTGTATCCTTGATGTGATGTCTCCCATGTCACTGCATGATGATTTACCCAGTGACTAATAACTATAATTTTTACCTTTAAACTCACATGTTTTTACACCTGTTCAGTCTTGTGAGTTAATGAATTATATTTTAACAAGTTCATTAGTTTCAATGAAGGGAATTAAAGTAGCGAGAGAAATAGTCAAGTAGATGTATTTAAAATAATGGTATTATTCAACTTGAATAAAGTAAAAACAAAATTCCATTGTTGAGCTATAGTTTAACAACCGCTTTGAGCTGCGATGTATGCTTTTTTTTAATAAAATAAAGTTTGATGGATTGATATGAGTCATTGACTAAAACTTAAAATTAAGGAAAAAATAAGTGTTATTTCCTCAATTAAAAAAAAGGTAAAACTTACAGAATCAAAAAGTTTTCTCTTTTACATACAGCAAAACTTTTACAAATTTTGTGATGTGTCATTTAAAAAAGGGATGAGCAATACAGTACATTACTGCTGCTTTAGAAATTATACAAACAGAAAATTGTCCTCTGTCTAATATTTCTAAAATTCTTCCATGTAAATTATGCTTTAAATAATTTTTACAGGTGGTTAAATTATTATACGGCCAAAGCTGAGCCATGCTGTTAGAAATTGTAGGAAACAATCTCTACACTGGCTGATGCTAATAATTAACTTTTGTGCAACAACCTGCTAAAATTTTTGAGCATGCTCAGGACAAAAAGGTAAAAAATGTTGTGAAAACTACAATCAGTCCACTGAAGCTTTGTTTTTCTTCCATCATGAATTTACTTTCAGGCAGTAAAAATACTCACAGCAGTATAATTGTTACAAAAGGTTACTCAATAAATGTAACTCATTTCTTTCCACTTCTGGTTTAAAGTTTAACTGGTCAAAAAAGAGATATTTTATACATTTGTAATTATAAAAATTTTATAAAGATTACAAAGATTGTTTAAGAAAAAAACTAATTTTAAAAGGTAAAATAAAATATTGAAAAGTATGTATTTTTATTTTTATTTATTTATTGTAATTTATTTTTTCAAATTAAAATACAAACATACTTTTTTTATGTTATAACATTTTTTAAATGAAATCTATAAACATGTGCAATATAAAAAATGTACACTTTAGCCTATACTTTGTTCAAAGTGAATTATATTACGATATTATTTTAAATATACTTATAGACTTTCATAAAATTCAACTCATTACTATACACTTCTGGTACAAAGTTCAAAAGGTCAGAAAAGGGATAGTTTTTTTTTAACTAGATGGTTGTTTAAGAAGAACTATAACCTGTTATTTAAAATTTATTTTTAAATAAAAACGTTAGAAAATGAAAATTTTTATAGTAACAAAAAATATTTTTTAAAAATGTCATTTAAAAGCTATTTAAAAATCTATTTCTTTGCAGTCATGGGATGGTTGCTACAGCCCTCTGAGCAGCTGTTGTGGCTCTGGCTCCTCAGAAGTCTTGTCTTGGTTTTTTCTTCAACCGTTTCTGTGGTCATCATCATCATCATCATCTTCGAGCCAAAGATGGCGGCCGCGCGGCATTGAGTCCTCTTAGCAACGAGGTTCATTTTGTCTTTGCTTTGGCTGAGAGTTCTCTTTGGCGAGGTTACCAAGTCCAACCTGGTGCGTTCATTCGCAACAGAAATGTTCTGAGGCGAAGCGGACATTTATTGAATGCGGAGCGAGCCTCTACGTTCTGATAGTTTACAGCCGTACTAGCACTGGCTGTCCAGTGGTGCGGCTAACCAGGCAGCATTGTCTGTGTAAAATGGCTCCAGTACAGATCGGAACAGATGGGCAACTTGTCCCGTTCGGTGGTCCGGTTGTTTCGGGCCAACAGCCGAATCCTTCAGGGGCCCCGGCTGCTCCAGGCGTTCGACTGAGTCTTCTTATTGAATATCTTTTGTGCAGGACTTACCATGAAATCACCGTCCTGGCTGAACTGTAAGTAAAACAGACGCAGGCCTGTTAGCATGCTAGCTTAGCTTGCGGGCTAACAGGTAATATTTGTAAACCTAAAGGATGCAGTATTTCTGATAAGGAAAATAAGCCGTTTAGGTCATTTTGTGTCAACATTAAAGTTGTTTTTATATTCATTTGGCAGTAATAAAAACTAAAAGAGCTATCTTTTTAAACATTTGTTGTAGTGGGTATAGTTAAACTGACGTAACAGACTATTCTCGTGTTTTGAAGCATTGCTAAACCGAATTTTTGCTTTGCTTTTTTTTTTTTTTTAACCCAATATATGTTAAGAAAATTAAGCATCTGTTATTAAGATAAGATCCAAAATGATTGTAACCCCCTAGCAAAAAGTAGTACACTTAAAGTTTATTAAGCATACCTTAGTTTAAATGGAGCAACGACGCTATATACCATGTACATGATGAAGTGTAGGAAATAAGCTAACTGAAAACGTCTGAAAACTAATTTGGAACATTTTAGGTTTATAGTATAAAGATAGAAAATAAAAAGTAAATTTCAAATATTATGCCTCACAGTACAGACCAGGGATTTGCAACCTTCAACACTTTAAGAACCATTTAGGTCGATTTCACACTAACTCCAACCCAGTAAGGTTGTATTACTTGTATTACACGTTTTAGAAAAATAGTTTTTCATTTGTTGTAATGGGTATAGTTAAACTGACGTAACAGACTATTCTCGTGTTTTGAAGCATTGCTAAACCGAATTTTTGCTTTGCTTTTTTTTTTTTTAAACCAATATATGTTAAGAAAATTAAGCATCTGTTATTAAGATAAGATCCAAAATGATTGTAACCCCCTAGCAAAAAGTAGTACACTTAAAGTTTATTAAGCATACCTTAGTTTAAATGGAGCAACCACGCTATATACCATGTACATGATGAAGTGTAGGAAATATGCTAACTGAAAACGTCTGAAACCTAATTTGGAACATTTTAGGTTTATAGTATATAGATAGAAAATAAAAAGTAAATTTCAAATATTATGCCTCACAGTACAGACCAGGGATTTGCAACCTTCAACACTTTAAGAACCATTTAGGTCGATTTCACACGAACTCCAACCCAGTAAGGTTGTATTACTTGTATTACACGTTTTAGAAAAATAGTTTTTCATTTGTTGTAGCTATTATGACAAATTTAAGTAAAATATATTTTTTGGTGGTGTGGTGTGGGGGGGTTTGCATCAAAAACATAAAGGAAAAATAGCCCTTTTAAAAATATGTAAAAGTGTATTACTTTTGCCAGGGTTTTAACAGAGGTTGTCAGGACTTTCTTTCAAAATAAACTCTGTGACACTTAGGATCATCTAGAGTTTAGTAGGTCATGTAATGTCAGCATTGATTTAAGGGGAAAAACAGTTTATTTTACTGTTTGTGCTGCGTCTCAGCCATAAATTTACAAAACTACTGGTTTTAACAAATTAAACCAAAGCTAATTAATTGACTCTTATTGTGTTGTTTGAATCATAAGTTGTATTTAAATTCTCAAATTTATTTAGAAACTTTTTTTTTTTTTTTTTACTTTACTGCTTTTATTTTACTTGTTTTTTTTAAAGTTACCTTTTTAAAATTAAACTTTTTTTATTGCTCTTTACCAGGGAGCCACATGTAGCTCCAGAGCCTCTGGTATAGACAAAGTATACTTGTGGCACACTTAAATAGACTACTTTTTGCTAAGGGTATGTTTTGTTTTGATTCATGTTTTTTCTTAACCTTTTACTTATATTGTTATTACACATTTATTTACAGGCTTCCACGAAAAACAGACATGGAGCGGTATGTTGTTGATATTCTCTTATCTTATTGCCTTTATAATTTTGATTTTAGTCATGTCTTATTCTCTCCAGTTTTATATTTCTATTTATTGTAACTTTTGTATTTTTCTTTACAGGAAAATTGAGATTGTCCAGTTTGCTAGTCGTACGAGGCAGCTGTTTGTTCGTCTTTTAGCTCTGGTCAAGTGGGCAAGCAATGCAGGAAAAGTTGAGAAGTGCGCGGTATGTTGTTTTTTTTTTTTTTAAATGCCACTGTTTTAGCATTTAAGTGGGGCTTGATTGTGGCAATCTGATCACCACCTAAACAGTAGGTGAGTTTAATTGCAGTAGAAATGTTGCACATTATTTGTTTTGCAGCTAACCCTGCTTCAATAATTGCTGCTCACCTGGATCAGGTGTGTTCAGTCAATCAGAAACTGCGCTGATTCAATCCAACTAATCAGCATCCACTGAAGCAAGGTTAGCTGCAAAACAAGCAGGATGGTAGCCCTCGAGGAACAGGGTTGGAGACCCCTGACGTAGAGCATCTGCATTCAGATTTTGTAGAATTCTTTACAGAATTTTTTGTGAATAACTGTTCTGTCAGGAAATAATGTGGTTAATTTGCTTTATAAATCTTTCAAGGATCAAATAACATTTTTACATGATGGGATATAAGACAATAACATGTATCAACACGTTCTATCCTATTTATCACTATTACCTTTTTACATTGTCTTGGATATCTCAGTAATTAAACCAAAACTCTGGCCTTTTTCTGGTTTCTTTGACAGATGATTTCAAGCTTCTTGGATCAGCAGACCATCCTGTTTGTGGACACAGCAGACAGACTGGCATCACTCGCCAGAGATGCTTTGGTGCATGCTCGTCTGCCCAGCTTTGCCATTCCCTTTGCTATTGATGTGCTCACCACAGGGTCATATCCACGCTTGCCCACATGTATTCGGGTAATTTTTCAGTTTCCTTCCAGTTAATTTTCTTGTTTTTCAAAACAATTGATTTGTTGGAACCTTTTTGTGTCACTTCTCACAGGACAAGATTATTCCTCCAGACCCCATCACTAAATCTGAGAAGCAAACCACTTTGAGGCAGCTAAATCAGATTTTAAGACACCGGCTTGTCACGACTGATTTGCCACCTCAGTTAGCAAATTTGACAGTTGGTAAGCACCTTCTCTCAAAAAAATGTGCCATCTAACTTCTCTAGCAGTTTTTCCTCTTGTGTAGAGAATTGATGACATTTTTCTGGAATTGTGCAGCTAATGGGCGTGTTAAGTTTCGTGTGGAGGGAGAGTTTGAAGCCACTTTGACTGTAATGGGAGATGATCCAGATATTCCCTGGAGGCTGCTGAAGTTGGAGATTTTGGTAGAGGACAAAGAGACTGGGGGTAAGACAGATACTTTCCTTGCTTTGCTTAATGGGACTTGTTTTTTTTTTTTTTAATTTCTTCTTTTGTTATCAATTGACATCTCATTTTGTTGATCCAGTCGCTCACCTCCTTCCTCTTTGTATTGACAGATGGCCGAGCTTTGGTCCACAGTCTACAAGTTAACTTCATCCACGAGCTGGTTCAGGCACGTCTCTGTGCCGATGAAAAGCCTCTCCAGGACATGTACAACTGCCTGCGTATCCTTTCCTTAGTGTCGGCATCTACACCCCACACCAGATATTTTGGGGGTTGCGCTGCCTGCAGTGACTTGGCTTTTGGCCCAGTCTGCACTGAGCTGATGCAGAGACGGAAGTGTGCGTTTGAGCATATAGAGTATTGACTGATGAAGCAGACAAGCACTGCATTCCAATGAGAAACACAGCTGCAGAAATGCATCCTTCTCTGCCCTAATCTTTCCCCAACCTTCAGTGCTTTTTCTCTCATCTTAAAAAATTATGCATTTTGTTAATTATGTAGAAAAAAAGTTGATCATTTCACTACAACCTGTTGCCTAGCTAGATAACGTTAGCGGTTCATTAATATCTTATGGAGTTTTTATTACAGTTTTTAAGCAACAATTTGCATTCTTATAGTTAAAGTCAAAACCAGTTGATTCAGCTTTGTTGCATCAGGTCGTGATTGTGCTCCTGTGAAATCTCAGTTGGCATTTGTATCAAAATGTGAGAGAAGCTGAACCATGAGCAGAAGACAGGTGTGCCAATCAGTACATTTCTGCTTGGCATTTCTCCCACAGCCTTGTCAAAGAGCAGTCTGTGTGAGGCACAAACAGCCCTTTAACTGAAGAACTACCCCTTCAGGATCTGTGTGTGTGTTAGTGGCGACATTAATTCTGTCCACTAGTTTCTTTCAACCCAGTGTTTTCTTTAACTTCGTCTTTTTTTCCCCTAGACTCCTTCTGTCTGTCACTACAGCTTGAAGTTCTCCATTCTCAGACTCTGATGCTGATCAGAGAACGATGGGGAGATCTAGTACAGGAGGAGAGATATGTGCCCGCAAAATACCTCACACTCTCTGTTTGGAAGTAAGACTTTCTCTAAAATGTCTTGGTTATTGAAAGAAAGTAGTTGACCCTTAAGCTGCGTTCACACCGAATGCAATTCACTTGTTAGGGGCGTCCAGTTTCAATGTGAATGAAATTCAGGAAACCTGAGCAGACTGCTTTCCTATCCAACAGGCCCTCTGTCTAGCCGCAAGCTCGTCTTCCGGGAGACGATATAGTGAACGTGTCCACTACAGCTCCATAAGTCCTGCAACAGACTCTCTAGAGCAGGGATGGGCAACTCCAGGCCTCGAGGGCCACATTCCTGCATGTTTTCCAACATATAATGCTCTGGCATGTTCTAATTGGCTGGACACACCCGAGCCATGTAGTTGGTCGTAAGTAGGGCTTGGATATCTGAAAATCATGCAGACACTGCAGATCTCTAGGCCTTGGAGTTGCCCATCCTTGCTCTAGAGTGTACCCACCTTTGCCCAACAGTAACCGGGATGGGCTCTGGAAGCCCTGCTACCCAGAAAGGGATACAGCAGGGTAAGAAAATAAATGGAAGTTCAGGAGAACTAAAGATCGATCCACCATATTGGATGTTTTGTCACAACAAAATCACGTGCCGCTCAATTTGGACCACGGAACCTTAATTTGCGTTTAAACCACTGATCTTACATTGAAATTGTCCGTCTGCGCCGCGCAGATCGCGTTCGGAATGCAAGTCCCACATCAAGCAGCAAATTTGACATGCGTCAAAAGAGATGCAGTAAATTTGATGCACGAATTGCTCTGTGTGGGCGCAGTATAAGAATGAGGCTAAAGCTTACAAGAACACACTCAACATCCCAGTTTTCTTATTTGTTTTTTATTTTTTGTTTTTGTTATGTTTAGCCAACAAGTTTTGGGTAAGAAAACAGGCACAGCATCTGTACATAAAGTCACTATCAAGATTGATGAGTCAGATGGATCGAAGCCATTACAAATAACCCATGAGCCTCCTCTTCCTGCCTGTGACTCCAAATTAATGGAGAGGGCCATGAGGGTAAAGTGCATTTCTGAATTGTTCATTTTCACAGTCACCTAAGGTTACCAGTATGTCAATGACAAGTTTAACAGAATGTGTTTCTTTGGGTTGTTTAGATAGACCACCTGTCTGTAGAAAAACTCTTGATTGACAGCGTGCACGCTCGAGCTCATCAGAAGCTGCAGGAACTGAAGGCCATTTTAAAGACCAGCAATCCCACAGACAACTGTATGTATTTATTTAAATGTTCTTACATTCAAAATGTTGTCTAAAACGTAACAAAACTGATATTTGTTTGTTATGTTTTTTTTCCAGTTGATTTTATTATAGCCTTAACAAGAGTTAATTTCTTCTCGCTATGTCCCATTTATTTCCTTGTTTTTTGTTTTCTTTAAAATACTTTCAAGTGTCCTAATCAGGTTTTTTTTAATCAACTTTTTTAAAGCGTTTGTTGAGACGGCTTTGCCCACCCTCGTTGTTCCAATACTTGAGCCCTGCGGTCGTTCAGAGTGTCTACACATTTTTGTTGACCTGCACTCTGGCATGTTCCAGCCCATGCTGTATGGATTAGGTAAGCTTTTCCTAACATTCTTACTGTTTAATTGTCATGTCATCTAATATCCTTTACACACCTGTCCTGTTTATCGGTGTAGAAACAGTTTGGATCATCAGATCTGATCACAGAACATTTGTCTACTTTCTCTGCAGATCAGTCAATGCTTGATGACATTGAAAAGACCATCAATGAAGATATGAAGCGCATCATCACTTGGCTTCAACAGCTCAAGTATGTTTCCGATTAAAAAAATTAATCTATCGGTACCTCTGTTGGTGTCGCAGAGAGCCGGTGCGGTACATCTTAGAACAGCATTGTTTATTGACTCTGCGACGCGCTAGCTCCACATTTACATATTCAAGTCAGTAGCATCACTTGACAGCTTGCTTTGTTTTGTGTGATCAAGCATTGTTTTGGAATGAAGACTTGTGAACATCTGCCTGAACTGTGAGAATTGCTGTAGAGATGTGTTAGCTAAAGTGCTGCTGCTCTGTGGTGTGACGGTTAGCACCATGGCCTCACAGAACAAAGATCTTGGTTCACTTCCATGCTGGGTCTTTTCAAGTTTTTAAAAAAAATGTTTTTGCTGATATAGTTTTTCTGGGAATAACGTAGCTTTATTCTGGTTATTTAGAAATTCAAACTTTCCTCTGTATGAGTGTGTGAACTTGTGTGTGCATGTCTCTGGAAACCTACTTTCACTCTGTTATTACCTAAAGGCAGTTGAGTTAGGCTTGAACATCCCTCAATACTCCAACAACGACAAACATGGTATACAATAACAGGCGGTCTGAGTCCATATCCATATGCTGTTCCACCCAGACCCCAGCAAACATCCTAAAGTCCCAGTCCTATCATCTCTTATCTGTTTCAAAGTGTTACTAGTAGTCTTTTATTTATAATTATTCAGTTTTTAGCCCAAAGTAACCTGTCGTTTTCTAGGACATGGTTTCGGCAGAGTAGCAGGAGTTCATTAGAAATTCACCTCTAAGTTGTGGGCAGGTCTTTTGCTTTGAAAAAACCCAAAGCTCTGTGATAAAATGAAGCAAACAATAATCCTTCTGGCTTCAAATAATCCCTGAAACACCTTTCCCAGGTCTGAGAATGGTAGTTTTTGTACATCTTAACCCTGTTTGCCTTTACGTATACCAATAACTAGCTGTGAGGCATCATAAATATTTTAGGTTACTTGTTGTGAGACAAGAAATGTTGTCAGCTACTTGCCAAGATTAGACTTTTTAAGTCTTTGTTTAGTTGCTGTTTTTTTTTTTTTTTTTTTTTAATACAGAAATTTGTCTCTCTGTAAAGGTTCTGGTTGGGGGAACAGCGCTGTCGACAATCTGTGAAACATCTCCCCACGGTTTGCACTGATGTCCTTCATCTCTCCAACTCAACATCTCACCCGATCGGTAACCTTTCCAAGCACAAACTGTTCATCAAGCTCACTCGTCTTCCACAATCCTACATTGTGAGTTTTTTCATACGTTGCTGATAAACTTAAGTGACTTTGCACAAGCAATTATTTTATAAGATACCTTGTTTTTCTTGCTGTCATTAATTGTTTTTTTTTTTAATTTATAGGTGGTAGAAATGCTTGAAGTTCCTTGCAACCCCACATCTTTGCAGTACAAGTATTCATTTCTATCAGTTTCTCAGCTGGAGGGGGAGGATGGACTCCTGTGTGCACAACTTCTGCAGAATTTCAAACCCAATCTTGAGCATCTGGTCCAGGACACTGTAGTCAATAAAGAATTACGACCCGGGACTAAGAGAAAGGTAAAAATAGCTGAACAGAACTTCATTTTTTGATGGTTTTGATGTATATTACCTCAGATTCAAACAGGTATTTGTCAGGTTTTTCCTTTTTTTAATCAGACGTGTGTGAATTTAAACGACTACTGACTACAGAGTCGACTATCTGAAATAAGCATATCGATTTGTCATGTTTTCCTATTTGTTTTTCAATTTAAAAAATGTCACATGTCAACAAAACTGTCAAGTGAAGTAAGGGAAGTATCATAATGAGGCATAACTTTGGGACTTTCATGTTGTCTCACTTTTTCATTTTAAATAGCTTTTTTTGACTATAAAAGCAACTAACAGGTTAATTTTCTCTTGTGTCATGTTCTGTAGGGTTCTGCGGACCAATGTGACACGGAGCCCAAAAAGCCCAAGAGGTCTGGAGAAATGTGTGCCTTCAACAAAGAGCTGGCTCACTTGGTTGCAATATCCGATACCAATATGCCTTTTGTCGGTCTGCGAACAGAGGTGAGTCATGATGTTCTGATAGTTTGAAATGTTTCTTTTCCTGGTTAATGGCGCTAAATGCTTCTTTCGTTACATAACGCTACATGTCTCTGTGTGGCTGATAGCTGTCCAACATGGAGATTCCAAGTCAAGGAGTCCAGATGGAAGTAGACGGCAGTGGTCATGCCATCCGACTCCTGAAGTAAATCATACAACATGCATTTGTGTTCTCACGTCTGTTTTTTTATATTTGTTACAAGCTGTGAATGTTTTTTTTTTTTTTTTTTTTTTTTGCGTAGGATTCCTCCCTGTAAAGGTGTTGGAGAGGAGACCCGGCGAGCCTTGGAGCGTTCCCTTCTTGACTGCACTTTCCGCCTGCAGGGCAGGAATAACCGCACTTGGGTGGCAGAACTGGTTCTCGCCAGCTGTCCTCTTAACAGCACAAATAGCAAAGAACAAGGTACTTTCCATAAACTCTTCTTGAGCAATCGTTTCATGAAGGATGAAGTAAAAAAGTCTAAAATCGCTAAGAACACAGCATCCACTAATATGACTCACACCATTTTAACTATTTATGCAGACAAAGAGTTGATGAACTATCTTCTAAGTACATTTATGTCCTGTCTATTAGCTTCCACAAGACATGTGTACCTGACCTATGAAAACCCGTTGTCGGAGCCAGTGGGTGGGCGTAAAGTTGTGGAGATGTTCTTAAATGACTGGAATGCCATTAGCCAACTGTACCAGTGCGTGCTCAACTTTTCTTGTGTTCTGCCAGGTAAGTGTGAGTAAATGTGCAGAGCTCCTAAAAACATTAACCAATCAGATGTGCAAACCCAAATTGTTTGTTTTGAAGCATCTTATGTAAAGTTTTAATAACTGGATTTGTACTCATTATTTGTTTGATTAGTGAAATTGATTTACACATTTAAACTGTTATTTTTTTAAATTAATATGAATATAAAAAAAAAAAGGTAGATTGTGTTTGTCCAAAAAAACAGAATCAATTAATCAATGTTTATATCAGCAGATTAATGTTTTGTTAGACTTTGGAGCTGGAAATGACTGAGAAAGTTTGTTTGTTCCATTTTGTTTAATCAGTTTGATTTCAGTCTGGGTCATAAGCATTATGAATTAAACACATTTGCTGATGTTTCCGCAGAAATGCCCTCCTATCTGAACCTGTTTTCAGAGGTGCGACTGTACAATTACCGCAAACTGGTACTGTGCTACGGGACCACAAAGGGCAGCTCTGTCACCATCCAGTGGAACTCCAGCAGCCAGCGGTTCCACCTAGCCTTGGGGACTGTGGGACCCAACTCTGGTTGCTCCAACTGTCATAATATAATTCTGCACCAGCTCCAGGAGATGTTCAACAAGAGCCCAAATGTGATGCAGCTGCTGCAGGTACAGTTTAAAAAAAAAAAGTATTTTAATGAAGTTTTGGGCTTGGTACTTCAATCCGCACCAATGTCATTTCAATTTCTTGACCAGGTTAAGAACATACGTTTTTAAAAAGGTACCTAACTTAAAACACGTTCTTCAGTTTATGTTTTATCCGATAAAGTCCGCACTTTAAAACTGTACCAAGATTCTGACTAAACTTAACCAGTCACCACAAAACCTCTGAAATCAAAAACCAGTACCAAAAGAGAACATTTCTACAAATCTGCCATTGAAGAAATGTGTAAATTTCTGCTGTTTTAGAAATGTATGACATCAGGAAACACGTGAGGTTTACTGAATAAAACAGATACACAATGTTGACTAGTCTAAGCTAGTTTACATAAAAAAATTAAGGAGAAAAATACATTTTTGGTCAATTTTTTTTCTTGGAATATTGCTAAATAATGACTGGGCTATTTTTGTTGTGAAAATCTTAAGGTTTAAGCACAGGGTCGCCCTTTTTCTTTTTTTAAAGATTTTTTTTTAAATTCAATTCATTTTCAGTTGCACATTTTTTCATTGATCCCATCACATTTGCTTCTTCTGTTCTTTATGCCATATTTTCCCTTTCTTATAATGGCATAAAAGTTAAATTTCTGTGTTTTTCCTAACTGCCTCGTATCTTTTTTTTTCCACTCAGGTGCTTTATGACACCTTGGCTCCTCTGAATGCAATCAACAAGCTCCCAACGGTACCCATGCTGGGTCTCACCCAGCGCACTAACACGGCCTTCCAGTGTTTTTCCATCCTGCCCCAGTCCCCCACACATATTCGACTGGCATTTCGAAACATATACTGCATTGACATTTACTGCCGCAGCCGAGGAGTGGTAGCCATCAGGGATGGAGCCTACAGTCTCTTTGACAATACCAAGATTGTTGAGGGATTTTTCCCTGCTCCAGGACTCAAGGTAAACCAGAGAAACGAAGAAGGGATGCACCTTGTATCCGATGCACCTAGAAAAAGCCAGTCTTAAAACTGAGTCTCTGTTCCAAATATGTATTGCTCTTTTTTTCCCCAGACATTTCTGAACATGTTTGTGGACAGCAACCAAGATGCTCGCAGGCGTTCGGTCAACGAAGATGACAACCCTCCTTCTCCAGTGGGTGGGGATATGGACAGCCTGATAAACCAGCTGCAAGCTCCTCAACAGCCACAGAACATGAGAGGCGCTGCAGGGGGCGTGTATCCTCCCCTGACGTCACCACCACCAAATTATCACGCCAACGTCACCCCCTCGCCATCTATGATGCCCACCCAATCGCCAGGTAACACATATATATATATATATATATATATATATATATATATATAAAAGAGGTACATTTGCGAGACTGGTCATCCCATGAAAGTTCCATATTTTATATGAAACACGTCATCAGTTTGCACTGATCACGGCCTCCCCGCTCGTGTGCTTGCACGTGTGTGCTTCCTGTAATCTGCCTGTGAATGTGAGAAATGTGTTCAGCCATGTGTGCCCTTCAATTTTTTTTATTTTAATCTTTTCTGTTTTCGCTCAACATCCACACACCTTGTAGCCAAAAAGGGAACAAAGCATACATTAAGTCATGCTCCTTCCATCTTCAATCTCAGCCCGCCAGCCAGTGACTAAAGCCCCTCCCACCCGGCTTTAGCTTGTGAACACATGACTGAGTGCGAGCATGTGTGCAAAGGAGCACTTGTCATCCCTAGTCTGATGAGCCCTCTGATGTGTGTATGTGTGTGTACAGGGAACATCCATGCCTCTGGCTCCCCTAGTGGGGCTTTGAGGGCACCCTCTCCCTTTGGGCCCACACCGTCTCCATCTTCCTTGGGCATAGCCATGGGCCAGACCAGTTTTGCCAGTCCCCACGGTAAGCAGCTGGGGGGCCGTGAATGCTGGCCTGGTGTTAGCTCTCCTCCGCTAGGGAAGACTGGATCGGGCTGACATGAGCATCGTTAGGCCGTCATAGGACTCTTACGTTAGCAAAGAATCAGCAAATGGCTTCTAAAGAGTGGGCACACAGTGGTGTATTTCTCTTGTTTATTGTTAAAACAATGACTTTAGTGTCTAATGACTGGCTCCCCCTCCCCATAGGTCCTCTGGATCCCAGCTCCCCGTACGCCATGGTGTCTCCCAGCCACAGGGGCCAGTGGCCAGGCTCGCCCCAAGTCTCAGGGCCCTCTCCTGGGGCACGAATCCCCGGCATGTCCCCTGGTAATCCTTCCCTCCACTCGCCAATTCCTGATCCTCATTCCCCTCGTACTGGGACCAGTGAGTACTGCTTTCTCAGTCTTGCTTCACACCTTTTTCTTGTGTTTTTCTTGGAAAGTTTTGGTCTTATTGCTTTAGGTAATTAAGCTTTGTCATCTATGTTTAATTTTTATCATGTCAGATAGCTGAGAAAAATGATGGCAAAAAGTTTAATCTACACATAGTGTTATATTTCTAAAATGAGCTTAAAGTCCCACTCCGATCATCTTTTGATCTATTTTAAAAGCATCCTCAGTGGTCTTTTAATTATGATTATAGTGTTTTAGGCAAATAAAGCCTGTGTTGTTTTCCAGCACATAGTTTCTGCAGAACTCTAAGAGTTCATCAGAAATTAACCTCTAAGTTGTGGGTGGGACTGTTGACACAGAGCAACCCCTGCCCCATTTCCCCTCCCCCTTGCAGAGCGGAACAGGAAGCTTGTGGTCTGCCAAGTGTATTTTCTACATCACAAATAAGCTCTTTTTTTAAAAACATTGTCTCACATAATCTTATTTTATTTGACACAGGGTGATTTTTATTTTGAAAGGCACTTTCATGTGCTGGTGGTAAAAATAAAATAGATTAAAATTGTTATTATATAACAAAATAATAAATATAACAAAATAACAACAAAATAAATATAACAATATAACAAAATATAGCATATGTATATTTTTATAAGCTACATTTTATAAATGAAAGTGTCACAAAGACATAAATGAAGTGTTGTTTTCCAAACGTTGAGAATGGATGTGTAGCTCATTCTGGGTTTTGTTCTGTAAGAAACTGACCCAATGTTTGGTGTTAAAGGTCGCAGACCCCTGGCTTATACAAAATCTATACTAAATATTTAATTGCTGACACACACACACTGGTTTTCTAAACAATCTCAAAAATCTAATTTATGTTTTTGTTTTTCTGCTTTTCATTGATTGTTTAGGTTCTCAAGTTATGCCTACCAGTATGCCTCCACCTCGTAAGCTACCTCAGCGCCCATGGGCTGCCTCCATCCCCACCATCCTCACCCACAGTGCCTTACACGTTCTTTTGCTCCCGTCGCCCACTCCCTGCCTGGTACCTGGCCTGGCGGGGAGCTACCTCTGTTCGCCGCTGGAGCGCTTTCTGGGATCAGTGATTATGAGACGGCACCTTCAGAGGATCATTCAGCAGGAAGCCAATGTAAGAGTTGTGCATCATCCTTGTCCATTTGTGATTCTTCAGATGATGTTATATAAAGAGCGTTTCTCTTCCAGTTAACTATCGTGAACTCTAATGAGCCGGGGGTCATCATGTTTAAGACTGATGTGCTCAAGTGCCGGGTGGCTCTCAACCCAAAGAACTACCAGACTCTGCAACTCAAAGTTACCCCTGAAAACACGGGGCCGTGGTCCCAGGAGGAGCTTCAGGTGCTGGAGAGATTCTTCGAGACGCGAGTAAGTGAAAGTGCTGGATTGATGAGGAAATCACTGCAAACATCAGAATTTAAATTGACTATGTAGTGTTTTTTTTTTTTTTTTGAGAATCATTTCCTCCAGAGTTAATTTGTCCGCTGTGGACTGTTTTGCTTTTTTGCTTTTAGGTTGCTGGCCCTCCCTTCAAATTCAACACCCTTAATGCCTTTACAAAGCTGTTGGGGGCCCCCACCAACATCCTCCGGGACTGTGTGCGCATTATGAAGCTGGAGCTGGTGGGAAACTCTTTCAAAATAAAGCCTTATCCTCAGAAATGTCTCCTGGTGTGATTTGTGTTTTAAAAGTAAGCTTTTTTTTTTCTTTTTACCTACAGTTCCCTGACCAGGCTGCACAGCTCAAATGGAATGTCCAGTTTTGCCTCACCATTCCTCCCAGTGCTCCTCCCATCGCTCCTCCCGGAACTATAGCCGTGGTGCTTAAGTCAAAGATGCTGTTTTTTGTGAGTTACTGCAGTTATTTATCTTAAATTAGGGTGTATATTCCAAATAAATTTGGTGTGATAGAACACGTTTTCTTTCACTCCAGCTGCAGCTAACCCAGCGTATCCCAGTGCCCCAGGATCCTGTGAGCATCATTGTGCCCATCGTGTACGACATGGCTACTGGCCTCACACAGCAGGCTGACATCCCCAGGCAACACAGCTCATCTGGGGCTGCAGCACTCATGGTCTCTAATATTCTAAAGAGGTTCAATGAGCTGCACCCCCCCAGGCAAGGTGAGACGTGCTCTTTTTTAACGAACACTCAGGGTGTATTCAGACACATTTGTTTCGCTTAATGTAAACCAGAATTTGTTTCCCCCAATAATCCAGAACAGATGCTCATTTTAAATACGTGCTCTCGGACTCATCTTTCGAGGTGGTCTCGATTTGTTTCCAATCAGACTGAGGTTCGGTTCGCTCTGAGAATCCTCATTCTGAATACAAAATGCTCTGGGAGCGGATAACTGGACCTAAATGGCCACCATGGCCAAAAGTCTCACATGATGTAAATACATTAAGAATGAAGCGACCACAGACAAATGTAAAGCATTGATTGTCGTGTTATGAAAGAGGAAATAACTGTTTTTTGTTAAAACGTTTATCTTTACACCGCTGAAAACACCTTTTACACGCTTCTCTGTGTCTAAAAGCTAGCTTGTAACTTGTAGTTCAATGATGAGACACAGCAAATGATAAATGGCATATACTTATAAAGAGCTTTTCTACCTTCCTTGAAGGTCCAAAGTGCTTGTAAACACTAGTAAACGTCTTGCAGCATTACTCCGCCCTTAAGAGAGTAACAAGTCAAAATAGTTGTCCTGACGTTCAAAACTGGTAATAGAATTATAAAGTTTTGATAAGTTAACTATCCCGATGAGGATTTTAAAGTGCTGCTCTTCCGACTTTCTCTTGTTGTTTTGACCCGCCTCGTACTTCCTGGCCAATGACTGAAGAGATCTTTAGTCACATGGTTTTGTTTAAAAGTTTTGGTTCGAAACAGAAATCTCTTGTAGAATACAGACCAAATACAATCTAATCCCAAACAGATTAGTGGACTCGGACTGAACCAAACGATTTTGCTAGTCTGAATACACCTTAGATAAATCATTAGAAAAGTACAGTTCAACAACTGGAACATTCTCCAGGAATGTTGGTCTTTTGGGGAGGAAAGAAAATATTTCCTTAAGACGGCTTTGGTTATAGAAGTTGATTTAAAAACAGAAGTGCAGTGAAATAATTGGTTCATTTTTTTAAATTAATTAGCATTTTATTTTTTTATTGGTCAAAATTAAGCTTTTTATTGCTATCAATCATTTCTTTAAAACCTACTCTGCTGAAAATGGTGTTTTAAACATGTTCTTGCGACATGTTCTTGTGTTTTCTAATGACAGAGGATACATATAAAGAAATTTAAGATTCAAACTTTATTTATTCAAATTATTGTGAATCAGGAGAAGAAAAAAAGCTGTTGGAAAAAGAGCTTATTAGTGATGAAGAAAATACGCTCCCTGCTCCGCTCCATTCTGATGCATCCACTCGTAAATGACTAGATCCATATGTCTTTTTCCTCATCCGAGCTGGCATCTGGTTCAGAGATGTACTGCAGAAGTGATATTCTAATATTACTGATAGAAGGCTTTTAAAATAGATCAAAAGATGATCGGTGGGACTTGCTTCCAAGTGAAACCACACTCCTAACACTACCCGTCTTTGTCTTTCAGGTGAATGTACCATATTTGCATCTGTTCACGAGCTGATGGCCAACCTGACTTTCCCCCCGGGCACTCGATAAATCAAATAAAACAGAGCTACTGCTTTCCAAACGCAGTGTGTGCAGCTTTTCATCTCGTACGCTGCAAGGTGTCCCCATGTGAAGAGAACTGTTCTTTTTGTTGTTGTATTAATATTTGGAGATGCACTCATAAACCAGATTATCTATTGAAAGTTAAGGTTGTTTACAAAAAAGATGTACATTGTTGTATATTTTCTTGTGGAAAATGTTGAATAATTTTCATAAAGACCTCCATCTTTATTTTCTGTTTACCTTTTTTTGCTTTTGGCTTTTAATGCCTGATATTACTGTAGCATCAACAGATAGGATATTTGTCATTCTGGAGTTGCTTTCTTTATATCTATATTTTTTATTTTAGACTCCTACTTTCGATACTGTAAAACTGTGACAGGCTTTATAAGCCTGTTGTATTTTGCTGAGACCCATTTTGAGTCCTGTTTGAAGGATTTCAGAAATCTTGTCACTTCTAATAAAAAAAGCAAAAGTTGTGCTTTAAGATTTTTTCTCAATGAAAAACTAGATCTAATGTGCTTTTGTGTATAGATCTGCATATATTCCCTAATGATTTATTAGTATTTATTTAATAAGTTGAAGTATCCACACTAGAATCAATAGGATGTAAACTTCTCCAATGTGAAATCATAAGCACATACAATCGCCGCCCACTTTATTAGGAACATCTGCAACTGCTTATTAATGAAATTTTCTAATCAGCCAATCACATGACAACTCAATATATTTAGATATGTAGGGATGGTCAAGAAGAGCTGCTTTAGTTCAATCCGGGCATCAGAATGAGGAAGAAAGATGATTGAAGTGACTTTAAATGTGGTGTGGTTGTTGGTGCCAGATGTGTTGGTCTGAGTATTTCAGAAGATGTTCATCTACTGGGATTTTCACCCACATTCAAGAGAAAATATCCAGTGAGTGACCGTTCTGTGGGTGGAAATGTCTTGTTGGTTTCAGAGGAGAATGTCCAGACTGTTTCCAGGTGATAGAAAGGCAACAGTAATTCAAATAACCACTGGTTACAACGAGGTCTGCAGAAGAACATCTCTGAACACACAACACGTCCAACCTTTAAGCAGATAGGTGACACTCCTGTCAGCTAAGAACAGAAAACTGAGACTACAATTCACACAGGAGCACCAAAAATAAAAAAATAGAAGATTGGAAAAACGTCTGGTGTGATGATCCATCCTGTCTTGTATCAACGGTTCAGGCTGGTGGTGGTAGTGTAATGGTGTGGGGATATTTTCTTGCCACACTTTGAGCCCCTAAGAGCATGGTTACAACACAACAGCCTAAAGGAGTATTGTTGCTGACCATGTTCATTCCTTTATGACCACAGTGTCCTGTCTTCAGATGGTTACTTCCAGCAGGATAAGGCTCAATGTCATAAACCTGGAATCATCTCAGACTGGACTCAAATGACCTCCACAGTCAGCAGATCTCAACCCAATAGATCACCTTTGGGATGTGGTAGAACGGGAGATTGACATCATGGATGTGCAGCCGACAAATCTGCAGAAACTGTGATATTGTCATGTCAATACAGACCAAACTCTGGGGAAAGTTTCCAGAATCTTGATGAATCCATGACACCAAGGATTAAAGCAGTTCTAAAGGAAAAATGGGTCCAAACTGGTACTAGCAAGGTGGACCTAATAAAGTGTTCGGTATTTGTTGATGTTGGAGCACACAAAGTTGAAGTTTCATGTGTGAATAGACCTTTTAATCAGGTTTTTTTGAGGAGGTGGTGTTAGTTTCAACCATTTTTTCTCAGGTTTATTTTAAATATTTGTAATTATTCAGATGCCACGCCAGAAATAACCATTATTTTGTCATTCCTATGGTAAATATAATAGTACCTGACCAGGTAAAAGTGAAATGAAAAATCCAGATGAGCTTCTCTGTATGCTTATTTTTCAGAAGTGGTTTTATTGAAGAAACAGTTGAAAAAAAAAGCTGTGAATTGTATCCACTTGAGATACAAAATGACACTTTTAGGGGGAAAACACATAAAACAATAAAGTGTAGATGGTTTTCCAGTCGGAATATCCTCTCAGCAGTGTTTCCATTACAGATAAATGGCAAAAAACAAAATGACCTTTTTTGGGGATAAATTCGTTAGAAATTAATCGATAAATAATTTAAACGTGACCTCCTCCTCATTAAAAGATGCTGTAGATTGCAAAGGTTGTGGGAATGCGTGACCTAGTCCTCTCCATGAGATGCTGCGCTCCTGAAAACATGACATCACTGGAAAAAGGCTGTTCCTTGGTCTGCTGGGGTGGTGGTGGTGGTGAGGTTTGAGGGGCGGCCACTCGGCGAAACAAAGCCGTAAAAAGCTCATTTGTTGGTTTGGACTTCAGATACTCGGAACTTTTCTCCAGTTGAGTGGACCTGAGGGACGCATTTTTCACGAAGCGGCGGCATCGGGGAGGAGATTTCCGAATATCGCTGTTTTTTTCTTCCCTTTTATTTCCCTGTTGGCGCTGCATCCAGATGCGATTCATGCTGTAGCATCAATGCAGTTCAAATAGCGGAACATCCTTTTTTTTCCCTGGACTTTCGGATCCGGATGCAGGCGAGCTGATCGCCGGTTCCATGGCGGTCAGCGCGTCGGAGCCTCTCTACCAGCCGTGCGTTTATCATGGACGCTTCAAAGGTGAGACCACGTCATCCCCGTGCTCCTAATAAAATATGTAGATTTCTGGAGTTATGCGCTCATGCAGAGTCATATTTTAGTAAATATGTGAGCTCTAAGAGCTGATATCCATATGGTTGTATGTGGTCAGTGGAGCTGCAGGTGAAGAGACCCCTGATGCCGGTCCGGTTGAGTCCGAAGCAGGTGGGCTTGGAGATGCTGTGCCTATGTGGGCAGTTGGACCTCCTCATCAGGACACAGACTCAACAGGTGTGGTCAGCTGGTCACCTCCTCACTCCTGAACATCACCTCACTCCTGCACACCACACCTGCACATCACACCTGAACATGACTCCCGAACATCACTTCTAAACATCACTCCTGAATATCACATCACTCCTGAACATCACATCACTTCTGAACATCACATCACTCCTGAACATCACATCAATCTTGAACATCAAATCACTCCTGAACATCACTCCTGCACATCACACCTGAACATCACTCCTGAACATCACTTCTGAACATCACTCTTGAACATCACTCCTGCACATCACACCTGAACATCACACCTGAACATCACTCCTGAACATCACTTCTGAACATCACTCCTGAATATCACATCACTCCTGAACATCACATCACTCCTGAACATCACATCACTCTTGAACATCACATCACTCCTGAACATCACTCCTGAACATCACACCTGAACATCACTCCTGAACATCAAACCTGAACATCACCCCTGAACATCACACCTGAACATCACATCACTCCTAAACACAACATCATTGCTGAACATCACATCACTCCTGAACACCACATCACTCCTGAACACTACAACACACCTGAATATCACATCACTTATGAAAATCACATCACTCCTGAACACTACATCACTCCTGAACACTACATCACACCTGAACATCACATCACACCTAAACATCACTCGTGAACATCACATCACTCCTGAACATTAAATCACACCTGAACATCACATCACTCGTGAACATCACACCTAAACACTACATCATTGCTGAACATCACTCCTGAACACCATATCACTCCTGAATACTACATCACACCTGAATATCACATCACTCATAAAAATCACATCACTCCTGAACACTACATCACTCCTGAACACTACATCACACCTGAATATCACATCACTCGTGAACATCACATCACTCCTGAACATTACATTACCTCACTCCTGAACATCACATCACACCTCAATATCACATAACTTCTGAACATCATATCACACCTGAACATTTCATCACTACTGAACATCACATCACTCGTGAACATCACATCACTCCTGAACACTACATCACTCCTGAACATTACATCACTCCTGAACATTACATTACCTCACTCCTGAACATCACATCACACCTCAATATCACATAACTTCTGAACATCATATCACACCTGAACATTACATCACTACTGAACATCACATCACTCGTGAACATCACATCACTCCTGAACATTACATCACTCCTGAACATTACATTACCTCACTCCTGAACATCACATCACACCTCAATATCACATAACTTCTGAACATCATATCACACCTGAACATTACATCACTACTGAACATCACATCACTCGTGAACATCACATCACTCCTGAACACTACATCACACCTGAACATTACATCACCTCACTCCTGAACATCACATCACACCTGAACACTACATCACTCCTGAACACTACATCACACCTGAACATTGCATCACTCCTTAACATCACACCTCACTCCATTTGTTTTTCTGTTTTTCTTTTGTTTTTTGTTTTGGAGAGTTTCAGCTGATGCAGATTCACATTTTTTTCTAAATGAAAAAGTCTGCATGAAATAGAAATTGTTTTAATCCCCAAAATGAGTGTTTTTACACGCCAAAAAAACTTGTAGATATTTATTTTTGCCATGATCAACTGTTTTTAATCAGGCATTGATTAAAAGTATTCAGCCTGATATAAATGTACTTTCATCCTTATTTCATCTAAAATGCCACCAGCTGAAACCAGAGCAGGGTTTTTTTCACACATTTCTTCCTAATCCAATATAGGGATTTTGGCGCTACTGGGAATTGAAGTTCACGTCTATGTTTCACAGAATGATGTCATTTGCATTTTTCTAGTCCTGACCTTTGTGTCTGCTTTTTTTGTGCATGCTTTAGTTCCAAGAGCAACTAGGACAAGGGTGTAGCCCAGAGGAGTCGGACACTTTTCAAACCCAAGGTACAGACGGCAGCGCCAGAATTTACCTGCAACATCTGTCTGTGTGTCTGATGCTCTTTGGTTCTCCTCATAAAGGGTCAGAGATTCTTGACCAAATGCTCCAGTGCCTTGAACATCTACCAAAGCCTATGCCAGAGCTAGAGGTATTATCTGACAAACAGAAATAGAGTTAGAAGACTTGTCACCATGTAACAGAGGTCCATTGGTGTCTGCCTCCTCAGGACTACCTAGATGCTGTGGGACTGTCGGCCATGTTTCCCCGTGTGGAAGTGTTCCTCATTCAAGGCAGTGCAGTTGAGATGCTGGAGAGACCGCAGATGGACGGTGAGATGCAGGAGAGACTTTAAAAAGAACACATCTCCTTTGTATGTTAGCAGAAAGAGGACGTTTTTAAAAAAATAAATAGGTAAAAAAATTGTAAATCATCAAAACCCGTATTTCTAAAGACGTACTCTGATGGAAATTGTGTTTTTAGTGTTTCTAACATGTTCCTGTGGCATTTTCTCATGATAGAGAACATATTTAATTTTTTTTTCCAAATCGGCACAGTTAGGTATTCTTTATCTCATCAAAATCATTTTGCTGAATACTCTTGATAAGAAAAAACTTTATTTAATAGTCAAAAAAATACTTGAATTGCACTGTAATTTTTGGTTTCGTTTTAAGGACGTCTTTTTAAAGTTCAATAAATGCTAACAAGTTAGACTGGTATTCATTGTTGGTGTTTTGGAAATCAAAATTTTGATTCATGTTCTAAGAATAAGGGCTACTTTAAGATTTTATGAGGCTTTATTGAAATGGGTCAGCTTGTTCTAAGATTGTTTTCTCGTTTACATTTTGTTCTCGTGTTTTTTTACCCTTATTTAAGGCTGCTTCTATTTGCATTGTGATTATCTGAAGGTGTATGCACTAATGTAATCAGATTCCTCTGTTGTAGAATACTTTGTACACATTGCCAAACTGAACCAGCTGCTGGTGCTTAGTCAACAGCTAGAAGAGGATATCAGACACCTTGGAAGTCACAAGTACATCCCCCACCAGCTCTCAGTCATATATGTAAGAGTACGTTTTCTCTTTTATTTATTAATTTTTTCTCCACATTGCACTTTCAAGTTCAAGATCTGCTCATGTGTGCAGCAAGTCCTCAGCTCCTTTGGGGGAATTCCCATCTTCTCAGAAATAAAGAAGAAAATTGAGGCAAACTTCAAACAGATGAAGCAGTCTCTAGTGGCAGAGGACGGCTGCAGGCACGAACCTCAGCTTCCAGCTCATTATATCAACTGGTGAGTTACAGTCACACAGTTAAATGAAAGAGGTGATATATGCAGTCTGAAAACCAGATGTGTTCTGCTCTTGTTCAGGATATTAGAAATCACTCAAAGCTTAACATCAGTGGTTTTAGCGCTGCCAGAAGAGCTGACGGAGGATCTTCATCCAGCCATCATCTTCATGTCCCAGTTCCTGTCCTGAGTCAGCCTGGATGATATAATGATTCTCAAAAGGCATTTAATTGTGCACCCATAAAAGATTTTTGTTTGTTTGTTTTTGTGCTTTTTTTTTGTTGTTTTTCTTTAAATGTTGATATAAGAACACTTTGCACATCAGTGAAAAATTACTTGAGATTGAAAGGTTTAATGTTTACTGAATGATACATAAATCATTGACCCTAACCATGCAAAGTAGCTCCATTCACAATTTATTTTCATATCAGCATAAGCCAACACAAACTAACTCCTGCAAATAAGAACGATCAATACTGGATAAGAAAAGTCTTCCAACAGCATCTGATAATCACTCACAGATGCAATTATTTTTAATCCTGCTCCTCATAAGTTGTTAGTTCAGATCATCTTTAAAGTGCGGCAAAGGCCTAAAAATTAATGGTCAAATGGACCAGAATGCAAGAACTCTGACTTGTATTCATAAAACTATGTCATAAAAGAAAAAAGAAGCAAGAATGTGATTTTTAAGGTGCTATAAATCTGGTTGAATTTCCTGTTTGTACTTTTTTTTTTTTTTTTTTTTGCTATAAATGTGACTTGTGACCTGTGATAAATCTAAGTTCTGGGAGTGAATGTGAACCCGTTTGCACTACTCGTTTAGTCACTGATACAAAGAGAAGACAAAAATGGAAGTGAAATTAAATGACAATGTAATGAGATTTTATGTTTGTCTTTTTTCAATCTATTCTTCTAATTTGTGGAGTATTGTTGTAGATGGTGATTTTAGAAGATATTTTTATTTGTGATCATGTTTATAATATGAAAAACAATCATACAGTTTCAACTGCCACCAATTGCCACCAATTAGTAATTGGCTCCCCCTAGTGTTCATTTACTGCATGATCCTGAAACCGGAAACACCTAAACTCCGCCCCGTCCTGATTAGACCAACGTTGCCAGATTAGGTAGTTTCCCGGTTTTGGTTTTGAATTTTTCGGTAAAAATTTACTTGTGTTACTTGTGCGGGTGGACACAATTCGGGTGTGTTTGTGGACAGTTTAGTGGTTTTTGGTTAGATTAACTTTATGGGTGGTTATTTTATTTGTTCTGGAAGTTTTTATATTACTTTTGGGCTGGAAACCCATGACTCTATCTGGCAACAATGGATCAGACTTTGTCAGAGACACAAATGTTTTACTTTAAGCCAATAGGACGCTCCCTTTTTGCTACAAAATTATTTTCTGATACTGTTAAAACGTTTATCATTAGGAATGTTCGAGTAAAAGAATCGTTAATACGTTTTTAAAAACCAGTTTGAGCTTTAAAGACATGTATAGAGCTGTTGGCACCAGAAAACCCAACTTGACGGGACAGATACCACAGTCGCAAGGGGCGGAGCATACTGTGATAGACATGTGGTAACAGCCAATCACATAATTCTATTCCACTTGACAGCCAATCACGATAAATTAGAATGTTCCACAACTTGACTGTGAGAGCTAGCAGACGGATTATGATTGTAAATAAACACAGAGGACGAAAGAATCAGATGAAAGCTTAGAATTATTATGTGTCACCTACAAAATATCAAACTGCAAATATGTGAGCGGCTAGAAAACGATGAATTCATTTAAAAAAGGTGCGTTTGAAACGTTTTATTGAGAGGTGTTTTGCTTTTTTTCATCAGCGTGTCATGCTCGCTTTATCCTAAACATAACAGCGTTGACGCCACGCGTTTGAATGTTTTTATTGAATTTAATTTAAATAATAATGAAAATACAACAATTAAATTTAGGATAAAAAAAAAGGAAGCTCAGCTGTTGTTGTGGCGCCAAGCATCTCCTGTGCTGAAGTGTCTTAGAGCAAACCACGAACCAGCTTCCCCCAGTAAAGGGGGCTTGGAAAAGACAATAAAAAAGACTGAAAATGTAAATAATAATTCAAATTCTGTTTATAGATGTTGTACTTTGTAGGTCCTGAGTGAAGATCTGAGGAGGTCATGATCCCAGAGTCATCAGCTGCAGCTGGATCCAGGTCCTCCGAGCGGAAGTAAGACCCTCTCTTATAGATGAATGTAAACTCTCTAATACTCAATTCATCTTTTTAAAAATGTTTTACTTTATTTTAATGATTGAAGTTTTAAAAAATGACTGTTTTCTTTCAGTAGCAAGTCTCATGCAGAAGCAACCTCCTCTGGAGCTGTCACTCAATCAGGAGATGATTCAGGAAATGAAAACCATCAAAAATCTGTGGTAATTTTTTTCATTTTAAATGATTTTTTTCCTTTATTTACTAATCTTAGTTTGTTTTTTTTTAGATTGCATTAAAGCAGGAAATAGTATTAAAAAAAAGCTAATTTAAACATCTAAAGCTGTGGTGATCAATCAGATCAGAACAGCTCTTGAATAAAATTTAGTTCTTTTCTTCATATTCCAGAATGTAAACTTACTGTAGAGATAAGGCAAACCCTTCATTTACGTGTTTGATTTCATCCTGCAGAGACGAAGGAAAAGAGCCCACGCATTCTCAGAGAATGTCAAGCGTAAAAAAGCGAAAGCCAGCTGCAGCGGTGTCAAAGCGGGGGCCAGAAAACAGAAGCATGTGGAAGCTGTCACCCTTTTTGAAGTGATGTCCATGGACAACAGCGCCATGCAGGTCCTCAGCTGATTTTCCTAAATCATCTTTAACATGTGACTTTAAATGCATCCGTTATAAATGCAACTTGATGTAAATTATTAATACTATCTGGTATAAATAAACGCAGTGTTTTCATGCTCATGCAGGTAGTGATTGATGATTGGATTGAAGCGTATGGAACGGACAAAGACTCCTCCCTCCTTGATCTCATCAGCTT
Organism: Oryzias celebensis; assembly: GCA_014656515.1. Lineage (NCBI taxonomy): Eukaryota > Metazoa > Chordata > Actinopteri > Beloniformes > Adrianichthyidae > Oryzias > Oryzias celebensis. The sequence continues at coordinate 9,581,667 of BNCR01000017.1, read as the reverse complement.
CTTCATCCAGTGTTCTGGCTGCAAAGGTAAGCTGACCCACCCCATATGCATTCACGCGGGCAGCGATCATTGAGGAGATGATGATGGTGATGCCTCATGTGGCGCTATCCTTGCAGGTGTGGTCACAGCAGAGATGTGTCAGAGCAAAGAGGACCGTGATGTGATGAGCAACATGGTTGAGGAGTTGGATGAAGTAGAATTATTTTATTTTCAGTTTTATTTACAAATATATTTGCATTTTCTATCAAGTTAAATACCAGATTTGATACATTTTTTCACTTGATGCAAATATTTATGTTAATTCCATATATTTTGTATTATACCAATGGATGTTTGTGTATTTGGAATAAAACTGATTGTGTGTTTTAGGTTGCTGGTCTGCAATATAAGAAGTTTCTGGCCTTTCCATGGATCCTCACAGTCACCTGGCCCCTAGATTCAGTAAGTAACAGCTTTGTGCATTGTTAAAAAATATTTAATTGAATGAGACAGCTGATACTTAAGTAATTAAATGAATTTATTTAAAGGTTTTTATTCTTCATGCTTAAAGTGAAAACAGAAGTAAAGTCAGAGAAACGTATGAGCACCTCAAATTGTAGAAGTACTTTTCTTAAAAGTATGTTAGCAAATATTTAGATTATTTTTTAATTTAAATATATATCTTCAAGCTAGATATTCTGTTCTTATTTGATGTGCTTCGACTTTTGCTTTGTGAGTACTTCACTGTTAAATTGAACATGAAGGAAAAATAAAATAATTTTTTTGTGCTTTCGTTTTTTGAATTCGGTGTCTCTGAAAAACAAATGTAAAACTCAGATAGAACACAATAGTATTTTTTTATCTGAGGCTGCAAAAGCTTGGAAATCTGTCACATGACTTTAGCATCCTTTTTGATGCAGCTTGAAAGACATTTGTACTATTTGTGTCATCTTTCACACCAGCCTTCCTCTGCCCTGCAGGACAGTGCAGAGTATCCTCTCATGCAGTCTGGACCGAACAGTCGCTGGTTCCACACCAAGTTCTCCGAATTTGTGTCGGTCCTAGTGGCTCAGTGTCAGCACACCATCATCTTTGACAACTACCTGATGAGTGCTGTCATCTCGCTGCTCAGTGAGCTGTCGAACTCGTACGTGCGAGCCTTCAGACACACCTTCACGCTCGCTGGTACGACCTAGCTGCAAAGCAAAAATGTGGGGACATGAATTTGTAGATTGAAGTTGTGGTTTATCTGGGTTCCTTTGGGAAGCGGCCAAGCTGCTGAGCTCGCTGATGGGCGTGGCTCTCAGCCTGAGCGTCGGGATCGAGAACAGCCAGAAGCTGTACGGCGTTCAAAGGATGAAGACAGCAAGGCAGAGGAGCACTCAGCAGTTGGAGAGGCTGCAGAAGAAGATCGCAGAAGTAGGCTGTTGCACGTTTGCTGTTCCTTTCTGAGGGTTTTTATCTTTTGTTTACCTGAAGCAAAGTGTAGCTTCTGTCTCTGAAGTTGCAGGAGAAGCGAGCAGAGATAGAGAGCATGATGGACGTCATCTTCAAGGGGATTTTTCTCAAGAGATATCGGTGCTGTATCCTTAATCCACTAAGAGCCCCACATTAGAGAAAAGTTTCCCACCAAATTCTAATGTGTGTGTTTCTGCAGTGATGTTCTCCCAGAAATCCGCTCCATCTGCATGGAGGAGCTGGGCCTGTGGATGAAGCTCTACAGTTCCTTGTTTCTCAACGACAGTTACCTCAAATACATCGGCTGGATGATGTACGACAAGGTGAGCACATGCTGCTCAGAAAATCCAAAGCTCGACGGCAGCAATAGAAATGTGTGGCTATGCATGACTCAGGCAAATTGATGAGATTTGAGAAATCAACTCCATCCTTGATTGCGTCATTTTCCAGACCCCGGATGTGCGTCTCAAGTGTATGCTAGCGCTGCAGGGACTGTATGGAGATCCTGTGCTTCTTCCTAAACTTGATCTGTTCACCAGTCGCTTTAAGGTAACAGAGCTTCCTCAAGTTTAAATGATGTCATTTTGCGGAAAATAGTTAGGTTGCCGCGCCGGGTCTGGGGCTCCCTGTGCAGGTCTCCAGCCCGGATAAAATACAGGCTTGTGTCAGGAAGGGCATCCGGCGTAAAACTCTCTGCCAAACCAAATGTGCAGATCAATGAAAGCTGATGTGCTTGGTGGGATATGTGCAAAGGTGAACAACAACAGTTGTAGAGACATTCTACAGAGCAAAGTTTGTGAGGCTTTAATAGTTACACGTTTGTGTAATTTTTGACATCAATCAGAACAAGAAGTGTGTGCAAACTAAACAAACCCTTTGGTTTCAGAGGGTTTAGTTCCATCATTCTTTCTTTTAATCAATCAGGACCGGATTATCTCCATGACTCTGGATAAGGACAATGAGGTGGCGGTACAGACCATGAAACTTCTGGTGCTTATTTCTAGGTGAGCTACTTTTTTCTTTTCAAAGTTGTTTTTTCTTCATTCATAAGCATCTTCTCATTCTATCTTATTCCTAGAACATCTGAGGATGTTCTCACTCCTGAGGACCACAATCAGCTCCTCCAGTTTGTTTACTGCTCACAGCGCCCCCTTGCTGCAGCTGCAGGGGAGCTTCTCTTCTCAAGGTACACAAAAATTCATCCTTCGCAAAGAAGAAAGTCTACTTTTCTAAAGTTGTTTTAAATTTATCAGGCTTTTAAGTGCTGAAGCTTCTGAAACTCAGGATTCTGTGAATGAGGAGGACTCACGTGCACAACAAACCTACACTAGGCTGAAAGCTTTACTGCGGTTTTATCAAGAATCTGAGGTAAAAGCACGGATTTCAGTTGAAGTTGCCAGATTTGGCTTGAAAAACTCTCTTTGCCATGTGTTACTGTGACATTATTGCATTTGTCTGTACACACCTCAGGTGCACATGCATGTTGTGTATCTCGTGGACAGTCTGTGGGACTGTGGAGGGGCTCTACTGAAGGACTGGCCCACACTCACATCTGTGTTGCTGCAGGACTCGTCTTCTCAGAGTCCAGGTAAAGCAGTAATATCGATAAATTAAAGCAGTTTAGCAACATAAAAAAATATTTTTGACAGTAGAAAATAGGGAAACAAACCATCTAGTTTGCTATTTTATTTCTCAGAGGAGTTGTCTCATCCAGTTGTTGCAGAAACTCTTACATCTGCCTGTAATAACTGATATAAAAATCCACTTTCATGCACATGTATTTTTCAGAAAAACCTTTATTACTGTAGCCACAAGGTATTGCTAAAAGAAACGTAAATAATTGTAATAATTCAGATCAGTCATCTGAAGATAGTTACAATAGTATTTTTTTAAATTTTATTTTGAAAGTCAACACTGTTTAAAAGATAAATGAAAGTAAATCTAAGAAATCCTACATTTTTGAAACTGCAGTAAAGATTTGTTCAATTTTTGTACGTTTTCTAAAAAGGTAGGTATATTATAAATCTCTGATCATGAGTTACAAACCGGTAACTTATGTAAAGTAAACAGTGTGGTCGATTCGGGGTGGGGATATATAAGTTCGCTTCTTCCCACTCCCTTTCAAGCAGTATATCTTTTGATGCCTAGTTGTCTTATGTTTCACACATTGTTTTTTCTCTTTAATGCAAATCTATGATGATTGATTGTGTTATATAAGTGTCATTCTTACTCTTGTCTGCTTGAAATAAACATTTCTAATCTAATCTAATCTAATCTAATCTAATCTAACCTAATAAAAAAAAAGTAAATTACAAACATTAGATTCAAAACATTTTTATGAAGCCTTTTTATTTGTTTCCTACTTCAGTTCAACTTGAAATGAAAAAGGGGAATTGATTGTTTTGTAACCAGGATAAGACCTCAGTTAACTCTAATCTAGATGAAAGCTTCCAACTCACGTGCTCCTTAGAATAGAACAAATCCGTAGCTTTTAATATTTGAATCAGTCCGTTTAAAAAAAATTGGTCCTCTGGCAGGTTTTTCTTCAGCAGAACAGGCTGTGCTTGCAGAGATCCTGGTTGCGTCGGTGCGGCAGGCCTCAGAAGGACCAGCGTTGGCAGGAAGGAGTGGAGCAAAGAAGGTACGACACACACGGGTATCTGATATCTCTTTATTAATGCGATTAGACGCAAGTCTTTAGGCAAGTGTATGCGCTCCAGGTTCTGAGTGCTCGGGAGAAGAAATGCCAAACTGATGACTGTCTAAAGCTGACTGAACATCTGCTGGTGGTGCTTCCTCAGTTACTTTCTAAGGTATTTGTCTCACAGACAGAGCTGGCCCTGGGCTGCGTGGCGCCCTAGGCGAAGACACATCTTGGTGGAACACCCGCCACACACACACCCGCATGGCATACCAAACATACAAAAAATATCTAATGTTACATGAAAAGAGTTGTTCAAACTGTCGAAGTGAAAAAAAAAAAAAAAGTTGTGATTTTGCACCCCTCCAGCAGATGGCGCATTAGGCGATCGCCTAGCTCGCTTATGCCCAGGGCCGGCCCTGCTCACAGAGAACAATAAAAAAAGCTGCAACCAGTTTGATCTCTGTTGACATTCTTCATGCTGTATGCTCACATTCCTGCTGTTCTGTGTTGCTATTCTGTTTATTTTTACACTGTTTGTGTAGTTCTCCTGTCGCTGTGACATTGTTGCCTCGTTGATGAGGATTCCTCAGTACTTCCTTACGCAGAGTCAAGAAGCTGAAAACTCAGAGGTTTGCACATTCATTTTTTTGGTTTATCTTGGACAAACAGTTAAAATGTTCTTTTCCCTCAACTTTAAAACTTTGAACACATCTTATGTTATCATTTTTGTCAGTAATGATAACCTATGTGATTGCAGAGCTCCCTGTGACACCAGTTAATCAATTAATGAGAAAAATCGGAAACCTGTCTGAAGAATTTTCTCCGTCCTCGTGTCTGCAGCTGGTCTGTAGCCTGATGTCAGCGATGGCGTCGGTTTTAGGCCTCCACTCGATCCCTGCGGTTCTGGAGGCAGCAGCACGCACCTACCTCAGTCTGTGTGGGGAGGGGACAGCCTGGTGCTCCGTGGCCAGAGCTGCCAGAGACTCCCTGGTGGACAGCTGGATGGACCATCTGAAAGATCTGCTAAAGGAGTCACTCTGTGTAAGAGCAGCTAAAACACAAAATCATCCAGATTTTTGTATTTGAACCTCTGATTATTAATACTAAACACCAAATTGCAGTAAACCTGTATTACTAACAGTAAGTTTGGTCTGAATTTTAATGAAATACGTCAAATTTCCCTTTGATTTTACTACGAATGAATGAGAAGAAACACCTGTTTTTGTTATTTTGATAGTTATTACTCCAGAAATGTAGACAATAATGAGACTGACCAAGTTCACCTGCAACATCTGACAGCCTATGGCTCCAATCAGGAAATGACAGCGTACACAGTGGGACCCTGATGTGAAAAACACATGAAGCAAACACTGTTTACGTCGTCCACTGAGTTTTTTACAATATCCCTAACTTAATGTGAGTAGAATGTTTAAGACGGTCACTAAGTGTTTATGTATTCCAAATGTCCTCCTTTTTTAGGGAGATGGTTTCTCTGCTGATGAAGAAAGGTTAAACGACATCCTAACAACCATGAGGAAGCTCAGAACTTTTCACAAGTAATGGATGTTTTCCGTAACCCTCTGAGCTCGCAGTTGTCTTGCTGGTCAGCGATCTCTGCATGATACAGTATTTACTCACTTCTTCTCCATGTTGCGGCAGCTGCCATGACCTCAGCCGTTGGAATCTGTTTGACCTGCTGTCTCCTCTCCTGTCCGAGGACGCCATCTGTAGAGGAGCGCCCGCTGAGGTTATCACACCTGCATGAACGACCACAGCAACCGCCTGTTTGACTCTTTCGTCAGTTGGATTTTTTTTCAATTTATTTAAACTCAGATTCTTGAAGAGGTGCTGCAGTACTTGTCGTTCACCCTGCTCTGGTCTCTCAACAAAAGCGGCAAACTTTTAACCTGCAGAGTGAGTTACCTGGAAGGAAGGGAGGAGGGCAATTGTTGCCTAATCACATGGTTTTAAATTGTAATTTGTTGAAATTAATAATCCAGTGTTATTTATTTGAAAAACAGCTTTGTAATTCAATGTCAGTCAGGATTTTATGATTTGACTTTTTGTAATCCTTTATGACACACTTTTTTTTGTCCACTAAAGGAAAAAGCCGTAGCTCAGAGGCTTCAGCTGCGCCTCTTCTGTGAGTGGAGTCATCGGTGTCTTTCACACGGCAACCGCGGAGTGAGGATTCAGGTACGACGGGAAGCAGCACACGCTCGTCCTGTCATCTTCCATCCACGTCTTTAGTTTAAAAACTGTTTTAATTTGCCATCGTTCTTTGCTGTAGGCGTTTCTGGGTGTTTGTGACATCCTGACGGCTCACTCGTTCCAGCTGCACGTTTGGGATCCCACCTGCTTTGGTCCTCTGCTCTTTACACCCAGTCCCAAACTGCAGAGGGCGCTGTTGACCTTTGCTTGCACTCACGTCTTTGTTGGAGCTGACGGTGACAGCCAGAGCAAAAGTGAGACTTCAGCTGACGTCATCTTTGTATTTGTTGATGGAAAAAATATATGAAACTACTGTTAGGGCTTTAAAAACCTTGACATATTCTAATGAAATAATAAAAGGGTTAAAAGTGCAAAAATAAAAGTAAATTTAGTGCAAATTTTGCAATATTTTTGTCCTTTTCTAATCTATAATTTATTAAATCTATTTTTATTTCTTATTTTTTTATTAATCTATTATTTTATGAAGGGATTAATGATTAGGTTTCAGTCTGAAGTGGGTTTTTAATTACATAAAAGGGAAATATTTCCAGAAAAACCTCATAGAAACTTCAGAAACAAAATCTAAATGAAACTTTATTGGCAAACACAAAAAATGTAGTTTTTTGTAGCAGAAGAAGTTTGTAAAAAACCTGAAAGTGCATAAATAGAATAAAACTTTATTGATTCCACAAAGGGGAAATTACCGTGTTACCATAGCTTTTTAAGAAACTGCAGATTTACAGTAAATCCAACAGCAATAATTATTGTCCAGTGTCTACCTGACAGGAAGAAAGATCTGCGAAAAACGCTCCTTCCAGCAGGAAAATAAAACCTTAAACGTGGCGTACTTAGAATAGAATATGTTTTATTCCTGTAAATTTCACTTGCTAGAATTGATGGTGCGCAGTAGATGGCACTGTTACTCTGCAGATGATCTGAAAAAGCGCTGATGTGCTTTTGCTTACATGTGGTAAAGTCATGAAGGTAAAACATGCGTGGCCACGTTTGCCTTAATGAGTGACTCCCCAGTTCCCTTTAGACTGTAAACGTGTCCTGATTTCCACCCAAGACCCCACAATTGACCCCTAAATTTAGACTTCGTTAATATCCTTAGATTGAAACGGGGCTGAATCGTTTTTATTGGAGAATTATCAGGCCTTCCTATGCAAACGGATGCAGCCCGCACATTTATGCCAAAGCCACCTGTTTTATAGTGAGCAAAGCTGAAAAAACACGTGGTTTTTCTGTTTCTTAAGGCCTTTGGGGAATTTGTTAACTGTAAAATGTCGATATCTTTAAAATAGCTTCAACTTTTGCAGACATATTGCATCCAAAGTCCAGAGAAGTCGACAACTGGACTAGAGGGACTCCTAAATGTTCAACAAAATGCAATACAGGATTATTGGTTTTTGAACATGTAATAAAAAGCTATTGTTTTATTGGATCTGCCTGGTAATGATTTTGTTATATAGACTGAGTTTTCTATTGGCTGCTGGATCAAAGATCAGCGGAGGGCAAGGGGGCGAACTTAAATCATCAACGCACGGCAATGTCTTTCCGTGAGAAAATCCCATTAACTCTGGCTCACCTCCGAGCCTGCTTTATTAAAGCGGTGTGAAGGATTGAAGCCACATGGTGTCATAACCACAGCTCCAGTCCGATGTTATCTTTGATTTCCACCTGCTAAAGCCATCGTCCTGAAACCAGCCAAAACAGCCTCTGTTTTTACGACTCCATATGACTAACCTTTTCTTTTTTCTTTTCCATTTCTTCACATCTAATCAAATAATAATCTCCCTTCCCTCAGTGGGAGAAAGCCCGGATGAAGAGAAACTCGAGAACCTCCACAGAAGAAGAAATCTCCTTGCGGCCTTCTGCAAACTGATAGTACACGGAGTTCTTGAAATGAGCATGGCAGCTGAGATCTTCATGTTCTACATGAAGGTGAACGTCATGTAGAACTTCTCTGCAGAAACTATGTCCTAGAAAATGACACCTTTTGTATTTTTTTTTTTATTTTGGCCAAAAGCAACATAATCATAAATAAATTTAAAAAATAGATAAAATAAAAGTTGTTTCGGGACTTTAAATTAATTTTGCTAGTTCTTTTTCATTGTTTTAACATTTAACACCCAAAATATCAGGGTCCCCAACCTTTTTTTGATGAATATTTTGGTTTAATACAATTTTTCAAAAAGTCAGGCCTTAGCACTAGCGTTAGCATTGAATGTTCTTCCTCTGGTTCATTTACCAAAAGAAAAGTTAGATATACTTTGTTCTCGCATGAAAAATGTGTCTTTACAAGGTTGTATTAATTCATTTAGTTTTTGTTTAACTGTCATAGCCTTCATTTATAACATTTGTATTTAATGGGATTTTTTTTAAAGAGGATTGTCTCTGCTTAACCATTTGACTACCCAACCAAGACAAAATCAATAAAAATTTTCTGCTGCTTATTGTTTTAGGAAGTAATACACACAATCAATATTTTTTGGTCATTTGTTTTCTAAACGTGCTCTACTGTGGGTTGAGCAGACAGTTAAGGGGTTAAAGCAGAGAATATTTCTGTTGTTGGTAGTTTTGTGTTGCAAACTCTTTGAAATCAAAAAGTTAGTAAGTTAAATTACTACTACTGATGTTGTTTTCTCCATGTGTTTCCAGTATAACAATGATTTTGGAGACATCATCAAGGAGATGCTGCTCCGAACCAGGCAGACGGATAAAATCGAGAGTGCCCGCACCCTGATGATCTGTTTGCAGCAAGTAAATCTGCATCTATGTGAAATTCAGTCAAACACTGTACCATATTTTTCAGAATATAAGTCATGTTTTTTTTGCATAATTTGGCCGGAAGTACGACTTATACTGCAACTTAGATGTGATTTTTCACAAGTAAATATACTCATGTGTCCATTATTTTCCCACTAACAACCACTAGAGGGCACCTTAGGTTTGTATATCAGTATTTGCCACCAACAGCAGTGCAAAAGAAGAAGCGCTGCCGTCAGCGGAATTGTTGCAAAGCGACACAAACGATAAAGACTTTAATGACTTTAAAGTGATGTAAAGACTTTAGTTGACTTGTTAGCATGGTCATTATACCGTGGTTATCTGAATATTTGTTCATGTTGCGCTAAAATGCTCGATTCTTTGTATGTTTCATGAAGCTAAACCCGGTTACAGTAGTGAAGCGTGTTTATTATTGCTATTTATGCAGTTATTATGATTTGCTTTGTAAGGTGAAATGTCCATTCTTGTTCCCGTATTTTGTTAAATACATTTCTCCCCAAAGTGTGATTTATACTCAATTGATCAATTATATATATATATATATATATATATTTGTCTTAATTAGGTATTTCTTTTTGATGCGACTTATAGTCTAAAAACTACGGCGGCTTCTCCAGTGGATGCGCTCATGTTTCTCTTCGCTCTTTCTAGCTGTTTTTGCGGCTAAAGCAGGAACAAGAGCGCGGCGGCGGGGCTCACCCAGGAGTCCAGACATTCACCACCATCAAGGAGCTTGCCAGGAGATTTGCGCTCACATTTGGGGACCCTGTCAAGTTTCGCGAGTGCGTCGTCATGATCCACAGGTCAGCGGAGGCGCTCACGTCTCAAAGCTTTGGATGATTGCCTTTTCCCTAAATCTCTTTTTCGGTCGTGCTCAGAAGCGGCATCGAGTTTGCATTCCAAGAATCCAGTCTGTCTACCGGCACAGCTGCACCTCTGTATCTCTCCTATTTGACCATCCTCAGTGAATTCTCCAGTAAACTGCTCAAACTGGACAAAAAGACAGTGTAAGTGTACACAAACAAAAGGCTATCTAAGAAATGGATCTGGTGTTTGGTAAAGCTTTGTTCTGCCGGTGTAGGTTCTCATACTTGCAGAAGCACAGTGCTGTGCACGTTGACCTCAGGGAGGAGTGCTGGAAACCTCTCGTCCACTATCGAGCCTCATTATTAGCTGTAGCTGACATAGAAGATGCAGTATCCCATGGGAGCTCAGACAAAAGGCCCTGCGTCCAGAACCACTCTCCCTCTGGCAAACAAAAACATGAAGGTACAGCACCATGCAGTGTTTGTCTGTTGTTAAAGAATGTCAGTGACTTTGGGATGTGTGTTTGTACAGCAGGAAACAAGTCTCCTTGTCAGATCAGTCCTGTCAACTCCAAAACGAGCAAAACACACAGACCAAACATCAGTTCAAGGTGACTACTTCTGTTTTGTGGCTTAATGCTATATTTATAGAAGCTTCACATCACTTCTTGTATCTTTATGTCTACAGTCATCAGGTGGATACGGATCCGTCCTCTGCTGCTCTGCAGCCTCCCGCAAGAAGCCTCCACATATATGGATCCAGTTCTAGCTGTAGCAATGAGGCAGACGATGGCATTGTAGAGGTGGAGTTATGAACAAGGGAAGTTCTGTCAACACCTCGCATTGTATCTTCTGTTTAAGCCAGCAGCAACTAATGACCAGGGGTTGCCTGGTGGACATTTTGCAAAGATTTCAACCACCTTTTAATAAGGTGTCATCTTCTTAGTTGATGGTTGCCCTTTATTTATTTATTTTTTTTATGTTTATAAGCTAAAACTAAAGTTCAGATGGACTTTCAGGTTAAAGCTAAGTGTCTATCTTCAAACATTACCGTGCGTTTTGGGCTTTTGGATTCAAAACTTTCGTGTTCACTGTAGCTATGCTATTTTCTTCAAGCATTTTCGGGCTCTCTGTACAAAATGAGCTTCCATCAAGCGGGTGTTAAAGGTTAAACCAGGTTGAACTTTGACCGATCAGAGACTTGGTTTGGGTAGTGACGTATAACGTCCTTTTAAAGTCACAGAAGTGCAAACTGTTTGAAAATCGATCATGAAGCTAAACTCAAAAATGTGATGAACAATAAATGAAAGAATCACGAGGAAGAACACAGAAGGAAGAGTTTCAGTTTTTGTAGAGATCAAGCCTATAACCATAAACAACAGTTTACGGTCAACAATGTGTAACTACAGTTTAACAGGTTTCAGTTTAAAGTTGAATACTTGACTACTACAGTGACGTGTGGGAATGCTTAGCATCCATTTTAACACTAAACCACGGTGCAACACCTTAAAACCCTCCAGTAATGCACTTCTTGTAGAGAACAGCTTATTTATGTAAATGAAAAAACATCAGATAAGGAAGCTTCTTTCCTTTCCATAAGCTACAGGAGTTTCAAAATGATTAGCTAATAATGTTCTTATCTGAATCACGATTTGGTGTCAAATAACAACCTGGACGATGACGTCCGGCTGTGTTTGATCACATTTCAAGTGCCTTTCTCAGATGTTTGCCCAACAGCCAATCATTTTGGCCACATGGACTTATTTATGTCCATATACAACAAATTGGAACTAAGAACTAAGCTTTTTATTCGTTTTTTTGTGGGTTATTTCCATTTGGAGCAGAATTCTAAGTGTTCAAGCATTTCCATCGTAGTTTTGTGTCAGTGAAGAAACACAGATCAACATTTTCTCAATATAAGTGGTCCACCAGCTCATATTTGCTGTTTATTTATGCATGTATGACTGGAAATGATATCAATGCTAAAAGGTAGCATCTGGCTACTACTTCTGGCCCGTGAGTGTTTTAGTGAATGCAAACACAGCTGTGGTGGTATTGGAGCCTGAGAAGCTGGTCACTTTTTTTCCTGAAGTAAAAAACATGGCACCGCAGTCAGTTTACGTATACACTTCATCTTCTTCAGAGGATTCACAGTTTAAGAGCAGAATTGCATCTTCACTTTCTCAGGTTTTGGGAACGCTGACCTCACAGTATTTCATTCTTGTATAGCTGTATTTCAATGTTCAAATGTAATTGTGAAACTCTCATTTTTTTGACAATTAAATGGTGCTTTATTTCATTTATCGTTCATGTAACTTGTTTTAAATAAAGTTCAAATTTTTCCAAAAAAAAGTTTACGTTTCTTTTCTCTTATATAAAACTTTTAAAAACAAGAAACAATAGTTGGTTTAAACAATCTGAAATAACCCAACACAAACACCATGTCCATCACTTTTTCAATAACAAAATCTTTATTAAGTCAAAGAAAAAGCAAAAACTGTTCTCAAAAGATATTAAAGTATCTCTTTTTAACCCAAACTAAAACCCCATGTCATTCACAACACAGCAAGCTCAAAATAAATATGTACAGTACTTTATAAATTCATCTCTAGACTTGATAACTACATCTCAAACGTACAAATCAAACAGTTAAGGCCTGTTTCATATACAGTGTTTGTCGCCAGTGTTTACAGAAGGCTTATTTGGCATTTGCAGAGAACTTTTGGATACACCTCTTTATTTTTTTCCCCCCATTTGCTAGATCTTGAAAAACCCTTTGACATAATCATTGGAATGTAACATTAACCAAGAAGTTTGATCCCTGAATGAAAAGGGCACATGTTTCTTGTCCAACAATTTAAAAAGCTTCCGGTGATCACGCATTATTCAGGTGAAAACCTCACAAAAGGGACAGCAAACGCACAGCAATGTGAGGTCAAATTTTAGAAAGAAATATACTGCAAATGCACGGCTGAGGGCTTTAATGAGTTAATCGGTTTAATGAAAGTTTTGGCTTTTTTCTGTTCTTCAGATGTTTGGAACTTCTCCGGCTGTTTTCTCCTGATTTTTGCGATGGTTTAGTGAGTCCCGTTGATGCCTCTCAGCCTCTCACACGACTGCACGCATGGACTTCTGGGATTGGGAAGGTGCACAGCAGCTTTGTAAAAACACACCCTGGTGCTTCATTCAAAGTCTTCTTCATACTCGTATTCGTCCAAGTCCAGGTTACAGTGCGAACCGGGGATCTCAAAGAAGTGTCTCTTTGTCAGCCCCAGATCACTGGAGATGTGCTGCCCCAAAGAGCTCAAAGAATTATGGTACCTAAACCAACATGGAGAACGACGTTAATGTTTAAAAACAAACTCCATTCAGACTAGCAGCCGGCAAACAAAAATGCAAAATTTAAATTATTTCCGCCTCAACAAACACATTTTTACCTTGTGTTATTACATCTAAATTTGAATCACTATAACTTAAATAATATGACATGATTTAAATCATACAAAACGCACTGAATTAAAGATAACAAAATAACATTTATGCAGGGATGTACATTTTTAGGATAACAGGGAAGGAACACAAAAACTTCCACAGTGAATTTGTGAGAAAACAACCGGGATGGTCAAGAACTCCAAGTCTGCTTTCTTGCCAATGATTTAATGAGATGGATGTTTTGGTAACTCCCAAAATAAATTATTCTAATTCAAATCCAAGAGCAGAAATGTGGTTCTACTGTCTCAATCTCAATATGGTTTCTTTACAGGAAAAAGCCCAGAAAATGAACATAATCAAAGCTGCATTGCCTTTACTACCCTCTGTTTACCTGCCCTCAGTAATGAGCAACTTCACTTTTCCCTAAGCTTCTGTTATCCTGGTTGGAACTTTGCATAATTTATTCATAAGAAATAAATATATTTTTTTCCAAAATGGTGGTTTTTCTGTTGCTTTTATCTCCATAGCAACCATTGTATTTTTGGATTGTCTGGGGGTGACGAACAGGTCTTTGTAATGTTTTTAAAAATTGGCAAAAGTAAATTTTTGGATTTCCTTGACAACAGAGGTTTTAGTTAATCATGTCCACACTTCTAAAACATTTTTGTTCAGCTTGAGCCAGGGATTCATATAAAAAACTTTCACAATATTCCGGTAAAAAACACGAGTAACAGGGGAACACCCCTTTTGCGAGCTTGTTACACAAACGCTGTTAAAGTTCTGTAAAATCTTTCCTTGAGTATCTTCCCAATGATGTTCAAAGAAGTTAGGAGGGGGGAGATCAAAATTCATTGGAGTTTGCCTCCATTTTTTTCATGTTTTCTCCCGCTGTGTCATTTTTTTAGGGGAGTCATTCACATTGCCTACAATTCATTTTAATCTGGAACTCGGTGCGTGCAAATTTTGGTGAGTTTTTTGAGAATTGCGATAACAATCTGGTCCTTGCAAACCAAGACTGCTGTGGGTCAGAATAATGGACTAGCTGGTTGGTTAAACAAAACATTTTTCGATTCAATTCCTGGCAAGAAAGCAGCGACTGAAAAGCTTCTTCAGAGGAAGTTTCAAAGTGTGACTCAGGAGCACCACATGAAGGTGAAAAAAGGAATAAAGAGAGTTCAAACACCATATTCTAGCATATCCTGTCCAACCTTTCTGATGAGACAGACGGGACTGGTAAGTAAGTGAGGAAAAGGGTGGGTTGTTGACTACACCTTTCCAAAGAAGAAGGGTGGAGGAGGAAGAGGAAGACTCAATGTTCCTGCTCGTACCCTTAGAGTCTTACCTGCTCTGGTAGAGAACTGTCTTTAGAAGTCAGTGGTGCTCCTAAAAAAATTGCCACACAACATGCCTGTCAACGGCCTCATTTATCACTGACTCAGTCTCTGCTGCTGCACTTTATCCTGTAGCAGGGCGGGGGTGGGAGGAAGGCTCTGCCAGTGGGGTTTGCAGACTGTACCTGAAGCTCAAGTTCAGCTGACTGTCATCTACGACGACAACGGTTTTTTCCAGACTGTCAACACGCCAATCATTACAAGCCTTTTTTTTTTTTTTTTTTTTTAAATAAATGGATATGAAATTATTTCTTTTAATACACAAAAAGAATTTAAAAGACTACAAACTAAGATTAAATAGCAGTTTCTCAAATCAGTCTCAAATGACACAAAACTAGATGAGAGAAGAATTCTAAAAGAAAAGTGTTCCACATCATTCTCAAAAAATGCAATAAAAGCCAGACTTTTATTTTGAAGATTTCAAAATTGATTTAAACAACATATAAACTAAGAATCTAGCATTTGCATCTCTCCAATAATACTTAAAGTCCCACTCCAATCCTCTATAGATCTACTATAAAAAGAGTTCCCAGTGGTCTTTTAATTATGGTGATGCCGTTTTTTTAGCCAAAGTCCAAAAAAACTGTTGCTTTCTAAGACATCAGTTCTGCGCAGCGGCAGCAGTTCATTAGAAATTCACCTCTAAGTTGTAGGCAGGGCTGTTTCCATTGTTAAGAGCTCTTTTTTTGCACTCTAAACTGGAATCCCTGCCCTTTCCTCTCCTTCTCGGTGAGGAAAAACTCTTAAAAAAACGATCTTAGGGAAAAATCTATTAACATTAGTACTAACATTAGCGGTGCAACAAAAATGGTGAGTTATATTGCAGCTATGAAACTGTACAGTTTTGAGTCAGATGTCAGCTTGGAAGAGGCAAATGAAAACGTACATGGATTTAGTAGCCTACAATACAATAAATATTCTTTATTCTTTAAATATGTCCTCCATCAACACTACAACTTCAAGAACATGTTAAAAACACCATTTTCATCTGAGTGGGTCTTTAAGGAATCAAGGGTTCTGCTTTTGTTTGCGGAAATGTGCTTAACTTCACTCAGATGCCAGCAGATGGTTGTTTAAGAGAAAATCTCAGTCAATATTTTGGGCTACTTGGTAAATATGGGTCAGAACTGTAGCTACAGACATTTTAGGCAGCCTCTGAATTAATGGCACACTTACACATCATTGCACTGATCGTTGGCAGCCTCCTCAGCCACTAATATGTCGTACTCCTCTGCCGCGTACTTCTCCCAGTCTGAAACCTCCTGACCGTCTGTCTCTGCCTCCTGATAGTCACGAGACGACCAACAGTCCATCGTTAGGAAAGAGCGGATGTGAGACGACTGGAAATCGTAAAGACATTTTATCTTACCCTAATTACAGAGAAGGGGTCTCTCTGCTCGTGATCCAGGTATTTCTCGATGTTGAAGAAAGTATCAAAAAATATATGGGACAACTTGCACCTCTTGAGGTCACGAAGTGTGATTTTACCTGCAGGGGTGAAAGGAAGTATTTAATTTAGTCAAAAACACACACGAGAGCTGTAAAGCCATACCAGAATAAAAAAAAAACTGTCTTTTAGATGTTTTTTAGGCTTCAGAGTCTTAAAGAAAAGATGCTGCAGCAAATTAATGAGTGAGATGTCATTTTAATTTAAGACTGAGTCAACTTTTGATAGCAATGTTTTGCAGGTTTGGGTTTTGATGAACTAAATTGCTAACATGCAAAGCTATCAGCTCTATCAGCTATGCTGATCCCATTACACACCACAATCATTATCTGTCTCTGCAAGACTGTCCATGTCTGAGCATTTAAACCTCAGGATACACAGAATAAGAAAGTTCTCGTGAAAGCTTCCTGGTTACAGACACCACAAAAACCTTTGTTTTCTGCCTATGTACTGATATTTGTTTTGGTCACAATGGACCAAAGACCCACTGATGAAAATTTGTTTTTTTAACATTAACTTTTGGCACTTTTCTGTTGATGGAAGACATAAATTAAGAAAATTGCATTTCTGAGTATTTCTTTATTCAAATTGTTGTAAATCAAGAGCAGAGAAAAAAAGATTGTATTTGTAATGCAGAAACTGCAATGGGAGGGGCCACCAGCTCCCTGCTCCGCTCCATTCCATCCATTTGTATACAGCTAGATCCATGTACGGTACATTTCGTTTCCCTCGTCAAAACTAGTATCTGGCTCAAAACTGTACGGCTGATAGCTCGAATATTGCTCGCCATTTTTTGTTTCACCTGTAACATCAGGTTGGGGCTGTGAGGGGCTCTAAGCTAGACAAAAAATCAGTGGAAATTAAAATTGTTGGACAGTTTGTTCCAGCAGCTGTTTACAGACGACCCAGTCATTGCTGCCAACTGCTCCCTTCTGTCATTTACCAGTGAACTGACTTGAAATGTCACAGTTACCTCTTTGATACAAAACAAACAGAAACCCAAACAAACATGAAGCTGAGTGGATAAATGTGGGACATGTCGGACCTTCCACCTCCGGCTTGACGAGGTCAAACATTTGGCACAGGCAGTCCTCAAAGGGAAGTGGCTCGATGGCCATGGCCTCCAGCTTCTGACACTGCTCCTCATAGAAGTACTCCAACTCATACATGCTCAGGACCCCGTCCCCATCCAAGTCCATACAGCGGAACCAATACTCTATGCTAGAAAAAAAAAGAAAGGTTTAGCACAGGTTTATGAACAAAAACCTGCACAGAAAATGATGCTAAAGATACCTGGTGTCAGTCTTCTTGTCCTCTTCAGAAATAAGAAACCAGACAAAATCTGCATAACTTATCCGTCCCTCTTTGCGCACTCGTCTGTCCCTAGGAAAAAAAAAAAGACCACGCAGAGGAGTGTGAACCAGAAAAAGATCAGAACGCCACCTTCACAAACACAAGACTCTAAACTCACCTCGTCACTGTTCCTGAGAATATTCTCTCAATCATTCTCTGTGAAATAGCTGGAAAATCAAATCATTTACAAGTTTATATAGATCTTTATAGCTCACTATATATGCTCAAATACCATCATAGTTTAGGTTATAATTAAAATAATGACGGAGCAGACTATATGTCCACTCTCAAAGCAACGTTTATAAATGTAATTTTAAACAAATGCTTTTAATTCTAGAAGAGAAAATAAACCAGTGTTCCAGCAAATAGCAGGACAAGAAAACATGTCAACATAAACTAATCTGTTCAAAATTTGACGTGTGCTCCTGAACCTTCATCGTTGTGCTTCACCAGGTCGTTCTGATCAATGTAGAGGTCATGGTCACTGTCCAGCTCCCAGAACTTGCAGTAGATCACATAAAAATGCTCATAGGAGAAATACTCCGTCAGCTGGTTCACATCCTCCTCCTGTTCCAGCAACACCACGTTCTGGCCAGCAGGAAGAAACATTTTCTTCTAAAACTCAAATAATCAACAAGCTACATAGATGATGTTACTGACATAATTACATATCATATTTTTTAAAGTATGAATCACAGTGTTTTTGCGTAGTTTAGCCAGGGGTGCGACTTATAGGTAATTGTTAAAAAAATAAAAAGTAACAACAAATAGAGGGCGCTGTAGTGGTTGTTTTAATTTCTAGTGACATAAACGCAAAAGAAGCATTGCTGTTCAGTCTTACACCAGGCTTAGCGGAGTGGTTCCAAAGTCACATAGAGGATTAAGGATTCAATGGGTTAAGCAATTTAAAGTAATATCAAGACTTTAGTTGACTTGTTAGCATGTTCTTTATGCTAAAGTTATATGAGTAATTGTAAATATGCTTCGCTAAAATGCTAAATTCCTTCTATGTTTCAAGAAGCTAAAGAAGCATCAGTGTGTTACGGTAGTAAAGCGTGCAAATATTCAGTCTTTATTGTTATCTATTACAATATTTAGATTTGCCTTTTGAAATGAAATGTAAATTTCTGTTCATGTATATTGTTACATAAATTTCTCCCAAAAGTGGAATTGTGGGCGGGACTGTTTGCATGGAAGTAACCCTACGTTGATATCCCAGCATTCCTCTATTTACAGTTTCTCCAGCTAGCTTACCCTAAAACCCGCAAGCTAACCTTAGCGTAACAAAAAAAATAGCCGTAAAGTCGTACATTTTTGAGCAAGATGACAGCTCAGATCAGAAAAATTAAGACGTTAACTGATCCATTTGTCTCAAGTGGAGGATTTTTATTTGGAGTGGAGCAGGGAGACTTTGGCCCACCCATGGCAGTTGCTGCTACACAAACCTGAGCTTTTTCAAACTGCGGGTTTTTATCTGCTCCAGATGCATCACAATTTGAATAAAGAAATCCTCAGAAATTCAGTTTTAATCCTAAATTCTTTTATATATGTTCTCCATCAGGAGAAAATGCTACAAGAACATGTTAAAAACACAATTTTAATTGGAGTGGGTCTTTAAAAAGACACAAACACCTTAAGTCAGTAGAACAAAGGAGACTAATCTAGAGAAGACTTACCTGAAGAAAGTTACTCTTCCTGAGCTCATTACATGTTATTTTCCCAGTCCATGACCGGTTCACATTATAAAATATCCTCTGAATCACCTGTAAGCGTTCAACAAAAGCAGCTCGTTAAACATTAAAGTAAACATGCAAACTCCAAACCATTTGAACGCTTGTCGAGCGCTCTGGTGTGTGGGACGGAATACCGTGGTGATGTATCTCGAGTGGAAGTCTGGGGCTTCTTTCAGAAAGGCCAGGCCTGCGTGGGAGTTCACAACATCCTGGAAAGCATTATGTTCAAATTATCGATCACAGCTCCACATCAAAAAGAACTATCAAAGCAGCTCTGAAAAATGTGATGTCTACTACTAAAACAGATCAGTGGGTGTTATTGGCAGTTTCAAAGAAAGGTGAAACAGCAGTGCACATCTGTTTCCTATGTGGAAGACAGAATATAAACATAAATCCACAAGAATTCATATATCCGAAGACTAAGTACCATTTTTTTCACACTATTATAGAGTGCTATAAAAAATTAAAAGCCCTAATAGGAAAAGGGCATTCCTTTTTATTTGCTTAATAGTGATCACTATAAAAGATCAAAGTCTGACTTTTACCACAGAATGAAGAACATTCTATCAGGCATTTATGTGTTTAAGAAACCAAGTTCTGCAAGTCAGAACGTATTCTGCCTTTTATTATTCTCTTATTCTATTTTTTCAAAAAGCATAATTTTTCATATCAATATAAATTTAAATGTTTCCTAAGTATGCTATCAAACTGCTTGCAAATATCTGTATTCTTTTTCACACCATCTGACATTTTAAAATCAATCTTTGGCTTTTATCTTCCCATGATAATTCACTGTGGTTTACTTCACTCTAATGATAACCTCAAATAACCCACTTAGGGCATGAACTTTTAAAGCTTTTCATGACTATTCAAAATAAATATAAAGATAAAAATCTGCTCCACTTCAACCTGTATTTGAGTTGTAAAAATTAGATTAGTTGGATCAAAACAGAAAAAGCTTCATTGCTATGGAATAAAAATACAAAAACCACCACCATGATACATTTTTTATATAAAACTTTTTAGAGAAGGTTATTTATCACCGCTAAACTGCTGAATTAATTACATTTTGATTTACTAGCTCCCAATTGATTTTATTTTGAAATGTATTCGTCAAACTAAGCTTTGAAGTCCCTCCATGACAGTAAAAAAACATTCCTAGTAGTGTTTAATTATGATTTTGAAGTTTTTAACCAAAATCACACAACCTTAATGTCTTAAAAAGCCTTATTTCATGTTCATGTTTATCTAAGCCACTGTTTCCAAAATCTCTTCTACACTGGCATGGCCGTTGGTGATGAGCTCAGCAGCACCATCCTTGATCCCCCCTTTTTGATGAAGATAGAAGTGTCTTGCTAGTGTAAATCGTCACGGCTGCTACAAAAAAAAGTCAAGCGATATTGGAAACGTCCATCGTTTTGAGCCAAATACCAGCTAGGACGTGGAAATGGTTCCTGCGGTTTCTGCAGCTCATTGCTCCTCCAGGGGATGGATCAAATGTGGACAAACGCATAACTTCAAGTTTAATTTTAAAGGCTTGCTGCCAACAGCAAAATCCACTTAAAATACGTGTGAGCATTGCAGCAATGTGCATCTTGACTGCACGTATTACATGTGGCCAACTTGAATTTGATTCACTTTTTGTGCACATAATAGGTGCGAATAACATCAGCCTAAAATAAAACCTAATGATGAAGGTGCAGGCTGTCCACTTCATGGTGTCTTGATGGAGAGGAGAGCATCCTTCTCCAAAATTAATTTCATGCAAAAGTCTAATTCTTTGTCCTTCCAGTTCACAAAAGTCTTTTTTTGACGTGCTGACAGCAAATTATCAAATATTTATAAGTCGCTGTGACCTGGAAATTCAGTCCATTTGTTTTGCAAACCAAAGTTCTTTGGAAAAGAATGAAAGCTGATACAGTGCCTTGCGAAAGGATTCGGCCCCTTTGAACTTTTCAACCTTTTGCCACATTTCAGGCTTAAACATAAAGATCTAAAACTGCAATTTTTTGCGAAGAAGCAACAACAAGTGGGACACAATCATGAAGTGGAACGAAATTTATTAGATAGTTCAAACTTTTTTCACAAATAAAAAAACAGAAAAATTGGGCGTGCAAAATTATTCAGCCACTTTATTTTCAGAGCAGCAAACTCTCTCCAGATATTCAGTGAGGATATCTGAATGATCCAATGTTGACCTAAATGACTAAAGATGATAAATAGAATCCACCTGTGTGTAATCAAGTCTCCATATTAATGCATCTGCTCTGTGATAGTTTCAGAAGTTCGTTTAAAGGGCAGAGAGCATCGTGAAGAACAACTCACCAGGCAGGTCTGAGATGCTGTTGTGGTGAAGTTTAAAGCTGGGTTTAGATACAAAAAGATTTCCCAAACTTTAAACATCTCAAGGAGCACTGTGCAAGCGATAATACTGAAATGGAAGGAGTATCAGACCACTGCAAATCTACAAAAACTGGGCCATCCGTCTAAACAAACAAGGAGGAGACTGATCAGAGATGAAGCCAAGAGACCCATGATCACTCTGGATGAACTGCAGAGATCTACATCTGAGGTGGGAGAGTCTGTCTATAGGACAACAATCAGTCGTATACTGCACAAATCAGGCCTTTATGGAAGAGTGGCAAGAAGAAAGCAATTTCTTAAAGGCACCCATAAAAAGTCGTTTAAAGTTTGCCACAAACCTCCTGGCAGACACACCAAACACGTGGAAGAAGGTGTTCTGGTCAGACGAAATCGAATGTTTTGGCATATATGCTAAGTTATGTTTGGCTTAAAAGCAACACAGCTCATCACCCTGAACACACCATCCCCACTGTCAAACATGGTGGTGGCAGCATCATGGTTTGGGCCTGCTTTTCTTCAGCAGGGATGGGAAAGATGGTTAAAATTGATGGGAAGATGGATGGAGCCAAATACAGGACCATTCTGGAATGGTCTGCAAAAAACCTCAGACTGGGACGGAGATTTGTCTTCCAACAACACAACAATCCAAAACATGAAGCAAAATCTACAATGGAATAGTTCAAAAATAAACATATCTAGGTGTTAGAATGGCCAAGTCAAAGTCCAGACCTGAATCCAATCAAGAATCTGTGGCAAGAGCTAAAAACTGCTGTTCACAAACGCTCTCCATCTAACCTCACTGAGCTCCAGCTGTTTTGCAAAGAGGAATGGGCAAAAATTTCAGTCTCTCGATTCGCAAAACTGATAGAGACCTACCCTATGCGCCTTACAGCAGCAATCGCAGCAAAAGTGGCGCTACAAAATATTCACTTGCCCAATTTCTCAGTTTTCTATTTGTGAAAAAAGTTTGAAATATCCAATAAATTTTGTTCCACTTCATGATTGTGTCCCACTTGTTGATTCTTCAAAAAAAAAATACAGTTTTAGATCTTTATGTTTGAAGTCTGAAATGTGGCAAAAGGTTGAAAAGTTCAAGGGGGCGGATACTTTCGCAAGGCACTGCATCTATGGCCTTTCAGTGACTTGTAACCTTCTACAGCAGGGATAGGCAACTCCAGGCTTCGAGGGAAGCATTCTAGCATGTTTTCCAACATACCGTGCTCTGGCATGTTCTAATTGGCTGGACACACCTGAACCAGGTAATCAGTCATGAGTACGACTTGGATATTTGAAAATCTTTCAGACACTGCGGCCCTCGAGGTTTGGAGTTGCCTTCACTCCTCTACAGCACAGAAGTGGGAAGATGCCATCTTCTCTTCTCCAGCACCTGGGCGTCTTGTGCACGCTGGGCGGGGCTTGGGCCTCATTAATCAATTAATTTAGCTCATTAATTAATCAATGGCAGAGCGTCTTTACGACTGTTTGACAGCGATTTAAAAGGAGAAATACTCAGAAATACAAAAAATAAAATTTTTCTCTTTGTAAGAATAATTCCACACGAACATGTCAAAAACCCCAAAACACGATTTTCAATGGAGGGGTTCTTCAACATAAGGGTTTTTCCATAACTTAGGATTTAAAGCAAACTAAAATAGATGTTTAAGTAATGCAGCGATTAATTCTTTCAATAAAGGCAACAGATTCTTTTTCCAGAATAATTACATAAGTTTCTTGTAAAAGAAAATACATTTGTGGATTTTGACGAATTGATGTTAGATTTTTTAAGTAAAAATATTTTAGATTGAAAACATTCCTAGAAATGTGTTTAAAAATGTATTCAAGTACAGTAAACATTCCAAATTAACATAAATTAAATCTGAATTTTGTTAAATGGAATTTCCTTTTAGAATCTTTTTTTTCCATGTATATTACACACTTAAAATAAAAACATAAAAATGTCATCAACCATATAAAAAAGGCTGTTTTCTAGCAGCTAAGCCACTGCGATGTTACCATCCCACACTGATGGCTTCAGCCCTCTCCCTGTATGTGGCAGCCCATACCTGCAGGAATGGAATAAAGTCATCTTGTTCCAGGTAATTACAGCCCGGCTTGGCCAAGAGATGCACAAATTTAGAAGCATCATCGTGGCAGGTCTGCAGAGTTCTGGAGGAGAAAAAAAAAAAAAAAAAAAAAAGAGGAAACAGATGGTTGCAAATATTCTCTTATTCCGCCTCTACTGTTTTATCAATTATTTCCTGGTTTAATTCAACAAACTAAAAATGAAATTAAAAACTGAGCATAAAAATATGCTTTGAATTGGTGCTAAAATGACCATCGCTATAACGAAAAATTAAAGTATTTATTGTTGGGGTCTTGGCGGAGAAAAGCTCAGTCATAGACTTAAAGAGTTGGTCTGTCACCATAACTACTGCCCACAAACTGCCTCCATTCTAAAGCCCAGTGGTAATTCTTTCAGTTTTCTACAACAAAATCAAATCTCAATGGAAGCTGTTGTGTCTTTAAAAGCAATCATTTCTGTTTAGAATTGAAAATCCTGCAGTAATAGACGTTTCTTTTCCCAAGCAAACACTCATTGTGAGACTGGCTGGGAGTGAATGCACCACTGGTCCACTTAGAATAAGAGCAGCTTTTGTCTTACTTTCTCCACACAGCCACAAACTTGTGAACAGACACGAAACCCGTCCTGTCGCCTCCAGCCAAGCAGAACAATGGCACTTTCCAGTAGAGGGGACACTCACAGGCCTGGAGGGGGAGACAGGCACCCATGTGTGTCAAGTATGTAAACAACACAAAGATAAAGATATGTTTCAGAATGAGTGGATGTCAATCCTTCCTTCAGCGATATTCTTCAACAATTAGAAATAATATCTTCTTTATTACTTCATTGTCAGCTTGGTAACTGCACCACCACGTTCTTACCTTGGCAACTGCCCCCATATTCTCAATGGTGGCCCTTTCATTTGGGAATTGGGAAAATATTTTCTCAATTCTGGAAATGTGGCCGTCGATGTTGAGGTTGGCTTGGGGTCGGCCCTGTGGGAAGTAGAACTTGGGAATGTTTTCACTCTGCGCTGCGGTGACCGGCACTTCCGCCCTCACCTGGGCCTGAGACGGACACAGACGTGAGTTGTTAGAAAGGATGCTGGGAACTGTTTACACTCCTGGGCTTAAGACCGCTCACTTTAAAACAAACAGTACTCTGCTGACACTCGTGTAAGCATATCTCCAGGCGGCTGGGCTCATCATGGAAAAATTGCTTCTACTCAACACTCATAATCATTAGCCATTTATCTGTAATGAATACCCCACTGACTGGCATTCCTTTACGTCTACTAGTAATATGAGAATGGTCATTACATGGTCAAATTTGGTAGATCCCAAACTTTTGTTAGTTTTATGTTAAACAATGACTAAAGCAATTTATAAAGAACCACAGTCCAGTTCAGACCCTTGAATTATTCATTACTAATCATAATTTTTTTCATAATAAACATTTTTACTTTAGCTTTGAAGCAACCATTTACATCAATCAACGTTTGGGCCTTCTTCTAGAGAGCTGAAGTCAGCCGATCACTTCTTTGAGAGGCCATACAGAATTTTGTTTCATGACAAGAAATTGAAATTCTAGTGGTCTTTAAAAAACACTTGTCTTGGAGTTGTAAAAGTGAAGGATGGTGGTTGGAGAAATATGCTGTTGGGCTTCTTTACCAGAATGGGACCACAAGGATGGTAGCTTAAAGAACCTTTAAGAAAATGTTCTACCAGTCATTTACCAGTGTTCTGGTTTAAAAGAAAATGAGATTAGAGGACACACACAAAAACACTTCTCTCAAAATTAAAATATTGCTTTTGTTGAAATGGAAAGAGAAAGCAAAAAGTCAACAATTATTCTCAGAAACCACAAATTTGGATGCGCTGGACCATTTTACCGGAAAAAAATATGTTTTTTAAGAGAAATTACCACTTATAGTTTGCAACATCAGGTTGTTTAAAAAATGTTAGGACAGTGAGAGTAAATCATTAAACTGATTTAAGTTTTCACCAATCATCCTTACCTTCAGTTTGTTTTTTTTTACAATAAATAGGTTATTTTGGATACATTTTTTTATGGAGAATAAAATATAATGGTCAAAAACAGAATTTACCCCCCAAAAAATGTTACTTTTAGAATTCCGTTTACTGTTGGAAAATATAGTATGTTTCAGTCACATGTAATAATTACTACAAAATGAGTTTTTTTAAACATATATCTTATTAACTAGATTGCACCACAAAATATGGACGTATACATTGAGCAGACAGCATTTCCCATAAAAAAAGGTCAAACAGAAATTTCCATCTTAAATTTTTCCAAAAGTTGGATTGGCTTTAATCTATGTATTTATGGTGCAAACATTATTATTATTTTATTTAGGGGAAGAGACTGATTGGTTCAAATCTCGTCTGGAACATCCCAAATCTTCTGAGTGGGGTTTGGGTTTTGCCTCTGTGGAGTCCTGCCGACGTGTGAAGATTAGGTCTCGTGTTTTTTAAAGCACTCGTGCCACAAGGGCAGAAAAGATCTATTGTTAGAAGAACCTGGTCAGTCCGTGTGGTACAGATATGTTGTCAGCTGACTTGGATGCCAGCTATAGTTCTCTTATTCCTAACTTTTTTCTTGTAAAGCACTTTGTGGTTTTTACTTGTGAAAAGTGATGTATAAATACATTTCTTCTTCTTCTTCTAACTAAATTTGTTACATTTTGTGCCAACTTAAACACTTCTAAAACAGACCCCTTAAAAGTACGTCAAAAATTCTTACCCAGGTTTTCTTTAAATAGGCAAAAACAATTGCCTAAGAAAAATGGTCTTACAGAGAATTCTTATTTTACGAAACAAATTCAAGTCACTAAGACTAGTCACTAAGTTTTTTCAAACTTAGGTTAGGTATGAATTTCTTTATTACTTACTATTTTGTGGGATATATAGTGCGTTCGCCATTTTGTAATGCTGTCTGAATCTACAATTCCAAAACTAAATGAGAAATTTTCCAAATTTGCCAAATACCAGTGTGCATCGATAGTCACTAGATTGTCAAATACAAATCACAATGCATTGTGTTTGAACAATTTATCATGTGGAAAAAATTTTTTCATTTATTTTTTATAAACCGTCCAAGTATTCATCATCAAAACACAGTGGATTCATAAATCATTTTTCTAAAATTCTTATATTTATTAGGTGTTTATTTTGGAAAATAAAATTTGTCTTTAAAAAAAAAAACAAAAAAAATGTAGCGGTCTTGGTGGCTAAATTGTGTTTAAAATCCAAGGCACTAATCCAGCACTATATAGTTGTTTCAGTTTGGGAATTCAGACATAATGTACCCCAAAATTATACTGATGTTGAAATATTTCTTGACAAGAATGTTTTCTTGCAAAACAGAGAGAATTTTTCATGAAACAATGGTCTTTTTACTTTATGAAAATTAAGTTTTTGCTGTGAAATTGTGCCAACTAAAAGAGGTTGAGCAGAGTATGCCTTTTTGTAGACTATTACCAAACCATACTTTGTATTACCTAAAAATATACTCATTTAATTATTCAGCTTAGCCTTGAATAATAGAAAATGTACCAAGATTTTAAAAGATTATTTTTCCCAGCGCCATATGTTAGTTATGGTCCACTAGATTTAAGTTTCTTTTAATCTGACAGAACTTCGATGTAAATTTACATCTGAGCTGTGTTTATTTGTTAAAAAAAACAAAGAGGGATTGGGGCTATTTGGAGTCAACTTTAAATGTTTGCATTTCAGACGTGACTGTGGATTTTTAAATAATCTCTGCCTTATAATCGGCTCACTTTCACCTGAGAAATGATGCTTCTGCTCTTCTGTAGTGTGTGTTGGTGTCAGCCTTGGCTATAAAAGGACATAAACATCTCCTGCTGGCCCACACTCTCCCCTCTCCCACTTCAGGCTCGCACAGCACAACTGCTAAGCCACATGACATTTTGCACACTCTATGATGTGGTCTGAAAAGGGACAATCGGGCAGCGGAGTGCATTGTGATAAAGAAGACACACAACTCTGGGTAAACAGAGCTAACATCCCCTATTTTCTCTTTCAAAATAAAAGAACAGACTTTGAAACTGATTAATTCACTAGCTGTATGTTATGCTCATGGATTCCAAGTCAAATTGTAAGTGTTCAATGTCACATGCTGAATTAAAAAAGCATAATATTCTGTATCCAAGAAAGTATTCTGAAACAAAACCTGCCTGTCCTTGTTGAAAGGCTCTTAACCTCTTCTTAAAGCGAGAAGGCAGAACAAAGTCACATCCTCGTGCCAGCAAGGCCAGCTCCTTCCTCAGGTCAGGATCCTGGCGTAAAGAAAGCTCCCTTATCCTCATCCTTGTTCCAAGACAGGATAGGGAAAACGCACAAAAAAGACGCAACCTCAATCCAGCGTTTTCTTTTTGACTGCGTGGATCGTTAGGGTGAAAAGCGACAGTGGATGTCCTCTGTTGAATATGCCCCAAGATCGTCCTCTGTCAGAGTGAGAGTCCCTTAATGCAGGAGAGCAGCTGCTCCTGTGACTCTCCCTCCCATTCCAGATCTGGTCGCACGATCTCAGCTCAGCCCTGCCTGCTCATCTTGTCCTAGTCTTTTCCCAGCATGTATACACGCACAGTCACACACAAGGGTCAGGGAGCTACTGCTTCAAAGCTACTGGGGAGATAAGGCGTGACTCGGTGCATGTGTGTGTGTGTGTGTGAGGGGTGTAATCTGCTCTTTCCAGTTTGCATACCTCACTTCTCAAGGAAAGTTATGTAAAGAGAAGGACCTGTTGCTGTGACACAGTGATCCACGAGCAGTGACATTTCTCTGAAATACTCCCACTGAAAATTACCTCAGTGGTGTTAGAAAAAGACAACATTCCTACAGAACCAGCAAAATAAACCAGCTGCACACACACAC
Source organism: Oryzias celebensis (assembly GCA_014656515.1). Classification (NCBI taxonomy): domain Eukaryota; kingdom Metazoa; phylum Chordata; class Actinopteri; order Beloniformes; family Adrianichthyidae; genus Oryzias; species Oryzias celebensis. The sequence goes on along the minus strand of BNCR01000017.1, from coordinate 9,553,078 downwards.
ACACACACACACACACACACACACACACACAAAACTTCTGCAAGAAAACACTACAGATATGAACATCACAAATGAAAACCTAAAAGTTTACAACAAACATGTATTCATTTTGCATTTTATCTTACACTTCTTCATGTTTTGCTTTCTCCCTACCAATTATAGTTGCAGAGGGTTGGGACATGTCAGATTTAAAAAAATGATGACCAAACCAACCTGCCACTATTAAAAGCACAGAGTGGTTTGGAAACACGATCTGGAGAAACTAAAGTTACAAACATCCACTTCCGATTGTTGCTATGGGTTATAGGACTTCTGCGGAAAAGTCAGAAATTAGTTTAGATGAAAAGCACACAGCGTTATTTATCAGGAATCTCGCACTGATGTCAGTTTAAGAAAGACTATGTATATCTGTTGATGTAAGCGTAAAAACATACAATGTATTCCAGCCAACGCTCTTCAACAAAAAAGGTCATTAATTGCTAAGATTAGCTGCAGTCCTGGAACATAATGTTTTCACACTTACTATGAGGTTGAACAAAAATTTCACCCATGCGACAATCTCAAAAACTCGTCAAAATTTGTATACACCTGGTAACCCAGAGAAAAGGAATTTTTGACAAATTTATATACATCCTTCCTTCCTCTAAATGATGACATCACAGCTTGAGAGACTGTCATAAAAGACTGGAATAAAATCTCTTACGGGGTTAAAAAAATATTTTAAAATCCATTAACAAACCCAAAACACTTGAGTCGTAAAAATCCAAAGGAAGTTTAGAAATTATTATGGGATGGCCACAGGACCTACAGTTGGTGGCCATTTTGTTGCAAAGTCTGAAATTCTGTGATTTTTCCTTTTTCCCACAAAACAGGAAAAAAAAATTCTTTTTTTTAAGCAATCTTTACAAATTTTTTACACACATGCCACTAGCTCAAGTCTACACCTGCAACCAAAGTTTCGTTGACCTTTGACCACCACCCACCCCTACTACATATGATCTACTACAAATCTACTACATATGTAAACTCTTCCTAACAATTTCAATCCGTCTCCTCCTAACTTGGGAAAATGTTAACGGCGTTAGCAAGTTTAGCTCGCAAAAGTGACATTCAGTCGTGTACGTTTTTTTTAACCAGAATAATATACAATGTAATACATGAATCCCTGGCTCAGCCTGAACAAAATGATAGAAAACACAATTTAAACACATTAAGAATGTGGGCGTGGTTAACAAGAACCTCAGTTACCATGGGAATCCAATAAATGTACTTTTGCCGATTCTTCTAAAATGAACATAGAAGTGTTTGTCACTCCCATGCCATCAAAAATTGAAATGGTTGGTATGGAGATAAAACCAACATAAATGGCTTTTTCTTCACAAATTTGTCACATGGAGCTCTGACTGTGGTTGCTGGGGAAGAGGGGGAGCGTGAGGGGCATGTACTCTTATATTATTTACTTACAATTAAGTAGAATAATTGGGACTTGTACTGTCACAGCAAATTGTTATCTTTATGTATGATTGCCCTTGAAAGATTACAAAAAACGCTGGAGGAAGAGCACCATCCACTTCATCCACTAGAAGTATAATAGAACCCCTATAATGTGTGTTTTTCTAATAAGCTTCAATAAGCGTGCTTTAGCAAATGACATCACAAATCAAAGGACCTCAAAAGTGACTGAAGGCGGCAAACTGACGTTTTCAGCACAACAAGGCGCTTTAGCCCCATGCTTTCTATCTGATGGGTCAAAGAGAAAAATGATGTGTCTGAGCAACAAACTGCAACAGTAATCCGATTTCCCCACAGAGGCAGCAGGTCACATTCACCTCATTACGCAACAGATGAAGTTACAAAACTCAATATTCGAAGCGAGTGACCATTAGTCAGGTGACAAGTTATTGAGTGAGTTCTTCACCTAAGCTTTAGCTGGCAGTGTTGATTATCAACAGCCTTTATAAAAAGAAAACAATTCAGCTTTTGAAAAAAACTTAAATATTATAAATAAATATTTCAGATTTTTGTCAATCAAATCTAATGGAACAACATGACCTCTAGACACAAACAGATCAGAACAACTGGGAAAATAATGAGTACTTCAGTCAGGGCGAGTAAACAGTTATTTAATCACCTGAATGGGTGTGCTGTCAGTGACAGGACAGTGCATTACATTATTATGCATTGTTCTAGGCTTACTTTTAACACTAGAACAGATCACCACTAAGTAACCCTGTTGAATAATGAAAAGTAACAACTCTGCCATTATCATTTACAAGAAAGAGAACACAGCTGGCATAAAAAAAAAAATAAAAAAATGAGCCTCAAATATTTAATGTCTTTAAAGAAAATAAAAAAATATTTGGGACAAGATGAGAACTAACCTGAATTACTGTAAATCTTGAGTATCAAAGTATAATTAAATCATTAGAATACAGAGAGTAGCAAAAAAATTAAACAGAACAGCATATAAATAAGAAAATATAACCTATATACGAGTTTGTATTTAGAATTGCTATAAAAACAAACAAATGCAAACTAATTTGCATAGAACTTAGTTATATGTTTGTGTATTTTGCATTTGAGTTTCCTAGCAATGTGATGAACCAAAAACAGAGAGAAAAAGAGTAAGTTTGCTCAACTTTGTCCCCAGTAACTGACAACCAAAAATGTTATTAAAGTTAATAAAGTCCCACTCCGCCCACCTTTGATCTATTTTAAAAGCATTCTCAATGGTCTTCTAACAATGATTATGCATTTTAGCCAAAATCAACAAACCTGTCTTTTTTTTTAGGACATCATTTCCACAGAAAGACAGGAGATTATCAGTAATTCACCTCTAAGTTGTGGGTAGGACTGTTGGCGTTGAGTGCTGAGAACTCTCTGCTTACACTCTCACGCCATCTTACAGCCCCTCACACCCTCAACCAAATATTATTGGTGTAACAAAAATGGCAAGGAATACTGGAGCTATGCAGCCATACAATTCTGAACCAGATATCAGCTCAGATGAGGAAAACAAAGACGTACAGGGATCTAGTCGTCTACTACTGGATACATCAGAATCAGAGCAGGGAGCTTGTGGGCCACCCAGTGTATTTTCAACATCACAAATAAACTCTGTTGCTGATTCACAATGATTTGAACAAAGAAATGCAATTTTGAGCTTAATTTTCCTAATATAAATTCTCCATCATGAGAAAAATGCCGCAAGACATTGTTAAAAACACAAATTTCAGGGGAGTGGGTCTTTAACATTATTCTAATATTTTTGAAGTAACCCTAAAATAATTAAAATAACAATAGAAATGCACAGCAATTAAAAGCACAGTATAGTCAGACAGTCTTTTGCAAAAGAAATATTAGATGTGGTAAAATATTCAGTAAAAGTGGTAAACGTAAAGTGAAATCTGAATAGGATAATACAAAAAAAACCCCATCTAATATAGAAGAAACTGCAAGCCTAAGGTATAGTAATTAAATCTATAAAAAGATTTGTAGACAATTTATAGACAAATACACTTAAGTTCACACAGATTATTCAGTAATAACATTAGTAAAAAATGCTTGGAGTGTACAGCTTTGTTCACAGATTAGCTACCTTCCTGAGAGCTAAATGAAGTCCTGATTGGAACCACTGTTTTCCACTCTACAGTCTTAACCCATAAGTGACTAAGAATACAAAATTAAAGCTCTTGCGGGAAACATTTTAACACCTGGTTCTCCTTGACAGGTCAGGCAACTGATAATGTGACTTCAGACCCTCTGCTTCAAATAGCTTCCATGTTGCTGAGGTCAAGCAAGTGAGTTATAAAAATACATCAGGAGAAATCCACATTTTCCAGAATGTAAAGAGCCCAAAGAGATAAAAAATAAAAAAGTCTTAAGGAAATTATTTTCATACATGAGTATATTTTAAAGTAATTTACAATTGCCTAAAAGCTGATTCTACAGAAAACTGTGCTCTAAGTTGCACAGGAGACAGCAAAGTCAGGAGTTTATAGGGAAATAATATTTACACAGTGAACTGTTAAAATAAACAAACTAAGACCACACATCTAGACAATGAATAACATCTAATACAAGCATTTTCAAAAGTAAATTACTGAGAGGATGAATGTGCTGCCACACCTCTTTTCCTTCCCAGAGTTCTGGGTATCTAATTCCAACACAGGGGAACCGAGGCTATCTATATCAGTGTCTGATGTCAAAGTCAGACCAGCTGCTCCTGGCTCCATCAGTTCAACATAAATCGAATTTTTGACTAATCCTTTAAAGAATGCATCCGTGTGCAGGAATTCATTTTGTTGTTCTAAAATAGAACTAGTGCAATAACACAACCTCACAATCAGTTTAATATTTAGAGGCGCAGCTTTGGATCATAGCGTGAGACATCAAAATACAAAAACCTTCTGAGTGTTGCCTTATTTTAATCCAAGAAAGGGTAATGGAGACTATTTACTCCTAATTTGCATAAATTCACACCTGATAGACAAAACAACAGTGGGGAATGCTCCTAAAGATAATTTTAAGTTGTGACATTTGCTCCTTTTTTATTTTAAAACGTCTCCTAGAAACTTTTAGTAAAAATATGATAAATTATATTTAAGTTCCAGCTTAAACCTGCTGGTAAGTGTTCTGCAAATTGAATATTAAGCAGGATTTGTACATATATATTTTAGTACTTGCAAGATTTTGCAGTAATTTGTTAATTTAAGTAGACAAAAGTGTATGTATACCTGTAAAAACTGTTGTAAAAAATGCTTGATACATAAAAGAATAGGATGACAAACATTAATATGTGACCAGATTTTTAATCTTTCTTGTTTTACTGAAGCTATTTTAGTTAATTCTTGAGTGTTTCCTCATGCCAATGGTTAGCATTTCAACAACATGTGGACGGAGGAGTCTTCGGGAGCACATGCCTGCAGCTGTCTGGTTATTTCACTGTCATTACCATCCCTAATGTTCACAGTCACAAACAACGTCAGACATATTAACAGACGTGCTGCCAAGTTGATTAGCACAAGTTGTTTTCTTTAGCTGAAAGGAACAGGTTTCTTTGGGGGGTTGTTTTTACTTTACTTCCTATAAGCAAAGTCACAGCAAAGAAGATCTAAAACAAGCTTAAGGAGAAACTGGTATAGGCTGGGACCAGACACTCCTTACTCTCGCATTACTCAAATGTGTAGGTGAGGTCTGAATGCTTAGTTGACGGGATGTGAAACTACAAACAACTAAGCACTTCACTTGCATGCCTACAAATAAAGAGGCTCTACTTTTATAGAGTGGACAGCCCCACAAAATTGTCGGCTTCTCAGCAGCCTCTTGTGGTCAGTCAGTGGAAGTTAAGACCCAACAATCAAAAAACAAAATCCTCCCAAAAAATATTAAGAGTAGTGTCACAAAATGAATTACTTGAGGACAGTTTCTGCAGTGGCATATTTGACTGTTAAGATACCAAAAAACATACGCGATAAAGGTTTACATGAAGCAATATGCAAAAATAATAACAAGTTTAATAAAAAAACTAGAAAAAAATGTCTGTTAGAGCCTTTTTTAATAAATGCATTTATTTAAATGGGGGAAAAGGGAACAAGCCATTATGCAATCTTGCTTTTGTTTATTCTTTTGAAGTTTTTACTGTGTACCTGTAGATATTTATAAAGTTAATAGTTTGCTGAATTCTGAGTCTTTTTTTTTTTTAGTTTTATAAACAGTTATAATTCTTGATGGGATTGTTTGTATGCATTTTCTTTAGTCTCAGGTTGCTCCACGAAGGCAAATCTTAGTTTTAGTTTTTATTTTTCAACATTAGATGTGTTACAACCCTCATGTGGTGTGAATGCAAGTGTTTACGGGTGTGTGATTGTGGCCCTGTGACAAACTGGCAACCTGTCCATGGTGTACCCTGCCTTTGCCCATGAGTGGCCAGGTTAAGTTCCGGCAACCAAGTGACCCCGAAAGGGCCAAAAACGGGTTTAGAAAATGAATGGATGGACAACCCTTATGTCATAAATATTACTTACCTTCTTTGAGCTGACGGATCGCCGTAGTAATCTGCCACCAGGTCCGGGTACTCTGGAATTGCTATTACTGCCGGATGGCAGGGTACTGTTGGATGGTGGGCCTGGAGGGTTACTGAGTGAAGCCGGCTTTTTCTCCACCAGATTCTTCTGAGATGCAACATTGTTGTTTTCGTTGAAGCTCGGTGACTTGTTGGCCTGACTGTTTTCCCTGCCTGAGGTGCTATACTGTCCATTTTTGATCTGGTCGAGGTATTCCTTGAGGACCAACTGAGTTTCAGGATCACTCAACCAGTTGAGGAACAGCTCATCCACCTTCAATTTGAGAACCGGTTGGAGAACTTGAGGAGACTGCATGGTAAAGCTTTCAGCTTTGACAAATGTACCTGTGTCAACAAACAACAAATGAAGTAACATTAAACTACACCATTGAGCAGTAAATGGAATATTTTATAGTTTGTGCCTCCAATTATTTAAAACACTATTACTGTCATGATAATATTTAAGAGAATTAGCTTTTATGCAATAATTGTTGACGACAAAACACTAGCAATAGCTGCGTGGGTGTCACCTCTGCTGTGAAGTCTGATAATCAAGCACGAAGTCATTAAAATTATCGAATTTTAGTCTAATTAATCGATGTGTTAGCCCATAGGCGAAAGTAAATGTGAATAAATCTGACCCAAATAATGAATTAGACTTCTATGACACGCAGTATAGGTCTACGGTGGTGTTTATTTAAAATAATAATAATAAAAACTTAAAATGACCTCAGTACATAACAAAGAGTATCCAATATTAGTAGTTTATTTTGTCGTTGTCAAACGAGGCTAAGAACATTGCTAGCAAAACAGCTAAGGCGGGTTAGCCTAATAACAACCGACTTATTAATTTACAAACCTCGCGATTATAAAGCAACTCCGGAGATGTTGATAAGTCATCACGTCAGTTGTCCTTCATACTCCACGGTATTGTTTGTCTGTGGGACTGACTAAAAAACACAAATGTGACTAGTCGCCCGCCGTTTCGGCATATCTGAATGAAACACAGCAAACAACTTTTTGAACTCACGCTTCTCTAGTAACCACAAACTGTTATCGCGAGACTTTCCTTACAAACAGGAAAAGAGGGAAAATTGAGAGAAAAAAAATGGTGGTCGTGATTGTCGATGGAGGAAGGGGGTGTTTCGTTAAAATGGAAGAGGATTATGGATTAAAGAAAAAAAGGGCAATGGGAAATTCTGACTTTAATCTCAGAGTTCTGAGAAAAAAGTCAGAATTCTGAGATAGAAGTCAGAATTTTCTATTGCTCTTTTTTTTCTCTATGGCCCTAATCCTCTGGTGTTTGTTAAGAGTGAGCCTTTTAAAAATAATTTGCAAGAAATAATTTTCTTATTTTTATTGTATTCCTTCTGTAAGTGTATGCACATATTTATTTTATATTTTTTGGGTACTTGTACAATTAGTTACCCTCTGCATTAAACATGAATACATAAGTAAATAAAATTAACACATTATGCTACATGGTATCTAAGGGTAAATAAATATTACTATGTGAAGTTTTACATTGTTAAAAGGGATTGAAAAAAATGATGTTTCACTATCCGCATATACGTAGACTACATGTTTACATTATTTCCTTTTGAAAAAGTATCCTAGTTAAGTACAATACAAGTTTATACTAAAAGTGAGGCATTATACTTGAAGTTCACCTTTTTTTAGGACTGGTATCTATATATTGTTATGTTACAATGTTCAAATTTAGTCTAAAGAAGTATTCAGTTAGTAGGCTTGTACTTCCTACACTACAGATACATGCTCTATAGTAGATTTGCAATACTTCTCGTACAATGCTTTATAAAATAAACTACAAGTGTGCTACTTTTTGCTCAGATATGCTACACTTGACTTCGACTGGGGACATTGTTGGGCAACGGAGAGTGGAAGGAATACTTTGAGGATCTCCTCAATCTTGCTGACACGCCTTCTCTTGAGGACACAGAGGCTGTGGCAAGACATTAGAAGTGGATGAGGTCCACTTTGAGTACCTCAAGTCTCGAGTCTTGGCTGACATACTGTATCTTTGCAGCATTGTGTGGTCCAGTGGAACTGTACCACTGGACTGGAAGACGGGTGGTGGCTCTCTTTTTCAGAGGGGACCAGAGGGTGGGTTCCAATCACACTCCTCAACCTCCCTGGGAAAGTCTATGCCAGGGTATTGGAGAGGAGAGTTCGTCTAATAGTCAAATATCCAATCCAGGAACAACAATTCAGTTTCAGTCCTGGTCGTGGAGCTCTTCACCCTCTTTAGGGTGCTGGAGTGTTTGTGGGTGTTCGCTTATCCAGTTCATATTTGTTTTGTGGTTTTGGAGAAGGCGTTTGACCACGTCCCCTGTGGTGTCCTGTGGAGCCTGGTGTGTGTTGGACTCCGTCAGGGCTGCCCTTTATCACCGGTTTTGTCCATAGTCTTTATGGACAAAATTTCTAGGCACAGTCAGGATCCAGAGGGGTTCTGGCTTGGGGACCACATGATTTCATCTCAGCTCTTTGCAGATGATGTTGTCCTCTTGGCTTCATCAAGTCAAGACCTCCAGCATGTATTTGGGCTGGTTGTGGCTAAATGTGAAGTGGCTGGGATGAGGGTCAGCTCCGCTGAGTCTAAGGCCATGGTTCTTGACCGGACAGAGGTAGTTTGCCCTCTCTGGGTGGATGAAGTGGTCTTGCCCCAAGTGGAGTCTAAGTATTTCCGGGTCTTGTTCACAAGTGAGGGAAGATCAGAGTGTGAGACTGACAGACAGAAGGGTGTGGTGTCTGCTGATATGCGGTCGCTGTACTGGTCTGTTGTAGTGAAGAGAGAGCTGGGCTAGAAACCAAAGCTCTCAATTTACTAGTCGATCTTCACTCCAATACTTACCTATGGTCATGAGCTCTGGGTCATGACCAAAAGAACGAGGTCTCAAATTCAAGCAACTGAAACGAGCTTCCTCCGTAGGATTACTGGGAGCACCCTTAGAAATCAAGTCAGACACTCGGGCACCCGAAGAGAACTTGGAGTAGATCCGCTGCTCCTCTATGAAGTTAAATTGCCAGTTGAGGTGGCTGGGGCACTTCAATTGGATGTCTCCTGGACACCTCCCTGGGGAGGTGTTCTGGGCAAGTCTCACCGGGCTTGATAAAGTGGCCAGGGAGAGGAAAGGGGTCTTTGCTTAGATTCCTTCCCCTGTGACCTGTATCTGAATGAGCAGAAGAAGATGGATGCATACATGGATGTTACAGCATGACAGCAGTTTGTCATATTGTTGTGGAAGATTTATTCTAAATCTGGCTTTTCCACATTTTTAAATAAACTATTCCCTTCAAATGGCCAAAATGGAAACACATTTGTGAATCTGAGGCCACTTTTTGCAGATAAAGCTGAAATCTTATACCTGTTTGTGTTGTGTAGTCTTGTACTCCTAAGGCTCACAAATGTTTTCTTTTTGTTGCTTTTTTTCTTTTGTGCATCAGACATGTAGCTATTTGGAAAATATTGTATGCTACGTTTTATATTAGACAAACGCCGAAGCATAAACTGCTCTAGCATAGCAACTGATTTAGCACAAATTAGGCAGAATTCAGAATTAGAATTAATTTCAGTAAAAAAAAAAAAGCTTCAGATTTATTTGACTCATCTGTCACAAAAGTTTTTAACAAATAAAAAATACAGTTGTATTAATGCAAAGTTACTCAAATGCTTACACAAATCTCAGCTGCTATAAATTTACTTGTGTTTGATTTTCAAAGCTGTATTTCTGACCAGATGCTGCACCAACAGCAAAGGAAGCATGCTTTATTCTCTTTTACTGGAGGGTTGATTAGTAGCTTTCCTGGCGTCCATGAGGTCACTGTCTTAAGGATCCACTACAGACAAGAAAGCTTTGGAAAATTTGATTAAGAACAGTTATTCAAAGTGAACAAGGGAAAACACATATAAACATAATTGTTATTTTTATTCTTTTAGCAAAATCCAAAAGTATTGTAAATTTGACCATTTTACCAAATTGGTTTTGGGGCAACATTTGATCCAAAAGCCCTCGTTCAAATCCCAAATGGGTCCTTTCTGTGTGGCTTTTATTGTGGGGTTTTTACCCCGCTTTAGTTTGAGTTGTGTTTTGGTCTCCACTTCCGGTTTTATTTTGTTATGGGTCGTACTTCCTGTGTTCTCTCCCCAGTGTGTGTGTATTCCCTCTTGATAGTCACACCTGTTTCCACTTACCTCATCCCTTCCTCCTTGTTATAAGTCTTCGTCTCCCCTGCACTAGTTGTCGGATCGTTTTGTTGCTTCTCGTGTTTATTGAGAATTTCTTGTTTGCAATAAATACGAGAGTTTTGCATTTCCGATCCCTGTCTGCATTTGTGTCCGCCCGACAAACCCTGACATTACGATCCGACCTTTAACATGGACACAGCAGACACGGAGACGTTACGGGCACTACTCCGTCAGCGGGAGAAGCTGACGTCTTGTCTTCGCCAAGGGTTACTGGAGATGTCCAGCCGTCACGAGCGACAACTTGCCGCGCTGGGAGAGCGTTTTGAGCAACTGGCAGAGCGGGTCCAACATCCACCGTCTGTTCCTTCGCCACGCCCATCGTCTTCCACGCTGGTCCAGGGGATCCTGGATGGAGTTCCTGTCGCTCCGACTGCACAGCTGGCCCGTCCAGAAAGGTTTTCCGGAGACTCCGGGGACTGCCGGGCTTTCATTACCCAGTGTGAGCTTCACTTCCAGTTGCAGGCTCCCCACTATCCTACAGACCAAGCCAAGGTGGCCTTCATTATTTCTCACCTCACCGGCAGAGCCGGAGCGTGGGCTACCGCCGAGTGGCAGCGTGGAGCCTCAACCTGCACATCCCTCTCGGCCTTCTTGGAGGCTTTCCAGCAGATATTCCATCACACCAAGCCAGGCCGGGAGGCAGCTCGTGCGCTTTTGAAGTTGAGGCAGCGCGACCGACGGGCAGCCGACTACGCCATAGAGTTCCGGACTTTGGCCTCCACTAGTGGTTGGGACACTACTGCGCTCATGGACGCTTTCGTGGAGGGGCTGTCCGAGGAATTAAAGGACAGACTGATCGCACTCGAACTACCATTAACTTTGGACCCCCTCATCGCTCTGGTTATCCATGTTGATAACCGGTTGCAGGACCTTAAGGAGGAGCATGGCAGGGTAGTACCCCGCCCTCATCGTCGGTCCACAAATTCACCTGTTCCTGTTGTTTCTCCCGCAGAATCCCCGTTGTTAGCTCAAGATGAACCCATGCAGCTCGGTCGGGGCAAACTATCTGCTTCCGAGAGACGGCGACGGATGGCGGCAGGTGAGTGCCTTTACTGTGGTAGGCGGGGTCATTTCTGCAAGGAGTGCCCAAAACTTCTCTGCTCGTCAGTAAGAGTGGGCGCGCTGACGAGCGGTGATAAGACGCTCACTAATGCTAAACCTGCTGCCTGCCTATTTCAAGTTCGGGTCATGTTTCATGGGAAGGGTTTTCCGGTTAAGGCTTTAGTAGACTCTGGAGCAGAGCAGAACCTTATGGATGCCGAGCTAGCGAGACAGGTCGGTCTTAAATGTGAACTACTGCCCCGTCCGTTACAAGTGGTCTCCCTAAATGGCCAAGAGGTGGCTACCATTTCTTACATAACCGAACCCATTCACCTTATTATTTCTGGCAATCACCATGAGGAGACCCGTTTTTTCGTTTTTTCCTCCGCCCAGAACCCACTGGTCCTGGGGTTTCCCTGGCTTATGGCTCATAAACCAGTCATCGACTGGCCCTCCAGTCGGGTTTCTGGCTGGAGTGATAAATGTCACACCACTTGTTTACGCTCAGCTCGGCCTCCTGGGGAAGACCCCGCTGTCCCGGTAGGGCGGCCGCCCTCACCTGACCTATCCGGGGTACCGCCGGAGTACCACGACCTTGCTGAGGTATTCTCAAAGTCACGAGCCCTCTCCTTACCCCCTCACAGACCTTATGACTGCGCTATCGATCTCCAACCTGGCGCTACCTTGCCCAAGAGCAGGTTATATGGCCTGTCTAAACCCGAGAGGGAGGTAATGGAGCGATATATTGCTGAGTCTCTGAATTCTGGTATCATCAGGCCGTCATCATCACCAGTGGGGTCAGGTTTCTTTTTCGTCGGTAAGAAGGACGGGTCTCTCCGACCATGTATTGATTATCGGGGCCTGAATGAAATCACTGTTAAGAACAGTTACCCCCTGCCTTTGATGAACTCAGCTTTTGAAGCGTTGCAGGAGGCCAGGATCTACACCAAACTGGACCTTCGCAACGCTTACCACCTCGTGCGCATCAGAGCCGGTGATGAATGGAAGACCGCCTTCACCACTCCCCTGGGACATTTTGAGTATCTGGTGATGCCTTTTGGTCTCTGTAATGCCCCTGCTGTGTTCCAGGCGATGATAAATGATGTGTTACGGGACTTCCTTCATCGTTTTGTTTTTGTTTATTTAGATGACATTTTGGTTTTTTCCAGGGACGCCAGTGAACATCGGCGGCATGTTCGTCTGGTGCTCCAGCGGCTACTGGAGAACAAATTGTTTGTAAAGGCGGAGAAGTGTGAGTTCCATTCTCCGTCTGTTTCGTTTTTGGGTTTTGTTGTAGCGGAGGGTGAGGTGAGACCCGATCCCGCTAAGGTGAGAGCGGTGGTGGAATGGCCTACCCCTACTAACAGGAAACAATTACAACGGTTTCTGGGGTTTGCCAACTTCCTCCGCCGTTTCATCCGTGGCTACAGCTCGGTGGCTGCGCCTCTCACGGCTCTCACCTCTACCTCCGCTCCGTTCGCCTGGACGGAGGCGGCGGAGGCCGCTTTTAGACGATTAAAGCATCTGTTTACGTCTGCACCTGTTCTGGCACAACCTGACCCTTCCAGACAATTTATTGTCGAGGTGGACGCCTCAGATACCGGGGTGGGTGCAGTATTGTCTCAGCGGGGGGAATCGGACAGTAGGTTGCGCCCTTGCGCTTTTTTCTCCCGCCGGCTTTCCCCGGCGGAGCACAATTACGATGTGGGTGATAAAGAATTGCTAGCGATCAAGCTAGCCCTTGAAGAGTGGAGACACTGGTTGGAGGGGTCAGCTATGCCGTTCTTGGTCTGGACAGATCACAAGAATCTGTCCTATCTACGAACTGCCAAACGGTTGAACTCCAGGCAGGCACGGTGGTCTCTATTCTTTAACCGTTTTGATTTTGTGGTCTCCTATCGACCGGGATCCAAGAATGTTAAGCCGGATGCCCTCTCCCGACAACAGGACTCGGCTGTCCATGACTGTCAACCAGCCACAGTACTTCCTCCCCCCGTGTGCTGGGCGCCCTCTCCTGGCAGCTGGAGAGAGACATTAGGGCGGCCCAGGTTCAGGAGCCCGACCCGGGTGGAGGTCCTGCTAACAAACTGTTCGTTCCAGACTCTCTCAGGTCCCAGGTCCTCCAGTGGGCTCATGCCACGCGACTCACCTGCCACCCAGGAATCCGCAGGACTGACTCCTTCCTGCGTCGCCGCTTCTGGTGGCCTAGTATGACCAAGGACGTCCGGGACTATGTTTCAGGTTGTCTGGTTTGTGCTCAGAATAAGGCCAGTACACAACCGCCTGCTGGACTATTGCACCCACTGTCCATCCCGGGTCGGCCTTGGTCACACATTGCCCTGGATTTTGTGACTGGCCTGCCTCCTTCTGCCGGGAGGACCGTTATTCTGACTATTGTGGACCGGTTTTCTAAGGCCGCTCATTTTGTGGCTCTGACCAAACTCCCCTCTGCTGCAGAGACTGCAAGACTGGTCATAAAACATGTCTTCAGGCTGCATGGAATTCCCACAGACATGGTGTCGGATCGTGGCCCACAATTCATCTCACAGGTCTGGAAGGCGTTCTGTGGTGCTTTCGGGACTACTGCCAGCCTGTCTTCTGGTTTCCATCCACAGACCAACGGCCAGGCAGAGCGGACTAACCAGGACTTGGAGGCCGCTCTACGGTGCGTCTGTTCACGGAGCCAGACCTCCTGGAGTTCCTTGTTGCCATGGGTGGAGTATGCTCACAACTCCCTCACCTCATCTGCCTCTGGTATGTCCCCGTTTGAGTGCTCTCTGGGGTACCAGCCCCCCCTGTTTCCCGAGCAGGAGACGGAGGTGGCCGTTCCGTCGGTTCAGCACCTGTATCGTCGCTGTCGGCGTGTCTGGCGGGAGGCTCGGGCGGCCCTGTTGCGTTCAGGGGCTACCAACAAGAGGCTGGCAGATCGTCGACGCACTCCAGCACCTGCCTACCTACCAGGCCAGTACGTCATGCTGTCCACTTCACACATCAAGCTTCGGACGGAATCCAAGAAGCTGTCCCCCAAGTACATCGGTCCGTTCGAAATCCTGAAGGTCATCAACCCTGTGGCGGTCAGGCTGCGCTTACCCAGGTCCTTGCGCATCCATCCGGTCTTCCATGTCTCTCAGCTGAAGCCGCATGTTACCAGTCCCCTGCAGCGGTCTTCCTCTCCGCCACCCCCTCTCCGCATCATTGATGGCCAACCGGCCTACACTGTCCGTCGCCTGCTGGACGTTCGGCGGCGGGGACGTGGCCTCCAGTATCTGGTGGACTGGCAGGGGTACGGGCCTGAGGAGAGGTCCTGGGAGCCTGCATCACGGATTCTGGACCCTGAGCTCATCCGGGACTTCAATCGCCGGCACCGGGGGGGCTTCCCTCTGCGCCAGGCGGCGCACCTTGAGGGGGAGTACTGTGGGGTTTTTACCCCGCTTTAGTTTGAGTTGTGTTTTGGTCTCCACTTCCGGTTTTATTTTGTTATGGGTCGTACTTCCTGTGTTCTCTCCCCAGTGTGTGTGTGTTCCCTCTTGATAGTCACACCTGTTTCTACTTACCTCATCCCTTCCTCCTTGTTATAAGTCTTCGTCTCCCCTGCACTAGTTGTCGGATCGTTTTGTTGCTTCTCGTGTTTATTGAGAATTTCTTGTTTGCAATAAATACGAGAGTTTTGCATTTCCGATCCTTGTCTGCATTTGTGTCCGCCCGACAAACCCTGACATTTATGTTTTTATATTTATCTCTCGCTCAACGGAGACAGCACAATCTTATTGTATTGTTTACAATGACATAAAGGCTATTCTATTCTATTCTATTCTATTTGTGCATGTGTTGTTTGTTTCTGTGCACTCAGCCTTCTTTCCATAGTCTATAAATATGCCTAATATCGGTTAATCAACAATGATAATATTCTCTCTTTCCTACTGTTGCTCAGATACTCCCATATTTGCTTTATAATGATAAACTGCCAAAATGGCGGCTTTAATTGATGTGTTTACACATGCAAGTAATTTACTCTAGATGTGAGGTTGTTTTCAGGCTTTCTTCACATGTTTACCATGGTTTCTGTTAAACTCGAACCATAGTGAAACACTGCTTATTTGTCTGTGATAGCATTTTTGCTACTTTAAAGAACTGATGAGAATTAGATGAGTCAAATCAAGCTATAGTTTTAAAACACTTTTCATACATGGGTAAGACAAAGTTCCTTACCAAAATAAAAGTATCTTTAAGCTTAAAAATCAAAACAAAGTTAAAAAAAGAAAAAAATCTCTGATTTTTTTCAAAAGTTACTATGTATGAATGTATAAAACATTATTTAAGTGTTTTTCTTTACCCTATCTTAACCCTGTAAAGTGCACTACATCAAAGAACTGATCAAAATTCAAATTTTCTGGGCTTACGATATTTTTTTAAATCCTTTGACAAAATCTTCAAATTTTTTTTGCCTCTTACAGGCTTTCTTTTTAGGACTAGTAGGCCGATATATGCACCTGATTTACCTTAAGATTTCATAATTATTGTTTTATTTACACATCTATTCATGAGATTGTCAAGTAACCATGGACATAACTTTGTCTTTGTTAGTATGCGTTGAGAAGAGTGACCTCATACACCACAGCTCACTTATTGGACAAAAAAACCCCAAGCAGTGCAAAGAAAGGTCAAATGGAAAACAAACTGACTTGATCAAATTGATAGAATGTACTAAGGCATTGTAGTCAAGCAGCTGTTTCTCTTGGATTTTGGTTACCATAGACACAGCAACCAAAACCAACAACTCAATTACTCATTGTTTTCGTAAATACAACGTTGCTACGTAATTTAGACTTATCATGCAACCTTCATGACAAATTTGGTTAAATTTTGTTTTCTTGTTCAACACTGTTTAAAGTAAGAACACAAATGCCCCCATTTTGCATTACTGGTGTACTGCATGAAGCCCAGATCCCAGTGGATTATTAAGAAGAAAGAAATGGTTTCAGAAGAAAAGGCACAAGCCTTTTTTTATTTTTACTTTAGCAAAAATTGGCTTTATATATGGTTGTGTTTTTTTTGGATGGGTGGCTGGTTTTGGAGGGGAGGAGGAGGGCACCCATCACCCCAAACTGCTCTCTTGCTTGTTAATGATCACATTCAAAGTGCCTTTAGCCTTGTTCTTAAGAGCAGATTAAAAGTGGTTCCACAGTTGTGAAAATTATTGACTGCATTCTCTTGATTGTGTCCCTTGATAGCACAACTAAATCAAATCTGAAGATTTCAAAGTTGTCTGAGGAGCGGCTCGTAATGAGAAACCTCTTTGTTCTGTAGGAACGCCAGCCAGACAAGCATTTTAGAGCACGATCAATATCCAAAATGAGAAGAAAAAAGTAAAGGTCTTGAAACTTTAAACTTTGCAACTTTTCAAAGTATAATTGAAGTTTACAAATAGGATTTTACCCAAAGCAGTCTTGCGTGTTGTGTTTATTCACACCTTGAGAGAAATTTCCAAAGGTTTGGCTGAGGCTGAAGCCACAGAGGGACGGACTTGATGGTGTAGGAAAGCGTTAGGAGTCCATGTTTACAAAAGTCTTTAAGTGCTGTCAGCTATGTCACGCAGACACTCTAAAGTAGAATATTTAAACAATCTGTTTTATAAAAAAATGTTGAGTAAAGTTTTGTGTTATTTCGAGTTTTGGCCACCTTTTGAAGACATAATTGAAAGACTGAATCCTTGGAGATCGAAGACTGTGCTTCCACTGAGTTAACTGCTTTTAAATGTTTGAAAATGATAAATGGCATATACTTATTTAGCTTATTAGAAGGCCCAAAGCGCTTTAGTTAGTTTTAGTCACCCATGCACACACACACATTCCCACAGTGATGACGGTCACATTCCCACCACTCTCAACGTGTGTTCAAGCAACCACTTTCAATGAAAAATCTATGTAAGCATGCATACACGTTTCGGGTTTCCGTGTTGAACACTTTCACATTAACTGTGTAACATTTCTGCAATCGTTTTCGGGCTACATTTACAAAACATGCAGTCAATGAACGTGCGCTGCAAGTTAAAACAGGCTGAATTCTCTGAAATGCCAATCGTTTGTGAATAGATTGTGAGGGAGGAAACTGAAGATTGCGATTTCTGCCCCATTTGAATTTTATGACACCAAGTCTTTCATGTATTGAAATAGAGCTGTGAAAGAAAAAGCCTGGAGCAAGATTCACAAGATTTGCACCACCTCAACATTTCACACCAAGCCTCTTCCGACTAGCTCCATCTACAACCTCTTACATGTGCTAACAAATGGTAGCAAAAAGAACAAGAAGAAGCCCCTTCCTGCTTGTCCACTGTGAACACAGGGGCCTAAACGCACCATACATGCTCGGTGTGAACGTAGGAGCATTGCGGGGTTCAAAGTCTTGCTCAAGCATGCTTTGACACATGGGTGGGCGGGAACCAAACCTGTGATCTTCCAATCAGGGGTTGACTGCTCTACTTCTGCACCAAGGCTGCCCCATTAAAATGTAAAAAAAAAAAAAAAATACCCAAAACATCACAGATTTTTTTTTAGTTTACACATTAAAAACATCAGGTTTATCAAAACATAAAAAAATAATCAAATGATGTGATGGTTTTTGACATAGTCATACAATTTTATAGAAAGAAAAAAGAGGAAAATTGAAGCTAATACCCATACACTCACTGGCCACTTTAAGAGGCACACCTCTCCAATTGTTTGTCAACGCTAATTTCTGATAAGCCAATCACAGGGCAGCAACTCAGTACATTTAGGCATGTAGATATGGTCAAGATGATCTGCTGCCGTTCAAACAGAGCATCATAATGGAGGAGAAAAGTGACAGACAGGCTGGTCCCAGTATGTTAGACAAAAGTTTTTTTACTTTGAGTCTCAAACATCCTGTGTTTGATACACTTTCACATGTGAGGATATGTGCTTCACTTTCTACCTCCCAAAATAGCATAAAGTGGTGAAGATTCTTCTTTCTAACGCCATTAACACGCCCACAGTTTGTATTCTGAGAAAAAAAATCACATAAAAAGAATCAAACTGTCTTCAGTCAACATTTAGATTCCTAATAATCAGTGAGAAAAGCAGCCGCAGTGGAGACTTCTTTCATTAGACACTTAGCAGCGGCTCTGAAGTTGCTTTTTCCAAGTGAGACGACTTTAAAAGAAGAACAATGCCTCTGCATATTGGGGTCTGTGGAGAATTCCGCTCAAACCGCATATTAATGAATGTGTGGGGAGTTTAGGCGATAAAACCTGGTTGTGGGATTGCTAAAGATGTAGCTCGTGTTCTCATCTTGGAACTTGAACATCAATGTGCATTTCAAAAGACGCACAGCCTTCTCAAGCCCATCTTGTTACTGTGTGCGGCACAAAAATGTTGTGCACACAACAACTACCTGAAGAGGGCGCACTTTACTTGTGATGCCGCCATTCCCTCTCTGTTTTTGGAATACACAGTTGAATAAATAATTCATCTAAATGCTAAAAAAATGAAGGGTGAGTATATTTCACTCTAATCACTGTATTGTGTAAGAATTTCCTTCGTCAGCCTTCATTTCTCCTCATGTGAGGCAGGTCCATCAAAACAGAAGAAGCTTTTTGATATCCTCAGAGGGGCCATGGCGTGCAGACACATTAATGCGAATAATTCACCGCAAATCAAGAAAGATTTTGTTGGAATGGAGGATGCCAATTACCAGTTGTTTAGTGTTTGCTATTGTTGTGTTTACCGAACTCTAATCATATTTGGAGGTCGGCCACGGCTCCGCATCAGCTCCAAGTGGAAAAGCTCTTTTGAAGTCTTTCATTTCGTTGTGCCATATTAGCTGCACCGAGCGGCTCGAGACAGCATGCTGACTTTGCTTTCAAGATAAGAAGAAACACGCATTACATCACTTTCTAAATAACTTCACAAATTAGGAAAATTGCAAGTAAATTGGTCACCTAGAAAAAAAAAAAAAAACTCCGGCCCCCTTAAGGGAAAAATATGTGTTTCATCTATTAATTTGCCTCGAGATAATCATCATTTACCTAAATCGTTGAACATGGGAACAAGAGTTTGTGTTCGATTTCTGGGCAAATGTTGACAAGCTCCTTCTTTTTTCCTTTCTTGGCCCTCCAATGGAATTGCACACTTGTGCAGCATGAAAGAAAGAAAAGAAAACTCATGGAAACCAGCGAGGCCTTCATTATACCAAGGTCATTACAGCCAGCTTTTATCCTCCTCTCGACTTGCGGGAGGTAAGGGAATCTTATTTGCCATCACCCCAAGGCCTCACCTTTGAACACACAACCTTACATCAGGGCCAGCATTTGCACTCTCACACACACGCACGCACAAACACACATCACTTTCTCTTTCATTTGGCCTACTTCAATTTCATCATTCATTTCTGCACCGTCTCGCCGTGGCGTGTTAGTGGTCGGCTTGTCTGAACGCAAAGGGCATCTGTTATTCAGGGTAAGATTGAATGATATAAGCAGGGAGGCTCAAAAGACTTCGTGGCACAGAAAATCACCTCCTTACAACGAAGAAAAGCTCAT
Source organism: Oryzias celebensis (assembly GCA_014656515.1). Taxonomy (NCBI): domain Eukaryota; kingdom Metazoa; phylum Chordata; class Actinopteri; order Beloniformes; family Adrianichthyidae; genus Oryzias; species Oryzias celebensis. Next base: position 9,533,149 of record BNCR01000017.1, on the reverse strand, counting down.
ATAGAATCAGCATGATAAATATATCGTGGAGCATCTTGGATTTTACATCTCTATCGTATGAGACTAACACTAAAATTTCTTTAAATCAGACACAAAATATGACAGTTTACCACGAAGAGACCACAGTGTTCGATTGATTCAAACATATCTGAATTCCTGTGATAACTGGGACAAGTAATAAAAACTGGGTTTGTCTTTGTAAAAGACCAGAGCAGTGATCTGAAATCTTTCCTGAAAGAGTCTAATAATACATTAGTTTGCTGTAATTGGACCATAGCATTCAAAGCAACACAAACCCACTGTTTGGAGGAGAGAAGTGGAATCTTTAAAGTTGATATTTTTGATCGGCATCATAGGATGGTGGAGTCTTACTCAAGAGCGCAGAGAAATCTGTGATCTTTTTTAAAAAAAATTGCAGTAAGGATGGACTTTTCTGTCTGCATCTGTGGCTGTGTCTGATTTAGAAACTCTCCATTGATGTCATACAAGAAGTAGACTGAGTATTAAACTAAAGGGGACGAAATAGATCCGTGCTCGTTTGGATTACACGGATGGTGGCTGTTGTTCAGATTTGAATAATGATTATGAAAATTGTGTAGTAAAAAATGCTTTTAGTTTTAGCTTACTGGACTAAACTCTTGATATTTATGATTAATCAAAACTGTTTCTGTCTGAGCTCCTTTAACCTCTTTCTTTAAAATACAATTTTTGTCTAAAACGTTTTTAGGTAACAAAGTTTTTTTTTTTAGCCATTCATCACTGAGTCAAAACAATAAACGCTGCAAAAAGGAAATGGTCTTATTTATTTAGTTTAAATAGAAATGCCTGGACTTCACCAGCCCATATTTCCCAGTTCAGAGATGTTTGGAAAAACCTTTTCAAGGCCTTTTAATAAAGTTATTGTCTTGCTCCAATTGTGTCTGAGTGTTTCAGAAGCAATGAAACTGATGCATTTTTCTCAGATAAGGCATGGCAGGGGTGCTCAGGAGACAGTGCTGGAAAAGAATGATTATAAGGCACATGATTTGACAGGATCAATGGAAAACAATTAGATGATAAGTCTGTCTGAGCGGGCAGGCAAGTGTACGTCTGTGGAGGTTGAGACCTTTGGAAGCAGCAGAGTGAGAAAAGCTGTGGACTATTGAGCGTCGATGCGTGGTTTTTCATGTGGAATCTGAGAATATTTACTCCTTTTGTTTCTGGATTTTGTCTATCATTTATAGTGGTTGTATTAAGAGCAGGATTTTCAAAGCAAAACAGAATAAAAAGGCTGAATCGACAACAGGTTGTGTCTCCCTTTGTGTTTAAATGCTCAACAAATGCATATTCATGCTTCCAATGTACACTATGTGGTAATTATTTGTTTTTTGTGCATAAATGAGCAAAAAAGGACATTTCCATCCATTGTGGATGCATGCAGGGTTAAATGATTACTGGAAAGACAGCTTTTCTTGCAAAAGAGGGTGATAAAGTCTCCAGGAGCTGATGCCTTGTTATTTCTGTAGTATCACTGGGAGAGGTTAAGCTCTCGCAGCAGGCTGGCTATTAGGCTAAACCAGGGTGTCCTCTGTTTGGTGTGGGCTGAAAAAGACAAGCTCTGGCCATTATTGCTCCTCCCGCGTCTGTTTCCAGAGTACAAAAGAGCACAAGCGTCTTTATTCCAGTTTGTGGGTGTAATGATGTCACAGAAAAAGAAAAACTCCATGCTTAATCCAGCCTTTATCAGTTCATTGTTTAGTTTCTCTGTTTTACTGCAGAAACTGAAAAATACCTCATTCTTGGTTCCTTTAAAGTAAATTGAGATGATAAACTCAGTCTGTGTGAGACATTAAAGGGCCTTTTCCCAGTCTTTATTTTTTATTTTTTGGATTCATGCTCATTTCCAGCACTAGATGGCTGTCTGTGCTGCGTGTGCTTGCTGTGGACCTCCACATCCTGCCTTTAATGGTCCCAGAAATTCAAGACTGAGCAGCAGATTTTTGTTAATAATGTCTTGAGACACTTGGGTTATGAATACACACGGCTGCTCAGACACATCGCCCGACTTAGTGTTTTGATGGTTGAATTTGCCAACCTTTGCGTGTGTGTGTTTTTTTTCTTATGAAGTCAGGATTAAATAAGCTCTCATCAGAAAAGTCAGGTGCAGCTGCACACGCTCAGGTGAAAGTGCATCTAAGTATATTTAAAAATAAACTCTATGCTGTGTCAATCTTAATATAGATTGTCTTGATTTTTCCTTTTTGTCTTGTGTACTATAAAAAATGATTAAATTGACAGATTTCAAAACAAGTAAAGGGGCACATTAAAGCCAAAAGAGACAGTCGAACACTTTATTTATCATTCTGGTTATCCCGTAATTGGTCTGACTGCAGTACCATTTGGGCATCCATTGTGCGTGTGCTTTGTACAAGGGGCTATTTGGAGTTTCATTATGTACAATAAATGCAACCACATAAAATACTTGGCTGGATTGACTTTGAAGATTGCCTTTTTTCTTCCTCCTTCAGAGGCTGTTTGTCTCTTTCGCCTGCAGCTTCCTAACCACACAGCCGGCCAGTTTATGGCGGCCTTTTATTATGATGTCAGCACTTTGCTTAAAGAGCATTCAATATCTCCAGGAAGACGGTCGGAGCAACATCAATAGAATAATAGAGACAAGCACTGCACGACTATTCCTCAGCAGGTCAGTTCATTTGTTCATTGATTTATTGGTTGCCGAGGACGTAATTGAATTAAGGAGCAGTGAATCCCACAACAGAACAGGTTGTTTGTTTTCTCCCACATCTTTTCCAAGGTGGCAGGAAGGAAAGCTTCCCTGCACAATGTTCATGCTCCATACCCACCCAGGCCAAAAGACCAGCATCAACTTTTCAAAATTGCTTCACAGAAACAGAAAATTTGATTTTCTTTTTGACTCTCATCAAAGAAAAAGGAATCAAAAAGGTTCTAAAGCTAAATGTAAGATAGTGCAAAGACATAAGGAAGGAATAAGCAAGCAGCTATGCAGAAAGAAGGTCCATTAGAGACAACTTTAACTTAAAGCACAAAAAAGCAGGTTAAGTTAAAAGAAATACATTTTATGGGGACATTCATACCAAAATCCCACATAATTAATCATGTTAAAAGAACTGTGCATACTGAGCTTTTACCTTTTTTAAAAAATATTTTATTTATTAGTTTATATGACATTGCACATTAAAAAAGCATCTCTGCAAAAGTACCAGAGTTAGCTAAGAGGCAATTTTTCCCCTGTAGTCCCAGGACAGGTGGTCAATTTGTCCCGTAGGGGAATCACATTGAGGAAACTCTTTTACCATAATTTGTATTATAAAGACAAATATGTGTGTGTATATATATATTATATATATATATATATATATATATTTATATAAAAAGAGGCATAAACTCGAAAATATCCTACTTAATAATACCATTTTGGGTAAAATATAGAATTTCCAAGTTATTTGATGAGTAAATGAGCTGAATTTGAGTAAAAATCTTCAATGGATTTTACTGTAAAGTGCTTAAGAATATAAAAAACTCATCCAATTCTGGTGCATTCCACTAGAATGAAACTATGAAAATAATAATGGTAAAAAAGTAGACCAGGTAAAAAAAATGTAGGTGAAAATTTTCTTAGGTGGGTTTTTTTTGTGTATAGGTGTAAGATCACACCTTGCCATGTTCTCCTCATAAAGCTGCTCTGCTTTCATAATTAAAGCAAAATGAAATGAAAACCTTCTAAGCAATATGCAGATTTCTTTATGCAAAGCAGTGTTACCTATGGTGCAGGCATGGCAGCTAGCGCCTTTGATCAGTCTCTCTGACATCATCTAACTACTGAGAAGAAAAGAACTTAAAAATTGTAAAGGCTCCTAATTGAAGTGAACATAAAAGAAGATACATGGTGTTAATTGGTATACGCTAAGAATAATCTAGACCTTGGAGACCACTGTCCCTTACCGGCCCCCTGCCAAAGTGTCAGGATTTACATCTTTAATTCAAGATTTCCCCACATTAATTACCTCGCAGGCAGCCAAATGCGGATCACTTCATTTTAAAGTATAATAAACATCCAAATTGCCCCCTCCTCACCCATGAATATAAATTTTGGTTACTGTGCAAATTTACTCAGTTTTGGAGACTGTGCAGAGAGAATGGGCTGGAACAGCACCAGAGAGGGAATTTTCTTCATTTACCATGTGCACAAAAAACTTATTACCTTGCTTAAAAAACAACTTGAATGCACAACTTAACAAAACAACAGACTTTTCATCTTTTCACCTTTCAAAGTTGCACAAGAACAACTGGTGGGTGAAGCATAAAAAAAAAACCAAACATGTTTTATTCTTTCTATCTTTTTGGCAAAAGTTAATGTCCACAAGATAAAAGTGAATAGCCTCAAAATTTACTGTTTTCTGTGCACAAGTTCCTGTTTTTTGTATGCAGACACGACACACATAAGACCTTGTGTATAAAACCTTGCTCACACAAGATGGTTACACTAAATGGAAATAATCTTTTTTAAAGGAAGAAAACACAAAAGAGTTTCCCCTCTGTGACCATGGGGACTCCATATGTCAGTGACTGCAACTTTTCATTTTTTTTGGGCCTAATTTGTCAGGATTTGTATCTTTCTTTGTTGAGACAGCCATGGCTTGGTGGTAGTTCAGTCAGTTCACCGCTGTAGAACTGATAACCAAAGTGGAAGTTTTTTTGGGAAAGATGCAGAATCCTTAGTAGTAGTGGTACTGGGTAAGCGGCATAGAGTTGCAAACAAGATTGGGGGTTATTGTAAATATGCTAATGCGCTAATATGTATTGGTGTTGGACTGTGTTTTTTTCTTTTTAACCTGTTTCAAAAAATATTGGGTGTTAGCTTAGTTACATTAATTTTTTGCAGTGTCTGTCTGTTTTTTTGTGCTGCAAACATTGTTGGGAGTAACGGGTGTTGTAAATATGGTAATGCAGCTAACATGTAGCGGCGTCTGACAGTGTTTTTTCTATGTATTACTAACAAGATTGGGAGGTAGTATAGTCACAGTAATGTTTGTTCTAGTGGTATCACTGGGTTTGTTATGTGTTATAAACCACGTTGGGAGTTATAGGTATTGTGAATACTTTACCGTGGCTAATGAAGGTTTTTTTTTATACTAAATAGAGGCCTTTTATACTCGTACAAAAATAACTAATTGATTAATGCATTTAGCTTACATTAACCCAGTTAACAAATCCTAAGGAGCTGCAAGCCAGTTGAAACCGGTAAGGGGGTGCTTCAAAAACTTAATCAGTACTTCTCCACTGAAAAACAAAGCTATAAATTATCTTGCTGGCAGGAGCAGGGGGTACTGACACAGATGACTTAAAATGTAGATTTGGTGAATACGACCATATAAGGCATTAAAGCTCAAGGGGAGCTTCTTCTTCTTTCCTGCCAGACATTGGCCTGAAGCCACATAGGGCCCACCCTGGGGATATATCTGTGGGGTCCATTCTATTGGCCGTTGTCTGTCATGGTGACGATCCAGAGCACTCTGTACGACTTTGATCCAATTTTTCATTAAAAGGACTAAATTCCACTGAAGTTTTTGTCACTTTCTTTCTCATCAATGAACATGCAGACATTAGCAGGGGCTTTCCTCACTCTAACATGCAGCTTGTTACAAACAAGTTCTAGAGTTACTGTACTTTATAAATCTTGTCTTTGACTCTTAAGTCTCACTTAATGCTCCTTATACCTTGGTGTGCCTTATACATGACATAAGTTTGAAAATAGATCATTCATTGAAGGTATGTGACTATCTTGGATAAAGTTTGTGTTTTGCAATATCCTTTCATCATTTTGGTTACATCAGATCTGCTAATATTTTTGTGTTCCAAATTTTGTTTTTGTTTTATCTTTAACTTTTTGAGCATTTTTTCTATAAATCTGTGGATTTTTACCTACCAGTCAACGGTTTTGTGTACTTGGGTTCCACTCAAAACTCAAGTCCTGAGAGTAAATGATGGTAATTTCCTTTTCAAATGCAAAACGTTGGCACAGTTTGGTTTACTGACTAATTTTTTTGTCCTGGCCTTTTGTGTATCAAGTGTGTATCTGTTGTCGAGAAAAGCAATTTGAACAGTGATCTCCAGGCTGACCTTTGAATATGAGAAGAATGCAGCGGTGCTCATATCACAGGCCGTTCTGTTCCCTCTCAACATGATGAATGGGACACCCTAAGAGGCAGGACAGAACCTCCATTTGAGAATCCATTGTACCGCACACGCACCGGCAGATACATGCACATGCATGTGCAGGCGCACACAGAAAAAAATGCTGACAGACAAATGACACTCTGATGGAAAGTGAAGCAATTTTTGGTCCCTAAATGCCAACCACAGCAGACACACAAGTGCGCTGTGAAACACTGAGCCATTTGCACCGACGTCTTTGTCTTTAAAGCGCATTTATGGCTCCACTGGCCTTAAAAATGACTGGATTTATATCACGGATAACCTCACTGATTCTCTTTGAGGGTCATTAAGTACTGTATTTTCTGCACTATAGAGGGCACTGGATTATAAGGTGCACTGTCAATAAATGGTATGTTTTTAAACTTTTGTCAAATATAAGGCACACTGAACTATAAAGTGCATTAAGAGTCAGAGATAAGACTGTCAGTCAGACTTAATAACTGCATTCAGTAACTAAAAACTAGTTATTGACACACTACTTGTTTGGCAAATTAGAAGTGTTAGCTACATTAGAAGTGTTAGCCACATTAGCCTGTTAATGCTAACACAAATGTTACTGTGACAATGCTAACTTCCAACCTTGGTAGTAAAAAAGAAAATGCATTGCTACACATTAGCCAGTTTAGCTTATACACAATAAAACCTTGTATTCACTCATAAAATAACAAACTGATATCGCTGAAAAAAATGTTACTGTGACAATGCTAACTCCCAGCCCTCCAACATAAAAAAACAAAACAAAAGAAGAGTCAGGCACTGCTAGCTGTGTTAGCATGTTCACGATATTACCCAACCTTGTTTGGAACTTGCACAAAACACAGACTGAAATTTTGACAGAGTTCCAAGTACCTTTCAAAATCACTTCAGCATCAATAAGCACAACCAGAATAATTCAGGAGATAAGGCGCACTGTTGTTTTTTTGAAAATGATGAAGACTTTTGTACACCTTATCCCTTATGCAATTTTGTGGGTTCCAGATGACCCCACCCTTACATTAATGTGGTATCCCTCCCATGACAAAGGTGGACAGGATTTCATGTCTGCCATGGACACCGGTGAAAATAAAAAATCATTGAAAAAACAGTTCAGGTGGATTCCAGATGACCCCACTCCAAACATTAACGTGCCTTGGATAGCACAAGAGCTCAAGTGTGGAAAATATTAATTTTGATTGTGAGTTAAGGGTTTTCTCTTTATAGCAGGTTTGAGGATTTATGAGCAGAAAACAGACGTCTAAAAGGATTTCCAGAATCAGTTTAATCACAGTGTGGTTGATATTAGACAGTTTATGGAACAACAATTGATAATTTATGTAAACACAGTTCAAGCCAAGTTCTGTCTCCTGTACACCTTAAATCCCTTTTTTTCTGAAGTGGTATCATTATGGGGATTCCTTTTAATTTATTGGCTCAAAGTGCACAGTACTGTGTTAAAACTGAAACGAAGTGGAAACCTGCAGGGACATATTAATTAAAATAGCAATCTAATTAGCATTCCACTGTGACCTAAAAGTTGAGTATTATTAGAGCTGCAACCGTCTGCTGTGATAAAAAGAGCTTACATGACAGTGAAATTGAAATTCAAAGGGCTGGAGATAATGTACACACAGATCAAAAGAACAAACGTGGGGGAAAAAAAAACACACCAAGAAGTTTTACATTTCCTCACATGGGGAGAGTGTGTTGCAGACTCTTGTGCCTGCAGACACACACACAGTGAGTGGGAGTTGCTGTAGGTATGGGTGTAGTTTTCTTTCCTGCATTGTTTTTTCACAGCTTTTATTCTGAATTAACATCATAAATTTAATGGTAGGTTTATGTGATTGGTTTATGATTATGTTTGCACGTCCGGTGGTTGTAGTGAGGTCTCAAGAATGTGGGGTTTCTTTTATGGTCAGGTCACACCAAAGACTTGGAGGGTGTATTATTCAGACTGGACACATTTGGTTCACTTAAAGTGAACCAGATCCATCTTTTGAGGTGGTCTTGTTTCCAATCGGACTGAGCTTCGGTGTGGTCTGAGATTCATCAGTCTGAATACAAAGCACTCAGGGAGCGAAATAACAAAACGGTCACCGTAGCCGCTAGTCACGGGATGTAAATTGAGTAGGAATAACGCAATGGATAAGCTGTGGACAAATGAAAAGCAACGATCGTCCTGTTATCAGACAGGAAAAGGGGTCCAACTCCTTAATTGTTATAACGTTCATTTTAATTAGGGGTTTTAAATTGTCACGTTAATTGCGATTAATAAATTACAGACATTTTAGCTAATTATTATTTTATTTAATCACGTTAATCTCATTTCTGCGTCGGATGGTTACTTCCGTGTTAGTGCACACCATTTTTGATGATAAATCACGAGATCTTTGGGGTGTAACAGCAGTGATATTCCCGGATAACACATTTGTTTACATTGACTTCCACCATTTCCCTCCTACAATCACCTTGTGAATGGCGGGTGGGTGGTTACTAATGATGTAATTTCCCTCCTTCTATATATCAGCAGTTGAATCCCCGCCCATCAGGCTCTGCCCCTTTGTGCGTTTAACCAGTTTACTTTTCAATGCCAAGTTTTGTTTCAATGTTGTTAAGCTGCCATCATTATAACCCAATAGCTCCGCTGCCGAACACTGGCGCCAACCTGTAACCATCAGATGCAACACTACATGTGCGTCATGTGCCTGTTACAGTACCTTTACAAATATGACCACCCATTAACTTTTAAGGGTTTATGCAGCAAGAACCCAAATGAAGAAAAGTAAATACAATTCAAATTTGGATCCAGTCAGGGAATTGTAACAAAAATATTTAGAGGGTTTCTAACCAAAACTCCCTGACTCCTAGGATACAGAGAAGGCACCGTAAATACACAAAGCCTCATCAACACAGGTGTGGGCAGCCATGTACTCCTCCACAATGAAACGAGGCGGAAGGCAGCGCTCAGCCTGAAGGAGCAACAGCCAACCTGCACAGGAGACAAAAAAAGAAACAAAAACACACACAAAAATTCAAACCTTGTGACATATTTTCAATCTGAAGTAGTTTAACTTTACAACAGAAATGACTTCCTTACATCAAGGCTTGAAAGACAATTTTTTTATGTTTAAGATCTTGGACTTGCACTCATGCATGATGGTCTTTTGATTGAAGATTATCGTTGTCGAGCAACATTCCTCGGAGGTTCCAACAACCGCCACAAATGTTTGTTCAGAATATTTTCTTTTGGAAAGGTTAGGGTTGACAACAATGATGAGAACCACAGAGCTTCTGTTACCTTTCTGTCCATTTACATCAGTGGATAAATGGATAAAAATACAGTTTCCACAAAAATAGAATATCATATAAAATTGTATTTCTTTCCATTCAAAAAAATGAAACTGTCATAGAATATAGATACGGGTTTCACAGTTTAATTGATTTCAAGTATTTAATTGTTTATTAAACTACAATAATATGTGAAACTTAAAAAAAATCCTGATTTTTGTTGTCGAAGTTGTTGCAAGAGCCTTCAAAGTTATACTTTTAAAAAAAACGTTATTACCAAAAAAAAAAAAAAAAAAAGGGAAAACAAAGCAGGTGAACAACCCCTTCAAGCTGTCTGTTGCTAATTCGCCACCAGGACTCCACTTAATTTGAATGGAAACTTGAAAGGACTTTAAAAGGAAAAAAATGAATATATTTTTATGTAACTGGAAACAAATTCAGGCATTGCATAACTTATCCAATTCTCTTTTTGTAAATCTCAGCATTTCCCCTCTTGCACTACAATAATTCCGACAAAACACAATGTTTTATTACATAAAACATTTATATATTTACATTTAGCTCCTGTAGTCACAAAGGCATTCTGTCATTTATCAGTGTCCAAAGTTTCTTTGGAACATATATGGAACATCGGCAGTTTAATCAGTTTAATGAAGATAGTTTTTATACACTAGTGGAAATCTTGAAGATTAACCTAAACCTAGTGAGTCTGACAGGGAAAACAGAACATGACAAAAGCATCACAAAACCTAAGCACAGAATCCCCACAGAGACCTGTTTGAAGAGGTTTATCCGGTTTGGTTCCAAATACATTCTGGTGCGACGATTTCACATGGTTTAAAGAAGAAGATGAGATACTTGAATGACACTACCCATTAGTGCCGTGGACACAGTGGAGAAGAACATTGCTGCAGAAGTATTTCTTCCTTATCATACATTCATGCATCAATATAAGAAAAAGAGCATTTATTGTGACTTAGGGTATAAAATCAAACATTTCATTAATGATGTTAAGACTAGAGCTGTATGATTGTTAGCACTGTTGCCCTGCAACTCATAAACTGGCAACCTTTTCAAGGTCTACATTCACCAAACAGTGGCTGGGATAGGCCCCAGCAACCCTGTGACCTCAAATGGGACTCGGCAGGTTTGGAAAAAAAGATGGATGGAAGTAACGACTATATTGAAAACTAAATTACAGGGATTTTCCTGTATCAGTTGAAGAGTCGTGCTGTGCTGTTTCTACAGTTTTGTGAAACAAAACAATTCTCATTTAATAGCCTTAATAATTTGAGGGTTTTTTGTTTGCAATCTCTGAATGGCACATTGGGATATTCTTAATTGGACATTTTCTAAATTATTCTGATTTGTAAATCTTCCAAATTCTTTATAAAATTCTACCAGAGTAGATAACAGGATAATGTTCCAATTTACTTTTTTCAATTACTGCTCAAATGTTATTTTATCCATGTTAAATTTAGCATTTAGCATGTTAAACAGCGTTAATATTGTATTTACTAAAACAAGTAATGGCAATATTTTATTGTTGTTGACTTAAGGTCACATGTTACCATCCTGTTTGCACGTCACTTTGTCCCTGGTTAAAATTCAACACTCACAGCCATATTGAGGTATAGATTTCCCGTAGAACAACCATGGGGAGTGGAAATAGGAGAATAGGAGGAGGGGGGAGGGGGGTGGTGGTAGAGAGAAAATCCATTGCTCCAATGGCTGACACCACGCTTTAGCTGACATGTTCCAGTGGCGGCAAACAAGCTGCTGCTCCAGGTCTGAGTGTCAGGAGAGCCCATTTCAACTGCCAAAGCTGGCTCCTTAAGCCTCGCACGGGTCATGACAATCAACACAGTCTATCCAGGGGTCAGCGCACTCTCCTCAGCTCAGCTGTTACTTTCGGTCAACCTTGAGTGTTTTGTATGTTTCTTCTGCACCCCTTCAGGGATGCTTTGCTATTCCTGCATCACTCGGCCTTGTGGACTGTCCGAGCCGCCTGTCCTCTCAACGGAGGCTTCTACATTCCTCCTAGAGCGGATTTGCTAACATGTGTCCCTGCAGTGAGCCAACTTGCCAGTTGGCGAGTGATAATTATTCATTAGTATTCATTAGTGTGAGGTGCTGGCCGGTGCAGAGCTCATGTTGAATCAGTGTTTAGACGAGGCCTGAGCCCAGGTTGGGTCAGTGCAGAGCCAGTAATTAGGCCCACCAGTCAGGAGGCATTTTTCTACGCACAACACGTGAACTTAGCAGGAGAGGACGCAACCACCAAGAGAGAAGCTGCAGCAAAAGATTAAAAAAAGAGGGGGATTCAGGAATATTGTGCATTTCTTCAAAAGAAACCAACATTGACCTTCTTGCTGTCTAGTTGGTAACCTTTATGAATCACTCACACCATCAGTGGTAAAACAGAAAAAAAGTCACAATCACCTTGACTTGGGTTCACCTCGCACTCTTTCATTTCTGCTTATTATGGTCTGAGCACACAAGATACGCGAAGGACCATATTGTGATCGCATCAAAGGAAAAAAGACCTTAGGAGGATAAGGATAAATTTTATTATTATAAGGTTTTCTTTTTTCTTCCACTTTCAACCCAAGGTTGACCCCCTGAACATGCATGAAAACTCACAAACATTTCCAGAAACCCTCTGGTCTGTTGAAGAACAATTTATCCATTTATTTTAAATTAATCAATCATCCCCCATCACCACCAAGCGACAACATCGCAGCAGTGCCAAAAGTGCGCTTCTTGTAATGTAAAAAAGAAAACCTAAACACCTATGACTGTCTAACAACCCTGTCAACCCCACTAAGCATGTCAGGGACATCCAAAGAAAATAAAATAAGACAAAAAAAATTAAAGATCAAAGTGGTGATGACCTTTAACCCATGGATTTCCTACCATTTGGTGGTGAAATTTGAAAATTTTAATTTTTGAACAAAAAAATGAAAAACAACCTAAATGTTTACTGAGGATAACCAAAACTGATACACAAAGTCTCTGCAAGACACTAAAACACATTAGTTTGATTGACTTTTGACTGCGTTGAAGTGGCGCCATTGATATGTATTTGTTTGTGTGTGTGAGATGTAGTTGTTTTATGTACGTGTTGACATGTATGTGTGTGAACGTTTTTTTGGTGCCAACAGGTATGTTTGTAACATGTGTGTGTGGACAGGCTGCGCCTTTTGACTAACACCTTCACCTGACACTAATGATGATAAACCTCCAGCAACTTGTTGCTTTGTGATTCCTGCCCCTCCTACTTCTGCAATCATCCTCTAACCCCCTTTTTATCCTTTTTCTTTTTAACATTCTACTCACTCTTTTACTCTTTTATACCCATCTGGTCTAACAAGAAAAATATTCAATCTTAATTAATACATATAAAATTTAGCTTCACATACAAAAGGGGTTTATACAAATATACACCTTGTGTGTCTGAAGATTCCTAACCCCCCTATTGTAACATTAAAATCTGTCTAACATAAGAGGCTCTCAGCTCTTATTTGTTTGCTCAGCTTCTGAACAGGACAAGTTGAAAAAAAAAAGTGGTTCCATTGTGTGTCATCATCAAAATGACACTGAGCAACTGGCTACAAAATGTATTTTATCTCTCCCTCCTTTAAACCTTTTTTCTTTTTGCTTTGCAGTGAGTCTGCTCTACTACCTGTTTGGATCTTTGCGTGTCACATGACCGATGACAGCAGCAGTTATTATCGCTTACAGACATAATTGTGTAATGGTTAACATATCGGTCGCCTCCAAGGAATGCGGTTAGTATTGTGAAGGCGTCCAGAGGCCTAACTGAATTAATCTAATCAGAGGATAATTACACTGGCTGGAACAAAGCTGGACTGATTTATCATTTCCCGCCCCTATGAGCCAATAAAGGAAGAGATCACAGATCGGCAGAGGTTAAAGGAGTTTAGCGCTCACAAAGCTTGATGTGCCACAGCTGTCAGTACCCACCTGACACTGCTTTGACGTTGACTGACAACAATTGAAAAAACAAGAGGTCAAGCACTGAACTGGTGCGAGGCGGAAAGAAGACGGCGTGAAACCCTCCATTCAAATCCCCTCGGAAGTCAACGGAATCTGAGAATGCGGTAGCTTTAGCTGTCAACAAATAACGTCTGTTTGTCAGTTTACCTTGAATTAAAACCAAAAATGACCTCTCGTCGGCTCTGCTCACTGCTCCGTCCTATATGGTGTTCCTTCTTCTGTCTTCTTCATGTACAAGTTTATCTTCGCCAACAACTCATCCTTTCCCTTCACCTGTCTCTCCTTAGTGTCCATCGCGTGTATTTCTGTCTGTAAGTTTTATGACACCGGCATCTGGAGGGACTTGACAGATTTCAGCCTGGCGCCACAGAGATGGGAGATCCCAAAACGAGACAGGTAAGCAGGTAAATCTATCAGAGTCCTGTCCAGGAAAAAGAGAGGGGAGACGATGAAGAAGATGTGTGCGGAGAAGGAGGGGGGGACCAAGGGGAGAGCTGGAGAAGGGGAGAGAGGATAGGCTTGGTGGGGCCCCGCTGAGCACATAAGCTTCCATGCTGAGCGCAGACCCGGCTGGCTGACAGTTGTGCTCAGCCTTCACTGTAATAATGAATAAAAGGAAACTCCCTGCAGATTACACATCTTCCGTGTTTTGACATTGACCTTAATACATAATTTAACCACAAAGCCCGAAGAGTGTGTAAGGAGATAAGAGAGGACTGGAGGATACAAGAATGATACCCGGGCTAAAACATACACTGCAAAAAAAAAAAAAAAAAAAGGATCTTGTGTAATGGCTCCAATATAATCCAGCCTCCAAAGAAAAGAGGACTTGTTTTTTTCATGGAAGGGGAAGAGAAATTTGGGGGAGAACATTAGAAGGATAGCACATGTGTGTGGTAAAATACGGTGGCCCTGAAGTGCAAATCACACCAACAAATCCCTCGATGCAAAAATATATTCAAGATCACAATTAAAAAAGCAAAACAAATAATAAAAAAGACAACTTTGCATTTACGAAATTGAAAACAAATAAAAAAAAATGATATGAAATAAAAATAAAGCGTTTCAGAAAAGTTAAAAAATGAAACAATAAGAAACACAATAAGAAACCAGAAAAGGGAGGTACTATGGTACATGGCTAATTGAATGATGACATTTAATTTTTTCAAATGTGTCTTAAATGTCTGCATACGTAGAAAAGTTTTATGATTAGTACAAAGCGTAGGGTCACCATTATCACCCAGAAAATTGTCAGATTATGTTGCTTTTTGACAAATTCCCTATAGGGGAAAGACTGCTTCATGGGGCATCCCTTCAGCGATGTCCTACCTAATACCTAATTTTCCAAAGTCTTCAAAAAAAAAAAAGTAATTTTTAAAAATCACAAAGGAAATGTTACAAAACCAAACAAAAAAAGAAACTGGTAAAGGTTGGTACTACAGGAAATCTCTGATATTTCAACAGAAAATTGTGCGGCATCAAGCAATACTGTATATAGAAATTGTCAAACTATTTTGTTTTGTTTTTTTGGAATTGTGCTTTGGTTTCTGGAATTTTGTTTTGATTTTTAAAATGTAATAGCTTTTCAACATTGTATTTTTTTTTAACTGTAGTTGTGATCTTTAAAAAGATTTAAGTGATTTTTTGGTGTGAATTGTCCTTCAGGGCCACTGTATTAAATTAATAATAATAAAAAAAGCTTCGATTTTCCTGCAATTCAAATTCAGGAGGAGAATGCAGTACTGCTATACCTCAATAATGTGCCAGCCAACATGTGCCTGCATGAGTGCCAGTCACACCCGGTCTTTAGGCCTCTTGAAGAGTGTGTGTACCCGGAGACTGGCTGAGCGTGATATCTGAGAGAAGCATTTGTCACTGTCAGTGTCACTTCCCGGTGTGGGTGTTTGTCTGTTTTCCTCGAGGCGTGAGAGGCTTTGTGATGTTTTGAGTGACTGTTTACAGCAGCGTGTGCTGAGGCAGCACTCTCCTTTTGAGCTTATGTCACCGCGGCATGGGGTCACCGTGTCGCCCAGAAAAATTGTCAGAACATGTCGCTTTTTTGACAAATTCCCCAAAGAGAAAGAGTTCTCTCAGACAAGTGGACGTTTACTGGATGTTTACAGTACAGCTTAAAACAGCTCCAAAAATGTACCGTTGAGAAGAATTTATTTTCCTTGCTTCAAAACTCCTCGCCTGCATATTATTCAGCAAACGAGGAATGTTGCTACATCTGATTCATGCATTAACAATCATTAGTACCTAATTAAGGAGACAACCGTGTGACTGTTGGCCTCCTAGGTGTGGTGAAACACAGATGCAGATATTAAAAATGAATTAGAGAGGCCGTGTGAGCTCCCCCTCCCCTCCTCCCATCGCCCTCTCTCATCCTCTTAACTCCTCAAACCCTTTCGTCTTTGGGCTCCACAGACAGCTCTGTAATTGAAGCAGCATGTCAAAGTCATCTTCCTGACCACATGTAATCCTCTGATTTGCACTCTTCTCATTAGTGTCATAATTACCACTGGCTGAAAAGCAAGGGCCTGAGTGAGCTCCCTATCAAGAGCAAAGGTGAGAGCGTGGGCCTGCGGGGGCTGTCAGATGGAGACAGATGACTTGTTGGGAATAACCTCCGACCCAGTAGGGGGCACTAGAGAACTTGAAACCCAGTGCAGATGGTGTTTGGTCGCTCTGTACTTGTCTTTTTAAAGGCTACATGCTGCTTTATATTGTAACAAGCACTTTTAAAGGAAAAAAATAATTGGTTAATAAATGAAACATGAAAAACTACTGACTTGAATAGGAAAACTATTCAGCTTGGTTTTTTTATTTAACATTTTTTTTAACCTCTTTGTAGATGTTTTCTTTGCTTTGAGGTTCCAAGTTTACCCCCAGGCCTTGGCCAAGGCCTTTGTCTCGGAACTTCTGGGGAGATTTGCTTGGCTGCAACCAAAATGACCCTGAAAAGCCCTCAAACTTGTCCAGCTGGGTTGAACATCGAGTGTATTTGCTGTAAGTGTTTGGAAATGTATGGACTTGTGCCATCATTGCTCTGTTACCAGCCAGAGCCACAGCTAAGACTGTGATGGCACTAAGACTTTGGTGCTTTGCCATCAGGCATTCCTCCAAGGACTGTGTTGAAGACAGGGCGTCTTGGTTTGGATGTGTGTGTTGGGTGATGCAGGGCGGTGCTATGCTTCTGCAGCAGTAATCTAATGAGCCTGTAAACACACTCATTTGACATCATTAATTGGAGGGAGATCAGACATCCAAAGGGATGGGTGTACGGTGTGTGTGTGTGTGTGTGTGTGTGTGTGTGATAGTGTTTGAAGGGGTTCTCCCATCAGAGAGGGTTCTTCCAGATCAAAGATTTAGAGTGTGAAATCCCTGATTATGTGACAGAGAAACACATTAGAGGTGGGACTTTTGCCAGGCTCAAAGAGCCGCAGAGTGGTTGGTCAGTGCCAACATCAGACCTTGATGCTGCGGTCAAGAGTGCACACACAAATCTTCTGTTTTATCAGTGTTTTTTCAAGTGAGTGGTCAACTTATGAGCCTTATACTCGATATACACTGAGCGTGTCATGCAGTCTTTAGCATAAAATGTTCACCAGCGATAGTAGCATATGTACCTACCTTGGTGAGAAATGTCAAGGCGGTGCAAATCTCTCAAACTTGCTCCAGTTTTTTCTTTCCCAGCTCTATTCCGATACACAAAGACTTGGTGTCATATAACTCCCGCCAGAAACAAACTGAAATGATTCATTTCTTCTTCACAATCAAACATGATCAATTTTCAAATGCACTTTCATTGTTTTGAAAGGTACGCTACCCTTATGGCACTACCAAATCCAAGTCCCTTAGTACTCAGTGTTTAACTGGCTTATTTTCAACGTGCGTTCAGTCGTCGCATGTTTTGTACGTAGTACCCAAAAATAGACTTATAAAAGTGAGGGTTTTAAAATGCAGATGCTCAAATTGTGCAAATACATGCATTTATGTAGACTTTTCATTGGAAATGGTCTCTGGAATGCAGGTTTCTGAGCGTTTCTGTATGTAGCATTAGTCCCATGCACTCCAGGGTGACCCCTTGCGGCTGCTGTGGGTTTCTGGGTGGCCCACGGAGGGTGGCAGGAGGGACTGCATCTTTAGTATAGTGCAGGTGTGTTGCAGTTCCCTTGAGGCTTGTGGGGCCGTGTTTCACATCATGAAAATGGAGCGTACCATTGTCTCCTCACTGACTGCGTGCATTGCTGCATGCATGCGGTGTGGACATGACATGTAAGTGACCGTAGGATGCCCTCACAAACAACACTGATTGTCCTATTTCGTCTTTTTTAGATCCAAAGAGTACACAACGGGTACTTAAGGAGTACACAATTACACTTGAAGAGCAGTAACTGGCCCTTTGTGCAGTGCACATGGTTTAGGGGAGTAGTGTCTTACCTACTTCACCTTTCCTTACTCTATGTGCTGTTTACGTGTTTGCCATGGGCTGTTGCCCAACGCATGCCCATGGAAAAAATGTGCATGAACATTTTTGCCCTGTGGGTTCAGCGGATGGCCTACAATCTTGTAATTTTGGGCAAACCACTTGAGTTTCCCATGCAGATGTTCCCATTTTTCGCCCGGATCCACCCTCAAAGGCAGTTGTGACTAAGCTTTAGACAGCATGGGGTTCCACTGGCTTATTGATTCAGCAAATCCATTTAAAGGCACGTAAAACCTTCTTTTTGACACATGGTGACGAAGCATCTGTTGGCACTTTTGGAGGAAGTTTGAGTCCTGCTTCTGCAAAGTGTTATCCATTAGCCATACTGATTCAGTCAGGCGTCTTTTCTGGATCTGAGCTTGGGGAAATGAAGGTACAGAGCTAGAGTTGCTCGTTCCGCTCCAAGTATAACTCAGTCCAGTGCTTAATGATGTATCTGTCTGCCACCCGTGAAATGGCGCAGTCTGCTGTTCACTTCCATTCATCAGCGTGCCAGTCTCTGAACTCCCCTCATCAAGCCTTTGTTCCTGCGGTTTCATGTGTTTCTTTTTTAGGGTGAGCTGAATGGTGGATCTGTGTATGGGACACTTCTGAGTGAGTAGTTTAGAGAGACAGCTTGAGCAGAAATTTTCCGTGGCAATACATTATGAAGATTTCACTTTGTGCCTTTGATTCCGCATTGACAGTTATCCTTCAGTCCTCCTTTAAAGTCCCACTTTCAATCCCTAATGGCTGTCATGTCGCTGCACTCTCTGGACTCTTACTCAAAGTGTCATTGGCATAATGGTCGGCAGCCGTTGGCCTCTTTTGATCATCCATGCTGTGTGCGGGAGCAACTGGAGCTGAAACAGTGAGGTGTACGAAGTGTGTGTGTGTGTACACACTCATTGCTCTTCTGCTCGGGTGCCACTCTCAGGCAGAGCTCCATGACCGGAAATCTAAAATTCCCTTTCAAATAGTTTTCCTCCTGTTCCTGGTGCTTAATAGCCAAGTGGTGAAAAGTGTGTGCATGTGTGTGTGTGTGTTAATTAAAGGAGTAGTGCATGTTTCAACTGTATCAGCATCTCAGCGCAGTGCGGCACTCCCTAAATGGATGTACATACTCAAGCAGTGTGATGAAGAGCCACACAGATCAGGACTAAGACTGGAAACGGTTGTGTATGTGTGTAAAGTGTTAAAGTAGGAGCTGAGGCCGTGGATAGTGCCAAACTCAAGTTCAAACACGGATAAAGCCAGTCCAAGATAAAATCCGTATTAACAAGACCAGAAAGAACTCATTTGAAAGCCAGAGAGCATCTATGAGAGCAAAAATCTGCCTTCATTCATTTAGTAGACTAAATAACATTTAAGCATGCTGGGCTGAGGCCCTCTGAGGTGCCTCACTGCCCAGTCTCTTGTCCTCTTACTTGATGCTTGCTTTACCTGCCTGCCCTGCAGCACCTTAGGCCACAGTCCAGACTTTAGACACACACAATCCAAAACCGTAGCGATTCAAGGTTTTGAAGCTCCAACAAGAAAGGCTGCAGGGCTGATGCACATCTAGGTGTTTCGTGGTTTCGTGAAAACAATATTTATTGTCCTTTCTGATAATCGTGTTTTTGGTGTTTTTAACAAGTTCTTGTAGCATTGTTCTGATTACGGATTATGGTACATATTTAAGGAAAAATTAAGCATAAAAATGCACTTCTGAGTATTTCTTTAGTCAAATCTTGGTGAATCAGGAACAGATGCAAAAATGCTTTTAAAAAAGATCGTCTCTCAATCAGATCTTTGTTTTCATTCTATAAAACTAAACATTTTTCTACTAAAGTTGTAAAGTTGTAAAGTTGTAAATTTTAGTAAAGTCTACTAAAATTGAACAAGAGAGAAAAAGGTGAAAATTTTCATGACATCAGAGCACGTGTGTAAAGTATGTATTGAGGGGTTTTCACACCCTTAAAACATCTAAAACCCTACTTACTGTATTTCACCAATCACAGGTTATTTCTAGAACGTAACCCCTGCAACAAATGAGAGAACACTGTAAAAATATTCCGCCATTTTTCCATTGACAAATCATTCACATGCAAAGCATTGTGGTCTATATTCACTAATCTAGTATGCAGCGACGCACACTGCTTATTAGCAGAGACTTCTGGGAAGTTTCCGGGGCACTGGATCTTGGAATAGTACACCCCAACAAAATGATGAACTCTACATAGTGTACTAACCGGGGAGTAGTGAGTGAATTTGGACATGGCCCAGAAGCATTTTATTCTTCTATGCTAACGGATTTCCTTTTGTTTTATTAAACACGCAGACAAATACACATGCATGTGCACCCCTATCCTCCCCTTTCCCCACAGAGGGATACAGATCAGAGCTCTCGGCCAAGATGTTGTGTGAAGTAAAGTTCTAGAGAAAAAAAGACGTCTCTTCCAATAACATGTTTCTTCCACGTATTGAAAGGCATGTCAATTTTAGTTACACTTGGTGCTACAGTTGGAAAGCGCAGAGACTTCTTGCCTGTAAAAGACAATACCAAACCAATCACTCCTTCTCCCTCCCCTTAATGACTCCTGCATTAAACATGCAGTAAACAGCATGAGGACAACAAGCAAGAAAAGTTCAAAGAGGAAAATACCACAAAAAACAAGAAAAATAAAAACTATGTTGCTTTCTATACTATAGCATGAGACCTAAATGTCAGTCTTTCCAGGGTCAAATTCTTTTAGCAAACACATTTTTTATGTGCACAAAAAAGGGACATTCTTGAGGTATATTTGAAGTTGTGAACATTCTTTTTTTTTCCTTTAGCTGTTCAAGAACTCATGTATCTTTGCAGATATTCTGCTGCTAAAAGCAGTCGATCACACAAGCTTTTTGTACGGGAACCTATGGAGCATCTCTGCCTTCAAGCTCCTGACAGGACTGTCAGAGTACCTGCAGGTCCAGAAACCAGGCGTGCTTAAACCGGCAGATCTCACATAAAATGCTGACACAGCTGCCCTAGGCTCGGCCTTTTGTAGAAAACGTATTCAGAGGACACCTCAGTCAGCAAGACAGACAGGCAGAAGGAGACCTGCAAGGCAGGAATGTTAAAGTGTGAGTATGAGTCTTCTGGTCTTCTTTCTTCAGTGCTGGACATGTTAAGACTCCATTAAGGAGGCCTGGCACACAGGGTGATGGCTGAGCAGGAAACTTGTTAAAGGACTGGGGTTTCTGCTGTGTCTCTCCTACTGTCTTGCCCTTTCTTCACATATCAAAACTGAGACTCGCCTTAAAAAAGGTTGGAGTTTTTAAAGTCTGACGATGAAAAACAATTTCACAGAGTATTCAAACCATTTTGCTTGCCTTTTCTTCGGTGGCCCTGAAGTGCAAATCAAACCAAACAAATCACTCAACGCAAAAACATATTAAAGATCACAACATTCACTTTTTAATATTTTCATTAGTTCTGGAAATTACTTTGTTATCCAAAACATTTCACTTTTTTAATTCTTTATTTTTGGAATTATGTTTTGGTTTCTGGTGTTTCCATTTTAAATCCTAAAATGTAATGTTGCTTTTTAAATTTCATGATTTTTTTTTTTTTAAATTGCGTTGAGTGATTTGTTCGTTTGATTTGCACTTCAGGGCCACCGTACTTTTCCCTAAGTGAATCTTTTGATGTAACTACAAAAGAAAAGACAAAAAAAAACGAAAAAACAAAAGCATTGCCAAGTCAATGTTTACTTTTTTGGTCCTCCATTTATCAAATTAGGATCAGTTCAGTTTGAGTTTAAATATTGTATTTATTCACTGTGTAGTCATGTAATGAATCATACAGTTTAAAGGCAAAAAAAAAATCCGAAAGCTGAACTCAGTTTAACTTTGTGTTCTGAAAACCTCTGGGTATAGAGCGGAGGGGAGCGCTATCACCAACCTCATAGCCTGCTGACAACACTTTAGCACATTAACTTTCTGAAATCCTTGGACTAAAACTACTTCTCCCCAGCTTAACCCTGGATTTTGTGGAATTATTTGGAACAAATATCCTATGCTGCATTAATTTAAATTTGCTTTTACATCAACTTCTTGTGGAAACTGTTTCATATACTACATTATGGGGCTTTTCAAAACGCTAAATGTTGATCTTTCGATCCAAAACAGTCATATCTTACTGGAATGAAGGCAAAGTCTATACAAATCATGAATTATTTTTAGCTTTTGCACAGCTCCTTCTTATTGACAAAACTGATCGGTGATGACTAATCGTGTATTTTCTGGTGTCTAACAGTGTTAGAGTCTCTTGTTTGCTGGATTTGGTTAAATTTAGATACTATGGCAACAAACGAGCTCTTTTCTGGATCCCATATACCTCAGAGGTTGAGGACTGACTAATCCACATTAATGTCAAGGCAGCTGCTGCATTCCTTAGGGCCGGGTTATACTTCATAGCAATTTGTAATCGCTCTGGTCGCATTGGTCGCTATAGGCCATTGGAAGGGAATTGTCCCAGTCGCTGTGAAATGTGACACAGGCTGACGACATAATCTACAGTATGATTAGAATCAAGCACCTGTAGTACAACTGCGTGAATATTGAGCCATTTAATCTGAACTTCTTTTGAGCGATCAAGCGAGGCGATGGTGAACCAAAGTCAATCCAGAAAATTGCTGTTTCCACACACCGGGAAATCAAGGCTGCCATTACTGCATTCTAAACACAAAAGGGTTAGACATTATTTTATCCTGACGACATTTTCACTACATATTTATTTCTAATGCAAATATAACTTCACCTATATTTGATTAAGATATGGAGCAGGTAGCAAATCATTTTCAATGTAACTTTAAAAGAAAAAAAGTATAGCTATTTGTTATGTTGAGGCTTTAAAAAATATAATTAAAATGCAAAAATAAAATAAAAAAGAAAGCCTTACAAATAAAAATAGAATTTCAAAGATTCCTATCACTGTAACTAAAATACCTAACCACAACGCCACTCAGAAGTTCATTGCAGATATCGTGGACAGTGGCCGACCTTGCTGTGTAATAGACAGTAGGGACGTGATACGATTGCTGCGATTGCTGTGAAGTATTAACTGGCCATAAATAACATTCAAATGTTTTGCTAAAAAAAACAGAGTTGTAGCAGGACGATCAATGTTGCATAGTTACAAAAAGTTACATAAATTATCAGGAAACGAGAATAGCCATTAACCCTGTAAATTCCACTACATGAAAGAGTTGACAGAAAACTCAATAAAAAAAAATGCAGATGTTTTTTAAACTCTTATATGAAATCCATAAAAAAGTGCAATATCATTCGTTTTGGTAAAATATAGATAGTAACAATTATGATAATTCGACTGATTTGGTGAGTTTTTCTCACAACAATGTTAGTTTTATATGCAAACATTAACATGAGTGTTCAGGCAAAAAAAAAAAAGCATTGTCTCAAATTCGAGCCACACATTTTTATTATGGTGTAGCTGTGTTATAAAGAATTTATTATAAACAAGTTTGCATGTTTGCAATACAGCAGATATTCATTAAAAAAAATAAACAACAATTGATGAAAATTAGCAAAACTTTTCCCACCAAATGTGTTGCTGCAGCCATTTTGAAATGAGCAGGAAAAGCCCTTCTTCTGCCCTCAGTGGAATGATGATGAACCACAGGCAGAAAACAAGCATCACAAGTTTTAATCATGATAAGGAGATAGGGGTCTCAGAAATGTATCAAATATATAAATAAATATCGGGTTGCTTTTCTATAAAATGTCTATTAAATTTAAAAAACAGAAATGTGGTTGTTAATTCTACAAATTTGTGTAAGAAAAGGAAAACTTTGAACACCTTTGGCTGGTTTTAATGAAATTAAGCCAGCTATAATTTTCTAATTAAAAAGGGGGTTTACTTCTTTCTTATCTCATGTAGGACATTTATCTTTTTCCTATGATGATAGACAGAATCGCTCCTAAATGCTGAGCAAACTCTCGCTTTTGCTTTTGATTAATATTACAAATTGTATCTTGCTGCAAGTATTTTATCTGAGGACGAGGATGTGATTTTATTTAATCAGCCCACAGCTTCTGTTGCTAGACTTACATTGCAGTCTTAATCTTGAGTCAGTTAGTTAGGCCTTGGGGAATCCTTGTTAATAGATCCCCTTACTTAGGGCCTCTGGCTTAATCCTTGCCATTTACCACTTCCTGTGCTAGTTTTCTAAATACTCTCAATTAGGTGGCTGGCGGGGCATTTTGTATCACTCTATGTTCTGACCACTCTTCCTTTTTTTTGGAGTAATACTTTAGAAGCAGCAGAAAGGGAGGGGATGACCTTGGCGATCGCAGACCATGATGGGACCTTGGCGATTCATCCTCCAGCATCTCGGTGGATGTACGGGCAACTTCACACTGAGATGATAATTAACTCCCAGCATCAATTAGCATTCAGCATGTAGAAGGGTAACGAGGAGCCAATTACAAGAAAATATACATAATCAATTATTTATTCATTCCCTAATTACAGTGAGTTTTACTCTGTTACAGCGGCGGAAGTTCAGTTAATGACCCTCAGCTATCTTCATTTGAAATTGCAGTGGAGCAGAGGAATTTATCAAATCCCATTGTGAAACAAAGCAGGAAACGTGTACACAAAACTCGCTCGAAACTCCCCATATGAACAAGGGAACGGCCGAGAAGCAGGCAGAAGAAGAAGAAGAAGAAGAAGAAGAAGGAGTGGCAACAAAAAGAGATGTACTAAGAGGAAAAACAGAGCGGTGATGGAGGAGAGAAGAGACTGGCACTGTCAGTCAGTCAAGGTGCCCAGAGCCGCGGTGTGCACCATGTCAGCGACACGGCAGAGCAGTCTGTCGAGGCCACCTGCCTCATTATGGGAAATGTATGCATCTGGGGCAGGTTTGGCTGGCTCACGCTCAGCATGGGCAGGGAAAATTGCATGCTGGCATTTATTACTGCAAAATGTTACACACCGCTTGAAAAACATGGCGCTGAGAGTAGAAAAACACTGTATTGATCTGGCGGGGATGTGAAGTTTTTGGACATCAGTCCGGCAGCATTCGGCGTAAGTAAAAGATTTAATCGTTCACCTTTAGTTCGGAATGTGATGCTTTAGTAAGTTTGACACAAACCATTGGAGTGGTTTGAAAAAAAAAAAAAAAAACACAGAGAAAACATCATGTATGTAAGTGGACAGCTGAATGTAGAGGCTGCCTGGTCACTGTGTAAATACCGTCTTTTTCTCCCACAGGATCTCACAAGAACCAACATTCACAAGTAGAACGAACTGATCACACCAGAAAACTTTCTCCCTGTCCATCTCTGCTCCCGCCTAACGCCCATACCTGGCCTGAACACCATTAGACCTAATAGAGCGTGGTGTGAGGGACAGCCGATCACGATAGCGTCCTGTCAGTGACACTGACATGTATCTTGGTGCTCATTATCATCCTTGAACAGCACCAATTTACATCTGATGCTCTGACTAATTCTGCTCCAGTGTTGTCAAGAGGCATAGGAAGTGGCCTGGCCGTGATGACAGCGTGGCTGTCAGGAGCCCGTGGATGGAGGATTCCTCGGGGCATGATTTAATGCCCATGTCAAGCCCTGCTGTCAGCCTCTGTCTCTCTACCCCCCCTCACTCCCTGGGCTCCTTCTCTCCATCCAGCCATTAAGATTCAGCCAACGGAGAGATGGAACGAGAGAGCTGGCGATTGGCCTGCTTAGGATTCACACTCTGGGCAAGAAAATATCACGCCCTGTTTCACAGGTGATTACCCTTTCCCTGTAAACTGCAATTAAGGCAAAAGAATAAAAAGCTGACACGGAGGTGATGGAGACATTAAGCATATATGACCGCCAAGTGATGGGGAGAACCTTGAGACTCTTCCCTTGATGGTTTTGTTGCTGCTTGTTTGCCTAATTTCCACAACAGGTAAGTTTTTGGTAGTTATGCTGAGTTTTTTTTTTCCTGTTGGTTCTACAGCCCTGACAGAATTAATGCCTTCTGCCCTTCTTTTTCAAGAGCTATTTTCATATTTCATGGGGTCTCTGCTCAGTTATGGGCCTGTGAATCCTATAATATGATGCAAAACACATATAGAAAACGTAAAGAGAAGCATTCAACTGTGGGTGAAAATGATTAAATTATGGCTAATTATTTCAGATGTTGCTTACAAGGAAGACACCTGTTTCAATATTCCTCATTAGATTAACATTAACAACATTAGATGTGGATCATTCTATTTAGAGTTTGATTCAAAGATTCAGCCAGGGACCAAAACGGGTTTTACAATCAAATCTAACAGTTAAAATTTCTGACTACTAGTATATATATATGTCTGTTGTGCCAACATGATTCTTGATTGGAGTTCTGCAAGTTTTTCTTGTATTTGTGGACATCACTTGAAGCTTTTCTATTTTCTAGAAGCACATTATGGGTGGCGCAGTGATTAGTGGTTAGTGGTCTCGCCTCACAGCAAGAAGGCCCTGGTTTGAATCCCGGCTGGGTTCTTTCTGCGTGGAGTTTGAATGTCTTCCCGGTGTTTGCGTGGGTTTTCTCCGGGAACACTGGCTTCCTCCTACAACCCAAAAATGAGCTTCAGTGATGAACTGGTTTCTGCCCTTAGGTGTGCATGTTAGTGTGTGAGTGTGAGTGTGTGTGTGTGTGTGTGTGTGTGTGTGTGCGGCCCTGCAGCAGACTGGTGAGCTGTTTGCCCAACTGTACCTGGGACAAACTGACAACCTCCTGACCCTGAGAATGTTCATTGCACTACATTATACCACATTTTGTGCACTGTTGTTGAGTTTTCTTTCACCAACGTAAATGTTTTACTGTTTTACAGAGCAGACATGTAGCATTGATTTTCTGCAGATAAAAGTACCTTGATTGAGCTTACCAGAAGAGCAAAATACCCAAGCAAACGGTTTTTCATGGCCAGTAACTGTGTGGTAATCTGATAAAATTGTGGAGGGAAAGAATCCAAATGAATACAAACTTTTTTCCTGCATTATTTAGAAAGTTGCTTTATATATAAATAAAGAAGCTCAAGTTTGCTTTTCCGAGTATTTCTTCATTCAAATCACTGTGAATCAGGAGCAGGTACAAAAAATGCTGTAAAACGAACCCAGGTTTCCTGCGTGCTAGTTCTACACCCACACATCTGCTCTGAAAAAGAGCTCGTTTGTTTTGTTGAAAATGCACTGGGCAGATCACAAGCTCCCTGTTCTGCTCCATTTTGATGCATCCACTTGTAGACGACTAGATCCATGATCATTTTCATTTGACCCAAAACTGTACAAAACTGGATAGCTCTAAGTTTGCTCACCATTTTTGCTGGACTGGTAATAATAGGTTAGGGTTGTGAGGGGGTGTAAGCTAGCGGGAGAGCCTGTACACGAAGAGCTGTCAGCAATGAGGAAGGGGTCCTGCCCACAACCCAGAGATTAAGTTCTAATAAACTCCTGTCACTCTGCAGAAACTATGTCCTACAAAACAACACAGGTTGTCTGAAAAAGGTATAATCATAATTTAAAAGACCACTGGGAAAGCTTTTAAAATGGATCAAAAGATGATCAGAGTGGGACTTCAGCATCAAAGGTTAAAGCATTTCTTATGTGACAATGTAGTGTGTTGTGCTTCCAGAGCAGTTTTTTGCTGTGGAAACGGAAAAACACTGAGCTGTCCCAAAGACGTTTTCAATTAAAGATGCTCAGTGTGCCTAAAACATGGAGAGAAACCAGCTTAACTTATACTCCAAACACTTATGTGTTTGGACATTTAGTAAATGATGCATAGCTTTTGGCTAAATTTCCTTTATTATTTGTGGCATTAAACTTTAATCAGACAGATTTAAAATGTCTAAAGGCGCTCATGGGACATCCAAAGACATCTAATTCCAAATGTAATCACTGTAAATTTTTTATAAATTAAGATGACTCCAATACAGTCATGATTATCTTTGCTGCTTTTTTCCATTTTGTGAAACTTCAATCTTGAATGACCTCTTGAGGGGTCTATTGGGTTTTTTTTTTTGCATTTGGCAGTCTGATGTTAAGTATGAAAAAGAGGCTTTTTTTCATTAAATCAACTCCCAAGCCTGAGATCGCTGACCCGTTCTGGCCTCTGCTATAGAGGCAGTATATGCACAGGCAGAAACAAAATGCAGATGTTTCAAAATCTCACAGAAAGAGTCAGTTTCTTTCTTTTTTTTGCTATTACTCCATGTGGTGGTATTTCTGCAATATGTCACTGTAATATGCTACACCCCCTACTCCCTCCGATCACCTTTTTTCTTCTCTCTGCTGTAACAAGGCAATGATGGATGACCAGAGGTTTTGAGACTGGGGACATATGGCTCACTTTGCTCTGCTCTTCTTTAGCATGAGAACAGCAGAACCCCACAGATGTCTTGAGGAAAGGCCAAGCATGGTTTGAGTTATTCATCAGGCTTTCAGATCAAAATGCGAGAAAATTAATCTGGATGATTTAGCAGCTTTAAAGACACATTCGTTATGTTGGGTTTTCCTTATGCTTTCTTCATGGATCTGTGCTTAAACCTTAATATTACAAATATTTTTTGGAAAAAAAAACCCTTTTGTGTGTTTCTTTCACAATAGGCCTGCATATGGCATTTTCTATTATTCTGCTCTGGAATAAATTAGCTCTTGGTGACAAGCCATATGTCCAAAGAATTATTATTTTTTTGTCTGCTGCCTGAGAATTGGGATGGATTTATAGAAAGAGTGTTGCAATCGCTTTTAGCTTCCATTTGATGGTCACATTGATTTTCCCATAAAAGTCCCACTTCATAGTTTGCAACCAATGAGTTTCTTTATTTTTTTTTAGAAAGTTTTATTCTTTAAAAAAATAAATCTGCAAAACTGACTAAACTGACTGCTATGGACACAAACAAATTACAGGGATACTGATATTCCTATTTAACAGTTCATATCATAATTGATACGGGCATTTCTGGGACTCCAAGCTCATAGATCCAAACTTTCCTTATAATCACATTATATATAATGTATAATATATATTACATCCTTTATGTATACCGTATAGCTTTGTTTATTAAAAAAAAAAAAAAAAAAAAGTGGGCCGACCCAGCGTTTATTAGAGATTATTGGAGATTTATTAACAATTAGGATTTCAAAGTGTATATTTCCCTTTTATAACATGTCGAAAGCATTAAAAACAACTTATTCTTTGAAGTGAGGGTGATGCTACGATAAGTCCCTTGTGCAATGTAGTGGGAAATTTTGATGTACAAGTCATCCATGTTTCTCATGAATAACGGCAAGTTACAACTATCCTCATTATCGTTAGCGATTTGTTTGGGCCAAATCCCTATCGTACGTATTATCGTGCCAACTTAGCAGCCGATAAAATAGTGTGACGTCATCATCAGTTGCCCTGAGCCGTTCTGACAGGCCGAGTAGAACTGGTATCTTCACAGGCTTTTATTTGAGACTGGTGTCTATTAGAGACTGGCCATTATTGGAAGATATACGGTATTAAATATAAGTCCATGTTTTCTGCCCTGTAGTTCATCATCATTCCACTAGGGGCAGTTTTCCTGCACATTTAAAAATGTCTGCTTCTGTGAAACCACCTTTGGTGGGAAATGTTTTAATTAATCTTCAGACCTTATGGTGAGAATAATCCATCTATTGTTATTCATCTTTTTAAATGACTACTTGTATTGAAAAAAATTCAAAATTTGTTCAATTAGTTCTGTACAATATAGTTAAACAATGCTATATCAATTTGAGACAGTCGGTAAAAAAGGTCCTTTTTACCTGAACACACGTAAATATTTTTGCATATTAAGTGAACATTGTTGGAAGCAAAAACATAACAAATAACTCAATGTATCGTAATTGATACTTCCTATATATCATATACAAATTATATTGCAATTTTTTTAGGGTTTGGTCAAAGCATTTAAAAAATATTTTAGTCCAGAAAAATTTGAATATTTTATTCAATTCTTTGAAGTAGAGGGCTTTAAAAAAGCTTAAAAAAAAGCAACGCCAAATTATTAATCAACAATAATTGGATTGATAAAAACAGCTCCCTGAATTTTGACACATGGTTCATTTTCTAAATTGTACTTAGTGTTGTTTTTCATGGCAATTTTCATCAGCCCTCTTTTCTAGCCCCTTTAAGAAGAGAAGGGATCATTAGCTCAGGACTGTTCAACCATGCACAGAGAGAAAAAAGACGCCATCAAAGTTGTCACAGAAAATGTCCTTGTTCTCTAATTTATAAACAAAAAAATACAGATTTTTCCTTTCATGTGGTTTCTTGGAGATAATTATGACAAGATGAAAGCAGTTTAATTCCTCCCTCTGTTCTCTGCTCTTTAGATGGTTCCCCCATTGTCAAAAATGGAGATGAGACTTCATGCGGCTGTCATTGCCTGTGTCCCCGTCTCTTTCTCTGTCTGCCTCCCGTATTCGCGTCTCTTTTCCTCTTTTCTTTTTGTTTTTCTCTTTCCTTCTCGCACGGCCTTGCTGCTTCACTCCTCTTTGTCAGTTTTTCTTATTCAACTCTGATATCTGGATCGGTATTCTTTTCAGAACCGTCAATCAATCAGTCACCATCTGTCTCGGAGGTTGCTGTCCCCTAATGGAGGAAAATGCTAAGCTTTTATCGCCTCACCGTTTTATATGGTTTAAAGCTTTAGCGTGCAATCAAAGAGACAAATAATTCCTCTCTTTACACGTATGTGTTTGTGTGTTACACACACATCCACTGTTGATGGGATTTCTACAGGCCCCACCCTCCGCTGCCACCTCCCCACCTAACACTTTGAGGCAACGGGCTGGTGTACTGCAAGTGTGCCATGCTGTGCAGTCTGTTAGTGTGTGCAGGCATGCCCTCCTGGGAGGTAATTACTAGAATAAATACAGTAGAGGGCCTGGCTGCTAATTTATGCCCGATTGTTGACAGAGTATTGTTTAACATTCAGAGAGGGCCCTTGGTGCTGCTTTTTACAATCCTACATATGAGTGTGTCTTATCGTGAGTGCGAGGCTGAAGAGGACAATTTTGTGTAAAGTGCCTTCTCGTTTTCTCTGATTATCCTCTTGCTCCTCTCTGTTTGCGGCTCTGCTGGTTCCATGCAGGTGTCGGGATCCTGTCTGATGTGAGCGAGTCATACCTTAGATCACAGCTTTTGTTGTTTTCCCAAAAACAGTAAACAGAACAAATGTTTGCCTAGAGATTTTTCATTAAATTGATCATGGAGATAGAAGTTTACATCTGTTTCTGTGACAGTCAAATTAGGAAAGTGCCTTGTATAATAAAAACTGGTTCAATATTTAACTTTTAATCCTAAAAGTTAAAGCTGCTTTTCGGTTTAAATGTTCTGCTTCACGTGGCTTGTGTGAACGTTGAACAACACTTAAGCTCTTTTTTAAACTTAAGCTGTTCCAGTTTTTGGTAAACTTTTACAACATTATCAAAAGTTTGTCTTTTGCAAGAATGCATTTCAAGATTTATCCTTCTAATCTTTTTATAAAGAATATTTGCATGATTAAAAACCTCAATTAACATAGAAAATTTATTGTTTAGCGCCTTTGCTACTCTGATGTGTGAATTGCAAAGTTTTAAAAATGCGTGGGCAGCACTCACTCCCTGCCCTGACCTCCACAGTACAGATTATTTGGTTGATGTATTTGCAGAGTTGTGCTACCACATTGTTCCCTGGACCTAAGAATGTTACTCTTGAGCTGTTAACGTAAAATAGGACAAAAACGTAAAAGAAAAGACGACAAAAGAATAGAATGACAGAAGGGTCCAAGTGGTCTGTTGCCAATGATGAGCATGTTCTTTAAATTTGGACAAATAAGACAAAAACTCTCAGATATACTCCAGAATTTGCAATGTTTGAATTATTGTAGACCAAGCAAAGCTATGACAAAGTATAAAAAAAGCAAGTTACTGATGTAGACGAGCTTTAATGTGACTTGTGGTAAACAGTGAAGTAAACACAACTAATTTTAGCAGTGGGTGAGCATAACTTTGTATTGATGGGGTGCAGGGAACGGGGTTATTAGACTCTCTTTGATCTGAGTAAAGAGCTGAAGACCAGTAGCACCCTAACAAGTCCTTCAATTTGTGTTAATAAAGTGTGACTGCAGCAAATGTGAGCACAGCAACTGACCTCAAACTCAAATCAGTGTAGAGTACAAAGTAGAGAACACTTTTGTCACATTGAATAATACCTGGGTGTTTAGCCATTGCCACTTTTGGCACTAATTTTGCCCATTGTAGGGCCCTTCCTTGATTAACACATTTTCTCTCAGATGTTCCTAAATGTAGAAACTCCAATTTACAAGGTGAAAAGGTAAACTACTTTTTAAAATTCTCCAAATTGGTCTAAAAAAGTAATTATTTGATTAAATGGCAAAGGGCATATATTTGTACAGACCCTTATCAAAAACTAGAATATCGTGGAAAAGTGTATTCATTCCTGAAATTTCGTCCCAGAAATTGTACTTTTATAGAAGATCGGTTCAAGGCCCCAATTGATTTCCAATATTTATTTTCTTATTTGTACATAAATTGGGGTTCCAGGTTATAAAATCTACAAAAATCTGAATTTAAAAAAATCAAAATTCTGTATAGAAATCCGACCAAATCTTACAGGATATGAATGTTTTAAACTGAGTTTCATCAACTAATCATCTACTAAACTCAAAGGACCTGCACAAGTTCCCCAGAGTTCAGTTCTATAAGGGGCAAACTTCAGACTTTATTTAACTGGTTTAAAAATAAATAAATACTTGAAATCAATTAAACAGCTAGCCCTCAATTTATATTCAATGAAGGCATTTAAAAAATGGAATTATTGAAATTAAAATATTTTTCCATGATATTCTAAATTTTTGGAAAGGGCCTGTATAATGGTTTATACCTTCTGTTGAAAGTGTTTTACAGTGACAGTCCCATTCACCCATGCACACATACATTTACATACTCCAATGCTGAAACACTGGCGACCAGGAGCAAAGTAAAGTTAGCTTCACTTCACTGGCTCCAAGTTGAATTTAGAGTCAAGTTCAAAATCCTCCTGCTAACATATAAGGCCTTGAATGGTATGATCCCATCCTATATTAAAGATCTCATAGTGCCTTACCAACCAAACAGAACACTTTGCTCACAAAATGCAGGACTGCTTGTTGTTCCAAGAATTTCCAAAAGCCCTGTTGGAGGTAGAGCCTTTAGCCCCCAAGCTCCTGTCTTCTGGAATAAGCTCCCAGCTCATGTAGGAGAGGCCGACAGTTTCTACGTTCAAAGTTAGGAGTAAAACATTCCTTGTGGACAGGCTTACTGCCAGGCTAGCTAACAATCAGAATATCTAACTTACTGCTGCCCTACTTCACCTAAAATGACGTTTGGAGGAATAATTATAATTTTAATTACATCCATCATACATACTTAGCAAAGGGAAGATGATTTAGAAGTTAGAAGCTGGGAAAAGTATGGTGCACTGTGGATCTCTCCTCTGTCAAATCTCTCCGTTATCCTTTATCATTTACACAGTATTAATTTTTGTTTAGGTCATGGTGCTTTTTTTTTTTGGTGCAGTGCGATTCATATGTTGTCCTTGTTTCCCACTCCTCTCGGGGTCTCCCATGGGTTGTGGGTCCATAGAAAGGGAACGGTTTGGGCGGAGCTGCTGTAGCCACCCATTGATTGGCAGAAAGTGATAATGAGTAGAAGGTGATGACTAGTTATAGAAAGCACTAATGTAGCGCTCATAAGATAAAGTTTTATCCTCTTTACACAGTATTCCTCTTAGCCGCCTGCAATCCTCTTTCAAACAACGTTAAATTCCTGTTATATACAATGTACCAGCAGTGAAGCGATAAAAAGACAAGCTGCTGGATGACCTCCGTTGTTGCTGCTTTGCTCGTCGTCACACTACAATGATGCAATGAGACGACAGCGGTCTACACCACACATGCACCGTGAAAACAAACCGCTTAAAGCTTAACTGAGTCGAAACACTCCCCAGAATTAAGTGGATTGTACCGTACCACTCCTTAATGGACCGTACCAAACCGCTAAGTGGAAACAACACTTCAGATACATGGCAAGGCAGGAACCGAACCTGCAATCTTCCAACCAGAGGTTAAGTGCTCTACTTCTCCGTGGCCACCTTATGGCTTTTAGGAATTTTCTTTATAGCAAATTTTAACGGTAGTTAAAAATAAAGGAGCAACAGTAGAACATTTTTTAGCTCAAGTTTTAAAATAAACTCTAGATCAGCTTAAGCTTTTTTCTTTGTAGCTGGTGGGTCATGCATTTTGGACAATATTACACACAATCAATTGAATAGGAACAAAAGTGAGGGCAAAAGCAGTTTAGCAGAAGACAGACAAATATGTTTTGGAATTTGCAACTACAAACTAAACAATTTAAACATCTAATCATGGAAGATATTATCTTTTCAGAGTCAACAAATAAAAAAAATATGAGAATCCCTTATGGGGGCATCATAAAAAAAATCCCATCTGTGGTTACACACAAATCCCCATCAACTCAATAATGCTACAGTATCTCCCCACAACCATTTTCTATTGACTTTTCTTCTGTAAATGAACCGCACAGTTGTTATTAAATAGCCCAGCAGTAGCTGGTGGTTCAAGGGCTTTTAATGCCTTATAGACACCTCATAGACTTTGTGAGTGCGAGAGGAAAAGGAACTTACAGAGCGGCAACAAAATTCTTTTTTGCCCAATTGATCAGCAAGAAAGTCCCTTAAATGAAAGTTCAGACGCTGCTGTCGAACTGAGCTTTGTATGAAGTTAACTCCAGAACTTTTAACGATAGCAGAGGTTCATGGACGATATTGGATATTAATTCATTAATAATAGATACTAATGATCTTTGAAGAGGCCTACTGTTGGACTTAAGAAGTCCCTAGTGGGTAATGAAGTCTGTAGGAACACCTTTGAGGTGGTGGGAAGCCGGGGGGCCTGGCTGGAAGAGACACTGCTAGCCTTTGTATTAGAGCTGATTGAGGTGGTCTGCGTCCCGGGCTTCGTTACAGCCGACCACTTACACGCCCCATTCCCACTGACGAGTCCGCTGATGAATTTGTTTAATTGAACGTAAATAATGAATTCCCAAGAAAGAGATTTGGGCCAGTTGTAATTGCTAGAGATCAGAGTCCACAATGCCAAACTTCAAAACGCCCAAGCCAGGCGGTCGTAAGAGCCGTAACGATGACTTTGAAGGAAAAAAAAAAGGGTGATACGTGATGGGGAGATGAGGGAGGGGGGCAGCGTAGAAGGAGTAACAGAGACAGAGATGGACTAAAGGAGATGAACTAATGAGGAAAAAAGACGTAATGAGTTTCACGAGGAAAATAAAGTGTTTCCAAAGTCGTCTTTAAACTTGGCGAGATGAAACACGGAAGCGGCAGTTGTTTTTGACAGCTTGGGACGAGATGGGCCACAGCTCACAGAGAAAGGGGTAATTCCCTATTCCTTTATATTATCCGCGCTCTTCCTCTCTGTCTGTCTGCAGGGAGCCTGCTCATCCCTCTCTCCACTTCCCTACATTGATTCTTGAATTAGACTGTTTTATTGAATAATTAATAGACCTTTTCCCATGATTGATGATTTGCATGGCTTGAATATTAGCTTTTCAATCAAACGCAGCTTGTTCTAATGTAACCATATTGAAAACATGTCAAACACTGTTTACCCACTTTGTGCGCAGTGTTGTCTTAAGTTCTGGCTGCTGAGGCCTCACAATGCTCGGCGGTTGGGGAATGGCTAAGTCAAGCTCATTACACGGCCCCGGAAATCATTCCGAACATGCTCATACCCTCTATATCTTCAACATACTTTCACAGGGGAGAAACACAGTCTTGGTGTTGCGCATAAGCATAGGTGGCATTTGTAATCCTCCACCCTACAACGAGAGATCTCCATCAAAACAGACGCCAAAGACTCCTCGTGGTTCTCCTTCCACGGGAAAGCCATCGGCTCCCCAAAATAGCCTCTCTAATAGTTACAGTTCTTTGAGTGGCAGTGAAGCCAGCATGGGAATAGATTGTCAGGCTTGTCGTGCCTACCATCTCAGAGCTATGTAACAGAGAGAAAACACATCAGTGCTCGCAGAGACACATGCATTAAGATTCTCTTTTAATTTGACTGGGATTGAAGTTGAGCGTTAAATTACGCCATCATCCCCCTTGCTCAGGCTCCCCCTCTCCACCCAATCTTGTTTTTTGTTTGTTTCTGTTATTTATTTATTTCCTGCTTACTTATTCATTCCAAGAGTCCGTTTTTTTTTTTAAAGAGAGTGTCAGGGCGTCGCTCGGCGCATGAAAGCGCTTTGCGTGGCGTTGTGTCTGGTGTGTTTAGACAGTTCCAAACATGTGCATGGTTAAATTATTTACAGCGAAACTGACTAATGACAGGCAGTGAT
Source organism: Oryzias celebensis (assembly GCA_014656515.1). Lineage (NCBI taxonomy): Eukaryota > Metazoa > Chordata > Actinopteri > Beloniformes > Adrianichthyidae > Oryzias > Oryzias celebensis. The sequence continues at coordinate 9,496,692 of BNCR01000017.1, read as the reverse complement.
CATGTTGAGACGAAGAGGCCTGGGTGACTGCTGATCAGGGACAGAGCTTGTCTCTTTCCCTCACACTCACTGTGGCAGTGTGTTTGTGTGTTTGCGAATTTGGTTGTGTTGTGGGTGTGGGAATTGAAATGTTTGTGTCTCGCTTTAGCAGGAAGCTGCACAGATTGCGTTTCCTCTCTCTACATTCAGATATATGGAGTGGTGGAGTCCTTTCAGAGGCAGATGCACAAAATTGATTGTGAGTTTCATTCATCACTTGGGTTTTGTGTATGACAGTTCATTCATTGTGCATACTAGAAAGCTATGCGTTCTGCATACTTTAGGTTCCCAAGACATTACACTGAAAAATGCACATGGACCTGGGATCGAAAGCTCTGCATAATTTAGCCTCTGAAGATGTACTGTAGTTGTTCATGGCAGAGGTTGATCCTGGAAGTTTCCTTAACCAAATGCTAATTAACCAATTCAAATGCATATTTTGTTTGTTTGATGACAAAAATAAAATTAAACTTTAAGTTATTAAAACTTCATTACTGTATTTCACGGTTTTATAATGGTCAACATTTGAATTTATTGTCTCGTTTCTCCTGAGCGGTACGGTCCAGTAAATTCACTCAGTTAAGCCTCGCTTCCTCTGAGCGGTTTGTTTTTACGGTGCATGTGTGGAGTAGACCACTAGCGTGTCTTTGCGTCATTGTAGTGAGACAACTAGAAAAGCAACAACAATGGAGGTCATCCAGCAGCTTGTCTTTGAACTGCTGATACATTGTATAAAATAGGAATTTTCTGTTGTTTGAAAGAAGATTGCGGGTGGCTAAGATGAATACCGCCGTAAAGAAACGTTGGAAACATGAACTTAAATGAGCGCTATATTTGCATTTTCTATTGCTGACATCACTCTCTGCCAATCAATGGGTGGCTACAGCAGCTCCGCCCAAACCGTTCCCTTTCACTTTTCAGTGGACCCACAACCGATGGGGAACCCCAGGAGGTATGGTTCTGTACTGTTTAATGGGTCCATTTTGCAATGAAAACACTCAAAATGCCATGCTGTACCTTACTGGACCCCTCAGTGATAACAAGGCACATACGAAACCGTAAGAACCATTAAGTCAGACAAAAGAGTCAGCAATAAATCTATCCGTCAGTCAGACTAAACTGTTCAAGTTTTTTGCCACACGTTAGCCATGTTAGAAGGGTTATCTGGATTATTCACAATACATGCAACTCCTGACCTTGTTAGTAACACGTAATAGGAACACAACCCGACAATATTAACAATACCTGTAAGTCCCAACCTAGTTGCAACACGTGAAAAAATCTGACTGATACTACTAAAACAAGCATCATCTTGACTACCCTAACTCCTAACCTTGTTAGCAGCACATAAAAAAAAAAAAAAAAAAAAAAAGAAGTCCGACCTCAATACACGTTAGCCGTGTTAGCATATTCACTATAATTCCCCATCTTGTTCGCATCTTGTACAAAACAGACATTTTGACAGAGCTTCGTGAACCTCTCAAAATCACTTTGAACATCAGTAAACACAACCAGAATTAATCCAAATGTAAGGTGCTCTGGATTAAACATAAAACAAGTGAAAGAATAACTTTAAAAATAACGTATAAGTAATGATATATAAGTAGTCAAAATATTTAAACAGATAAGAATGATGCGATAATTGTGTATTTGTATATCTTAATACGTACTTCTATGGATTTCGATAAATAATCACAATGTTGTTATATTGTGCTCCATACCATAAACGTTTCTCGCTACAATTTAAGAAAGGAAATAGGATTAGGAGGTACAAGTTCTTCTTCTTCCCAATCCTTTTTCACCCCTGAAAAACATATGTAGTTAATGCTTGATACCTTTAGAATATTTGTACACAAGCATTGAAGAAATCACACAAATCAAGTCTAAGGAGCACTTTTTTTTTGTTTGTTTGAAAAACAACGGCTTTTAAGTGAGCTTTATAGTGCGAAAAGTTCAAAATTACGTCTTTAAAGTGTTATTTTAATGTTTTTAGGGATGAGAAAAACTTCTGCTCAAGTCAGTGACAAATTCATACAATATTTATTTTTTACTTTTCATCCCAAAAGCCCTTAAATGTCATGCTGAAAATAGACTGCCAGAAAGGTTGTAGCGTCTGAAGACATTTGTCATTTTTGACTTATTTATGTGTTCTTTGTGTTTAATTGCTGACCACGTTCATCTCTTCAATGTAAAGTTACGTATTAGCTGAAAACAAAAAACTAAGAACCAACCAGTTATCATTTGTGGGAAGATGTAATCCTATTGCTGTAAAACATATTCAGAGTCCATTTCTGTTTCCTAACTATGTTGATTTTAGGTTTCTTTTTGTGTAACGGGTTAAAAGACGCAGGTGCTGCACTAACCAGCTAAAGACAGAGAATCAGCATCAAACAAAAGCACAAGGAGCACAATCACAATGTCCCAAACCTCAGTTCTCCTCCCTATAAAGGCACCTTGAAGAAGAGGGCTGGTCCCTGGGGCATACACAGTATCTGATCTAATATGCAAAAAATCATTAGGTTAAATTAAAAAGCTGTTTGAGGGTAACCAGATCTTTTAATGAGGTCAGCGAGCAGAGAAACGACATTAAAACACAACCCCAGAACAGAAACACAAGACAAGATGAGAGGGAGGTCATTGATTATCAATCATCCAGGTCATTATCTGGCTGACTCTCTTTCCTCCTCACACACACACACACACACATACATGCACACTCACTCAATTACAAACACATTCCATTCCTCTGCCTTTCTCCTTCCATCTCTATTAGTCAGACAGGTAAACATTTTATTGTTTCAGTAATCATCCCTTTAAGCTCTCTTACAACTTCACTGGTCGGCATGTGACAAATGCCGTAATCAGGACAGATTCTTTGGATTTTCCTGGCAGGATGTTTTGCTATCAAGTGGACATGTGTGGATGTGGAACAGTTATCTGAAAGTTGGTGCAGTGCTTCCGGATAAAGGCGTCCGTTTATTTGGCTTGCGTCTCCAGCTATTCAATTAGTGGTGTTGAATCTCAAGTAGGCTGCAAATCTAAAAATACAACCAAGAAGATCTTGTGGTGACAAGATGCAGTAAAAGCTGACAATTATGTTAATACACCTGCGCTCCGGTAAGGATTTACACTAAGATCTGTCCATCCTGCTGCCTGATACCTATGAGGCTGAATAGTGTGAATGTTTAAATATCAATGTTGTGTTTTCTTGTGACTTTATCTGATAACAGTGAGCCATCAGTGATGGGTCCTAATACAAGGAATTTACAGGTTTAAGTCCAGTCATGTTTTTGAACTAACAAATGGAAATTAATTGGAGTTAAACATCAACTTAAAATTTTTAAGCTTATAGCTGTTGTTGATGCAAAGTACATAGGTGCACAAGTGTACATATTTGTTTGTGTAAAGCTAAGGACACAATGAGGATGTGATGCTGGTTCAAGAGTGCGTTAAACATAGCTTCTTGAATGTGCATGTAGCTCATGATGTTCACACTGAACAAGTAGGGAGGAGCTTCTTTTCCTTTTCTACTGTTTACTAGTGCATGTCTGCCACCAATTAGAAGAGGCTTGATGCTAAATGTTGAAGCGGCACAAATCACGTAAATGTAACTCCAGGCTTTTTTTTCCCCACAGCTTTATTCAGATAAATGAAAGACTTAGAGTCAAATAATTACAACAATTTTCAACAGGTTGGCACTTCTGTGAATTAAAATGGACGGCTTCCACTTGTGTCTGTCAAATCCGAGTCTCCGATTGGTCAAAGTTTGACCTGGTTTAACTTTTAACACGTTTAATGATCCTGTGTTTTGTATGTAGAGTCTGAAAACAGTCGTGGAAACTTTCATTGCTACACCCAAACACAAGAGTTTTGAACTCTCGAAACCCGTATTTACGCATTTATATTTACGCACGTTTACAGACTTTGTAGATAACTGCATTGACGAGGGTAGTGTGAAGGTAGCTTGAGACCTACAGCATACTTAGTTTTGTTATTTTCACTGATCAATCAATGAGCCATATTCTTCAGGTTATGTTTACATCTAATAACAATAAAACACAATTGGCTGTTTGTCATAATTTGTTATCTTGAGAATTATTTTACAATTAAGTTCTGATTTGTTTTTTTTTTAAAAGGTTGGCTTCATTTCTTACTCCAGATCTTAATTTCCAATTTTTTTTCTTTTGATTATTTGATCAAAGGTGAATGGTTTTAATGACAAAAAGTGTTGTCTTTATGGTAAAAAGCCACTGTTTATCTGGGTCTTATGTGTTGGTGGGCTGTATAGATTCAGGAGGAGCTTCAACCAGATCATTTTAATTTCTTGTCCAGAAGAATTTATTAGTGGATCCTCTGTCCTCTTCTCTCCAAGTTCAGAACGAAGAACTGTTTTTGGTATTTACTGCTGAATCAAGACTATTCTTTTTACCTCTTTTTTTGGTAACATTTTTTCAGTATTGTTTCCTGATCATTTTTGATCAAACAGTTTTTCTGTGGTTTTATCAGGAAAACATGGATGATGTTGAGCTCGTTTTTATATGTGTTGGAGAGCTCTACAGAGGCTTCAGCCCAGTTTGAGCATTAACCCGAGGAGGAAAATAAAAATAAAACTGGGGGATCTTTTTATTGTTGTCTCGATGAAAATAACAAAACATCATAAGCCCGCGGAGCTTGAGGGATTGCCCCCGCTACAATGGCACTCTCATCGTAGCACGGCGGCTCTCCGTGGGACAACATTGCGAGGAAAGCTTGCAGCTAGCGGTTTGTGCTTGCCGCCTGTGTAAGTGCACCTCTTGACCTCTGAGTGGGAGTTTTCAGCCTAGGCCTGTGTCAAATGGGAAAGTTGGCATTGCTTAGTCAGATGCTATTACGGCAGCTGCATTTGGTCCCCTCGGGGCAATGAGGAGAAGCTTACGGGTGGCAGCAGTGGCTGTTAATGAAGCGTTCGCCGATGAGTGATATGTGGCCTGTTTGCCTTTTGTTGCCTCTCACATTTGCAAGAGGATGTATAAGAGTTTTTTTTATTTCTTTTTTACTAACATGGCTATGGTTGCACAGAGGCTGCAGAGTGCAACAGTTGTCAGCTGATCTGAGGTCACCGGCTGGAACACCTGCTCAGTCATGTTGGGAACATGGTCCCTTGTGAATCTCATGATAACCCCTAAAAGCTTTCATGGACTTAAAAGACATATCAAATCAGCCTCTCATTGCATGCAGACTGGGTTGGGACAACCTTTAAACTTCAAATGCTGCTGACAGAAGCCTGCATAAATCTGTTACCATTCTGTGTATGCCAAACTTTGACCTTACAGTGACAGACATGAGATGGTTGATAAAAGCAAAGCTGTGACTTTGACATTCGGGGTCATGCATGCTGCAGAGCTGGACAAGATTGCCAGATGGAATACTGGAAAATATTCTACTGTCGTGACCTGTCCGGGGTGTATCCCGCCTTTGCCCGACAGTAACTAGACTGAGGCAAACGGTGACTCCAAATTGAATTGTCACTTTGAGGTTATTGCAACTGGCAGAAAAAAACAGTGTTAACTTAAAAGAAATGATTTGCTAAACAGTGGATTAAAAACCCCCATATGTTTTTATCAGCTTTATGCTAAACTTTAACTCTGTTTTTAGGGTTTTTACAATCTTGTGAACGCTGCACCAAGACCCACTCCAGTGAAAATTGTGTTTTCGGTGTTTTAACATGTTCTTGTAGCATTTTTCTCATCATGGAGAACATATATATACAGTAAAATATTTTTAGATTGAAAACTGTGTTTCTGAGTATTTCTTTATTCAAATTGTGATGAATCAGGAACAGAGGAAACTGAGAGTCCTCTGAAAAAGCTCTCAGTTGTGATGTAGAAACTGAAATCTATCCATCCATTTTCTATTGCCGTTTGTTCCTGTACAGGAGTTTGCTGGAGCTTGTCCCAGCTACTTTAGGGCAAAGGAAGGGTCCGCAGGTTGCCAGTCCATCACAAAGCCAGGATTATTAGAGGGACTAATCTATGAAGCATGGTTTTGATCTGTGGGAAGCTGGTGTTCCCAAAGAAAGCTCACGGGAACATGTGGAGAACCTTCAAACTCAACTTAAAAAGGATCCAGCTGGGATCTGGATCAGGGTCTTGCTGCAGTAAGGGGACAGGGCTTACCACCACTTCACCATTGAACATCAATGAACCCTAATTTCACAAAAGAATCTTGTCTTTTGTACATTTGAGGAACTAATTTCAGAGGGTAAAGGTAGAGGTCAGTACCGCAGTTGTCTGTAGTTGCAGGATAGTTCATTACGTAATTTTATACATATTTAAAGTTTAAGTCTTATTAGCTGTGAAATTTGTTCTCTGCAATTGATCCATCCCCTGGGGGAGCGTTATGCTGCAGAAACGAGAACCATTGGATGGTTTAATCCCTCATTCCAACCCCTTAATGCTGAGTATCAACCAGGGAGGCATTGGGTTCCAATTTTTAAAGTTTTTAAATTACTCTACCATGGATTTAAACTCACGATCTTACTGTCTCAGGGCTGACACTCTACCACAAGGTTACAGAGTTATTTTCTAAATTGAGCATCTTTTACAAAACTGGAGACAAAACTTAAAGAAACTGCCTTGTGATTGACCAAACTCAGAATCCTTGTGATCTTATTATCAACAGACACAAGATTACCAGACATTTGTGAATCATAAAGACATCAAGGCAATTGGACAAGCCTGTCACATTAGTGCTAATATCTTTAAGGACTATTTTCACGGGAAGCACAGAAGACAATGGTAAGATCTCATCAGCACTTTTTACCACATCCATGCTGGAAAGCCCCATATCAGTCGAATGGTGGTAATATGAACCATGGATTGCATGTGCACATCCGCGAGTTGTCAGATGTAACTTGATTCTCACCTGGAACTTGATCATCAGCAAAAAACGATTCACTTTAGCGTCACTTGTGTCCGAGGCACCGGGGACCACTACAGCTACATCCATGTCAATGGATAAAACTGACTCTGTCACACCAGCAACACCCTCTATCACCACACGGTGGCAAAAGAGACTCCACATGGGACCCTTTCTTATCAATAGAATTCGAAACAGCAGATGGATCTTGTCCAGCAACAGACTGAAGTTTTATGGAAACTCAGAACATTCGTTGAGAAGAATGGAATATCTAAAACACTGATTCCGCACTGATTTGCACACGTGGTTTGGCGGAGATTTTTTACGCCAGATGCCCTTCCTGACTCAACTCTGTATTTTATCCAGGCTGGATAAAGTTGATTGTAATTGGCTGATAAGAAAGGTGGGCTAGTTAGCTGTTGGTTCAGAGTGACGGCCTAATTGATGATGGTGTGCAGAGTGATGTTACAGCCTAGTATCTGTAAATGCGGTAGATCTTCCTCAGTGAAACTACGTCAACAATTCACGAAACATTGAGACGTACTTCAGTACATTGTTCTGCATTGACTGTAGTACAAACAGCAATCTGGGCCTTTAAGGTGAAAGGCCTACAGTCCCACGCTTGCAGTGATGTAGACTCCAGCTCTACTCCAGCTGTTAGTCCTCAGTAGAGTCCCAGTCGCAAATAGGAACAGTTTGCTGACATCACTATCTGCCAAAGTGCCAGTGGGGAGTCTGACCTGCCTCTTCTACTGACTCCTGCAATGGGTGAGAAGCCCTGATTAACTCGTGGCTTCTTTCTTCTCCACCCGCTTCACTTCCACTGTCCTTCTCTCCTCCAGAGTTGCCACTGGATCTCCCTGTACTCCAAAGGTCTCCTACATCTCCTGTTGTTGCAGCCTTTTAATGATTAGCACACGGGAGATTGAGGATTCAAGCCTGTAGCCTGGCCAACAAACGAGCCAACCCATCAGCCAACTCCATGCCTTCGTGTTCCTTAGATCTCCTCAAAGCTGCCCAGTGGGAGGTAACCTTAGCACACTGTGATCTGAATAACTGGCTCATGTGCCAGCTCATTTGTTGGCCAAATCACTCCAAGAGGAATGTCCTTAGATACAGGCACAATCTATTGGATCATTGTGAGGAAGCAGCATGTCTCTCTTTATTGTCTAGTGGCGAAACATGGCTTTCTTTGACTGAATACTAATGAGTCACAAGGGACAGACCTTAGTAAAAGAGAACGGACTTGTTTAGAATTGATTAAGGTTGAACAATACAGTTTAAATGCAGGTTCTGAAGGAAAAGAATAATTGTAAGAACTTGAAGTGCAAAATATACTGACATGTTTTTGGTTTGTATGTTTTTTTAGATACAACAAAGCAATTGGGATGGTTAGAAATTCACAAATTAATGATTGTGCCATATTTATCACACATTGCTATTTATTTCAAGCTGCAGCTATTTTTTTTTTTTTTCCCTCAACGACTGGCGCCTCCTCGGAGAGCAGGCCGAAACGTTCCTCTCTCACATCTGCCTGCGTGCAACCCGTGTAGCGGATTTACCTCGCCGCAATCGAAGAGCTGCAAGGTTTTGAACTCCAACCGCAGTTAAAAGACAATGCAGCTGCGGTTGCATGCGACTTTGAAAACTCGAAGCCTTTGCTGTTTCTGAAGGGAACGCTGACATGACAGGGAGCGGGGCTTTCTCTGTCATGCAGTTTTGTTTTTCCTGTTAAAATCAAAAGCTGCTTCTCACTTTTTCATTTTTTGGGCACCCTAATCAGCATGCAGCTGCTTTGGTGGTGGATTGCAGAGGTGTAAACTGTGCTCTCTTCTTGTAAGGCGCTGCACACGTTTCACAAAAAGCTACAATGTTTTCTGTTTGTTGCCTTCAGAAGTGAAGCTGTCAGGCAGCACAGTTTATTTACATGAACTGATCATTTTTTTTCCTTTGTTTAAATCTGATCCTGGTATTTGTTCTGCATTCACTGTGATAATACAGCACATGCTCAGAAACATACAGTGAATGTTTGGTGATGTTTTGCTCCTGTATTTTTATTGACTCTGAAATGTTAAAAAGTAAATTATTTCGGATAATAAAGACGATGACTCTGATTTTAGCCAAATGTTAAATGTCGGATTTAACAAGATGAGGTTCACACAGGTATCCCTTTGTTTTTCTCAAGATAGTCTTACTTGACTCCATTTGGCAAATAGTTTCATCAATAACTAGAGTCTCCTTCTTTGCCAGTGAATATTTAAAAACAGCTTGTTTTCATTTCTAAAGACCTGGACAATGTCTTTCACAATACAGCTGGACATAGGAGTGAAGCCAGAGCAAGGAAGCCCACGGAGCCTCAAACTCCTCCTGTGAATATGCTAATGTAGCTCCTGTGAATGCACAAAAATAGAAAAAAAAATAAAGTTTGCATGAGCATTACCTGTGGTTTGTATCAAGCTACGTTCACAACGCCCTCGGCAACGTCCGTTCAGGCTACCACTTCCAATGAAAAGTGTATGTAAAGGCGCATTTGAAACTCTTGCGCATTTCAAGTTAAATCAAGTAGAATTTTGACCAATAAGGGACTCAGATTAGGTAGTGACGTATAGATGGTGTTGTGCCAAAGATTTGAACAATGATTATTGAGGAGAAATTAATAATTGCTGTTTGACACCAAGTCTCGAATAAAGCTGTAAAAGAAAAAGCCTGAAGCTAGATTTGTGGCATTTGACTCTGCGTTGCTATGTTGCACCAAGTCTCTTTCGACTGAAGGTGACGGACATACCTGTCCACCACAGATGATGACTGAGTGCTTTAGAGACATCAGAGTTGTACACTTTGTGTATTGTGGGACTTTTCATTGAAAAAAAGAGAATCTTTCTAATGACAGCACCTGAGAAGTGTTTCCTATCATGCTCATGCATCACTGTCAGTGCAGGAGATGAAACTTTTGTTTCCCTTTGATATAGACAGTGGAAGGACAAAAAGTACGGTGGCCCTTAAGTGCAAATCGCACCAACAAATCACTCAATATACAAAACATATTAAATATTACAATGACAGTTAAAGAAGCAAAACAAAAAAGAAAAACATTACGTTCCAGAAATTAAAACACAATTACAAAAGAATGAAAAGAGATGAAAAGAGATGCTTTCGAAAAATGCGAACATTGAAGACGCATTAAACGTCAGAAATCAAACGTAATCCTCCAATCATGTTCCATAGGTCTTTACTTTTCGAGTTTCCTATTGTGTTTTGTTTTTTGATGTTTTATTTTGTTTCGATTATTCGAATACATTTCTTTTCTTTTTTTTTGTTTGAATTGTGCTATTGGTTTCTGGAATTTTATTTGATTTCTAAAATGTTGTGTTGATGTTTTTTGTTTTTTTGCTTTTTAAAAATGTTTTTCGCATTGAGTGATGTGATGGTATGTTTTGCCCTTTAGGGCCACCGTAGAAAAGGGAAGAAAGCATAGTTAAAGGAGAGTGAAGAAGATAATGAAATGTTCTATAGTCAGATGTTAAACATCCTCTCGCACATGCTCTTCTTCAAAGAGGAGAATATGGGTCAGTTCAAAACTCATTACGCTTTTGGGTTCTCTGCGTTTGTTCTGGCCACTGTCAGTCAATTTACGCTGCTCTCTTGATCCTTTGAAAAGTTGTGTCCTGCGGTGCAGCCCCCCTGCAGCAATCCACACTTAATATTTATCATCACACAATGAATAACTGAAGCAACAAAAACATGTCAGTGGTCAGATCTGAATACATGAAAGACAAAACAAAATACAATGAGATTAAGTCAAAAGGTGCATCATTTATATATGAGGCGAACAACAAGGCATCACACCATACTTTAATCAGACCGTTGCCGAACGCTTTGTTTCACATCTATTTTGTAATTTGGGTTGAACATCAAATGTAAATGTAAGCAAGTGAAAGCGCACTCAGTCAGATATCTCACACTTAACATGCATGTCGTATAGGAATTCCTTACATTTTGGATGGATCTCATTTTACCAAACACACTACCCTCTGTCAAGCCTTCCAATTGGGATTTGTCCAAGATTAATAGTTTTATGATTTATAGGCTGGCAGAGTGTGAGCACCGTCTCACCTCCAAACAGCCAGATATACAATTATACACTGCTCCTGCCCTATGTGAATGCCATATCCCCGGCATCCCTCCTTAAAAGAGACATGGGCCATTTGTCTCCCTAGCTGCCTCCTCACACAGGTCAGTAATAAGCCATCTGCTGGATCTGAACATGAAAGATTAAAATGATATACAGTATGAAAGCTCTCTATTCAGTTGCTAATGTCCGAGATTCAGGGATGCAGAGGCCAAAGCTGTCATCTCTCCCAGGAAGAGGTAATTATCACTCTTCCTCCGAGGGTCGGCCACTGCCTCGGTTTCAGTTTGATGCAAGACCCGGCCCCCGTGCCGGCTGCCACCGGCTAGATCTCATTTAGTCAGCCAGAACAATGCCCGGCCAAATGTCTGGCTAATCCCCACAATCCTTTGTATTCATTGAGGGCTGGTCGTATGGGCCTGAGGAGGGGGCCCTGCTGCTTGTGTGTATTTGTGGAGACGTATGGTTGTGTGTGTGTTTGAGGGCAGGGGGTCAACTTCAAGCCAACAGTGCTACAGGCAAGGCGGGTGATTATTTTACTCACTGTCATTAAGTCTTGGTTTGTATCAGTGTGTGTGGGAACTGGGAATTGCCGTGTGTGTGCATGCGCACAATGTTTTGGTTAGGAGTTGGCTGTCCTTTTTAAATAAAGGGAGATTAGAATGAGGCACATTTTGGAAAGTTTGATCTACATCTGAGAAATGAGCCAAACAGAAGCCGGTTAAATTGGCCGTGTTGAAAGGAAGAAAATGTAGTTCTACTTTTACCAACTCTGGATATTCTAAAGTGAATATGACTCCTTATTTCTTTATTTATTTTTCTGTGTTGAAAATTAACTCCTTGTGTGTAAAATTGTTTTACAATGAGTCAGAGAAAAGCCTGAGATAGTTCAGACCAGTGTGGGCTGCTTGATCAATCAAATAGAATACAAATCTTAGCTGTGTGCAAAAGAGTAAAGATTAGCCATTTATTATCCACTCTGAACTTGATCTCTGACCTGATGGTATTTATTTTTATGTATTTGATTTTTCTTTATTATGGACATAGATTACTTGAAAAAAAAAACAGAATAAGTTTTAAAATTCCTGTAGAAAGAGAGACAACCGGGCTGTTTTTCCAGTTCAAAAGACACTGTACAGTATATGTATGATTCAGTGTATGAACCTAAAGTGTACCATATTTTTCGCACTATGAGGCACATTTAATAACCTTAATTTTTGACAGTGCACCTTATAATTCCGAATGCCTTATATGGATTAATTCTGGTTGTGCTTATTTAATATCGTAGCAAGTTTTAGAGTTATACAGCACTCAAAAAGTCGGTCTGTTTTTTTTTATGGAGTTGCAAATGTGTTAGACATTATTGTACATATTGCTAATGTGGATTAACCTGTAGCGATTTCAGACAGTGTTAATTATTACGTGTTACTAACAAGGTTGGGAGTTATCGTAGTCACATTAACGTTCGTTTTTGTGGCTTCAGTCTGGTTTTTACGAGCTGGAAACAAAATTGGAAGTTACAGGTGTTGCAAATATGCTAATGCAGTCAACGTGTAGCAGTATCGAATTGTGTTCTTTATGTGTTACTAACAAGGTTGTGAGTTAGCGTAGTCACAGTAAAGCTTGTTTTATCTGTATCAGTCTGTTTGTCATGCATCGCATACAAGGTTAGGAGTTCCAGGTATTGTGAATACTCTAACTTGGCTAACACTTCTAACGTGGCTAACGTGTAGTGGTGTTGGACTGCAATCCTTATTAAATTCTACTTACAGGTGTCGGAGTTAGCGTAGCCACAGTGACAATTGTTTTTGCAGTCTGTTTTTTCATGTGTTGCAAACAAGGCTGGGATTTACAGGTATTGTGAATACGCAAACTAATGTGTTACTCACGTGAAGAATGTGTTTCTCCTCCATGTCTACAGAGGGATACACAGAGGGATACCCAGCCTTTAGTTGCCATGGCTCTTCCTTTAAAAAACAAGTTCGGACGCCACTACAGCTTCAAATGCCCCAACAATTGGAGGAATATGGGGAAGCCAGAGGGGTAGGAAATGATTTCGTCAGAAGTCAGAAAGGCTCAAAAGCTTACATGAATGGTTTTATTCAACAGGTCTCATGCAGCACTTACAGATATTACAAGTGTAAAGTGTTACATATCATTTTTAAAGTTAGACACAAATTTTATTGACATTCAAAAAAAAAAAAAGTAGAGTTGGCAAACGTAAAACAACAAATGCTAATAGGTTCCAAATAAGGACTTTTAGCATCTAAAATGTACCAATCCTCTTTTGACTTCATGCTAGCACTTAATGAATCCAATAGAATCCTGGAGTTTTTTTTTGTTTTTTTTACTTACAACTTCACTGGAGGTCATCTTCAATGGAAACATCCTTGTGGGCTACCCTTTACCTTTGCTTCTAATATCATTGTAAACTTTCAATTTTATTGCAACAAATTTAACCTAGGATGAACAATATTACAAAAACATATGTTATTATTGATTCATATTATTATTATTATAAGGCCATTGTGCAAACCAGTAGGAAAGTACTGTGGCAACTCACAGGAGTTAGTAGGGTTAGTTGCCGTCAGATCCTGCAAATGCAACAAACGTGACTTCATCAAGAAAAAAAGGGGGTAGAAAGTTTTCAAATGTTTTACAAAGTAACAGTAAAAAAAAAAAAGGCAATTTTTACTGTTTGATGTACATAGTTTTTTTTTTTTTTTTTTTTTTTTTTTTTTTTAAACTTGTCCTGTCCAACAGCTGAGCAAACAGATATGAGCTGAGAGCCTCTCGCATTAGACAGATTTTACTCTTACAATCGGGGGTTATAAATCATTGGGAACACAAAATGTATGTTGGTATAAGCCCCTTTTGTAATTTCAACGAAACTTTATTAATATTAATTTTGTTTGTGTTCTTTTTGTTGGACCGGACGGAAAAAGAAAGGGGGAAAGGGGGGGGGGGGGGGTGTTTATAGATTTTAGAGGATGACTAATGGAAGGAGAAAGTAGAATTGTAAGTCTACAGGCAACAAAATGCTGAAGCTTATACCCATTACAATAGTGAGTGTTGGTCCAAAATGGGCGGGGCCTGTCCACACACTCAGCTGCCACAAACATACCTGCCGGCTCCAAGAGTGTTCACAAACTTGTCCACAACCAGTTTACACGCACACTTGTGCATACCAACCAACACATGTAAAGCATTACATTCTGACACGCACACTATTTGAAGGTGCAAATGTGAGCTGACGCCTGTGCTCAGGTGAATGTTATGTATGATATGTTATGTTATGTTGATGTACATAGTTGATATCATCTTGAAAATGGGAAAATTAGTGAGATAAACCGGAAAATATTTGAACACAAATCCTGGCGATTGCTAACAATTGCTGAGTTGTCAGAAAACTTTGACCCATTTGCTTGCAAATACAAATTTTTATTGAAAATAAATCTGAGGACAGCGGTGAAAAACTTGTGAACTCATAGTGTGAAGTTTCTTTATGTTTTATAGTTCCGTATTAATGTTAATGGGAACTTTTTTTGTTGTTGTTTCTTGCAATATTCTGATATCAGTCCAATGAGACGGCTATGGCTGTGATATTGGGCTATATAAATAAAATTGAATTGAATTGAATTATTCAAAGTGACAAGCCATTCAACAGTTTGAGCTGAGCTCAATCAATAGTTGTTTCACATTTGGTTGCCACTTGTTTTGAACACAATGCCAAGGAAGAACCAATTTATGACTGGAAAATCAACAGTCAGGCTGTGGTTAGTGCTCTCACAACAAAAAGGCCCTGGTTCATATTCTGGCTCAGTGTAGTTTTCACGTTCTCCTCGTACGTGCACAGGTTTTCTTCAGGTTCTCCAGTGTTCTCCTACAGGCCAAATACATGCTTCAAAGGTTGACTGGTGTCTCTAAATTGCCCCTTGGTGTGCGTGTGAGTCTGTCTGCAACGGATTGGCGACGTGTTTTTGCCCAACACTAGCTGAGTTGGCTCCAGCGACCCCCATGACCCTGAGAAGGATTCAGCAGGTACTGAAACTGAATAGATGGAGAATCAACAGTCTTGGAAAAAATGTGAATTGTTCTAGTTTAGAATTCGTCTTTTTAAGAGCTCCTCAAATAAGGATAAAGATAGTTTTAAATATAACTTGGAGTTCACATCACACTAAGCTCAACCCAAGACAAGTCACAAATCATTTGTGACAAAAACCCAAAAGCTAATTTTGAAGTTTTGCAGGCTTCAGCCATCAAGCTATATGGGAATTTCTTTAACCCTTTCACACCAGAGTTTACACCAGAACTTTAGCTCCAGCTCCATTGCTGACAATTTTTTTGACTACCATAATATAGCAACACAGTTTCAGGTTTCTTTTTATTTGGAAAATGCTCAAAAGGAATGGGAAGATGTGAAAGTGTTGGATCACAATACAACCTACTGAAAAACAGGGTGATGGAGGCATGGAGTAATGCAAAATGTTACCACTTTTACCTTCTCCATCCACCTATCTCTTAGTCTTTTTCAACCCCCACTCATCATCATTTCACAGTCAAAGAAAAAAAAAAAGAAACGCTTCCCTCATTCACTTTTTCGTAATACAAGCCTCAATTATGCATAAACTTGTCAATTTGGCCGTTCAAAGAGGAATGACATGGAATCCAGTGGAGAGGGCTGTCTGAAGACATATCCCTGACAGTGACAGCGGGAAGCTTAATGCATGTCTTAGTGACTGTCCTTTCTCTCACACCCACTCCCCATGTGACCTATCCTCTCAATCACATTATTAAACACATCTGATAAAATTTAAACTCAGCCAGACTACGAGATATTCTCCTGTGATATATTTTTTACGTCGTCTGGCTGCTGCTGTGTGTCGACATTGGTTTTGGTTGAAAACCAGGATTTTATTTATCAATCTGGGCTTTTGTTTAAAATGCTTAGTTATTTGGCTATAAGCCCTAATTTCACCTTCAAGAAAAAATATCTTGTGGGTTTTCTTTTAATAAAAAAATAAACGAAAAGAAAAAGACCACCCAAACCCTCCGCTCTGCCCATCTCTGCATTTTTTTCCTTTCATCTGGGTCCAAATGTACCTTCCTTGTGAGACGGCGTGAGTAAACGGTTCTGTCATTCCTCCTGAGTGGATTAAAGTGGCCCTCAATTACCTTCATCACTGACCTTATAGAACTGGTTAACTACAAAAGTCCTCAACTGAAATCTCAGCGAGAATTGGGCGCTCGCACAGCGTGACAAACACATGATTGAGTTTACAACATTATAAGCGGATAGAAATTAGTTTCATAAAAAAAAAAAAAAACTATAAAGAAAAAATAGATTCAAGCTGAAATAATACATTCTGGGAGTTTCCTCTTTTTCCGATTTTGGCTGAGATCAAAGCTTGGTTTCAGGTCTAATTAACCAAACTAATGCAGATCCCAGACCTTCTGGCTGCGGGTAAGGCCTTGGAGGGATCCTTTGCTGAAAATCCACATCAGATTTAAATAATTAATATGACACCTTGAGCTCCGCAGAGAAAGAGGGGCTCCATGTTGGAGTTTAGAACAATGTCACTGCCAAGTGTAATGCTGTTTGTCTCCATGAAAATGAGCGGGAGAAAAGCAGTCACCCCATTGTACTGCTTCCTCGGTGGATCAGGGGACTGCCCTCTCCTTTGTCATGCTAACGGGGAGCTTTTTAAGGGGCTGCTGGTGAAGAAGGCCTGCAGCCAGGGCTCCAATTCTGGCTGGGATTGGCTTAGACAAGATGGGTCTGGCTCTGGGGACGTGGAGCTGGGGTCATTTTATGGTTTTTAATCCTCTTAATCACCGTTAGAAGGGGCTTGGTGGAGACAAATCCGCTCCCAGAGGTCCTTAGGATTCAAACGCTGCGCTTGAGCAACTGTATCATTTGATAACAACAATAGTGCCGGATTGAGAGAGAAAGACTGATAGACAGACGGGGCACGAAAACGAGAAAAAGATACAGATCTACATCTAATGATTTAGATTTTTATCTTCTTCTTGTGTTTATAAGCTTTTCTCTTAAGTTGTTAGCGTTTGTTTGTTTGTCCGTGCAAGTTGGCGCCAAGGTGTGTTTGATCTGTACAGAAATAAACTGAGTCTGACTCTCATGCTAATGACCCTTATGCTGCCCTTTGGTCTGCTGCGAAATACCATGTGCTCTTGTTCCCTGTGTGGACGACACAACAGCATGATTTTCAAAGAGACTCCGTAGCCAAAGATAATCCAGAGGGTCCCATTCAAATCAATACACTCCTGTTAACCTAATCTTGGACAAGCTCTCTTCATTATCACTCAATTAAAGCTGCATATTTGAAAAGATCTCAGTTTGAGCCCAAAGAGCTTGGAAGGAACCAGTTCACAATGAAGCATTCAGAGTCTTACTGATGGGGCTTACAGTAACCAAATCTAATAAACACAACCTACCAATTGGCGTTATGGGGATATAATAACGTACAGAAGGTAGTTGCGTTTTTTTTTAAAAAAAGATCAAGAGAGGTTATGCTCAGAATTCCTCTTTATGGTGCATTCCCACCAGATCGAACTGAGGCTTCAAATTCACGCCTGTCAAATTTACTGCTCCGTGCCTTGATGCCCCGGCTGTAAAGCAACTACAGAAGAACTTCCGTTGACCACATCATGGAAAACATGGATGATGTTGAGCAAGTAGCTTGTGTTGTGTAGTATATGTTTTGGAGAGTTCTACAGAAGGGCCGGCAAACACGTTGCCCTGTCTGGGTTAAGAGGAGCGTGCTTCACTCCTGCAGGGGAGCAGTGCCCAGACGACAGTTTTAAGCATTACTTCCATCTGTCTGTGGCCCAGTTTGTGCATTAACCCGAGAGGAAGAAAATATAAATAAAACTGGGGGATCTTTTTATTATTATATCAATGAAAACAAGAAAAGAAATCACAAGCCCATGGATCTGCAGGGATCTCCCCTGCTACGATGGAACCCGCGGTTGCTCTCCATGGCCGGTGTAGATACCATTTGTGTTCGGTCTGTCAGATCGGTACAGGGGCTTGGGACTAGTGATTATGTCACACTACGGTAACACAACTTAGACAAACCATGTCCAAATTCCAGGTAACACCACTTTGACAAACTACTTAAGCTAAGTTCGAAATCCTTCACTGCTCACTATATTGTGCGTTTATCTACAATTCCAAAATCAAGTGTCCCTAGAAATTTCCCAAAATTCTCTGCAAAAAACCAGTGTGCATCGATGCTCATTAGGTTGGGGAGTATGGACCACAATGCATTGAGCTTGAACAATTTCAGGGAAAAACAGGTATTTCAACTTTTGTAAACCATCAACTTTTTCATCATCAGAACACAGTGGACTCATAAATAGTCATCGTAAAATGATTGGATTCATTACTTTTTCACTTCGCAAATGTGGTGCGTTTATATTTTCTGTAAAAAAAAAAAGTAGTGAGAATGGTGTACACATTTCTTCTAAAATCCAGGGCAGTAGATAGTGAACGCTTTGTATTTTTTTAGTTGTTAAGGAGTAGGGAGGGCATTCCAAAATGGCCTTTTAGTGTCAAGATCAGCTCGAGCACACTGTACGGTAATTTGTCCAATCGCAATCTTACACATCATTGGGCCATTGTACAGTCAATCAAATATTGAAACGACATCACTAGCTGCAAACTCCCGTACCGATCTGACAGGCTGAATACAAATGGTCCCTACACCGGTCTCCACGGCCTAGCATAGCGAGGATAGTTCACAGCTAGCGGAGTTCCTCGGAGTGCCTCGCCTAGCTCTGCCCCCTCTGTGTGGTACCCTGTGCTGCGGCAGCTGGCTAGCATAGCAGGCTATTTTGCTTCAGCTTATGAGGTCTGCGACAGGCTGGCGATCCTGTCTTCACCCAGCAGTAACTGGACAGTCTCTGACAACCCTGTGACCCCAGTGCATTAAGAAATTGGATGGAAGTTAAGGACGAAAATCCTTGCATTGTGCAGCCATATTGAATACATTTTTGTATCATTTGATCACTGAAAAAGTCACGTGCCCAAAGCTGAGTCCCTGATATCGTGCCTGCCGCCCAAATCACATCGCGTTAGATCGTGTTTTCACACTGACTTAACATTGAAACTTGACGCCTCCACCGCGTTCGCTGTGAACTCACCATTAGATTGTATGGAATGACGCAACTGGAATGAAATTCCAGACTTTTTATTGCTTTCACTCTAAATTCTGATTAAAGCCAGTGTTTGAACAGAGGAACAGTGGAAAAACAACTAAGAAAGAAAAAAAAAATATGTGGCTAAGCTGCAGCTTTTCTGTCATTTCTCATTGAAGCAAAATGACAGTGGATGGTTGGGTCAACTCAGAATTGCCAGTGGCTCACCAAGGAGCCCAAACATAGACTATAGATGTTCCTTTTTGTGGAAAATGACATGAGAAAATGTGAGTTTGTGGTGAGGCGTTTTTGACAGCAGAAACCAAAGCTTTGGATCAAGCAGAAACAGAGACAAGGGTGCAGATCCTATAAACACTTTCCTGCCCCTTGCTTTGGTATCTGAACAAGATCACAGTCATTTGTGGTAAAATTCTTCCTCAGCCTCTTTTTTACTTTTCCCTTTCTGCATCGCTCATCAAATGATTCCCCACTAATGTGTAGTCAGAGTATTGGGTTGAGCACCTTTAGCATTGAAACCTTGTGTGGGACCAGGCTAGCTGTCTGTGTTCTGCATATAGCCTGCAGCAAAGACTGAGCAAAACAACAACCACAAGTCTAGCCTGTCTGCAGAATGCCAGGACTGCTTAGTGGTTGGCAGCCTTTAACACACCAGGGGTACACAGCTGTCATTCGCAAGGAAGAAATGGTTGGAATCCCAAACATATTTTGCTTCAGATGAGGGGAATGCATTTTTCTCAGTTTGTTAGAGCTGAACTGGGTTTGGATGAGAGTGATCAACAGATTTTTGCCTAATCTTTTAAATTATAAAATGAAGTTAACAATGAAGGATAGGGATGAGTGGAATATAAGCAGCTCTGAATTTCCCCCAAACCATCGGAGTAGTTCGTCTACATCTGCTCCTCGGCATGCTTCCAACCATCCATATACAATATCCATATGATATTTCATTGCTGTCTTGGTTAAATTTGTACAGTGTTGAGACTTTTCTTACTGTTTCTATTTTGAAAGCGTTCCCAATGGTCTTTTTATTATGATTATACAGTTTTTGACAAAATCAAAAAACAGTGTTGTTTTTTTAGACACATTTTCTGCAGAGCAACCAGAGCTCATCAGAAATTCGCCTCTAAATTGTGGGCGGGACTGTTGGCGGAAACGTTTTTCTCATCAACCTTTTGTTAATACTCTCTTCCACTAGCTTATAGCACCTCACAAGCCCACGCTAACGTTGAGCTAGCCTTACACTTTTGAGCCAAATGGAAGCTTGGAAGAGGAAAAAAAAGACGTTGTTCACAAGTGCTTTAAAATTGTCACGGAGAAAGGAGACTTTGACACGTCCATGGTAGTTGCTGTGTCACAAACCAAAGCTTTTTCAAACCATCACAATTAGAATAGAGAAATACTCAGAAATTGCTGTTTTAATCCTAAACTAAATTATCTTATAAAAGTACTCCATTATAAGAAAATGGCTGCAAGAGCATATTAAAAACACAAAAAATACACTTTTTATTGGCATGGGTGCATTGGGCATCTGAACTTTGGACAAGAAGACGCGTCGCGTCAGCCAATCTGGGAATCTGCTTTGGCTCGTGGCATGTCAAAGACCTGATCAGCGGACGGAGTCCAAAACCAACATGGAGGAGAATCTGATCGTTCTCGTCTTCATCAAATTTTCAAACTGGGTCACAAAGACAGAAGTTTCGCTGAAAGTATCGCTATGCATGTAGCGATTGGGCTAAAAACTGACGGTCAATCCTCCCAAACGCATCTGGAGGATAACGTTTTTGAACACACTATTTCACACACGTCGAGCAGTGAATTTGAGGCACAACAAGTTAGCGGTGGACACCTCTCTTGACATGGAAACTGGATTCAGTGTAAATGAGACATTAGGACCTGATATCCATATCACAATTGGGGTTAAATGACCAGAGTGGTTAAATTTGCTTAACTGGGAGCCTATGAACATGAATAAAAACCGCACAAGATTTGAGGTGACATTCAAATTTTGAATCGGTATTTTAAGCAACACTTTAAATTTAAAAAAGGGTTTCTATAGTTGTAAAAATGTATACTTTTCATTATTATTATCAAGTTAAGTTATCTCTCTAAGTAAATAGTAGCTTCCATGGGAAAACAGACTATTGACTGCTATAAACCAATCTAAATTTTGTTGCAGACAAAATAACACAATCGTGTACACAGTGTCTACGGGGTGCTCGGTTTGCTTTTAAGTGCAGTTTATCTAAAGAAGTATTTGATAAACCGATGAGTAAGTAAATAAGTAAAGAAAAGATACAAAGTGATGTAGGTGACATGCATTTTGAATCACAACTATTTTTAGATTTGCTCCCAATCTGATTCTGGATAGATTTGAAGGTACTTTTAAAAGTTTTTAAATGTCTTAATACTCTTGTAACTTCTTATCTTCCTGATTTCTTAGTAAAATATGAATCCTCGTGGATGCCAACCATTACCACAGCAAAAACCAAACCTGACGGAGAGTCTCCTTCTCATTATGACGCTCGTTTATGGAAGAGTCTACCAACTTTTTAACTTGGTTTTTATCTAATTTTATGTTTGGTTAATCTATTTATGTATTTTTATTTATTTATATTTCGTTATATCTTGTGATTATTAATCATTCATCTTAGCAATCTGTATTTTTATTGTTTTAATGTTAGTATTTAGTTGAGAATTGATTGCCTTATTTGATTTAATTTGACTTTACTTGATTTGATTTAGATTTGGAGTTTATGTCAGGCAATCAAAGCAAGAATACTGCAAAAACAATACAAACAACAGAAGAATTAATGGATTAAAAAGATATATCAAAAAATAGGATAAAACATACCGGTAGTCATAAAATTGAGTGAAAAATAGGATACAGCCACATTCACATTATTAAACCTATAAGCTCTTTTGCATATGGAAAACAACACAAGACTGTTAACTATTAAGATTGTCAATTTGATGATGATAGTTAGATCCCAATCTTAAAGTACCTTTTCTTCTCCACCTTTTGAAATCAAACCAGTATTTGTCTTAAATGTTTAATATTACAAATGGTTTGCTACAAGAGTGCAGTTTGAAAGCATATCAAACCAAATGTTAGTGTGACAGTTTTGTCGAATGTCTTTGTCTGAAAGTGCCTCAAATGTGCAAATCTCTGTGGGACAGATTTTACAGATTATCATGTAACTTTTCGTTACATTAGGGAAACGTTAGTAACCCAAACTTAAAGTATAATACTAGGTTTTCCAAATCCTTCTGGAGATAACGTTTTTATTTTGACAGTGTTGCAGAGGTAAAGCTCCAAACCCTTCTTCTCATTGAGGCTTTTGGACATTTTTAAATTAAACAACTCAATATGTGTTTTTACAAGGTAATACTAAAGAAAAAAAAAACGTTTAAGTTATTTGCAAGCATTGATAGAAACACATCAACAACTGGGTGTTTTATTCATGTGCAGCACAAACCTTTAGATGACTTTTACCACATATGACTGTGGCCAATTACAGCAGAGCTCCTGCTGTCTAGAAAGACTTGAAAGTTGCAGTGTTTCATCATATATTGAGGTTTTTGTTTTCTGAGCTTATCCCCCAAAATTATCAATTTAGCCTTTTGTTGTTTGTTGTTTTTTTTGTTCGTGATAGAGCACAACTATACAGAGGTCACAGAAAAAAAGGGTTCACTCTAATGACATTGTAGATTTAAGGGGGAAGATGTTGAGCATCTGATATTGAGCGTTTTCTACTGACATAAAGAAAGACGTAAAAGTCTCCTTCGAATCACGTATCATAAAGAAGAAAGACTTTATCTGTGACTTTGGATCTGTCTGCAAATACACTGTTTAGCTCTGCGGGTTGTTGCACCTCGTCACAATGTAAGGCCTCAACACCTCATGCTTTGATCAGAGCTGCGATCGCCACCTTTGTGGCCTTTGACAAAGCCAAGCGCAGGCAAGGAGTCGGTGTAATGAGCCCGGCGTACACGCTTGTGTGTATGTGCGCATTATGAATCGCAGTTCACTTGTTTCTGACTGGGAGTGCAGCTGAGAGCGAAAACCGCCTGTTGGTGTGTGAGCGTATTGATGTGTTTGCGTCTGCTCTGACAGCCTTTGAGCCATTTCTCGCCTTCTCTAAAAAACGCTTAGGGCACAAAGCAGCCTTCCCCCCTCTGCTCCTGAGCTCAGGCCTTTGCTATCGTCTGACAGGAGTTGAAGGTAAGCACCAAAGACATCCTGACACAGGCGCGTAAAAGCACTTTTGATGCGGGGAAAATGGACCGCTTTGCCGTGTACAAATAAGAGAAAAATGTCAACAGAATGAGGCGAGTCCAACGGGAGACAACAACACAAGCCAGGTTCAAATGATATTACCATGAAGCAAACATGAGCCCCAGCCACCAAACGCCCTTTGCTTGTCTATCTTGATATTTATATGGTTTCTTGTATTCATTTTACCTGAATGTTTGTTTTTTTATTATGCGTTCAGTCAAAATCACGAGATAACTTATGAAGAGACATATACAACTGACGCTTTTGGAAAGATAGAGACATTTAGGTTAGAAAAGTCTTACCAAATGTATAAAACTCTCTGAACTCACAGATGAGTTTGACAATCACATTAGCTGTTTAAAACAACGTAAGAGTGACACCAACTCCCCCATTAGTATCGTTTTCATTCAAAATTTATCGTGAAGGTTTCAAAAAGTCTTTAGCTTTGACATTTTTGATTTAAAACAAACATAAGAATTATGTTAAACCCCTTGGAATAAAATCCTTGAAACTTAAAGTGAAGCTTGTTCTGTTTTCTTAGACATAAGCACTTCTCATAGTTTTGACCTTTTCTTTGCTTTATTTTTTAATCCATACATTTTTATTTAGTTTTTACACATATTATGAAACATAAAAATAGTTTGTCCTCATATAGTTATGATTTTATTCAGTAAAAAAATAACTAAATTTAACACTCAGACTTGAATTTTTTGGACAGTTTCAGGTTTATTGTGAAATTATTGTGTAGTAAAATTATATTTATGTATATAAAAACATTAATTGTATCAAAAAGATGGATGTCAAGTATTGCCACAAAAAACAGTTTTAAAGATAAATGATCAGACTAAAAACTTAACCAAAGGGTTAGCTGTCATTTTTGTTTATTTAGAAACATGTTTTTGACAATATTTACCATATAAAGCAAAACAAAATCGAAGCAAAAATTCGAAATGTTTAATTAATTAAATGAACAACCAAAAATTTGGAAACAAAATGTAAAAACTCTCATTTGGATCAAACCCGAGTTATAAGAAAGCAATGGTAGCAAAATACTGTGTGCATTTACTTACAGTAAGATGGAGTCCTTATATCTTTTAATAAAGATTTATTTAAATAATTTCTCATAGTGATAATTTCTTCTCAATCCAGTCAAACTAGTATTTAAAAAAAAAATTAAACTCTTAATTGTTTATTAGTAACAATGTTTTCTTAGCATCTAAGTGTTGCAGGCAAAGGTTGGGGGTCAGGGCAGTGTGATGCTCAGAAAGATGAGCGACTGCTCCAACCGAGGGCTACACCTGTAGGTCACCACAGGGGATGCTAATCCCTCGGTTGCCCGCTAATACTGATGATCTGCATCTGAGACCTTGTCCCCTGGGAGCGTGTCTTTCAGAGTGCATAATGCTGCTGTGTGTTAAAGTGTGTGCGCTTTGGGTTGCAGGAACTGACAGATGAGGCAACAGGGGGCCCACAGACCCACAAGTACGTCTGTATTATTGTATGTGTGCGGTGTTGGGGGGATGGGGGGGCATTCGGTTTCTCGCGTGGTGCAGAAAATGGATTCTGGGAGGTTAACTGGCCCGTTTTTCTTGGCCTCCACCTACTAGGGGAAGCGTGGATGCTCAAACCCAAGACTGAATAATTTGTCAGCTATTTTACATGGAGCCAAGAAGCGGAGAAATGACACGAGCAGGTGGTCTCTGACTCTCCCTCCTCCCTGAGCCAAAGACAGATGTGCTTGTCTGCAACCCCCCCATCCTCTTGTGTTCTCTGGGGACACACGTACAATGTGTTGCACTCTCGTCTAAAAAAAGAAAAAGCAAATAAAGAATGAAAACATTTTTTTGGTGTTATTTTGGTAAAAATATATATTTTTTCTCTTTTAAAGCTATTAATTCCAAACAAGCCTCGGCTTCTCGGTGGGCTGTTGTCTTCATACATCAGAAATTTGAAATCCTTAATTTTTATTGAGAAATTCCTCTAAAGTTAGTTTTACAGTTTGAAATGGCAAATGGAATTGTCTCATTAAAAAAGATATTGAATTACCTGCTCAAGCTGCTGACCTTATAGGAGAAATTTGTCCTTTTTATGGCTTTTTTTACATCACTTATACAGTTCTTTAAGCTTTCTCTGTACCTCAAATTTTTAGGGAAACTAAGTGAAATGGCACAATTCAGATCTGAATTTTGTCACCCATTTAAACCACGGAGCTGTTTTTTTTTCTCTCTTTTTTTAAGCATCACTGGTTTTCAACAATAATTCAACCGGTGCCCTTGAGCATTAGTTAGATTTTCACATAAAATTGTGTTCATTGGACTAAACTAAGATTAAAATCTGTGTAGTTAGGGGTCTGCCCCTAACTAAACAAATTTTGTTCCAGTTTCTTGCAGACCAAAACTCACTCAGTCCCACTTCACCATTAAAATTAAAACAACTATGTTTTTGTGGCTATTAAATCATTGATCTATACAAATATAGTTTTTAAATATTTAAAATAATTGAAATATAATAGTTTTAGGTGTATCAATACATAAAAATTTTGACTTCTTTATTTTTGACAACAGCACACACAAGTTCCTTTAAAAATAAAGTACATCCTGTGACAAATGAGATCCTCCTGCTGCAGCAGAAAAAAAAATTAAGTTTGCATCTTAAATAGCATCTACCTAAAAGTGAAATCATAAATGAATTTAAGTTATTTTTTTCTGCCTAGGAATCTAACTTAGGTGTTAAGAAGATAAACCACTCAGACAGTAGAATAAATGTTTTACCATCATTTTGCTCATTTTTCTGACATAGTCTAAACTTAAGTGACAAAACTTATATAACTAAAGCAAATGGACCAGAACCGTAAACGTAATATTAATTAGCATTTTTCTTCAAAAGCAAAGAACCAGAACGGAGGGATAAAAGAGCCACATGTAGCTCCAGAGCCTCAGATTGCAGACCCGTGAGTGAAACCAGAAAGTTTGATTTTGTAAACCAAACTTTGCAACCACAGAAACTGTATTTACAGAGTACGTTTTCCTGCCACACACTAACAATTACAAAAGTTCCTTTTGTAACTTTAAATATTTTTATGCATACACTAAGGCCAAATCCAAATTGCTTCCCTACTTTACGGCTTCTCCTTATCCCTACATTTACCCTCCAAATGGAGAGATATGGAAAAAAAACTGTTATCAGCCTGAATGTTACCACCACTCAATGACATCATCTACAGTCGCCGGTCATTTATCACTTAAAATTGCTTTTCTTTCAGCTTGTTAACATTATGGAAATGTATCATATTAATAGGCAAAAGAGCCACTCTGCCTGTCTGTGAAATCCTGTTCTGAGTTCGGACTCATGAGTAAAGGGGCTTGATGGGAAAAAGTGTAGTGATAGAAAATTAAGCTGGCTCTGATAACAGGTGATCAGATGTCCAGCTGGAAGTGAAAGTGATCAGGTCCGTCCCCAGGCTCCTCAGCACCGTGCAAACACGGGTATTGAACGCTAATCACATTTCACCCAATCACTAAACATACACTCATATTTTGAAGCCTCATCCCAGGCGGCTTTTAGAAAATGATTATATATGTGATTCCAAATGCACAGAGCACAGTGAGTGTTTACTCTCTTCACTGAGGCGCAGGAGGAGTCAAGAGCAGAAGCTAAATGTACTACAGTCTGTGGCAGAAGAATAAACATTTTCCTTTATAGCCCGAGGACCCACTTTTCATCTGTCAAGCATCTTTTAATAATTAATCTGTTTAATACACACGCAGCATCTGGTGGATACAACTCCCATCCTCCCATTCAAACTGACGAGCACAGCTGCCACTGTTTGGGTGTACAGTACAGGTCTGGAATATCAGAAGATATTTTTTTTCTTCCTCTGCACAGACAGAATGCTGCTGTGCATGTTGGCATGCAAGATACACAGACCGTCGTGTGTGTGCCCCCCACTCCTATAGAGCGTTGTGTGCATGCTGAACTGGGGCAGCCTTGACTGTGGGCCTACTTTCCCTATGTATTTCTCCTAGGTGAGCAGGCCAAATGGGGATTGTGTAAATTAAATACATTTCTTTTTCCAGGAGCAGAGAGAAAATGATGCCAGATTAAGCCTATGAATATATACATGGGCAAGGGCTGACCTGTCTCCAGATGCCTGATTTCCCTGGAGGGGTGCTGACATGGCTGGGGGCTCCTGGTGTGTGTGTGTGTGCGTGTATGTGGATGTGTGCGGATGCGTGCACGCGCCTGGGCGTGTGCGCTGAAACGGTGCGCCTCAGACAGAGGTGAGAAGATCTCCTGAACAGGCCCAAATTGAGCTTAATCTCATTCCTCATTGTGCTGGAACAGGAATGAAATTGCACAATTGCAATTTAATCTGCGATCGAACACCCACTCGTTTGCTCCCTGCTCCCCCCACACCCCCTCTCCCTTCTCCCATGTCTGTTGCTCCAACTTTCTTTTTTTTTTTCTTTGTGTCACCGGCCTTAAATCCCATACACGGGCCGGTAGGCGTGATTGCCTGTTAGCCTGTCTTAGCTTCTTTTCCTTTTTTTTTGGTTCCAGTGGAAGTGTCTAATAATGTCTTTTCTAGCAATCAGGAGGTTAATGTGGTTTGGATAGGAGCAATCATAAACCAATAAAAGCCATCCGGACACGGCACTTTGCTTTCATTGAATCCTGGGAGATTGTAATTTTGGGAAAACTGCACTGCATCCGTTTACTGAAGCGTGTCTCCATCATGGACAGGAAGGATTCTGTCACTCCCCTGGGGTTGATTATACAAGCCGTCATTTATACCACACAGGTGTGTCTGATTTTCTGTAATGGAAACCTCTGGCCAGCTTAATATTTCTTTATCAACTCTATAGCTCGAAGGGCGATTGCCCTCTTAAGGAGTAGAAACTTACATTGGAAGAATTTGTAGTTCACTCCCTCTCTCAGTTCTAACCGAGCAGTTAGACCCAGTTAAAGTCTTGCCCTGGAACACAGTGAAGGGAATTCAACAAACTCCAGGTCTGAGGAGTGACAAAGTGAAGAAGACACATGGCTCTGCCACACTAAGACCTGCGGATTACTGGAATTCATTGCTGGAACCACGAAAAGTACTCCTTCCATGAACTCAGTTTTACACTAACGTCAAGACGAGGATGAACGTTTCCAGCGACAACAGCGTTCCCTTAAAAAAATCGCTTAAAGCTGCGTTGACACTGCCTTTGGCAACAATTCAAGCGACCACTTTCAATGAAATGTCTATGTGAACGTGTATTTTGGGCTTTCAAGTTCACGTGTCGCTGAGCACATGTTCATGAAATGCACATTCAAAATCAAACCTGGTCACTTTTTTACGTCTACGTCATCATGTAGAGTGGTCGTCCATCCCTGAAGCTTGATGAAAAATGATGTGCCAGACGGAATGATCCATCAGAGATTTCGTCGGTAGATGATAGGCCAGTATCACGAATAATCGTTTTCATGTAGTTTATACGACTGTGACCTCCCCGTCTGAATGTTCCAGGAGGAGAGTAGAAGATTGCGTGGTGGACCGGTTGATCGGTTCTTCGAAAACAATGACCATCAAAGCTCAGGCGTCTTGAACAGATTGTAGTACTGACTCGTGGAATGGAGGCACACAAAGTTGTGTTAGTGGTGTGAGATGCGTGAGTGACAAGAGCTTTACGAAGCAATCGAGTGTAAGATCCGTCCAATGACCAGCATTGTGAGCCACATAACAGTACAGATTCTACTGTGGCTCAAAATATTCCCCTCTTGAAGTCGTCCGTCAGATGTGACGCCTTCCAGATCTTGCGTAGTTTGTCTGTTGCGGCCCACCGCCTTGGCTTCTTGAATCTGAATGTCTTTATCAGAAGTGCGTAGTAGAACTGGTCACACTTTGACCAGTCAATGACTCGGATAGCGTCCCCTTTAATTCACGCAGGTGTCAACTGCTTGAAAATTGATCACAGTAGAGAAACAATTGCGGTTTGTGCATGGCCGGACTTCTATGACACAAAGTCTTTCATTTTTCAGAATAGAGCTGTTAAAGTAAAAGCCTGGAGAAAGATTTGCACCACTTTGACATTTCAGACCGAAGGTGGTGGACAAGCACTAGTAAACAGTAGAAAGACAACAGACGAAGAAGAAGCCTCTTCCTGGTCGTCACACCTCATTTATCTGCTCATTGCATTACAGCTGCTACAATAGTGGCGAGCATTGTTGGAGCTATTCAGCCATGCAGTTTTAAGTCTAATGGATCTAATCGTCTACAATTTTCAACATCACATCA
Source organism: Oryzias celebensis (assembly GCA_014656515.1). Taxonomy (NCBI): domain Eukaryota; kingdom Metazoa; phylum Chordata; class Actinopteri; order Beloniformes; family Adrianichthyidae; genus Oryzias; species Oryzias celebensis. The sequence goes on along the minus strand of BNCR01000017.1, from coordinate 9,466,890 downwards.
CAACTACAAGCTTATAGAAACTGCATTTTTTTCGTCTGTTCCTGATTCGATTTGAATGAAGAAATACCCAGAAATGCATTTTGATTCCTAATTTTCTTAATATGTGTCCCCCGTCTTGGGAAAAAGGCCACAGGAAAAGGCTAAAAACACCAAAAACATGATTATTTTTAAGTGAGTCTTTTAAAAATATTTTTACACATTTTTATTTTTACAAAACACACAATAAAGGCATCCTATTCCAATATGGTTTTCTCTGACTTTTAGCCCGAAATGTTTATTCAAACATAATAAAAGAAAAAGCTTGTACACTCAGGGAAGATGCGCCCCTGTTACATATTTAGAGGGGAGAAATGCGGGTACTTGAGCTGTGTAAAATCTGCTGATTTGTTGCTCAAGGTGATGGAACAAAACAATGCAACAAAGGATCCCAATGTGTTGTATCTGGGGTGGATGTACTCATTATGGCCCCTAATGAAGGGCCCTGCTTACCGCTGTGCATCTGCTCAGCCACACTGACGACCTACACACACACACACGCACGCATGCATACATTCATACACAGGCCGGGCTGCTTCAAGGCTGTCAAGCCTAAAAATAATTAGGCGTCAAAATGAGTTTTCCTGTTTTTTTTGTTTCTTGTTCGTTTTATTCATGTGCTGGAACTTGGGAGACTGGCTGATGCAGTTAGCATGCTCTTATCATGAATTTTCATTACACCATTACATGGGTGCATTACAAGAGCAGAGAAGCAGCGAGTACAGGGATCCCATCAGCATGCACGCATTGACAGGAACACACAACTCACAGAAAGAAAGCCATGCATTTATTGGGATGCTCAGATGGAGAGATTCTGCATTACAGTGGTCTGGCTTTATTTTGTGTGATTCTATAAGCCACAACGGTAAAACCACTTTGTTTAACATCGTGTAGGTCCTGTTGTACAGTTTACACTCTTTTATGCTCCTAAACTCCTTTTTATGGAAACATCTTTGTTGTCTGTGAAGCAATCCTTATAGTCATCCCCATATAATCCTGCTACATGGTTTAAAAGAAATACATCAAATTACCAAGAAGAATACCAAGAAGACCTGGCTGCAGACAACAAAATGGGAAATAGGAAGTTCACATCCTATCCCTCCCCATATCGGTAGAGAAGTATTCTTTTTTGGGTCGAAAATCTAACTGGCGACCCTAACTGTGACCTTTTTTTCCATTTTAAACTTTAAACCTTTAACATCGGAGATGTCCCTGTGAAAACCTGCTGTGCCCTTTGACTTACGGGAACTCTTTACGCCAACAACGTCAGTCATCTGATTTGCACAATATCCCGGCTATACGCCGGTAAGCAACACCTTCAAGCAGCTTTTCATCATTATAATTAACAAAAAGACCACTGGAAAAGCTTTTAAAATAGATGATCGGGAAAAAAACGTCACAAATTTTATTGAGAATGTTCCTGCAAATTTCTGAATGAACTTTACAGATGCATTATTTCTTCTCACACACATTCCTACAGCTATGTGCTCCACACATGTCAATGAGTAACAAGTGCATGTGTACACTCTGTGAGTGCTTCTCTGTGTGAAATGGGTTTTCTATTGCTGATCTGTTCATGCTCAATTACCCAAAAGCCTCCTGGGGCTCCGTGAAGGTAAACACGCATCAGCTGGGCTTGATTTATTTCTTTGTCCCACAGTTGTCTGGAACTAATGCAAGCCTGTCTTCCCTTGAACACACATGCACACTCTCTTTACCGGAATGTGCCTGAAGATGTTACAAAAATGTATTAAAGGTTGTCTTCTTTTCTGTTTCACGGAAATATAGTTTTCAATGTTGTGGCTAAGCAGAAGCTAAGTAGCCAAGATCAAACAGTCTCGCCATCCTCCTTTAGTATATCAGTGCTGCCACTGCAGAGTTAGGTTCAAAACTGACAGATGAGACAGTGCTGGTGCCTTTGTTACAGTGCCAAGGCCCAACATCCCTTCAAGCTTAAATCTTCTGCCATCCTTCCTTCCTTCCTCTTCCTGCCTTCCCTTCCAACTTTGCTCTTTTACTTAACTTGTATCTGTATGCTTTCCCTCAGGCTTAGTGTGTGTATTCTTATAGATACACCTATCATTCTAAACTTAACCCTCTAGGATCCAATTTAAAGTTAAATATGAAATTCATAAAAAAACAAAACAAAAAAAAACACGGTGAGAGATCTATACTTAAGCTATCCTTAAGTAAGAATCTATGATTACACAGTTAGTCAACATTTTGAGCAAATAAAGGGAAAAATTGAACTTTTGCTGTTCAACCCTTCCTTGACTTTGACTTAATAGTTGCGTGACAACAGTCAGCTAAATCCAGTTTGTCATATCACTGAACGCATGGCTTGAAGAGCAATACATTTCCACTGTGCCGGTTGTAACTTGGACAGTGGAGGATTAAAGACTTGAGGAACTTGAATATTTTTCACTTTTATGAAGTGTAATTAACTTCCATAAGTTGCCTAAAAACTTTAGAGGAAAATTGAAAGCAAATATAAAACCAAGAAAATAATTTAAAAATAGGATTATATTAAACAAGTTTGAACAAATTTTCAGTATTTAAAGTGGCACATTGGAAAATATCATAGTTTGTGTATATCTATGGTACAAAAAGTGCTTAGAAATGTGTAAAACAATGCTTTAAAAAAGAAGGGTTTCAAAATCCATCAATGAACAATACAATGTAAATAACAAAAGATCAAATCACTGTCTGCCAGTGTTTTTTTAAGACACACCGCACACAGTTTTTAAGGAACTTGGCTGGTAGGTTATTCCTAACATCTTGGAGAATTAACCACAGATCTTGTGGTTAGTATCTCACATCTTCTATGACGGTGAGATCAGGGCTTTGTGGGGCAACGGAGCTAACCACAAAAGACTCTGATGTCTCCTTTCATAGATGATGATGAGCGCTAGTACTGTGGCAGAAATTTTAATGGCTCTTGTTGTGCTATCAAACAGAAAAAAAGAGTTCAACTGCTTACTTGTTAGAATGTTTATTTGTTAAAGTTGGTAAACAGGCTTCTCATGTGTGTCTTACACGGCTACACGGCACCGCTGTGACATCATCCAAATGCGCCCTTGTAGGTCCTTGACAGAATCAACTTGAAGCTATATCATAACACCGCATATCTGCTCTCAATTCAAAATTGTTCAGATTTGTCGCCATGTTTTTGAATGACTTATTGTGTCAGTTGGTTTTTGTATAGTCGCATGATTCATGATAAGTGTTTCCCTTCGGGATTCTTTGTGCCAGGGGTTGCTGGTTCTGTCTGAGGTTGTTGCCATGGTTGTCACCCTTTGTGGGGCCATTTTGGGCCCTACTTGCAGCCTCACGGTGTTGGAGCCCATTGCTGTCCTGGTCTGGGTGGGCGCTGTGGCGATGTTCCTGCGTCTGAGCTGGTCCTGGTATGAAGAGATTGCTAATAAACTCTTTCACCACAGCATGGCCAGGCCTTGAGTTCTTTAAGTATTTATTTTATAAGTAGTCATTGCTTGTGGTGTCATTGCTTGTGTGTTAATGGAGGGATGGAAGCGGAAAAAAAGTAGGTTGGGTTTCTATCTTTTTACTGATTTATTAATTTATTGTCTGTTTCTGTTTTTAACTGTGATGGGCTTCAAGTTGCGCATATATGAGAAGCACTTTTTTAATAAATAAAGTTTGATTTGATTTAATGGAATTTGTGTAATTGCAAAATTGGGTTTTTTCAACCTTTCTAGAGTTTTGATAAAGCTTTCCACATATGTGTAATGGAAACGCAGCTAATGACATCTAAAGATATGTACAGGAAAATACAGCATTGATAAATAGGACCAGGTGTCACTTCCCCAGTACTTAATAAATGCATTCTTAATTCACAAGTTCCAAACTCAGTTCAGTATAGGTTTCAAAATAATAAAAATATCTATTTTTAAACTTTCTATTCTACACTAAACGAAAGTGTAACTTTTATTCATACAGTCCTGACCTTTTTCGTAAAAAAAAAAAAAAAAAAAAAACTCACTAAGACAGTTTTAGAATAAAAATGACAAGAATTTTATAAATGTAAATTATTTATAAATTTGATAAATGTATATCCTTTGTCTGGAGATTTTAAGCAATGGACTTGGTGGTGAAAAACCTCAGTTTTTAAGTGTGTTTTGAGTCTGTTATAAGGTTTGATGTGAAGGCACAAAAACATGGAGGGGATGTTGAGTTCTTTGAAATAGATGTGAATGTAATCCTGCACCTGCTGTTGCAGAGGTTTGAAGGTCAGAACACGATGGAAAAAGGTGTTAATCTGTTTTTTTCTTCTTTATCTATATTTAAACATGAAATTAAAATCGTACTCACATTTAGAAAAAAAACTGACACAAGACTGTTACATGTACATAACTTTGACATGCATCAAGGATATTGTTCAAAATAGTTGATGGTAACTCACAATTCAGGATGTATTACATGGCTAAAACCTTCACCGACAGATACTTTATTGAGACAGATATCTGTCATCCATAGAAAGGTGAATCAATCTCCAAAACTAATGAATCTACAATGACTTTTTATGTCTTGATTATGCACTCTCTCTGACTGAGTGTTTGCTAGAGTGTCTTCTAGCAAACTTGACAGATAAGGGCAAAGTTTGCCACTGTGTGTGGTTACTGTGTGATTTTTGTGCGCTCGTGTTCAAGTTTGAGGTGGTTGTGAGTTTGCGTTTCAGCTGACCTGCAGTGCAGCTGTTCATCTTCAGCTGACAACCTCTGTTAGATCCTCGTGTCTCGCGTGTCACATCAAAACACCTCATTATCTCCTCCCCTGTCAGTGATTTTCAAACAGTCCTGTTTCTGTGATTAATCAGCTCAATATGCTCCTACAATCTCTCTTTGTTTGTCCCTCTGTCACTCAGCTGCAGATGTGACAATTTCTTAATTTTGATTTGAAAGCATCATTTAAATCACACACAGCTAAGTCTCATTCGGCAGATGACAGGAAGAGAAAGTTTGGCCTTTTGTTGATGAAGCTTTGCAGACTTTGTCAGTCAGATAAAGTCTGAATATCTCTATTACTTATTTTACCTGAAACTAGAATCAAACTAAATGTTTTTTTAATGTTTATATAATCATTTAAGACATGAAAGGATTCATAGGTGAAATGCAGTAAATTGTCTATGATTATAATATTAAACTTGTACACTGCAAATAGAGGTAGCCCAAAATTGAAAAGAAAAATAAAAATCTTAACAAGAAGATCACTAGAAAGAAGTGAAATTATTAATAATTTTCACTCAACAAGAAATCTTATAAGATGTCAAAAGTAAAAAAAAAGGAGCATTCAAGCATTCAAAAAGGTAAAAATAGGCTAAAATAGCTAACTGATAAAATTATTTCCAAATTAATGTCAGTCAGTCCAATAATAAGTAAATAAGCAAATGGTTTCGATTTTTTGAGTTTTTTCTGTTCGTAATTCTAGTTCATCTTGAATAAAGTGACAAAAAACTGCTGAAATAAATGGAAATGACTGATTTCAGAACAAAATGTAAATATTAGGAGAAAACCATCTTGGTACAAGTTGGCCCATCTTAATACGTTCTCAAAATATCTAAAGCTAGCACTTATTCTTCGAACATAAATTGAATTTTTTGGTTCCAAAACAATGAAAACGAATGGCAGCCGGTAACTCACACTGACCACAGATTGCTTGTGGTCCTGCTGCAAACCTCGTGGATCTCTGAACTAGAACAGGACTGAGTGACCTCTCTCCCTTCAAGTAGTTAAATGGAATAGGATAAAAACAATTGGAATGTTCAATTGAGGCAAATTAGGATAGGAATTGTGTGTTGTTAAGTAGTTTGCGTGAAACTGCTCAGTCAAAGATGTTTATTGTAGAGAATGACAGCAAAAGGAATGAAGGACCTGCGAAATCTCTCTTTCACAGAGTCAGGGTGAATCAGTCTAACTGTAAAATGAAGAACATTTTGCACATAAACAAACACACTTGGAGCATTCTCATGAAACTCATAAAACTTTGTATTGTTTTATAGACTTATTCTTTATGTCAGCTGGAGTGAATTCTTTGTCTTCATGTTTGCAAACAACCTGAATTTGATCATTTAATTGACAAGTGTCCATTAAAGCCTCAGCTTTACAATGGTACGACTTGGTATAGAACTATTATGCCTGATTTACACCGGATTTACACTGGTCCGTCTGTGGAGCGTCTCCCTTGTGTTGCGTGGGGAGTCTGTCTCATGACAATCAGTCAGTTTTGAATAAAGATTCGTTAGCTTACACTCCGTTGCGTCTCCTCTCGCCCCAGGCTTTCAGAGGAGTGGCTTGTCCTGCCACCTCCAAGTGATCAACATCCAGAACTTGAGACCATGTGAGACCATGTGAACTAACTGACGGTCAAGAGATGGACTCCTCATGCAACGCAACAGAGACGCGCCGCAGACAAGTGTAAGTCAAGCTTCAGGCTGTCCACTATTAGTTCTTTTACAGAAAGGCTAAGTCGATCATGTCAAATCTGGTCAAGATAGTGATGAACATGACGGAAACAAATCTTTCAAACTGACAAAACACCAACTAGGATTCCCATAAGTCTACACACCATCCATCTCTTTTAGAGTCTGTGGAATCAGAGGAGCAGCACGATTGAAACACACTAACCAAGCTTTATCATCTATTACTTTAAAGAGTCTTTGCTCTCTCTCTTTTTCCCTAAAAGACAGGTAGCCTTTCTTAACCTTGACACCTCATCTATTTTTTAAGACTTAAGTTCACTTAAAAGGTGTTGGCCTTCCACTGTTGTTTCAAAATCTAAAAAAATTAAAACAAAGGGCCTCCTTGGCCCTCAACCGTTTATCAGTTTGCTTGTTTGTAAGTAGTGCCTCACTTAAATCCATTTGTTGTTGCAGGCCATTTATTTGTTAGCTCTTTAATGGTGATATATGAGGTCTGGATGCTGAACTCTTATTAGAAAACAGGGGTGCACAGATAAGCACTCTTCTGTAACTGCAGCTAAGGTCTTGGCCTCGTGATTACAGTACAAGTCAAAAAGGAAATAGGTATGACTCGAAACAGGATGTTCATATTACTATGTAAGTCTGGCTTTGTCAGCGGTCATCAGTCTCTCTTCATTAGTGTGTTATTTCACCTCAGTGAAACTTTCACACACTGGCTGCACCTGTGGGTTGAGGGTGCCAGGTGGTGCAGGAAAGGATTTGCTTTTTCTTTATGGCTCATTTCAAGTAACAGCTGCATGTGGAAGAGGCCCCTAGAGGAGACTTTCTCTGCCATAGAAAGATCGTAGTAATCACAGGTAGTAAAATCAGGTAAATTCAAATCATTCAATACTTGTGTTTCTACATAAAAGCATCTGTTTTTTTTTTTTTTACCATTACATGTATAAGTACATCACCTGACATTTAGACTGATGGAAATACCCATTCATTAACCCAAACTGAACTTTGTGCTAGTTGCCAGGTGCTACTAATGAAATTAATTTGATTAATTCTCTACTCTGCTCTGAAGGCTTTAGCTGTGCGCCGATCCAGTGCCAGATTTTAAAGACGTTGGCAGAGATCATGGAGGACTAACTGTTAGGAGTAGGAAGGGTTTGGGACCGTTTCCATCAATCCGGTCAGTCATTCTCCACTGACAAAGATTTCTGGACAAAGGTTAAAATCATTTGTCAATCTTTTCAGAAAATGATTTTTCAACAAGGTGATGGAAAGGTCGGAATAAAGGTTGGTTGTTTTGAAGTTATTGTAAACAAAAACAAACTACCATGTCTCAATCTGAGTAGTACTTTCCAAGATCAATTATCATTAGTTCATTTCTTTTTTAAATAGTTTTATAATATTTAGTTTGAATAGAGTCAACCAACAACTTACATCAGAAACGTCTCAATCTGGTTGGATAAATCAATTTATTGATTAATCATCACACCCCTAATCTGCTTTCCTATAAACCTTCCTTATAAACCCTGTAAGAAGGTGGAAGCACAACCTTAAGCTTAAGAAATTATTGCTAAATAAGTTTTAAAAGCTTTTGAATTTGTACATAGAGTCAAAATAAGACATTTAGAGAGAAGCAGGCATGCAGTTTGCTTTTTGATAACGGTTTAGGGTTTGCATGCTCTGGTCTCCCTGCCAGCAGGGTGGATGCCTTCACCTTCCCACGTATGAAAGCCTGGTCGGGCATTAGGGGGAGTTATCACTCTTTTGTTTAGTCGGAGCTCCATCACAAGCTCTGTCAAGCCCAACAGATGAGTAGACAGAGCCGTTACAGGCCCACTAATCTGACAGCTCCTCCACATCACAAAGCCATCACATCAAAGTGGCGCCAGAAAGGCACCGGCAGCGAGCAACTGACGCCAGTTCTTTGCTCTGCCATTTTCCCTGGTATCTTCATAGCACCCCTGACATGCTGCACACCAGGAACCTTCAGAGGAAGTAGCTGCTTGGCAAGGAGGGGGGACGACCAGAGTTCTGGGACTCCCCTCTGGCTGAGATGGTGAGTGGGTAACCTTCCTGAACTGTGCTTGTGTGATATATCTACAGCACATGACAGGCTGTTGTGACAGATTCATGCTAACGTGTTTGTGTTGCTGATGGGTGGGAACTGGAGGCTATGGGTTGGGGGTTCAAAAACCTGCAGGACTTTTATGTGTTTGAGATTTTGTTAGGAAAATGGAGTATTAGAGGAGGCATGTTCAACTGTTGATGTGTTCGATTCACAGTTGATAGCAGCACTCTTGGTTTGTTTGTTTTTCATATATCTAATCAATTGTCCAGTGCTTTCATAGGTCTCAGGAATTTAGCAATGAGCAAACTAAGATTTTCACAAAAGGGACAGAAATTTAAATCTAAAAATATTTAATTATAATAATATTTCATTAATAACAAAGATAATTTTGTGTGTTTAAAGCAATGTTCACACCAGCAACATGTGTTTAAGCTAACGCTTTCAATGAAAAGTTTATTTAAACGCTCATATATGCCCATTTCAGGCTAACGCAGTGGTAACACAACAATGTTAGTTTAAGATGCAAAAACATTGACTTAAGCGTTCATGGAAAAAGCACCTTATTTTCCCACTGTCTCAAATTTCACATGTAGCATTGCATTCACTTAAAACCTAGTTTTAACCCTTAATCTTTCCTGTTTAGTGAAACATTTGCCGCCCTTATTCATTTGTTCCATATTTATTGTTCATTATTTGGCAGGTTATTCAGTATAAAATATTCTGTGTTCAAACACACAAAATGTTTATTTATTTGTTTAGGAAAGAATAGATTTATAAAAAAAATAAAAAGCTGTAATGTGTGTCCAGGAATGTCCTGCTTTAGTGTGTACATTTTTTTCACATTTCCACATTCTACAACAATAAATAAACAGCCAAGGCTCAGGGTTCCTGCCCAAGGGTGGCAAGTATTGCTTCGCTAAACCTAAACACATTTAAGCTGCTGTAATGTGGACAGTAGCAGTGACTATGTTGCCACACCTGCCACTTTTCATTTTCTTAAGCAGCAACAAACACTATTTTCTGCTTGGATATATTTTATTATAATTTGCTTTTAATCAGAAAGTATTGTGGACATGAAATGAGAAAAAAGGTTTCCTCAATAGTGGCCAGGAGTTAGTATTTTAAATTATTTTGTGTGCATTAATTAGTATTTAGTGAGCACAAATTATCATTTGGTGTGTGCATAGTATTTTAGTAAAATCAATTTATAGTACTAAAATACTAATTTTTGACTACCAATATTAATTTGTGCACAAAATACTCATTTGTGTGCATAAAATTCTCATTTGAGTGCAAAGAAAGTGAATGAAGGCATTCAAAATGCTAATTTATTCACACAAAAGGCTTATTTGTTGGCAAAAAATGCTAAAACGTGTGTGCAAAATACAAATGTTTGCACACAGATTAGCAATTTTTTTTGTGCACACAAAAAAGAACTTTTTGTGCCCACATTGCTTATTTGAGCACACAAACTACAATTTGGTCTCAAATTAATAATTTGAGGGAGTAGTTTTTTAACATCATGTTCAGGGTTATGTAGTCTTATAATGTCTCCATATTCAGCCCTTGCTTAGCATGCCAGTGTTGTGAGTTTTTGCTTTTCATTTTTACCCGCCCCCCCCCCAAAAAAAAAAAAAAAAAAAGAAAAGAAAAGAAAAACTATAGCTACATTTTAGTTAAAGTTTAAGTTAAAATTTAAAATTAGGTTTAAAATGTCTAAAATGTCTCTGCATTGGCACATTTATTACAAAAAAAAAAAACTGCATAAAGTTCCAGTGCAGTGATTGTATGAGTCTGAAAGCTGCCAAAGTATGGGGTCATACACACCAGTTAAGTGGGTCACATATGATCTTCCTAATCCAGATGGTAAACCATCTGGATTAGGAAGCTGTCAGTGGTATGACGGAGCACGCACCCTGCCTGCATGCAAAAACAGAGGCATTAAAAAAATATCGGCATTAATCAAAAACCACCCCTGGTGGAAGCTGTTTGAGACTTTCAGCCCCTCTCTCTGAGCCAGGTGAAGGTTTTCTTCTCAGCGGTAGACCAGATTTCTATGCGAGTTTTGGGACTGCAGAAATGTAAAGGTCTTATAGGCCTCTGAAGTGCCCTGAATCTATCCAATAATGTAAAACAACACTAATTTAAGACCGCTGCTTCATCTCTGCATGTTAATCAATAAACTCATTACCTACAGTCCTTAGTGAAGGATTCCCTCATGCCTGCTCAGTGATGTAGTCAGAAAGAGAGCAGAGAGTGGAGGGGAGATGGAGATGAGGGGAAAGGTTGATTATAATTACAGATTTTAGCAGCCTGTGCCTGAGCATAACCTGCTCATTACACTGAATGTGTGTGTCTGTGTGTGCGTGTTTGTGTGCTTCCCCTGTAGCCACGAAGCTCCCCAGCTTCTCCTTCTGCAGAAAGCCAAGAACACTCGACACAAGTGGCCCATTTAGAATATAAACACACAAAAAACCTGTTATTTCAATTGACCTTCGTCACATCAAGCTGTCAATGATCTCAGCTCTATACTCTTCGTCGTTTTCTCCTTCTCTTTCTCGGAGGCAGACTGCATGGTAATGAACTTTTGGTTCAGAAGAGTGAGGAGTGAGGAGGAGGGGAAATTATATGCCATGGTATTTAGCCTCGCAGTGTTTCTGGTGCAGGTAAGACAGCCAGCAGCGTTTATGGAAATGGACGGAGCCCAAAGAAGCTCAGTGGCTGCACCTTCCTATGCTTTTCTCCCCAAACCTCCACGCAATGCGGCAGCCACTCAGCATTGCATTTCTTCCCTTGAAGATATCTGCTAACTTTTATTTTCGCAGCCAATTTGGGATTTCCGTCACAAAAAACTTGTTTATTAAAGACCCACTCCAATGAAGATCGTGTTTAGGTATTTTTAACATGTACTTGTAGCATTTTTCTGATGATGGAGGACATATATAAATAGAATATTTATTGACAAAATCAATTTTGTCAACTATTGTTTTCGATTCTGATAAAATAATAATAGTAGGGGATTTGAATATTCATGTTGATGACTCTAGTGACTGACTAGGAAATGCATTTACAGTTTTATTAGATAATGTTGGTTTGACACAAAACGTAAATGAACCCACTCACTGTCACAAGCACATCCTGGACCTTGTCTTGACTCATGGCATAGAGATCAGCCTGCTGAGTGTGCTCCCTCATAACCCCATACTTTCAGATCACTTTCTAATTACATTTCAGTTAGTTTTAGAAAATGCTGCTGCTCCAATAAATTACAAAAAAAAAAAAAAAAAAAAAAAAACAGCCTAGAAGAACATTATCTGACCATTCTGTGTCTGAGTTTAAACTCACAGTTCAACCATTACTTAGTGACATGCTGAGCACTTACTCTGAGACCAGCTCCCACAGTTTCAGTCCCAGAAAAAACGATCAGTTTATCGATGCCATGCAAGCCCTCAGGAGTACTTATTAGACAGTTTAGACTTATTAGAAGCTTATTGGACAAAACCGAGTCGCACCAAAACACGTTCCCTTAAACAAGCAACCCATAAGTTGGAAAGAAAATGGTGCAGTTTCAGCTCAGAGCAGTCTGAATAAGTGGAAATATAGCCTCTTAAATTATTTTTAAAAGTCTCTGTGTAAAGCCAACTATTCAACTTTAAAATCAGAGAATGGAAAAAATCCAATATTTCTTTTTAGTACAACAGCCAGGCTGATCAGCAGTCACAGCTCAGTAGAACCACATGTTCCTGCTACTCTCCACTCTGAAGATTTCCTTACATGTCTTGATAGTAAAATCTTAAATATTAGACATAAGTTGAACAAAGTTGTCCCTACTATCAGCTCAGAGCCGGCTAAAGCGGTAGAAATGAATGCATGTTTTAGAAACCTCTGTAGCACTAGACTGCTTCATTGCTGTAGCTCAAGTGGAAATAACATAAGTTATTACGTCCTCCAAAACTTCAACCTGTCTCATAGACCCAATCCCCACTAAGCTTAATTACAATTAATTACCTTCTCCTAAAATCAGAAAAGACCCAGGAAAAACTTAAGTCATTTTACCAGGTCCTAAATGCCTGAGAGATGCTCTATCTGATCAGATAGTCTCCCTGGATGGCATAAACATAGCCTCCAATTTCACAGTTGGAAACCTAGGGGTTTTATTTGACCAGGATTTATCATTTAAGGCTCACATATCACAGGCTTGTAAAACTCTTTTTTTTCACCTACGCAATATATCTAGGATCAGAAATGTATGATCAAGAAGCTGTGCTGAAAAACGTCATGGATTTGTTACATCTAGGCTGGATTACTGTAACTCTTTGTTCGCAGCAGAGCCCAAAGCCCAAGATGAGGATGAGGCTCCCCAAGACTCCCAGGCCCAGGTGAAAGTCCAGGTACAGGGCGAGGTCAATGCTTCTTCTGCTGGTGCTGCCTGTCCAGATCCTCAGGCTGATGCTGGTCTTGTTGCTCCTGAAGAAGCTGAGGCTGCTGCTTATAGTCAGTACAATTATTTTTTACTTCATTTCATGGTATTTATACGACACAAATGAGGATGTGATCAATAATATTTAGAACTTGTTCGACACATCATTTCACTGGCTTAGGTAGTGCTTTGTACGAGGAAAAATCAATTCATCAGTGTTGCGCAGCTAAACACACGCCGTTTCACATAATTCCAACACGTATCCCCCGTCTGATGACAGTGCATGACAGACCGCTAAACTTTTGAACTTTTGCGGCTTTCCCTGTCTCACGCAGTTTTGATCACTGCCAGAACACAGATTATCAAGTGTCTTTCCTGTGTGTTGCACATCTTTAACAAGTATCCCACCTGTGGTTACCCGCAGAATTACATTACATTTTGCCACATCTGACGCAGTTCCGATTTTTCCCCGCGTCCTGCCACATCTGTGAATCGACAGCAGGTCATCATGAACTCGTCATCAATTTGCACAACTTCATCTGATTCATGTGAGACCTCTTTTTGGCGGGTTTTGGCGGTGATTGCTCCGTAAAGCGCTGTGTGACCAGGGCTTTACTCTCACTGGATGTTGATGTCTGCAGTCAAGTCTTTTTGTGAAAATAAATGCTGCTGGACGACGAAGTTTGTAGGTGGGACTTAGGTGCTATACAATCATAAAGCTAAAATCTCTGTGCTCAGTTCTATTCTGATGGTTTAACTTGTAGACCACGACTTAACTTGTAGATCAATGTACATCTTTGCTTTACTCATCTGCGCTGGTTTTGGACTCAAAACCGTACGGTTGGATAGCTCCAATATTGCTCGCCATGTTGCATTGCTGATGTTAGGTTGGGGTTGTGGGGGCTGTAAGCTAGCAGGAGGGGAAGGAAATAGATGGGTTGATGGGAAATGGGTGGAAGCTTACTCGGACAACAGTCCTGCCCACAACTCAGAGGCGAATTTCTGATACTCTACTGCCATTCTGAAACTACATACTTACACTACTGGAAAATGACACAGGTTTTTTGTGTTTGGCTTAAAAACCGCATAATCCTAATTAAAAGGCCACTGGGAACGATTTTACATTAGATTAAAATATGATAGGAGTGGGACTTTGATTTTTTTTAAATGCGGGGAATGTCCGACAGTATGCGTCCTTGTGTAATGCATACTCTCCGTGTGTCAGTGTAGAGCCATGGTGTATCCAGCAGGCATCCCTGGTCTGCTTCTGGTTTGTGGTGATGAGATGAGAGCTGTTTGTGATTGACTTAGCCATCACTGTACACATCTATTAGCATAACTCTTCAAGCTGTCGCTGCTTATCCCTGCAGAGACACATTGTGCTGAAGAGAGAAACCAATAATTGTGAATGAAGAACTCATCTTTTCCATTCCGTCAGAACTTCTGCCACTTAGTCCATATAGCAGACTTGAACTGCAGTGTCCGGCTTCATTTTCTCGTGCAGCATGTAATCCTGACTCAGTCGGATGGGTGTCTTTACTCTAAATGTCTATTTCCGGACAAGCGGTGCGCTGAAGTGCTGTTGGCAGAAGCAGTCTTCTATGAGATGAGTTGATTAGAAAATGTAACGTCACAACCGGTTTTGGGGGTTTTGAGGGGCTCACATGAGGAAAGAAACGCCTGTTTTAAACTTTTTGTTTACCACTGTCAAGCTGTGAATAAAAGGCGAGATAAATAGAGGTAATGGAATTTATAGGTGGATTTTGACTCGCTTTGATGCTTAGCCTAAATGGTGCTCGATTGTTTCTCCTCAAATCCATTAATATTCTGTTTAATGCAGCTAAATGTTGTGAAAGGTGCCTGTGTCAATGAACTGGAAGGCCCTGACTGTTTCTGACAGTCGGTTTAGGCATTAGCTTCACACAACAAGATGCAAATTCTCCCAAAATAACTGTTTTCCAGTTCAGGGAGACAGTTTTCAAGTTGAAATCCATTACTTGTAACTAGCTAATATAAGACAAAACAAATAACTCTCAGATCAGCTTACAGTTGTTGTTCTTTGCCTGTATTTGTATATCGTTATCACTGACGACCTTTTATTTAAACTTCCATTATTTAACATAATAATTTGAGCAAAGGCTGAGATTTGTATTGTTCATCTGGATGAACCTTTTCCAGTCGCTTTCAAATCATTGTTTTGTTTCGCTGGGCTGAAAATTAACAGTTTAGTTTAACTGTCACACCTATTGGCAAGTAAAAGCGTGTATATAGGGCACTAGGAGAGTGGTTGTGGCAGTGAGCCACTTTAAAACAAATCTAAATAAATCTCACTGTGGATTGTTGCGTTTACTAATTTGTTCTATTATTTGCTTGATAAAGTCTGATTTATTGCTGAAATCAGGGGTCTACAAGCTTTAACACTAGGAGCCATTTGGTCCAGTTTTTTACTGACCAAAACCAAGTAAGAGCTGCAAAGTCTTACGTTATATTTGGAAAAATACACGTTATTCATGTTTTTCTGGCCATTAAGTCATTTGTTATAAAATGTAGCTTTTCAAAATCTATATTTTTTCAATTATAACAGTGTTACATTTTACCATGTATAAAGATTTTGCTTTTAATAGAAGAGCCAACAAGTTATATTCAAAATAAAATACACAGTGTGTCAAAAAAGATCTTCGTGCTGCAGCAGATTTACCTAAATCTAAAATTCACACCATTTTTGGTGTGTCTTCAACCTTTTTTCTACAAAAAGAAACTTTGATAAAGATTTTTTTTTTATCGATACATGCAAATGTTATTATAAACCTTTTAAACTTTGTCTCTAAACTGCCATTGTGAAATTATTGTATAGCAGAATAACAGTGCTTTGTTCACATTCCTGTAGCAGTCCAATTAATAAATTTAAGATATTCTGACTGGAAAAGGAGTCTCTAAACACAATTTTAACACTCGCTAACACTTATAAGTGATGTAACCTTTTATATCTTTGTATCAGATAGACTAATGGTAGTTCTAATAACCTTTTCTACAAAGAACTAGCTGTATATTTTTTATGCTCTTCATGACATTTTAGGTCGGGACCTACCAATTTCTGGCATGTCTTGACATACAGATATGTCTAGATACACAGTTGTGTCCAGATGCACAAGTATCTCTAGATACACACGTGTGTCCAGATACACAGGTGTGTTTAGATATACAGATGTCTCTAGATGTACAGGCATGTCTAGATACACAGGTGTGTCCAGATACATAGGTGTGTTAACATAGACAGGTGTGTGCAAATAAACAAGTGTGACGACATTTCCCTTTTTTCTATCTAAGAGTCAAATTGTTTTAAACTGTTTGCCTACCTTTAGCAAGAAGTAGTGCACCTGAAGTTTATTTTATTGAGTATACTTTAGTATAGGTATATCAAGCATACTGTTGACCATGTACTTGTGTAGGAAGTATACTAATTAAATACTTCTTCAGACTAAAATAGAAAATTTAAGTTGACAATATCTAGTATATAAAAAGTAAACTTCAAGAATGCTGCCTCACTTTTAGTATAGAGTAAATATATTTGTAGTACACTTAAATACACTACTTTTGCTCAAAGGCAGTTTTTTATTTAAAGATACTGGGTTTTTTTTTGTTCATGAAACAATAAAAGTTTACATTTTATTGGTGCAGACTGATTAAAATGTCTTAAATGACACTGATTCCTAATAAACACTTTATGGTCTAAAAGTTGTATGTTGTTGCTCTGCTAATAATGATACAAAAACAAATAACAACAGCAAAATTGTTGAAAGTGGAGGGAAAAGTGCGCTGTCCTTGCTCTTCTCTTTTTTTCCTGTCTGGGCCTTGTTCACAGGTTTCTGGGCAGATCAAGCTGGCATCTGGACACAAGAGGGGAGCATCCATACAGGCAAACTACAGGGACAGCTTTGCCAGAGAAACAGGCCCCCAGATCTGACGCCAGTATTATGTTAATTTGATTTGTTAATTCAGTGGCCCCGTTTGAAGGAAATCTGTCACCAACACCTGCCACCATTTCCAAAGCAAGGACACAGATCTGCTGTGACACCGGTTTCATTAAATAAACCAAGCATGTCCCCCATAACAGAATTTGGTGGAAGGCACCATCAATTCTTATACATTTAGATCACGGCAATTAGAGGTGACACCAAGGAACTGCGTCCCACTGTTCCACAGACGAGCAGGGTGAAGCCGCACGCTAGCAGATGTAGAACTCTGTTTCTGTCTTCTGTACGCCATGTTGTTTGCGAATGAGAATGTGAAATGCAAAAAAAAGGGGAAAAAAAGACAGCAACTGATGTATTTTTCAGACATAGTTCCAAAATCAAAGAGGCTCTTGTGGCCTTTCTGATGCGTCATGTAAATTTCATAAAGTGTGTGGTGGAGTCGGAGCGAGCAACTGCAGCTCGGCAAAGCCGAATGTCTGTTAGCCTTTCCCTCTGACAGGCTGTCTTTGCCCCCGTCTATTTCACTTCCCCTCCACTTACTTGTTCTTGTGCGATCAAGGCTGGTCATGGAGCATCTTACCAAAAGGGCCTGATGTCAGACGGGGTGTGTAGATGTGTGTGTGCTCGACCAGTTCTCGGTATATTCGAGGTGAGAAGAGGTATCCCAACTCAAAGTCGGCCACAGCTCAATGTTGGGTTTGCATGATGGATGAATTCCTCACAGCGTGTAAAATGAGTGTTTTAGTGCGTGTCGAAGTGTTTGCATGTTTCATCTCTGTAACAATCGCGGACAGGAAATCAGGCCCCCACATATTTGCCTCAGCTGCACTTCTGGCAGATCTTCGGCCTACTGTGTGTTTTTCTAATGATTTCAACTGGCTCAATGAGCATATGCTCTTCAACGGGCCGCAAGCTTCAATTAGATGGTTGGTAATGAGATGTGAGTCTCTATGTGTAAAGTGCTTAGATTTCGGGAGAAATTAGAAAAACAAAACTTATTTATTTAGAAAAAGAAAACTGCAGGAAAAGATGTAGTAATACTTTATGAGAAATTATCAATCAATTATAGGAATACAATGAATACAATGCTGCAGATTTGGAAAAAAAGATAATAAAAGACTTAAAATTTGAGTTATAAATTATCAAGTAAACTGAAAATTTTAAATTAGTGAATTTAATAGGCATTAAAACTGCATTAACTGTTACAGCTCAAGTGTTACAACTTAAGAGATCATAAACTGTTTAGTTCCGGTGTCCTCTATATGTGGGTGACTAAACAGCTCCTCTCATTCTTGCTGCTGGTTAATTGAGACAATAAGAGATCAGAATTTTTGTTTGCTCAAACAAAATTTTTTAAGTTAAAGCAGCAGGATCTCAGAACCTGACAGAAGGAGGAGGACTGGGTTCTTTTGTGTCTGCCAATGTACTTCCAGCTGTCTTGGGAGAGGCTCAAGGCTAAGGTTAGATTAGCCACAAATGTTGTTGTTCACCTTTTGGGACATCCTATCAAGGGTTGCGACCACAAAGCAGCTTTCACTGATCTGCACATTTGGTTTGGCAGAGTTTTTTATGCCGGATGTCCTTCCTTTGCAAAACCCTGTATCTTATCCGGGTTGGGGACCGAAACAGGGAGACCCAGGCATGGGTCCCCTTGAGGCTACATATATAGTCCCTAGCGAGAATCTTACCGCGACACATGGGTAGCAAACCCTGGTTTCCTGCTAGTCAGCCCTAAACCCAACCAACAGAGCCATCCAGCTGCTAAGGTAAGCTAAGCTAACATTAGCTTGAGCTAAACATTGTTAAGGTTTTTTCGTTGTAGCATGCAGTTGTAAATAAAACAAAAACGTTTTCTTATTTATTGCTGCCAACACACAAAGAAACACAATGGTTACTGTTCTTTGAGTAAAAAGAAAAGATCTTTCATCTGGTGGTACCTTTGGCAAAAATGTCCAAACATGACTGGAAAGATGTTGCACACTGATGTTGACAACTATCTTAACATAAATCACAGGTTTGTGAAAACTTGACATAATTCACCTCTCTGTTTTATTATATTTCGTGCGTGCTTTTATGAAGGGTTACACGATGGCATACTGGTTAGGGCTTTTACCTCACAGCAAGAAGGCCCTTGTTTAAATCCCAGGGCATGAAAGTGTGGGTTTGCACTTCAGCTTTTTCCCACAGTCCAAAAACATGCCTCATAAATTAATATTTTACTAGGTGTGCATGTGGGACTGGCAAACTGTCCAGGGTGTAGTCCGCCTTCACCCAACAGCAGCCAGGACAGGCGCCAGCAACCCTGTGACCCCAAAAGGGATATGCACTATTAAAAGTTTTGTCTCACCTTCCTTAACTCACTATAAACTGCAGTGCCATCCCATTCATAACCCATAGAAATCAATATGATGCGGGTTCACCTTTTGCAGCTTTTACAGTTTCAACTCTTCTGGGAAGACTGTCCACAAGGTTGAGTGTGTTTATAGGAATTTTGGACAATTCTTCCAAAAGCGCATTAGAGATGATGGTGGAGAAGGCCTGGCTCTCTGTCTCTGCTCTAATTCATCCCAAAGGTGTTCTATGGTGTTCAGGTCAGGACTCTGTGCAGGCCAGTCCAGTTAATCCACACCAGACTCTGTCATCCATGTCTTTATGGACCTTGTTTTGTGCACTTGAGCACAGTCATGTTGGAAGAGGAAAGGGCTCGCTCCAAACTGTTCCCACAAGGTTGGGAGAAAGGAATTGTTTAAAATGTTTTGGTATTCTGAAGCATTCTGAGATCCTTTCACTGGAACTAAGGGGCCAAGCCCAAGTCCTGAAAAACAACCCCCTACCATCATTCCTCCTCAACCAAATTTTACACTCAGCACAATGCAGTCCGAAACTTACCGTTCTCTTGGTAACCTCCAAACCCAGACTGGTCCATCAGATTCTCTGATGGAAAAGCATGATTCAACACTCCAGAGAAGGCGTCTTAACTGCTCTAGACTCCAGTGGCAGCGTGCTTGACACCAGTGATGATTTGCATTGCACTTGGTGATGTGTGGTTTGGATGCAGCTGCTCGGCCATGGAAACCCATTCCATTAAGCTCTCTGCGTACTGTAGTAGGGATAATCTGAAGGTCACATGAAGTTTGGATCTCTGAAGCAGCTGACTGTGCAGAAAGTCAGCGACCTCTTTGTGCTTTGTGCTTCAACATCCGCTGACCCCTCGCCGTCAGTTTACGTGACCCATCACTTTGTGGCTGACGTGATGTTGTTTCCAAACTCTTACATTTTGTTATAATAGAGCTAACAGTTGACTGTGAAATATTTAGGAGGAGAAAATTTTACAACTGGATTTGTTTCACAGGTGGCATACTATGACAGTTCCACACTGGAATTCACTGAGCTCCTGAGAGCGACGCATTCTTTCACAAATGTTTGTGAAAACCGTCTGCATACCTGAGTGCTTGTTTTATACACCTGTGGCCAGGCCAAGTGATTAGGACAACTGATTCTGATCATTTGGATGGGTGAGCTAATAATTTTAACATAGTGTAGCAGGTTAAGAAAATGGATCAATGGATGGATACGGTAACCTTTCATGAAAAGTGACATTTGAATATTTTGCCATCTTTGATGTCACAGTGTGTGATTTTATGGTTGTTTAACCATTTCAAAATAAACTTTTCATCTACAGGTAAGTGAAAAAAAAAATCAACCATAGAGGGACAATGCATCATTCTGCTTTGTGAACTGCTGTAAATACAGGTGTGTAACTGAAAAAAATCACAAGCAAACGATCTTTAACTTTATTGAAAACCTCTTTCAAGTTTTGTACCTTGAACTCATCAACACTGACCCAAGGTTTGAAGTGCAAAACTAAGGTATTGACTGATTGTTCTGTTTCATAAACCCACATTTGTCATAGAAACCATTTGCCATATTTTAAATACTACTTTAATTAAGTTAATATAAAAATGTGATAATTTTTCCTTTGTTCTTAGTTTATCTTGCCTTATAACAAAAATGAGGGTTCTCAATTCCGGTAGGTGGGATGGAACTTACAGGTGGTCTGCCCATCAAGACAGAGGCAGGGAAAGGTCACCCAGACCATGGATGGAAAGCTCAAGGCTGTCCCATGACATCTTTTCCTGCAGAATCTTCCTTTTTTACATATGATTTTTGGATCTTGTTCTTTGCCCTGTGCTACATTGCACATTTACATGAATAAACATATGCAATCAACTACTGACATAAATATATTGTCTTGAAGTTCTTAGTTTGTTATTTGAAAACACATGCTGATTTTAGTTAAAAGATTTCAGAGTACTTTGAAATTATCTCTTGAATTAATAATTGTATTTTACGGCACAATGTTTTAATTGCAATTTCTAAAAAGTTTAGTACACAAACAACATGAGAATCATCCACCACCTGTAGGCTTGTCTGTTTCTTGTTCCAGTTCTAAACTCCTCTGATGGAGTTCAGGTGCTGTTGTTACACATTAAGCAATATATATATTAAGGTGTTCTTCAGGGTTCTATACTGAGACTGCTGCCCTTTGTCCCGTTTATTTAAAATAGAAACACACACACACACATATATATGTATATATGTACATATATATATATAACTAAAAACTTGTTAGTTATCTACTGTATATCTATAAGGTACATTTATAAATCCTTAACAAAATGTAAATTCTTATTTAACAAGTCATTTATAACTCAATAACATTTTAATTATTATGACGTGTTAATTGGCTATAACAGATAGTTATTATAAAGTGTTACCAAATGTTCTGTCAATTTTTTGATGTAGTTGACTTCAGGGTTATGCTTGTCTGGTGTCCTGAAGCAAGCCAGATAAGGGGTTAAGAAATTACATTTTTGAATTTGTTGTCTTGCTCCTCTTTTTTTTCTGTGGTTTGTATTAAGAAAAATGACTAAAGAGGAATAGAGCTGACGCTTTTAGCCAACCTTTGCAGTCTCATAGGACAGTGATTTCCAAAAACGAAACTGAAGAGACTCCCTGTGAGCTAAAACCCCGACCAGATCTCTCTGTGTGACAAGAAAGTTCTGAAATAACTGGCAAAAAAATCAAGGACATGGAAATGAAGCAAAACCCCCCAATGTTTGGCCGGTAACAGTTTTTGTGATTGCATGGAAAGGCTTAAACTTGACAGCCACATTAATGCAGGGCCTCGATCACAAAGTGCAGCTCGTGTGGGCGTGACAGACACGAAATTTGTCAGGACGCCTCAGTCCCATGCCACTGAAGTGCTGTTGTTTGTGCTTGCAATCAAAAAGACTTGAAGAATAAGTGCATTAAAAAAGGCTGAAAAGCATCAGTACAATTGACAAAGCATAATCAGTTCTGTTTTTACACAACAAGCGTAGTCGTGATAGAGACTCCAGTCAGATTAGAAACACATGTGAGCCCTAAGAAGAGAAAGATCTTCAGTCTTATTGCAAAACTCTCAGCACCCTACAGTTTACAAGACACAGAAAAGGGAGATACAGGAAGAAAAACAAGACTCTTTTGTATTTTCTTAATTATTCATGCCCGGGAGGGATGTTCTCTTCCTTTTGTTTTTGTCAGCTGGCACATGTATAGGTACGTTGGTGCTGTCAGCGTACAATTTCAGAGATTGATGCTAAAATTTCTTTCTGTGTGTGTATTATCATCAGAAACAATGTGACTATCAGACTTTCTGCAAATGGACGACACTGTCCATCCACGCGTGAGGCAGCGACCCTTTCTCCATCGTCCAAATCAAAGCGAGGAATGAAGTGGATTCGTGAGCCCAGCAGGTTGGGCCGATTGGCTTCTTTAAATCCGCCACAGACAACAGCAGATCGGTGGCGACCCTGCCCCACGCTCTAATCGCCTCAAATGAAGTCATGAAGGAAAACACAGCAGAGCCAGCTTGAGCTCTCCTGTTCTGCAAAGGTGCGGCAGCACTTGTTTGTGCAGAATGCTGGCAATTAAAAATAATTGGGAAGCAGATTTTGCTGGGGAATCTTCCAAGAGTGCCAGTTATGATCCAGTGAAGCTTCATTAGGCGTGCTGTAAGCTGAGAGCGCTGTATGACAACGGCAATTAGTTAGGATCATAGGCGAAAAAAATAATCATTTAAAATATATCTTGGCCAAGATTAGCTTTTCGCTTAATGACCAATTCATTAGCTAATTGATTTCTTATTAGTTACAGGCAGTACGACTGTTTGGAGTACTGGTGCTGGTAATTAACACAGCATTTATACCATTAGTCAATTGCCTAATTTTCCATGAAAACAACTTTAGAGGGCAGCATAGCTGGAGGCTTAGGGCCATTTCCTTTTTGTTTCTCTGCTGTGTTATCTTCTTTATTTAGTAAAAATTCCTCGTTTGAGCTTGGAGGTTATTATACATGTAATTACCTACTCGTCTGACCATTTCTGAACCTAAATGAGAGTGATAAATGAGAGTGAGTAGGAGTGAGACGAGGTGGTGACACATACAACGAGAATAAGCATCAAAAATCGCACAACAAAACTTGCCGTATTTCAAATTCGGTTTGACACATTTCAGGAGCACATCTGTGCTGCCTGCACTCTTATATTAGTTGCACCAAATGAATCAGGAGGTGAATTGAATTAATCACTTTCCTCAGCTGCTGTGGTCTTGAGAGGGTCTCCGTCTTTCCCCTCCATCGTTCCCGAGTTAAAGCCAACCAAGATAGATGAACAAGACGTGACAGGTGCTCCCCGACTGCTTTCTGAGCTTTCAACTGGCAGCCTATGATGACACCCATGACAGGAGACATGCAGCACCATCTATGCTTACTTATGGAAAAACGTGTAGAAATTAAAATGAAATCTTACTTAGTTGCATTGAAATATTCCTAAATAACACACGACTTTTTAAATGTTTGCTTTGGAATAAAAACATTCTTTTTTCCCCCCCGTTTCTTCATCCTGCATCTACCTATTCCTATTTCCAAACTATGCGGTAGTGACAGTATTATTCAGTTTGTCCAGTAAAATGTCAAAGCTGAGGCACATCATGAGAAGTCGAAAATACTACATGCCAGTCTTAGCTGTACTTAATGTCTAAATGTCATCCAGACACGTCAAACTATTGTTTGAGATCCTCCGAAGCGGATTTGTCTGTAGTCGCTGGCATTCTGGCCTCAGAATGTTTGGAGAGGAGACGAGGAATTCAAAGCGAAGAGATGACAGACGTGTTTGATGGAGGAGAGGCTGTGATTTGGCCCATCAAAATGTGCCTTAAGCCAACAGAGGCAGGCATATGCCGGATCAATCTAACTTTGAACACTTGTTCCACTCTCCTAAATGAGCCATTTGGTGTTATGAAGCGAGTCGGAGCGCTGGAGTGGTTTAAGTGGTTAACTGGGAGATTAATGTATGTCTGTGTTTGTGTGTGTTTCCTGCCAGAACAAAAGTAGAGGATTCTGAAGCCTTTATTTACAGTCGCAGCTTTGGAAAATTGATCACACATAAAGATATAAGCTTTTCCAACATGTGTCACTGTTCTCATCCTAATCTGAGGCATCTGTTCCCCATTTATTCTTTTTTTTTTCCTTGGAAAGACTCCCTCTGCGAGTTTTCACCTTCTTTGTTTCTCATTCTGCCCTCAGATCCCCTTCGTCGCTCCTCCATCTCCTCGTCTTTTGGCTCCTCTTTTCTGATAATTAATTCTAATGAAGCCGTCTATCAAAGACTCTTCCGTCTTCCACACCACAACATAAGTCACTTTCTGTTATTGCTGCTATTTCTCTTTCTGCTTCCCTTTTACTCTCTGCACCGTGAGGGGAAAAGAAAAAGAAAATCTCTTTCCTTCTCCAACGCAAGCCTTAATTGTGTGATTGAGAAAGTGTAGCATCCCTCCATTAAAAGCAGTCTGCCTCAAATGGCCGCTGTCTGGCTGACACCAGAGGGACCCCTTATTGCCCCGCTGTGGTGAGGCACGCACACGCCGGCGACTTAAAACAGACACTTATTGTAAATGGGCCTCATTGGTCTCTAAAGGCTTTGTTAACGTGTCTGTGGGCTCCTTCCCTGCCAAGATTGAACTTGATCCATCTCCTCACATTTACAAAATTAATTTTTATTACAAGCTGTGACTAAAACCGCCCAAATCGGGATTTATTTGCTTCAGTGATAGGAATTTCAATTGGATTGCAGTGAAAGATCGAACAGAAATCAGCATCTTGACGTCTCGTGTGCTTGGAGATGTTTAAAGATTCGCTCAGATAAAAGGTGTGTTTTTGGTGTTTTTTACGTGTTCTTGTGGCATTTTTCTGATGATGGAGGACATAAATAAATACAATTAAGATTAAAATTGTATTTCTGAGTCTCTATTTATTCAAATCATTGTGAATCATGAGCAATAAAAAAAAGCTCCCTGCTACGCTTCGTTCTGATGCATCCACCAGTTCCGTGTGTGTTTTCATTTTGTCTGAGCTGACATCGGGCTCAAAAAGTATGGCTGAGTAGCTCCAATATTGGTCGCCATTTTTGTTTCCCCGATAATGTTCTACTGCGTTCACACAGAACGCAATTCATTTGTCAAATTTGCGCCAGCTGCCCCCCTTCTGACGCGCGTTTGATTCGCTGCTCGACGCCTGTCCAAAAGTGTGTTCATGAAGTTGATCTCATTTATAATGCATGGAGGACACGGATGATGATATAGAAAAGCTTCAAAAGATTTCTACAAAAGCATTGGTAAACATGTCATCATGAGATCATTCAGAGATTCTTTCGGCACAGACAGGTTCAGTCCTGCTGCCAGCAGCTTTCTGTGGTTTCTCAGTGTCTCTGTGACCCAGTTTGATGACTTGTTGTCTCGCATTAGTCCGAGAGGGGCAGAATAAGAATATAATTGGAAGATCTTTCTATTATCATCTTGATAAAAATAAGAAAAATATCACAATTTCTGGAGGAGAACAATTGGATCGATCCTCCATGTTGGATTTGGACTCTACCTACAGATCGCGTCACTGAACACATCATGTGCCCAAAGTGGAGTCCACTCCCAGAGTACCATTGACTTAGCATTGAAACTGTCCACCAGAAATTGTGTTTGGTATGAATGCAGCTTTAGGTTGTGGTTTTGAGGGGCTGTAAGCTGACAGGAGAGCATGCAACCTGATGGATGATGGGAAGGGGGCGGGCTAACTCCAGTTCCAACCACAAATCAGAGGTGAATTTCAGATGAACTCCTGCCACTCTGCAGAAATATGTCCAAGAAAAGGACAGATCTTTTTGATTTGAATTAAAAGACCACTGAGAATACTTTTAAAATAACTCAAAGTATAATCAGAGTGGGTCTTTGGATGAACAATTCAAATTGAAATCACCTGCATAAGTAGGATGCTCTTATTGTCTCAGCTCAGGTCACTGCTCTGTCCCTCCTCCAAACGCGGTGATGCAAACCTGATGTAACACAATGTGAGCGAAAGCGCCCAGACATTTCTAAATATTGTATAAATAATACATCTTGTTAGGCTGGATTCACAGGTTCAGTTGTCTTCTTGTGCACCAATGTCCTCCTATTATCCTCATGCACTCTCTCAAGTTTCACTCCCAATTCTCCCCTCCTCTCCCGGGGTCTTTCATGTTGCCCTTTGGGAGTCAAACAAAACATGCTTTTTCTACTGCAAGTACGCAGCTAAAGCACCATGTGATCAGTCATGAATTATTTGAATGCTATTGATTTGCAAAAATTGTTGCATTTCCCCTGAGGCTTTTGACCACGAGCACAGCAGCAATTGGATGGAGACAGAAGGAAAACATGTTTTTTTCAGCTTTAAAAAAAATAAAATTCTGTTTTAAAGCAGACAAATTAATGAGTATGTTTAGGAGAAAGAGAAAAACACACGAGCGTGTTTGATTTCCAAGCTTTGTCAGTGGATTTTTGTGTTTTTCTTCCAAATCCGCACTGCATTTAAGGGTTAAAGTCAATTTCATGCCTCCTCTTTCACAAACTAGAGGCCCCAGTGCCCTGTGGGTAGATGGCAGCTAAAGAATACACATGGAAAAATAACAATCTAAAAAGGAGAACCAACATATTCCCAAAACATCCCAGTTAATGTTCAGCATATTGCGGTATTTTCATGTTGGAACCCCCCCCCCCCTTTTTTTTTTCTTTTTTTGCCCTGAAAGCCTCATTTAGATGGTAGACGAGGCTTTTGAACGTAGAACAGCCTGTAGTCTCTGTGGACTGCTGCAGCACTGCAAAAGGACCTAAATGAAGGCACGAGACAATGCAGCAGTTCCCTGCACCCGCAGACAAGCCAGAGGACTCTAATAAACACACGCAATCACTCCCATTAACACAACTGCAACTTCAAATCTGCTCCGTCCTCCTGGGAAAGGTTTGAGTTGGTTGCACCCATGCAGGGAAGATTCCAATTTTTCCTTTTTTTTTTTAAAAAAACACTCAACACTACATCTGTACAACTTCTCAAATGAAATTCAAGCAAACCGCTTAATTCCTTTTCTTCTTATTTTTTGTTATTTTGCCTGTCCCCGTGGAGAAAGTTGATATTTGGAGATAAGAAAAAAGAAAAAACATGGAAATCCTGTTACAGGGCTGATTTGCAGCTGGTTTTTTAAAAGTCAGTTCTTCCTTTTTTGAGGCTGCAACATCCACACAGTCGCCTCCTACTTCTTCTAAAATTTACATTTAGATTAGTGAATGAGTCCAATTTTTACCATGCAGAGATCAGTTTAGACTAAAGAAATAGGCTGTAAAAGATACATAGACATTTGTGTCCACACAGATACTTACATACTTCAGCTATGAGGATTTTTTTTAAATGCTAAAAGATCTGGAAGCTACCAATCCAGTCTCACTTTCCTATTGTTGCACTTTTCCCAAACTTTCTGGCTTAAATGTCTTACATCCTGCTTTTTCTTTGTGTCTTCTCCCTACCAACTGAAACATATTTAATATTAAATCTAGACTTTGTTCAAGAACATGTCCGTATTTTTAAGAAATTCACACTTTTATTATATTTGAAAGGCACTTTTAGCCCATTAAACAAATTATAAAGTAAATAGAAATGTGCATGTGAGCTCGGAAAATCAAATGACTTCTTTATGATCAACCTAAACAGAACAAACTATATTAAAAAAAGCTATTTAATTAACCTTTAGAAAAAGCAACATCTTTTCCTGCTCACCACATGATTTGGTAGAATTACTTCAAATAAAACTGATTTTTTTTTTTTTTTTTAATAAAGAGGCTCCTTTTCTTGTTCCTTTTTTTGTCCAGAAATCTTTCAGCCAACAAGAAATGTTTACAGAATAATAATAATTGTAAACATGCTGTTGCTGGTCTTGTAGGGAAAGATGGAATGGGAAAAAAGGGTGAGTCCAATGTGATTGAGGCTCCTTTAAGAGTTATTCTTCCATTAAGTTGTGGCGACAGCAGCGTCGGTGCGCGCAGAGCATCCCTCCCGGATGTCTTGTGATTTTTCCTTTCAGACTGTTGCTGATTGGACAACACACGTCCATGAGGTTACATCCAAAAAAAGGAGGGGGTGTATATGCAATAAATATTTAGAAAGAGCCTGTGTTTACCACAGCAACAGCATAATGAACAATAATCAGCAAAAATGGAGGGAATATGAAGCAGATCCAGGGATCCGCGCTGCTGTGCGTCCTCTTCTTCTAATTGGGCACTGTGTTCGTCATTCATATTAAACAGGCGCTGCCTATAGGCCTTCTGGCAACATGTTTTCAGTTATTATTCTGAAAGAATGCTTTGTTGTAATGGAGAATGTTAAATAAGCGTGGGTTGAAATCAAGAAAAGCCGGACAGAACCATTTTGGGGATTTTTTTTTCTCAAAAAGAACTAAAACAAAATGTAATTTGAAAATGTTGTTGAGAAAAAACTAATTAAACGGAAGAAAATGTCAACAAAACAGCAATGAAAGCGTGAAATTTGAATTGAATTTCAGGAAGTGCTTGCCTCACTTTTTAAAGCGTCCCTTTATTGCGGGATCACATGGAGGCACGCGACCCCGGAGCGCAGATTTGCGTCTGAAAGGAGATTTGGGTCTATTAGGAGCAGGGAAAAAAAGGCGCAGAGCGCGCGGCACAGGGGAGCAGAAAAGCGCGGCTGTGTGCGTCAGCCGCGCGTCTCACTGATAAATGGAGAGACATCAAACTGAGTCATGACAGAGCTGAGATATGAGGCTTTACAAGAGCGGCGGGCCGCTCAGGGCGACAGACCCAGGGGGGATCCCGCTCCTCTCCCGGCCTTTTGTGTTTGCGCGCTGGACTGATGAACGACTCAGATAACGCCAAGCCATTATGAGCTCACTTATTCCCATGAAAAATCTTGTAAATAGAGGGAACATTTTTCCCCCCACACCGCCCGTATGTATTGATTTCTATCTGTTACCGGAAACCTCAAAGGATTACAAGTGAATTTTTAAGTGGGGAGTATTTTTAACAGCTAAATATTAATTAAAAGTGCGCGCCACGCGCATCTGTTGCTGCTACTGAGTGTTGGTGTGGTTTCTATAGAAAGATTAAAGATTTGAGCGAAAAAGCCCTGAAAACCAATCAATAGAAAACAAATTAAAACATCACTTCCAAAATAAAAGCTTTGCGCTTTTTGTTCTTTTTTATATTTATGTTTAAGCATCATCATCTTATAAGATCCTATATTTTATCTCGTTAAAAAATATTTTTTTTTAAATCAAAACATGATCCAAAAATCGCTTTGACGTCCTGAAGTTGTTTGAGAATCTGACGTTTTAACAGTTTTCCTAAAAGAGACACGTGCGTAAAGATAAGACGACAACATTAAGAAAAACTAAATAAAATATAAAAAGAAAAAACATATTTTTTTCTATATATACTAGTCACTTTGATTCAATTTTTCAAGATTAATTAGACATAACAGCCATATACAGCCTCCCGCAGGAGTGAGCTACCGTGAGCATTTTAATGACCCCATAATTCAATTAACCGCCTCCATCAGTTCCATCATTGATTTGTGGAAGAAGAAGGAAAAAAAAACTGCTGAAAGTTAAATTCTGCAAAGTAGAGCCGGCCTGTAATTGCTCAAGACACAGAGAACGGAGGGAAGAGAGGGTGGGGAGGCTGGGCTGAGGTGGCCGTGTATAAATAGTGTGCTCTGAAATACACAGTCACAACAGCAGGAGTGATTTCACCTCCTCTCCACCCCTTCCATCGACTGCTGCTGCCGCCAGATTCCACACACAAAATAAACAAATAAAAGAAGAAGAAGAAGAAGAGCGGCGCGTTCGGTGAGGTGCTTTAACGCAGAGAATTCACGCTGGATTTCCCCGACCAGGACCACTGCTGAGCCATCATGGAAGAACTTACGGCATTCGTGTCGAAATCTTTCGATCAGAAAAGCAAGGAGAGCAGCAAAGAGAGTATCACGTACAGGGAAGTTTTGGAGAGCGGCTTGACGAGGGCGAGGGAGCTGGGCAGCCCGGAGACAAACCTGCAGGACATAACGGACAGCAACCACTGCCCGGTGCATCTGTTCAAGGACCACGTCGAGTTGGAAAAAGAGAAACTGAAGGACTTTAGTGTTTCAAGAGCGTCAGAGGGTGAGGTTTCTTTTAATAGCAGCTTTGAAAAAAAATCGCTGTGTTTTTTTGGGAAATTGTCACGTCCTGTATCCGGAGAGACACAAACGCCGACGAATCGGTGCGTAAAAAGCAATTCAAACGTGGATTTTTACGCGTCCGTGCAGCCTTATTTTAAGTTGACATCTTTATGTTATTTTCATTGGACACAGAAGGAAGCGGGCCCGCCTGACCGCTGCTTTAACTATTTAATGAAGGTTTCCAAACTTGTCCAAAACGCACAAAAATGAAAACACTGTAACTGGTAAACTTAGTTTAAATATTTGCGCTGTTAAATATTTCACTCTATCCAATTTTTATTATTATTTAAAAGTTTTTGTACAAAAAAAAAAAATAACCATGATAGTGTTTTTTGTTTGTATTTTTTGCTCAAGTCCTACTGTTTAAAAAAAAAAACCAAATAAAATGCGAGAATAGTTTTATGGCTTTAATAATATAAATAACAAAAATAATAATAATAAACGCTCCACACATGGCTCACTGTCCTCATTTCCTCTTCAGTTATTGGATGTTTATGAATTCCGATGCACACTGGTTGGATTTCCAAACATTTACTGTGTTTCTGAAATGAATATAAACTCAGATTGGCATTCTGACTCAGTGTTTCCATCTAATCCAGCCGGAACCAATCAAAACAGCTTTGGTTTGTGTTGGACTCTTTTGGTAAACACGATTTCTTTCACTTTGTTGGGCGAAGAAGAAGCAAAAGACAAAAGAAGCTCATTTCACGTCACGGAAGTACAAACAGATGGACGCGATTGAACAAGCCAATTATTGCTGCAACTGTCAGCTGGGCTGCTAAGAATAGCAACGAAAATGAAGGTATAGGAAAAATCAAAAGAGGAATTGGGGCAGCTTTGCTGGATTGCGGACATTTCTAGTTTTAAAGAATATTTAGGATGTGTTTGGAGTGCGTAAATGACTCTTTTTCAAGTAAAAGTGAACTATTTTCTTAAAAGGTCGCCAATAGTTACTCATAGAGAAATAATCCCATGATTTATGGAGGCTGGAAATGCAGCGCAGGCCTCGTTCGTGCTTTGACAGGCCTTTTGGTCCCTGTCACGGCTCAGTCTTCCGGGGCGTCTTGTCTGTGCTGGATCCTTTTGGAAGCGTGCGTAACGTATGTCTTTGTCTTATCTGTGGGGTGGCTTTGACAGGGATTTACGAGTGCAAGGAGAAAAAAGAGGACGTCAAGTCCGAGGACGAGGACGCACAAGGCAAGCTGAAGCAGCGGCGGAGTCGCACGAACTTCACCTTGGAGCAGCTCAACGAGCTGGAGCGGCTCTTCGACGAGACGCACTACCCGGACGCGTTCATGAGAGAGGAACTGAGCCAGCGGCTGGGGCTGTCTGAGGCCAGAGTACAGGTGCTTGTTTTACCAATACTCTTCTGATGAGAAAAAATAACTATTAAAAAAAACAACAACAACAAATGTGGTGCTGATGAGAGAAAAGCCAGATGCAAAGCTGTTGTTGATTTCCATCTAAATTCGTATTTTGAACATTTTGTTTTTTTCCTCTATAAATCTGCAGTGTTATAACGTCAAATAGTGGTAAAATCCTTCTTTTAAAAGCACAGATACCGTTATAAAACAGAGCCATGCGCAGCAGTGAGGTGTAAAACACAATATTTAAAATGAGTCAAAAAGGAAAGGGGGGAAAAACAAAGATTGTTTTCCTTCTACTTTTGATCTCCCATTCTATTCTTTTTTTTGTCAAAAAATAAAATGTATAAAAAAATAAATTAAATTCTAACACAAAATGCAAAAAAAGGTTAACATATTTTTGACGTAAATATATTACCGTGGTTTTTCTGTGCAGTGGATACATTAACCTCTGCGTTTTGAAGAAAATTCTCCAAATTCTAAAAATGTCTTTCATATTCAGGAAAATGTGTGTATTATTTCCTATTTCTGTCATATTTGCTACAGAGTTTTCTAAAACAGAGTCAAATTGGCATTTATCTGTTTGGTCCACGTTACTTTATGTGAGAAACATGTTTGCAGATATATTCTCTATATTGGATTTCTTTCTCTTTGGTTGTAATAAAGGGCATCCATTGAACATGTGAACCATAGGTTGCTGTCTTTTATGCTAAAATGCTGCGTAAAATGTTCCAAATCATCAGGGATGTAACCACAGACTGAACCCTCAGCTGCAGGCCGGTAAAGCCTACAACATCCAGTCCCTGCAGTGTTTTTTTTTCTGAAATAAGAAAAGAACAAGAAAAAAAATTCCCCAGCAATGATTAAAATGAATGAAGAGCCTGAATGGCTGCTTCAGGAGACGCGCTCTTATGTCAACTCGTATCCCTCCTCATTTTCTTTGCAATATCTGCCACAGGCTTGATGTAGTGTCCCCATAAAAGCAGATTAGAAATAATTCAATTGTGGGCCAACTCTGCTGCTGCTCAGAAATATCTAATCGAATGAATAAGCCCCATCATAGAGCTTTATGAGCGCCCCGACCACTATTTTGTGCTGAACACTGTCAGACTGGGCTGACAGTGTGCGCAGTAGCGCTGCAATCATGGCTAATAGTGTGTTTATTAAACTAATCTGTGGTGTGGATGGAGCCTCAGCAGCCAGGCTGCGTGCGTTTTCTCAGCTCCACGAGCGACAAGGGCGCACAGAATCCTTAAAAAATAAAAGCAAAAGTCTGCTGAGGGGCTTCTCCTGGACTCCGGCACATGTTTTCTCCAACTGATGCGCAGCAGAGCTTGTTGCAGGCTGTGAAGCTGCGCTCCGAGCAGCTGTCAATGGATCTAATTGAAAGTTATGAGAGCTTGGTGAGGAGCAGGCAGTAATTCGGTTAGGACTAATATCTTTGGGTTTCTGGCGCGCTGCTAAATTAAATGTCATTATTCACTGTCTCTAATAAAAAATCAAAAAGGAAATGAGATTAGGGTATTTGTGAAGCGCATCATTGAGTGGTCCTTAATGAAGAAATAACTGTCTGAACCAGTGTAGTTCACTTTGCTTAACATACTGGCGCGTAATTGGAATTGATCTCGGGGCCCGTCTAATATTAGCCCTGATTTATCTTGTGCGTCTGCGCAAAAAACGGAATAAAAATCACCTGGGATTTTCATAAACACCTTTTCCCATCATCATTTCCGTGCGTAAATCTTTGAGAAAAAACTGAAAAAATACGTCAAGCCAAAAAATAGTAATAATAGTAATAATATTGCGTAAAATGTTTGCTCCCCTGCGTCATCGCGCTTCCATGTCTCCATCATTGCGCGCCGGTCTGCGGTCCGCGCGGCCGCTAATTTCACATCTGTAAATGATAATCATTGCGGGGTCGGAGGGGAGGGGAGATAATGTTATTCAACGAGGCAAATTAAGTTGATGGTGATTAACAATAGGCCGTAGCCTGCAGCTTCAAAGACAGTCAGCAAATTGGAAGGTGGTTAACGACCCCCCCATACCCCCTCCTCTCTCTTTTTTCAATATCTTGATGACACATCAGCGCCGTCAATCGTTGTTGTTATCATTTGCACCCCCCCCCCCCATTACTATGGCAGAAATATTTGGAGATCATTTGTTGCAATTTTGTGTTGCAAAATAATCTTATATTTTAATTTTCCTTATGCCAAATACATTTCCCTTTTTCTTTAAATTTAGTTTTGCATTTACTCTTAAGCCTTTTTTTGTGTTCTGGTCGAAATTGACCCGCTTTCAAGTGTGAAAATGGGTCAATTTTGACCCGAACACTTGGATTATTTCTTTCATGTTGGGATACATTTTTGGGAGCAATACAACTTTTGTGTGTATTGTAGTGGTTTAATTTCATTCATATTTTTCCTGATTTTTTTTTTTTTTTTACATTTTTAAAATAACACAGAACGTTAGTCCCTATATTGGCAATCTACAGTTAATTTTTGGCTCAAATGTGAAGTTTTTTGATTGTTTTAGATCCTTGAAAAGCTTATACATCTCTCTATATATAATTTATATATACTCAGTATTTAGTTTTCAATGTTTGACAATGTTTCCGTATTTGTAATTGCACATTTTGTTTATTTTTTTTAATGCAGGTTTGGTTTCAGAACAGAAGAGCGAAATGTCGAAAACAAGAAAACCAAATGCACAAAGGTAACAGTCACCCCTTAACTTTAAAAAAAATATTCATATTATTATTTCACACAAAGAATTATCAATGAATTTATTTTAGATTTATCTTATTTTTTGTGACAAAAAAGAAAAAAAACGAGCTCATCTCATATAACCACAACTGTCTGGCGGTCTGACAGACATCTTTCCCTTCTCCCCAGGTGTCATTCTGGGCAGCGGCAGTCACCTTGACGCATGCAGAGTAGCACCCTACGTCAACATGGGCGCCCTCCGGATGCCTTTCCAGCAGGTGAGCTGCACTCTCACAAAATAACACAAAATAAAAACGCATCAAAAGTAGAAAATAGAATTGTCTGGAGGAGATTTTAAAAAAAGAGTGAAACCTGATCAGGAAGAAGACAAATGATTGCTTAATGCTCATTTGTTGCTGCATGGAGAGTTAGAGGCCGATAGGCTTCTGTTTTGTGAAGCACATTTCTGCTAATAACCAATGAAAACCATTGACTTGCGGCATGGTGGAGAGTCACCTTTCACCTAGCAAGGAGGAGGACAGACATTTGATCTGCTGCTTTTTTCCTCCTGACTGCTGCGTTATCTGCTTGACCCTCGTGAAAAGCAGTGGCCTAATTAAGCCAACAGTGCGGCAGGCGTGAGCACATAAAAGAGACCATGAAAGGAGGGAATGGAGTGGGCCCTGATGGACATTGGCGTTGAGCTGCACTTGCAGCTGGAAAGCCGGCTCGCTGAGCGAAGCACGCCCCATGAGTCCGAGCGTGGCAGTAGCTCAGGTTCAGATTTTCACAATGCCAACGTTTAAAAAGAGGCAGATGGCTTGAGGTTTGCTCTGGTGGGGTAATGACTTGCACCTGCAAGTTCCTTAAGTTTCCTGCAAGTCTTCAGTGATTTTTTTAACACATTTTTTGAGATTGCAAACCTTTTAACAGCAGGAATGCGCACGTATGGCCTCATAGCACCACCATTTGTTTCTGGTACGACCTCCAACTGGAATTAATCCACAAAGACCCCAGTTTGGTGTTGGTTTTCCGTTCCTGCTTCTGCATTTTAATCAAACGTCAGTGCACCGCACAGTTGGAAATTATCAGTCACAGCTGCATTTTGTTTCCTGATGGTTAGTACATGAGAAACAGTGATATGTGTGTGTGGTAAGATCGGTTAACACAGGGTTCTGTTCAGATGCTGTTTCACTGCTTAGCAACTATAAATCATTGGTTTCAAGTAATTTTCCCTTTCATTTGACTGCTTTACCAAAAGACATGTTTTGATGGGGTTTTGATGGAAATAAAGTAAAAACAAAACAACAAAAAGATTAAAAATTTCACTTTGAATCGTTCTGTAAAAGAAGGCTTTGGTTTTCAGCCTTTGAATCCCATGTGAAGTCAGCTTTTTCCTTCTGAAGTGGCTTAATTCTTACCTAGCTCTCATGAAATAATTGCTACAAATAGGAAAACTGATCTCCCGTGCTTCTTCTGGTTCTCTCTTTTTTTTTTTTTTGCTTGACTCAGGCTCATGTCGGAATAAATATTAATAACTCCAAATATGTGAATGCCTTTTTAGTGCAAAATTGTTTACTTATTTATAAAAGACTTTGATTTTCTGAGATTAAATTGGATGTGGTGTGGTATAATTCATTAACTTTTAAAATAGCTGACATGAAAAGAAGTGCAGAGTTCAGCTCTTAACTATTTTCTTACTGTAAGCAGCAGCTTTGAGGAGGAAACGTGCGAAGGCGAATTTAATAGCATCAGACTGTAACTGAAACCTAGATCCTCATATTTTAAGGAGCTCCTGTTGACTGGATATTTCTGCTGCTCCACAGGTTCAAGCACAGCTCCAACTGGACGGAGTTACCCACACCCACCCTCACCTGCACCCTCACCTGGCTGCTCACGCTCCCTACCTGATGTTCCCGCCCCCTCCCTTTGGACTACCAATCGCATCGCTTGCTGACTCGGCCTCCGCGGCGGCAGCGGTGGCAGCAGCCGCCAAAAGCAACAGCAAGAACTCCAGCATCGCCGACCTGCGACTCAAGGCAAGAAAACACACGGAGGCTCTGGGACTCTGACCCCACCGGGCTGCCCCTCTGCTCGCCTGATGCCCATAATCGTCTCTCACACAAGACTGAGCCTGTGAAAGGGCCGTGACACTCACAGCTAAAAACTAAAACAAACAAAAACACTGAGGGAGAATGAAACACATACAGAGGAGGGGACAGGGAGTGTGTGAGAGAGGAAGGGAAGAAAAGAAAGAGAAAGAAGGAGGAAAATTGTCACAAAACCAGCTGCCAAAACAAACCACTTGTAGAGCACGGTCATTAAATACCAATGAAATCACCTTTTACTTTTCGCCCAACAGGCAGGACTTCTGCGGAGCCAGTGGCTCAGTCCACTCCAGGCACAGATCACATCCCAAGGACCGTACAAACACATGTGGATGTCTGTCTGAGACCAGAGGACATTAGAACAAAGTGACAGGCAGCAGCGGGCTCACTAGCAGCGGCTGGCTGGCTGGCTGCAGAGGGTTGAGTTTGGGGAAACAGACCCACACCTCAGCATTGGAGGCATTGGAATGGCTCTCACCTTCACCCCCCACCCCCACCCCATCCGTGCTCAGTAGAAACAGAAACCTATTAAGCAAAGGCCATACTTGTTTCCAAACACTGTGTTCCCCGCTGCCGCCAAGTGCATGAGCTCTCACGGAGGACCACTCTGGGACTCTCCATTCCCACCCGAAGTAACCGTTCAGCTCCTTTGAACACTGCCATCCAAAGTCTTCTGAGCAGTCTCATATCCTATTGTAACAAAATCCACAAATCCTTTTTCTTTTTTGCTTTGGAGTGGACAGACATTACAGCCGGGATTGTGTTGGCGAGCCGCGGTTCTCCTCTCAGCGTACTCTCCGATCTGCAACTGCTACCTGATTGGTCCCCGCATGCGTGAACATTACGTCACTTCCTCTTTGATGCCAAAATTGCAACAGTTAAGCAATTTGATTTACCCCCATAATTCATATATTTTCTGTACGGTTGTTGTTCCAAGATTGTAAAACTTGTAACTGATTAATTAAAAAAAAAAATCTCCTGGTAGCATTTCCCAACCGTTTTGTCTCCTTTACGACTGCCAAAACCATTTAAGTAGCGCATAACTCAGTGTTTACAGTTTTCACAGGACCGTAAAAGGAAGGAACATCACCTAAATTCAACACAGTAAACAATGATTGTCATTACAGACGATGAAAATTTCCAGAATGCGTGATTTCATGCAAACCACACTGCTTGACTTCATTCTCTCTGATTGTTTTCATTGTTTTTTCTTTTGCTACGTTCACACAGGGCGTGTGATGCGCATTCAAGAACGTGCAAAACGGGCGTTCTTGAATGTGCTTTTAGCATACGGGTTTACATTGGATTCTTGGTACCCAATACTAGAGCATGTTTGACACCTAAAGTTGGAAAAGGCTCCAGGCCTTTTTTTTTACAGCTCCATGCCAATATAAAAAAGACTTGGAGTCATTGAATTCCGGCCGGGCACAAACTGTAATCAAACATTTCTCCTTCATGATCAATTTCCAAACTTTCGGAATTTCCATTAATTAGAAAGGATGCTACCCTCACAACACTACCAAATCCAAGTCTCTGATTGGTCACCTTGTTCAACTTTCAATGTGGTTCCCAAAGTTGTATCTCAATGGAAGCACATTTTTTATGTACAGCCTGAAAGTAAACTTTAAAACTTGTATTGCAATGTGTGAACCCAAACCTATTGCATGCGGAAGGATTGAACGTAGAAGCCTGAAAAGCGCATGAACGCACGTTTACGAAGACCTTTTTGTTCAAGGTGGTCTCTCGAACGTGCATTTCCAAGCCCCTTGTGAACGTAGCATTACTCTGAGGAGACGCCCCTGGGCTAATGCAGCAACTTTTGCAGCCAAATTAATCTTAAATAATGTGTCTGTGTTAAGTGAGTCAATAAAGAAAACATTTGCACATGGGCGGTAAGGATCGTGCAGTCCCAATCCGTACCTTTTTTTTTTGGTCAACACTAAAATAAACTTTATAATTTTTGTAAACATTTTATGACACAGTTATTGTTATTAAAATCTCAAGAGACCCTCTGACCGGTTAGTGCCCTAAAAGGCTTTAGCGGAAGTAGACAAATTTTTGCAAATGTGGGGACCGATCAGGTAGCCGACGTTACCGTCGCTCTCTATTTCTTTCTCGTTGTGTTGTATCTTGGGTAAAGAAGTGAAGATAGCCTTTGCACTTCAGGTCTTGTATGAGTGTTTACAAGTGGCACTACAAGCAGATACTACTTTACTAATTAAAGGGGGGGACGGGATTTGATATTGTCGTGTGATTGATAAAAGGACAATATCTTGGATAAAAGGGTTCAAAGGGGATCTGTTTTTATTTCTTCTTCTTTTTTGTATTTCTGGAAAAAAAAACGAAGAAAACATCAGTCAAACTGAAATGCAATGGTGTGCAGTTTAAGTGCAATACTGTAAATAGAAAAAAAAGTTAAAACAGCTAGCAGTTAATCCTCGTTGATAAGAAGACCCAGTGACAAAGATTTTGTTTTGGATTCTTTTTGGTTGTTGTTTGTTATGCACTATTGGGATATGACATTTGTTTTTCTACAGCAGTTTGGATTTTGTTATGTTGGATAAAAATGTCACATGAAACCTGTTGCCATTCAACAGGAACTTACATGTTCTCAGACCGTTTCTTTTTTTTTTTTTGTATCCATCTGGCACAGCTGTCATGTTTTAAGCAAAACAAGAGCACATTTTTGGATGCTGCAGGAATTCTGTTAAAATAAAACTCCAAATGACATTAAAATACTCATTTTGCTACAGTTTAGGGTAAAATTTACAATGAAAAGAAAAAATCTTGAAATAATCCAGTATTTACAACACATTTTCTTTATTTTTTTCTGGATTACAGTTCAATTTTTTCTGTAAAAATCAGATTAACTATTGTATTTGAATTGAATTATTGTTTGGGAAACGTTTTCAGTGCTGCTGCATCAGTCAAGCAGCACTTTTTTCAGGTCTGAATACCTCTAACCGTCTAAATTTCCAAATTTTCTGTACTAACTGACCTCCACATAAAAGGTTTATCAATATGTCTCCATTTTAAATTAAACATAAGGGTGTTTTATTTATTATTTTGTCTGAAAGTTTATGAAATATGAACTAAAAGTGTACATTTTTACATGGCTTGGCATTTATTTTTGTATGTTTTCTTTCAAGTGTTGACTTTTAATTAGGAGGTGTGGCTGTAGTTCATTTTTTTTTCCAAAAAAAAAAAAAAAAAAAATGAAGAAAAACAAATAAACGTAGCGTGTCCGAGTTTACAAACATTTCAGGGATGACTGAGTTGAACAAAGCTTCATTAAATTTGTTGTACCCATCAAAAAGATTACCATTTCATATGCAAGCATGCTGAAATCATCATACGGTTGTTTTTTTTCCCCTGTTCTTTTGATTAAAAAAACATGAATGTACATCTTGTACAAGTAAACTATCAATAAAGTTATTAATATTTGTACTGGAGTTAAAATACTTTTTCTCAAAAATATGTGTTTTTTTAGAGAAATGTTGCCATTTGTAAGTTATTTAAAGTACATTAAAAGTATGTTTAAAAAGGAAAAGACAAAAAGTCCAAGACTATAAAATGTTGTAAAACCTTTTCCCTGTCGCACCATGTTTACGTTTTTTAGACCCACCCAGTGAATCGGTCAAGAGCTGACATTTATTGGCGTGACACTTTTCCGAGCTCGTCACATCCAAAGAGAGACTTTGACAGCGAACTCCTAGCATTGACTCCGAGAGTTTGGGTAGGAAAGTGGGGCTGTAAAACGATAGCGTAAAAGTTGGAGCTCCGAGATAAGCTGTCTGTATGCAATCATCTCTAAATATAATCCTCAAAGCAAATGTTTTGCTCTCATTTCAGTGGCGGCGGTGAACTCTTGAGCGCGTGACACGGTCAGGTTGTGATCACCTGCATTTAAAGTCAAGGCCCACACGTCCACGGTTGCGTCCCCCTTCTAAATTCTGCACAACCAAAGAAGTGGGCCTCTCTTTTAAGTGTATTTTCTTCCTCTGGGAACTTAATTCCAGATGTCTGTGTGTGTACAAAGTAATTACACCATGTGCTATAGTAGCTTATTGTCTGAAGCCGGTACATGGAATTAGCCCAAATGGGGTCCCGTTGAGTGCGGTACCCCCAAGAAGGTCGCCGCGCGTTTAATTTGTGCCTCTTTTCTCATACATCAAGATTGAGTGATATAGTCGCAGACTGATGGCTCCTTATTTACCCGGTGACCCCTCTGGCTGGGGTCTGGTCTGGAAATAACAGCATCCTTTTATGTGCACTAATAATTAGCAAGGCACACACAGCCATCCATCAAGCACCAATGAGCCATGGTTGCTTTGTCAACATATTCAAGCACATAAGCTATTTATATTGGCCACAAGTAACAAATACACAATAATATATTTATAGACGGGAAGAGTGAGGGTGTGTGCAGGAGCATGTGTTCGGGGCCATTTAGCAGATGCCTGTGTTGGACATTAATGCTGACTTTATTTTGAGCTTTATTGTGGATTTTTGTTTAGTTTTGGTAAAAAAAAATCAAAAAATGTTTTAACTACGAGGTTTCATTTATTTAGGAAAAAAATGCTCGCAGAAGTCTGGAGTACTGCGCCGCGTCAGCCTATCACAGGTCAAGTGCTCAGGGGTCACATGAAAATAGTTTTTAATCACATTTCATTCACATAATCCTTTTTGAAATGTCACACACAACTATGATCAGAAGGAATGTGGGCCGTCTTAGTCTCAGCAGAAAGCTCCGTGTAGCACTGGTAATGGTGTGAAATGACAGAGCTCTCAGGCCGCCAAGACAGCGTAGGTATATATAGCTCAAAGACACAACGCTTTTGTCACGCTATATCACAGCAACACGGACAGTCTCTGAAAATAACAGTGAGTAGGGTTTTGGTGCAACAACTCTACGGCTCCCAAATCCAGAGTAAATCCAGTTCCGGTGGTTTTGAAAGTGAAATGACCCCGAGAAACCTCAGCTGAAAACAATCGAGTTGAAGTGCTGAAGTCACTCTCTCTGGCCTCGGATCAAAGGCCGTCTGTTATCCCTGTTTGATTGTGCTAGACTTTGGTTTGCTTTGTTGGCTAATGCCCATAAACGTATCTGGACTCATCAAGTGGAAAGTTAAATTAAAACTAACATTTTAAGTCTGGGTCAACACATCTTTTTTTTTCTCAACCATCAAACGGGGGGAAAGTATCCAGAATGTATTGTTAGAAAGTTGAGAAAAAGGGGGAGAAAAGTGAAGCATTGTTTTTACAATCTGTGTATGTTGTGTTCAATGGTCATTTTTCTCCAGTTCAAACATTCAGTGTGCTGTGATTCAAGAAATCTATCTAATAAAACACAACTTTTCTTCAGAGTTGACCATAAATCAAAAATATGTCCACATGTAAACATGTGAGGGTCTGTGACCAAATGAAAGCATGTTTCTCCAAATCTATCCCTCATTATTCTGTAAACTGTGCTTAAAAGAATGAGTAAACGAGATGATTCTGTTCAACTGATTTAAAATGTGGTTCTGTTTAATTCTCATTACAGGCTTTTAATTACTACGTCTGCATTTGTTTTGTGTTCACGCTAAAACAAAAAATGACAAATGACAAAGTGTCAGTACAGCAAAAAGGTGATTTTACTGACTCTTTTGGCAAATTTGATCAAAGGAACACCTTCCTTTTTAGGCTACACATTTCTTTTTTTTTCATTTAACCAAAAGAGAAAATCTGGCTGCTCTGGAAGGGCAAAAAGTGAAAAGTTGCCCTAAATTCATTTCACGTGTTTCAGTAAAATTTTACTTTTCCACAAATACGAAAACATGCCAACAAGTGTTGACGTGTTTTCCATCAACTTTCATTAACAAGTAGCTGACTATGGGGTCATATCAGAGTCAGCTAAGGGTGAATAGGAATCATATTTGTATATTTAAATCCTTTTTTTTTAATTCCGAAATTCTGAAAATGTAAAAAATAATACTATTTGTCAAAACAAGCATTTTTACTCTGCAACCTTTTTTTACATGTTGTCGCTAATCCCACTTTTAATAAAACTTTCTGTAGTGCAACTTCTTGAAGTTTTAAACTGGCCAATCAGATGCCTCAATAAAAGTAAGTTGTCTCGTGTTGAATGTTCTAAGCATTTGATTGACAGAATTTGCGAAGCCCGCTTTTAGTGGAAGGGGTGTCGTTTTCTAACATGCTCCAACAAGTCCTGATTGGCATACCTGCATACCTTTAGGACTAAATTAGCCTTCATGGGTTTAGTGAGGACATTAGCAGTATGTTTGCTAGCTGTTTTGGTAAATTTAGACATTCTTCAATTTTTAAAGCTATTTGTAAATTAACTATTTATGTTATGCTTGTTCATTTAGTTGTTTTGGCCTCTAATAGTGTTTTTTTTTTTTGTGCCAAGTTGTTGGTTAGCAAATATTTTAGGAATATGCTAACTTTTTTGACTAATTTTGACAATTACATCAGTTTTTATACTATTTTGGCATTTAACTATTGCATTTGCAATATGCTAGTTCATTTAGCTAATTGGGCATCCACTGAGTTTTTTTTTTAAAGCTAAGCTAAACCCATAAGTGTCAAACGAGTACTGTGCTAAATTTAACAAGGATTTATCATTTACTGTTTACTACATTAAATACAGCTTTGGTGTGAGCTGGCTGAAAGGTTTTTCTTAGTTTTTACTTTCTCAGTGGCATTGTGGTAGAGTGTGCACCCTGAGACTAAAAGGTTATGAGTTCAAATCCATGGCCAAGTTATACCAAAGCCTCTAAAAATGGGACCAAATGCCTCCTCATTAAGGAGTTTGGGGGTTAAACCACCAGTGCTGCTGTTTCTGCTGTTCAGTCTTCCTTCAAGGGAGAGGTCAAATGTGAAGAACACATTTGCTCACACTCAGGTGTGTGACAATTAATGGTACTAACTTATTAACAAATTAACAAAAAAAAAAAT
Organism: Oryzias celebensis; assembly: GCA_014656515.1. Taxonomy (NCBI): domain Eukaryota; kingdom Metazoa; phylum Chordata; class Actinopteri; order Beloniformes; family Adrianichthyidae; genus Oryzias; species Oryzias celebensis. Next base: position 9,423,178 of record BNCR01000017.1, on the reverse strand, counting down.
CCGAAATATTTTTGTTGTCGTTTTGTGATACACAAATCATAAATCGAACTGAAATAAAAACCATGATCCAAAAATCAAAGTTTCAACCAAATTGTGAAGAAAGTATCACAGCATCTCTAGTGGAAAGTAGTCTAATTAAAAAAAGAGTTTTAATGAGGGCTTTACAAAAATATACAGTTGAAACTTTGTATCTATTTGGGATAAAATACAGACCATTGTTATGACAATAACCTTATTCTTTCCTTGTAAGGGAAATGAATTGAGACTTCATTAGAGACATTATTGTTTTTCATGCTCATCAGTGCCCTTTGAATTGCCCGTAACCACAGAAAACATCAAGCCTACTGTCACGTTGTTATAGGTACAAAATAAATTGTCTTTTTTAGAGGAAAGTAATGACAGATGCTCTTTTTTTTCCTTTGTCTTTGCTCTAACGGAAATTTGAGAAGAGATGCAAACAAAGATTCAGCAGCAGTTTGAAACAATAATTCATTCTGATGCATCCTCCATTGAAGTGCTGACTAATAAACACTTCAGTTGAGGTGTTTCATTTGAGTCTGCTTTTTTAAATGTCAAGACTCTTCTTCTTGTATCCCCCTCAAAGCAGCTTCTAATTACACAACTTCTAGAAAACAAATTCACCTTAAGAAAAAAAAAAATCACTCAACCAAAAATGCTGAACAAAAAAGCTGGTAGATGTTTTACACTAGTGCTGCTTTCGCACCTCAGTGGAATTTTAAACTTTTGCTGTTGCCCTCGTTTAAGCAATGTATAGAATAAAGCACGAATTAAAAAAGAAAGTAAATAAAGAAGTGATGCTTCCTCACAGGAAGAAGGTGCAACCTGTGCTTACACTGAAACAGCTTTGGCAAAGTATGATTATTACTGCAGTTGTGAAGGATCCTCGCATATTAATAAGTTACAATTACCAGATTCAAATGACAGAAAAACTAATCACAGAAGAGATTTACCATAAGCACAATGCAAAAAAGATTGTTTTATTAAAAAAAAGTCTATGCTAGAGAAACTATGCAGAGTGGAGTGTGTTTCTCATTTACCAGTTTCTACGCAAACGTATGGCTATAAAGTCCCACTCCCATCATCTTTTGATCTATTTTCATTTAAGTGTTCCCAGTGGTCTTTTAATTATGATTCTGCAGTTTTTAGCCTAAAAAACTAATGTGGGCTGGACTCTTTGACACATAGACCCCCCCCACTTGAGAGCTCTTTGTTTACATGCTCTCCTGCTAGCTTACAGCTCCTCATACATGTTAAAAACACCTAAAGCATCATTTTCATTGGAGTGGGTCTTCAGTGTTTTTATGTTCATTTGATTTATTTTTTATTTTAAGCATACAAACACAATTAGAAGCAGCAATAGAAGAGTCAATGACTAACAGTGTTTTATCTGTTTTTACCTTTTTGTTAGTGCAAGGGAAATATTCTTCTAACTCATTCCTGAACACCAGTCTGCCAGAGAATATAAATATTACAAATGTACCACGGAAAACAAAGCCGTTCCCTTGACAACACACCGTGGTTATCTCCAAACATGTACAATAATATCATGTCATAGAAAAACACAAGTGAACTTTCACCTTGCAAGGATTTCTACTAGCAAAGAGCAGTGCCTAAGGGGTGCCTGAAGTCTTCCAGCACACATCCTCTGTACTTAGAGCTTTTCCTCAAGGTGAACAATAAGGGATTATTCCATACAATAAAGGCAAAGGGTCTATAAATGGCCTGAAGGAAAGCAAGCTTTCTTTTCCAAATGTTTTATGTTTGTCTGACTGGTAATCAATAGATACACATGCAGCCTCTCAGCCAGCGCCTGCATGCCTAAGGAGTAGGTGTCAGTCATTAGTAAATGAACTGAAGACACATGTGTACAGATGGACATTTTTCCTGTCAGTTTCTACATTGCAGGTTTGAACTGTCTGCTTCAGGTGCATTTTAAAAAAAAAGCTATTTCATTGCCACAAGTGCTATTTGAGATTTATGTAAATTTTAGGTGGCCATTTAGTTCAACAGATGAAAATATCGTTGAAGCTTCACAATAGGCTTTTATCTAGCTTGTAGGATTTTCTTTTGGTAATCATAGATGTTAAGATGATGAGTTGCTTCTCAGATAAGCAGTAAAAGTCTTCCAGATCAACCTGAGGAACAGCTTTCTCACTGAGAATCCTCACAGGTACTTCAGTTGGGTGTTTTTTAGACATCCAGTATGCTAATTATATACAGATTACGGAGAATCCACAGTATCCACTTCCACATGTTAATAATAAAGACCCTTTTTTACATCGGTGGTCCAAGCTAAACACAAAATAGAAAACAAATGAAAAAAAGCAGCAGTAAATTAATAAATAGATAAATCATTTGGGTTTTTTAGTCTTCTAATGCCTAAGTCTAAGTTTATGGTACAGTACTTAGGGATACTGTAAGTTACACAAACTTATGGCATACAGGTGATGCTGTCGTATGGTGCCCTCATGGCGGACTCTGGTCATCATGGGAAGCGTGCTGGCTCCTTCCATAAAAGCCTACTACACTCTAGTTGTCTAATTTCCTAATTTATAACAGCCAGACTGCAAACACGGAATACACACTCCTCACTTAAGCACTACAGGCTCCTTGCGCAGTGCACAGGGTTTGAGGCAGTTAGGATAGAGTTTGCTACGACCTGATGCCTGCAGCATGCCCGTGGAAGAAAATGTGCTCTACAGGCTCACTGAGATCTTAAAATGTCATGCAGGTCACCTGCGTCCCCGTACAGGTGCCCATTTTTTGCCCCCTATGCCCCCCTAAGGGCAGATGTGACTGAGGCATTCCTTTCTCCAACACAAAAACAGATTTCATGGTTGTAATCACAATCAGAAGGAGTTTTATTTTTGGCTTGTCAGAAGCAAATTATTTAGTAGAAAGAATGAAACTGTTAGAGTAGTTTCTGAAGTTCTGAGCATATTAATGAGTAGAATCTACATAGGCTTTTTTTTTTTGCAATTTCTAATTATTTTTCTTAAGTTATTTGTTTTTTAGAAACAACATTACAGACTTAATCGGATTTCAGTTGTTGTAGATGTGGAGAAAAGTAGACATTTTTTGACCAAAACAAGACAGTTCAGTTGTAAATTCGAACAAAGATCCGATTGTGCAAAACAGCATTATATTTTGCAATTACAGTTCACACAGCAACAGATGTTGGGAAGTTTGTCAAAAACCCAGTGAAGGCCAGATCCTCTTTAACAATATTTTTTCCTGTGAAGATCTGCACACTTTTAACCCAGTAATGGTAAAAAAAAAAAAAAAAAAAAAAAACACAAACTGTGGCATGTAGGCAAACCCTGCTTCACTGGTCATATTTTGATGCCATAAAACCCTATTTGCGTTTTTTATTATTTACTATCTAGTGCTAATTTGCAACATAATCTAACCTTTGAAAACTAACAAATAATAAAGACACATCAATAGAGAGAGAATGTTACATCTAAGCCTAGTACATTAAGTTACTATTCATAGTAACTTAATATTGTTTACTGGCATTTGCATGTGTTTTTCAGTTTGACATACTGCGCTGATGAGCATCCAGCAGTGAGGGAGACATCAGTAAATAAGGGAAGGATGCTGTTTTGTGCGATGAGAACAGAGCACTTAATTACCCTCATGTACAGGACGCCTCTAAGTAAAGTATCCTATTATCTCAGTGTGACAGATTCAGTTGCCCAATAAACACCATCATTAGGATTTGTTCTCCTCCAGCTACGTCTTGTGGATATTACAGTTTAACTACATGCAAAAATACATCTTTTGAAGTGCAGGCCAAAGAACCCCATTGTGAGTTATTATACTACAGGAATCTATAGTGTTATTGACAACTACAAACTTGCAGGGATAAAAAAAATCCCCTTTTTTTTCTTTAACTAAATTGTCTATCTATCTATCCATCCATCCATTCATCCATGATCATGGAGAAGTAACTAATAATAGCAGTTTGTGCCCGGCTGGAATTATATGCCACCAAGTCTTGCATATATCAGAATAGAGCTGTGAAAGAAAAAGACTGGACCAAGATTTGCACCACTTTGACACTCTTCCAACTGTAAGTGCATGCGCGAGTATCGGGTAGCAACAGTCCAGTGATCGTGTCACACATGCCCGGTGTGAACGTAGCATTAGTGAGATGTATTACAGTTTTTCACTGTTGGTTTGGCTCATTCCTTTTAACTGAAGTGACATTTTCAAAACTAACAGGTCGTTTGGTCAAACATACTGACACTTCTGCACAACAGTTCAGCTTACTAGAAAAAAGCTAGTTTCTTTCCCCTAACTCAACTGACATGCTTCAGAAGCAGATTCTTTTCTCAGGTAAAGAGTCAATATCATCAACACTGCATATATGTTTCTCAGTTACTTTGGCTCATTCTCATCCACTTTGTTCTTTTCTTAAAATAACTTGGATGCTTCAGCACAACACCATGAAATATCTGCAGACGTTTTTAACCCTCCCAAAACACTTTATTTGTTTGTATTTATTTCTCACATGACCAGTCAGTGTCCTTAAACAGCATTGTCCCTTTGGCACTGCAGGTCAGAATACTTAGATGCTTTGTCGCTATTGAAGAGGTTGTCCATTTATGTATAAAAGTTAGAAAAAAGGATTTCACAGTAAAAGCTGCTTCCGAACTTGTATAAACACAACCAAAAAGTCATTTCAGTTTCAGGAAACAAACAAAGAAAAGCTTTAAAAAATCACTTGTTGATTAAATAAGCCAAATACATGTTTAGCCATAAGTTTATGGTAAGTTTGGATTCTTCGTGTAGTTTGGAATCTAACCTGCTGAACTCATTCTCATTCTTCTCTCTGCTGTTGTTCAAAAGTCCAATTACACATGCACATACCACGATGTGCAAAAAGTGTGCATGCTCGTCCAAAGAGGGAAAGCTCTGATTAGTGTGACTTGCCAACAAACTACACTGGAACAATGCATTGGGGAGAATCTAAAAAGGCAGGTTGCTGGTGTGTTTCTGAGAACCAGAGAGAAAACAGAGCAAAGGTTGTTTCATCTTTTTAAATTTTTGTGTAATTAGCAACAGACTACCTTGAGAGTTATACTTGCGTGCAAAAAAAACACAAACACGAGTAACACTATAATAAAGGTCCCTTCATTAATGTTAGTTATTGCATAATTAAGCATTAATTGACTGTTAAGAAAGTGTTAATATACATCATTATCCATGACTGCAGATAACTTATGTTTATTATTTATTATAACAAAGCATTAGTACACATTTCCCTATGCAATTTCTGTTTGTTATGTATGCATCAGCTTGTCTAAAGCAATCATTTACTATGATTGTTTGTTGAGAGTTTGGAAGTGGGTTGATAGGTTTAGGAAACCCATGCGTGCATGCATATCTTCATGTGTGGGTTTCGCATGAATAATATGCACCATTTGGAGAAACTCCTGCATTGTTGTGTAATTTTTAGTGCAGTTCCAGATTCTTATGGGTCAGTAAGCAGAGTTCCCTGTGGACGGCAGCTTTTCTGAGGTCCCAGCTCTTCTTTGCGATTGCTCCGTTTGAGAACACCCAGCAGATCTCAGAACACAGACCCAATGCTTTTGGTTGGCTGGTGTCATGAAAAACAACAATTAAAGACCGCTGACTAAGGAGTCTAAGGGTTACGGCTTCACTCAAGCTATTTGTATGATGTCGTTATTTGTAAGCATAAGTTTGAAAGGTCAGTAGTCATGGGGTCTGTTGTTTCTTGCTTAATTTTTCATTATTTGTAAACATTTTATTGTGGTAAATAGTTTATGTATCACTAAAGAAGCTTTTATGAGACATTTTTTATGCAATTTAAGGGATTTTGTTAATGCTGCAGGATGCATGTGTACTTTTGAGTAAAAACCACAGAATAAAGTCAACACCCCTCATCACTGATTTTTGAAAGTTGCTCCTTGCATACTTTAGAACAGCAGATCTTTACTTAGGCTAGTCAGGTCTACCGATCTGCGAAGCTAACACTGTCACCAAGTAAATTATGGTTGCAAATCAAGTTTAGGATGTATGTCTTTTGCATAGTTTGGCCAGGGGGTGTGACTTATACTCACCTGTGACTTATGTGTGATTTTCAACAAAATTAATAGCAACAACTGCTAGAGGGCACTGTAGGTTCGTGTATTAGTATTTGCCTCTGACAGCAGCACAGAAGAAGATGCGCTACTCATGCTTAGCCGAATTTTTCTTTTGACACAGACGAGGAAACATTCTGTGGATTTAGTGATTTAAAATGATAGAAAGAGTTTAGTTGACTTGTAAGCATGTTCTTTATGCTATGCTTATCTGAATAATTGTTCATATGTTGGGCTAATATACAAAATTCCTCCTATATTTCATGAAGTTTAATAAGTATCAACGTGTTATGGTAGTGAAGCTTGCATACATGCAGATTCTGTGACTTATGTTTCAAGGTGGGATGCCCCCCCCCCACACACACACACACACATTTTTTAAGGGTTTAGTGTTGAAATTGCTTTTTAGCTGGGAATGTTCCTGAAACCTAAACTTTTTTAAACAACTACTGTTTTTATTCTACTATGCAACTTTTAATGCTAATTAAAGAACCTCAAAATAATCCTGGTCTGTTTTTTTTTTAAATACAAATCTGTTACAATTTTGGGAGCTTTTGGGTTTCTGCAGAAAAGATCCGTTATTACAAAGCATTTAAGCTTCTGACTTTGGGGTGAAAGTGCAGCATGACTGCAGGTAAAGTTGCCGTCTTGTTCCAAAGTCAGATGACATTTATTTATTTATTTTTTTTATTACCCAACAATTTTAGGTATTTGGACACATCCCCAGAAGTTAGTCTCACGACTAACAAGCAAAAACATAGCAGAAAAACGACAAGTCTGGAAAGCACACCAGTTTAGTGTCCATTGAGCATCTGGATCATCAATGTCAGTTATTTACATTTTCACATTCTGAGTCTATACAGAAACTCCCAAGCCCTGTCTGCTCGGTCTTTTTTGCCAATTTTAATGCAAGCTTTTGATTCATAAATGTCGTTTTTGTGCCTTACAAAAACTAAAGTTGAAAAGGTATTTGGAGAATACAAGCATTTGCTTTTTAAAAGCACAATTTTCTAACACAAGGTTGTCTAAAACTTTTCTATTTCAAAATATTTCACCTACAGGTGCCTTGTGTTTATTGTTTTTGAAACAACTAAATAGAAAAGGCCAACTAGGCCATGTTAGATACCACAAAGGAGCTCAGGCAAAATCTAGGTGTAAACTCCAGACTGCATTGATATAGATTGGTGTTTAAGTTAAAATCAATCAATTAGAATAAATCTGTGGGATAAATGTGTATTTTAAGCAAGGTGATGCTGCTAAAATGTTTTTTTTTCCATCACATACACTGCAAACTGAAACATAAGAAAGTAAAAAGTTTTTTTTTTTAATTATGTGTCCTGCAAAAAAAAGAATCTTATTAAAGTTTGAGAAAACCTGTCCAAGGGGGATATAAATTTTTCTTAAAATTAGACATTTTTTCTTATCCCATTGGAAGATTTTTTCCGCTTTTTTAAAGAAAATCTTTCATATTTGAAGGTTTTTGGACATATTTTAAGGGGCCTGTGTTTGCAGTGTTTCAGCTTCCTGTGCCAGTGGTACAACTTCCTGTTCAATCTGTCTGTTTTTCATTCACAATGATGCCCCCATAGTCCATAGAGTCCTATACCTGCCTCCCCAGAACTTTACTTTAAAATACGTAACGGACAAACTCTGACACGTTCTACTTATTTGAATTTCCAAATGCCAAAAGCAATGCTCCTCCAGAACCCCTATTGTTTTTTTCTGTTTGTTTTTGCTGATAATCACATTCATTTTTCAATTCTTAAGGCCCCAGCTTCTTCCAAATTAGACAAAAAGTAGACATGACAATCTGTAATATTAATCTGATTGTGGTAACTGTGTCTCTGGGGCTGCTTGTGTTTGACTATTCAACTACTTGTGGCTGTATTTTAATCCAATTGTGCTAATTGCATATTCAAAATGAAGACCTTTGCTCCCTTTCTCTCCCACTTTTTGCACAGACCTCCAAACGGAAAGCTCCATATTTCACGGGAACGCTCGCAAATTTGTAAAAAATTACTATCATATGGGAGGAAAATAATAGGTGGCCCCAATTCAAATTCACTAGCTTGAGGCAATGCGGTAATCATGGTAGAGAGTGGGAGAAGGAGGATAAGGGATGTGGGGTAAGGCGAGAAAGGAAGGTAATCACATTGTACAACAACCAACTGACAGTCTGAAAAGAAAAAGAGTACAGAGTGAATAATGAGCAACTTTGTTCGTAGTACTTGTGACTATATATGCTACGTCGTTTGTCACAAACAACCGTGTGTTCCTTGCAACGCCTGTTACAGACATTTAAAGCAAGCTTGCACAATCTAATGGATTTATTTTTCATTTATAAATGGCTTCTCACGAGAAACACGGAACGCGTCTGTGAAGGTAGCGCCGTGTTTGTTAGGAAAAAACAAACATGAGACGTATTCTGGGGAAGTCGGTGATGGATTAGATGTGTTATCTGCCTATTAGCACAACAGCCCATTATCAATGTGCCTAGGTTACTGCGATAGCTGTAAAGCAATAAAGACAGCCTGATTCAAGCCACCGCTGAGTAGGAGTTCAGTGGATGCATTCGTCCTATCACTTTCAAATGAGCACCACAAATCACTTCAGCGGGATGCCTGCACCAGTAATGTGGCCATCAGCATATGAAAATACTGTATGGATGTATGGAAGACCATCCAATTTGCTGCCAGCTGATAGAACGGAGAAACCCACAGTGAGCTGAGTGATTGTTAGATGGATGGTTGTTGTGCGTTTGTATTTCCTGTATGTATGGCTTTAAATGAATTGTTCTGGGGGGTTAACAGAAGCAGAACAACATGTTGCGGCGTGTAAACAACATTTTAGAAATTGTCAGAACATAGGCAGCATCCGCTGGATTAATAAGCAAATCAGCTTCTCTCTGGCAAGAATCAGAGCATAACAAGGAAACCAAGGGGAGAGTTGGGCTTTTTCCCCTCTCTGTGTTCTTGTACAATTTGTTTCTCTGTGTGTGTAAGTCTTTGGAGACCCGCATGTCTTCTTGTGAAGATGATGTGCACAAGGTGTGCGTGGCCCTTATTTTGCACAAGCCAGTCGGATTGTCGCAAGTGTGCAACTTTGTTCTCCACATCGATCCTGACCGTGGAAGAAAATAATTACAGTCGGTTTGCAAGCCGAGGATGGACAACACAGAAAGAGGCCTCATTTCGCAACTTCAGAGGATGGAACATCGCCCGAGACAAAGAGGTGGAGAGCGGGAGAAAAAGACAAACAGAGGGAGACAATAGGCAGAGATGAGCCTGGGAAATGAAAAAAGGCTAATTTCTCAGATTTTTAAAGGAACTCCCCAAACACTGCTTGATTTGATTTGATTGATTGGTTTATTTCCAGAATTGATTGTAGACAAAACAACAAAATCACACAAAAATGTCAAACTCATTACAGAAATAATGAAGTGGATTGATAAAAAAACAAAGAAAAATTAACATAAACATGTGAAAAAAATAACAGTGTTGATAGATAGATAGATAGATAGATAGATAGATAGATAGACTTTGTGCTAAATGTAAATACTTTATTAAATTTTGTTGAAACAAATGGAAAAAAAAATGAACAATGGGGTAAATTTTTATATGACAAAACTATGTAAAAAAATCGTGACTGCAGTCAAAACAGTCACTGATTTGTGGATAAATCAGACAACACAAAGGTGGAGACAGTGATGCCTCTTTCATAAGGATTTATTGCGCACATGCTCAGAGTTGCAGACAGTTTCACCACCCCCCCTTCTCCCAGAAATAAATCAACCCACAGATTTACATATTGTAGACTCAGACATGCATACGCTCTCATTAGCGGAGGGGGCTTGTGCGTGTTATATGCTGGATGATGGTAGATGATACCCACCCTTGTGACAAGAGATCTAAGAGTGATCCGTGTGTAAGAGAAAACAGCGTTGAAGGCTCCTAATATCTTTGATAGTGTCGTTATGGTAATGATCAGGAATAATGCAAAATTCATGAAGTATACCTAGCATTTGAGAATTGCCAATACTTGTTCTTCTAGCAAGTAGGAGGATACGGAACGCGTGTTACAGAAGTGGTGCATGCAGGAGTTGTTGTGATTTGTTGGGATTTGCCCTAATTGTTTTTCGACAGTTAAGTGCAGCTAAATGACTTTCATGTGTTGGCATGTGTGCGCACACGGGGAGCTGCTGCTTATCCTTTTCTTTAAGCTGTTTGGCAGACTGCTTGTTAGAAGAACGCAACGCTTTCCTAATTACTGCAGTCATGAAACATGTTAATTTTCCCAATAAAATATTCCAAATTGAACAAATCATTTTGAAAAAAAACCCCACACACAATAGAAGCCTTGTGATTTATCCATTTTCATTTGAACTTTGCCAAAGAAAATGAAATAAATATTGCTGCAGCTGAAATCTGGACCATTCTCCCACTTCAAAATGTCTCTGCAACAACCTGTCCATCACTGACAGTTTTGAATGTGGACTCTCTCATCTGGGAAAGTTTCAGAGCACGTTGTGTTTGTGTACCTAACATCTCTTGGGAGAGTCTTTCACGCAAATTTCCATTGAGCGCTCATCAGTAGGAGGTCCAGGTCCATTGGAAATGGCGTCCTCACTCTGAAATCCGCGGCTAACCGGTACTGTCAGACAATCAGGATGTTTTTGATTTGCCTTGAAATCTGCGCTCAGTTTGGATTAACCTGGACTCTGACGCAGACATCACAATGAAGTGTGATTAGATGGCTGCGGATGCTCACATCTGGGGAACAATTAGCCCGGATGAACAGCCAAGCCAGAAAGACTGGAAGTGACAGCTCTGCCAGATTTGACAAGTGACACGAGCTGTTCCAAATTTAGAGCCATTGAAGTTACAGGAGGGTGGATTCAGGTCAAAGACACGTAAAGGGAAGAAAGGCCACTTTACCTTTGTCACCTCACAGGAACTCAAAAGCACAGTGATATTTTTTCATGTTGAATTTGAGTTCAATTGAAAAGAATTGTGATTAAAATATAAGTACTGTATTTTCAGCACTTAAGGGCTCACCGGATTATAAAGCAATGAATGGTCTATTTTCAAAATTATGACAAATATAAGGCACACTAGGAAGGACAAAAGAGTCAGAGATAAGTCTGTATGTCAATCAGAATTAATCAACTGTGTTCGTGTAACTGGGTTGCAATTCCTGTTACATTCACACCGGTTTCAGAAACGTGCTTTCAAGCGACCACTTCCAATGAGAAGTCTACTGCACTGAAACGAACAGAAAAGTGCGTTTTGGATGTCTGTCTTTGAAACTCTTGTGTTCATGCATTGTGACATATGTTTGCAAGTCCCTTTTTTAGACAACAAGCACAAACAGGTGGCCATTTAGTGCACACTGAAAGTTAAACTAGTTGAACTTTGATCAATCAGGTGCTTGAATGTGGTAGTAATGTATAGGTAGCGTCTTTTTTTTATTCACAAAGTAACAGCTGTTGGAAATTTGATAACAAGGAACAACATAATAATTGCAGTTTGTGCCCGGACGGAATTCTTTAACACCAAGTCTTTCGTGTATCGGAATAGAGCTGAGAAAGAAAAAGCCTGGAGCAAGATTTGTGAGATTTGCACCACTTTGAGATTTCGCACCAAGACTTTCCCAATTGTGAGTACATGCGCTAGTAGCTACCGTCCAATGTGGACATCAAATGCTAAAAATGCATTTGTGTTCAGCACGTTCTTGAATATGCATTACATGTCCTGTGTGTGTGCAGTGTTATACTTTATGTTGTGCTCTGGAATTGATTGAAGACAACTCTTTGTTGTTATCTATGGGCTTTTCATTCTGTTTGACGCAAAACTAAAACAGTCAAGACAGTTCTGACCCAGGTTTGTTTTTTTTCACTAGCCACTGCAGTCTGTGCGCATGCTCATCTGCGCATACTCATCAGCGCATGCTCATCTGCTCATGCCATATGAACACGGTGAGTTCAAGTACCATTGGATGGAATGACAAATATACACATACAAGAGTTGACAAAATGACTATTTACAACAAATTTCTAGATTTGAAACCCTTGAGACAAAACTCCTGTCACAGTAACTGTTTTTAACACATTAGCCACATTAGAAGCATTAGCTGCGCTGGTGTACAGTATTCGCAATACCTGTAACTCCCAACCTTGTTTGCAACAAGTAAAAAAACAGACTTGATACGGCTAAAACAAACATTACTGTGACTTTGGTAACTCCTCACCTTGGCAGTAACACGTAAGAAAAAACACCCTTACACTGCTACACGTTAGCCACATTGGTGTAATTCCCAACCAAACCTTTTGACATAGCACCATGAATCTCTCAAGCCACACTGACATCAGTAAAACAACCAGAATTAATTTAAATACAAGGTGCACTCTTGTTTTAGAAAAAGAAAAGGCCTTTAAGTGCACCTCATGGTGCACATCAATACATTTGACATGTATTTAAAAAAAAAAAGATATTTCCAAATCCTTAGTTGTTTAAAAAAGATTTACGCATATTTGACTCCATGTTTCCAGTCTTTTATTTTTCTATTTGTTTGGTTTTAATGGAGAAGCTTTGTAAGTAGCATTTGAGGACAGTGGATACAGTGCCAATGAATAACCTGCAGAAACAGTCCCACTGGATCTCTGAGTTCCATGTTTTTTAAACCTGTATTAATTATTAACATGAAACATCCACTATATGGTCACACTGCTCTGGATCATTGTAATAGTGTAATAACCCCTTTATCTGACTTTAAAAATGACTGTCTTTTGTCACATACTTCTTTAGACAGTACACTGGGTTTGTTTAGTCAGAATCAACATTTGTTTCCTTTGGCTAGTCGCTTTACAGACATAATGTAAATGTAGTCTTCTGTCTGGATGAGAGCACCTTAATGTATTTCAACACACACACACACTAAAAACATGCAAATCAGAATTGCTGCAAATAGCACAGATGACAAGGTAAGTATTTCCAGGGAGCTAAAAGAAAAAAAAGTGATGGACCAGACTAGTGCACATGCCAAATTCATGAGGTGTTTTCTTCATTTGTAGTCCAGTCGTGTGCTAGCACGTGCTGTTTGCCTTTGTAGTGCAAGATGTTTTTTTTTTCTGTTCATCTATCTACATATGTTTTGCTTGGCTGCAAAAAGCTCCCTTTGCCAACACAGGACACTAATCAATTGGTAATGACGAAATGACAAGGATGTCTGTCAGCCAGATGTTTGATAAAAATTCAAATGGCGTAACGCAAAAAAAAGCAAATGTTCTTTGAAGTAATATTTAATGCCAAACTGTCGCTGTGTGATAGATGTAGACAGTCATAAATTAAAAACAATATCTTTATATACACCTTTAAAAACATCGGCAATAATGGTCAACGTATGTGGCCCTGTATCACCTTTACACTGAAGTCATCTTTCTCTGACATGTGGTCACATATTCAAAGTGGAAATAGGTGAAATATGTAAACATGTTTTATTTTACATTCTAAGTTTTAGTCCCACTGACTTTAAAAAACAGCAATTTACTTTTTCTGCTAAATCTAAAACTGACATTTTCAGAGATTAAATACTATTTAAGTCACACCACTCAACATTTCTGATCATTTTTTTCAGGAATGACCTTTGATTTAACAACCAGATGAAAAAAGGTTGTGAAGTTTTTACCAGTCTGAGATGATTCCAGCTTTATGACATGGCGCCTAATCCTGCTAGAAGTAATCAACTGAAGATGGTAGACCGTGGTCAGAAAGGGACATGGTCAGCAACAATACTCAGGTAGGCTGTTGTGTTGTAATCATGCTCAACTGGTACTAAGGGACTCAAAGTGCTCCAAAAAACTATCCCCCAAACCATTACACCACCAGCAGCAGAACATTTTATGTTTCATTTTTTTAAAAATAACAAACAGATCTTAAAGAAAATGAAACTTTTTACTAAAATTTTGCTGTTTAGTGTAATGTCAGCAGATAAGCTTTACAGTTTATTCTATGATTTCAGGAAATTATCACCAATAAATTCACAAGTTTGACTAAATAAAATGTAATCAAATGATACATAAAAAGTATGAATTATTTTTAAAATTTGTGAAAAATATTTTTTTCTAAAAAATCGACGGTAAAAGATCCTCAGTAGCAGACGCCATGTTAGATAAATATGGCCACCAATCAGCAGGCTGTTTGGTGGCACAAACATCACATGAAAACAAAAACTTATGAACGCAAAATCAAAGATAGAACAAAAGCGGGATGAGACACTACGTATCTGAACGTAGTATCTACGTATCTTGAAAGCCAAAAAAAAGTTGTTGAGAGCAAATAAAATGTTTTCATTTGAAAATTATGAAGTTTTATTCTTAAAACTTTACATTTTCTTTGCAATTTAGAACATTTTGATCTCAAAACTGCGAATTTTGCTTGAAATATGGTGGCACAAATATCACTATAATTTTCACCCACAGAACTGATGCTGGTTGGATATTTTCTCTTTTAAAGACAATTCTCTGTAAACCGTAGAGATGGTTGTGGGTGAAAATCCCTGAAGATCAGCAGTGTCTGAAATACTCAGACAAGCACATCCAGCACCAACAACCCTGTCACGTTCGACATCACCTTTTTTTCTCCATTCTGATGATCAGTTTGAACTGCAGATCGTCTTGACCATGTCTAAATGCACTGGGTTGCTGGCATTTGATTGGCTGATTAGAAATTTGCATTTATAAATAGTTGGACAGGCGTTCCTAATAAGTGACCAGTGAGTGTATATTGCCAGTATATTTGGCCATATGGGACTTATTTTAATGTTTTTTTTCACAATGCTTTGAAAATATTTGAGGCTATTTGAGGAGAAAGCTGGTTTCGGGTGAGACGTTTATATCAATGTTCATCAAAGGTTAGCAGCTACATTGTAAATTGGGTTCTACAGAATAAGGAGAAGTCACATACCGGCCAACAACAGAAGCTAAGAACACAACACATGCAGAAGACCATTCGCAACAGATTAAACTGATTAAATGTATAATCTTTCAGAGGAGATTGCCTTAGATGAACATCACATATTTTTGTCTAGCTCAAAGCTACTTACAGGCTTCTCATTAAGACATAACACTGCCCTTGGGGTAGGTTATGTTTCAAATGGTAAATGGTGCTTTTGGCCACAGTTCGGAGAACTGAATTTTTCTGGCAAGTAATTTAAAGTAATAATTCAGCATTTTTGGAAAATGTGCTTTAATATGTTTTACTCCTGGCTCAGATAAGAACTTATGTCTTCTGTTTGTCCTGTTTATGTAAGTCAGAGCCTGCCAGCTTGGCTGATGAAAACAGGAAATGGCATAAAATTGCTCTTGCTACATTCATAGATAAATGACTGGCAATACTATAGAAAGAATAGGGTTGTCAATATAACGCACATGATTAAGTAAAAAAAAAAAAGCGTAAATATTTATTATTTTAATTCATCACACTTCCGCTTTGCGTCAGGTTTCCATGACGTGCGTTAATGTCTGATCATGAATACTTTGTTGGACATCATCCCACTTATTATATCAATATAATAATGTACTGTTGCATTAATACCAGCACTGTTAATTCTAGAGATCAAATTATTAAGATTGGGCATAAATATTGGCATGCACGGAAATATAGCTAGCATCAATCTTTAAGTCTTTACAAAAAAAAAAAAAGTAAAATCCTAGTTTCAGTGCTGTTATCTTAAGTTCTAAACACTAATCTTTTTCAGGGCTCCAGTAGAGGGCTCACATAATGCTACGACTCCTCCTTGTTAAAGGCTTGCTCTCACTATGACCCCTCCTCTGTTTCACTTTGACCTGTTGGGGTCCAGCTGTGTCTGCTCCCACACCTGTACGCCATTTTACCCTCAGAGTTCTCACTATGGAAACATACTGACTGACAGCTGCACTTCAAAGATCTGCTCGCTCTTTACTTTCATGGTTATCATCTGCTGCTGGGAGTAGTGGAGGCGCAAAGAGAAAGGGAGAAACCAGTCTCTGGGCGGTTGGTTTTGTTGTGGGGCCAATTTAGATGATTGGCCTTGAAATGCAAGCTGAAATGGGCTTCCCTGTGTTCCTTTAAAGTGACCCATGCCCAGCAGTGTAATGTAAAATTATCCTTGCTGTGTTTGTGTTGTGTCAGATGTGGTGACTGGCAGAAACTGTTAGTAATTGTCTAAGTGCTCCGGTGTGTCAAAGCTGTCCGTCACTCATCCCAGCCCCCTTCTTCTCGGTTCTGCTTTTTCAGCTTCTCATAATATTTTCACTGAACTGCAGAGGACAAACTACTTTCAGTGATGGAGTTGTCACAGTGCTGCTTTTGCTTGAAAAAATATTTTACTCCGAGAAGAACACACAATCAACTGACATGTATTTCTGCTTTTCAGTCGAGAGAAAAAAAAATGAGGCATACTTCTTCTTCTTTCATTTGTTCTTTGATACGTTCACCAATCCAGACTTGCACATCTTTCTTGTTGTAATTCACTGAAGTGGGAACTAACCTAAATGTGACATATTAAAAAAAGCTTTTCTAAATAGTCACGTATTCCTGTTTGCATCTATCTTCTGACTAAAACTTTAAAAAATAAATTGTAACATAAAAACTGTTCATTACTATTTACATACCGTTATACACGTAAAGATGCTGGTAGGACCAAAGCTTAAAGTTCATCTGAATTTCATTGGATCTAACTGTTAATTCCTTTGCATACCGGTATCCACGTTTATTTACACAAGCAGAATCGTTTATTTCTTTGTCTACATTTTGCAGACATTGTAATTTGTTCAGAAAGCACAGCCTACAATTGCATCTAAATACATTCGTGTATTTGATGAGATAATTATGAGCCTTCAAAGCAGAAATTTGTATCTTTAGTAAAAGGAGCCTGTTGATGTTTGATATTCCTGGAAAACAATCAGACAAACGTGAGAAAAAATGGTCACACCAGTTTCCCTCAGTGCACGATTTTTAACTACTGTAACCCTACTGTCTAGTGAAGGTTTGCCTGTAAATAAATGCCTTTTTTTTTAGTTAGGCCTTAAATCAAAAGTCATGTGGGTAATAAAATATTGGTTTCAAAAATAGCCTTACCTTTAAAGAAATATCAAACTTTTTTCCCATTTGCTAAAAATAATAAATAAATGTAAAGAAGCCTAATGCAGCAAATCGATAGGCTAACAAACTAATTTCAGATGTACTTTCCAGAACCATCTGTTTTTTTCCTGTGATTTCAGTGTAATTCCAAACTCAGTTAAAAGAAAAAAACATGATTATCATATAACGTATGATTATTAAACATATGAATACATTGTCAGTCGGACTTGTTTATCTGCATTAACAATATACCTTGAACTTATTGCAACACGCTACATGTTAGCCACATTAGAAGTGCTAGCCACGTTAGCATATTCACAAAACCTGTAACTCCCAACCTTATTTGCAACACGTAAAAAACAGACTGATACTGTTAAAACAAACATTACTGTGACTATGCCAACTCCCAACCTCGTTAGTCTGACGTCACTATATGCTAGCCACGTTATCGTCACAATAACACCGAGCCAAAACAAAACAAAACTAGACTTAATCCATGTATCAGGCGCTGGAGGTTTTGTTGGTACGCTGCAGTTAAAAAAAAAAAAAAGTGAAGTCTTGGTTTTTGACTTTGGCACTTCCATGTCTTTAACTCAGCAATACTGGACTGAGGATGCAGGACTGAAGTCACAGCACGTTAACCTTCTCTTCTTGTCCAAACACACCATCTCTGCCTTCCTCTGGGGGAAAAGAAAAATCATTCGTTATTTTAATGGGTGTCAAATATGTTTTCAAAATCTACTAAAAGGTTATCGTTGTTACACACGGGCAAGTGCTTATATCTGAATCAATGTTAACTTTGTTACTTGGAAAATTTACTGCCTTCCCGGCCGACCGTGGTGCACAAACTTAATCGACGTGTTTTCACAAATTGCTGCTTGAGGGTAATTTATGTGGCCCAGGTGACTGACTGCTCTTTGATAGAACAGAAGCAAAACACATAACCGAGAGGTGCAATGAGGGGATGGATAAAGCTCCCGGTATTTTCATTTGAATGTGTGACGGATGAAGATTATGCATTTTTGGTGGTAAAGCCAGCAGGGGGGAGGGGGCAGAAAATTAAAGGCGAGTGGTTGCAAATTTGGTAATAAATGAATCAAATATGACTGTATACACAACCGCTAGTGATTTGCAACACCAGGATCTATTTACCTTACCTCAAACCACATCCTACCCTCTGGGCCTCTCCTTATCTGGCACCATATTGGCCCTCCTAATATGTAAAAATACAAATGACAAAACTAAAGATAAAAACTAATCATTTATTTGAACCAAAAGGCTTAAAAAAGAGAAAAAAAATAGAGATGGGAAAAGAAAAGACAAGAGTATTGCTGTTCCCTCAGTGCCTCAGCATCACTATTTGTCTTGGGTGAGTTAGCTTTATCTAATAAAGTGTCTTTGTATTAAGATGGATACTTCAAACGCTCTTTTGTCTCTATAATCAGAGAGGAGGGAGGAAGAACTCACACATTCCTCGCTCAATTTATTATTAATAAGTACATCAGTGGGAGAAATATATCCTGGGGACCGAAACACCCGCGCAGCGTAACATTCATCAAACGTAAACAAATATCACAATACACAGGGTACAGAGGCTCCAATAACAGATAATTGATGAGAAAGGTCTTTGGGTGCAGTGGATCACTGATGGTTATCATTATATAACATTGTTTCACGGTTTACAACAAATGATGAACTGTACGTTGAAGGGAAACATTTTTGCTGCCTCTGTATGCAATTATGTCTTCTGCTTGTAGTGATGGTGGTGGTGAGGGGGTAAGTCTGTGGTCTTGTGATAAAACTGTGGTTAGTGGCATAATTTTTAATACTTATATTTTCTTGCAAGACCGTAATCCATTGCAACCACAGCAATTACCCTTCTGACAGGATAACAAAACACAAACACAAACAACACAATCACTTCTGAGGCTTTTTTTTAGGAACCTCTTTATCTTCTGCTTTGAGTTTTGTTTCCTTTTAAGGACCCAAGATAAAGTCTCAGTTGTAAATTGATAAAAGATGCAAAATAAAGTTCAAAAACACAGACGTACAAAGATGATTTAGGAGTTTGCTTCTGCTTGAATCTCTACAAGCATTTGTAAATGATAACAAGACGCCGTTCTGCGAGACTCCGACGACAAGGGAGGCACGGTTACACATGACAGATGGGGTCGACTGAATGACTGTGAGAACAAGCCACTCCCCACTTTGCTGTACAACCTGTGCTCCGGTGTTGGGTTTCCAGTCGGCAGCAGCAGCACTGACACATGCGGCGATGAGTCTCATGTCTAAGGGCAGGAATTCAATCAATAAAACTCACCCCATGACAAAATACACCATGTTACAGCGTAGGCGTTGAGTGAGAAGGCCAACCATCTGCTTCTTTTTTAGCCACCCTCCCCATGGCACGTATCATTCTCTGCCACTAATGTGCAATACACTGGATAATCACACACTTTAAACTACCTTTGCAAGACATTACTTAATTGGCTTAGGTCTAACAGTGCCTCCTTTTAGATCAGTTTGAATCACCCACCCTCAGCTATTGAAACATTTTTTAAAAACAATTCAGGCGATCCCAAATAGAGACCTCTTTTGACCTACATCTATTTTTTTAATTACTGCAAATATTAGTTTTTGGATTGTTAAGGAATGCTGATTTTTTAACACTATGGGGCTCACCAAATTAGACGGATGATCTTCAATGACTGGTCTATTTTTGAACTTGTGTCATATGTACAACACACTGAACTTCAAGTGCATTAAGTGAGACAAAAGAGTCAGAGATACATTTGTCAGTTAGTCAGACTTTATTAACTGCGTTCATAGTAACTCTGGATTTTGGTTTGTATCACTTTACACGTTAGCAACATTAGAAGCGTTAGCCACATAAGTGTATTCACAATGCCAGTAAAGTCCAACCTTGTTTGCAACACATAAGAATAACAGACTGATACCACTGAGACAAATGTTACTGTGACTGTGCTAACTCCCAACTATAGTAACACATTAAAAAAACACTGACACTGCGAGATGTTAGCCCCGTTAGCATATTTACAATAACCCCCAAATTTGTTTGCAACTCCTAAGAAAAAAAAACAAAACAGACTGATAACGCTTAAAAAAGCATTACTATGACTCCACCAACTCCAAAGCTTGTTTGTAATACATAAAAACACTGAAGTCTGACATCGCTAGCATTACCGTATTTAGAATACATGTAGCTACCAGTCTTTTTTGTTTGCAACATGTTAGAAAACAAACTGATACAGTGAAAACACATTACCGTGGTTATGCTAACTCCCGAACTCATTAATAACGTAAAAAAATAAAAAACACAGTCCAACACCACTACACATTAGCCGGGTTAGTGTTCACAACACCAGTATCTCTCAACCTACTATTTGAGGATTGTAATAGCATCAGAATTTCAAAATGTGGCCCTGGAGGGCCTCTAAGAATTCTTCTTCTGTGGGAGCTGTACCACAGTCTCCACAGCTTTTGAACACTAATCATTTGACAGCCTGCGAGTGCCTTAGAAACAGTAATGAGAGCATGATTACTGACATTCCCATGAGAAATTTTAGCGCATGAGTTTGAAGAATTCAGGTGTTGTTTAAGAATCTGAAGTTCTCCTTCCTTTTTCAAACAACAAAAAATTATTATGAAAGGCCAAAAAAAAAGAGCTGGTCCAAAAGCAAAAGTTGTTCTAACCAAATTGACCATTCAAAGTGCCTTTTAACAACTCTGAGTCATGTTAACTTCTGTTTAACTTTTTATAAATCTAATAATTCTTAAAAAAAAGAAGTCTCTGTTGTTTCGAAGGTCTGAAAAATCAGCACTGTTTTAAGAATACTTCCCCATCTGTTTGCTGTTAGCTTTCAAACCACACTTCCCTGTAAAAGCCACAGCCATGTGAGACATCTAGTGTTTAATTAAAAAAAAAAAAAAGTGAAGAACTAGCCGGAATAAAATTATACTTCTTATAAAAGAATCTCACCAACAATAACATTACGGTTTGACACCCAGCGTGTCACTGAAAAAAAGCCAAAAACATCCTGCTTTGTATCACAGTAAAGAAAACCGACCTTTGAAGAATCAGTGTGTCTAAGAGTGTGAGTGTGAACTGCTGATTTTAAAGCTTCAAAGATCGCTTTTAGGATATCACAAAAGAATAACCTCCGACTCCCAAACAAACATAAGGCACATTTAAATAGCACAAGTTGGAAAAGTCTGGAAGCGCGCCTCTTTGGTGCGAGCGGCGGTGCCGCATGTGTGTGTTGTGAAGAGCAGGGACATGTCTGTTATGAGCAGATTGATTAAAACATGATGGCTGGTGTCCAACCTGCTTTCCAGGGGACTGCTGTGACAGCCGGCAGCGCGTCTACCTGCTGCCTCCTCTGCGTGTAAGGTGATTTACTGCCGACTCCCTCCGTTTATGTACTGCCTTATTTTCATTTCTACCCCGCTGAGTGCCAGGTTCAGAACTCCTGAAGAAATATTATGCTTTGCTGACAAAATGCAGTGACAGCCATCTCCCAGTCTTAAAAGAGTGCCAGAGTGTTTAACAGTACCAGAGCCTGGGAGACAAGGGAGGGTTGAAGGCATCTGTAAGCAAGCGGCCCATTGAATCAAGCATTTGATCTAAACCAGCTCTGATTGGGTGGAATGATGTTTATAGCCAAGTTAGAATCTACTTTCAATTAAAGAAATGACACGGGGTGGAAAGGGGAGGTCTGTAAAACAGACGATAAATTTTATTGAACAACTTTTACTGGGGTCTCCTCTGAGAAACATGTGCCGCACAAATGAAATGTTTGTTTCCACAGACGCGCTCGCCTGCAGACGAGCAGGTAACTTGACGCCGGGGACTTTTTCATTAACCCTGAGTTCAAAACCCCGCTGCTGTTTCAAGCTTTAGTGGGAAAGCAACAATTTGATGTACAGGGATGAATATAAATACCACTGTTGTTCAAGCAACACCATGTTTCCTATTCATTGCAGCCTGTTTTTTCCTTTACAAGAACTACTCTGAGCGGTAATGAGGTGTTGTAGCGTCCCGAGGCGTTATCATTTGCAGCATTATTATTTCAAAAGCTCCGACAACAGCACCGTCTCTGATGTAATTCTCATGCATATGGAAAGTGTCCTAGTGACTTGATATGCTGATTTTGAGGAGAAGGAGAGCCCACACTAAATAAAATGAGTGATCACAAAGCTAATGAGGCAAACGGGTGTTAGGAGCAGTCGGGGCCAGGCATCAGATGGACAAGCTGTTGTCTGTAATTAGCCTCTAGCTACATAAGCAATGCTTGTTTATGAAGCTGGTTAATATGAATTGGATACTTCAAAAAAACATTTCCACCCACCTCCCCACATCTGAAACCTACTATAAATAAAAGTTGTCATTGAAACCTAATCAAATTAAGAGACATATTATGGTTTGGCTGTCAGTCGTCTAACATTTTCTGTAACTCTCTTTCTTAGCAGATGAGGCAAAGCAGAGTGAATCCCCTGAGGTCTTCTCATCTCTCTTCAGGAGCTGCTGACTCTTTTTCTCTGTGTGGCACACCCAGAAGGATTAAGCGCAAATGGCATTCACATGATTTCAATGAGCTCAGGGAGGCAAGAACCAGCTTTTCAGCACTTTTTTTTCTCCCTGTAAAGGACACAAAGCAGACACTGAGCACCAGAGAAAGAAAACACACTCAGAAAGTTAATAATGATCATAATAATAGACCGTTGAACTGGAATTTTACTGAAAAGACCTCCCTAAGAGGTGATGTCATCACTAATTTCCTGCAGTGTATGTTAGATGTGAATCTGAGGTGAAGCAAGTAAAGGGGTGACTCATGTTGGAAATCCAGATACATTATTATCTCTGAAAGTTAACAAAACTTTCTGGAAACAGTAATCTAAATCTAAACAGTAATGGGGGGATAATCTAAATGTAATGAGCTGCTAAAGTTCACAATTAACTAAATACATAACAATTACCAAAAAAAAAAAATATATCTAAAGCAAAAAAGAAACAAACCATAAATAAATAAATGAAAGTTATATGTGAATTGGGTTTCAAGGTCAAAAGTTTCTGCATGAACTCATTATTTTTGTGTGGTCATCCATCAGAATTTTTTTCATTTTTGATTGTTGAATTACAGTTTTAGTTCAGACCAAATATTGACGACACTTTTTCACAAACTCAAACCATTTTTAAGAGGCCCAGAAGAAGACATACAGGTTCTCAGTAAACATGACATGCTGGACTATTAAAAAACACAATTGCAGAGGTTTCGTTTTTGCTTTTTGTTTTTGTTCTTTTACTTTTATTTGTAGGTATTTGTATTTGAACAAAAACCCTCCAAGCTAGAGTGGGCCTCCCTAATACTCATTGATTTTATTTAGCGCTCACTTTTTACCCTTCCTACATTTTTACATTTTTTTTTACTTGTGAATGAGAAGAAAATAAAAGCAATAGAGCTTGAAAAATAATTCCCACAATATACAGTGGAGGAATTAAGTATTTGATCCATTGCTAATTTTGTATGTTTGCCCACTTAAAAATACATTGACAGTCTGTCATTTTAATGGAAGGTTCATTTGAACAGTGAGAGATAGAAAATTACAAAGAAAATCAAGAATTCCACTTAAAAAAATTTAGTTCAATGTTTTGGCATTTCATTGAGGCAAATAATTATTTGTACCCTCTTGCTGATGTTGTGGCAAAACCCTCATTATTAAGCACAGATATCAGATGTTTCTTGTAGTTGATGAGCAGGTTTCTACACATTTATCAGTAGTGATTTTGGTCTGATTAACTATGTTTTTTCTTTTATGGAGGATGACCATAGTATTTCTATGAATGTTTGACCTCAGATCAGACCAGGCAACCTCTAAATTTAACCATATTACTAAGCGAAAGAAAAAAAACTAACTAGCATTTCCTCAGTAGTGGTGAGCGAAGAAAGAAAGCCCCTGATGGACAGGGACATATGATGTACGGAAAACTGCATGCTCCGAGTCATGCAGAAGCCTCAGTTATTCTGATAGAGGCTGGGTGGGATCTCCCAGCCCAGCATTGCCACCCTTCGCCACGAGAATGTGAATGCCGTACAGACCTCGATGCTCTGGGGCCGTGGAAATGCTCACTGTGCCCCCTCTCTGTGGGCCTCCCGTACCAGTTGACCGAGCTACACTGTTTTCAGTCCGTTCCGACTGCATGGCACCACTCCAGGCTGAGATCGGCCCATAGCCTATACAACGGCCACAAGCTGTCTGCGGCAATGTCGGACCGAGGAGCTAAACAGTTTTTGTAAAGCTCAGGGTGTATTCAGACTGGACACATTTGGTTCGAACAAATGTTCAGTCTGAATACACACAACAAATCCTGGTTCGGAAACCAGGAACCACACTCGGACCCAACTTTTGAGGTGGTCTCGGTTCGTTTTCATTTGGACTGAGGTTCAGTTTGCTCTGAGATTCCTCAGTCTGAATACAAAACACTGGGATCAGAATAACTGGACCAAAATGGCCACCGAAGCCGAAAGTCACATGATCTAAACACATAAGGAATGAAGTAACCAATGAGCCACAGACAAATGTAAAGCATTGATTTTCATGTTATCAAAGAAGAAATAACTGGTCCAACTGTTTACTTGTTAAAATGTTTATTTTAACACTGCTGAAAACGCTTCTTACATGCTTTTCTGCATCTCGTTGCGCTACATAGGCTGCTGGGACATCATCCTAAAAGCTGGCTTGTATCTTATAGTTGATTGACATCAAGTGACTTAACAATGAGACAGAACAA
This sequence comes from Oryzias celebensis, assembly GCA_014656515.1. Classification (NCBI taxonomy): domain Eukaryota; kingdom Metazoa; phylum Chordata; class Actinopteri; order Beloniformes; family Adrianichthyidae; genus Oryzias; species Oryzias celebensis. Next base: position 9,398,120 of record BNCR01000017.1, on the reverse strand, counting down.
CTGATTGAAATGTGGTCGGGTGAATGCTGGCTGGTTAAAACAACTTTTAACATGATCCTTTTAACATGATCCGCTTTGCTTCTCACTGTTTTCCTGACAATCTATATGTCATAAACGCTTATCATCCTTCCTTCATACCCAATGTCTCCTCAGTAGTGCAGATGCCTCTGAGCTAAAGCCCACACGGCACGTCTTCTTGCTAGTAACCGTCTTGCAGCATGTCTCTGCTGTACCAAAGTAATAAGTAAAAATAGTTGTTCCTGATGTTAAAAACTGGTGATCGAAATCTAAAGTTTTGATAAGTTAACTCAATGAGGACTTTAAAACGCTGCACCTCCAACTTTCTCTTGTTGTTTTGACCCGTCTCGTACTTCCTGATCAATGGCTGAAGAGATCTTTAGAAATATCCTGTAGACACCAGTCTGAATACAGAACAAAAACAGTCTTTAGGACTTGATCCGGACCAAATGAAATGGACTCACTCCGAACCAATGGGCTTTGTCGGTCTGAATACCACCTTTGTCTGTGTGTGGACTTGAATAAAATCCCAACCATGCATCAGATATGCATTGCGTTTCCTATATATTAACGTATTTATTTATAGAAACTTTTGAAATGTTGTTGATTTGTTGCACTTTGTACAAAAATATTAATACGACTGACTGGGTCCTATTTTTCTGAGTCTTTTTCTTTTAAAAATCGGACCAAAATTAAGCATTTTATGGTCATTTTACTGTATCTGCTAAGCCATGTGTTATAGTTTTTATACTATTCCAACATGGCGTCGCTCATTACACATCTTGGACAATATAAATAGGCCAGTGTGCCATCTCTAGCGATATATACCTCATTGATTAGATCCATGTATGTCTGTTTTCCTTATCAGAGCTGACATCTGGCTCCAAACTGTGCAGCTCACCATTCACCATTTTGGTTGCACCAGTAATGTTGTGTTGGGGTAGTGAATGGCTGCAAGCGAGCGGTGCAGTGTGTAAATAGATGGCTATAGGGAAATGGGGGCGGGCTTACTCCACGCCAACAGTCCCGCCAATAAACTCAAGGGAGTCAGATCCATGCTTGCATGTTGCATCAGTTTCTGAGTTAACATATGGGAAGATGCAACAGTTCCAGCAAACAGAACCAACGCATACCAGGTCACAATAGCACTTTTAATGCTTATTGTATTCTGAACGCCACTTTTAACCTCCCGTCTTTCTTCTCCTAATCCAATTCTATCATGTATTTTTAGCCTTCATGATTGCCTGACGTCCTTTCTTACCATCATGTTCACCTTGTTTGTCTCTTTATCTCTTTTCCCCCCGCATGAATGTGACTAATTGTCGAGCACCCAAGATGGTTTAGAATGGGTCTTGGTATCTTTCATCCTTCCTCCTCCCCACCCACCAACCCTCCTGCACTGTCAGTGATTTTTCATCGCCCTTGTTGGGGCTGTTTTATGCATTGTTTCCCTGATGCAGTGATTGATGTCAGGGGCTGGTAATCTAGGGGAATGAGAGGCTGGATGGTGGCTGCTGAGTCCCCCTCTATTTCTGACACGTGTTGGCTGAGCTGTTGGTGCGCCTCTGTGCTGCAATACCCCCCCCTCCATTTGGCCGCGGCCATTGCCTCACTCTGCTCACACAGCCGGCCCTCATTTCCATTTCAATCTCAGCCTCATGAATGCAAAAACTCAGGCCGAAAATTAATAACACCACGCAGAGGAAAAGTGGGCGCAAGGGAAGGGGAAAGGAATGACGGCGGGGAGAGTGAGAAAGAGAATGGGGAGCTGGGGTCTTTTTCACCCCTTTTGTTCCTTTAAAAGTGCCCCCTTATTTTATTTCCTTCTCTCTTTCACCAGGATCCTCCAATGAATGGCATTACAGACAATACCATATCCAGAGTGACACAAATTTATTTCAGTTCCAGCGCCATAGTGTATTTCTACAGAACCAGGGGCGATTTGTCTGGGGACAATTTGGTTTCCATAAAGGATTTAAATGGTTTCTGTGGAGATAGTGGGGTGAAATTTAATTTGTTTCTCATTTACTACAGCAGGTATGAAAAGGAGAAAAATTGGACGGCTGATGGGCTAAAAATTGGTGCTGTCCCTCTGCTGTATCCCCAAAGGACTAAGGCCCTGCATCATATAGATTGAGTTCGACCCCCCCCCCCAAGCCTCCCCACCACCACAAGCCAACAAGCACACACATAGCCACAAACACAACATGCCTCCTGCCTGCAGAGAGCTGTAACCTTAAACCAACTTAAACAGTAACCTTTGGGGAGGCTGCCAATCACTCCTAAAACAACGTTTCCATCGATTGGCCTGTCTGCGTGATTTATGGGCTCATTTTACACTAATTGAGAATTAGAGGGCGGATTAGTGGGCCTCAACACTTCGGCCTGATATGCACTCTGAGCAGTGTAATCTGTCACGCCGGGATGTCCGACACTCTCTTACTCACAAAGGAGGGGACGAGCGAGTAGAGTGAGCGAGAGGGGGGTTGTCCTTTCTAATTGAATTTCCAGATAACGCGGAAATTAATTTGACACCAGTGAAATCTGACTACAGCTCTGCTGCTGTGCTCTCCCGTCGAGAAAGTCTTTCCTTCTTTTCCTCTCCGCCTCCTTCCTTTTTCTCTTCCTCTGTTTCTGCCGTGTCTTGTGAGCCCTATCGATTGAAATCAATTTGGGTCCGGGGCCTTTTGAATCTCAAATCGTGTTCGTGCTCACACTTGATAAGTTCATCTACAGCACGATAAAGAAAAAAAATCAAGCTTTCATTAATGTTGATTGCGTTTATTTTTGTCCTTTCCCATGACCAGCGTGTCCACTGAGGTGAAAAGCGTGAGTCAACAGTTGCAATTACATTAGGGTGCTGGCTCACTGGGCCCTTTGTGTGGGTAATTTGTCCTGCAAATGGCAAAATGAAAGCCCTCTCCATGTTTCTTTGAGCACCTGCTGTTGTGTCACTCATCGCTGCACATGCAGAAAGCAAAAAAGAGGCGAGGAAACAAGTGTTTTAGTGTTCACATGCTGAACTGCTTTGCCATAATCAACACGTTTGTCAGTGCAGTCGTTTTTGTCTGAAATATATGATGACATCAATATCATTAACAGCTGCAAAAATGGCCTACCTAATGCTACATTCACAGCGAACGCGGGTTCTTGTATGAGTTTAGCCCATGTTGTTCACACTGAACAGGCACAGAGGGTATTCTTCTTTTTCTTCTTCTATGGTTTACTAGCGCATGCCCATCACAGTTGGAAGAGGTTTGGTGCGAAACGTGGCGCAAATTTCGTAAATCTCACTCCAGGTTTTGTCTTTCACAGCTCTATACCGATTTATCAAAGATTTGGGTTGTGCCTGAATTTCTTCACTACTCACGAGATAGAAATCTAGATAGTGCGTTTACCATGTTGTGTGTATCAATGCTCAGTTTGAGAATTATAATCAGAAAACAGGGGATTCATAAATAGTCTTCATAAAATGCTGATACTTAATAGGTTTTTAACTTAATGAAATCGGTGATGCCTTATTTAAAAAAATAGCGATCATATTGTCAGAATACCTTTAAAATCTAGGGCAATATACAGTCCCGCACTATATAGTTTTTCTAGTAGTTAGGGAGTTGGGAGGGAATTCGGACATAGCCTCGGTGTCACATGCTTCCAACCGACCAACAACTGCGATCATTCATTTCTCTGGCATGATAAATTTTTAGGGGCGCCATCCAAACATCCCTACCAAATCTGAGTCCCTGATTGGTCAAACCTAATCCAGATTTAACTTTCAATGCGCATTCAATGGCCATGCGTTTTGTAGGGAGAGCTTGAAAAAGGTTGTAAAATCGTGCGTTGCTACGTGTCACAGCGAAAGCCCAAAATGCACATTTGAAGTGACTTCACTGAAAGTGGTCATTTGAACATGCGTTCCTGATGGAGATGTGAACATAGCATTGAAATCACGATAACACCAGAGAATATTATTTCTTTGTTCTCTTTTTTTAATATTCTCTACTTATGACTCAATTATTGCTGCTTGCTGAGGTGGAGCTCATTTTCCCCAATTTTCATGAATTAATCAAAGTTTTGTGTTTGTTAAGGGAACTTTTGGTAAAACAGATGTGTAATCAACTGCCTCTAAATGAGAAAATCCAATTTTCTCGGAGTTGCAGCCAGAACTGTTTTGAGCAAAGCATCTCAAGTACTTTTCTCTCCAGAGATAATTTGGTAGAACACAAAACACAAAGTGTTGACTAACAAAATTAAACAATTTTAACCCTGCTGCAGAAACCCTTGTTTTTCATTTGTAGCGTGCGTTGTGTGGGAGTTAAGTTTGCACAGGGGCTCTTTAGCAAGCTAAGAGATGCATTTATCTGCGTAATGAACTTTGGACGCTACCTAACTTAATCCCAGTAATGCCTGCGAGAGTCAATTAGCGCAACTAGATTCAGTGTGGTATTTATCTGATAGAGCAGACCTGGCAACTACATGCTCACCAGAACACACGCACCATATTGACCATCTTCATCTTATCTTTCAGCTAATGGGACCATAGGGCCCATCATCAACTCCGCTCCAAAGTACAGTTAGTTTTGAAGAAATGCCTGCAGGGAGATTTAAAATTGAGTAGCTTGTTGATTTTCAGCTTTAACGAGTCTTTTAAGAAGTTGATTCTCCCTTCATCGTTTCCCTTTACATGCGCACGGATGTGTTAACCTGAAATCCCCTCAATCAGAGCTTGTAGAATATTAACAGCGCAGCTCACCGGTGACTGCATATTACAAGGCCTGTAACAGACACCTCGGGGATCTTAATCTCCCGCATGACAGGTGTACTTTCTGGGGCTGCAGCCTGAATAGAGAATAATAAATGACATGATATGATAAGACAAGGCCGTTAGCAGACGTGGCTGTGGTCTGCAGTGCCCTTCTCGTTTCTCCAGGGACAAGGCGCAAGAACGTGCTTTCGCCTGGGCCTGCTTTACTTTTTCAGCAGCACCGGTGGTGGCCATTGTCCTGTAGCAGGCAGTAAAGTGTGGGTTACAAAGGTCTCTTTCTGCCTGCTTGCTCATTTCTTATTCAGACCCACAGGGACAGAGGGGCCAGCAGGGTGGAGGGAAAAAAGAGGGGTGGGTGGATGGAGGAGGCGGAGGAATGGGGGGATAACTGAGAGGCTGATGGAGACTAGGTGACAGGTTGGAATGGGCCATCAATAGATCCATCAGGCGGGTAATTTGGAACGCGTTTAACATACATCAGTGGAGTCGTAGGAGCTGGTATCTGTCTTGTCGTGGAATCACAGTAAATAACAGTTAAAGATGGTGTCAGGCCTGACCTGCCTGACCCCCGCTGTGCAGACACACACTCACACACACACATAGGCAAGCGCACATGAAAGCACAGACATTGCTGGCAGCACTGCAAAAGATCAGGAATGGATCACCACACGGCTGGGAAAGTATTAACACATAGATTAACAACACTTTCTAAGATAAACACAACACAAAACACCCACATTAACATTCAGTTGTTGCAATACTTTCCTGTCATGAAATAGAATAAAGAAAAGTCTTTAAATGAGTTTGTCTAAACCAATTTTTACGGTTTCGTTAGGAAAGAAAGATTGCCTAACCAAACCTAACCATTAGTATCATATTTGATACATGCATTTCTGAAGCCCCTATCTCATTAACGTAACCAGTAACCAAACTTTCCTTAAAACACAGTTTTTACAACATGGTCCATGGTTTCTGCCCTGTAGTTCATCTATCACTCCACTAGAGGCAGTAGATGGGCTTTTCCTACGCATTTTAAAATGGCTGCTTCCATGAAATCTCAGTCAGGAAAATTTCAAGCTTTTTTCAAAACGTTATGGTGAGAAAAACTAAAAACTAAACTAAAACTAAAAATCTATTTTCAGTCATTTTTGCAAATGACTACTAGCTGTATTGGAAAAAAAAGTCACTGTATTGTTGATAGTGCATTCTTTACATTATGTTAAGAATGTTAGGATCAAATTTGAGACAGCCTTTTTCCTGAACACTCATGACAATATTTTTCCATCTTAAACTGAGTAAAAACATAGAATCACCCAACTTATTGTAATTTACACTTCCTATCAGTGCTGCAATTCATTTTTTTATCAAGTAATTAACAATGACCTATAATCAATTCTTCTAATGATTCTATTTTTAAACTGACTTGAAACTTGCTGTGAAAAGTTTCAGTTTGAGGTAGCTCCATTAAAATCTAAGTAAATGTCAGTGCTGTGTCTGTAGCCGTTACCATGACAACATGATACACCCCATATATAATAGTCTGCTTTTTGCAAAAAATGATTTAAGCGTAAAACCATAGAACTAATAATTGATTTAATATTTATTCCTTTCGTAAGTGACCACGGTATTAGCGGGATAATGCTTCTTTGAGGTTTCCTTTATCAGAAAGAAATTGACTTGGCTGAAGCAACCGTCCGATGTGATCAGCCCTCCAGGTACCTCATTAATTTACGATAATAAACACCTCATCTGGCTTTACCCTTTACATGACGAATGTTAGTTGAGGCATTATGTTACTGTTACAGGTTATTTTTGCTAATTACTACAAAGTAGCATATTGATGTTGTCACAACATAAAGATGCATTTTAAGCTGAAATTAAATAAATGCAAGTAAAAAATTGGACCTCTGTTTATTATTTGAGAATGCGACAATAGTTAAAGATTAAAAGTGAGATTAGCACAATTAAAAAATAGTAATCTGTAAATGGTTGATTCATTCATTTTCTGAACCGCTTTATCCCTTTCGGGGTCACGGGGCTGCCGGAGCCTAACCCGGCTACTCATGGGCGAAGACTGGTGGCCAGTCTGTCGCAGGGGCCACAGACCACAGGGGCACTTTCACATCCACACCTAGGGATAATTTAGAGTAACCAATGAACCTATGAAGCATGTTTTTGGATGGTGGGAGGAAGCCGGAGTCCCCGGAGAAAACAGCTTTCCTCTGTTCTTTATCCACCACTACAATGTCTGGTTGGTTCGCCATTCCAATCCTGTCTGTCTGTATCTTGAAGTCCCACAGGGTCTGTGCTCTTTCATTCTCTACCACTTTCAGAGGTGTTTCCCATTTTGACTTTGGGGTTTCCAGTCCATATTCTGCACATGTTTTCCTGTTTACTACTCCAGCCACTTGGTTGTGGCGCTCCATGGATGCTTTCCTGGCAAGCATCTTACACCCTGCAGTTATGTGCTGGATTGTTTCAGGCGCCTCTTTGCACAGCCTACTCGTTAGGTCTTTTCTGGTGTGGTAGATCTGAGCCTCTATCGCTCTACTGCTAATAGTTTGTTCCTGAGCTGCCAGGATGAGCGCTTTTGTGCCGTCCTGTCGGCCAGCCCTTTCTATCCATTGGTAGCCACTTCAGTTATGGTTCGGTGGTAAATCCCATGCTGGGGCTTATCCTTCCATGAGGAACTGTCACAGCATCCTCTGCTGTCCATTGTCTGAGACATTCACTTGATGAGTGTGATGTATTCATGCATCTTGGATGTTTAATCCTGGATAGTGGCTTCCATGCTCACTAGTCCTCTGCCTTCTTTCTTGCGGCTAGCATACAATCTCAGCGTGCTGGATTTGGGATAGAACCCTCCATGTATGGTGAGGAGCTTTCGTGTCTTAACATCCGTGGTCTGTATCTCTTCTTTCAGTCCTCTGATTATTCCTGAAGGGTATCTGATGACTGGCAGTCCGTAACTGTTATTGCTCGGGTCTTGTTCTTTCCATTGAGCTGGCTTCTCAGGACTTGCCCCATTCCTGAGTCGGTCTCCATAGCCAGACTTGTTGATTATTTGGCTGAGGGGGTTCAGACTGATGCAGAACAGCAGTGGGGACAGAGCATCTCCTTGGTATACGTTACATTTGGACACTTGTGCCAGTGGCTTGCCATTGGTTTCAAGGGTGGTTTTCCACAACTTCATTGAGTTTCCTATGAAAACTCTTAGAAGCCTGTTGATGCTGTACAGCTCCAAGCATTCAGTGATCCAGGTGTGGGGCATTGAGTCATGGCCTTTCTTGTATTTAATCCAGGCTGTGCACAGGTTGGTGTCGTGACCTCCAGTCCTGAGCAACTGTTCTGTCAACTAGGAGTTGCTGTTTGGCTCCTCTGGAATCTCTACCAATGCCCTTCTGTGCGTTGCTCATAAATCGATCCATGTGCCGATGTATTTTGGTTGCAATGATGCCTGACATGAACTTCCATGTTGTGGAGAGACAGGTTATTGGCCGGTAGTTGGATGGGACTGCAGCCTTTGAGGGATCCTTCAGGATCGGGATTGTCCGCTCTTCCTTTAGCCATTCAGGGTGAGTCCCATCTCTTATCAGCTGGTTCATTTATGCTGCCAGGCACTCATGAAGTGCAGTGAGATTCTTAAGTCAGTATGCATGTATCATGTCAGGGCCCGGTACTGTCCAGTTTTTCATTCTTTAGGCTCTTTCTTGGATGTCTGCCACTGTGATGGTTACTGGATTCTGTTCAGGGAGGTTGCTGTGCTCTTTTCTCAGAAAGAGCAGCCATTGCTGTTATGTGCTGTCTCTTTCTCCCATATTCTTTTCCAGTACTGTTCAGTTTCCAGCCTCGGTAAGTATCCTCTGCTGTTTTGACCCTGCCACTGAGACTTTTCTTTTTAATTATTTTTTTCTAAAGGAAGATGAAATATTTGGTCTTTTCTGGTGTAATAAGAGAAAACTTGATCTCAATGAAATACTTTAGCAAACGAAGTAAACTTTTATCGTGAATTGCCATAAATGTGTGAGTTGGATAAATGATTGGGTCATAAGTTCAAAGTTTGTTATTTACAGAAAGTGGGCACTTCGTGCTTGATAATTAAAAAAAAAGTCACTAAACAAACTTTTGCTAGAGTAATTTTTTTCAAGAAAGGAAGGACGTACATTATTTCAGTAAGTGGTGAGTAACTATTATTGTTGAGTGAGTCTAAGCAAATCAACACAAAGACAAGTTGTGAGTGCATTTTTTTCTCTTGTTTTTTAAAACTTGTTAGAATCCTCTCAGCCCTGCTTTAATTGAAATCTGTTAGCTAATCATGGTTCTCTGTGCACTAACATCATTACTGTGATGCATTCGGCCTCCACTTTTTACTTTTTAATCCAATCTGTCATTTAAAATGAACATACATGTAATAACACATGTAATTCAATTTGTTTGGTTCTTGTCACTTGATATTTGTTCCTCGCTGGGTGTTTGCCGCCTCATACGTTGATATTTGTCCTCGCTAAGACAAAAAAGTAAATCAAAGATGTTTTGAACCTTAAAGAACAGATTATTACAAAAAATAAAATTCGGATTCTATCAGTATTTTCCGATTATATGTTGTGATGCTCGTCCTGTGAACAGTTTAGTGTTTGGAAGGTGAGAAACACAAAAGGCACTAGAATAAATGTGCTATCAAACACCTTGAAACAGATGGAAAACAGGGTTCAGCTGTTTTATGTTAACAGAGGTGTTTTTTGCTGGTGGGGAATTAGAAGATGCAAGTATTTTCTGCCAGCTGACATTCTCGGCTTCAGTCTTTTGACTCTGCGTGGGAGCTTAAAGCACGCTGCATTGAAACAATCCAATACATTTCAAAGACGCTTACCGGGTACAGCTGTTAATGCTTTAAGTATTTTTTATGTTAATCCTTGATAGCTTGTTCCCCTTTTTTGAAAAATACTCTGTTTTTTATGGAAGTGTATTGCATTCAATAAAGGAAAAAAAAGAAGCTGTTATAATTTTTTACATTTTTTTTTTATTGTTGTTTGATGAATTTCAATGTAATTTATTGTTTTTTTTAATCTTTTTTTTTTTACTTTTAGAGAATTTTTATTTACAATTACTATTTATATTTTTTTGCTTTTTAAAATTTGTTTGACTTTTTAATTAAAGATTTCATTCATTCATTCATTTTAGGAACCGCTTTATCCCTTTCGGGGTCACGGGGTTGCCGGAGCCTAACCCGGCTACTCATGGGCGAAGGCAGGGGACACCCCTGGACTGGTCGCCAGTCTGTCGCAGGGGCTAAATTAAAAAAAAAATGTAAATATTAAAAAAAATGTTTTTATATTGTTTTTTTTTTACTTTTTGATATAACTTTTTTTCAAGTTTTTTTTAAATATATGAATTATTTTTCATCTATATACGATTAATTTTATATTATTTTTTGCCTTTTCCAAAAATATTTAAAAACATTTTTGAGACCAATTTTGTTTTTATTTTTAGATAAAAAAAATTCTATTGATCAAAAAATATCAACAGTAACTCAAATCAGCAGTGACACGCTGTGGCTCTTCAACTTTCAATTGCAGGTCTCATAGAGTTCATGAGCCGATGCTTTAGTAGTTCTTAAAATATTAGCACAAAAAACACACAAAAAAATGTAAACTTTTGGAAAACACCTATTTTGTTTTTTTTAACGACACAAAAATTTAAAACAAAGAACACTCTTTCTTTTCTTTTTTAAAATAACTGAATGCAGTAGGGTTCCTTAGGTTTTAGAGTCTTTTTGCAGTATTTCAGAACTCTCGTAGCTGCTTTTTGCAGACTTAATGGGAAATGACCAAGATAACACTAGAGGATGCTGCCTCTTTGTGCATAAACGCAGTGATGGCAAACAGCAAGCCAAAGGTGGAATAGCTTTTCTTAAACTGTTGGTTTTGTGGTAGGTATTTGTGTTGGCAGAGAAATGAAAAATGTAAATGGAACGGTCAAGATGGTCTCTGTGGCACTGGTGCTGACCTCTCAACCTCCACGCTAAAGAGAATATGGGGGGTAAATTTCACATGCAGCCGTTTTTACCTATCCGGCAGGAGCGGCAAATCTTTATTCACTGGGAGCTGCTTGCTGCTAAAGCACATTCCCTTTCAATCCATTAGAGCTCACCGTCCCCTTCCCCTTCATCACACAGTGCAGCCTTTAATTTGACAATGACAAAGAGCCACTTGCAGATTTTAAATTTCATAATTTTAATCTGTCAAGTCTGACATTTAATTAGTGGCTTCCTAACCTGTGTCTCTGAAGGGCACCGTTTGTTCTGAGAGCGCTGCACCATCCCTCAGCAGAGGAGAAGAGTGAGTGGATTAATATATATGTACATTACCAGCTGCTGCAAAGACAATACACAGAGCGGGAGGCCATTAGGGCCTAATACAGACAGATGAGGTTAATAATATTTAGGAAGTGTTGCTCTATTAAGCGGCCCACTGATTAAGACCAGAGTGGGATCCCCCTTCACGAGGCTCTGATTGGGAGCCAGGCTTCCTTTTGTTCCCGGAAAAGAGGACAGAGGGAAAGTGTCGCAGAGGAAGACAGGAAGGGAACAATGATAGCTGAATGTGTGCTCCAGATGACAATGAGGACAGCTTTAATGAGAATCTTTACAAAACTGGATGGAGGTTTATAGAAATTCAACGCCCACTGATAACTTCATTACAACCATCAACGCAAACAGATGGAGGTGGCTTTGGGAATATTTTTCCGATCTCCCATCTGAAGGAGGGTCTCTGTGATTGCTTTTTAGTTCACAGTTCTTTTCTTATTCGTTGAAGATAATCTTCCCCGACTGACCTCATTAATTTATTCGGAGCTTTGTTTCGCTCTGAGTGTGGAGATTCACTCGCCTGTTGAACTTTGCACACTGATGCATGTTTTTGTGATTTTCACCGAGGCACTTCTGGAGGAACTGAAATTGATTTCAGAATCAATAGAAAGTAAAAGGAGATGGAGGTGAAAACTGATGGAAATTGGTCGGGTTGTCACGCTCTTCAGATGTGAGATCACTTTTTTAAGACTTTTTGAAAAATATTGGGTACAATTTATGCATTCTGTTTGAAGTTGGTGAATTTTATTGTCTTTCAAAGAAAAAAAAACATTGCTTTTCTATATATTTTTGGCAGCATACTTGCGTCTTGTTGAGACAACAAGACAGATAGAAAGGCAGATGAGCCACAAGGCTTGCGGTAATTGGATGTGGAATGTATGGTGAGAAAGAGGGAATCTTCTATAGGGCCCACTAGTGGTGGCTGTCTGCCTCTTCAGCTGAATGAGGCATAGAGGGCATGACAGCAGAAAGACAAGATCAACTTGGTTTGGATCTCAAAGAAAAAGGGTCAGTGTTTAGTGAGTACTAAAGTCCAATTAAACATTGTTAAATAGCCTATAGGGGTTTAACCGTCTATTTTAACAACGATTTGTTTGGCTGGTCGTATTGGTTTATTTGGAACAATCCGGTTCACTGACCTAAAATCAATCCAGAACATATTTAGCCAAAACTTCAACCAGTGTGACTCAGAGATAAATACCTGGTACTGAACAGTGCAGGTGAAGTTTTCCAGATTCCTTGTATTTCTTACAAGAAAACCAAGTGTAAATTAAATATGTGAACAAACAAACAAGCAAACAAGCATTAATAACAATCTATTGACATTTTTGTTTCATTAAGTTTAACCCACTGTTGTTTTTCCACATCAAAATAATCCAAAGATCATTTTTTTGTCGACGTCAAATGTGTGTTGTCCGCTGTGATGACAGTTCGCTTTTATTGTTATAGAAGGACAAACCTACCATGGAAACGGTATTTTCCAATATTTATTTATTTCATTTACTAAAGGTATAGGTGGATTTGATCAACTACTTACCTCAGGTAGTTCACTCTGGGGTCGTAGGCATATAAAATCAATTAATCAATTATGTCAACAACTTACTTAAGGCGAATATGGTTTTTCACGGAGTTTAGTCGCAACAGCAAAAAAATGCTTAGTAAAGAAGAATAAAATCATTTATAAGTCCCACTTTTGGAGGAAAGTGAAACACTTCTGAACAAATCCCCCAAGCCCGGTGTAATGCTGCTTGTACACCGAATGGGATTCATGTGTCAAATTTTCGCATCCGCATTCTCTTTGTCCAAAAATGTTTTCATAAACTAGACGCTTCCGTCATTGTGGGAGAAGCTGCTGTCAAGTTTTTTGCCTCATCAGAACATGGACATATCTCATTTACATTGCATGGAAGACATGGATGACGTTGAGAGATCAGGTTTACTTCTTTTGAAGAGCTCTATAAGCATCAATAAATTTGTCACTATGTCTGGGTTTTTGAGCTCATTCTGAGATTCTCTTGGTATGGTGAGGCTCACCTTTTACCGTAGGAACTGACAGCACTTTCAGCGGTACTTCTATCTATCTGTACCTCATTTTGATGACTTGCTGTCCTGCATTAGTCCGGAATGAAGAAATAGGAATAGTTAGCTTTTCGTAGCTATTACCGATGCGGACACCTACAGTCCCCTCTAATGGTTGTCAGTGGGAGAATGATGAATGTATGAGTCTTTTTTAAAAAAAAAAAACACATGTACACATCATTGTTGAGTACAAGTCAAATCCCTAGCCAAGCTATGCAAAAAACAGCCCATATACTCCAGAAAACACGGTGATTGTTCCACCCCAACCAACAATGCTTTTATTATACAGAAGAGGGGTTTGGGCCCTCGAATCCATCCAGGGTGCCCCATTCTTGCCCAAACCAGGGCCTTTCTGACTCTTTTATACTGTTTCCGAGCAAGACTTTTGTTTTGCAACTTTGTGCATTTATGTGTGCGTATAACTACAAAGATCCCTGTCTGTGTGTGTTTAACCCGATCGCTACTTTCTCTTGACAATGCTTATTGAGAGCTGCTGAGATAATCACTTGAATAAAATGCAGCCAGTAGCTCATTACAAGCCCTATTATTCCTTAATTAACATTATTAAAATGTCTAATAGACCCTGGAACTCCTCCCAAGCCACCCCAGTCTCTTTTCAACTAGGTCCCTGCTCCTTGGTCCCTCCCGTTCCTCAACATGAAAAGAATAGCACATCAAACGAGGCCTGGTTTCAATGTGTTGGGGATTTGCAGGTAGGAAAATCGCACTGCGCCGGGGATCTGCCTGCCGGTCGCCACGCTCCATACTCACCAGCTTTGGCCCCTCTGTGACACACGCTGCTCGCCCGTGCCATAATAAACTCCTCATTAGGAGTGGGGAAAGAACCGGGCTGCGCGCTCCCTAATTAGGTCCCCGTCTGAAACTTTCTGTCTTTCCCCTCATCCCCTCTCCCTCTTGCCCCTTCATCACAGGGAAAAAGACTGCTGACATTCACGGAAAGGAAGTTTAATCAACTGTTTATGCAAGCGATATAAGGGAAAGTTTATGTCTTTGATATGTGCGCACAAAAGAAATATATTTCTTTAGCGTTTTAAAGATGTTAAGCAATTGAGATTTTGTAAAACAAAAACATTTTAAAAAGAGTATCCAGAACTAAGTGGAAGAATTTCCTTCGTTTTTAGATGTCGCACTTTTGTGCATGAAAGTGCACAAATGTGGTTGATTCATTTGGTTATGTTGCAGAGGCCAATATTCAACTGAGAGAATAATATCTATCAAAAGTTTTTAATTGCATTCAGATGTATTAAACATACATAATGTATGCGTGCAGCGAGTTGTGGAAAATTTCTGTCCCCAAAATGGAATGATTTTCATGCATATTCAAAATGTCCAAACAATACACCTTAGTTAAACATTAATACCATAATTTAGACACAATCCGTTTAATGTGTCCAGGAAAAGAAGCATTAGTCCTCATTTTGTTCTCATTATTTTCAAATAAACAGGACACTGCCAGTGGAGGAAAGGGACTGAACAGACAAATGATGAATATGCAGAAACTCTTTGTGATATTAGTGGGCTCTAAAGTACGTTCTCTGATTACTTTTCTTGTTTTTAAATACTTGATGTTCTAGTTGTACTGTGACCTTAACCAAGATTTTATTGGAACACAATATCCATAACATTAGGCGAGTCTTTTATCATGCCAACAGGGACACGGGTTCTTTGTATTCTTTAGTGGAGTCTTTGCACATTAAATTACATTAATTTTTCTATTTGTGGCCCCATATTCATATGTAATGTGATACACGCAAAACATGAATATTGTTTAGCAATTTTTATGGGATATTTGATATTGTGAAACAGTTTTTCAAACTATTTTCAGCACAGACATCTAGGTATGGATACAATATCTCTGTACAAGAGGAAAATGTGGGTATTTATCAGAAAATGGATTAGCTATCAAAGAACCTTTTCAGATTATTGACTGTGTGTTAGCATGGCGACAGCTTCCCACTCTTAATTTTTCAAGCTTTCTTCTGTTCACACGAGCGAAGTGATGCGCCCTGACAAGTGAATCACAAGACCCCAGTGTGGCTACAAAAAAATTTCTCTTTTCTTCTTCACTTTTTCTGCTTTCCCTCCCTTCCCTCCCCTGATTAAATCTACCACTCCCTGTAGGATTATTAGGATTCTAATTCAATCTGAATTTCAGGAACTTGTTTGCTTGGTTACCTGTCACAGCGTATCAGCTTGTCATATTAGTGGTGATGGTTGCCTCTACCTAATCTGCTTTTAACAATTTCATTGGGTGCTGGTCTATAAATCATTCAGTAATGGGATTGACACGCGCAGGCTTAGCTAGGTAAACAAATCAGCTTTGTTTTATGTTAGGCAGCAATGAACTTGGCTTTATCAACTTCCCATCGATTCACACACACCACAAGGTCAGAATCTCTCCAGCTGCTCATCAGCGAGAGTAGGGGTCAGCACTCAGCAATTAGAATATGTATCAAATGGAAGCAGAAGAGCCCATTACATCCTGCTACCAATGTGCCTTCTCCAAAGCGTTAATTCATTTCTTATCAAAGTGAAGGCATTTCAAAGTAAAGCTCTGCCGCATTGAAGGGGAAGTACTCTTTACTGGAATTTGAAAGAGAAAATAAAATGAGTTTATAGTTTATTGACGGGAAGTCCCACTGGCTGCTTAAAAACTCATTAACTTTCAGAACTAATTCAAACGTGTTGATTAACATTTGAAGGCTTGAGTTCTTTTTCTGGAGAAGGATGAATGTTTTTTGGGGTTAGGCGTTTTGGATTCGCTGACATACTAAAGAAAATGTGTTGACCTGTTTAGCACAGATGAATCCTGTGAACTTTGCTTACATTCACTGCAATACTTGATGGGTTATTCAAAGCAATGTACAGTTAAAACCCAGCTATGTATGTGTGCATTCTGGCTCAAAACTCTGATAAGTAAGTCTTTGAGACTTTGGAAATGATCTAACCTACCACAAATAACATGTTTTATAGCACATAACGTGTGTTTACATGTTAGCATTTGTGTGTAGATGATCAAAAAGATAGTGTTGGATGTAACACAACATATACAATGTCAAGAAGACTCTTGCTTTTTAGTGACTAGAGTTCACCAAAGTGTTGGAAACCCTCCTCAGAGATTTAGGTCCATGACCACACCATGCAGTTTCAGAGGCTTTGTCAGTTCAACACACACTAAACAAAAGTGTAAAAGCAACAATTTTGTATTTGCTCTCATTTTTGACATGAACTCAATGATCTGAAACATTTTATACAAACACAAAATGACCTGCTATCTCAAATATTGTTTACAAATCTGTCTAAATCTGTGACAGTGAGCACTTCTCCTTTGCTGAGATAATCCATACTCACCAGTGTGCCATGTCAAGATGTAGATGCAGTATGATTATTGCACAGGTGTGCCTCAGACTGGCCACAATGAAAGGTCACTCTGAAACGTGCTGTTTTCTTTTATTGAGGTTTGTCTGGGGATTTAGAAAACCCCTCTGAATCTGGTGTGTCCACCATTTGCCTCATGCAGTGAGACAGATCTCCATCACATAAAATAATTGAACAGGTGATGAACGATGCAATAATTATGAATTTGTATTGTATATCTTAATGTGTATTTGTATGGCATTGTATATGTCAGGGTTGGCGTGTGGACACAAACGCAGACGGCAATAGAAATGAATAGTCTTTCATTTAATTACTCGAAAGAACACAAGAGCAATTCCTAGAAGGCACAGAACCACCCGACAACCCGTGCAAGGGAGACGAGGGTATATAACAGGGAGAGAGGATTAGTTAACAACATACAGGTGTGCCAGGAGGGAGGGAACACACAAGGAGGGAAGTGTCAAATGACCTGAAAAGCAATGGTGAGCACAGGAAATACAACAAAATAAAACAGGAAGTGACAAACACAACAACAATATATGTCCTGGGTCCATAACCCCACAGTATACAAATAACAATGTTGTTTATAGTTTATAGTTGACCAGTTTATAGTTGACTAAACTGTGAAACTCATTGTCTATATTGTCTGCAAAGCATGTACAACAACTGCGATATGGAATTCTAATATCACAAAGTGCCTAAAAAAATAAAAATAAAATTCCACTCCATCCTCCCAGTCATCAGACCATAACTGGGCCCTTTCCTTTCTGCTTACAGAGGCAAGCTAAAGTCAGTGGCATCTGTCCCCTCTTTTAACACCTTCAATCACCAGGCAGTGTTGTGCCAATTCTCTCCATCAATTTCAGTTGAGCATTCAGTTTTTCCACAAGAGGACTGAGATGCTTTGCAACTTCAACTTTTCCGCACTTTTCATCCCAACTTCCACAGACACGGACCACAAGCTGTAAGGACAGGAACAATTACATCATCTACTATCTTCACTGGAGCCCCCCAGGGCTGTGTCGTCAGCCCTTTTCCATACCGTCCAATGACTGCATCAGCCACTCACCTACCACAACACAGTGTATTTTAAGTTTTTAGATGATGCTGTCATTTTAGCACTGCTCAGTGTCAATAACCCAGTTTCATCCTATCATGTGTCTGTCCATCATTGCACTCGGTGATGTTCTGACAGCTTTCAGGAGCAGAATGTGGACAGAACTAATAAACTGGTCATTCAAACGTCACATATCTCCCTCTGGCCCCCATCTTTATCCATAAGAAAAGAATGGAGCTGATGAATCCCTTTAAGAACAGAGGAGTCACTATAGGCAAAAATGTATCAAAATATTGGGGACATAAAATAATGGATTAATGTTTAGCTGGAGTTTAGTTTCTATCTACTGGTGGTAATTTTATTTGACAAGAAACGAAAATGTACTTATTTTTGTTGACTTTGTTCATTTTTCAAGAACTAAAATTGTTGTATCTTGTTTTTTTTTTTTTTTTGGTTAGCATGTTGCCTCTTTTTTGGTCAATTTAGCTTCCAAAATATTTTTTGAGACTTTACAAAAATATTTATTTTCCTTTTAGACATTATAAAAACTAGGTTTTCAATTCTTACTGCCCGATACGTTGGATTTCTGATAAGCACTTTTTTTTGCCCAACAAACACAAGTCAGTTAACACTGTAGCTAGCTCCAGCATTTACATTCTTTGGACTACTGTAACTGTTCAACTGTTGTCACCATTCATGTAATTCCAGCGAAATTTTAAGTGGAGAAAAGCAATTTTGCGCTGACAGTCTACAAAACTTCATGTTCGTAATACGTTGCTTATTGGCGCAAAGGCGAAATGTAGAGCAACTTTTGTCTGCGTCAGATTCAATTCTGTCATGGCAGCAGGATATGGCAAAGCCAGACCCTGTAACCCGAAAGGATCATGGAAGTCATGTTACGTGTTTGAATTTTTTTTTTTTTTTGTCTGGTGGATTTCTTTCGACTGGTTGCAGGTAAAATCGGACCAGGTTAAGAACACGTCTCTGGAGAGGAGGTCGAGTAGAGGTCCACGAGGAGAGGCAGAAAACGTGGAATGATGAGGCCAGAGGTGAGTAGCGAGGTGTGGGGGTGGAATGACTGGAGTCTGGTGGCTCCGATGTGGATCAGTGTTGCAGCCGTGGTGTACTGGACCCAAGACGGTAGAATGCAGAAGATGAAAAAGTCTGTCCGGAGAAGGTTACAAACTGGCGGTGAATTCTGGAGTGGGTCCATCTTACGTAAATAGTGGTCTGATGTTGATGGGAGGATAGCAGTCAGCTGAGACCAATCAGGCAACCGTAACCAGGGAGCACCATGACAAAACTGATTCACATTGATCACGTGAACGGTCAAAAGACTTGTGTCATACAGATGTCACTGGCAACATCTCAAGTGTTATCTTTGTACTGTTTTAAACAGACTGTGATTGGTGAATAATGATAGGTCATTGGTTTCATGTTTTACAGGGATTAACTTCACAATCTCCTCCAGGAAAAGTCATCATCAGGTTAATGTGCAATTTTTATAAACTAAGCATGGAGGCGGCCAGTTCTACAGCTTCTTATTGGTAGAAAACTGTAAACTCTGAACTGATTATTCCTAAAAGGCTACCTGAACTTTAAATGTATTCTTACATGCTAAATCAAGCAGAATTGGATTCAGGGTGTGTTCAGATTGGACACATTTGGTTCGCTTAAAGTAAACCAGAGTTTGTTTCCCCCGATAACCTGGAAGAAACGTTCAGTCTGAATACACCCAAGCAGACGCTGGTCCAGCTGGACCAGGAACCACTCTCTGACCCACCTTTTGAGGTGGTTTGTTTCCAATCGCACTGAGCCCCGCTTTCCTATAAAGTGTTGTACCTCACGTTGATACAGACATTCAAAACTGCTCAGCGAACTAAAAAGTTGAAATAAGTGAACTATCCCAACAGGGATTGCAAAGCTTAGGACTTCCATTATTCTTTCTCTCACTGTTTTGACTCGCCATCTTAATTCCAGGTCAATGACTGAAGAGATCTTTAGTCACATGGTTTTGTTTACAAGCTTTGGCTTGATGACAGTATGAATACAGACGAAACACAAGGTTCAGGATTTAATCAAATTAAGCGGACTTGGTTCAGACCAACTGAGTTTTCTAGTCTGAATACACCCTTAGTTAAATCATCAGACTGTTTGCATCATACAGATGTGGTTAAAACTGACAAAAAAAACATGTAAGTGTGTCAGTGTCTGTTTTAGAGTTTTAACTATAATACAAATATGTCCTGTTTGGCACGAAAATGGAAGTTATGACAAATATCCTTCAGACAGGACAAGGTTTCCTGATAAATGACCACATTTTCAGTGGAAAACAAAGATGCTTACTCATCTGAGGTACCGATTTTTTTCCCCAAACCATGCCAAACTATTGTAATTACACATTCCACTCCCTCTTTCTTATGAAGCAGGCAAAGATGAAAGGAATGTGAAGGGGATTGGACAGCAGTAAGCCGACCTGTTCAGCAGCTTGTCATGAGATCTGTTCAAGCTAATACATCTTCCTAATGCAGGCAATTTCCTGCAGCTTTTTACCCTTAGAGGGGATTTGACCTCTGTGGCCGACACTTGAAGCAAATTCTAATGTAGACCAAAACGGAGGGATTAAGTCAGTCATAGAGCTAAAAGAGAAGGTGAGGCTTATCATTTTCAAGTAAGAGCTGTGAACATGCATCAAAGTATATTATTTAGCAGCAAATTTAGCTTTTTGAAGAGCCCTTTTTAGCATGTTCTTGTGGCCTTTTTTTTAATGATGGAGGACATTAAGCCCAAAGGTGCAGTTCTGAGTATTTTTTTTTTAAAGTCCTACTCCAGCTATATGTTCTTTCTATTGTAAAATCGTTCCAAGTGGTCTTTTCATTAAAATTGTGCAGCTTTAAGCCAAAATCAAAAATACTGTGTCATTTTTTGGAGACATTTTCTGTAGGAGCTCAATAGAAATTCATCTCCGAGTTGTGAGAAGGAATGTTGGCGTGAAAGTTAGCCTCTGCTAATTTCCCATCATCTCTTGGTTTACACTCTCTCCCACCGTAGCAAAAAAAATTTAAAAACGGCAAACGATATCAGAAGCATGCTGCCATACAGTTATTTTTATTGCACTGCTAATGCAGTGGCATTTTGAGGGGCTGTAAGCTAGCGGGAGAGAGAGTGTGTGAACCGATAGCTCTCAGCAACAGGAAGGGGAAAGGGGAGGGATTCCTCCATGCTAACGGTCCCTCCCACAACTCGGAGGTAAAATTCTTCTGAACCCCTGCCGCTCTGCAGAAACTATGTCCTAAAAAAACAACCCAGGCTTTTTTATTTTGGCTAAAAACGGCAGAATTATAATTAAATGACCACTGGGAATGCTTTAAAATAGATCTGAAAAGGACTGGAGTGGGTCTTTAAGAAGTGACCTGTACAAGTTTCACATTGTACAGGTCGTGATGGGCCCTGAGTAAGTTCTGAGAAAATCATGTCAGCTTCCAGTCCACTATATACAGCTGGATCATGTTGCTAAACAGACTGTCAGGTTATAGAATGGAATAGCTTGAATTAATATACAGTACATCTGCCAAAATGTGATGACAAGTAATGTGGAGCAAACACAAACATGTCAAAATCTGTGCACTGATGTTTTTGGGGAAAGCCTTTTGTATTTTGATGATTGTGTGCAACACTTTGAATGGGAGTTCTCACTTTTTGAAAAGACTCCAAACTGCTGCTGGCACTTTGGGGGATAATCTTTTCAATTACCCACTTCTGTGTTTCTGAATGTGATAGCCTTCTGATTTCTTTGCATCCAAAAGCTGCTGTTGACAAAGAGAGGTAAACACGAAGGGGAGAGAAATCTCCAAATCCTCCAGAGGCCTGGAGGGGAAGCCACACAACCCAAGCGCCTTTCCCTCCTGAGCGGTGGAAAAGCAGCTGCCTTTAAGGCTGTTCTCAGTATAGACTGACAGCAATTAGAGCTTCCTTTTCCTCCCGCTTTCTTCTTCCCCCCTCCCCAGCTTGCGGAGAGCCACTCGAAGACAAACCACGAGAAAGGAATGAAATCTTTCCCTCCACCCTGTTTCCGATTCTCTCAGAAAGAGACATTTTCTTCCACCTCTCGCTGAGGCAAAGATTGTTTACTTTGAGTGATGTGCTATTATGACAGTTCAACAAATCAATGTTACATAGGTTTGTGGCAAACGCAGGAATTTTTGAGTAATCCCATGTAAATTATTAATCTTTTCAGGGGGAGCCAGCAACACAGACTCACACGGCACATCGCTCACACACACTTCAACCTGACAGTTGCACTGGCGTGCCAAAACGTTTGACAGCTTGCATTGCTTTAGATTTGTTTAGAAGACACAGAGGCAGAGCGTGATTCTAAAGCTGAGCCAAGATCAGAGAGAGTCAGCTGCACGGTTGGCCTGCGTGGTACCGCAACACTGAGAAGTTTGTTCCCCGATGAATGTTTACCTCACAAAGTGTGCATCATAGTTTCCCAGTGTTCCTGATTATCCCCGAATAAATCATCTATTAGTGCAAGTGGACTTGACTCTCATTGGTTACAGAACCCTGAAAGTCAATGAAAAGTGATATAATGAAAAAAAATAGGTAAAATTGACTCACTTGACAGTTCATAATCATTTTGAAACTCAACTTTTGTGTGGAGTCTAAGTGCTGAGGTGCATTTTGCTCTATTTCCTGAAAGCCTTTCCTCTGCCTATGTGGTCAGCACAAGGATCACCAGGTGAAGAAGAATCACATTGGTACACATATTACTCTCTGTCTGCCTCCATTCCTGTCTCTGGTTGGATGACAGGGCCTGTCTGAGCTAACCGGGGTGGAAAGTGACTCTAATTGTCATCTCCACAGACAAGGTTCTGCAGCCATCCTGGAAGCACGAGTGAAATATACTTAGCTACTTCATCATATAGACAGATTCCAGCCGTAAAGGCACCCTATTGACATGGACTTTTATGCAGAGACAGACTTTTTGAATCGGCAGGTCACGTCAGTCTTTGCATGCATACGTAATGAGACTAAAGCCTTTTATACACCATCCTGGCTGAGACACAAGCATGTGACAGGGAGGTTTGGGGGGGTTCAAATAAAAGTATAAATTCTCTAACTTGCCTCCTGGAACTACATTAGAATCATATCATTTTTTTAGAAAAGAATTGAAGGTTTTTTAGTAAATATTCAGTGCAAGTTCTGAAAGCAATTTGTGGTAGAATACATATTTAAACACAATATATATATTTTTTTGTATAAGTGCTTTCAACAGTCAAATACAATGATTTGTTGAAGCTTATATTTGGTAATAGTTTGGACTTTTACTGTATTTTTCGCACTATAAGCAGTACTTAAAAGCCTTATTTTTTTCTCAAAAATAGTTAATATTTAAAAAATAAAGTTAATACGCTAACACGGCTAATGTGTAGCGGTGTCAGGCTTTGTTTTTTACACAGTCTGACACCCCTTTTAGGGGTGTCACTCAGTATGTTTGTATCACACAGAAGGTTAGAAGTTGTAGGTATTGTGAATATGCTACCGCAGCTAAGATGTAGTGGTGTCGGACAGGGTTTTTTACATGTTAATAACAAGTTTGGGAGTTAGCATGGTCATAGTAGCATCTGTTTTAGCGTTATCAGTCAGTTTGTTCAACGCGTTCAATGTGTTCAAAACAAGATTGGGAGTTACAAGTATTGTAAATATGCTAAAGTCGAACATGTTACAAACAAGTTCTAAAGTTACTATCAGTGCAGTTAATAAAGTTTGACTACCCTACAGATTTTATCTCTGAATCTTTTGTCTCACCTACAATTTGGTGAGCATTTATTAACAGTACGATCTTTTGTGCGAAAACTAGGCTACTATGAATGGAGTTTTAAAGGGTTTTTTGTGTCTGAAAAGGTGTAAAAGACATGAATAAATTACAAGCAATAGGAATAGCTTCTTACAACATGCAAGAAAAACAATTCACGTGACCCTTCATTCATTCACACACACATTTATAGACAGAAGTGCGATGCATAAATGCTAATCAAACCACCAATAACAATGTTGGTTTGACTGTCATACCCAAGAGCATTGTGTTTTGTCAGAAGCATGGTAATCAAACCTGTGATATCATGATAGACGTTGACCACTCCACCCTACCAGTTTTAAGATCCTTTTTAACTGGAAACCCATGAGCTCAAGATTAAAAAAACAAGAAAGCTTAATAAGCATAAAAAAACCTAAAAGAAAGCCAAAGTGAAGGAAAAAAGCATGCTAATGTGTATTTAAGATTGATGTAATTTTACACTGTTTTTAATTTATACATGTGTGTGTGTGTTTGGATTTATAATTGTATATTCTACTGTTGTAAAAGCGGTTCATAAGGCTATTATCATGTAGTTTTAAAAAAGTTTGACTCATACACAACACGTTAAACAAGTGATATTAAAAAAAGTTCTAAAAGATCATTTGTTCTTAAAGATGTGCAGTTTCTATGAAAATATGTTGAGAAACAATGTTTTCAATTATATACAATGATGTGCACAAATCCAAGGGGACTTTTTCAGAAGAATAAAAATTTATATAAACATGTGTTTTGCAAAAATGGAGAAAAACAAAAGGCTAGAGTACACATTTTTATGTGTAGCTCCTTTTTATCAGCTTTGCTTCCTGTGTTTTTTTTTTCTTTTCATAACAGATATCAGCCTCACAAAATGGTAATACTCTGGTTTTGTGTGAAGCCTTTTGAATGCAGCCCGAGAATGCCTGTGGGCCTATAAATGTGCTCTGAAAAGGGGAAAGAGAAACGTAAAGCTATCCTATTGAATTGATTGAACATTCATGAAACTAAAGTGTGCCCTCCCTCCCTTTCACATGTTGAAATGTCTTCCAGACATCTGCAGCGTCCCAAATGGAACACAGCCGTGAGGATCCCTACCTTACAGTCAGGTGTTGAGCTATTGCCCTGCAGGCACAGTTCAGTTGTTAAACCTCTTATGAATAGAGCAGGAGGGTTAATTTCCGAGCTCAAAACCTTTCCGTGCTTGTTTAGGCTTTACTGGTACTATTGCACATTTATTTTACAAGGTAGCTTGTTTTGTTATTAGCACATCATCACCAAAGGAAAAAAAAAGATCTGATGCAAAAGGATTCTTTGTAAGCTACAATCTTACATCAAGTCACTAGTATTTTGGCAATCATGAAGGGACAACAGCCATATACTTACCTACTTTTCTCTCTTTATTGCACTTTTTTTATTTAATCAAAGCCCTTTTATTACTTTTACCAGACATAAAAACTTAAACAGAATCAATTTCAAGGGATTCTTATTTTTACGTCAATGTCTGAATATCATCAGACCCAAAGAAGGCGATATGAAAAGCAATTTTCTTTGAATTTAGGTGACACTCAGACAATTTCTGGAAAGAGAAAAAACTAAAATGGATAAAGTATAATCAATAAAAGTGAAATAAGTAGCACGATAGTGGCAGAATGATGAATTATACCAATTCTCTAAAAGTGTGGAGTTTTATATATATATTTATGTGTCCACGTCTCTACAGTCCAGCATGTTCGTTATGTCCTCTGATAGAGGTTTGCAACATTTTAGTCCACCAATAGAGCAGAAGGTCCCACCATTAAACCCTGCACCATGTTACACACAAAGGTTGTGGATGCAACCGCAAAACAGCCACAGCTCAGAAAGCTCCGAGGCCGAATCATTATTTGGCAGTATTGCAGCAAATCATGTCAGAGCATAACCCCCCCCCACCAACATCCTGCCTCCTCGCCACATCTGACTCATCTGCAATTAGCTTTATTTTAATAACACTCACAATTAAAGGCCCTGGCGCTTGCATAATTCATGACACAGCAGCACTGATGTCAGAAATCAAATGCAACAAATTAGAAATAACAAGTTTGAGACACTGTGATTCAATTAAGATCTTGGGAAACATTGGGCCATGCATAATTGAGGGACCAGCAAGGCAAGACTCATGTCAGGCCTGTCAGGCTTGCTGCAACTATTGGATTTGGCCTGTCACAAACACTCAAATCAATCCTGTAAAAATTACAGGTTACATTGATTTTTTTTTTTTCTCTCTTATTGTTTTTATTTGTGAGTGCTTGTGAGTGTGTACGGCAGTGCTGGTGCCAGGCGTGTGCGTTTTCTGCATATGTGGAGTATGTGTACTTATGTGCGTGGAAGGCATGTTGCTGGACTTACATGTGGACACAAATGAGGTGTGGGAGGCCATCCAGCAGTGAGAGTTGAAGCCACATCTGGAGCTCAGAGCTTGTAAATCAGGATTTTTTTTAGTGAGGAGTAAAACTAAACTACTCTGTCTGGACAAAGATGTCAGTACAGAGCTCTCTAAACCCACTCAAAACATCTTTTGGTTTATTTTAAAAGCCCAATAGTCCTTTAATTGTGACAGCCAAAAAAAAATCAATAACTGTCGTTTTGGACACAGATTCTTCAGAGCGGTAAGAGTTCGTCAGAAATTCACCTCTGTGTTGTGGGTGGGACCGTTGGTTAGAAGCAAAATCACTCCCCTTCCCCTCCCCTGTTGCTGAGAGATCTTTGTTTTCATGCTCCTTACACTGGCTTACAGCCCCTCACACCCCCAACCTAACACAACTGATGCAACAGTAATGTTGGGCAATTTCAGGGCTAACCAGCCGTACAGTTCTGTATATAGTTAGATTTGTTGCAAAAACTTTGCCCAATAATAAGAAGGTATCATACTTGTAATAAGAGATTTGTGTGTGTATAAAAATGTTTTGTATCTGTAGAAATATATTATTATGTAAGTAGACATATTATTTAATATATATTATATTAACATGTAAAACATATTAAATGTATATATAATTGGCGAGCTGACATCAGATGCATGATATCCATGCCAGGGAAAAACAATGAAAAGGAAGAAGAAATAAGACAAAAGGGTCTTAATCTGCTGAAACTTATAAAGAGCAAAACTTATTTTTGTAATTTGCAATGTGGTAATAAAATACACCACTTACCATATCATGAGTAGCTTCCACCTATTTTGTCTTGTCTCTTTTGTGTAGAATAAAGAAACAGCTTCTTTTGGTTTTTTTCTGGCAGGGATGTCATGCATCTGATCGGCTGGTCTAAGCAGCAGTCACACTCACATTCATTTTTACAGGTACAAAACCTTTTTTTTTTTTTTTTGACAAGTACAAATCTTTTTCCAGACGCACAAACGAAACCTTTTTATGAACGAACAATACTCTTGCAATACTTCATTTTCCTTATTTTTATTAGAAAAATGCCAGAATAACATGTTTTAATTTTCCATTGTAGTGGGTCTTTAAGATGCTAGCCTGTGTTTTCTCCTGATTTACCACTTTTTTTCCCCCAACTTAATTCTAGAAGTTCACTCAAAAAAAAAGTAAGCAAGTGTCAGGCTTTGATTGTGCTCGCAGTTATGAAACACTTATGAGGGTTTTCATGATCACAACAGTTTTTGAGGAGTTTTGAAAGCAGAGGAAAGTGAAAACCTTTTTATGAGTTTAAAAACATTCCCAAATGCCCTTTTTAATTAAATAAACGTAACCACATCTCATAAATGCTCAGAGTTAATAAGATGCCCCCTGCAAAACCATACAAAAGCACTGCAGCTGTAAATGTGTCTTGTCAAGATGACAGGACAATAAAAAATGGCAGCATATTTTGTCACAAAGCAAACATATAAATTGTGTTTAACAGTTATTTAACATAAAGCATTATGATAACCAGCTTTAACTGGAGGAAAACAAAACACTTCCTGCAAGAGGTATTTTCCGATTTGAATCTTACAGAAAAGCTGCTGGTGTTGAAAGGAAACATGTGCTAGTAAACTACCAGATGCAGCCACACATTGCTTTCAGAGTCAGTAATTTCTGACTGAATAATTACTTATGACTGAGGACCAATAGCTCCCCAAAGCATCATCTCAATCTCTCTTGCGACTGGCTAATTGCAGCCAGACACCCTCACCTCCCTGTGGCCCGTGGCCTGGCAGTAACCCTGGCACTTCTTTTTCTCAAATCCAGCCGTCCACTTGTCCTTTCTTTTGCTGTTTTATCAGACTTTTCTAAATTGCCCTTCCCACTTGCTTTTTTTCTCTTCCTTTCCTCAACTTTTAAGCTCAGCTACTACGACATATGGGAAACCTTTTCAGGCTGATTGCTTCAATCTGATTAGGGGAAGTTATGTAGCTGCTGTGAACTTGCGAGCAGCTGTGACGTGAAGGCCCTCGCTCCAGCCCTCTTTTCTCCTGCTGCCTGTTCTCAGTCCAAACTCATCCATTAAACTGCGCTCAGACTCTTCCAATTGTTCCAACTGCCAAGACCACACCATGAATCAAAAACCTTGCAGAGGACAGTCAGATCTCCTTTTTTCTTCTTTGTTTTTTTTTTTTTTTTTTGGTGCACATGTCGGAACAACGCCTCGTCCACTAATGGCTAGAGAGTTGATTTAAAGAATTAGTGATGGAATGTTAAAAATTGAAAAGAGGAATTTGACGTGACGTTAAGGCAGTTGGTTTGGGTTCAACATAAGGGGGAATTGGCCTGAAGAGGTAAGAAGAGAGGGTCATTAGAGCATTTAGGCATCTCCAGACACAGGAGAGAAATGAGCCTTGTGGTCTTTGTGTTATCTAATCTCGTTTGCATTTCCTTTCTGCATCATGAAAGAGAAATGTAATAGGGCCCTGATTGGGTTTGTTGGTAAAATTCTCATTTAGTGCTGCACAAATGGTTTTCTCCTGGCTGTGGTTCTGCATGTTTAGCACCCACACGATGGCATCTTGTAATTTGTGTGTCGCTTTGAGATGGCAAAAAAATAAAATAAAACCATCAAGTCGACAATGAAGGTGAGTGCACGCTGCTTCACCACTTCATTCTCTGACATCTGAACAGCTCAGTTTATGCACGTGAGCGATTGACTAGAGGACAGAAAGCACACGCCTGATGACAAAAGATCCGGGGAACAGACGCAGAGTGGATCTGACATGATGAGTGCCGATGCCCCCACCGTTCAGTGCCACTGAAATCTCTTCCAGAGCCACGAGATAGGTTTTTAGAAGGCAGGCAGCTGAAGGTTACAGCTTGCTGTCAAAGCACTGTCCAATCGCATTACACATCATAACGTGTGAGAATCAGCTCGCCTTTCACGAGTGATGGACAGGTGACAATCATGTTTTCTACAATCAACCTCTTTATCTCCCCGTTTGAGAATTTGTTCCCATTTATATTTTAAAACGGTGCCGGAAAAGGTGTCACTGTGTTTGCTGCTGAACATTTGCTGTAATTAATGGTCATATTTTGATTAACACCTTTGCCAGTTTTCACTTTTTGGACTCTGGAACTGCACAAAGCTTCTGATTTACACCTTGGGGTCGGTCAGGGAAGGTGTTTGTGCTGGTAGCCAATAAGCTCTTTGTGTTTATGATGAGGGGAAAGGATGGAAAGGTGATTTAGGTAGACAGCAAGTCTGCTTCTTTTCACAGCAAACCTCCAGTGGACAGGCCATTAACAGGGGTGACAGGGAAAAGCCGCAGCAACGGCTTTGATTTTGATTTACACCACCGCTGAAAAACCCAAACAAATTAGAGGAGCAAAATAATACACAGCAAGAAATAAATCACATTAATGATTGGGCTTTGAACGACTTTCAGACATGAAAGCGAGTGCTGGTGAGGGCATGTGGAGGAGAGGATGGCAGATTATGATATTATGAGCTGTCTTCACAGGAACGCTGAGAACAATCAGGCACCAGCAATAACAAGGCCAGCGTCTTTGTTCTTCTCTCCACTCAGTTATGGTATTATTCAAGTCAGCAGATCCTAAAAAAACTCGTTAGTGTTCAAGCAGCTTACTCCTCATTAGCTGACAACAGCCGGAAGATTCATTGGGAAATGCAGCTTTTCAAAACACATACATGTAACACACATGCAGTAACAAGAAGCAAACATCCTACACTACAAAAAAAAATAATTAAAAGTATCAAATGTTTTGACCATTGATTATGCAACAAGAACTTAAATGGATCTGAGATGTCACTAAAATTAATTCTGGTTGTGTTTATTGATGTCAAAGCGATTTTAAGAGGTACACTGAGGTCTGTCTAAATGTCAGTCTGGTTTTTTTTTTCTTAAAGTTGCAAACAAGGTTGTGTGTTTTTGTAGCAGTGTCGGACTGTGGCTATGTCCAAATTCCTTCTCTACTCCCTAAATACTAAAAAACTCTGGAGTGCGACATAAGTTCATAAATAGACCATTCTTTTGCATTGCACCTCATAGCCAAACGCGATGCGTTCTACAGTCTAGAAAATGCGGTATCTGCCAAATCTACATCAAAGTTTAATCTATGTAGACTAAACTTTAATCACCTAAAATTTAATTTCTTAAAGCTATGCAAACAGTTGAACAGGCCTACTAAAAAGAAAAAAATGATGGCTAATAGAAAGTTACGGCACAGTTGGTGAGCTGTGTCACTACCTTATCAGCATGCAGAACGTTATCTGTTTCACCCCTCACCCTGCAGGAACCATACGTCACTTCCCTTCTTCGCCTACTTTGCGGCATTATCATTTCACAACAGTAACTCTGTGATCACAAGAATCTATGCTTTTAATTTAAGTGCATCCAAGGAAAAAAGTTGAAGTCGGTCGCATTTTTTAAAAGAAAGTGATTATTCGCACGTATTGTTTTCTAAATACGTGCTGCTAGAATTGAACTTCTTTTTGGCGGACAGGAGAAAGCCCAGCTATAATATGCAGTTCTCACTCTCTGCCCAGTGGCTTAAAGCGAAGAGTTGTAAGGGAAGGAGCTGTCAATAAATTTTTTTTAAAAATTTAGTATCTAATTATTTTTTTTTTATTATGGTAGATTTCTACAAGTTGTTGTTTACCCTTATTTTTTTTTAACACAACTTTGAGGTGTTTCTAATAGGAAAATGGCTTTGATACTTAACTTTGTAAAGTTTATCAACCATTCATGCCATTGAACTTCCTCAATTTTCCTCCTTTTTGGGCTTGGGTGATGGGCATTTTACAAGCTCAGTTTTATAGATTGTAGTATACAGGCAAAGCCAAAAATCCCAGATATCTTATCTTATCTTATCTTATCTTATCTTATCTTATCTTATCTTATCTTATCTTATCTTATCTTATCTTATCTTAAGCTGTTGATTTTACAGCAATACGTTACACTATTAGGCGCAGTTCTTGCGCTATTTACGGACTAATAATTACAGATGAAAATATTTAAATATACCACGTGATCAATAATTTTCCAAGCTTTAATTTGAGCCATATTTTGTGAAAATAGGTTAAGAAATGAGGGACCTAACCAAATTTTTTGTGGAGGATACCTGC
The DNA here is from genome assembly GCA_014656515.1 of Oryzias celebensis. Lineage (NCBI taxonomy): Eukaryota > Metazoa > Chordata > Actinopteri > Beloniformes > Adrianichthyidae > Oryzias > Oryzias celebensis. The sequence goes on along the minus strand of BNCR01000017.1, from coordinate 9,367,051 downwards.
CTGCCCTCCACTGTAACAGCAGCGTTCTGTTGATGTGACTCAATGCATTGCAATGGCGCCTGCACATGCACGTCACTGATAATCACTGATCCTCACTGACCATCAAATAGGCAAACAAAAATGCAGTAATATAAAACAATGCACGTAACATTACATTACTACTGCAAAATGTTTTAGCGCTTAGTGTTAGCCACTTAGCCCGATGGAAAGGTCAAAATAAAAGCAATGTAACTTTAGTTGTAGGTCTGTTGCAGGTACACTAACGTTTTGACATAATGTGTTGAGTTGTGAGTTGATGTTTTTGTATTGTGTTGCGAATTTAAAGTGTTGTGAACCTTCTGGGCCACTGTATTTTATTATGAGTCCACCAATGAGTGTTTTTAACAATTATAGTTAGTATATTTAAACAAGGCTTTGTTATGAAATAAGTGTTTTGAGATAAGTATTTATAAAGTTTAAATCACTCTAAAAACAATTGCTAAAATTGCAAAGCAAACAATTTGCTAAAAATGAATAAGGGAGAAAATTAATGTATGTCCTTTTACAGTTATTTAAAGACTAGAATTTAGAGGTTAAAAACATTAACCCTGTAAAGTCTACTATATCAAATGATTGACAGAACATTCAAGTTAGTTGTTTTTCTTAAACCCTTTGATGAAATCAAGAATGAAATGACAAAATTTAAAAGTCATTTCTTTATGAGATGTAGACAGTATCAATTATGATACATTGAGTGATTTGTAAAGTTTTTGATCACAACAATGTTAGTTTGAGATGAAAATATATCGACTTTAGAGTTCAGGGGGGAAAAAGCTCCTTATTTACCCACTGTCTGAATTTTTTTCCACTCGTTTTTGACATGGTGTAAATGTGTTATAAAGAATTAATTATCAACAAATGTTGCCATTCTCACGATAAAGTTTTGAAGTTTTAGCTTAACTTTTCCCGCCAAAAGCGTTTATGAGATTTTATGGATGCAACCATTTTGAAATTGAGCAGGAAAAGCCCTTCTACTGCCTCTAGTGGAATGATGATGAAATACAGGGCAGAAAACATAGACCAGGGTGACAGTATACCGAATGGGCTTTTAAGGACTATTTTGATCATGCTAATGAGGGAGGACGTCTCAAAATGTGTGTATCAAATGATGTATGATACAAATTATTACAAAGGTAATTAGAACAACGGATTTCATGAAAATATGTATATATTATATTTATTTAAGTCAAGAACCGCTGCTTTATAAAGAAAAAAAAATCCAAATTGCAGATTCTGCTGGATAGTCAACCTCTTGCACGTCTGACCTGCTGATAGACTGTCGCTGCTTTGAAGGCCGTGTGCTGCTAAATGAGCCGAGTAGCCCGCTGCACTGTGGTCCCGCCATGAATCCCAGATGACAGCACTAATGGATGATCTTGTGATGCAATCATCTCTATCCCTGCCGCCTTATTCAGCAGATGGGCTATAATCCCAACTCGGAGCTCTCAGTCAGACAGCTCTGTATCGCGTACATGCAAAAGTCATTACACTCTGCATGTAGAAACTAATGGAGGTCTGTGGTGATTACATTTCAATTGATTTAAGAAAAAGAGTCCCCACGCAAACAGTTTCCTGCAATTACATTTGACAGCTATGCTAGAAGCTGAGCTAATGTTTACCTTTGTTCAGTTTTGTAAAGTTTGCATGTTTTCTAGAAATTTTAACTTTGAATGAAATAATACATTTAGGATGATCTCACTTCTCTTTTAACTCCTACTGGAAGTTTAAATGGGATGGTTGTTTAGAAAAAAGGGTCAGAATATCAAATAAAAGTTTGATTGTTTTATGAACTGTTGGGTCAATGTCAACTGGTTGTGTCCAACGATTCACAACCCCTGATTGTAAAAGTAATGCTTTATTTACTCTGGCCATGTGACAAGTCATCCATTCGCCAGTTCAAGCCCCTGATTGCTCAAACTTTCACTGGCCTTCAATGGACGTATGTTTTGTTCATAGAGTCGAGAAGCAGTCGTATAAAATTGAGTAGCGGCCCGTGAATGCAAGAGTTTTGAACATGGAACCCTGAAATGTGCAAGTACGCAAATTTACAACACCTGTCTAGCACAAAAAGCCTTTAGTTCTCTTCTGTTTGCTCAGCTGCTGTACAGGACAAGTTATAATAAATAAATTAGAAAAAAAACGACAGGTCAAAGTGGGATACAAAAATAATTGTATCTTTTTTATAAGCAACCCTTCTTAAAGCTTCAAATAAAAAAGAAAGAAACTAGAATTTCTTGTTGCTTCAATTATAGCAACACTTTGGCCGTAGCATTTATGAGGACTCTGGAAATTCTGCTGAAACGAAAGGTTCCTAGTAAGGAGAAAAATCAATACATTTCTAAAGAATTCAAGCTAAATAGACAAAACACAAAAAGTTCCGAGTTTTTCGTTCATAAAAAAACATTGTTCATATTATTATTTACACAAGTTTTTACATGTTTGATCAAGTTAGAGTCAGAGTTGTGTTTTGTTGAGAAAATGCATCTTGTCACCCATAGAGCAAGTAAATGCATTTATCTTACTGGATTTGTTACATGCAACGATATGTGAAGGTTTAAAGTTTAGTCAGTTTTGGAATTAATATTTTTTAAAACAAAATGTAGCATGACAGTCAAAGATAATGATTTCAAATTTAAACTTACAAAATACTAGAGCTGTTTCTATTCATTTTCAAGATTAACTTATTTAAAGGGTTCATCGTCATGCATATGCAGGTTTCCATGCTCAATGAAATTCTTAGTTTGCTGGTCACTCTGAATGCCTTAAAGTTAAATAAAAAAGTGGAAATAGAGAAGGATATTTACAGGATATCTGAAAAGGAACATAATATGTAAACATTAACACAAAATTTAAACTATGCATCAGTAGGTGATATATACAATCAACTGTTGTGCTAATTCAACTGTGAATAGCTGTGCAAAAAGAGACTATCATGGGCTAAACAGAATGATACGTCTGCAGTTATTGAATATTCAGACCAATAATAATAAACAGCCACTATGTGCAAGGGTGCAGTCTACTATTACAGACTCCTGTCAGCTGTTAAGGAGTCTGATGGCAGGGGGAAAGAAAGAGCTCCTGAGTCTGATGGTCCTGCACTTCACACTCCTGTACCGCCATCCTGAGGGGAGGAGAGTGGACAGACCTCGTTGAGGTGGGTGGGTTTCTTGATGATGGAAGCAGCTCTCCTGTAGACTCTGCACTAGATGCTCTGCAGTGAGGACAGAGGAGTCCTGGTGATCTTGGAGGTAGTCTTCACCATTCTCTTCAGGCGTTTGCGATCCATGGCAGTGGCCCTCTCCACTTCCAGACCTCAGATAAGCAGTGGCTAAAGAGGGCTCCTCTCCTTCCTCATATCCACTATCATCTCCTTGGTCTTGTCTGTGTTGAGGGTGAGGTTGTTGTGCTCACACCCTGCCACGTAAGTGGCCACCACCCCCTTGTAGGTTGCCTCATGCCCGCAGGTGATGTGTCCTATCACAGCGGGGTTGTCTACAAACATCAGGATGATGTTGTTGTTGTGAGAAGACACACAGTCGAGGATGAACAAGGTATAGAGGATGAGACTTAGGACCAATGTTTGAGATGATGGTGGCTGAAGTCCTGTTTCCTTTTCTGATAGGTTGAAGCCTGCCAGTCAAAAAGTCACAGTTGATGGGTTGTAGTCCAAGGGAGAACAATTGTTCTTGCTTTTACTGTATAACAGAAGGATGATGCGTTTAGGAATCAATGTGCTCCATTTTGTGACTGACCACAAGTGCCCTTAAGCGCTTCAAGAAAATGTAAAGTTCCCCTTTGAAGTGTTGAAATAGAAAACTGCACTATGCAGTTTGAACCAATTCACTTGGTACATTATTTGAGTCAGCAGTTAACCCCCAATAGGTTTCTGTACTGAAAACGAAACCTGAAAAAAGTTCTAATTTAAATTGTATTTGTCACATACATATGCACACATCCTAAAACATACAGTGAAATGTATTGCAGCAGAGTCCAAGGCCTGAGAGCAGAAAAAACAGGAGAAAAGTTTACATAACTAAGTATAAAAAGACATTTTAACATTAAAATAGTTGATTATATAGACTACTATGTGATATAATATAGTCTACATACTATCAGTTTGCTGAAATGATATATTTTAACAAGTTAATTTCAAGCTTTTGCCCCAATTTTCTATCTTCAAGAATGCAGATATAAAGGGTACAGTAGATAAGCAGTTGGAGAATCTATTCTGTCAAAACAATTTTTTAGAAAATGTACCAACAAATTCAGTTGTAAATACTACTGTATCCCACTCTCCCCATCTTTAACCCATTTTTCATAAATCTCAGCAGTCTCACTATTTAAACACACTCATCTCTCATGCCAGCTGTACCGCCAGCAGCTTTTGCTTTGTTGCGCGGATTTGGATTTCAAGATACACAAAAAACATAGAGGAACCTTTATGGTATTTGGATAATCCATGAAGTGAAAATTACAGCCCATTAGGATGAAAGGCAATTAGACAATTACAGCTAATGAGACCAATCCTTTTCTTTCACCCCAGCGAGTCCTCAGACTAATTATCAAATTAAAGAAAGCTTCTTTTTTCCCTCTGACCCTGTGCTGTCGTCTGAGAAGGGTGCCTTGGGAAAGGCAAACATTGGAGTTCTGTGAGCAGGCAGAGGCTGGAGAACAGGCAGGCAGCGTTTAGAAAGTGATGGGAGTATTAATCACTGCTCAGGTTAAGACAGCTTTATGGTCTGAAGGGCAGCCAAACACACACTCATGTAAGAGCAGAGTCCGCCACTTTGATGCTTAGTCCAGCATATATCATACAAGTGCATGCTAAGAGGGCGACTCGCCTAACAGGAAACATTGTTGTACCCACAGGAAGCAGAGCCCTGCTGGAGAGACTTCCTGTTCTCAAAGGTCTAAAACAAATCCACCTGACCACATTTATGCAGGCTTTCTATTGTTGAAGTTTTAAGGAAGCAGTCAAGTTAGGGTGATCTGAAAAAAAGTGTTACATTCATACCGCCCTCAATAACACACAATCAAGGGACCACTTCCAATGAAGAGTCTACAGAAACGCACGTTTTCGGCCTTCGATTTGAAGACCCTTACGTTCACATGTTGCTACGTAAGTTCCTACAACCATATTCGGGCTCTACGTCCCAAACGCGTGGCCATTGAACGCAAGTTAAAAGATAAACCAGGCTAAACTTTGCCCAATCAGGGACTCTGATTATGAAGTATGGATGATGTCTCTTTCAGTTCACAGAAGTGCCAACCGTTTAAAAAGGGATCGTGGAGGAGGGTTGTGCTCAGCTTGAATTGTATGACACCAAGTCTTTTACAGGTCGGGATAAAGCTGTGAAAGACAAAGTCTGGAGCAAGATTCACCACATTTGCACCGCTTTGACATTTCGCTACAACTGTAGTTGGTGGACATGCGCTAGTAAACAGTAGAAAAAGTGAAAAAAGAACAATCCCTTCCCTGCTTGTCCAATGTGAACACCATGGACTAAATGCGTGTCTGAGAATGCGGTCAAGAACACACTTTGCATGCCCGTTGTGAATGCAGCTGAATGAGAACTTTTCTTTGGCACACCAGAATCAGTCAGATGCTTCCACAGAAGACCCAGCATCTGCATACTCTCTTAGAAAGCTGATCGGGCGTGACAGAATACCAAACAAAGTGCTTCCAAGTGTCTCTTTCAGTGAATCTGATGCCAATGAGACCTGTTTGTTTAGAGCTGAAGGTTTAGTTCCAGAACAGTTTCCCTGAGATGTTCATGGCTTGTTAAAAACATTTCTAAATGAACTTAACTTTGACTGTTTATGACTTCATCTACACTGTTCTGCTTGACTGTTTTACAGTCTGCTGCTGCACAGACTCTAAAATGGGGGGAGGGTTGGTCTTTTCCTTGTTCACCATTGATTCGAATGAGGTTTTTCCCTAAAACTCATTCAACAAACCATGAAATATGACATTTGCAACTTTATAGTTGCTGGAATTCAAATGTACTACATCTACTATTCAATTTTTCAAATAATTCTCGAAAAAAGACATTTGTAATCGAAACAAAGCAGGGCTTCAGAGTTTCACGTGGCAACACAGCTATCGCATTTCCCCCGACACAGCTAACAAGCGTCAACCTAAGTGCTTTTTTCCCTCCGTTCTTCTCTCACTTTGGTTCATTGAGCTTCTCATACCATCACTTTCATACTCCAGTGTCAAGGTTGGGGATCAAAGGTCAAAGTGCAGCGTGTTTCACACCCTTTTTTGCACAAAGTACCCCTACAGATGCCAGGTGTCATCGCACAAACATCTCCTACCCACCTCTGAGATGCAAAGCAAGGGGAAAAAATAATCATTTCTCACTATATGTGCGTCCTTAAACAATAGTTTTCAGTTTTTAACAGCAGACAAAGGTACTGGTACAAGTTCAGTGTCCCTTCACCATGACAGTAACTCTTCCTGTCACCTGTTTCCATTTGGGAGGGGTGCTGGTGTATGCGGAGAGGCTCCGGCTGACACTTTTGACATGGCTGGACCTAATGAGGACTGATGGGAGCCTGTCAGTAGAGTGACGCATTAAGCGGCTTTGTCATGCAGCCGCTGTTGAGTTTTATGCAAAACCGCGCTTCTGCTTAGAGATGACCTTCTGCCGTTCACAGGAACACTCACAGACGCATTGCTGGGATGAGTTAAATTTTTCAACACATGCAAAGATTGTTGAGTTTAAGGAAAACTTAACACACACACTTGAAACCCGAAAGTTCAGCGATGGAGTAAATCATGGGGTTTTTAAGCACTTAGTAGTCAAAAAAGTTTAGACGGAGGAAGCTTGCCGTGCTTTGGAAGTCCCTCTTGTGGATACAAAAACATAAAAATGCAGAATATGAAGTTAGGTTGTTGCAGTAAACAGAAGTGATTTGGTTTGCATGAGCTCTAAAGCCTTGCTCGGAATGAAGGAATCGAGAGGATAAGAATAAATATTAAAAAAAACAATTGATTGCTTGGGATCAGCTACAACTTCCTTAAGTTAAATTTTAGAACAAATCCTGAAAAACGGCATGTTATTTAAAGAGGGATTTTAACAAATCAACCATATTTCCTCAACTGGGACATGATTATGCTGATAATAGCATTTCTTCTGAGCCTTGTAGAAGTCTCTTAGACTTCACTGAGGAGTGCAGCAGCTCTATTAAACATTCAAATGTTTCTATCAAGACTTTCATGGATTTATTTGCACAATTTTCTGCCCCGGACGACTGATTTGTCTGCAGTAGGTCTCCAGAAGAACTGAACTGTTTTTTTTAGTTTGCATGTTTTCTTGGCCTACTGTAAGTAATCAAATCCGTTTGTACAGTTGAACAATTATAATCTTAGAAATGCATTTTAAAACATGACCAAATAGCAAAAACATATTTTTAAATGGATCTCTCTTCGTTAAAAGCCTCTGGTGTTTCACTTTTTTTCATTTTTGCCCACCTAATCTAGAATGCTGTGGGTTTATGGGTCATCTGGGCCAAAGAGAAGAGCTGCATCTTTAGGGAAACACTGGTGTGTCTCCTAGTATCCTTGCAAGGGATGTCATGAAAATGAAATGTACCATTGTTGTTCGTATGGTAAGTGTATTGTGAAGTATTTGCAAGGATAATTTAAGGTACACACACTATACGGGTGAAGCTGTCATACTGTGCCATTACGCCATACTCTAGTTGTTAGTAAGTTGCATGAACTATCCCATGCATGGAGTGTGCAAGTTACACATAAGTGTCTGTCGGACACCCACATGATATCCACACAAACTACATTTTGATTGTCTGATTTCTTCATTTCTAAAGCTACATTCACATCGCCCTCAGCAACTTGCATTTAAGCAGCCACTTGACCAAGTTAAGCAGAATTAACTAGTGTGGTAATATAACCCAAAATGTGATGTCCATGCATGTGGACGCCAGGTCGTAAGAAGTTAAGTGTTTGCTACAACCTGTCGCCTGCAGCATGTCCGCAGAACAATGTGAACGAACATTTTCACTCGACAAGCTCAGCAAGTAGTCTTCAGTCTTGGCTTTTCCTGCGGATCCAACCTTCATCTAATAACATACATTTGAAAAAAAATTAAAAAAGGCAACGCAAAGGAACAATCATGACAGCCTCTAGTCAGAATTCGAATGCCTTAATTTGTTCAAGTGACTGATAAGGAATCATTAGAAATAAAAGGTCAAATCCAGCACAAGATAAATTAAGCTAAAAAAACAAATGTCTATTGACACTTGTCCTATCAATCCATCCATCTTCACAGCCACTGAATCTCTTTCAGGGTCACAGGGTTGCTGGGGCCTATCCGAGCTACTGTAGTGAAAGTCGGGTACACCCAAAACAGGTCACCAGTCTGTTGCAGGGGCATACACTCACACACACACACCAAGGGCAATTTAGAGCAGACCAACTTATCAATTTAGTATATTTTTGGAGGAAGCTGGAGCGGGCACTTTCCCTGCCTTCAGAAAATTCTTTCCTGGATGCTCATTGTTAAAAATAACAAAAAACTGTGCAACATAGCCTGTCGTTACACCAATATCAAAGAATAGTTTGCAGATTTTTAGGTGCTCACGTTTGTGCTCTGTTATATAGAAGGATAAAGTACTCAAAAAGGAGAAAAACCTTAAAAACATCTTCTTACTGATATTAATTATCTATCTTGTCTCTTGTATTGCATTTTGAGTCACAATTAGTAGAAAATGTGCTAAGCAAAAAAAGTTTGATTCGATTTGTTAAATCCTTTTCATTTTTTAAAAATAAAATAACAATATGAGCTGTTAGTACCTGCTGAGAAATTGACTTTTTAAATAAAGGCTAAAAACATATTGATCTTCTATAAGTACTGTAATCACTTGGCTTTTTGTTCTGTTGTTTTCCTGCTGCAGATGCTAAACTGACATGTGCTTGTGTTGTGTCTGGAGGAGGTAGAGAAGACTGCAGGAGAATGTTTCCTTTACCAGCTCAGAAAGGTTGAAATGCATCACCGTACCAAGTTTGTGCACACAAGCATACTGTGTGTGTGTGTGTGTGTGTTTGACATAAAGACATAGAAGCATTTCACTTTAGTGACAGGAGTGGGAAAACAATTGTTCTTGACTGATTTTGCCTTAACCTCATAATGAGGCCCATGTGTACAACTGGCCCTTTCAACAAGCTGCAAATCTGAGTGGGGCCAACTCTCCACTTGATTAAAGCAACAGGCACTCACCTGCTCCTCATTAGCCTGGTCCAGGAACAGAACCGGCTAAATAAGTTAGCACCTGTACGCTCCAATTCTGCATGCCTTCTACATGCATGTAATATTTGTGTGCTTTAAGCTGACAGCCATGAGAATGGCTGGGTTTCGTCCTGGCGATGCTGCTGCTGCTGCTGTGTGTGGTGTGAGGGGAAAAGAGATGGATTTGTGGAAGTGAAAGGGCTTCGTGTGGAGGAATAGCAGCGACATGTTCTGCGTTTTGAGATGGATGAGGGCCTTGGCTTGGAAGCGTTCATTAACCATAATCAGTGCCGGTAAAGGAGAGCAGATGGTGGCAGGGATGAAAGAAAATACGAATTTGTTCATTTTAAGAGCACATGTAGATGCATGAATGTAATAAAACTAGCAGAAAATGACCCAAAGACACAACTACGACCAAAGGACCGGCCGAAAGTGTGTGTGAGCAAAACAAGGTTGGTGTGGTGGGGATGTATGCGTTGGTAAACGTGCTCAGACGTGTTGGTCATTGCAGAACAGCCCCACAGGGCACCATGAGTGATCATCAGAGTGCTGTTGTGTTCCTGTCTGGTTCCCGCTAACCACTGACTCCTCTGACCTCTGCCTGCTCTGAATGGAAGCATATTACCACTCCAGGCTCTCAGCAACATTTAACCAATTTGGTAAATTATCTGTGAGGCCACTTTTATAGGGCTTTCTTATTATTCAAAAGAGGAGGGGGTGTGGAGTGAGAAAGATAGAGGCTTGATGAAGGGATAGCAGCATTTACATACATTACCAGTCTTGATTTTTTTTTTTCCCAGAGTCCCACAGAGGAAGCACCTGTTAGCTTTTGGAAGTCTTTCCTCTGAGCCCCTCTCTTGCTTTTCTTTCATCCCTCCATGACTGCAGCTTTAGAATTACCCCACCAGCAGGTGTTCACTGTCAAGTACAAGATTGGGCTTCCAGCAAAGAGAGAAGGAAATCCAGCACAGAGGCTAAACGGGGTCCACAAACAGGAGGAAGACTTAGCGGCCCGAAACAAGGACCCCCTCCAGCGGACGAGAACCAATCCCCACCAGGTGTTTGATACCATCACATCTTATTTAGCACGTGTGGACGTCCAGTTGTTTCTTGAGCCTTGACTCCAAACAAATTGTCTTAGCGCAGGGTTCGCAAAAGAGATGTCTGCTCTGTCGACGCAGGGGTTAAAGTTAATTTGACGGGGCATGAGCACTCTGGGCAAGAAGCAAAGAACATCTGCATTCAGTGGCATGGTCCCATTTGTTGCAATTTTGGGTCTCATTTCCATTTGCAAGAGAGATAACTGCTCCCATATGGAAGCAATAGATAGAAGAGGTCAATGCAATTTCTTCCAACAAGCGAACGGGGCAAGGAGGATCTCAGCTGGCATCAGAAGAAACAAAAATCTGGCCTTCCGCTGCCAGCCAATAACAACCACACACCACTTCCAAAGCCGCACCAATCACTCCAATTATCCCTGATAAGAGCTGTTGGGCTGACGTCGTTGGCTCATCCACAGTCATGCTGTCCCTGGAAACACTTTAAGTGCAATCGACAAATAGAATAAAAAACAAAGTCAGATGACAGCATTAGAGCTCTTCAGCATTGAGCAAAATGATTTATCAAAGCAAAGCATCACATTCAGAAGTGTGGGTATCATTCCATGACGATGAAAATTGTAGTTCTATTTTTTCCCCCATGAGAGATTGAATGGTCTTCAATTTGAATCTTATTGTTACTGTTAAAAGTAAAAACTAATTTTTTTGGGTCCATGGTGGTGTAGTGGTTTGCACCCTCACCTGACAGTGAGAAAGAAGGTCCTCGTTCAAATCCCCGGTGGGTTTTTGAGTGTTACATGTTCTCTTCATGTATGTATAGGTCTCCTCCTTTGACTGTATAAAGAGAACTGGACAGAGTGAGTGAGCCGTCACCCATAGAAAAGGACCTACTAATGGTTCCAACTGGATGAAGTTAATTCAGTTGCCATTTTTCCACGGTATGTCCTCAGTAAGCTGCGATTGGTCCGTGTTGGCCTTTGTCTGCATTTCTATGGCACCTCTTCTCTAAGTCAGTGGTGAGCATGCTAGAATGCCACATCCATTCTACTGAAAGCAGGTACAGGAGAATTTTTCAATCAAACGCTATGAACGTTTGAAGCTAAAGCAAAAATATAATCCTAAAAAAGTTACGATTAGAAAGAAAGTGTTAAAAAGAGGCAGTTGAGCAAGAACGGTTATTCTGAAAAATAGAATGACTGAGTAATAGCTGTTTGTTTCTCAATAAAAATCTATTGGATTTCTGCTCTCACTACATAGGTCAATTGGTGATTCTAAATTGGACATTAGTTTGGGATGTGAGTATGTGGTTGTATGTCCCTGTGTCCCTGTAATGGACTGTCAAACAGTCCATTGTATACCCCACCTTTACCTTAAACATTAACATTAACATTAACATTAACATTAAACAATAATTAACAAAAAAAAAAAACTATTTGTGCCCTAGTACTTAGTGAGGATGCAGCACAAATGGATTCATTGACAATATACTATGCATATTTGGATTAACCCTTTAACACCGGAGATGCTGCCAGCTACACCTAAAATCATACACTCTCTTTGTCATACCATAACTCCTCAAACATTCTTACGATTAACGTGAACCAGTTGATTCTGTCACAAATTAAAAGTGGCTTTGCACCAACTGCATATCGCAGCAAAGACACTTTTCTCCATGACAGAATCCACTGGAATTTATCCCATTGTGCAACTAAGCGCAAAGTAGAAGCTGACACAAAACAGTCATTTCTTAGAAAGTGACTTTTATCACGGTGTGAATCACAATCAAATGTTGCATCTGCAGGCATCTCCTGGACATTTGAACATTGAAACGCTGACATTTGTGATTCTAGAACTCCTAGGAAGACTTCCAATGACATAAAACATCAGTGACAGTAGATTTTTCTTAGAAGGACGCCGTCGCACTGCTCAGTTATGTATTGACTAAAGATGTGCGTTAAGTAACACGTCAAAAGTGTCCTGAAATCTTTCAACATCTTTGTAAAAGGCTGGCTGTTATTCCCTCAGAAAAGCTGCCTAACTAGTTGAAAAGTGTGGGCACAAGATGCCGACACGAGTATGTAAGACATCTTCACACCATGTCGCACAATAATCAAAACAAGGGCCAATCTAATCTCCATATTCTTGTATGGATGATTCCAATCTTCCCTTTCATTCCAGTCAGTCTGAACTCAGCATACTAAATCAATGCTACACTGAAAACCCCTTAATAAGGCAAGTTAAACCCCGAGCCTGGAACTGGCATGGAATCACCAGAGAGCAATTATACTTTAGCATGAAAGTCAGCAAAGGACCGGAGAAATGCCTTTTCCCTCCTATAATGTCAGGACTTTGGAGAATAATCTAATTGAATGTCTTTTCTGTGTGTGATTATTTATGATTAGAAAGTGTTCGTGAAAAATCTGGAGGAGATATCTGGAAAGCGGAGGGGTTGTGTGTGTGGCGGGGTTGTTTGATGCAGATCAGTGTTGTGCCGCTCTTCCACACTAATCACGTCTGAACTTCTAACGGTCGCCTCTGCTAGGGAGGCTTTTGCACAAAGACAAAAGCCCCCAAACTTTGAAGGATTCTTTGAAAAGAAAAGGCTTTCAAAGAGATAAGTGGTGCTGGTCACCGAGTGTGAATCTTTAGCACGTTATGATCAGACAAACGCATGTTGTGTCAACAAACAGAAGAAATTGCAATAAAGACAAAAACATCTCAGGCCTAATTGACGCAATGAATCTTAGATCCTTTTTCCGCCATTGTGTCTGCAAAACTGCTGGTGATTCCGCCTCCTGTCTTCTCACTAGCGCCCCCTGAAGCCCTCATTTCCTGTTGGGTATTGAACTGTATGAATGACATGGCTCGGGGCCCCTTGTTGGAGCCTGAAATTGGGGCTCCTCAAGCACCAAGTGTCAGTTTGGACACATTTCCTCACAGACACAGACAGGTGCTTTTGATGTCCCATTCAGTAACATGGGATCTTGGACTGGACAAATTGCTAGACCTGTAGGAGCAAAAAAAAAAAAAAATGGCACTCTGTACTCTCCAGGTTGTTTTGGGAGCAGCGTTTAAAAATCTGACAGAAACTCTGCGCTGAAAGAATGAGCATGTTAGAAGCTCCCACATGTGTAGAACACAGACTGAGGGCCCATTTTCTTCCAATATCAATTCATTAATGATAGCTTGTGTGTGTACATTTCATCAGTCTTTTACTATTGATCAGATTTCAAATTCCAGTCTGACACAGATAAACAGAAGCTACAAGATGCTTCGGTGCTCGGAAATCATGTTTGATGCTATTAACACACTGGGCATGAATGCACTAAACGTGGGTTCTTGAACATGCATTTAGCCAATGGTGTTCACGCTGGACCAGCAGGGAGAGACTTCTTCTTTTGCTTCTGTTTACTCTAACGCTGTCCACCACCTATAGTTAAAAGAGGCTTGGTGTGAATTATCAAAATGGTGCAAATCAGGTTCTTTTCTTTCACAGTTCTTCTGAGAAATGAAAGACTTAGTGTCATAGAATTCCAGCTGGGCAAAAACTGCAATTCTGCATGAGTCAAATGTCACTACCAAATCCCTGCTTTGATCAAAGTTCAACTGGTTTGACTTTCGCGGCGCATTCAACAGACCCAGAGTCTAGAACCTACGTCTGTAGCTGGGTATGAACATGGGAGTTTTGAACGCAAAAACCCAAACTGCACACACACTGTATCTGCACGTTTTCTTACACTTCATTGGAAGTGGTTGCTTGAACACGTGTTTAGTTTATAGACACTCCCAAAAAAAGGGACATCTGAACACCGATCTTGTCACTGATGCTAACTGATCCTTGATTATTACGAGCAAGACACTCTAGAAATGAGAAACATCTGGAGATAGAGAGCTGGTACACAACACAACAGCGCATTCACATCTTCACAACATAAAAGAGACTGTTGACATCTACAAATAAATCTAGCAGAAACCCATAATGATGGCAGGTGTCAACGAAAAACTGAACACCAACTTCAAATACTAATGTGTCAGTTTTATGTCCTCATTTTCAAAATCTAAAACCTTTCTTTTCTTTGAGAAAATGAAAACAGGAAATTAATTACTTAATTACTACTTAATACTTACTTATTTACCTTGAGTTGGGTGGATGGAGTTGTGTGTGTCTGTATGGGAGGGGGCTTGTCTTGATAAACTGAAGAGAACCCCTTCACGTTAATCATTTAGGTGAAGCTTCATGTCAGCTATTTGTTGCTAAAAATGTTAACATGAGGTCACTTTTATTTCCTAATAAACAAAATGAAAAATAAAATTTGTGGGATTCTCTTCTTAAGAGTGAAACATCTTTCTTTCAAGATATTTTCATTACTTTAAGGTGTTAGTCAGGGGATGCAAATTTTGCATCTGGATTTACCCTTAAGTTTCTGGGTTTGTTTTTTTGTTTTGTTCTAGTTCTGGTAAATTCTGAGATTTGAAACATAATGCTTTAGACTACAAAAAGCCTGTTATCCATTCATAAAACATAACATTCCTATGTAGTTTCTGATTTTCATCAGTCAAAATTAAGGATTTTTCTCATTGTTTTCATTTTTCCAATGACCAAAACAGTAAAAGACGTTTTAAAAGTTTACTATATTTAATTTTCTTTTTCTTTCATTTAAAACCAATGATAAAGACATAAATAAAAACAAGAAATTAATACTTTTGAATGATTTTTTTTAATAGAAGATGTTGTTAATAAACACAGTTTTTAATTGTAGTTTAAAAAAAAGAAGACCTGATGGACAGGAGAACATCTGCAAAAACAAAAACAAAAAAACAAAAAAAAAAAATCAAGCCAACATAACACAAGAAAAGAAAACAGGACAGAGAAAGCAGTTATCACTGTTGTGATTTATGCCCTGTTTTCACATAAAACATGTTAGGTGGAC
This sequence comes from Oryzias celebensis, assembly GCA_014656515.1. NCBI lineage: Eukaryota > Metazoa > Chordata > Actinopteri > Beloniformes > Adrianichthyidae > Oryzias > Oryzias celebensis. Next base: position 9,351,772 of record BNCR01000017.1, on the reverse strand, counting down.
AATGACAACTCACCAGTTTATTGCAAAATACCTCCCTGCTTACAATAAAGAAGTCTTCCATTTTTCCTTTTTCTAGTCTGCTGCAGGGAAGGGAATGTAATTATAACACAATAATAGCATTTGAATGTAAAAAAAAATAAAAATGGGTGTGCTTTGTTGTGGGGGAAGGAGATGGTTAATACTTGCAGGAATTCATGTCTGAAAGATTTGGTGCCCAATCAATTGTAGAGCTGTCCAGCTCATGTTGGAGCTTCCTGTGTGTTCTTTCCTATCAAAAGGCTCGTCTTTTTTACTGTTTTTTTTGTACAGTGCATTGAAGAAGAAGTGAAAAAGTGGTTTAACGGCTTGTTAAGTCAAAGCACAGCCTCACAAGATTCCAAAACTTCTCTGAGAACACAAATGGGAAACACATGTGCTTTGATGGCATTGATTTTTTTTTTATTAGTTTGTTTTAAATTAGTCTTGTGATTGCAGGATCCTGGGAGGCTTTCAGAACCCATTAAGATGTTGATTTGAATGAACGCAGTGCATTTTGGATAAGTGCCTTTGCATGCCTTCAAAAACAGGACAGTAATGATCAAACTGAATTGTTGCGACCCTTTAAAAAAAAAAAAAAAAAGCTTATACTCAAGACATCCGAGGGTTTGTTTAGGGGTCACTGGTTGTTGTTGATTAGTTCTTGTGAAATACAAAAAAAAAAAAAAAATTGGTTCTGTTTTTAAGCAGCATGAAATAATAACTACGGTGGCCCTATAGTGCCAAAACAAAATAAAGGTTGCAACAGTTATATAAAAAAACAAATAACAAAAAAAACCAACATTACACTTTAGAAATCACAAAAAACAATAAAACAATTTGCACTTCAGGGCCACCATACATAATTGATGAATTAGCTCTAAATTACACTGCTTGTTTTAAAAAACACACAAATGTTAGTTACAGGCAATCTCTGAGTTTCAGATGTGGTTGTTCACCCTTCAGGGGAAGGGCCCGAAGCGCTTTACAGTTGGTTCGGCAGAGATTTTTACACTGGCTGCCTTCACTGACACAACCCTGTATTGCATCCGGGCTGGGGGCCGACACAGGGAGACCCCTCACTTTGTGGCTACACAGTTAGACAGTTTCAGATGCATTCAGACAAATCAGGAAACGTGACTGGGTTGCACCACCCTCCTCGTCGTTTCCCAGGAATGTAAGCATCTCCTGTGATGTATTTAAATCCCCATTCAGAGTGGCAGCGTGGTCACAGGCAATAATTGAATGTTGATTGGACCTCTTCAGGCGGAGACAAGGACCCTTGGTGGCAGGGCTCCCCTGCATGTGTGAAGATCGACAGCAGCAGCTCATTCGCTGTGCAAAACCAGCTGCTAAGCAGCCTTTGACTCCTTAAATTCTGAGAGGATGAAGGTTGGAGGCTGATGAGGTGTAGGGATTGGAAAGGGATGATGCCGCTTGGTGTGCCGCTGGTCAAGTTGGAGATTGAGGTCAGGAAGGAGGAGGAGCGGCGTGCTGGGGACCGAACAGACCAAACATTCACCCAAAAGAGTGCACTGCCCGCACTAATGGGGAAATTATTTATGAACTATTTGCAGTGCACCTGAAAATACCTTCAGTGAAATTATGTTTGGCAAGCTCAACCGCTTTGAAGTCAATGGAGTGGCAATAAAAATTAGGCCTTCATTAGAGAGCCGGGCCTTTCAAACTGAGCTGGCCCAGTCTCGGTGGGTCAGGGCATTTAAGAAGCACTCCACTTCCTTTCACTCTGGCAGCCACCAGGCACATGGAAGCAATTTTCCTGAATCTTGGCTGTTTTTTATGATTTTCCCCCTTTATTTTTTTTTTCTTTCTCACCACACTGTGCTCCTTTTATGTTGCATTTAGGAAATTAACACTAACCGACAAATTACTTTGTAAATAAAAAAAAAAAAAAAAAGCTTCAGAATGTTGAAACCAAGAGTTGCCCAGAGGCCAGTGTTCTCTCAACAAAGAAATCCTTGATAAGTGTTTAGATTCATCATCCAGCAGCCGGGCTCTATTTTATCAAGTATACAATTGAATTTCAATTGAAACAAATGTACAGCATTTATCTCCCTTGTGTGCAGTACTTTTACCCTCTCACAAAATGGTGCACTTAAGAAAGAAAAAAAAAAAAAGGAAGAAAGAAAGATCACTTGAAGGGATTTGGGGGTCATTTGCAAACTGCTTTATGCTTGGGTCAAACACAAATCTCGCTCACATTAAAACGAAGGCAGTCGACTGAAGTGAAACTTCAGAAACACCAGAGTCCAGAGGACTGTAATCTTCAGAGATGTGAGCTAATTACTTAATCACTTACATTTTTAAATCTTATTATTGTAAAGAAATTGCTGCAGTGATTAAATTACTGATATTTATCTGCTAATTGCGCTGATTAAGAGGTGATGCTAATCTGTCATTCTGAAAGGCCGATATTAAGCGCATCAATCTATCGCAACAATAAACACTTGGTATGAAAGAGATGTTTTGTGCATTAGTGGGAACAGATGGCCTGCTTTTGTCTGGAATGTGAGAGGTTTTGGCTTGCTCTGCTGCACCACTAATGATGGGAACCGCAAACTGTTGACTTATTTAATTGAGTTGTTTTGCCCCATTAACCTGTTGTCTGACGCCGTGGACATGCAAGTCAGGAAGAAGAATGATTTCTGTTCCAAAAGAAAAAAGTATTTTACATTTTTTCTGCACACGTGAAATGTGGATTTTCTTGTTTGAAGTCCTGCTCTGATCACTTTTAGTAAAAGCGTTCAGTGGTCTTTTGATTATGATTATGCCATTTTTAGACAAAATAAAAAAAAAAAAACGTGTCCATTTTCTAGGACATAGTTTCTGCAGAGCAGCAGTGGCTCATTATAAACTCACCTCTGATTTTTGAGCCTAACTGTTGGTACAGAGGAAGCCAATCCCCATGTCCCATCATGCATCTGTTTACACCCTCTCCCGCTAGCCCCTCACATCCTCGATGAACAATATTGGAGCTATCCAGTTGTGAGCCAGATGCCAGCTCAGTCGAGGAAAACAAAGATGTACTGCATTCTTTGGAATATTAGTTGCGGTTATTTGCAAAGCTTGGCCAGAGTGTGTTCACGCCGAACGTGATCTGTGCGTCAAATTTCCATCGGCTGTCATAGACACTTGTCGACACAATGCATGGAAGGCATGGATAATGTTGAAGAGCAGGTTTATTCGCGTTCGGTGTGAACGCAGCTTAACAATGGTTGTTTCCCACTAACAACCACTAAGGGCGCAGTGGGTGTTTGCATCAGTATTTGCTACTGACAGCGGCACAGAAGAAGCGGCATCAAAAAACAAACATGGAGGAGAATGTAATTGTTCTCCTTCGGAACACATATTTATTATTTTTCCAGTTTGCATTCTTATTCTTGTTTTTACATTTGTCTTCCTCAAACTAAAAGTACAAGATTTACTCTGGAGCGACATATATATGGCGGTTTCTTCTTTACTACACATTTTTGGCACCTGTGACTTATACTCCAGAAAATATGGTACATGGATCCAGTGATCTACAAGTAGATGCATCAAACTGGAGCGGAAACAGGAATCTTCTGGCCCGCCCATTGTAGCTTCTACATCACTTTTTTTATCTGTTCCTGATTCAGAACAATTTGAATAAACAATAAGAATGAACAATAAGAAATGCTATTTTAATCTTCATTTTATTTATAAATGTCCAACCTTGTCAAAAAAAATCCCCAAAAAACATGTTAAAAACAAGATTGGTATTTAAAAAAACGCTAAAAATGAGGTGTGTTGCCTTGAAACACACACATGCTTTTCCTAAACGCAGTGTGGTTTTTAATTCCTGCCCCAAATTTATAATATTTTGTGTGTTTTTTTCTTGAACGCTTTGAAAAATTCCCAAACTATGGTGATGTGTTTGAAGTAATTCTCCAGTGCTGCCTCTAATGCTGGAGGAGTGGCGATAAATTATGCATCAGGAATGTGTATATGTATTGAATTTAATAAAAGCTACTTCCTTCATATCAGCCTTTTGTACCTGCTGAAGAATCACCAGGGTGCTTCCAAACACGCCTGCTCAGTCTCTTTCACGAGTTTCTGTGCTGACTTTCAGCGGGGAAATAAAAGGAGCATAATTAAAATGATAAAAGATCCTTCTCTTTGGTGTGTCTGCTTTTTCACAGCTGCATTAGGCTTTGGACTTGCTGAGGAGGGATAGAGTAAATAAGTAAACTGTGTTTTGTTGGACTGTGATTCCTAATAAAGTCAGAGATGACAGTTTTCTCCCCTTGCACTGTCATCGAGAGCTGCAGCTCCTGAAATTCACGTTTGTTACGCCCCTGAAATAAAGAGGAGAAAATAGAGGGATTGAGACGTTCTCTCACTAAGAAGATTTACTTGAATGAGTTATACACACTCAACAGGAACATATTAAATCATTTCGTGCAGAAAAAAAAAAATGTTTTTGTTAACTTTGTTAGCTAAAGCCTTTGTCCCAACTTCCCTTACGGGTGGGTACCGGCTGTCTGCAGACATAAAATGGACAAACCTGTATGGGGCACACAGATGGCCTGCAGAAAAGTCCCAGACCGCTCTGTGAGCCCGTAGAGCAGGGGCGGGCGAACTACGGCCTGGGGGCCATATGCGGCCTGTTGACCTACTTAATCTGGCCTGCCAAACTGGAATAAATAATAATGATAATCCCTATGAATGCTTTATTTTCCCTGTAATTCTTGGGTTTCCCCATAAATGATGCACTACAGATAACATGTTATTTATTTCTCTTGAGCATCAAGGGAACTGCAAGACACTTGTGTGCTCCCTTTAGGATGCAGCCGCTCCTCTCTATCATCCTCCATGGACCCGGGTCAACCCTTTGCTTGGTCTCTTCTGTCCTTATTCTCTATTGGTTCACAATATGGATTGGATTTGGAAATGGTTTATTTCAAGTGATCAAAGCAGAAATAATGCAAAAACAAGGCAAACATCTATACAAATATATGTCAAACATAGGATAATTAGTACGGGATAACTACGGTGGACAATATGGTCCATGTGCACCAGTAAATAATTCAACTATTATTCCTCTTAATCATTGATAAACATATTAGCCCTTTTACATAAAGAACATAACACGCTGAGATTTTTAACTACTAAGATTGTCCAAAAAAGTTCAGTAGATTGCTTGAAAAGGACTGGGAGTAAGAACATTTATATAATCCCATTTCTGCTTCCCTTTACTTAACTTCTAATTTTATTTACTTCCCTTAAATTATCATTATTCGGTTCTGAACTTCTGATCAGTCCTTTATACTTAGATTTATGGCATTGAAAAATCCAGAAGTATCAGTAAATCACATGACAAAGATGAAGTACATAATGATTATTCAAATAGACACAATATTATTACAAAAATCCTCCTAAAATGTGCAGATCAATTATCAGAGATATGTCCAGATTATTTGTCATTAGAAAAACATATCTATATAAAACAGGATAATTGAAGAATTTGACATATTTTATATTTGGTAATCATCAGCATTAATTCATTTAAATCACATATCTGGAAACAGCGTGGAGTGATGTGATTAGAAACAAGTAATCCTCTTCCATAAAGGATTTATTAGTTTTTTTTTAAATACTTTTTATTTTACGAAGCTTAAAATGTATGAAGAGTATTTCTCTATTCAAATTGTTGTGAATCAAGACCAAAAAAACTGCCACTGCATTTGTGAGGCAGAAAAAACGATGTAGGGGACTCCACGACGGAAAGGGCGAGCCGGCTTTTTAACTTTTCTGCTAAAAGAGGCATAATTTGGATTTGGGAAGGGTTTATTTCAAGCAATCACAGCAAAAATAATACAAAAACAAGTCAAACAGTAGAAATGTATATTTATACAAAGATATATCAAACATAGGATATTTGTCATCAAATTGATTGGAAAACACACATTATCCTAATAAAAAGACCTCTGGGAATGCTTTGAAAATAAATCCAAAGATGATGGAAGTGGGTCTATAATTGCTTGTAATGAACACAAATTTCACTAACTTTACATTTGGTCTTTCAATATAAAGTCTTCACTCTGTGAAGTTGTCCAGCTCCTAGTCCACTCTGAATTAGGTTTAATGTGCATGTCATTCGTCAGCTTCTTCTCCATTCAGCCTCTTGTGCTTTGAATCTATGAACAGCAGCAGCTTACCTTGCCCTGGGCGAGTTATGAAGAGTATACCTGCTGTTTTGGCCATTCTGCTCCGCTGGCTTCTCTAAAAAGCTCAGACAATTACATCCATAACTTCTCACAAACACTCACAGGCACACACTGACAGTCAGACTCAGGTCTCTCTGGTGCCGGTTGTCAAAACGGCATAACTGCTTGTCCTTTCAGACTGTGTGCTGGCCATGTGGTGCCCTTTCTGGTGAGAGGGAGGCTCAAATGGCTGTTGACACAAGAAGACAGTAAACTCACTGCTCAGGTTTGGACTCTCACTCCCTTGTGCCATCATACCGCGCAATCAACATTCCACGAGGTCAATCGCTGGTGGAGAAGAGGGGCTCAATCAGCAGCCTGAACTGCGAAAACCACAAAGAAGATGTCATGTAGCAAAAATGCTTAGGTATACACGCCAAAGGATGGATGCATAACAGAGGGGCCGGGCGCTGTTAACATCAGGGACGACCTCTCAACAGCTGCATGGGAGTGCTGTCTGAATGGAAAATGGAGGGTAATACAAGGGAACACTGATGCACTAACAGCAACAAGGGGATGGGAATCATCACCAGTCCGAGCATGTGGTGATTGAGGCTGGCTCTTTTTAACCAGCAGGCCTTTGGAGACCTGCTGGTTGGCAGCGGGGTCACAAGAGAACCAGCCGCTTCAAAAAGGCTGCCCGTCCTTTATCGAGCAACTGCGCGTTACGCGGAATGCGTCGCGCTGAGACTCACTTAGTCGTGGTGGGACCGGCTTTGATTGAGGTAACAGCTGGGATATGACATCAGCCAGAGTGCCTGCCATGTTTTCACTCACTAAAGCAATTCTGCTCTTAAAAGGTTCCATCAGTACCACTCTGGTGAATTGCAAAGAGTTGCTTTTCATCTCTTTGGCTATGCAATCCACCAGCTGGTCAAAGTGGCCCCCGACTCCCACCCTTCTTCCAAAAGTGCTCCACTCATAAATGACTCATTGTCTTTAAATGCTAAGAAGAACTGAGAAATGAACAGTCGGAGAAACAAAAGCATGCACACACATTATATTCTGCTTTTTTTAAGCCGTCCCTTTTTTTCTGCGTTGTGTCCATTCTTATAACACAAACCGAATGGCGCGTTTCTCTCCCTGCACAGGATAGAAATGCTTTTCACGTGTTTCGGCAACATCCTAAAAACATCAGTTTGACCTCTGCGCAGGTACCCGCGCTTGAATTTTCATGAGCAGGCCGCGTTGCATTTGGAATTCAGCCTCCAGTCACAGTTTCCATCAGGGGGCCTCTTTAAGCCTGCTAAAGTCAGCCTCCTCTGAGTGCACGCCACGATTTAGCACTTGAATATTTGCAGCGCTAAAATCCCTTTTCCGTCCAAGTATCTTCCACTGTGACACCAAGGGACCAATTGAAACAGAAATGTGTTTGCACTGCTCTGTGGCGTGAAGTCGGCACGGAACAAAAAGCAAACAGCGCCCGGGGTGAGCAAATCACCAGGGTGGAAGAAAAGAATAGAAGAAAAAAAAGTAATAATACAGGAAAAACACCAGCTTATCACATTTAGCACGGGCTTATTAGGACTAGTGTTTCCGTGTCAGCTGCTGAGAGACGGAGCGGAGCTATTTGAACTGGTTCAGACTGATGGTGAGTCTGGGGTATTCTGATGAAACGCAGTGACATAGTCAGACTCAGTAGGAGGGTCTGCTGTTCTCGGGGTAAAAGGGAGAAAAACATGGACCTCCAAAGGATGCACGCTCGGAGACGAAGCACGGCACACATCAAACAACACAGGAGCTGGAGATGCGGCGTCTTCTCCAGCTGACGGCTTACATCAGTTTCATCAATAATAATTACAAATGTTTGTACAATTGTGGCCCTGCTAACAATTTCTATTATAAATAAAGGAAACACATTCTTAGAAATGATGGAGCAACTCTTTTGTACCAGTTGTTCTAAAAGTCACTACTTCAATCATTGTGTGTGATATGCTCCTGTTTTTTAGCATCTATTTATGAGTAGCATTGAAGTTCATCATCGCCAAACCAGAAAAAAGTGTTAATGTCAAACAGTTTTGAACCAGTAAAGTATTTTAGCCTGCATATTCAGTCCTTTTATGAATCTTTAACATCTTGTGTCTTTGAAAATTAACATTTTAATATAAAGCAAAGGAATTTTAACTGTAAAAACACAGAACTTTTAAGTACAGCTACTGCTCTTTATCAGACTTTAGTAAAATATAAGCTTTAGTTTGTCCTATTAATGAGCGTGTTTTGCTGGAGGTCATTGAAAAATAGTACTTTAAGAATACAGGAAGTACTTCATTAAAGATGATTCAGTCGTCCATCCTCCTTTGCAAACTTCCAAAATTCCTAAAGAAAAGTGAGAACCACAGTGAACTGTTTTTCTATGTTTAGACATTAGGTATCTTCAGACGACACATCAACGTATTATTTTCTTCACATGACACCTTTCAGGGTACTTTAAATTGAAATTGAGAAGAAAGACGGGTAAAAAGAATTAAAATGTTTTGCACTTTATGTAAAATTCACATTTGCAATAATTGGAAGAAAATATTTAGAAGGTTAAGGGTGATGACATTTAATCAAAAACACTGAACTTAATAGTAATCAGAAAATATTCTGGTCCTAAGATGTGCCAAAATGTCAACTTTACAACATACAGAAACTAAAGGGTAACAATGAGCAGTTCTGTGCTTAATGGTAGATAATATAACATAACATAATATAGGAAAATCTACAATAAAGAAATATCTGCATACAAAAAAACTATTTGGTACCCTAGGTTTGCCTTTGGTGTCAGAAAAAGTGTGGTAAATTTCTCTGCTCAAGTCCTGGCTGCTGTGGTTGAGGTCGAGACGGGATCCTCTCTGCACCTCCTCATGTTTTACTGAAGCCAGGAGGAGAAATGGATTTCATATTGTAATTTAGATGTTGGGGAGGGGGTGTAACTATGCTTGAAAATTAAATAAAATTCTTACATAAGCCCTGAAGTGCCAATCACAACAGCAAATCACTTGACGCAAAAATATCTTAAAGATCACAACGCAAATTAAAACAAATGAAATAAATAATAACATATAAATATAAATAATGACATGTAAAAATATGTTAATAGCACATTATTAACTGACTAAATAAATAATAATGCATGATAAGATAACAAAAAAAAAACAACATTGCACTTTAGAAATCAAAACATTCCCCAAAAAATGAAACATTTTGGGAAAAAAAGTAATTTACAGAAATCAAAATGAAATGTTATCTCCAGTATAATTTTGCATTGAGTGATTTGTTCAGTAGACAGTATATATATATGTATAGATATATATTTAAGATCTTAAATTGAATGTATTTACTTTTCAGTGTTAAATGACCTGTATTTGTGCATCCCACATGTGAGTTGAGCCCTAGAGAGTCACAACTTCCAATTAACCATTACACAAGGTGAGATGTGTGTTTTAGTCTCTCCACCAATTTCTGTCAACAAAAAGCAGGGGAAAAAAAGAATAATTTAGACCTACTTTAGCAGGCAAAAAAGAAAAAAAAATCAACAAAGACCAACCTTGACTGCAGGTAGGGAGTTTTTAAAGCAGCATGAAGTCTGTGAGGAACATACACACATCGTGCAGATCTTGTTTAACATGCTGGCCCCCATGAACATAAAAGATGTGCAGCATTGTTCTCATCAATCAGAGAGGAGAGCTGAAGCTCACATCTTTACATGAATGTTCAGCAGGCCTGCAGTACAAAGTTTTAATCGGGTATTTCATGCCAAGCAGCTTCTACTTTATATATTTTAGGATTTGAGTCGTGTTCTTTGTCTTTGCTGATTTTCAAGCTAAGAAATGCAAATGAACGACATCAATGAATATGTGTTTTCCTATTGAACTAGCAGCTATGTGGTGTTATAGATTTAAACCTTGCTTTTCTTTTTCAGGAAATTATGCAGATTTTACTTTCTTATATGTATATTTTTTTAAGTATAATTTGCACAAAACACAAAAACAGTAAGATAAGCAGAACTGTAAAGACTTTAATGTCTGCACTATAACTCCAAGAAAACAAAGATGCTGATATATGGACACAAGAAACAAACGCTGTGTTTCTGCACTTTAAATTACAAACAAACTTTTCCTTCATGCTGTGGACAAAAACAAGCGGTCAGAGGTGAACTTCTTAAAAAACAGCAAGAATAAAGTACTAAAAATTGATTGAATATTTATTTATTTTGTAAGTGACCATGGTATAAGCGGGATTGTGCCCGACGAAGTGTGCAGTTTTAGAAATTGACACGCATATATATATATATATATATATATATATATATATATATTTATTTTTTTTCTGTAATCAAGAACTGTGAAGATATTTGTTTTCGATTGCCAAACGTGCATATGTTATTATTATTATTTAAATCTCTCTATCCCTGTGTTCTGTGATTTTCTCCTACAATTTGAGAGTCCCCCCGCCCTCCCTCCCCCTTTGCCACCATCATAACGAACAGTCTCCGTCGGCCCACTGGTTCATTAGCCGACCTTTAGCCACCGAACAACAATTAGTCCTGTCGCTCTCTGGCTGGCTCGACTGAGCCGGCAGGAATATCCCCTGACTAATGATTGGCTAAAGAGACCTGACAGCATGTTGAAGCTGCAGCTGTAATTGAACACAAGCTCTAACAAGCCTTTGAAAAGGAGGAAGAAATATTTCATAAACTTGATGCAATTTCTGGGTGCATGTAATGAAAATAATGATTATGATTCCCTCACATTTTTGTACTTTTATTTTAATGATTCTTGGTAGATACAAAGCAAACCACATTTAGACAGACAGACAGTAGGTTGTTTTTTTTTTTTTTTTTTTTTAAATAAAATGATCCATCTGTCGCTATTTCAATGTGGACAAATAATTTGCCCTTTTTGATAGCTGTTTACAATTTGTCACATTTTCAACACTTATGAATAAAAAACTTGATGGTGTTTGTTTCAGACTAGTTCCTGAAACTTCAAACATGCTGAAAAAAGGAGCTCGTTATTTTCAGGATCAATCCTTTATTGTAGACGTATGGAAAATGACTTTATGAAAAGTTGTTCTGAACTTTTTCAACTGTATTTCACTTTTCCCTAAACTAAACTAATCATCCCCTAGTAAGAAATAAGAAACTATTATCAAGTTATTTCAAAAAATTACTTTTTTTTATGGGAATTATTCAGCAAGTCGTCTTCATTCAAAATCTGAAGCGGAAAGAGAAAAAGTTTTGTGGCCTCCCTGGCCAAAATTAGGATAAAACAAAAAAAAAAGATGGACATCAAAGGCCAACATACTATCAGAGTCCAATAACTAGAGCATCCAAATGGGACAAATGTCACAGAATGAGCAAATTACTGCTTTAAATGATGAATTGGAACAAATTAGATAGAAAAAAAAACAATCAAATATTAAAAGAGGGCACAGAACTTTTCCCTTCTGACATCAAGGATACAGACGGAAGAGAAATGTTCATCGTTGCCTCCATTTAGTGTGAGGGTAATAAAAGACATGTCAGAGCCTGGGGAAGAACCCCAGCCTGGCTTCTCATTACCCACAGGGGACAGAGAGACTTTTGGGCCTAATAAGGACACGATTTAGGCAAATCAGGTCATTATGATAATGGGCTTTCTGATAATAAGGCAGCTTTGCTCTTGTTTGTTTTGGGGTTTTTTGGTGGCATATTTCTCCTTTTGCCATTCAGAAAATGAATCTGCTTTTAATTTATATTTTTATGGGTTTCATCAATGCTTTTAGTGCAACAGGCCATCTTCATTTGTAAACACAGCATTAAAAACATTTTTAAAAAAGGATTATAATGAAAGCTGTTGGTGGTAGTCATAACCTGTCAGCAGGTAACTTTATTTAACTTGGTTGTTATGTTAAAAGGTGGATAAAGCCTCATTTCAGAAAAACATTTGATGTCTTTTTCCGTAAAAAATTAAACATCAAAGGATGGAGGGCATTAAAAACTAAACTTAAAATTGCATTTCGGAGTTTTTCTTTATTCACGCCGTTGTGAATCAGGAGCAGACGAAAGAAATTCTGTTGGAAACTGTATTTGTGATGTAAAAATACACCACAAACTCCCTGCTCAGAGCACTCAGCAACAGGGAGGGAAAGGGGGTCGCTCGCCACCATAAGTCCCGCCCACAACTCAGATTCAAATTTGTAATGAACTACTGCTGCTCTGAAGAAACTACATCCCAGAAAATGACACAGTTAGGAACGCTTTTAAAATAGATGAAAAGATGAAGGGAGTGGAGCTTCAGTTCTGGTTTTGATTGGCTTGATTGTTCTTGAGATCACTTTGTGTTGCATGATTCCTGCTTAGCCAAAAGTCCTGTTGAAGAAGAGTCCATGAGTGGAAGAAAAAAAACACACTAAACACTAAACTGTCACTACTTGATACCAGTGCATGCTTGGCACAAAACGTCAAAGCTGTTTTTCTTTTTCACTGCTCTTTTCAAATACATATAAGACCTGGCGTCTTAGAATTCCGTCCGGCACAAACTGCAATTATTCATTTTTCCTCCATGATCCATTTTCAAATGGATGGCGTTCCATAAATTAAACGAGACGCCTTTCATACAGTATGTCGCCAACAAGTCCCTGATTGGTCAAGCAGTGACCTGGTTTAACCTTCAACATCCATTCAATGGGGGCACGTTTTGTACATAGAGCCCAAAAATGGTCCTAGAATCTAGGTTTTGAATCTCTGGAGTTTTGAACATGGAAACCCGAAACACGCGTTCACATGCATTTTACTGGGTTTTTACTAAAAGTGGTCGCTTGAGCGAGTGTTGCTGAAAGTAGAGCTTTAGACTTTTTGTCCTTTTCTAACTGCAATACTGTTAACATAGGTAATAACAGAAGTTTGATGACCTTAGAAACATTTGTGGTACCACAGAATTTTCATTCTTTAGCAGTTTGTCTGAAATCTCTATAAATTGGTAAATGGCAGAGAGGGAAAATGTGAAAATATCAAATGAAAACCTCTGTATGGACCCACTTTGTTTGAAAAAAGGAAGAAGAAAATTGATTTCTAGTGCATAAATGACACTCCATCCTTCAGTGTTCCCTTTTTTTCTCCTCTTCAATCGTTTCCCAAATCATTCCTCCCTCTAATTGCACAGTGGACACTTCTGAACACATTGGGAATTTCCGCCACGATCTGGCACTGATTAACAGTCCCACCATGCTTTGTTGCTGCTTTATATTCATGATAATTAGGTGGTGGCAGGGTGTATTCTGATTTATTTATTATTTCACAAATATATGTACGCGGGGAGTCGGCAAGAGTGAGCAAGGGAAAGAAAGAGAGGAAAACAGAACAATGTGCATTAATTAAACTGATTAAAGCATCAACTGAACTTTGCCTTGATGTGTTTATTCAATTAATGAGCGAAGTGGCAGATGACTGCTTGACTTTTTTAACTAACTAATTGTATCATATTTTGTTCATTTAGAGGCATTAGTCTTACAATCAGTTTTCAGTGCATCAAAAGTCATTTTTTTTTGTTTTTTCCCCCCAAAAGATTGTATACAAATGAAACTCCAGTTGAGTAAATGTTTTTTGTCTGTAAATTGGTGCATAACATCACTGTATATTTTTCTGAAGGTACAAATATGCTTTGCTTCTAAAGACAATTATTAAAAATCCACTTTGATCATCTTTTGATCTATTTTAAAGCGTTCCAGGTGGTCTTTTACTCATGATTAGGCTTTTTTTTTTACGCCAAAATTAAAATAAATAAAAAAAGAAAAACAGTTCATTAGAAATTCACCTCTGACATGTGGGCATAACTGTTGTAAGCCCACCCCACCCCTGCTTCCCGACATCCATCTGTTTTGCGTTCAAGTTCAACTGTTTATAACGTCTTGTCCCACTCTTTGTGAAATATTTTATTTTTTAATGGTCTTACGCTTATGTTTTTTATACATACATACGCATCTATCACACTTATCACACTATCACATTATAGGTCACATATTAACCAAATTGATTTTATTGTGTTTTCCATACGTTTTTGTCAAAGTTATCTTAATACTTGTTACATCATTGGTTTAATTTTTTTCTCCCATGTATATTCTATATTTCTGATTTACATTAGTTGGAGGCCTTTTGGGTTTTTTTTTTTTTTTTTTTTGCTTCTCCCTCCACTGCATTTAGTTGTCTTTTCATGGCTGGGTTTTAAATGTGCAAAAACACAACAAATGTGGCGAGCAAAATAGGAGCCACCCAGCCAGACTGGAGTCAGATACCAGCTCAGACGAGGAAAAAGCATCAGAATAGAGCGGAGCTGGGGGCTTGTGGCTTGCCGTTGACGCTTCGTCAGACTTTTTACTAACAAAAAAAAAAAAAAAACAGTGTCTGTTCTTGATATAAATGTCCTCCATCCTTAGAAAAATGCCACAAGAACGAGTAAAAAACACCAAAAATGCAATTTTCATCGGAATGGGTCTTTAAAAAGCACTTTTAAAAAAAAGAGAAATCATTTAAAATCAACAAACTTTTGCATGCAGACTGTAAAATAATGTGTGGGCCAGTTTATTTGCTTCAATTTTTCTTCACTTCTCCCCATTTGTGGGAATTCAGTTCGTGACATCCTCACAGCCTTCCAAAGGTCCCTCTTGTGGGTGTAAAGGAGCAGTTTGAGTTGAGTGCTCCTAAAATCAAAACACCATTTAATGCTCTGCCTCTGAATCTACCTTATCGCCAGTATATTGTCCAAGGGAACAAAGGGAACCATCCATTTCTCTGACAGAAGCCAGGAGTCGGTAAGAGGTTTGATTTGAGCGTTCAGGATGCTATTTGCCTAGAGAAAGCCTGAGGATGAGGGCTGATCGCACTGGCAATAGAATGGGGCTGTCAGCTGGCATCTAGTGATAATTGCTTCCCATGGCAGGACCCCGGCGGCCAGGGGAAGAGGAGCCCAGAATGAAGACGCGGCGCGGGAATCCATTTTCACCTCATCCCAGTCATAATTGTTCTGTGAGCACGAGGATACTTGTTGCCAATCTGCGTAAGGGCCAAGTTCTGATTGACACCCATTGACCAGAGAGACCAGGAGATGGAGGGAGGGAAAAAGAGAAGGCCTTGAGTATCGCCATGACTGTCACTCAAAAAATTAGAGGGGTTAGGACAGGGGAAAAAAAAGAAAAAAAGGACACAGCAACCACAATTTTGATGTGATATTTTAATTCCTTTTTTCATTTCCATTTCTGCTGCTGCCTCTTTTATTATTTAATAGCTGAAAATCCATCCTTTTCCCTGCTGAATGTTCATTTACACAAGTCAATAAAGAGCTAACCCTGAAAAAAAATGAAATGCAGCCAAATGTAATGATTTTTTTTTAGCTCTCCAAAGTGTAATGTATTTTTTAACTGGCCTAAACTGCAGGAAAAGTATTGATCTGGAATTGGTAAGATCCGGTCTTTAAAACAAACAAAAAGGCTTGTCTTCTTTATCTAGAGGAACTCTGATTAGAATATCCTCTACAGCTCAATTTGCTCAAGCAGACATGAAAAGTCAGGCCTTTTTACAGGACACCTCAGATCTATCTGGCGAAAAGCACCTCAAGAACTTATCAGTCACCTGTCCAAAGCTAATTCTGCCCAGTGTCAAGCATGGAATTGGATTTAGCGACAGCGATCTTACGTGGGTCCGTCTGCTGTCACCAGGTCCAGTGCCCCTCTCGCGTGTCACTTTAACACTGGGTGAACAAGTTAAACCCTTAACAGGGTAAAGCACTATCACAGGCTATCTGTGATCCTGGGGAAATCTTAGATGACACTTTCTATTCCCCATGTGCCCGACTACATTGGGCCATGATCCCTGTGCATCTCCAAGGAGAAGCAGCAGGAGAAGCTTTTCTTTTCTTTTTTTACAAGAACTTGGAAGAAGGGATTCCAACTCAGATGTGAAGATGTCTTTCATGTGGGCACAAACTAGCAATTTAATTGGATTGTTGTGCAAAACCTTCCGAAAATCCAGATATTTAACGCTTTCGCATCCACACAACAGTAATGGCTGTTGTTTCGAGACCGAATGGGGTCAAGGGTGAGGTATTATCCTGAAATATTTCTTCAGAGTAGAAATGGTTGCCTCAGTTGTCAGCCATCGCCTGCTCACTTCTTAGCCTTGAGGCATTCAAATTGACAGGTCTCATTATGTGTGAACTCAAATATTCCCCCTCGTATTCCATGGCCTGTCAGTCTCCAACTGCCTGTCCATCTCACATCAACTCACCAACAAGCACCACCACGTCCTCACCGGCTCTTTGGCTGTGCGCGTGTGTGTTGAGGTAGGCAGTGCCAGGCTTCATAGGAAAGGGTCTGGCTACATGCTGACAGGCTGACAGGGGTCCTCTTGTAAACAAACTGCAACATGCAGTGCGATCTAAACTCCGGCATTTTGTACTGTGAATTAGAATAGTATTCATATCTCAAGCTCGCAATGATGCAAGCATCTGTGTATAAATATATGAAGGCCCAGGTATATGGTGCACAGGCACACACAGGCATGACGGTACCTTTGCAGAATCTTAAGTACCTTATGCAAACTGTATGTTTGTTGGGGAGGCACAGGCACAGAGTACTGATGAGTGGCTCATTATGGCAACACCAGTGCTACACACTGGGTATCGCATAATCAAAGCCTGGGGGTACGTATTAATTATCCTTTTGAATAGTGAATTTTAAAAAGCTTCTCCTTAAGGCTCACATCACGCATAGATGAAACAAAGCGCTCCACAGCTTGCGCGCCGAGGCTCACATGTGTTTTTACATCTGTTCAGGATATTTCAATTTGATGCTCAACAAGCTGAGACTGAGATTAAAGGATAATAATGTGTCATCCTCCACATAAGCAACTCTTCCAGAGCGAGTAATAGCACATCAGCAGGCAGGCAGCTCTGCTTCTGGAGGAAGAGCTAGCTAACAGCCGTCAGAAGCCAAGTCGATGCAGACATGCATGTGTCTCCTGCTTGTCTCAAGTCAAGGTCGCTGAGGCACTGTCTCTTTTTCCCCCATCACACGTTCCAGTTGACTGGGAAGCGAGAGTACCCTGTTAGAGCAGAGAGGAGAGGATGGAGGGGGTGATGTGTTAAGATTTGCTTGAAAGAAATATTTATGAGCTGATTTTTTGTTACAGAGGCGTTGTCTTTAATGAACATGTTTAAAGGTTGTTTTACCATCTATAATTTATATGGCGGTGCTCTGTCAAGGAAAGGAGACTAGTTTCATTTTGTGAAATGCGCTGTGGTGCTGCTAAAGAGCATCCCGAACATCTGCTTCACCGAGGAGTTGCAGCTGCTTGAGGAACTTTTGAGAACCATTGTGAGCGTGAAGGTATGGTATTTGTTTCTAAACCACACGAGAATTCGTGGATTGACAGCTGGAGGACGAAAACGGAAGATGGAGGAAATAAAGTTGGGTAGGCCTTAAAAACTAAAACTTGTTTCCTGAAGTGGTGGGTGGGAAAGACAGGGGCTAACGTCACCGATTTTGTAATTCATCATCAGAGCTTAGTTAACATTACTCTTATTTCCACTTTTTTTTTGTAACCTAAAGTCATAAAGTACTAAGCTGATTTTCGAGGTATCCAATAACTGTGTTGTCCGCTCTATAGGGCACAGCGTCAACGAATGGTCTACTTTCACACTTATGTCATATATAAGGCGCATACAGCGATACGAAAGAGTCAGACATAAGTCTTTCAGATAGTCAGGCTTTATTAACTGCATGCCCAATAGCTCTATAGCTTGTTTGTGACAAGTTATCCTTGGCTGCTATCCACAGAGGAGAAGGTCCCAATGATTAGCCTTTCCACCAGCCAACTTTCTCAACTCTCTCAGCCTGTTTCCCAATGTCTATCTACATCGGTTAAGAGGACTGAAGGGTGTGTGCATTCACTTTTATACTTTTGTGCTTTTTTCCTATATACTAATTATTTTGGTGTACAGCAGTTATCTTTTATATGAAAAATACTACATAGATAAAGATGGATTTGATTTTAAAACTTCACGTTAGCCAGGTTAAAAGAGTTAGCCACCATAGCATATTTAAAATACTTGTAACTCTTAATTTTTGATAGCTTATATCAGCTGTATGTTCATCTAAACAGGGCCAGGTTTCACACTGAGATAGTAGAAATGTGAAAACTCGTAAAAGACTTTTTTCTTTGTGTCTATTTGAATCTTAATCAAGACGTTGAAAGAATGAATCTATTGCTGAACGAATGGAGTTTGAACCTGTTTTCAGTTGGTGGTGTGCCTTGTGATTTTTTTAAGGTAAAAGTTCACATCAGCCTAAAAAAGTTGAGAAACTTTGCTTTACTGGATGAAATAGTATTTTATCAAGTTTTTAAATTCTGAATGATCCACACAATTAACCAAAACAGGTTGATTTGATTGATTATTGTGTTTTATCTGGGCTTTCCAGGTTTACATGTGACTGTTGTTCAAGTAGAAAAATATACAATAATGTTTATTTTTAATTATCTTACACTTTAAAGACATTGTAATTTTTTTTTATTTTCTATCCATATAAACTATATTCTTCTCCAGTCTATTTGTTAAACAAAATTTGCTGTGCTGTGAAAAGCTACTTTTAAAGGTTAGTGAAATTAAAGTAAATGAATGCATGCGATAAAACAAATACAAAAACTATGTTTTAATTGTGTATTAGGATCAAAGCTGTGGATTAAATACACAGAAACTCAATAAATTGGTGTTTAATCAAACTTCACACAATGAGCATCTTTTCATGAAAAAAGCCAAACAAGCAGCACAACAAGGCCGCATCATTTTATCTGTATCCCTCTGCAATTAAACTTTGAAAAAGCTGCTCATTGCCAGAGTTAGATCAGATCAAAAAGCAAGCTCGTTGTTTTAAGTTTAAAGGCCCAGTCAGGCTGTCAAAAGGTTTACGACAGCAAAACAGCTGCCTGCTCAACCAAACTGTTGGGCATATTTAGAAAACATTATTAAAAAGATTGATTGCGTGTATTACCCCCCCAAAAGCAAAAAGCAGCAGGAGATTTTTTACATTCTTTTAAGTCTTGGTTGGATAGTTAAATTGTTAAAAGCTTTTCATTGGTAATCTTTCTGAATATGTAAATATTCAGAAAAAAATCCATCAGTTTAAGGATCACAGAGAGCATTTTTGGACAGCAGAACCATATCTAGAGGTAACCACACGTGACATTAAAACACATGGAGGTTTAACAAAGGACACAGCACAGCAGTGGAAGTATAATGATTTGAGGTTGAGTCTGAAGTCGGCAAGAGTGTTGTATTGAGGTGGAAGTCAATAAGCTATAAACCAAACCAAACCAAATCTGTATAAAAAATGTTTAAAACGTTTAAAGCACCATTCTGATTAGAAGTCTTTTAATTATGATTATGTCGCTTTTAACCAAATATCTAAAATCCTGTGTTGTTTTTTGGGACGCAGTTTCTGCAGAGAAGCTGGAGTTCATTAGAAATTTGCTTCTGAGTTGTGGGCGGGACTGTTGGCGCTGAGCAACCCCGCCTCCCCTTTCCCTCTACTCTACTGACACCTCAGAGACAGGAGCTCGTTTTTACGTCTCAAAAAAAGTTCGTTTTCAAACTGCATTTTCTTTTTCTTTTTTTGCATCTGCTTGTGATTCAGAATTTGAATTAAAAAAATACTAAGAAATGTAATTTTAGGCTTAATTTTCTGTTCGTATGTCCTCCATAACCAGAAAAATGGCACAAAAAAACCATCAGATTAGGTCATTTTGCAACAGTAGCGACTGATACTTTTTTGCACATATTACAGCTTTACATTAGTGCTGCTACAAGTAAACATTAACTGGATTTTTGTTTAGTAATTACTTCCTTCAAAATCATTTTTTATTTATTCACAGACCTAATAAGGCTGAGTATCTTTACTTTGAACTATTATATTTCCTCTTTTGCAAATGAGGTTCAGTAAACAACCTACATATGTAATAACATGCATTTCTATGCATGTTTTAATTTGATTATCTCACGTTTTTCATCAGAGATGAAAAAAAATTACTTTTTATTGCCATTTTTTTTAAAGTTTACTTAGTAAATAGTTATTGTTGGAGTCCAAAAACCTGATGTTTGTGTCCAGACTTTGTACTTTCATTGGTTGGAGCAACATTTTTGTGGGGATATCTGTTGTTGTGATCAGAGTGGATGATCTGATGGCCGCTTTCCGCTGCTGCAGAAGACACACTCTGCGATGACAGCGCGGGTGAGCAAGTGAGGTCACAGCCAATTGTCACTAATAGGAGCAAGATCTGCCGCGGCACTAGCAACTGTGTAGAAACTCTAACCTTATTATTTACAAAGCTGTATCTCAAACCGCATCAGTCTCAAACAGAGTTCTTGGCCTCAGCCGAGCAGATTATCACAGTCAAAAAATAAAAAAAAAAGATGAGAGACGGGAAAGAATCTATACTGTAGCTGTCAAAATTTCATCCTGTCTGAATTTCTCCTTTTCAAGTGCCTCACTATAAGTAAACACACACCCACATAAAGATACACATCGAAAACACACCAGTACAAAACAGAGGAGCACACCTACACACACCGTAATTCTCTCAGTCAAGGATGTTGGAAAACCTGTCAGGCTCACAAAAAGAAGTAAGTATATTTATTTATTTGAGTTCAGAGTAATTACTGGCATTACCACGGCGCTTGACTGTGACATCTCTTTATGAAAATCAGGTGTCAGAGTGCGCCAGGTAGACGTGTCAGAGAGGAAATGTGACTTTTTCTTCTTCTCCTCTCTAATCTTTAATCAAATTAAATAAGGGAGCACTATATTCTGCTCCTGCTCTTTCTCAAACTATTCCTCCTTCCCTCCCTTCCATGATGGAAACAGAAAAGAGTGCCATGGGTACATAGAGATTGCATGAAAACATTTGGGCTTGTCAGCATTTAGGAGTCCAGGTTGTAAAGAAATTTTTTGTTTATGTTTTGTTTTGTCCACAAAGTATCAAAACTACGGTGGCCCATTAAGGGCAAATCACATTACATTTTATAAATCAAAACAAAATCCCACAAACCAACCAAAATGAATGTAAAATTAACCCCTTAATGCTTAATCACAAATATGCCACAAGCCACTTTGGCTCGAAAATTACGTCTACTTCAACTACTAGCATCTACTTCAAATCAAAAGTACAGGTATTTTTTTAATAGATGGAAATAAATTGAGGTGTTAAAGAGCTAAACGTTTTGGGAAACAAAAGTCATTTCCAGAAATCAACATAAAGTGTTAAAAAAAATTAAACACAGCAAGAAATTGGAGAAGGTACAGTAGGTGCTATGAGGACATTGTTGATTGGAAGATGATATTCAGTATCGCTTCATGCCCGATCCAGTCAGTTTGTCCCATAGTACCCACCTTCACCAGTTTTTGAAAAATAAAACATTTGGGAAAACAAAAGTGATTTTTAGAAAAAACGAAACACAAAAGAGAGTCGGAAGAGGTGAATCCTATCGGTCATCACTGATTGGATGATGGTGTATGTCCTTCATTTCAACCAAAAGTTATTTGGCATAAGGTGAAAATGGATTTCATCATCAAATTTTCCAGTTCATTCTTTTGTTTCTTTATTTAAATGCCATTTTGATTTCTGGAAATTACTTCTGTTTTCCAAAATGTTTCATTTACATTTAGTTTAATTTTTTTCAGAACCATGTTTTGGTGTCTGGAATTTTCCTTTAGTTTCTAAGATGTAATGTTCTTTTTTATATTATTTTGTTTTGCTTTCTTAAAATGTTTTTGCATTGATTTGTTGTTGTGATTTGCACTTTAGGGCCACCATAAAAAACACCAGAGCCAAGAATCCATTTGCAGGTATTTGTTTCTATTTCTGGTTATTTGGCAAAGATGAAGACTAGACAAATATGTTCACTTCTGTGAGGAAATATGTTTCCGTGTTTTTTCTTAAGGTGTGAATAATTGAACAGAAAGAGAAGAGGTCTCTGCAGGGTTCATTTTTTAGAGTTTTATCCAACTTTACCCACATCTGTTCCTGCTCGGCGATGTCCTTTGCGCATCGGATGAGGGTTGTATGAAATTTGCAGCTTTGAACTTGTGATAAAATAGATGAAGATGAGCACAGGTGCAACGTGGTCAAACTCTACTGGGTTTACAGATGCTCCTCCTCTTCCTCTAGCAGGAGCACCAGGAGGCGCCTCAGGGCCCTGACACAAAGGATGTGACATATTTAACGAAAAAAAAAAAAAGACAAGGGAAAAAGAACAATTTCCCCTCCATCAAGAAAGGAAAAAGAAACTCGCTTTACATGTTTCGTGCAGCGACAGTTTCAGGGACAGTTAAGGAGACAAAGACACTTTGACATTGTCAGTTACTGAAAGCACTTGCTGGGAAAAAGCAGCCGCGGCAAAGCGGCCTGCTCGTCTCGTGCTGATCAGCATGTGCGTTCGGCTGCGAGATGGCGGGCTCTTTTGTGTGATGTCTAGAGGCCTTTATGGTAATGCATGTTAGGTCTCCCCCCCCCACACACACACACAAACTAAAACATTGCGATAAATAAAACATACTCCATTGTGGTTGATTCACACTTTGAATGGGGGCCTCTTTTTCAGCTCACTGCCTCTTTAAGGGAGCACGGCATAACTGTGATACAAATCCACCATCATAAACACTTAAGATGAACAATCCACCTGAGACTGAGGAAGCAGTCCTTTTATCCACAGAGAAGGAGAACGATACATAATTAAGAGAGGAAAGTGTAAAGATATAATTGGTACATTGTTGATAATCTTGATTATCATTATTAAGTAGTTTAAAAGATACATGACTCTGAGTCATATTTAGGGAACCTAACTTATTAATCAGGCAGCTGTTTGGTGTAGCACTTCAGTGAAATAAAGAAGAGGTACAGTAAGAAGGGAGATGAGTGTTTGAGAGAAATAGAAAAAGCAGAAAAACGGAGCTCAGCTTAGACAAAAAGGTGAGACGTTCCAATTATTTATGAAACGAAAAGGCTTGCAGGAAATCCTGGATCACTTAAAGTACAAATAATGCAATAAAAAAAGGGGCCAGACAAGCACCTGTCTGTGTAATTTTGGTTTTGGCGTTTTGTTTGTGAGGCTTCCTCGCAGAGGTCATGTTGCAGGTCTCACCCTCAGGTTTGGCGCCGGCACACAGGTGCCGTTAATCCGCCTGGGCTCGGCTCACCTCCAGCTATCCTCGGGCTCCGCATGCACTCTTCAAACACTGCTTGAAACAGCACATGTAGCTGAGTGAAAAAACAATAAAAAAAAAGAAGATTGAACATTGATTACCAATAAAACATAACTGAAAAGATGCTTTTTAATGTAGAACAAAAAAAAGTATATAGATTAGCAGAGAAACAGTCATGGGTATTCTTTGTATTTAGAAATAAAGGAAAACAGGTTAAACATAAAAACTGTAAACATATTATACTAAATCTTACTTCTAGTTCTGGGGAGAAAAGTGTAAAAAAAAATAAATAGTGTGTTAGATCAGAAGGCAGTTGTGTTATAAACAAATAAACAAATAAAGTCATACTAAGTCAAATGTAAGGACAAGCCAAAAGACACTAAAAAAGTGTCTTTATCAGGTTGGAAAAATATTACTAAATAAAATCATCTTCTGTCTTCTAAAATTTTGGTAAACATTGTAACTTCTTTAATTTAAACTTGCATCACATTTCAGAAGATCAACCATTTATAACGTGTCCAACTCAGGATCCAGCAACAAAGTGAAACTTTGTCATAATTGCCATCATACTCATACTGCCCTCTATTGGTCAAAACTCATACAACACTTGAAAGTAAAAGTTAAAAGGTGATGCTTCATTTGATCCATAGCTTTTTTACGCTTTCATTGGGTTATTAATAAGTGATATATTGTTATCTATAGAGTCAAAGCAAAAGCTAACAAACGCCTTTTGTTATTTTGTGTTTCACTTTTGACTTTGAAGCATTTGTTGTGCATTATTAACCCTCCTTTCAGAGACCCTTAGATATTAAGCCATCAAAACATAGTATAATATAACCCAACTCATATCATATGTCAATAATAACTCATTTCAAACAATAACTGTATAATTTTGTTTTGTTTTTAACAATATTATTTAAAAGACATTTAGATTTTTTTAAAACAAAGATTTGGGTTGAATTTAAAGTATTCTATTTTTTTAACTAATAATTTAAACAGAATATTGTATACTAAGATGAAGTTTTAAAATTTTCTGTAAGACATTTGGACAAAAGCATTAAATGTTTTTAAATGTAAGACATTTCCAAAGGTTAAACCAGGGGATTTGACCTTTTAAACCTTCATAATTTTAGAAAAAGCAGGAGATAATTAAAGCCACATTTCCACAAATTCCTGACGGCTCTACCAAAATGTTCTTTTTAAAAACATTTTTGTTAAAAAATTAATTAATCATACCTATTAGTCAAACATTTTGTAATATTTATGCTGCTTTTTTTTTTTTTTTACATTCCAAATTATCCACTTATCTATGGGTTTTCAATCTATTCCTGCACGTCGCCAAAATAAAAGCTGACTCATCCAGGCATGTAAGACATTAAGTTGGGAAAGAAAGTGAAAAAATACACATTGAAAACATTTGACTACAAGGTAAAGTTGAAATAAAATGTCAATATTCAGTCTTTGGCTGCCTGTCATCTTTATCGTGTCCAAATGTTTTACTTTTGCATCATTTGTAAGAGAAAACAAATAAGATTGTTTCTTATTTTAAGCTTTTTGTTACTTTAAAAAGCTGAAGTGCTCTGTAAAGCAAACCTCAAAATGTATAAAAGATTTAAGAGTATTAGAAAAATCTGTGTTTTCCAATTGCGTCCCATAAGTGTCATAATTTCTGCTTATTTATTGTAGCCTAGGAGCTAATGCACGGCATCATGGGAGTTCTTAGTATAAAATCCACAAAGGAACTGGGTTTTTTTGTCTTT
This sequence comes from Oryzias celebensis, assembly GCA_014656515.1. Lineage (NCBI taxonomy): Eukaryota > Metazoa > Chordata > Actinopteri > Beloniformes > Adrianichthyidae > Oryzias > Oryzias celebensis. Next base: position 9,326,538 of record BNCR01000017.1, on the reverse strand, counting down.
TAGGAGAACGAACTCAGCTTCATTTAAGTGATTTAAAGATGAGAGTGAGGTGATAGCAGAACAAAAGCTACCTGTTTTTAAAGCGCCACACACTCATGAAAGTGTAACTGAGCTTGAGTGACATCTCCCTTATTACCCTGTTAGCTTTGTTGCACCTGCTTAAGCAGGACAGCTCCCACCTTTAGCATCATTAAGAGTGCACACCGTATGGTGATGGTTGACTTCTCTTCACAGCTCCTTCAAGGTGAGCAAAGGTTTGTTTTGCAACAGCTTTTAACAAGCTGAGCGCCTCCTTTTTTTTATAAGAATCTCTAAAATAGTCAATTAAATGAGTTTGTAGATGGAAATAACTTATTATGAGACAGGTTTGTTCAAGCTCCAAACAAGTGACCCTCTTTGGAGTTTGTGGTTAACAGTCTATAACTAATGTGGGGTTTATTTAACACAAATGTAGCAAAAGAAAAAAAGCAGCTGTTTCATTCAGGAGATGCCAAATAGCTTAACTACAGTGGCCCTGAACAAATCACTCAAAGCAAAAACATATCAAAGATCACAAAGACAAATGATTTAAAAAAAAAAAAAATTTAAGCAACGTTTTAAGAAGCTAAAACGCAATTCTAAAAAAAATTAGATGTTTAGGAAAAACTAAGGTAATTTCCAGAAATCAAAATGAAATGTTAACCATCCTTTTCTGGTTTCTTATTGTGTATTTTTTTAACATTTCTTTTTGATTTATGGACATTACTTTAGTTTTCTGAAAGGCTTCATTTCAAATTTTTGTGGAATTGAATTTTGGTTTCTGGAAATGTGCTTTGATTTCTAAAATACAATGTTGTTTTTTAATATTTATATCTATATCTATTTATTTACATAAAGACATATACTTTTTTGAATTGATGTGATTTGTTGGTGTGATTTGCACTTTAGGCCCACTGTAGTTGAGCTTATATAACAATATGCATCCTCTTTCATACATATCTGTGACCCCCCCATCTCATTAGCGTGATCAATACTTTCCTTAAAAATGCATTGTTTTCTGTCCTGTAGTTCATCATCAATCCACTAGGAGCAGTAGAAGGGCGTTTCCTCCTCATTTCAATATGGCTGCTTCCAGGAAATCCAGGAAAGTTTTGCTAATTTTCAAAACATTATGGTGAGAATAACTCATCTATTGTTAATTTTGCTGTATTGAAAGAACGAAAGTTGTGTTGATACTTAATTCTTTACAATACATTTATGTCACATTTCAGACAGTGGGGAAATAAGGTGCTTTTTTTCTTGAACGTTTATGTTTTTTGTGTCCTAAACCAACATTGTTGTGAGCAAAAACCTATCAAATCACCCGACGGATCATAATTGATACAATCTATATCTCATTTAAAAAATTATACTGCTAATTTATTTTTGTAGATTTCATCAAAACCTTTTAGCTCCAAAGAATTTTCTGCCAATCCTTTGATATAGCAGGACTTCACTTGGTTAAAACGTACACATTCTCTCCTCCATGCACGTCCTTGTGCAAACCTCATAAATGTACAGAGCCCCATCTGCATCATGCTTGTCTAGCCCACAGTCAGCACTCTTGCCCTGCTGCATTTTCATGGGGGCTTCTTGCAGGTTTCATGTTCTGCGCTGCCTCTGCCAGCTCACGCACAACAAAGGTAACAGAGTAATGATGAGCGGAGAAGTAATATGTTACATTTCCTAAGATGCTTAACTTTTCTCGTATTTAAGGCTGTGGTTCTTGTTAACTGTGTGATGAAACCCAACCAGACTTCTCCCTTTAAAGATGCTCCTTCCTGCTGGACCCAACAAGCCCTCACACATTAGAATATAATTAAGGGGGAGTGTTTGTACAGTTGAGCATAGTATGTGCTATTATTTTAATTTTTTTTTTTCAAAAAAAACATTTTTTTAAACTTATGCAAGTCTTTTTAAAGCATCAACAATCAAACTATATTTTAGAAGTCATAGGTAACAACAATGAACAGCGTTTATGAACTGAATAAAGTTATGGCACACATCCCTGAGGGCCCCGATGTAAAAAGTTTGACATTGTGTGGCTGTCACAGAAACCTGACCAGAATAATGAGTGCCAGAGGCCTGGCAGGCTGAATTAAGAAACTGGTCATGTTTAGGATATTGCCATAATTGAAACCAGACGCTGGAGACTCTTAATTTTTCATTACGCTCCCAATGAGTGAAAGTTTTTAACGGTTTCCCTGTGAATTCAGCTTTCTCAATGAAATCATGACGTTCATTTTGAGAGTTTGCAAATTACCAACAGATGTTATGCAAACGCGCTAATCGCACAGTTTGCTCTCCACATCCTCAAACTCCACATTCCAATGAGTTTTCTAATAAAAAGGTCTTCGGAAAGAGCCCGGAGCTCTCTGGAGCTTGTTAATGTACAGGCTTGTATACATACGGCCAAATCCCGGGGGGCTACGAAGATGGCCGGGCAGGAGATCACGAGAAGCAGGTCAATGCGGGGGGAGGCGATGCCGATGGAGGAGTCAAGAGCAAACCCAGCAAAGTCTTTGAATCCAGTGGAATTCCTCTCCTCCTCCGCGGCTCCTCTGGGAGGCGTCAGGAGCCTGTGGAGAGAGCGAGGTAAGACGGGGCCTGTCAGGAACAAAGCTCCAAATTCACATGATATGTTTAGCTAAAAGGGTGAAAGAGAAATGAATCAAAGCTTTGCAAGATCAAAGAAATGCAACAATAAAGTCAAAGCGGTTGCCATGGGACCAGCAGGAGATGCATATCATTTATAAGTTGTTGTTAGGCTCCGTCAGATGTGGGGGGAATTGATTGTTATTGTTTGGAGGATGAACTGCTGCTGGAAGGGGTGAGGAGCAAGGGTCATCCTCACGCAGTGAGAGGAAGATGTCTCCTAACTTGTTTTAAACGGCACCCACTTGTGATGCGTGTCAAAGGCCACTGCGGCAGCACCTTCCACCGGTGATAACAGGCAGCTAGACAGACACAATGACAACTTTGCCAACCCCATAAATATTTTATCGCCACAAAACACTGATAGGCTAAATATTTGTTTTGTATCTTACACAGTCAGAGGTTACAACGGCTGTTTTTGTTTGAATCTGAAAATCAAATAGACTTAAGCAGTTAGGCAGAGACTTTGATTTTCATTTATCATTGTCGGGATGCTGGAGAACAACAGGGAAAGGGATCTGTTAGGCATATTTCTATTTGTTATTTATATCTTATGCATTTACATTTATTAGCAGCTAGATTTATCTTATTTTAACTTTGCTATTTGCTGATGAAACTACGGTACCTATAATGGTGAACAATATAAATGTGTCTACCTTTTAGAAAAAGGTCAATAATTAAGGTAAAAAGCAATTACAAAGAGAGTGTGTTAGAATGTGTATTGAAGACAGAGAAAGGAACATTAACTTTTAATATACAACAAAATATTTATTAGAATGTGATGTAATGCAATCCACATGCTGTGCTGAATAGAACTATCATATCAAGTGCAAAAAAGTTGCACATTTTTAGGTACATCGTCTTCTTAACTTTCTTTTTTTTTTGTTTACTTGTATTAACAAAATTACTAACAGTAGCTTTTGCAAATATCCACAAAAAAACAGTTCTAAACCTTTTGTTTCATCACTGCAGACATATTTTCCACACAAAAGCATTGTTTTTTTAAAAAAACAACAGTGCTCCTTCTAATCCTGAGTGCCTTAGGATATACATAGTTTAATTCTGATTGTATTGCTGATGTCAAAGCGATATTGGGAGGGACGCTGCGCTCTGTTAAAAAGTCAGTCTTTGTCTTTTTACAAATTGCTAATGCTAACACTTCTATCATGGCTAGCATGACGCTGTTGGACTGTGTGTGTGTGTGTTTTTTTTAACATGTAATTCACAAGGTTGGGGGTTAGAATAGTCACAGCGACGTTTGTTTTTTTTGGCGATACCAGACTGTTTATTTTCTGTGCTACAAACAAGGTTGGGAGATACAGGTATTATGAAAACGTTAACACTTCTATATCGTGGCTAATGTATAGAGCTGTTGGATTGTGGGTTTTTTTGGTTTTTTTTTTCGTCTTACTTACCAGGTTTGTAGTCACTGTGGTCGCAGTAACTTTTTGTTGTGGTATCAGTCTTTCTTTGTCATGTGTTGAAAACAAAGTTAGGAGTTACAGGTATTGTGAATATGCTAATGTGTTACAAACAAGTTCTAGAATTCCTGTGAACGCAGTCATAAAGTCTTACTGACGGATTTACCTCTGACTCATTTGTCTCGTTTAATGCACCCTGGGCTCTGGGTTTGTAGTTCCGTGTGCCTTGTATGACATGTTCAAAACCATTCATTGACAGTGCTACTTTTAATTCAATGCTGCCTAAAATGTGAAAAATACAGTATTTACATCTTTGTACTTCAGGGCCATTTTCCACCGTCTTTTTCCTCAATTGCAAATGTTTTCTTTCGGGGCGAACCCTCAGGAATTAGTCGTTAAAAAGCAAAGAAATGTAGATACAAAAGAATTTCAAGCACAAACTACTGTGTATTAAGTTTCCGCCTGTCTGTTTTATTTATAAGCACCTTTGCATCACTTTTGCTCCACAAAACATTTTAAAAAATAGGGGTAACTGTGCCTCAAATTTCTATTTTTTGATCACGTTTAGACTCTTTTGAAACGCTTAGTTCAGGACAGAACTCAACTTTTTACATTCTTGTGTGTTAAGACCCTACAGAAATTTTAGATCCAGTTTGCATCAGTACTAGCAACTTTTACACATGTTATTCATGAAAACATTCATGTCAGTTCCAATCTGGACCCATATCACCTACTCTAAACAGGTAGAGCTTAAGTACATGGCATTTCCAATATAGCACAAGGGGTTGAAGCTGATCTGTGTATGGATTTCTGCAAACAATCAAAAATGTCTCGTGACATTTATTCCTGGCTAGCCTGAATGATTCTCAACATGGAAAACGATGCCTCAATCATAAGAAAAAGAGTAAAGAGCGTTTCTTTAACCCTTCGTATTTTTTCATGTTTTTTCTACAGCTTCTTGATGTGCAAAAATAAAAGCAACCATTTTAGATTTTGAAGCAGTATGTAATTAAATCTTCTTAAACTTTTAAGGCATTTTAACATCAAATCTTTATATATCTGTTATGAACAGAGTTTTGATTATATTCTGTTATGGCCAAACACAAATATTTGGATTTACAATGAATTTTCCAAACAAATGTTGAATACATTGACTTCTTCTCACACACATTTGTCTGCTTGAAATGCACAAACATGACAGTGAGATGTAATTTTCTGCATATCCAAGAGCATGTCCAAAAACAATAACTGCCTGTCTACCTCTGTGCATTGGTGCATGCAAAGACGAGGCCCAGTGTGCAGTCACCGTTCAGTTTGCACACATGAGAGATCCCAAAATAACAACAAAGAGCCGTAAGAGGGTCGGATGAAAGCTTTGTCACCAACCATCTCAGTTCGGAGAGTCTCCTCCCATTTACTGTATCGCTGAATTAGATCACACGTTACACAGTCAAAGACGAGTCTATACGAGTGGGATTTATAACTAACCGTGCTAGAACCATACCTAGCATGAAAAAGTCTTTGCAGCTGAAAAGAATTGGGTAAACATTTGCAATAATCCCATTCTCATGCAAAATTCAGATTAAAATAATCTGTTTTTAAGTTTATAACATAAAGAATAAAATTGCTGTAAGAAGTGGCCTTCTCTGATATTTATGTTGAAGCACAAGTAGTTGTCATGCACGAGTTAGTACACTACATCCTGTTTATTTACATAGAAAAGGAGCTTTTTAAAAGGGAAATCAAAGCACACCTTCTCCAACTCCTGGATCTTGACTGATATTTACTTAGACATAAATCCAGCATGCAGCTCCTTCAAAAACTGAGTAACTCAGTAAAAGTTCTACAGGACTCTCCTGAATTTTCATTACCTTTTGTAAATTTGCAAACATAGGATTAAATGAAGTCTTTAAATAAATGAAAACTAGTGTTTTACACCATCCCCTCTAGTAGTTAAATGAGCGCCGAAAGTCCTCCATGTTCTCCCACTGATGTCAGGCCAACAAGCCACAAACAGCAGAGCAGAACTCCATTGTTATTTCGAACTGGTAGAAGCCCTCAGGTTATTTTTCCTCTGCCTTGAAACAAATCAATGAAGCACAACTCACTTTGAACAATTGCACATTTGCTGAAATCAGATGTGGGCCAAGGAGCCAGCTATCATCGCGCTCATTCTGTTTGTTGAAAGAGGAGGACTTTGATAAACAAGCCCGTTCTTTGAAACAGGTGCCCAAGCATGAGTTCAGTTTTGAGAGGCAATTCAGGAAGAAAAAAAACACTGATTAGAGGATGTTTGTTATTCAGCAAGCAGCTGTTCTAGTTCTGTTTAAGCGTCACAAAGTTTCGGACTCAACCAGCAACACTGTTTGTTTTGTATTTGACATAACACAACGTTAAATATGGCTATTTGAAACGATCAAATGCCGTGCATGCCAAGCACGTCCATTTGGTTGATAAAAAGAGTCAAACTGTTTTATGTGATGCAGTACGTGTTTGCATGGCAGTGGCGTTTTAATCTATGCACGAGATTTTATTTCTTTCATGTAAACTCTATGAGCTAAACATAAAGATTTGATCTATAAATAAAAAGCATAAGTAAGCACGCACAATCAGAACTGTAAGCGTGCTTATGTATACAAGCTGCACAAAAAGCCAACTATTATTTTCCTCAAAGCAGAGAAAATGTTGAACTTTTTTTGGATGGAGACAGTTGCAATGAATTAATAAAACACTTAAAGCCATTAGAGTACCAAGGTGCTTTACAATAAAAAAGAGATAAATAGAACATTGAAAATTAAGCAGATTAAAATGAACATTAAAAAACATCTTAAAAAAGCAACAACAAAAAAAAAAAAAAACTATAGAAAATAAGATTCCACCAACTGCTGGTGACTATTAAAAGCCGTTCTAAAAAGGTAGGTTTCTAGTTATAACTGTTTATGTCTGAAGTCATGTTAGTCAGCTTTGATTCAATGGTGTGAACAGATTGAAATCCTGCAAGTGATGAGCTCAGAGACTGAAAATGTACGAGAAGCAATAACTGCATCATCTGTTGCATTGTATTTCAGAAAATGTTTGCAGTGCTCTTTTTATTAGGATTATGCTGCTTCAAGGCAAATTCAAAGAAACCTGTGTCGTTTTTGAGGACATAGCTTCTGCAGAGCGGTGGTAGATCGCCTCTGAGCTGTGGGTGAGACTGCTGGTGCAGATCAAGCCTGCCCTTAACTGCCGTTATCCATCTGCTCTTTTTCCAACTGCATGTTTCCTCTGCTCCTGATTCACAATGATTTGAATGAAGAAATACTTCTAATCGTAATTTTAAGATTAATCTTCTTTATTTATGTCTTCTATCCAGAAAAATGTCAAAATAACATGCTAAAAACACCAAAACACCATTTTTTTTAGAGTCGGTCTTTAAATATCTGTGGTTAAGTGAGAACTCTAAGAGCCACTTGTCAAAACAGCTGAATAGTTCTCAAAATCACATTTCTCTAGCGTGCCCAAATGGATGCAAAAACAATTTTCCGACATGGAGACAGACATTTTCTAATTTACATGGCAGTCTTAAGGACACAACTAAAGACATTTCCTATCAGTTCCAGAACTCCTGAAATAAAAAGTACAGTAAAGTTTTAAAGACATTAAAGACAACAGATTTGCTGTGGGTTTTTTTAAGGTTTCAGTTTTTTGCAGTCTCTACCTAATTTGAAAAGTTTCTCAACATTTGGTTGTGAATTAACAGTTCATGTAAGACCCAATTCTGTGAAAATTGTCTTTTTGTTGTTTTTAACATGTTCTTGTGGCATTTTTCTGATGGAGTACATACAGTAGATAAAGAAAAATGAGCTTCAATTTGCATTTCTGACTATTTCCTTCTTTAAAACTTCGTGAATCAGGAGCAGACAAAAATATGTGGCGTTTTTGAAATTGGTGCTATACCTGCCTATGTCTGCCTATGGCAATGATCATTCTTAGTCCTTATATTGTGTTTGGGTCAAAACTGACCCATATTCACACTAGAGAACGGGTCAATTTAGACCCAAACACAATATAAATGTTAAATAGTCTTTTTTCTGTTCTGAAACCCTGTTAGTACAAATTATACCCTCTGTTATTCAATAAAAACACAAATATACAAATGATTTATTATGTAATTCATTGATTAAAATCATACAATTATGATATTTTTATGATATTATTTACATAATTGCAGTGTTTCATTCCGATTTTAATCATGTTTTGCTCTTTTATGCAAGTTTTAGGTAAACAAATCTTCAGTAAAAAGTGAGTACAAAGCAGAACAAAAGCTAGGTTGGATTTTACTGACATTGAAAGCACTGAAACAGATTTGAAGATCAGATTTTGAGCCCTATTCAGAAGCATTGACCTTGCTGTGTAAAGAAATTGGATGTTTTCTTTAGCCAACGCTGCCCCCATGTGCTTATTTTGATTGTTGCATGATTTCGGGGTTTTTTTTCCCCAACGATCAGGCTAAATCTTTTGAAACTTTAACCTTCCCATTAGTTAACAGGATTTGATTACATCACTTTTGATGAATCAAAAAAGTCCGTTTTTTTGTCAGAGACGCCAAACAGCTGGACTCATGACCACAATGTGTTTTCACTGGAGGTTTTACAACAAGTAAACACAACATGGAAGGTTCACACACTCGGCTTATCCTCACTATCGCCATATGGAAGCGCTTTCAAATGGCTATCTACTTGCAGCAAATGCTCCTAAATCAGTCATTTTAATATCAAAGCACTTAACACGAGAATGATGATTACTTGCAGGTGGACATCCATGCTGCTTGTCAAGATTGCATTTGGAGAAAATGACTGAGCTCTTATCCGACACATACAGTACAGCCAGTGTTCAATAAGCAAGATCACATTACAGAAGATTGCTATAGAGTTTCAGCAATTTTCCCAAAATTACACTGGCCTTTGGTCTCTGGTAACGTGATTGACTTGAATGGTTTTCATTAAGGACTTGCAGAGTCTTTGCTCTCGGTATTAGTACACGAAAGTAGAGGAATTTGAGGGTGAGTGGGTGCAGCTGGGATGCTGGAACTGGACGAATATGCAAATGTTTCCTTGGAAAATCTTTGTGGTGTTTTTGATCCAGCCCGTTGGATGTGTGAGTCTTTATGACACTTCGATGAAAATGGTGTTTTTAACATGTTCTTGTAGCAATTTTATCATGATAGAGAACATAAGAAAATGAGGCTTAACCCTGTAAAGCCCACTACACCAAAGAATTGACAGAAATTTCAAAATATTTCTGAGTTAAAAAGCTTTTTTAACCCTGTGTAGAAATCTACCAAAAAAACTATAATTTTATTTATACATATAATTAGTATAAAATATTATTCATTGGGTGATTTGATAGTTCTTTGCTCACAGCAATGTTAGTTTAAGATGCAAAAATATTCACATGAATGATCAGGGGAAAAAACACCTTATTCACCCACTGTCAAATTTGATCCACACATATTTAACATAACTGTAAATTAATTTAACATTACAAAATAAATATCAACAAATGTTGAATTCTTTCAAAACAGTAAGTGGTCATTTAAAAAAAAAAAAACAATAGATTAGATTTTCTCACCATAATGTTTTGAAAATTAGCAAAATTTTTCCCGCCAAAAGTGTTTTGAGATTTCATGGAAGCAGCCATTTTGAAATGAGCAGGAAAAGCCCTTCTAGTGGAATGATGATGAACTACAGGGTAGAAAACATTGACCAAGTTACATGTGGTGGGTGTATTGGGAACATTTTGGCCATGCTAATGAGATAGGGGTCTCAGAAATACCTGTATCAAATATGAAACAAATGGTTATATAGGGTTAAAATTCAATTTCTGAGTATTTCTTTTATTCAAACTGTTGTGAATCAGGAGAAGATGGAAAAATTCTTGACGTAGAATCTACTATGGCAAGCTCCCTGCTCTGCTCCATTCTGATGCATCCACTTGTGAACGACTAGATCCACTTAGGTCTTCGCTTTCCTCATCTAAGTTAATATGTGGCTTGAAACTGTACGGCTGGATAACTCCAGTACTGTTTGCCATTTTGGCTAAAAACAACATAATCATAATTAAAAGACCATTGGTCCACTTTTTAAATGGATCAAAAGATATTGGAGTGGAAATTTTCAAGGTTTTTCACAAAGCCAGACTTTCTCCCACACCACTACCATTTGGTGAGATCATGAACAGCAAATCAATACAAGTTTGTTGAACCAATCCAGGCTTTCACACGGCTGTGGCAGAAGCATTTAAGTATACAAAAACCTCATGTGATTTACATTTAGTGTCATGTTTGAACTTTAGTCCAACTTCCCTCATTTTCCTCATCCGCAGAACAAAATCGGAGTAATGGAAGTCAGATAAATGTCGCTAAAAAACTGAACCCACACTGTCAAGAAAACGGCCAAGAATAACACAGAGTACCTTCAAAAGCCAATTTATGAAAATACTTCGGAAAGATCCAAAGTGAAGGGTAATCGCACACACTCTCAGTTTTCTGAGGTCAAATGTATTCCCACATTCCCCGCAGCTGTTTGGCGGCTTCAGAACTGAAATACAAGATGCTTATCTGTGAGGAATCAAAGGAGGGTGTCAGGGAATTTAACTGCATTAAGTCAATAATACTTTCCCAAATGTAGTGACATTATTTCACATGCTTTGATAGAAAGTCTACATCTACTCCAAGTGTTTCAGAAACCAATTTTTGAGGGCGTCTGGTGTCACGGCAAGAAACCGAGGCTTCCTAAAAGAAATATCGCTGCAGTCTTACTTCATAAATGAATGGCAGAGACTAATACACGTGTTAATGATCTTTGAAAGCCTGGTCTCAAATAAAAGAAAACTTTTGAGGATAAAAAAAAAAAAAGGTTTTGATGTCTGGCCCTGATCATCAACTGCTATCTCTTAAGAAAGCAAACGTGGTCATGTCTAAGAAAACTCAACCCACTGCTGTGCATTTCAGAAAATGACAACACGACATAGATGTTATCCTCTCCTCTTTAATCATCTTCTTCTTCCGGATTGCATCATCATGCGCTGACAGTCTGGAGGCTAAATGCACGAACCCAAGCCACAGCCCTCATCCACATGATGACCACAATGCTGAGAGCTTGGTTTGGAAACATTACTTCTCTGTGATGTTAAAGATTCACACTAAACATTTGTTCACTGACAGATGTTTGAATTAATGCTTTGGATGTTTTTCCGTTTATTTTGAAGGGTTTTTCTGAGAAAAAGTCAAATGTTGAGGGGGAAAAAAAACAGCCTTGCTGGTCTGATGAAGTTGACTGAAAACTAAAATGAAACCTCTCATTTAACACATTTAAAGATGGTTATTTTAGATGCAAACCTAAGGATGTATTTTGGTTACACTTAAAATTATTGGATAAATCTTTGGAGGAGTAAAATAATAATCAGAAAAATAACATCTTTTGTATGATTTCTGGGGAAAATTATTTTAAATTGTCAGTATTCATTAACTGAGCTAAAAGTCTATTTTTGATGTAATTTTTATAAAAATGAAACAAAAATTAAGGATGAAAGACATTTGAAATAAGAAATCCATTATAAATATGAATTATTTTATTCATTTATTTTATCTAAAAACAAGGCATTCACTTTTGTTTACCAATTGATCCTATGCTGTGTATGAAGGCAATTGACAAAACATAAAATTATAATAAAAAATGTGTTTATTTCCATTTTTACCTCTCTCTCTTTCAAAAAAAAAAAAGCTAAAACACATGTTTTTAAGTTTTAGGCAAGACTTTTTTATGTCATACTGCTTGTGTTTTACACAATGCTTGTGTTCTATAGCATTTGCATATTCATGTTACATTGCGTATATGAAACCACATAAAGAACCATTCATTTTGTTGTATAGTCATTCTGTTTTTTTAAATATATGTATATTATTCTATATTTCTTACACTTGTCACTTTTACACAACAAGCAACACAGAGGCTTTCTTACTGTTTTTTGAGTAAACTTTTTCTTTTTTTTGATTTTTGATAGCTTTTTTTTTTTTTTTACACATACATGCAGAATCATACAAATGTGTGAGGAGAGGGGAAAATTTCATATCTCTGCTTCAGGAAGTGTGGGCAGCTTAGTTACATGCAGTAACTGAGGGAACAGGCACAATGCAAAAACTGATTAAAATTAAAATCTTTGTTTTAAGAAAAAAAATGTCTCTTTTTCCATCTTAAAGGAAACATAATCTTAAGTTTTTCAATCAAAAAATAACCTTATTTTAAGAAATATGTCTCAGAATTTTTTCTAAAAATAGGAATTCTTGGTAAGACCACTTTTCTTACCCAATTAGCAGATTTTGCCCATTTAAGTTTAAAAAACATTTTAAGACATTTTGACTTATTTCTAGGGGGGCTATTTTTGCAGTGCAATAAAACTTTAACCACTGTTAATTGTAAGAAGCGAGCTTTGGGGAAAGTTTTGACCCAAAATTTGACCTTAGCTGCTGCTTTGTTATCATCATCATACAACATATACCACCTGAATCAGATCAGGAAGTAACCTGTTGTAGATTTCTTCCTTCTATAAAGGTGTTTAGAGAGAGTTTTTCTGTATAAAACAGATTTTTTGGTTTAAAACAAACTCATCTTGTATTGCTCTCATAACTGTTCTTTTGTGAAAACAAGAACTCCTTTTTTGAACTGTTGTAGTGTTCACATAAAATAAAATTCCCTAAGTTTTCCGGTTCACAGAAAAACAAAATAAATCAGCAAGTATATCTGTGTATCTACCACTATCACATTAAGAAAGCAGAGTAAGCAGCACCGAAACCACAAACAGGATGTAACAAAGTTGTTAGCACAAACAGAGGCAGTAAGTTCCCACGAGAACAGATGAAGAAGGCTGGATTTTTCTGAGGCTTCGGTACATATTAAACCTGTCATAATGTTGAGAAACTTCATAGACTTGAGCTATTCATCACTATCTTATGTTCTCCTAAAAGGCTAGACTTACTTAAACCTCTTAGACCCAAAAAGATGTTGACAGGGATATGAAAACCATTAAAATCACATAATGAAACAGCTATGTCTGGTAATCACCAAACCACAAATTTGGTGTTGCTGAGAGGGTTACTCAGATTCAGTTTAAACCTTGATTTTTTTGGGTCACCAAAACTGATTCAGTTTTAGATGTGATTTGTGTAAACAACAACAACAACAAAAACTAAAAGTTTGGGGGGAAAAAAAACCTTTCTTGATTTGATAATAAGTAACAATGACAATGACCAAAAAAACAAAAACAACTATCAATGGCTTATCCTCCTGAGACTCTGCGTCCTCATACGAGGACATTACATTTGTGCCTCCTAGCACAATGATGCACAATTTTCAAATCTTAGATCTGTTAGCTACATTTAGAAACACTGCCCCTTTCATCCTGTGATGACATCACAGAATTACACCAGTATCAGTAGGAAAAATGGCAGGAACGTCAGTAAAAGTCTTCTACAAGAGTTCCCAGAAGAAAAAGGCCCCTGGGAAAAATTGTATCCAAATTTCATGAATGAAAGCAATGGTTTTTTTTTGTAAAATACTTTTTCTAGTTTCATTTGCAGTTAAAATTTGACACATTCTATCAGTTTCTTATATTGCAGCCATTTGCTAAAATAATTTAAGTTCATTTTTCCTCATTAATGTACACAGAACTGGAGAGGATCTGAAGGAGGAATGGCAGAGGATCCCCAAATCCAGGTGTGAAAAACTTGTTGCATCTTTCCCAAAAAGACTCATGGCTCAAACGGTCCTGTTATCACATACTGAGCAAAGGGTCTGAATACTTGAGACCATGTGATATTTCAGTTTTTCTTTTTTAATAAATCTCCAAAAATGTCAAAAATTATGTGTTTTTTGTCAATATGGGGTGCTGCTAGTACATCATTGAGGAAAAAAATGAACTTAAATGATCTTAGCAAATGGCTGCAATATAACAGAGTGAAAAAAGTAGACGATGTACAGGCTATGGACAGTGGAAAGTTTCCATAGCCTGTACATCTTGCTAGTACCAGGTTGGACCCCTTTTGCCTTCAGCTGCACATCTATCATGCCATACTCCCGTTTCACCAGATCCAAAAGTTCTGGTGACTGTGGAGGTCATTTGAGTCCAGTGAACTCATTGTCATGTTCAAAGAAACCAGTCTGAGCTGATTCCAGCTTTATGACATGGCTCCTTATCTTGGGGGAAGTATAGCAATCAGAAGATGGTACACTGTGGTCATAAAGGTATGGACATGGTCAGCAACAATACTCAGGTAGACTGGGCTTTTATAACCATGATTGATTGGTACCAAGGGGCCCCAAATGTGCCTAGAAAATTTCCCCCAGACCATCACACTTACATTACAATAAATGGGTTCTTAAAATGCACACTTTCAAATTTACCGGTGAGTCATGACCACATGTGACACGTAGTGGAAATCCTCCACTGCTTTGACTTGTATGGGGGTTGAAGAGAACACAAAACCACATTTTTCCTTTACAAAACAATCCTTTACAATGGCTCATCTCACAGGTCTAAACAACACACAAAAACTCTGCCTGTCTGTTGTCTCTAAATGCTTCACTGTTTATACCATGGTCATTTTAGATTACATTTAGAGCACAACATCAGCTATTCATGCACAATGAAAATGAAGTATTGTGATGTACTGGCCTTGACAATTATGTGTGAAGATGAGTTGAGATGAATTAAAAACCTGAGGCATGAATACAACACCACCTTTTAATAGAGATGGAACATCCCAGAAAAGCATGTTGGTGTGATTGTCCACATGATCGCATAGAACATCGAGACCTTCAATTGCAGCTCTGAAGAGTGTACAGACAGGGGACCGTTACATAAGTCTTGATAAAATGTTTGATAAAAATCACATTTGAAAAACGTATGTTATTTATATTCTATTGTAGTATATTCCATCATTTCCTTGTAGTGCGAGTCTAAAAGTTGAGTCGTGGCGTTTCACAATGTGGCGAAACGTTCTGATGAAGAAGATTTTAAGTCCAGTTGCCATGATGAATGAGAACCTTCACCGACATTTGTAGCGTGAGAAAAGGTTTTGCTAGAGCCTCATGCTTTGACAGACAGCATTGCATCCAGGAGGTTGCCCGTGTGTCTGATGTGTGCAGTGATGAAACCATGCCTCTCCAAAAGCAGCCTGTACTCGCTGGCACTTCTCTGTTTACCCTCACTCAGGCTGAGGGCCTGCAGCAGCCCACGACTTGGACCGCCTCTGTTTTCATCCAGAAAGATCTCGCTGAGCAGGAGTCCACAGCCTAGTATGTAGAGGTGCAAAAACAAGCTCAGATAAAAGCAGATTTACAGTCCCACTGTGATTATCTATTGATCTGTGGTAAAAGTGTTTCCAGTGGTCTTTTGATTATGATTACGTCATTTTTAGCCTAAATTGAAAAGTGTTTTTTAGGACAGTTTCTGTAGAGCAGTATCCATCCGCACAATTTGGAGTCATAGACCAGGTCAGACGAGGAAAACAAAGACGTACATGGATCTATTCGTCTACAAGTGGATGAATGTAGCAGAGCAGGAAACTTGTGAACTGTCTAGAGTATTATTTATTAGACATCTCCTAATTCATAACAATTTGAATTAAGTATAAGTTGTATTTTTTTTCAGTTTTGTGGGTGCGAGTT
Source organism: Oryzias celebensis (assembly GCA_014656515.1). Classification (NCBI taxonomy): domain Eukaryota; kingdom Metazoa; phylum Chordata; class Actinopteri; order Beloniformes; family Adrianichthyidae; genus Oryzias; species Oryzias celebensis. The sequence goes on along the minus strand of BNCR01000017.1, from coordinate 9,310,736 downwards.
ATACTCAATGTGACTTTTAAAAAATAAATATTGGCTTAAGCATTAGTTATTTTCCCACTAACAAATGGTTGTCCTTTAGCAGTTGTTTACCACTAACAACCGCTAGAGGCCACTGTAGGCGTGTGTATCAGTTTTGGTGCAGAAAACGCACCATTCAAAACAAACATGGAAGAGAATCTGACAGTTCTCCTCATTTTTTTTATTTGCTTCGAAGCATTGTATTCTTCTTTGGTATTACTTTTTCCTTCCTCTGACTAATGCATGACAGCAAGTCACCAACTGGGTCACTGACACATGGAAGTACCACTGAAAGCGGCTGTAATTCAGACGCAAATCCTGCAGTAGATAGTAAACCTCAAAATATCTAAAAGAAAAATAATAAATTAACTGTATTTTTTTTTACCTGGGGAGGCAGTTTCTGCAATTTTACTCAGAAGAATATGCAGATTTTGATCGGTCAAATCATGGAGAACTCTCGCCAAAATGTATAAATCAGCTTTGGGCAATTCATCTTTAAGAAAGTCTCCTGTTGGTAGAGAACAACAAAACGACAGGTTTTAGTGAAGGGAGCTTAAAAGCAATACAAATGTTCTAAAATACAACTACTGACCTGCAACAAAAGACACCTTGTTGTCTGTGTCACAAGGAAGGAAATGCTCTCTCATTTCTACAACAGCAGGCAGATCAAACACAGTGACTGACATTCCTGGATGGGCTTTGACGAGCTCATAGGCCACGGCACCAGTGCATCCTAAAACATCAAAAGGAGATTTATCTTTTTTGTTTTCTTCAATTATATTTTATCAAATTTAGAAATGCAAACTCTTCACATTTACCTCCAAGGTCGCAGGCTGTTTTGAACCTGGAGAGGTCAAAGGCTGTTGCTACAGCTGCTGCTGTGATTTTTGCAAAGCTATGCATACCACTCATAAATCTAAGTTTCAATTCCTGGCTACTGCAAACAGAATCCTTTGAAAAAAGAAACAAGTGGTATACTCAAAGAAAAAAAAATATATATATATATATATATATATATATATATATATATATATATATATATATTCATATAAATCTGCAGTAAATTAATCTGGAAAACACTAACCTGACACAATTCTTTATGTCTTTTAACTTTCTGGTGCTGGCTGACTCCTTCTTGCACAGCGCTCTCAAGATGTGAAAAAAGAGGCCACAGAGTTTCGTTGCAGTGCCGAATGTATCCGTGCAGAGAAAAGGGAGCGTCTGAACACAAGAAGCTTGTGGCTAATTCTGTGTTCTCAAACAACGGCTTTGGGTGTGCTGGTGCTAAACACAACAACAACAAAACCAAAACAAAGAAACAGGCATATTTAATAAACTTCATGTACAGGACATGCAATAAAAATGCACAAAAATTAAAACATATGAAAAGCCGATAATTACAACAGAGTATTAGGGCAATCATAGATATAAAAAATATTAATAAATTTGCTAGAATAAAATCGTAAGATTATGAAAAAAAGTTGTAATTTTATGAGAATAAAATAATAAAATGTAATTTTGTAAAATGTAATGATGTAAAAGTGTTTACTTTTATAAATATTGAGTTATAAAATTCTGAATTAAAAAGTCAACATTTTTCAAGAATAAACTCTGAGGATGAGTAAAAGTCAACATTTCACGATAAAGTTATAATTTCATGAATTGTAAGTTGAGCATTTGAGGCAAAAATACATTTATGAGGCAAAAGGCTGTTTACTAAGAAAAATAGAAACAAAAAAATTGTCAATTTGTATCAGTCTGAGAAAACATTGTAAGCAGTTACGTGAGCACCGATTTCACAAATAAGGAAATACTAGTCTTAATCTTTCAGTTGTCAATATTGTTAGCAGAAAACTGCATTTCTTCAGAAAAAGACTCTTGGCCCACAAGTAGTGGATTTAAGCCATCTGCAGTATGGCTGCAGAGGTCCAAATGCATTATGGGACATAGGTTCCTATGATAAACTAAAGCCTTATTCCTTACTTATTAATTAATTAAACCTTGTCATTAATGGATTTAGTCAGCATGTAATGTGGATGGAGGCTTATACAATCAACTTCACTTTTGAAAAGCTTTTTCTTGTAAAATTCTAACTTTTTCTGATAATTTTACGAGCTTATTCTCATAAAATTACATGTTTTTCTAATAATTTTACAACTTAATTCTCCTATATTATTTATATTTTTCTTTCATGGTGGCCCCAATACTCCGCCACAGGTTATAATTGCAAGAGATCTGACTAACCTTTGTCTTTAATCTTTAACAGTCCCAGAGACACACATGCCTCTAGCAGACATTCGGTCCCTTTGACAGACGCTTTGATCTCTTCAGCCACCTGTGCAGCATTCAGCCCCGGCTTGTTGTGCAACAAGTCAAACACGCAAAAACTGGAAGCTGTGAAAAGGGCCTGGAAGGTTTGTGAAGGAAGAAGTGAAGCTTCATTTGTCATATGCATATGTATGTATATTCAATACTCTTGCATTCTTAGTCTCACTCCAATCATCTTTTGATCTGTATTAAAAAGTGTTTCCAGTGGTCTTTTACTGATGATTTTGCTTTTTTTTTCCAAAATAAAAAAAAACAAGGTGTGCTTATTTCCAGGACATAGTTTTGGCAAAGCAGGAGTTCATTAGAAATTTGCTGATAAGTTGTGGGCGAAGAGCAACCCCGCCTCCACTCCCCTTTCCTCTTCCCGTTTCTGAGAGCTCCCTCGCAAACTTGCAGCCCCTCAGAACCCCAACCTAGCATTACAGGTGCAACAAAAATGGCAAGCGATACTGGATTTATCTAATACAGTTTTCCTCAGAAGAGGAAAACAAAGATGTACATGGATTTAGTCGTCTACAAGTGGATGCGTCAGAACGGAGCGGGGAGCAGGGAGCAGGAACGTATTTTAGTCACAAATAAGCACTTTTTCACAAAGATTTGAATAAGGAAATACTCAAAAATGCAGTTATATGTTTAATTGTCTAAATATATGCCCTCTATCATCAGAAAAATACCACATAAACATGTTAAAAACACATTTTCTAATGCAAGTGGGTCTTTAAAACCCTGCTTTGTAAACTATTCTTTAAAAGCATGGTCCTGCATTGACTCTAGTTGTCCTGAGTCTGACAAAATAATGACCATTCCAGAATAGAAGAGCTAAAAGTGATTTTTTTAAACAGCTGTGGAACAAAGAAAATTTTAATTTCCAAATTTGGGTGTACCCATCTAGTTCAAAGTTATGCAACAGTGGAAGTTCTTGCTTGCTCAAAGACAAAAAGTAAAATTTGCGGTAATGAATTTGCTAAAATCAAATGGATGCAAGAACTGTCTGTTGAACTTACATGATCAACTATCTCAGGTTCCTTAGTCTGTGTAGTGAGTTGTGATAATATTCAAAAATTGCATACTTTTAGATTCTTTGTTTTAAAGTTGAGAGGTTTTTGTTACTGATTATAAACGACCCAGAAAGGTGGCATCAGTAGCTGTTTTTTGAAAAATGTGTTAACCCTTATGGGATTATTAATTTTTCTTGCTATGTAGGGTTGTGTATTGATGACACCTCGATCTTGCAACAAGTCTTTCCTGAAAGAGGAAGTACTAACATCTGTCAGATGCAAAAAAAAAAAAAAAGAGTAAGATGAAGACTTTTGCCATGCTAACACAAGGGATATTAATGTAATTCTTGTCTGCTGAATTTGTAGCTTGAGCTCTTGGGTAAAAATATAGCATAATCTCTCAAGTACAAGGCATAAAGTTTGCAGGGAAAAGTGTTGCATTGATCTCAAGGTTTATTCTAGTCAAAGAAAAAGTTGGAACAGAGTTTAGGGACTAATTACTGCTTTTAAAAATCTTTCAGTGAATAGTAGAGGTGTAAAAACATGGTTGAAAGGGAAGCAGATTCAGGTGTTTCACAACTCACCAGAAATACTCATCCTTATGAGATATAAGTTCATAGTCTTCAAGAACAAATCATTGATTTAGGATTTCAATAGGAGGCAATATTATCATTAAACATCAGTTACCTTTGATGCTTTGAATCCATCCATCAGCTCACAGATTCTCTTCAAATCTTGTGTTTTCAGGTTGCTTTCATGGTTCTCTGTCTCACTTTGCTCCATTTCCTGTCTGTTCAGTAGTGTGATTCTATGTGATTCTTCTTCATTGTGTTTGGACAACTTGCTGGTCATTGACCGGGAACCCCCACTCACTCCACTCTCATAGCTTGTCTTTTTTACCTGCCAAAGGGGAATTATTTTTATAAGTAAAACATACTGGGAGTCATACTTAGGACAGATTTGTTTACATTGAAAGATAAAGAAACCTTTTGTGCAGGACTGTTTGAAGAACTGTTCTGGATGTGCTGCGTTAAATTAGAAGAGGAGCTGTTGGGTGAGCTGTGTTTTTCTGCTTCAGAGCTATGGCTTTTCTGCAAGATGTGCTGATCGAGTATTGAGGTTCCAAGTGAGCCGTTGGGGAGTAAGTGGGCAGACCCCTTTTTCTCAACGGTAAAGGAAGAGGAATGGTTGTAAATAATGTCAAGCTGTTTGCAGAACTGGTTGAGGGGGAAACCCACAACATTCAGGAAGTCTCCATGGACATACTCAACCAGCATGCCACCAAGAGCTTGAATACCGTAGCCGCCCGCCTTGTCCCTAAAAATCAAAGACAAAACAAGTTCCTTTAACAATTTAACAAAAAGGGAAGGGACCAAATGCAGTTTCTGTGTGTAAAATGGTAAAAATGCATGTTTATTTGCAGAACAAAAAAAACTGAATATCGTGGAATATTGATTTCTATTGGCCGTGTATCATTTTTCAGGTTTTTCATCTTTAATAATTGTGCATAAAATGTCAAAAAAACTTTTTCAACATTGTCATTATAGGGTGTTTTTTAAAGAATTTTTCAGGCAGAAGTGAGATACTGTGAATACCTTCCGGATGCACTGCAGACCCACAATTAATTAACATTTGTGACGCATGACTAATTTAGATCCTTTGAATACTACGAAGTGGGTTTTACAATGGCATAGTGCTTAGAACCTTTGCCACACAGCAAGAAGGCCCTGATTTAACCCTGTCAGTGACTTGATTCAGTCAGAGATTTGAATACCTCGCTGCAGGAATGAGAACTTTTCAAGATGTTTCTTTCTGTCAGCTATAAGATTACAGCACATCAAAGACACTGGACAATAACTATTGTTATTATTGATTACTTAAGTGTATTTTTTATTGTTCGTTTATTCTCTATCTGCTGGTTTTATGAGCTATAGTAACGATGTAATTTCCCCTTTGTGGGATCAATAAAGTTGTATTATTTATTTCTATAAAATGTTTCAAGAAGCAAGTTAGAGACAAAAATGATTGCAGGAGGATGAGCAGAACATATCCAAGTTATAAAAAAAACTTGGGGGAAAAAGAGAAGAAAAAAATGCAGGCGTTGGAAATGTTTCTAATTTGACAGTTAAGAGTAAACTAGACACACGTTGAAGAGAGAGGCCAAAAAGGCAACAGTTAAACACAAATGTAAAGAAAAGTCAGACATCAAAGTCCAAATTACAACAGGATCACGAGGCTCAAAAGTTAAAGACTTTTCACTCTTTGCTGTGCCTTCTTAGAGAGGTCGATTGACAGAAAAATCTATGTATTTTATAATGAAGGTGCAAGTTCGAATGTTCATACTCACATGGGTTCACCACTATTGATGTATTCCCACAGCATATCTTCTGACAGATCAGCAAACTTCACCTTTGTTTCTTCGTAGAAGGCCATCATCTGGTAGTCCACCTCCTGATCTAGTGAAAGTTTAGAAATTAATTTTCTGGAAAAAAAAAAAAAAAACAAGCTAAAATCCAACCAAAAGCATTCAAGAAACTATGAACCATACATCAGCAAAAGGATGGGCTATAAGTGACCATGATTCCAACGTCACAAGCAAGTAAACTGCAGCTATAAGTGTTCCAGATGTCAGACTTACTGTCTTTTTCATGGCAGAGTACGATAGCAACACCAGTATAAACACTGTGCTCTTTGCCACTCAGGCTGGACAAAAGACAAAAAATAGAACAAATATAATCACTATAAATAATTCAATAATGGCATTACAAAACTATGTAATTTCATTCTAACCTTGAAAGCATCCTGTAAGCATCCTGTTTGTCCACTGGCTTCTCTAGAATCATGCTATTTACAGTCTGTGAAATCAAAAAAGTTAATGGAAAAATAATTACCAACCATAAAAATGGAAGGCACTTCAATTTCTATGACTTACCACAATTGTGTCTGCCCCAATCACTATGTCAGGAGTTTTCAGGTGTTTCTAAAATAATTAAAGTCACAATATGTTATTAAAAACTCAATAGCTCTGCTTTTTTATTATTTTCAATGGAGTTGAACTTACAAATGGCATTCTCCTCGCCACCTCCAGGGCTTTCTCCTTGGCAGTCTCAACAGCATACTCATGAGGCTTTTTAAAAAGGCCCTTATCCAGGGTTTCTTTAAACCACGACGGTACAACTTCAAATCGTAAACCCTGACACAGACATAAAACATAATGTTTTGTTTCTCTATGAAACTAATAGAGATGTTAAATGATTTAAACTAAAAACACGATTCCATTTTATTTTAACACATGCATAGCAAAAATAGGACATCAAAACGGTTTCACCCTGTTATAAAGTGGGGATTCATAAGTAGAAAGTGTATCGAACCAAAATAGTCTGCCTACTTTCAAATAACTTATAAAAATACAATAAATGCTTCACAAAAATGATATACTGATTTATAGAAGTTAAAGGCCAAAGAAATTGTGCTTTTAATGTTTTGTGACATTTTTCTCATGGAGGACATTTATATTGCAAAATTAGAGGAAAATTGCATTTCTGAGTTTTTCTTTATTTGAGTTGTTGTGAATCAGGAGCAGACAGCGGCTCCAATATTGCACACCATTTTTGTTGCACCGGTAATGTTAGCTGTGAGAAGCTGTAAGCTAGTGGGAGAGCATGTAAACAAAGGGATGATGGGAAGTGGGAGTAGGCCTACTCTGAGTCAATGGTCCCACTCACAACTCAGAAGTGAATTTGCAGAAACAATGTCATAGAACAAGGCTGGCCAACCCTGGTCCTCAAGAGCCACAATCCTGCCTGGTTTCCAGCTCTCCTTGACCATATTTCTGCTAATTGACTGACTCAAATAATTTCACATCCAGAGTGACTAAACACACCTTGTTTAGGTAGTTAGCATCAAGCAGTCCAGGGAGAGCAGGAAATCAGCCCTTAATTGTCTTTAAAAGTCACTTTATTTTTCTTTTTTTAATTTACAATGAATCAGTCTGCCCAAATCAAGCCACTGAAATCTTCATAAACACCATCAAAACTGTACATACTGCATTGCGGAGTATCTCCTGTCGTCTAGGGGAGGCGCTGGCCAGCACAACCAGTTTACCAGCGAGCTTGGAGATGACTGGGTTCAGCACCATGGTGGCCTTTGCTTCGAGCTGCCCTGTGAGTGCACACAGTTAAACATTACATATGTGGCCTTGTGTCAGAGGACACGCACACACAGGAAGACCAATATCTGTTCCTGCTTAGCTAACAATGTTAAAAATTTTTGTTTTGTATTACTATATCTGTATATCAAACATTGTATTTTGTAAATTTGGTTGTACTTTATTTTAAGAAGTAACTGAATTAAACAAGTAAACTAATTCAAACTCTGTTCAACTTATTCACCAACAGTTAAAGGACAACTTGTATCGCTACCGAAGGTGTAGATTCTCAGTCATCCAAGTCAAGATAAAGTCAAAAAGTAAAAAAAAAAAAAAAAATCAACTGGACACAACAAAAAACTGTCCATTTGAATTTTTTAAAAACCTTTTTTTAATGTCTCACTAGAAAAACGAAAACATTTTGACAGATTTTTGAGCGTCGTGTACAACAGAAAATCAACTGGAGGTCAGTGAGCACAACAAGGTTCACCGGATTATGAGGAAGGTTTTCTTATCAAATTCAAGGTTTTTAGGTGCCCCTTTGTGGTTCAAAAAATACACTAAAAGTCACTTAATTAGCTCTAATTTAAGTCTGTTTGGTTAGATGTACACATTTCTGAGTGAAAATGAATGGCTATTTAAGTGTTAAAGGTTGCAAACTTGACTGTTTTTTTTTTTTAAGTTTCTAAAGAAGAATCAATGAAGCCTTGTTGTTTTTTTTTCAAAACCTAGCTTACAGGCTAAATTTAAAAAAAAAATACAGCGCTAAAAGACGCCTTTAAAAAAATGTAACTATATGTTTTGTTTTTATTTTATTTCTACTTTCCTGCACAGTATCGCAGAAACACTTAACGAACTCTCAGTAACTTACCTGCACAAGTCCGGAAAGACTGCTAGTGGTTTGCTAGCTTGGATAGCCCACTTCACGCATGCGTAAAGATGACGTTTCGCAGAATGGGCGGAACATTTTTTTCCCCGCGTCCACAGCAAGAAGCTGCAAGGTGGACTTGATTTTGAAGCTACAATAAAAATCAACAACAGCAAAAAACAGGCTTAGTAAAAAGTAAAAGGTTAAAAAAAATTCTTAAAGCTTTAATCATAGAAAAACAAATCAAAACAACAACAAGTCCAACACAATTACATTACAGGAGGTAACATTTTTCAGAATAAAAGCATAAAAATGAAAATGGCAAGACCAGTTTTAAAATAGATTTACATAGGAAGATCAGAAAATAACAGGATTTATTTACATTTATTTACAGCTTCACATATAGGATAAAAAAGTTTGTGTTTACAGCATCATTCCAAATATAAGAGATAGGTTTGCAAAAAACCCAACTGAAGTAGTACTTGGTACTGAGTCCCATCGATCATTATTTTTTGCTTGTATGTGCTCTGCATGACATCCAGAAGCTTAATAATTTTGAGATAGCAACCCACAACTGACGTTGCAAGAGTTTCACACCACACAGTTAAAAAAAAAAGAACTCTTTCTTACACAAGTCTGTCGTTTTTTTATTCAACTTAGGTGGTTATGACACCGTAATTTCTTCAAACCTCCCAATTCTACTGACCACTGAACAAAGTCTCTTTATGCTCCATCTTCATTGAGTCTCCACTACTCAAGCTTTGCATATGCATTATCTCTCTCAACTTAAGTCTAAAATCTTTAGAAGCAAAGTAATAAATAAAAGGATCCAGGCAGCTATTCAGGCAGCTGAAACAAAGAGACAGTTTATAGGCCATGTAGGCAGATTTGTCATAGAAGAGTCTCAGAATACTATGAACCAACAGAAGGATGTTGTTGGGACCAAAGCAGATAACAAAGACAAGCAGAACAATAATGGCCAAACGTATGGCTCTCTTTTTCTGGGCTGTTTTTGAATCCTTGGCTAGCTTTCTGATTACACTGATATAACAGAAAGTTGTGACACAGAAAGGGAAGAAGAAGAGAATGAACACCATGCCGAAGAGGAAGAGGGCCCATGCAGACACAGAGGGGAGCATAGATTTCTTCAGCACATCAAAACACGTGGTAATCCTCAGTTCAGGAATGTCATAGGTCAAGTCTGTGGTCATGAGGGGGTAAAGAACCCCCAGGACCACTCCCCACATCAGAAAGCAGCTGATGACCGCTATGGATTTCCTTTTCCGGATTTGTCTGAACATCATGGGTCTGACGATTCCCAAGTAGCGGTCAATACCGATGGCCATCATGGTAAGGACGGAGCAGTACATGTTGGTGTAGAAGACCAGGGTCATAAAACTGTAAAGCAATTCAGATAAGGAAAAAATGTGTTGGTTGTTAATTAAAACATTAAGAAGATTTCATAGAAATAAGGTCTTCCCTTTAAGTTATAAATAAACTTAGTTTGATTTGCAAAAATCAAATAACGAGTAATGTGGTCAGAGTAAATATGGAGCAGCTCAGTTCACTGATGACAATAAGAACAAAAAAGGCAGATAAACACATATTCTTGAACTAGGTTTAAGTATATAGTGTTCACACTGGACAAGCGAGAAGAGGGTTCTTTTTTACTTGGGGGGCAGCTGTCCCCCTTTTCCCCCTGTAGCTTCGCCCCTGCTCTAACAAAATAAAGTACAAAAGAAGCCTTTTTTCCTAAAGTTTCAGTACAGAAAATATGTTGAAAACATGTGATTTAACTGTTTGTAGAGAAACTTTCTCTAATCTGTTGGAAATACCTGCACATGTTTGAACCCAAATTCCAGTGGTATCCCTGCAGCTGATAGGAAATCTGAAAAGGCAGCGCAGATCCCAGGGCCAGATCCGTGAGCGTGAGGTTAATCATGAAGATGATGGAAGGCGTCTTTGGGGAGGTCCGAAAGAGTAGGAGCCACATGGACAGGCCATTTCCCAATAAGTTGATGGCAGTGACAACTATGTAAATAATGGAGATGGTGATGCTGATCTTTGCATTCTGAAACATGGAGATGGTGGCATTGTCCAGATGAATGCTGTTGGAATTCGTCATGTTGGGATGGGAAGGGCCTTTCATCTGCGTGCCAGAGTTTAACACATCAAAAGGTTAGATTTAGCATGTTCTGCAGTTCCTTCTTATGACATCTCATGAGGAAAAAAACCGAGAACCAATCTGTACTTTTTTCTGACAAAAGGTGTGATGCAGATTTCAACATAAACGCTTTTAAGTCAAGGCTGTTGTTTATGTTCATGAGAAGCACGTGCATGGTAGAGCTTTCACACAGGAAGAGACAATGTTTGAATTGCGGTGAGCGCTGCCAACTGTCGAGTACATGGAGTACAAATGCAACTTTAGAAAACGATTAGGCCACAGTTACACAGCATCTATTTCTAAATAGCTAAACAGTATTTAACTTTTTAAACTGTGGTGTGAAGCAGTTGAAGCAGCATTTTCATGAAAAATAATCAAACATAACATATCAAAATGAAAATAATATCTTTCTCAAAATGTTATGGGGAAACTGTTAGTGGTTAAAGAAGTCACCACACGTAACAGACAACAAATAAGCAGAAATAAATGTATGTCTTACTGTACTTTCAATATGTTCAGCTGTGGAAAGTACCCAAACTTTTAGCCAAAATGAACAAAAACAACCTAAGTTTAGACTCTAAAATCATTTTAATTTTTTTTTTAATAAAAACATTTTAAATAAAAATAGAGAATAATTCTGTTTACGTTCTAAAATATATTTCTTTCGATTTTGTGGCATTTTTAATTTTTAGAGCACCATGTACATAAACTGACAACAAACAGTGTTTTTGTGCGGGAAATGCTTGGTGTTGCATGTTTCCTATTGTCTTATGTTCTCTAATGTGCCACGAGAAGAAGTGGGACAAACATGTTTTTCCCATATCAGGTTAAGTTTTATCCAAATTAAAGACTAAATACAAAAAAATAAATAAATAAAAGCACTCGTCATGTGCTCTCACTGATGTTACCACATGGACAACATGGAAGGTTTTTGAACCAGAATTGGTTTAAAGATTTGGAACTTACCTTTGAGAAGTCAGAGGCAGACAAAGAAGGCTGGCATACGTGTGTCAGTTACTGATAGGAACACATAAGTTGTGTGGCAGAGTGCAGCTGCTAGGGAAATGGGGTTTGAATGCTTCGGTGCCAGAGAGGAAACAAACCATGTGATAACTCAATCCAACTGTAGAAATGGCTACACATCCCCGTATGTACCATATTAAAAATGAGGTTATAGACGGCGTCACGTGGATGACTCCCCTGCCTGTCAACATGTCATGATTACTCACATTTCCTCTTTGTTAGTGTTCCCCAACTGGCAATTGAAACACAAAAAAAACTGCATTATGCACTTCAAAACATAAGAAAACAGTTTCTTTTAAAAGCACATGTCACTTTCACACGTATGCCATAGTGTCACTGATGTCACAGAAATCTTCCTTGATAACTCATCTGCGGCATTACACCAAAAAAAGAGGGAAAAACTCAAACATATAGACAGACTTTCACAAACAGGCTCTGATAAAGGAATTTTTGCAAAAAAAAAAAGAAAAACAAGCCTTCAGAAGTTCACTGTGTGTGTGTGTGTGTGTGTGTGAGTGCTCTTTTGTCTCTAGCTTCCTGTTGATGATGATAGTTCTGCTTTATTTGGGTAAAAGTGTAACTGACACCATCTTTTGAGAAAAGTACAAACAAAAGTTTCTATATTGTTTCCCCTTAAAGTATTTACAGTACACAGTAAATTCACCAAACAAAAATCTTCCCTCACGAACTTTAACAAGCAAGCATTACATGAGGTAGAGTACAAGTGTTTCTTCTGTGAGTGACTCATACAGTTAACTTGAAATTAACATGGTTTCATTTATGCTTCGCCCCAAAGAGTCATTCAGCTACAAACATAACCCAAAAAAATTGCATTTTTGCTCAGCTAATTCAGTTTACCTCCCACACAAAATACGACCCCACCCCAAACGCATTCAACCGACCGTAGATAAGTACTTCTTTCTCTTTTAGTGCTTCACTGGAATTTATTTCAAGGTAATAAGCACAGAGAATGTGTTCTTCCAGGCTACATGAGAGACAAAGATCGGCTCACAGAAAATCTTGTATTCTGACACATTAAAAAATGGACTGAAAGTAAGAAAAAAAAGGTCAAATATGTGAACAGAAGAGTTGACACAGAGCACTGCACTAAAAATGTTTCTCTTGTATCATTTACATCCATTGTTTGACAGTTTGTTTTATTTTTGACTTTGAAAAAAAAAATGATAATCAGAAACTCACGTTGAGCAGACAATAGCAAAGTTTAAACAAAAAAGTCCTTTCCGAGGTTAAAAAAACAATCAGTGTTTAACAGCTGCTAATTATATTTTCTATAAGGAAATATAAACAATGGAAGTGATAAAGTTGGGATAAATTCAAAGCTAATTAGAAGAAATTACAAGAAAGCAATATAATTGTGAAACGAGACAGTTTAAAGGATGTGACACAACATACTAATATAAAATAATAAAATATGAAAAACGAGGAAAAACGGATTTTATTCGTTTTTGTGCAGTTTATTCTTCTCCATTACTTGCTTATTTTATTTTGTTACTACAAGTATATGGCGTTACATCTCTGCCATTAATTGAACAGTTTTGAATTAATTGAATGAATTTAATAACTGAGCGGGCGTATCCTACAACTGCACCGCGCAGTCCTAACTGAGCGGGCGCAGAGCTCTCACCAGGCGCACGGAGTTCTGACCGTGCGTGCAGAGCTCTGACTGCGCACTCGTTCTTTGCAATCGTTCACTGCGTTCAGGGGTATTTGTCACTGGGGGGGCGGTAACCTCTCTGGTTGATCTGATTGGCCGAAATTTCAGGTCAAATCCTGCGAGGCAGTAGGGCGGGATTTTCTTTTTTTTTTTATCTGCTTTAATAGAAAAAAAAAACGGCCGTTCAGTTAATGGCAGAGATGTAACGCCATACAAGTACATCTCGTAAAATTAAATGTCAGAAAGTTCACAATATTTTTTTCAATAAATTCTAAACTAAAACAAATCACAAAGAGTGAAATACTTCAAGTCTATTTCTGTTTTGATGAATATAGCGTATAGGTTAAAAAAAATAGAAAGTTTAATTATCTCAGGAATAGTAGGAGTATTGTAGAAAAACTGCAGATTAAAACAGCTACAAAATGGTGAAAGAAAGGTGAACAAGTCATGAACAAAGAAATGTAACATTATTTTATGAAACTTGAAATGAATGCTTAAAAACATTTTTGACTGCCCGAATTTAATATATTAATTTTCTGAGATGCAAAATGTTGTTTTTTTGTGTTTTTACCAGGCCATAATCATAAAAGTTACCATTTTTGAAACACATGTGTAATCATTTTATATGAGATCGTTTGAGTTTCACTTTGAATCTGACAGAAAATATTGAACGTTTTCAAGATATTTCATTTTTTCAGATGAAATAGTACTTAAATAAATCATGCTTAAAATAAAAAAACAGAGTTTTGGGTTTCCTCACAACACAAACAAAACTTTGCAACAAAATAGTTTGCTTTTTTTTAGGGTATTTGTATCCTTTAAGTTAAAAGCCAAATGACAATACATTAACATGACCTAAAAACAAATTCCCCTTCCTCTAAACATTTTAACAATTACTGTTCATCCTTGCTTTTCTCAAACCCCCTATCCAGCCCCATTACCATGGTAACAACCTCATAGCAATGATCCGTTTCATGTTCAGGTGAATTCCCCAAATGGATGCAGTCGTAGGCTTTGCTGGATGTGTTCATGCGTTTCCTGTTGCGAGCCCCGGGCTGATAAAGCTGCATGGCTGGACGGTCCTGCGGGGACACAGGAAGGGCAAACCGAGTGTAACTTTAGGACATAAATGTGGACGTCCACAAAGGACAATAAAAGTGCACACAGAATAGTTATAACATGTTTTAAACACATTGAACTGGTGGCAAACATAATCCAAGAGCTCCAGTTTCATTCATGACTTTCAGTATCTTTGTTTTAGAAAACCTAAGATGGAAAAATTGTGGACCAACACCTCCTAGATGATTAATTCAAGGCTGAGAGAGTCTAGAGAACTAACCCTTCATATTTTTATTTTCTAGTGCCACAAAAAGATGATACCAACCCACATTTTTTATTAAATATTAATGAAAAGTATTTAAAATGCTACATTTTAGTGAAGTAAGAAATAGGAACTGCTCATAGGTAAACAAGAAAAAATGTAACGATTGATTTATTTATCTGTTTACTTTGTATTTAGTTTAGTTAAAGATAAACTGATGAAAGAAATATCACAGTTTTTCTATCTACTATTATCTACTATAAAAAATCTATTTTTTATCTACTATTTTTCAGAATCCAGGTCAAACTATTTCATAACAATAACTATGTTTCTACAGCATAAATAAATATTTGAGAGAGGTCCATTTTCATAATTATTTTTCGAAGGGAAGAATTTAAAGCCCCACTCCAATCCTCGGACCAGACAATGGAAGACAGACATGGATAAAGTCATTTACAAGAGGATGTATCCGAATGGGGCGGAGCAGGAAGCTTGTGGCTCGCTGTAGTTGCTCTACGTTACACCTGCACTCGTTTTCGAATGGCATTTTTCTTAATCTGCTCCTGATTTACAATGATTTCAATAAAGAAATACTCAAAAATGCAATTTTAGGATTAATTTTCTTTATGTCCTCCATCATCAAAAAATGTCACAAGAAACTTGTTAAAAACACAGTTTTCATTGGAGTGAGTTTTTAAAGTAAATATTGGAGACATTTCAGAAATCTTCATTACAGGGAAAAAGCCTTGTGACCTTTGGTTGTCTCATGCTCACCTTCTCGCTCACCTTGTTTCGGAGGCGTTCCTTTCTGTTACTCAGGTCCTCCCTCTCCTCCTTCCCCAGTTTGTCTCCACCGTCAGCACAATAAGAAAAGCCATGATGGTGTCCTTCTTTCTTGGCTCGGTCTTGGCAGTAGCCCTTTCCCCACTTGGTTTCATCTTTCCTCCTCATGAACTTATCAAAGTCATAGTGATGCTGCTGCCGTTTCCTCTCTTCATCTTTTCCACGGTAATCTTTGTCTCTCTGCCTGCGCCCGTGCTGCTCTCTCTGCTCCTTCTCACTGTCATGCTGGCCTCTAGTGGACAGAATACAAATTGCAGGCGCAGTAAATTAAACATTTTATAATTGTAAGAAATATAATATGCAAAGTTCTTACTTTGACATCTGATATTTATTCTTTTTCATTATGTTATAGATTATTAAAAGTGTAAAATAAAATACATTCAGGCTTTTTACTGTAATTAATTACTTTTGACTAACATCTGCAAACCTTTTACATCAATTAAAGTTGGCATTATATCATACACTCACCGGCCACTTTATTAGATACGCCTGTCCAACTGCTCGCTAGCGCAAATTCCTAATCAGCCAATCAAATGGCAGTAATGTGATGCATTTAGGAATGCAGACATGGTCGAGCCAATCTGCTGCAGTTCAAACCGAGCATCAGAATGGGGAAGAAAAGTGATTTCTGTTTTGTTCTGGTTGAGCTATTAGACATTCTCTGCCATCCATGACTTTATGTCTATGATACATCTCTCAAATGAACAGTTTGCAAACTAAATCAGAATAACATTTTTAATAGTTAGGACACACAATGTCACATGATGTCATTCTCTAATGAATGACTGAACACTTCTTACTTTTCTTTGGATTCCTTTGACTTCATTTTTCCTCCAGCTTTTTCCCATCTGCCCCTTTCTGCCTCCCCTGTGTCACTTTTGTCCTTCATTCGGTCTGAATCTGCATCTTCATCTCTATCAGTCTTCTTCAGGAGCTGAAAATAGAGATAATAGAGGCTGAATTTGGTGAACAAGTCAGCATCAAACAGCGTGGCTGGAACAAAAAGCTTACCTTAATTTTAATATCCTTATCTGACAGTTTTTTCTGCTTGTCTGCTTCTTTTCGCTTGCGCCTCTCTTCTTCTCTCCTCTTTCTCTTTTCCTCTTCCCTTAGACGTTTCTTCTCAAGTTCTCTTCTTCTTCTCTCTTCTCTTTTCTCCTCTCTTATTCTCTGTTGAGAAGAAAACTCCAGAGAATTTTTAAAACATTTTTTCCAAATTTTCTAAAACAAATTATGTTTTACCTGTTTTTCAATTTTCTTATTTTTTATGTACTCCAATAGGGGTGTTGTCCGTTTGGCTGAAAGAGTAAATAAATACAATTATGAAGAGTGTTATATTTGGTTGAGGCTTAAAAGATGCCCAAAAATTGTAATGCAAACAACTTCTTAAGAATCACTATCCTCATTGTGTACCTATAAGCTCTTTGGTCTTGGCTTCTATCTCTCCCAGTAGAGTCTCGGGGTTGGCCATAGACTTCTCTTCATCACAGGAATAGTTCTCCAGGAATCGCCTGTATTCTGGGTCTAAACAGATTTTCACAGATCAAATCAAAAGAAATCAAAGTTATCTTTAAAATCTCAAGTTTAAACGATGATTTCTGGAAATTTCAAACCCTGTATGTGTAATTGTTTACATTTCTAAATGTGTATTACAAAATCTGCTTTTAACACACAAAATTGACCAAAAATCCCACTCCTATGATCTTTTAATCTTTTACTTTTGTGGTATTATTTTTTACTGGAGTATGACAACTCTATGGAGTCGATTTAGAATCAGCTAAAAGTGATAGAAAAACCAGATTGCAAATTTGAAAAAAAAAAAAGAAAAAGAAATTTTGAAAAAAAAAAAAGAAAATTTGAAAACAAGACATTCGAATTTTTTTTATAAATTTGAAAACAGTTTTAAAATTGAAAGTACACATTGTAAACTTGAAGGAATTTTTGAAAGTTTAAAAAAAAAAAATTTGAAAAAAATATACAGTATACTTGAAAGAAATATTGAAAATCGGGAAAAAAATTATGTAAATTTAAAACTTGAATAAATAGAAAAATGTAACCAAAAACTGTTACCAAATTTTTACAAATATAATGTATTTTTGTATTTTTAACTTAATTTTTTTTGGTTTTATGTTAGAGTCTGTTTGAGAAAAATGTTGAAAATGTGTGAAGAAGAGTCCTTTCCGTCACCTCATGGAAAATGTCCCAGTAGTCAATGAGCACTAAGACCTGCCCCCACGTAAAAATATGATTAGCTCGGCAGTGAAAACTTGAAAACTGAATTTCAACTGAAAACTGAGAACTGAAAGCAAAGAGTGAGAGCCAACGAAAAAGTTCAATATTATTTGCAAACACAATTTGCAAACAGTTTTAGGTTGAAAGTTTTCTTTTTAATTATTTTTTTCAAATGTTCACGACTTCTTTCAAGTTTTACAATTTTTTTTCAAATTTACAATTTTATCTTCACATTTTCAAAATTCCTTTAAGTTCACAATGTCCACTTTTGAGTCCTGTTTTCAAATTGTCAATCAATCAATTGGCAATCTGGTTTTTCATTTACTTTAAGGTGATCCTAAATTGACTTAAACAATAACTGACATAGTTGCTTTCAAAAAGTGACTCGGCAACAATGTTTCATTTGTATTGTTAATGTTTTGTTTGTAATTTATGTTTGCTTTACTTGTGGTTTTAC
Source organism: Oryzias celebensis (assembly GCA_014656515.1). Classification (NCBI taxonomy): domain Eukaryota; kingdom Metazoa; phylum Chordata; class Actinopteri; order Beloniformes; family Adrianichthyidae; genus Oryzias; species Oryzias celebensis. Next base: position 9,292,662 of record BNCR01000017.1, on the reverse strand, counting down.
TTCATTCATCAAGCAGGGGAAATATTTTAGATGCATATCTGAATCAGAAAAGAATATTCAACAACACACTTTCATCTAATTTTAAGTGGGAAGTGAGATTGAAAGATGGATTAACTTGACCAAGATTTTTACTTCATGGGATTCCGTAACTCATAAACAAAGTAATATTGCTCTTATCTTTAGATAACATTCCTAACAAACATCTCCTTTAAGATAACTCCTACTCCATTCCTCTTCCCATCTCCACCATGATAGAAGAACTTGAAGCCTGCTCTTAACCTTCTAGCTTTCCTATCTTTCCACCTGGTCTCCTGGATAGACAGTATATCCACCACTTTCCTCCTTTGCATTGTGTTTACTAAGTCTTTAATTTTTTATGTCATAGGTCCAACATTCAAAGTCCCTACTCTCAGTCTAACACTCGTGACTTTCCTCTTCTCTCTCTTCCTACAAACACGCCTTCCTCCTCTCCATCTTCGACCAACAGTAGTCCAATTTCCACTGTAACCTTGTTGGTGAACAGCACCGATGGCGGTCGTTATTAACCCGAGCCTCGACCGATTCGGTATGGCCGCGGATCAGATATCAAACATCTGATCCGCATGTTTGGTTTTGACAACGATTTTACGTCGGATGGCTTTCCTGACACAACCCTCAGCATTTATCCAGGCTTGGGACCGGCACAAGGAGATCCCGGTTTTGACCATCGTTGGCTAATTGGACAAATAATATATTTTCTGCAAATATTTTAAATATGTTAAAAATATGCAACACCCTGAAAATATTACAAGAAAAAGTAAGAGCCAATACAAACATTTTTTATCATTCTCTTCAAATGCTTTTTACAATTAATTAAAGATTGCTTCAATTTAGAGAGAAGACATCCCAAGAAAAAATACTTTAGTTGACTTTTTTTTAAGAAAAACATTCAGGTTTTAGATTTCTCACATGAGAAAGGTTATATTTGTCATAAAGTAAAACTCAAGCAGAAGTAATTATGCAGCAATTTGCATGAAAATATTAGAAGTTGCTAAATTCAAAGGGATATTTTAGTACCTTCTTCAATGCTTCCAGTTTTGGCATCCTTCTTTTTCAGTTTCTTCTTGGAAATCTTCTGGAATGGGGCAAACTCCACCACTGCTGGATATTCCTGACCTGAGGACATTTTTGAAGTTTATTATTTAGCAAAGAGTCAAGTTAATACTTTAAATTTTAAAACCATAAATCTGTCCATAAACTCCTGACAGTGGCTATAGAGAACACTTTTGTTTGTATTTGACACAGTAAAGTGGTCTGCACCAACATTTACTGTTATTATTATAACAAAATAAAAAAGTGTTTGGAGAAAACTGAAGCCATACCTTTGTTGTCAATAAAAACATAGCCGTCAAATCGATCCCTAAACAACACAATATCCTCAGTGTTTTTGAAATTGATATATGCTCTGGAGAAAAGATGGGGATAAAGACTGCAAAGAGAGAAGAGAAAATAATGACAGTAAAACATACAAACTGTATTTTTAAAAAATCCATCTTTTTGTATTTTTTAAGTAATAAAACACATCATACCTTTGATCTGCTGAGAAGAACTCAAAGTAATCATAGGATGGGAGTGGACTTAGTTGTTCTTCAAGCTGTTCTTTTGAAAGGTTAGGTGGCAGTCTTCTGATAACAACCTGCGTACAATCAGTTACTCCAAAGTTAATAACTGCTGTGCTGAATCCATTTAAAGTTTCTCCACTAACTGTTAGAATTAACTAACAATTAACTAAAGGGTACACTAGCTACCAATGGTATGATCCTTTGAAACACAGGATATATTTTATTTTAAAAATAAAATTATACAAGATTTCATTAAAAGTCACATTTAGAGAAAAAGCTATGTACTTCTGATTTTATTTTATTTTTTAAAGGTATAGTGCAAACGTGACAACTATATGAATGCAAAGCATTTATCAAAATATCTAAAAGGGTGAAAGGACTTTACTGCGTGTGTGTTTACTAGGCTTTGATCATTTTCAAAAGATATGGAGTCCATACAAAAATGCGACATTTCTGCATTGCGATTTTTGGGAGGTAAAAATGAATTATTCGCTGAAAATGATTTTTTTAAACCCTAAAATTCCAGCGTTCCTGTTTTTTTTCGCTGTCCTTGGTGCTGAAAGGATCCCGGTCTTAGCCACTTCCTCCATGTCTGTTTTCCTCACCGAGCATAAACGATGCGGCGCGTGTCAAAACGCTGGTTTACTCACCTTTGAGAAGATCTCCTTCTTCTCTTCTTTTTGTTTGAGGTTACCGAGCGTGTTCTCCTGGTCTTTTGGAATGTCTTTAAATTGTATCTCAACACTTTTCTCCTTGTCCACGGCCATTTGGTCCTTTTCAGACCTCATTTCTCCCCATCTCCTTCTGCGAGCTGTGTTCTCGCGAGAATCTGGAAACCCAATATCGCGAGAGTACATGTCGTTTGCTGGTCTTGCATGTTTAACTTTTAAAAATATGTATACGCTTTAGTTACATAATAATGAGTGTGACCTTCAAAAACACAATTTTTTAACGAGTAGTTGTAACAAAAAAATAATATCACACATACACACAAACAAGTTAAACAAAGACATAACATAAACGCTGTTATGTCCAGATGTATGGTTCGTGTTACCACACAGCTGGGATCTATGCGATCCGATCGCCTTCGCTGGTGATCAGGTTACTGGAAACGGCGCTTTCCTCATAACTGGAGGTCTGGACCACTGACAACCTCTGAACATCTCGAGAGGGAACTGGAAAAGAAGACAACAAAAATAGAGAAAGCACATATGTATTAAAGTTTCATTTGGAACAGGAATATTTAAGACTATTTGAAGAGAGATATTTGTCGGTCCAGTAAAATATAATTTACATTAAAAAAATAGATGAATAAATGTCATTCTCACCGTTTAAAAACGTCTGCTTCCCGCTGTTCTCCGCGCGCACGTGGGGTCTCTCCGGAGTGGAGACGGAGCTCCTCATGCTGCTGGACACGAGCGTAGAGCAGGTGTCCAGATCCCTGCAGATCCGCTCATTAGTGTATATACCTGTGGACTTGGACGGGGTACAACCCATCCCTCCCCCGGATACAAACACTCTAAATCCAGTGGTGGAAAAACACTGTCAGGAATGGATGATGACATGTTGTCCTTTCAAACATACCACAAAGCTCTCCTCCCCTCACTTGACTCACAGATGACAGATGTCTTAACACACATGATGTTAGATATCATTTGTGTGCACAAAGTAACAACATGTGCGCTCAAAATGCTATAAATGCTAAAATAATTTGTAGCCACAAAATACAAATATGTCACCACAAAATGCTAACTTGTGTGCACAAATCGCAAATAAAATACTAATTCCTGCGCACAAAACACTAATTTAAGCACACAAAATGCGAACTTGTGCACGTACGACTCATTTATGCACACAAAATACTAACGTGCACACAAATCGCTCATAAAATACTAACTTGTGCGCACAAAACACTAATTTAAGCACACAAAATGCTAGCTTGTGCGCACAAGACTAATGTGTGCGCACAAAATACTAACATGTGCACACATTTCAAATAAAATACTAATTTGTGCGCACAGAACACTAATTTAAGCACACAAAATACTAATTCATCCACCTAAAATGCTGGAAAAAGGCTAACCTGTGCACAAAATACTGATTTGTAAGCAGAAAAAGCTAGCTCAACGAAACAAAATGCTAACTTGTCCACACAAAATACGAATTTATGCGCCTAAAACAACCTATGTACACAAAATACAAATTCACATGCACAAAACATTAATTTGTCCAGACAAAATGCTAAAAAAAAAAAAAAGCAAAGAAGACTAACTTAATTGCACAAAATACAAATTTGTGTGCACAAGATGCTAATAAAATGCCGACTTGTGTACACAAAATTCAAATGTAGGCGCCCAAAATGCAAAATTGTGTGCAAAAATGCTAATACAATGCTAATTTATGCACACAAAATGCTAAAAACAAAGGCTTTATTTTTTCTAAAGCAAGAATGTCAGGTTGAGTGGCAGTAAACTAAAGGGAAAGCACGTAAACAGATGCATAACAGGAAGAACGGGGAGACTTACTGCACACTAGCAGTCCCACTAACAACTGAGATGTGATGTTCTAATGATCTACTGTTGCTCTGCAAAAACTATTTTTAATTTTGGCTAGAAACAGCATTTTAATATTTAAAGACCACTGGGAATTCTTTTGAAAAAGATCAAAAGATGATCAGAGTGGGACTTCAAACGAATCAGAGCCCTTTACACATCTGACCAACCGAATGGACCCATTTTACTATAAGATGCTTCCCTCCTATGTGGACGAAGGTCATTTTAAGCTTCAGTTATGTTGACTTCTTGAAATAAAACTTTTGCAGTGATATGGAAATGCTGTATTTTTGTTTAGCTTTATGTTCATGTATTGCAAGTCGTATAGCCATCGAAATATTGATCACTAATATCACACATTGCGAGTTTCAAGAATCTCGGGATTGTCAGCTCAATTATAGTGCATCCTGAAAGTATTTACAGCGCCTCACTTCTTCCTTTTTTTATGATGTCACAGCCTTTAATCAAAATGGATTAAATCAAGTTTTCTTCTGCTGTGAATCTCCAAAGTGAGCTGAGGATTCCACTGATGAGCCTTGAGATGTTTCAGCTGCTTCATTGAGGCAACCTGTGGTAAATCCAGTGGATTTGACATGATTTGGAAAGGTACGACCCTGTCTAGATGAGGTCCCATGGTTGACAGTGCAAGTCAAAGCACAAATCAAGCATGAAAGAAAAGGAAATGTCTGTAGACCTCTGAGACAGGATAGTCCTGAGGCACAAGGCTGGGAAAGGGTCCAGAAACATTTCTGCTGCCTTGAAGGTTCCAGTGAACACAGTGGCCTCCTTCATCTGTAAGTGAAAGAAGTTTGGAACCACCAGGACTCTTCCTAGATCTGGCTGGCCATCTAAGCTGAGTGATCAGGGGAGAAGAGTCCTGGTCAGGGAGGTGACCAATAACCCAATGGTCACTCTGTCAGAGCTCCAGCAATCCTCTGTGGAAAGAGGATAACCTTCCAGAAGGACAGCCATCTCTACACCAAGCACTACACCAATTAGTCCTGTTTGGTAGTGGCCAGACTGAAGCCCCTTCTTGGAACATGGAAGCCTGTCTGGAGTTTGCCAGAAGGCGCCTGAATGACTATCAGACCTTGAGAAACAAAATTCTGTGGTCTGAACTTTTTGGAGTGAATGGCAGGCATTATGCTTGGAGAAAACCAGGCACCACTCATCGCCAGGTCAATACCATCCCTACAATGAAGCATGGTGGTGGCAGCATCATGCTGTGGGGATGTTTTTCGACAGCAGGAACTGAAAGACCCATCAGGATAGAAGGAAAGCTGACCATAACAATGTACAGAGACATCCTGGATGAAAATCTGCTCCAGAGTGCTCTTGACCTCAGACTGGGGTGACGGTTTATCTTTCAGCAGGACAATGATCCAAAGCACACCAACAAGATATCAATGAAGTGGCTTCAGAACAACTCTGTCAATGTCCTTGAGCCAGAGCCCAGACCTAAATCCAATTGAACATCTATGGAGAGATCTGAAAATGGTCGTGCACCAACAGTTCCCATACAACCTGATGGAGGTTGAGCGGTACTGCAAAGAAGAATGGACCAAACTGTCCAAAGAAAGGTGTGCCAAGCTAGCGGCGTCAAATTCAAAATGACTTGAGGCTGGAATTGCTGCCAAAGGTAGTATTGAGCAAAGGCTGTGAATACTTCTGTACATATCATTTTTCAGGTTTTTTTTTATTTTTAATAAATCTGCAACAATTTCAAAAGAACTTTTTCAACATTGTCATTATGGAACGTTTTTCAGATAATTTTTCAGGAAGAAAACTGATTTAATCCATTCTGAAATGAGGCAGTGACATCATAAAATGTGGAAGAAGTGAGGCGCTGTGAATACTTTCCAGATGCACTGTACCACAGGTATACAGTACACTGGTTTTAGAAAGCATTAAAAAGAAATAAAAAATATAACCTTTTTAATGCACAGTTTATTGTAGGAATATTTAAACTGTTATCAAAACATGTCTTTGCTCAGGCTGAAATTCCACAGGTTAAGCAACAAGCGTCCTGGCACAAGAGGTATGTGACTTTTGAGTCTTTAATGAAAGTTGTGCTGCTTTTGTCAAGTGAATTGAGGATCTTTTAAGCTAAGGTTTAAAATAAAAACATTTGGACCCAAGGCAACGGTTTATTTCTCCTTTTTAAAGTGCATTCTCGCTAACTAAATTGCTGTACAGCAGGTGCTATACATCACAGGCTCATGCTCAAAGTTCTGTTGCTGATCAGACAGCCAGTGCACAAACAGGGGAATCTACACATCTGCTGAAGTTGTAGGTTTGAATGTTGTCCTTGGGTCTGAAGTGTGTTTATTTGACAACCTGTTGCTCAGAACAGCTCCGCCTCCGATCAGTATTAGATCATGTGCTGGTGTCCGATAAAGTTTCCAACATCACGTCGCTCTCGTACATGTCATTCTCTAGGGTTAGCGACAGCCGCAGAGGAGTGTCCAGCATCATCTTGTCCTGGTTGGACACAGGGGTTTCCAGCGACGCCACATTAGTCTCTTCCAGCCTCGATGTCGCTAGAGTCTCGCTGGGCTCTGATGTGTTCAGCATCTTCATCAATGCTGGAGTGTTCAAGTCACCTTTCACCTTGTCGTTGATGTCCGTCCCTTTACAAAAACAATAACATTATTCAACAAGAATAAGGATAATCTGAGTAAAAAGTTACCATATTTTCTTGAGTTTAAGTCACGTTTTTATTTTTTGCATAGTTAGGCCGAAAAATGTGATCTAAGCTATGTTTACACCACCCTTGGTGATGCACTTTCAATTGGTCACCACCAGTAAAAAGTAAACGTGCATATCAGGCTTCTGTGTTCAAAACGCAGTTTTTTTGGATTCAAACAGTGTCTTTGAATACCCATGTCGTATGAATGGCATCCCCTTTATTTCACAAACATGCCAACCGCTTGAGAAAATGGATCTCCTACTTGATGTGTTTCCTGCACAGAATGCATTCAGCTGCAACGATGTATTGTTTTATTTGCTAAGACTATTTTCTGATGAAGTTGTGAACTTTAAGAGCTTAATCAAGAAAGAAAAGTGTGAAAATGTTTATGTCAGGCTGAGAAAATGTATTAAGTGTGTAGTAGCCTTAAAACATCTTTTTTAATTGGGAAAAATGTGTTAATTTCAAATTGTGCAACAAATACTATGCACAATTTGTCTATAGCGGATTATTGTTATCCCACAATAAACGAAGGATCACTGTGATCTAAGATTTTGTTTGCAGCATTTCCAGATAAAACAATAAGACAGGTCTTATAATACATAAGTTGACAGAAATAACACTGCAGGTGCTTTGACAAAAAGGCAAAAGACATGAGAAAAACATGTAAAAAAAACAAAATCCATCTTCTACATGGTTCATATTCTGTACAAAAAAAAAATACAGAAACAAAAGTTTTTACTAAATCATGTGTGTATGACTTGTTATCATCAACTGGAACAGTTATTCTCATAGTGGTCAACCATAAAAAAAACAAAACAACTGAAACATAAAACTAGTCTGGATGTGTAAATTGCAATTAATTCTGACTTTTAAGATAAAGCGATAACTTGTATCCTAAGCAAATAACAATTTGTGGGATGCAAGTTCATCCATAATGCAAATAAAGGACACTCTTAGGGATTTAAAGCACAAAGTAATTTCTAAAATTCAAATACCTTAAAGAAACTGTGCTGCGCTGATTTATGCTCAGTATTATAAAAAGTATTATCAGATAGTGTAAAAACACACCTGGGGAATAGAATTCTTCGCAACATACTTGGCTCATAAATATAAATGATTACAAAAACTGCTAAATTACCACAGAAATCTATTCTTTCCTTTAGTATATTTGAGATAAAACAAACCTATGTATGCGTCTGTGTCGCCGATGTACATCTCAATACAGTGTCCGAGCATTGTCACGGAAAAAGTGTCGTCCCTTTTCAGTCCTAATGCCTGTTAAAGAAAAACACAACTTGAAGCCAAGAAAAAAAAAAACAATCACATCTTCCCTCCAAAAGTCACCTACAAATGCAATTTTTAAATACATAAATTAGAGCAACTACAATTTAGTTCCAATAGTGCAGGTTGAACATTTTCAGAACAAAAATATTTCTGAGTTCATTTTACAGAAATGTTTTGTTTAACCCATATTAGTAAAGTCAAACAGCTGTAAGACTTTTCATTCTAATGTGTGAAACTACATTTAACGCTTGTTTCCCTTTGGGAGTTTCCTACTGTTACAGGCTCCAGGCATCCAGGCTGTTTTCCAGTTTTTCTATGATGGAATGGATTGACTCCAGTAACTACAGTGACTTTCTCAGTTTGAAGGTGGTCTAAATAATGGATGGGTAGAAAACATTGCCCTGTTAAGACACTTCTATCTCCTTTAGCTGGGTGGAAGATAGATTTTTTTTGGCAATTGCTCACAACAACGTTGGCTGGAGTAGCAAACACTTAATAACATAAGATAAGTTATCCAGAATGGTTTCAAATGAGGGCCAGAACTGATGACAAAGTCAAAGAAAGTGAAAAACTCGTAAAACTTACTGTGTGAAAGTAGTCAATAGCGCTTTCAAAGTCTCCCATGAGGCTGTGCACGTATCCTATCGCTGCGTAAGTAGAGGCATGCTGAGGGATCAGCACCAGTGCTTGACGGTGGTACTCCAGAGCCTGATCGTACTTCCTAGTGTTAATAAAGATAAACATTTTGAATCAACTACATGGTAAAAAGAGTCAATTTAAAACTGAACAACGACATTTTCTTGATTAAATATGGATCACAGTTGTGTATTATGGCTTGTGTTTAGTAATATTAAGACTATCACTGTCCTCATAACACAAACTACACATTTACTCTATAGCTACCATTGGAACATTCATTTCTCAAGTTTTAGGTTATTTTTCTGTTTAAATGAGGATGTAAGCATTTAGGTGTATGTTCTTTCTTTTCCATGATCAAGTCTGATGGTTCTTCTATTAATTTAAAGGGTTTGCTCATAAGAATCCTCTAAGGAGATGTAACGCACATGAAACTAATACTTTATAGTAAACTGCGTGTGTTCAAGCTAAATACAGCATTACAGACTTACTTTAGTTTCCGACAGACGTGACCCAAGTTGTTTAACAAAGGCTCCCATTTGTCCACAGTGACCTTGCAATGAAAACAATGGGAAAAATATACTAAAATAACAAAATATTCAGCTTAAAGTTGTCAGTCTTTTGAGGCACTGATGACATGAATTCATACCTCATTCCCAATGGCTTTAATTTTCTCCATTGCATCAAGGAAATACCTCTCTGCTATCTTCCAGCTGTAAAGAGGAATGGGAATAGTGAGCAAATATAGACATATGCTATTTAGAAGAGAAAAAAAAAAATTACATTTCTGAAAATACACACCTCATCGAGAACTTTCTCGCTTCTAACATGGTCACTTCCAAAAGAAATAAATATTAAATCGATTTTTAGTACTTTATTCTTGTTTATTTGATTGGTATTGCCGTGGTAACACAAGGATGTGTCGCTGGGCCGGCAGACTTAAACTGCTGCGGCAGAGGACAGTGATATATGTGCTGATCGTCACAATAGATTCAATAAAGCATCAGTTCAAAGAGAAAGTTCCCCTCTTACCGCTTGTTTTTGCCCACAAGATGAGGTTAAAAGTTTGTTTTAAAGAAGGCTGCACAGCAATGATTTAGAACAACTGGGCTACATGACTGGACCTACTTCTTAACGTGCGCATCAACAATTGAAAGTGCATAAACACAATGTTTGTTTCTTAGGGTTGTATATCAGCAACTTTGATTTCTTGAAGTAATACTGCCGACATTAAAGTCTTTCTAGTTCTGCTTATCTTACTGTTGATGTGCTTCGTGCACACAAATTACCTTTCTGAGATATCTGAGTTAACACTTTACAAATGAAAACATTTCAGACAATAAAAATGAAGGAAAAATGTTTTCTCTGGCCTTTTTCTGTTCAAAAGCTGCATATAAAATTTAAGTAGTAAAACATTGTGATTGATCACAATCCAAAAGTGTGATTAATCTGATTAATTTTCTTCAATCTTAATCAACTGACAGCCCTAGTCCGTATACTTACTCTCCATTTTGAAATGCAACCACAGCCATCTCATGGATTACAAATGGGTCCTCTGGAGCGATACTAAGAGCCTGGCTAAAGAATCGTTCTGCCAGCTTGGAGTTGTTGGTTAGACCGTACTCCAGTCCAATGTACAGCATGGGTAAGTGACAGCTGAGGGAGAGAGTAAAGAAAATGCAAAGATCAAACCCTGTCGCATGTTTGAAAACACGCTTTTGATCATATTTTTACGAGTTTATTCTCATACATTTTGGACTTTTTTTTCTCATGCTTCAACGACTTTATTCTGGTATTCCATTTTTTACTATGATGGTGGCCATAACCCTCCATCATACTAATACTTATGGTTTACTTTTGCGTCCTTATGGTGGTACTGCTTATCTTAGAAAAAAAACATTATTCTGAAAAGGCAAAACAAAAAAAAAATATTATTATTATTTTCTTAAAATCAAAACTTTTTGTCCTGTAATCCCTGCAGTAATAAACTAATTGGTGATAATTGTTTTTATATAATTAGGCAGTTCCAATATAATCTCAAACTGAACACTTGCATCATCTACTAACCCTTTCATGAGCTGCGCTGCAGTGAAATATGCAGCCATGGCTTGGTCATGCTCACTCTCAACTGCAAATGAGTGACCATAGGCAATCCATGCAGGGCCATAGGTTCTTTCCAGGGTGGTGGCTTTACTGCAAAACAGTCACAACAGCCAGGACACCTGAGTTAACGAAAGTCAAAACAAATGTGGAACTAAACAGAGAACTGCCCTTTCATAACGTGGATACATACCTAAGGTATCGCCTGGCGTGCTCGTTTTTGTGGCCAACCATGAGATAGTAGCATCCAACAGCAAACCATGACACCTAGTAATATTTGAATGTCTTTGTTAAATATTTGTTAGTATTCACCACCAGCCAGAAAATGTGAATTACAATAATTTAACTTACTGGATTGTTAGGATACAAATCTACAAGTTTGTGGGAGAGGTAAAACAGCTCTGCAGAGCGGAGAACAAAAACAATTGAAATTCATCAGAAGAACAAACAGGTTAAGTTACATTTTTTATGTGAGGTGCATTTTACCATTTGCTTTGCCGAGCTCCACCAGCGTTCCAATATGAACAGGTAAACAGCTGGCATGGAAGGGGTCTTTCACCATCACCCTGAACAGCAAACAAAACAGCAAACAAAATATGTGATCCGAGCTAAAATGACAGAACATTTCTTGTGAATTCAAAAGCGAGTAATTAAATCAAATTGTATTTTAAAGCACTTTTTATTCTGATGCAACTTAAAGTGCTTTACATCGTAATCTATTTTTTTTTGTTTTTAGAAGGTAACAAAATCTCAAATTACACTTTGTAAGAATTTTCTATAAAAACGTTTTTAAATAAACACATACAAATGTAAAATGGAAAGTAAATCCAAGTAAAGAACATTCTACGTGTAAACAAATGCTAAGAACAAACTAAAAAGTTGACACTGAGAGCAAAACTGACAAAGAACAACTGCACTGATTGGTTCTTTGTACTCTTTTGTTGATTTGTAGCAAACCAAAAACAGAATTTATACTGGGACAAAGGTGAGGCCACCTACATTGACGTGAGTTTGTAGCACATTTTGAAATCACAGTTATAATAATGCCTCTCAGCAAGAGACACCACTACATCCAAGTTGTCTTGAAGGCCATTGACCATCTCTGGCACCACCAGGTCACTGGGCTTGTTATACTGCAGGGAAGAAGAGTAAGAAAATCACACTTCTGTTTCAACTTTCTTTTTAACTGAATTCAAATTCAGTGTAATTTATATAAAAAGACAAACTAGACTGTTCTTTAATGAATCTGAATGAACAGAAATCAGTATCGTTAATTCGAAATTATAATGAATATGTTATTTAGAATATTATAAAAATCATGTGATCGATTAGGTAACATCATTTGACTGTCTGCTAGCATGGGAAAATGTTAATTTAAAATGTAAGGGTTTTTTGTTTGTTGTTTTTTTCACTACAGAAGAATAAGTCCGTTTATAAAACATGTCAGACAAAAGGCCTGCGCGTGTTTTCTGATGGTTCCAGTCATTTTGATTGAGGTGTTCCTGTGTCTTCATTTACTATCTTCTTGTCTTCTACCTACTGGAACTGTAGTCAGAAAAACCTTAAATGAGAAAATTGTTGATACAAGATCCAAAGCAACAGTGATGTTTATGATTTGTTTCCTCTCTGGAGTCAACCAGGAAGTGGATAGAAAAAACATGTTTGAGTTTAGAGTATTTAAAGTGACAAATATAATTTCTTTCTTAGTATTTTTTTGTTGGTTCTGATATCCTTTTCTAAATAAAGGAAGACATGATGGTGATTAAATACACATTATTTCAATTTTCATACATCCAGTAAAAACAAAAACATATAGCAACCATTCAAACATAACAGTAAGAATCATGGTTTGATTTGTGAATCGGATCACCACCTAAGTAACGATTTACAACCCTATCATACTTGTATTGCACATTTGATTTAACCATTAGGTGGAAACCTTTTGTGATTTAATTCCTTGGTGGTTGTGATCTTCACGTGGATCATGGAAACAACAAAAAAACAATACGAAAACCCCCCCATTCATGTTGATTCTTCGTTTCTTTAGGACATTTAAACAGTCCAGTTACCTTTTTTAATTTATTTTCAAAAAGGAAGTGTAACAGCTCCTCTTCCTCCTCAGTGCATTGCTGACTCAAAGGAAGTGAGTCAAGAAATTCTTTTTCTATGGAGGTAAAGAAAAAAAAAGCAGTTCACCGCAAAGTAAAAGCATCAAACAAATGACTGTATTTGAAAATACAAATGGAGTCTAAATAACTACTGAATATCCAACTCACCTTCCTGTGCAGTCAGCATGTGGTGGGATGTTAAAAGGTCAAAAGCTTCAAAGCAGTACACATCTAGTTTCAAGGCCTCTTTGTAGCTGGAGGTGGCCAGTGGTCGGTTGTCCATGGCGTCATAGATCTTTCCCCGCAGGAGGCAGATGGAGCTGCTGATCTGAACATTTTTAAAGGAAGAGAAAAAGACACTGATGTTGAAATGCACATCGTGCTCTAAAGCAGGGATAGGCAACTCCAGGCCTCGAGGGCCGCAGTGTCTGCATGATTTCCAGATATCCAAGCCCTACTCATGACCGATTACCTTGTTCAGGTGTGTCCAGCCAATTAGAACATGCCAGAGCACGGTATGTTAGAAAACATGCTGGAATGCTTCCCTCGAAGCCTTGAGTTACCCTATCCCTGCTCTAGAGAATAAATAGTTTTACACTATAAAGAAAGTCATTTAGTTATTACTAAAACAGAAAAATGGATAGAAACAATAATCAATAGATTTAAGGGTTCTTAAAACCCAGTTTGTATAGTTAAGAAAATTGTTACTGCCCAGAATAAACAGTTATCAAAGGCAGACCACATTTGATCAGACATTAGTCGTATTTTCATTAACTATTGAGTAGAAATCTTAGGATGCAAAAACCTTTAGCTGAAGAAAGTAACTTCTTCTAAAATTCCACTCTTGAAGGTAATTTCTTTCTTATTTTGGGGGAGAATTTTTAAAGACTGTCGGCCTATGCAAAGAGGAGGGGGTAGTGACAGTTTGACACCTTTTACTGGCCCAGTGACTGTTCTTATTTCATTATCATCTGAGCAGACATTTTAATGCCCGCTGACAGCTTATTTTGCTCAAAACCATTGAGCAGCATCTCTTCAATGAATAATCTCTCAAACAGGATTCAGTGTGGTCTCAAAACTGGGAAATAATCATATACTTTGCAGCACAGGCTAATTTGTTTAAAAGTACGTGCAATACTAATGTTATACTGTAAAAATCTGGACAACATGACAGCTCTGAATTGTTGCTATGTTATCTTCTTTATGATTACTATGCAACAGGAGAATCAAATTCAAATTCAATAATCTTGGATCGCGATCTGATCTTTGTTTTCATTCCATAATATGACCTTATTTTTCTATCAATGTTTGAACTTTGAGAGTTCAAACACGTGAGAAAAGGGAAATAATGTGCACGTCTGTCTGAGAAAAGTGCATAGTGTGCAGTGAGGTGTCTTACAGCCTAAAAACATCTGGTTTTTGTCCTTCATGGATTTCACCTATTGCAGGTTATTATTAGAAGGTAACTCCCACCATAAACAAGGGAACATGTACATGCATGTTCTTAGTATGCTTAACTAAAATACTGTGTTAAGTTAGAAACAAATTTCTTCAGCAGGCACACTCGAGAGTCTAAGGCTAACAAGCTGCTGGACTACACCATCAAAATCTGCAGCTATATATTTAAATAAGCAAGCAGAGCTTACAGAGGCAGGGGACATGCCCCAGTCTTTAGTGGATTCTGTCTCACTGTCCTCCTTCCCACTCCTGTCCAGCATTTTCTTATTAGCGGGCTCTTCTGCATCCAGGATATCCAAGGCCTGCTGGAACTCTTTGGCAGCATACTAATAATGAAAGAAAACTCAAAGTAAATACAGCAAAAGTTTTGACAACATATGGCAAAAGAAAGAAAAAGAAAAGAAATACAGTAGTTGACAAAAAGTGGTTTGTAGTATTGGAAACTGCACATTTACTTACATGGCACCGGGCTGCAAGATATTGACAAGCTCCATACAACTGTAAAAGATAGAAAAAACAAACTGTTGGACTTAAGGATCAAATTTATATATATATATATATATATATATATATATATATAACAGTAAGAAAAGCAGAACTTTAAAGAACTGATAAGACTTTTATGTCGACAATATTACTCCAAGAAAACAATGATGCTGATTTACAGCCCTAAGAAACAACCATTGTGTTTCTGCACTTTAAATGGTTCAGGTGAATACTCAAATCTGATTGGCTGCTGGGTGTTGATGTGCATCTAAAAAAGGCAGTTCCCGTCACATAGCCCAAATGCTTTATATTAAACAAATTTAAACAAACTTTTTGCTTCATCTATTGGACAAAAACAAGCAGTAAGAGATTAACTTTCTCTCTGGGCTGATGCTTTATTGGACCTATTGTGACGATCAGCATTTATATCGCTTTCCTCTGCAGTTGAGGTCTGCCAGCCCAGCATTGCTTTGTTGTGTTACCGTGACAACGGGACGCACCACCAATCAAAAAGTCAGCTTTTTGTGAAAAAGCGATCTAAACAAAAAGAAATGACAAGAATAAGAACTAAAAATCTATGGTTTAAGCGGAATAGTGCATGATGGGAAGTGTGTATTTTCAGAAATAATCGCACGCTGTGGAAGTCTGAACTGTCCGACGCAAAGCGGAAGACGGTTGCTTCTGACCTGTAATTAATCTGCGTTAATAAATAATAAAGAGCTAATTTTAAAAAATGAATCCTGTGCGTCAACGTTGACAGCCCAAGTCAAACGTGTTTCGTACCTCAGAATTTTGAATATTAAAAGTGTGAACTTTTTAAAAACATACATTCTAAATACAAAAGCTTCACACTTAAAAGACACGTGTACTATGCTTATAGATTCTTTAGAGATAAAAGAATCTGTTCATAACAGACTTGTGTTTTTGAGAAAATGTTACAAACCAGTTGCCAGCTGTGGCTACTGGTACAGGTGGTTTATTGGAATCAGAATTCCTGTATTATCATTTTATGCACAGCCAAATTATGGTGCTCTAATGGAGCAGTGTTTAAAATAAGATATGAAGTCAGGATTAGAAATGAAAATACATTTTCTGTATAAAAATCTAAAATACGTACATCCAGTGTGGCAGAAGGATAATAAAAGACTAATAAAAGATGCAGTATTTCACTTGTGACTAGTAAATAACCAAAAATTGAATGTCTATAACCATATAAGCATAATCTAATCTTAATTGTCAAATGATAATAGAGTACGTGGAACAACAGGACAATAACACACCTTGTCAAGTTTTCGGGAACGGAGGGCATGCGAGGCTCTGTGATACTGGGAGGTTAGGTAAAGGCACTGAGCTAACCAGTAGATGTCCTGGGGATCCTCTACATGCGAAAGAGAAAAGCAGCGACATAAAAAGATTAGAAAGATGTTGTGATGCTATCTGCAAAGTAAGCTATTTCTATTTAGATGAAAGACAAACAGCAGGAACAGAAGATGAATACTTCAGGCTCCTCTGCAACGCATGAATTTAACCAAAGTACAACAGAGTATCGGGCCACCATAAAAGAAAAGAACTACAAATATATAAATATAAAATTTATACAATAATGAGAGGAAAGATTTATAAAAACAAACAAACAAAAATTTATATGAAAAGTCATAAATGTGTGCATCAGACAGTAGTGTCTTTACAAAGAAAAAGGTTGTTTTTTTAAAAGAAATGTTCACATTTAGCTGTTAGAATGTTTTAACAAAGACACCTGGACATAAAGGCAATTCAGAGGAACTAGATGGATACTACATTGCTCAAGAATCACGTTGAATCTGCTTTACTTTTTATGTAAATGTACAACTTCAATTTCATGATATTTCCATTTTATGTTGCACTTTTTCCTTGTAAAATTGCAACTTTTTAATTCACAAATTTACTATTTTATTTACGTACGACTTTTTTCAAGTCAAATTTGGACTATTTTGTAATCTCTCATATATTTATTTAGTTTTTTTTCTCCATGGTGGCCCTAAAACTCTGCCATTATAACCTGTTCTAAACAAGTTAAAAGCTTCTCATGAAAATCCAACTGCTATATGGACCATTCCTACTATACTGTGCCATTTGACCATGACATAATGTACCATATTTTGTGTGAAAAAGAGCAAATACTTGTGTTTAAAAGTTTAACAATAATGACAGAAAAAGGCCAAAAGAACATGTTGAAAACATGATTTTTATCAGAGAGGGTCTTAAACACCAAAAAGTGCAGCATCCCAAAATGTCGTTGTTAAAGTTCTGAAACAAATATAAAGTACTACAAATTTGTAATTTGGCATATTTAGTGAAATAAAGTTGCCAGAAGTGTGAATTACTGCTAACAACCTGTTAATAAGTGTGAGAAGACCCATGAGAGGATAAATTCATTGATCTACACATTACTTCACGTGTTTATTATCATTTGAACAGCCAATGGTCGTTCACGAAAGGATTTGAAAGTTTCAATGTACTTCATATGAGCTTTCAGATGGTTATTTAGACTATATACTGGATGGGACGTTGAGTCGCCCTCAATCCATCAAGTGTACAGATTCAAATTTAAGTAACGGCGTATCTTTCAGATGAGGAACACAACCGCCTTTGACTCACCACGAGAAAGTGATGCTATCTTGTCGGCCCAAAACAGGGCACTTTGATACTGTTGCTGCAAATAAACAGACACAAACACATTGTCAAATACACGGTTTCTTTGAAGTATCTCCATAGAACTGAAACAAGAAAAATACTAGACAGGTAAACTCAAAGATTCACTCCACCAAGTGTATCTGAAACTAGCATGGCTAACAGCACTTGCACTACTTATTAACACAAACGTTCCTACCTGATCAATGTACTGCCGCACACGCTTTCGAAGCCTGTCGAGATTCATTCTTTGTTTTTTGTTTTTTTAAGTCGATCTCCTAAATATTATAAATGTGCCATTCCCTCACTAAAGAAAAAACACAACACTACAAAGCACTAACTAGCATGCTAGCGGCGAAAAATCCAACCCGCGGCTTCTCCTTTGCAACGTGTGTTTCAGGAAATGATGTCGTAGAGGAAACTTGATGTGGCTCAAACGTTCCGCTTGTGTGCTTTTACTTTAACCCAGCTTTTCAGAGTTTCATTTTTTCGATGTTTAACATTATTAATTAAAACGGTTGTTATTATATTCATAGTCATTTCCGTTTTATTAAAATATAAACAATATAAACATATGATCGTTTTCATATTTATAAATTAAAGTTTATGTGTGTATACTAATTTTCTATTTAGTTTAATATATATATATATATATATATATATATATATATATATATATATATATATATATATATATATATATATATATATATATATATACTTGTTATAACTTTTTTAAAAATTATAATTATACATTGTTATAACAAGGATAAATGTTAATAATATGTTAAGTTCAAGTTTATTGATTTATATGGTGCCTTAAAATGATCTCAGATACACAAGGTGATGTTTATTAAAAGCTAAAAACCGCTATAAACAACAACCAAGACATGGAAAATAAGGGTAAAAAGCATAAAGTATTAAAAGTATAAATTACTGTAATGAAAACGCAAAAACATAAATGTATTATTATTTCACTTTGATTTATAAAAGGGTGATGTTTTATATCACAAACATTAGACTAGATGCACTTAAAAATCAATAGTTGTAATAGCAGGGTAAGTGTGAGTGATTTGACTTAAATAAAACGTATTCATCATTAATGCTGATATTGCTTTTTTTTGCTGGTATTCTTTCTTGTCTTGTTTTGTTTTTTCATCTGTATTGTTTTGTATTTTATTTGTTTGTTTGTCTATCCTGTCATCTGTTTGGGCTGTTCTTGTGTCTGGAATTTAGATAAAAAAATGTACCACCATGCCTTCATATTCATCAGGAGTAAACCTATGGATTTGTAGATATCTATGGAAACGTACAGGCTGGGGTGTAGCTCCCAAAATGCCATTAAAAATGTTACATATGGAGTAAGATAACTGTTTAAAATGAAAGCATGCATAAACAAAAAGTTGTGCACAGCCTTCTCTTTTCACAGGCTCAGCCTGCAGATGCAGGGACTTTCAGCCTGTTCTTACTGCACTTGCAGGGATGTAGGTCATTCCAACCACCAATGTGCACAAGTATGTGCACAGCAGAACTGCACAGCATCAGAAAAACTTCTCCCCACATACAAGACATTCACCTGCACCAGGGTTGTCTTTACGGCAAAGGTGAAGATTCAAGAATCAGCAGCACTGTAAGCCAGTCTGCCATCATGAAACTTCAGCCTGCTCTTGTCCATCCTTGCTCTTTAGAAAACACATAAAGAAAACCTGGCTTTAATTGATTAGAGATGAATTTGGGGTATCTAATTAACTAAAGCTATATAAGCACTATAAAGTAACAAGTTCATTCATTAACAACAAACCTTTTTTGGATAACATTAGTTTATTAATAACATAATAATCACAAATAATGTCATCATTACGTAGTCCTTAAAATCAACAGTTTTAGTGTGTATTTAATTATTAATAATTAATTACTGTCAGCTCCCAATTGTCTGTCAAAGTTTAAGTGCCAATGTTTATACTAAAAATAAATAACAGATACATCAAGTGCAATTGACCACACTATGAAATATGACACAGTGATAGTGACATGCTCAGAACAAGAGAGTCTGCTCTACAAAGCCAATATTCGAAATCAGATTCATCTTACTTTTTCAGTCCAGAGTCAGTAAGGAAGTTGGCAGCAAATAGTGACTGGATCTACTGCATCCTCTAAAGGAAACAAGCCAGTGCAAGGTAGACTTCACAACGATTGCTTGTCAAAATGACATTTTACAACAAGTGAATGCAACACAACAAACACATTCTGATGTCATTTAAAATATATTGAATTTATGGGCAAAAAATGAAATGTTTGTCACATTTCAATCATTTTATTTTGTAAAGACGTTTTCTTGACATTCAATCTAATTAGTCAATCAAAACATCAAGTTTTCTACTTATTTTGTTCCTTTGAAAAGGTTTAAGGATTTTCTATCAGCTATTCGTTGTCTGGTATACCATAAATGTAGCCATCACTACCAATACTTTACCAAAAATTAATAGATAAATACAAGAAACCCAAGGATAAACCATGAATTTTGTATCAAGTTTTGATAACGGAAATATTTGTTAAACAGAAAAATAGCCACATGAAAAATGAAATAAGATGCAATAACTAAAACAAACCGCTAGATGGCAACAGTGTTTTTTTTCAACTAAACCTACAGTTTTTTATTTGTCTGTTTGTTTAAATTGCTGATCCTTTCCGGTAATCCAAGATTAGTTAATTGACAAATTAAATAAAAATGTATTAAAAAAATAATAATGAAAAGTGATCATGCTCCATTAAAATTCAATTAGAACAACATTTTTTTTTTACTTTTCTCTTTTTGTGTCAGTTTGTAGCTGTAACATCTTAATTTTTCATTGTGAAGTCAAAACAGACCATGTCACATTTTTTTAAACATTATACATTTTATTCACAGTTGCAGTTTCAAATGTTCTCGTTTATTTGTTACACTTATTTGAAACAAAATGCATTACAACTAGACTGGTAATCAACACATGACGTTGACTCAAACTGAAACATAAACCATCCTTTAAACATTTAAGCAAGAATAGTTTCTCCCATCCACAAAAAAACAAAAAAAGAGTGTTTCTCTCCTGGGTTTTCATTTTAGTCATATATGTTTTATTGACAAAAAACACTCAATTTCTTCAACTGAGACATTACATTCAACTGTTTTGTGTTGAATTTAGCTTTCTTGTGAATTGCAGTGACTTCATAAAGATAAAGATGGAACTTTGTGTCCATCTAGTGGTAGGTAAAAGAATATAAACAGTTTTTAGATTACATTTTAATTTACCAGTAAAATACATTTTTGAATTAGTATTGACATACTTTATGCATTTTTTAAAATTTAGAATATATTTTTAGATTAGAATTAGGAGGTTTTTGACATTTATCATAGAATTAAAAGTATTTTTAAAAAAACATTTTTATTACATTTATATTAGAATCAAGATTTTTATTTGCATTTTTTTACATTTAGATTATATTTTTAGATTTCAATTTGGATGTTTTTGCATTTTTCTGCCCACTTCAGCAATAACAGGGGCACCTGGAGGAGCGTGCTTGTTGAGAATGGCTTCCCTGATCTACTGTAAACCAGAGCAGCGTTTTTTTGTTGAACTTCTGTGCTCACCATTGTTTGTCCATAACAAACACCATGTTTGAGCACAAGGGTGTCCATCAATACATCAGGACACCCTCAGCAGGAGATCGATGATCGACTTAGGGGTTTCAGGCGACCTTTGGCCGTGTGTCTTGGACACTCCGGTAAAGAGAAAGGCAGAGCTGTCCACTGATCACTACCTGGTGGTGAGTTGGATTCGTTGGAAAGACTTGGCCGACCCAAATGTACTGTGAAGGTCTGCTGGGAATGTCGGGCTGAGCCCTCCGTCAGGGAAGTCTTTAACTCCTACATCCGGGAGAGCTTCACACAGGTACCGAGGGAGGCTGAAGAGTCTGAATGGACCATGTTCTCCACCTCTATTGTCTCTGCTGCTGTTCAGAGCTGTGGTTGCAGGGTATCTGATGCTTGTCGTGGTGGAAACCCCTGACCCTCGTGGTGGACACCGGAAGTAAGGGATGCTGTCAAGCTGAAGAAGGAGTCCTATCAGGTCTGGCTGGCTTCAGGGACTCCAGAGGCAGCTGAAAGGTATTGGAAGTCTAAGCGAGTTGCGGCCCAGGCTGTTGTGGAGGCAAAAACACAGTCTTGGAAGAGTTCAGGGAGGCCATGGAGAAGGACTATCTGTTGGCCTCAAAGAGGTTCTGTCAAACCATCTGGTGCCTCAGGAGCAAAAAGCAGTTTTCTGCAGACACTGTTTTCAGTGGAGGTGGGGAGCTGCTGACCTCGACTGGGGACATTGGTTTAAGGAATACTTCGAGGATCTCCTCAATCCCGCTGACACGCCGTCTCTTTAGGAAGGAGAGGCTGTGGACTTTGGGGTGGGGCTGCCCATTACCCAAGCTGAAGTCACTGAGGTAGTCAATAAGCTCCACGAAGGCAAGGAACCGGGAGCACCTCAAGTCTCTAGATCCTGTGGGAGTGTCTTGGCTGACACGTTTCTGCAGCATTGAATGGCAGACAGGAACTGTACCACTGGACTGGTGGACAGTACTGGAGTACTGGAGAGGGGAGTCCATCCAATAGTCGAACCTCGGATCCAGGAACAACAGTGATTTCTGTCCTGGCCATGGAACTCTGGACCGACTCAACCTGTCCATATGTGTTTTGACGATTTGGAGAAGGGGTTCAACCGTGTCCCCCGTGCCCTGTGGAGGGTTCTTCCGGCGTATTGAGTCTGGGGACCATTTCTCATGGCTGTCCAGTCTCGGTATGACCAGAGCTGGAGCTTTGTTCTCATAGCCGGCAGTAAGTCAGACCTGTTCCTGGTGCATGTTGGGCTGTAAATTTCTAGGTGCAGTCAGAGTCTGGAGGGGGTCTGGTTTGGGGAGCACAGGATTTTCTATCTGCTCTTTGCAGATGATGTTGTCCTGTTGACTTCATTGAGCCAGGACCTCTAGCATACATTTCAGCGGTTTGCAGCCGAGTGTGAAGCGGCTGGGATGAGAGTCAGCTCCACTTAATCTGAGGCCAAGGTTCTCGACTAGAGAAAGGTAGTTTGCCCTCTCTGGGTGGGTGGAGTGCTCCTTCCTCACGTGGAGTTTAAGTATCTTGGAGTTTTGTTTACAAGTGAGGGAATATCGGAGTGTAAGATCGACAGGTGTATTGGTGCAGCGTCCACAGTAATGCGGTCGCTGTACCAATAGGTTGTGGTGAAGAGAGAGCCGAGCCAGAAAGCAAAGCTCTCAATTTACATGTCAATCTTCGTTCCAATACTCACCTATTGTCATGACCTCTGGGTCATGACCAAAAGAACGAGGTCCTGGATAGAAGCAGTCGAATTGAGCTCCCTCCGTAGGGTGGCTGGGTGCTCATTTAGAGATAGGGTGAGAAGTTCTGTCGCCCAGGAGGAGCTCGCTGTAGCTCCTCCAGATTGAAAGGAGCCAGTTGAGGTGGCTCGGGCATCTGGTTTGGAAGCCTCTTAGACTTCTCCCTGGAGAGATGTTCCCATGCCCCACTGGGCGGAGGCCCCAGGGACGACCCAGGGATCCCCTCAGAGGAGCTGAAAGAAGTGGCCGGGTAGAGGGAAGTCTGGGCATCTTTGCTTTGACTGCTGCCCCGCAACCTTGTCCCAGATGAGTGGAAGAAGATGGATGGATTTTTTTGCATTCAGATTACATTTATATTAGAATTAAAATGTTATTCTGCATTTTTTACATTTATATTTCATTTTTATTGCAATTAAGATTTTTTTTCTTTTAGTTACATTTAGAAAATATTCTTAGGTTAGAATTATGATGTTTTTGCTTTTAGACTGCATTCATTTTAGAATTAAGATATCTTTTTTTAAGTTTTTATATTTAGACTACAATTATTATAATAGAAATAAGATGTTTTTGTGTGTTTTTATATTTAGATCACATTTTTATGGGAATGACATTTTGACACTCAATAACCTTTTTTTTTCATGTGGTCTCCACCTGCTTATTGTTTTTATGTAATAGTACATCACTATTAATGGAATATTTTTTTGGAAAATATGTTTGACTTCCCATAAATTCCAGACCTACTCCAATTCAAACACTTTTTTGTATATTTTTCATAATAAATGAATGTTTACTAAAAACGAAGGAAAAATATCTAAAGTAAATAGCCACAATCTGAGAGTCCGAGTACCAGTAAGTTTTATATTCTGTGTAAGGATACCATACTTATGTGAGATACATGACTGTAAGATGATTTCTTTTTCTCTAACAGTCTACAGGAATTTGATGAGATACTGCATCTCTGTGTTGCAGACAGTTTTTGTCTCCACAGGCTGTCTGCAGAAAGTCCAAGAATTAAAACTACCTTTTCTGTGAAAAGCAAAATCATTACAAGATCACCCAAGAGAATAGCTTACCTTGAATGAATTTAATAAAAAACATATGGAGAGACAATAACAGGATTAAAGAAATTCATTTGAAAAAGAACCAGGAGTGTTTGTGAAGATGAGCAGATGACTGCATCTCTTATCTGTGGATTGTTTCTCCATCCAAATCCCAAACAGTTGAAAAAGTAGACTCTGTGAGACAGGAGGAACAAATCCAAACAAGCTGCTGTGCATGGAGAGGCAGATCAGAAAAGAGATCAACAAGCATCACCAGTTCCTTGAAAAGAAAAAGGAGTCCAGATTGGTAGCTCTGAGAGAAAAGAGGAGCTGAAGAAGAAGCCTGTGAGCACACAGAAGTCAAGAAAAATGCACAAAAGGCCTTAAAAAAAGGAAATTCATGCAAGCTCCACAACATAAATAATTTAACTTAAATTAAATATCTAATATCACCTTTTGATCTTTATAAATGTGTTCCCTGTGTTTTTTTTTAAATTATAATGTATCTAAAATAATAATTTAACAAACGGTATAATTTTCTAGGACATAGTTTTCGCAGAGGAGCAGGGTTTAATTAGATGTTTATATAATCTCCAGCTATTCTTTTTGACCCTCACAATCCCAAGCTAACATTAGCAGTGCCAAAATGGTGAGTAATGCTGGAACTATCCAGCAACAGTTTGAATAAAGAAATATTTAGATTTGCAATTTTAAACTTAATGTTCTTTATATATATATATATATATATATATATATGGTAAAAATACCTAAAATATGGTTTTCACTGGTCTTTAATTGTAGCTAAGTAAAACAAAAACTCGCCTTGTATGTCAAAACTTAAAAAAAAAAGAAAAAAAAAAAAACTAAAACAGGAAATAAAACTTTGGAATTCTCATACTTATTTCCCAAGTATAAAATATATATAGCAACGTTTACATTTGCTGAATGAGAAAAACAGAGTGAATTCAGGGAAATGCTCAGAAACCTTTATGACGTAAATGTTGCAATATTGTCGACACTAAATATTTAATGAAATTGTAATAATTTTTTTTTTCCAAAATAAAATGTATGTTAATTACACTTTGTGTTTGAGCAACTGCTTATTTCCTTTTGAGAACTAAAACACCCATTTAAGACTTTCTTTTAACACACGCAGTTTTTTACTTTTAGGGATTGATGATCATGAAGGTGAGGATGTCAACAAAAAAACTCACACATAAAAGATGAATCACAGTGGTCAATTGTAACTTAATCTCTATAACCTGTTTAACTCATAACACAATGTGTCTTTATGTGTTATTAATCTAATCTTGCTAAAAACGCATTTCATTATTTGAGCCCACAGCTGGGATATTGCAATTTTCTTTCTAGTATCCAGAGTTGCCACGACAACAGCTTCACAGAAAATGGATTAATGGTTTTAAATAATGTGCTTGTTAAGTAATTTCTGCAAAAGGAAATACACAGATGCATGGAGATAGGCTAATTGGTAAGAGGACGGAAGTGCCTGGCTATTAAAAGAGGCTCTGCGTGAAAGCTGGGATTCGTGCAATTTATGGGTGAAACCAAACGGATATTTTCTTAATGACTGCCAAACGGGTTTTCTCACTCACAGCTTGCAGACCTTTGCTAACCTCACAGTTAGGCCACTTGTGAAGTGACATCAAACATGAAAACCCTTTTTTGCAAACACACTCATCTCATGTTGAATTGAGCACAATTAGAAGACAGAGAAATTAGCAAGGACTTGATAAAAAAAATCAACAACCCCAAAATAGGCTGTGAGTGGTGTACATATATGTGATGCAACAAATAAAGGTCATTCACAAAACTCTTATTACCCTGTTAAGTCCACTATAGCCTATCAAATAACTGACCAAAAATGTAATTTTTTTTAATTAAATGTTTTTTAAAAATATGTTTGATAACATTTTTTTATGGGATACAGTATCAATTATAATATTTTGGGTGATTTGGTAAGTATTTAGTTTAAGATGCCAAAAACATTGACATGAGTGTTTAGTAGGTAAAAATCCATTATTAAACCATTGCCTCAAGTTTGATCCACACATTTTTAACAAGCTGTAACTGTATAATAAAGAATTTTTATCGATAAAATTTACATTATTAAAAACAACAAAATGAATAACAAATAATCAGTTATTCTCACTTAAGGTTTTACAACTAGCTTTAACTTTTTCCCAGTATTTTTTTAGATTTTATGGGCAGCAATTTTGAAATGAGCAGGTAAAGCCCTTCCATTGCCCCAAGTGGAAGGATGATGAACTACAAGGCAGAAACCAAGTTATAAGCTATGTTTTTTTAAGGAAAAAAATAGATCATGCTAATGAGACAGGTAAACAGAAATGTGTGTATCAAATATAATAAGAATATGGGATTAAAGATTAAATTGATGGGTCTCATTGAGGCAATGCAGCTTTTTAAGGTTAGGAGACAACACTTCCCTCTGTTTATCAGTCATGCAAAATACAATTTATTCTTGTTTGTATTCAATTTATATCAATTTAATGTTCCATAGAGTATTTTGTGTCCATTAGTCTTCTGCAAAAACACATGAATTTTTCTTTATATGTTGATATTGTAGACAAATGCACACAAAAATGCTGCCAACTTCAAAACATTAAGAATTGTAAGAATTCTTTTCACTACAAGTGATTGTCATTGTCCAATCGAGTCAGCACCTTTTGGCTAAATAATATGAATTATTATTTGAATGCATCTAATAATCGTGGATATTAACCTTCTGCACTGAATAGTCAGTTGAATGATGATGGGACATCTTCCTCATGGAAGAACAGGAAGAAGCTTCTAGCAGAACCAGACTCATTAAAGGGGATCTGCAGGAGCTTGTTGGGTTGGGGAGGACAGGAAAGATGCAAATGAACAACAGACACAGTCGGACATCTATTTTGAAACAAATAATAGGATGGGAAAAACTACAGATGACAGAAAGCTGTACGATGAGGAAGGTGAGGAAAACTGCCCACAAAAAAGCCCCCCAGTAGTCCGATCTTAGAGCAACCTGACTGTAAAAGTTGGTTCCGGGTCAATCAGATCAACCTTAATCTTCATCAACAAAGTAGTTTATTGTCCTACATTAAATATAAATGTTGGGTTTGCCTCCTGAACCAAAGTAAGAAGTTGGTTCCACAGGAGAGGAGCCATTGTTGTTTGAGAGCCATTGCTCGCTAAACCATTCTGGTTTCAGATATTCAAGGAGCAATCAGCAATCCACCACCCTACCCCAGTTGGTTTACTTTATTTATACAAATATATTTCTTTTTAAAATTATATTCCTATTTGGTCCAAAAGAATGAGCAAACATAGTTTGGAGGGAAAACAGTTTCAGCCAGATTTGTGCGTGCATAATTCTTGATTTGTGTGAAACTTTAGATTTGTGTGTCCATAATTTTTGATTTGTAACTTATACAATATTTAGTACAAAACATACAACATTAAAAAACAAATTACAATTTACACATGTACAACTTAAAATTACAACAGCTTGAAATTAATTACAAATCTTTAAAAATTACGCACGAATCACATGTTGCTCAAACACAAATTTCCACATTTCCAAACAAATCTGACGTAAGACTCGCTGGATGTTATTCATGATCTAAGTTTAAAGTGGCTGATAAGAAAACTCTTATGACCCGGCTGATACTATTTTCTCTCCATAACAGAGGAAAAAACTTCATTTTAAAGAGAAGAAATGTTTTTCTAAAACTGGACAGTAAAAAAAAAAAAAGACAAAAAATACATTTTTTGAGCATTCTCCAACAATAGATTAGAGAAATGAAAAAACAGGATTCTGTGAGTACCTTGCTAATTAGAAAGAAAGATAATGATGCATTTACTGAGGCTTGTTTTCATGTCTCCTGGCGAATGGCAGGGGATCTAAGCAGTTCCAGGCAGTCTCTGTGGTGGATCTTCCATTGCGCTGTGATGTGAGCAGGTGCAGCGGGAACCAGTCTCTATGGGACACAGGAAGCACAGTAACACCTGATTGTGATACAAACATTTTCAGATTTGTGAGTGTTGACGTCTTGTATTTTTCAAATGTAACCAGCTCCAATCTCAAAGTAAAATCATTGCGATGAAAGATGTGTCTTCAGAGTCTTAGGAGAATTCTCCTTTTAGTTTTGAAGAAAGAGGCTGCGCAACTCCCCAAGGTCAGGTTGTAATCTGTGTGATGGTTGTGACTATGGTAACAGGTCCCTGTGGGAGAACCTGTTTAGAGGTGGCAGCATCACAGTGACTCTCCCTGTCTGCTTGTTAGGATTATAGAAGAAACACCTGTGATCAAAGAGTTCTGATAAATGAACTCTGTTTTCTCAAACTGAAAGAGGTCATCAGTTTTCCAGGAAAACCGTTCTGAAATCACTCGATGACAAGAACAGTTAAAACTGATTAGTTTGTTGGATCATTTTATGTTTTCACATAGATATCATAGATATCAACTGAAAATGTGCTCATTTAAAGGCTTTTTTACATTAAAAAGTTCCGTTATCTTCAGAGACAAATTCCTATTAAAGATCTTATATTGTGGAAAATCAACTTTTCAGCTTTTCAGTGAATTATAATAATAATTTCACTTGAAAGTGGTATTTTGCTCCATTCACACGTCTCTGAGTATTCCTCTAAAACCCTGATCTCTGCGCAACAGCCCTTCCCGATCCACGAAAATGAGTGGGTCCTCATATTGTGATGTCACAAAGTGGGGAGCTGCCCTTCCAGGAGAGTCTGCGCTGCGAGGACCACCCCCAGGTTAACATAAACACCCACCTTCTCTTTCAAGATAGCAGTGATTAACAAAACGCTTTAATTTTAAATATATTTCATTGTACAAAATGCACAACAAAACAGCAAGAAGTACAAAATGGTCTTTTGACTCTTTCATGTTACAACATGTACAGTAGAAGAACAAAAATCATCATCAGTAGCAGCAGAGATAATTCTGAACAGCTCCATCTGCATGCAGAAAACGATTTGAAAATCAACACATTTCCCTGCAAATGGATGGTCCAATTTCTAAGGCACTACACTCACAGCCTTTTTGTTCCATTAATGCTGCTGAGCTACAGAAGAATGGACTCTTTGAATCACAAATGGTGTTAACTTTCTGTAATGGTCCGTCGTGGTAACTTTTTGGCAAATGCTGCTCTGTGGACTGGATGTTTGCCCCATTTGGACCTGGAACTCACAGATCTGCGCTATGCGAGGACATCAATAATGAAAGACGCAGTCTTAACAAGTTAAAAAATAGTCCCAGTCGCATTATGTAACAGTGGAATGAGTTATGAAGATGACTGCAGTTAGGTTAAAAAGAACAACATTCGAGATTAATTAACTGCAAGGAACTAACACTAATAGTAACTTATTACTAAATGTGATATTTAAACATAATTTGGTACATTTTCAATAAAATATTTTATTTACTTCTCAAAAGAATATTATTTTGAAAATTCTATTCACATGGATTGGCAAGCAGGAAACCTGGTTCGCTTCCCAGGGCGTGGAATGAGCTTAATCCAGTGTGAGTCCTTAGGACAGACTCTTCACAATGCTACCTAACTGGGTCTCGCTGTGCCTTGAATATTTAGGGTTGTGTCAGGAAGGGCATCCGGCAGAAAAATCTCTGCCAAACCACCTGTGCGAATCAGTGACAGCTGATTCATTGTGGCGACCCCTGATGGGATAAGCCAAAGGGTGAACACATTCTATGTACATACACACAGGTTTTCAGGAGTCTCTAATTATGAAATGGTTGTTCATATGAAAGAGGTTTGTAGTGTTTAAAGTAACACTTCAACTGTGAGAGACAGAAAGTAAAGTAAGTACATCAAATAGCATGATTTTGTTCCAATCACATTTTGGTGATTAATCACCTTAAAAAATAATAAATTTTGTACCTCATAAACACGTTAAAAAAAGAATTTAAGAGGATTTTCTGGCCTTTTATCATTACCTGCATTAATGGCATGTGTTTGAACTGGTTATCTGAAAAAAGAAATCCAAGAACTTGTTCACACCTTTCAACAGTCAGACAGCAACTTCTCCACCATTATCAAGACCAAAGAGCTGTCGAAGGACATCAGGGACAAGATTGTAGACCTGAACAAGACTGGGATGAACCAGTCTACAATAAGCAAGCAGCTTGGAGAGAAGATTTCAACTGTTGGAGCAATTATTACAAAATGGAAGAAAATACAAGATCACAGACAAAATCCTTCCACCTGCAACCCCAATCAAAGATCTCACCTGGGGATTTACAAGTGAGTATAAGACCGGTGAGGAAACATCCCAGAACTATGCAGAGGAACTGGTCAGTGACCTGAAAAAGGCAAAGATAGTGGAACTGGTTATTAAAATTTGACAATTTTCTCATGGAAAACGTGCGTTTCTGAAAAAGGGTC
Organism: Oryzias celebensis; assembly: GCA_014656515.1. Lineage (NCBI taxonomy): Eukaryota > Metazoa > Chordata > Actinopteri > Beloniformes > Adrianichthyidae > Oryzias > Oryzias celebensis. Next base: position 9,262,213 of record BNCR01000017.1, on the reverse strand, counting down.
CATATCCATAGCAAATTTGGTGCCTGTACCATAAAATGCTCAAAATGTCAACCTAACCAACTCCACCATGGAACAAGGTAAAACACAACACTGTCAGGGATTCAAATTCTCCAGCGCTTGAAAGCAAGCCTGTTTGTTTTTCTTCTTTAATCAGATTGACATAATGGTAAAAACTTTTTTCAGAAATGTTGTAGTATTGGGGATAGGGTCTGCATTAAGAGTGACTTTTGAATATTTAAAACAGCCGATAAATTAAAGTACACACTGCAGCCTTGTTGCATCAGCAATTTACCAAAGTGTCACTACTTTTTCTTATCCATGTGAAATCTTGATTGCAACGTAGTCTGCGAGTAGTATGGTGTTACCATTGCAAAAACTCCATGTAACTGTCTGATGTCAAATTGATGTGTGTAATCCACTATACAGGTTGCTCTCAAGTAGCTCTATTCAGATTTCTGTTTATTATACAACGATGGTATAGTTATTGCATAATTTACATACAAAACAATTATGCTCAATAAGTAATCAGTTGCAGCGGGTCCAATTTTCCTGAAAAATCATCCAGGCTGCACTGAAGTCATCCTATCAACATAAAATACACAGATCTTGCCTTGAACCCATAGGAATTCTGTTCAGTTCGGTTAATTGTTGATTTTTAGTTTTGGACATAATCGTTCCTTTCCTTTAAAGCTACGGTTATTTATTTTTATTTCCCCAGAAACAGCAACAGAGCAGAACAGACTGGCTCATTTCCCAGCACATCAATGGTTAAAGAGGGAATAGAATGGCCTAAATATTGATTATCTTGTTTGCTATGTAGGAACCAATCAGTTCAATCGCCACACATGGCTTTATGTTTGACTTTATGTTTGAAAAACTGGCTTCTTCAACAGAAAATTTAGTAAAATGAAAAGTTTCTTTATTTAGAGTCTTCCATCACCATAAGGAAAACATTAATAGATTATAAAGACTTAAAGAATGATGGTTAGATAAAGGGGCGGTGGGGTAAAGGAGAAGAGAACAGAGGCATAAGGAAGTGGGACAGTGGTCTCTTCTGCAGAAACTAATTTCTGCTGACATATTCCCTTCATCATGTGGTCATTCTGATGCATTGGGAAACTAAATAGAGCTGCTATGTTTTACATGACCCCAAAGAAAAAAGTAGATGTATCTTCATTCTCTTTAGACAAAGCCAAGAACTCCATTTGGTCATCTTTGCAGTAACAGACACAAATCTGGAACCCATGACCTGTGTACTTTGAAAAATTCAAGCCTTTAATAATCAAAACGAAGCCATTGTCAAAGCAAACCTCTACAAATTGATTCATTATAGCGATTCGATTCACATTATAATTTGTGGTTGCTGATGCGATTCATGGTCGACATTGATTCTTTCTGAACGATCCGATTCACTGACCTAAAACCGATCCAGAACATCTTTAGCCAAAACTTCAACCAGTGTGACTCAGAGATAAATACCTGGTACTGAACAGTCCAGGTGAAGTTTTCCAGATTTGCGGAATTTTCTTGCAAGATCATAAAATGCAAATTAAATATGTGTACAAACAAACAAGTAAACAAGAATTAACGGCAAATCCATTCACATTTTAGTTTGATAAAGTTCAGCTCACTGTTGTTTTTCCACATCAAAATGATACAAAGTGAACATCATTAGAACATTCTACCACACTGTATGGTCACATGTCTTTGCTAAATTCAAACTGTTTCCACACATTGGACTGTAATGATGGATCGATCATTTTTTGCTGCATCACGTGTGTTGTCTGCTGTGATGGCCCTTGGTCGTTTTTCAAAATAGTAAAATAAACCTACCCCAATCCAAATAGTATTTTCCAAGATCGATATATTCAATTTATCTCATTTTGAGACGATTGTTTGAATGGTGGATGTTGATTTGATCAAGACCTTGCTACAGACGGATCAATCTGGTTGGGTCTTAGGAATAAAAACTGATTTATGTGAACATTTCTTTTCTCTTTGAAGCATCATCAATCTCCGTGTCAAAAATCCACGTTGCTTTCATGCAAATCATTTTCCTGGAGATACTTGCACCATTCCGTGTTTGCTCAATGATCCATGATCAAACCAGTTCTTCTAATTCGTTTCTTGCTTTTTTTACATCTCCACCGGGCAATCGTTTGCTTGTTTCTCCTTTTTCTGCAGCCTTTTTCAATATCATCCATCTGCTTGCGCCATCCCAGGATATGTTTAGGATCCACCACAAAATGTGGCTGAGGCCAGCTTTAGGATGGTTTCACCCACAAGCAGCGAAAGGCGGTGACTGTTAGATCGAAGCCTCTTATGGGTAGGAAAAGAGCTCAGGAAAATAACTCATATTTCGTTAAAAAAATGTTCTTAAATGGGACACAGATAATATATGATCATATTTATGGATATAGTTTACTCTGAAAAGATTAAGAATAGCATGATGTTGGCCGTTTAAGTCAATTAATCATTACACTCCTGAAACAAATTTTGTCTGTTTATAATTTGTTTTGTGCCTGCATAGAGATGCTCTAAAAATGAGTTTTGAGCAATAAAACCTCTAAACAAGTCATAGTTTGTTCCTTCATTTTATTGCTTTGTCTCTGTGTAATAAGAAAAAAATAATGTAGCCAAATTTACATATGAATCAAAACACTGCAACCATAAATGCATTTCCAGAGAGTGATGAACCTGCCGTCAGGACAGGGAAACCTGTTCCAAACTGAAAAGAACAAAAATAAAACAGAATGAAAATGTGCTAAATTGCAGATCACAACCACACCGCAAACATGAGATCATTCTGCATGACTGTCCCGGTAGACAGAAGCATACATTTAAAAGTCTTTCCACAAAGGATGTAGGTTGGCTGTCTGCTGAGGGTTCCTGAATTCAAAATGGCTCATAAGTGACCTTGCCCCTATCACTCTGCAATAATGAATACTCGTGGCAGCGATGGATTTTAAAGAGAAGCAGGTTACATTATGTGTGGGATTTCTCAATTTGTTTTATCTGTCTTTTGCCACGTTAATCATTATGTGGGCGCAATCTGAAAGAGATCATTGACTGCAAAGTCATGGCTGGGGAGAGTCAGTGTAGCCAAACAGCACAGCATGGTGTTGGGTAGGATAACTCTGGCGAGGAAGAAGATGAAGAGGACAAGGGGCAAAACAGAAGATCAAGGGGTGAAAATGGAAAGGGAATAGTGTTAAAGGAGGAGCTGAAACATTTGAGTTAAGTTGAGCAAAGAGTTTCTTCCATATGACTTGACAGTTACAGCTCGAGAGATCAGAGACTTGCAGGAAGGGGCTTGATGTGTCATCTGGAATTAGGAAAGCAGATAAAGAGACTTTGTGGTGGAATGAGGAAGATCAGGAGTGTGTGAAGAGGAAAAGAGACAGTCCCACCTCTCCAGGAACATCTGGTTTGGATGAGGAAGTCTGGAATAGCAGAGAAGTACTTTGAAGTTGTGCAGGACATGTATGAAAGCCATGAGATGTTCAGTAGGTGTGTCTGAAAAGTTAAGGAGATGAGGTTAGATGGGAATTCTCGTGGACCACAGTGTTTGCAGATGACATTGGGATCTCTAGTGAAAGCAGGGAGCAGGTGGAGGAGCTTCTAAAGAAGACGGAGTATCTGTATGTAACTGAAAGCTTCTTAGAACATGTACTATTGGAGTAAGTGTTTTTAGCCTTTTAATTTTAGGGTATGCCCACTAACCATTAAAATTAGCACTGAATGCAGATTCCCAAAGAAGCATTTGAAACACTTTTAATACAGCAAAGACAGTATTTTCTATTTATACAATATCTAGATGACTTTAGCCCTCTGTTACACTCTTCTTTTGAATAAAGTAAAACCTCAAATCTTAAAGGGAAATCTGGTGTTAATTTTATTTAATTTTTTTTCTTTCTATTTCGCATCTTGGATTTATTCATTTTCCTAAAGGAGAAAAGACGCTCACGGGAGCCACTTTTTGTTGACTGCGGCCTGAGCAATCAAAAGGATGTATTCTAAAGTTCCCTGACAAATCGGTCAGTTGATATCCTCCAGGGTGCAATGATATTTTACATTAGAGCGGATGGATCGATAGCAGAAATGACACAAGGGGAATCTGCAGACGGAGAAACTTCAAGAGTGCTTTAGTCTCAGATTAAACCTATTACACAAAATGTCCATCAAACCCTGCAGAACAAGTTTATTAATAGATACACATAAAAAAAAACTTACAAGCATAATGAAGATTCATTGTTGCAACACTATCAGATGAGCAATTTGCAGTCACTTTCTTAAGACAATAAAGATTTTACGGTCACGGTTTGAACTGTGACACTGTAAAATTATGTTGCAGTGTAAAGGAAGCCATTTCTTTCAAAATGTCTTACATCCCCGAGGTACCAGCTATCGCAGACGACTGACGAGACATGGGTGCCACAAACTAGGTCATTGAAGTGGATTAATGTGGTAACTCCAAGTTGAATACACAACACCATTTCAAAAGTTACCGTCTTTTGCAAAGAGAAGGTGCTTTTTTCCCCACAAATGGCACCTTTTTCCTGGTTATGCAAAAAAGGCTGGTTGACATGCGGTTTGAAAACCAGAGCTGATGAAGCCTTAGTGAGACTTTCTCTTTTTTTTTGTCATTAGACTCTGACTCTGGCAATTTGTTTCACTCTATGTGGCATCAAACACTGGCAAATTGAGCTGACTCATGATCATCGAAGGTTTTTTTTTTTTTCAAAATAAAAGCAGAAGAGCTGACTTCTACCATCCATTCTGAGAATGACAGAAAAAAAGTGCAAACTGTTGATGTGATGTGCGCTCTTGAACTACCCGAGATACCAGCGCATATCTGCCACTGTACAGTTGGAAGAGGCTTGGTGCAAATCTAGTGAATCTTGCTTCAGGCTTTTTCTTTCACAACTCTATTCTGATACATGAAAGACTTGGTGTCATAAAATTCTGCCAGGAATGTAATAATTTCTCCTCCATGATCAATTTTCAAACGATTGGCACTTCCATGCATTGATTCTGAAAACCCTGAACCATTAAATAATTGACAGAAAATTCGAACTCTTTGAACTTGGAGCATTTATTGGTCCCTCTGAACAAACAAACAAACAAAATTATATATATTTTTTAATTTACATTTCAATTTGTATCATATTTGATACATCAGGTCACAGTGCTCACAGAAAACAAAAAATTCTAAGACCCCCCCAAAAAATTCAATAAATTCTTATTTCCAAACATGAAAAGTGTTGCCATAATGCAGCAATGAAAAATCCACCAATGGAACTGGTGGAAGTCTGGAAACCATAACATTTCAGTTTCTTTTACACATTTTGCAGTTCTCAACTTTATTTATTTAGCATGGATAGGCTTGAAAACAATATCTGTCCTTGTTCTGCATTTCTGAAAGTGGCCTGTGCAGTATTTGCATCTTTGTTGGATTTACAATGTTGAGAAATGATCTTGGCCATCCTTTCTCACATTGGATGGTCTATAAAGAGTCTATAAAGATACCATATTAACTTTGCTTAAACCCAACTTTATCCCTTTCAGCAGCTTCTGGTTGACTCTATGCACAAAATTAAGGAGAAAGTGATTCACAGAAGTTCAATAAACTTTTCTCTTTCTCCTAGACACACAGAAAAAAACACAAATTAAAAATCTAATTTAAAATGAGAATAATACATATTTTTTGCTATTATAATTGAACTTTAGTTGATAATTTTACAAAAAAACCCAACTCTCTTGTGTTCCTGATCTTACAAAACAAGCAAACAAACGAAAAAAAACAACTGTTATGACATCAGCTTTAACCTGTCACTGTGAAATTGTGCGTTAGTGTGCAGGGGAAAACAACATCTTTTGCTTTGGTGTATGATGTCTTTAGGACCTTTGAGAAAAGTCATCATTAGAGGGAAGGAGTTGCTGTGAGCAACACAAACTTAAGCTTTGCTCTTCCTGTGAGGCTCAAGAGTGAAAAACACAATAAGTGAGGTGTTTTCTAGGGCCACCATGAAAGAAACAATGTTATTGTAAAATAAAGTTGAAAAAGTAAAAGAAAAAAGAGAACATTTTACAAGAATATACTTGCAGAATCATTAGTAAAAATTGCAACACTATACAATAATAAAGTTTTAATTTCCTTACCAAGTTATGTTAAGAATTTACTTGAATAAAGTCATAAATGTATGAGGCAAAGTATGTTTACTCAGAAAATATGAACAAAAGGACTGATTTCTGTCTAAGAGAAGTAGAGCGCATTGTTAGCGTACTTCAGTATTGCTTTGACAAATAAAGAAATTCTAAGTCTACTATTTAGGTCAACATTACTTCATTATAAATATAAGGACATTTAGAAGAATGTGTAGGAATCTGGGGCTCTTCATAAGAAGATTTTTGATCCACAAGGAATGGATTTCCAGTGGATGTGCTGTTTATGTTGCCGTCAGTATAGTTGCAGATGTCTAAATGCATAATGGAACATAGATTCCAATGATAAACTAAAGCCTTGTGACAAAAATTGACAAATTGATCGACTTAGATGTACTCAAAAAACATGGTTTTCCTTGTAAAATTACAACTTTTTTTCTCATAAATTTAGGAGTTCATTCTAATAGATTATTTTTTCTAATAATTGTATGACTTTATTTTTGTAAAATGCTGGCTTTTTCTCAAAATTATACAAATTTATTATTGTAATATATTTATATATATATGTTTTTTTTCTTTCATGCTGGCCCCAATACTCCCTTGTAGTTGTCTTTAAAGGTTGCAGGAATTAGCCAGTGTGACTTTTCTCGTTCCATTTTGCTGATTCATATTGGAACGTGTCCATCTATCGTCCTAACTACTTGATACCAAAAGTTAAAGAAATGTTGAATAAAATGGTGAAAAAAAGGCATTGACGTAAATGATAGTTCCAAGTGACATGCGCACAACCCCTCCGTTAAAAATTACTGCTAATAATAAAGTCCAAATAAAATAAAACAGTCGGGACAGCTCATTGAGCATCTACGACGGCGCAGAAGCCACGTGTTTACGTAACAGAGTCGATCTTTCAAATGAACCCCTCCTTCCCGTCCACGTCTAACTGAGGTCCCGTAAGCTGAAGGGAATCCACGCACATGTTCGCTGCGGGCGCCCCGCACTTCCCCGAGAGCCGCCTGCAGCCCGCCGCCGACACGGCTAGAGGAGGAGAGCACCTGACGGAGGGGGAGAAACGCACTTTCCGGGAGGAGGAATAAAAAGAGAGAGAGAGAGAAAGAGAGGCTGCGGCGTGGGACCGTAACGGAGCACAGCATCCCCCCTAAAAAAAAAGAAAAAAGCTGCTTCCAAAGGAGCCACTATTGGACTGGATCCGGGGCTATGTGCTGCTTTGTTGGGGGCTATCATTGCACCATAGGATGCATCCTCCCATCCACCCTCCTCTTCTCAGAGTGATGAACTCATAGGCAATGATCTCCTCGGAAACCCACCGTGGTTGACTGTTCCCCCGTCACTTGTGTTTGTTTACTGTCTAATTCTGGTGCGACACATGCCATTTCCAGAGTCTATTTTCTATTCTGTTCTAGTTGTGGGGGGCACCATTCATCCTTCCATCGCCAGAAGAAGAGACGAACTCTGAGACACACTGACTGTTAAGTCACGTGAATAAAAGCGCATAGGACTTGGATATTTTTCTATGATCCAACTGGTAGCCTTGCTCGGGATCCCATTGTGTTCTTCTTCTTCTTCTTCTTATTCTTATTATGCAACCGCACGGATCTCATCTCTATCTGGGTGTTTAAGCCTGTGGAGTGCTCTTCGCCCAAATCAATGTGGTTTCTTTGGAACATTTTCAGCCAAGGAACGCATATGCTGCAGTGTCTTTGTGGCAAGAGTCTTAAGAAAAACAAGAACCCAAGTGGTAAGATCAATCTGCCTCCGTGCGTGTGCGTGAACCTGTGCGTGATTTGCGTGCGCCTGTTACAGATCTGCAGTCATGTTTATGCAGCCAGTTGCAGGGGCATGCATGCATATGTGTGTGGATGGGAACGGGGGGTGGGGGTGAGGGGTAGTGTTCTGTGCTGCAACTACATATTTGCTCTGATTTTTCTGATGTGGTGGTGGGGGATGCAACATACAGAAGCCCCCCCCCACATACACAAACACCTCCATATCCCCCTACTCCTGCATCACCACCTCAACTTTTTAAATAAGGCTGGCTCACTTGCTGTGCAGCCTCTCTGCACACCGAAGCAGCACAACATGTGTGCTTTCCTGATTCACCTCTGTATCACTAGAGAAGAAAATCCAGCAGCTTCCTCATCCTTTTTTTTTTCTTTATTTCCCCCTAACCAGATTATTCCATCGTTGGGTTCACTGCAGCAGTACCCCCTCCCCCCTCCCCTCTGCATCACCACTTCTCTCTTAAATGAGCTACTTGCTGTGTTTTCAGCCCGGGGAGACAGACCCCGTCTTTCATGTCTATATCACTCCGCTGTTTCAGGCCACTTCTAATCAAAGCTGGTAATTTGTGTTTATTTATTTTTGCTCCCATTTTGCTCCTCTTCCCAAATTCCTGTTCTGTTTTACAAGACGGCAAGGTGTTTTTTTTTTTTAAAGGTGCATAAAGGGTTGCTCTAAGGTAAAATCCCATGAAATAATCGTCATTCTGATTCAGTTTGTTGACGTAAAAGCGATGCTTTCAATCTAGCTCCACCATTACAATATATATTTTTCTGTGGAGAGGATTCGTCAGTGTGATCTGTTTATTTCAACAGGCTGCTCAGGTAGGCAGGATTCAGTGTATGAAGGTGTTGTGCTGAGCAAGAAAACAAATCCACAACACTGCAACTGCAGCACAGTAGATCATCCTCTTTAGATTCCAGCAGGACTATTATGCCCTAACGACTCTGCTGGAGCGTAGAAATGCATGCTACAATCTTAAAGACTACGTCCTTTAGAATGAGATTTGCTAGTTTTGTTTTGTTATCACCAGTTAAGAAATAAAATGCAAAAAAAACCCTTGCAAAAAGCAATTTTTTCAATAAATTTAAACTCCTTTTAACACCTTTTAGACTTTTCATAACCATGCTGTAGGGGAAAAATGTTCAAAAAGCACAAAGTAAACTGTTTCACACGCCAAGCTGTACATGTAAATCAATTTGATTATGAAAATTGAGCCAGAAGAAAAAGTAAATAGTAAGTTAATTGATAAACCATTTTCTATTCAGTTCTTGAACCTTTTATCTTTGGGACACCTGGGTCTGCTAGCTTAAGCTAACTTAGCTTATCCTGCTTTGTTTGTCTGTGAGGGCATCAATAAGATCATTAATGGGAAAAGAGTTCATGAGGTCAACACGGGTCACACAGATTGGGGCCATTTGGGTTTAACCCTTTAACACCAGAGCTTTAGCTCCGGTGTTAACATTCTTTCCACTACCATAACTCTACAACTGTTGACACAATTAACTTAGTTCAAGCAACAGCGTGAAGCCTGGCTGTTATAAATGAGAAAATTGGACAGCCAAAGTGGCGTCCTACAGGCACTTGTATATCACCTGCACATCCCGTGAGTAAAGCATTTGCGCGCGGGCAGTAAGAAGCCAGTACGTGCACCTCACTACTGATTGGAGTACTGCGTAAATGACACTCGATAGCATTTCTCATGTGTCATAAGTGAGTGTAACTCACCTTTCATATACTTCACAATACACTTTCCACGCGCACTATAATGGAACACTCCATTGTCATGATTTCCCTTGAGGTGGCCACAAGCGCCTCAAGGGAACTGCAAGACACACCTGACCTCACCTTGGCCACACCTTTTTTACAACCCTTCCAAAAACCTGCAGCACCCGCACAGGTCAACCCCATATGGGTGCACATGACTAAGGCATAAATTGCAGCGTAAGCTCGAGCCTCCAAAATGCCAGTAGTTACTTTATATGGAGACCAAATAATCCCTTTAAGCATTGTCTGTCTTCAGCTACAGATTAGTTTAATTTATTAAAGTGGTTAGAAAAGGCTGTGCCAAAAGACATCACCAACCTGTACTGTCTGCTAAGGCTTTGTTTATTCTAAGTTTTGAAGTTTCAGCCACTGATGGATGTGCTGCTTTTCTGCAGTTTGTAGTAAACACAGAGAGAAGGTGTTTTTGCAAGTATGTTTGCTCTACTTTCAAACAGATAGCAGGCAGTAAAATGTTCGTCCTAATATAACCCCATTATCAGAGAAAGAACACAGTTCAAATAGCACAATCTAATCTCTAAAGTAAGAATGGGCCAAAGCTGGAATAGTGGCCATCACCATAGTTATCGGCGTATCGTCAGTACAGGTTCTAACAATCTTTGAGTAATTACTGATTGTTGTTATTCTGTGGAAATTTACAGGAGGACGGCATACTTGCTAACATATTTTCTGACAACATACTGGTTTCTTTTTATGTTTCATTTCATGGAAGCTTCCCAGTAAATAACGAGGCAAATACACAAAACAGGCTGAATTCAACCAAAAGCAGATGGATATGATAGTTTAGACAAGAAAAGTAGGCCAGAGTACAGACTGTGTCAGTGGGGTGCTATACTGTTTCCTGCAAATAAAATCTGCTAAATCATTGCATTTAACCAGGCAAATGACTCGCAAAGCCAGCTGGTTTTGAGTTTCAGCTGTGTTTTAAAACACTTTACCAGTGTTTGTTCCACACTGCAGGTTGTTTTCTTGGACAGTTGACTTTGCCAGGTGAAATAAATTCACCTGAAAATTGGCATGAACCAAAATATGAAGGGAGTGAACAGAGATGAATCATAAAAATTGGGTTTTTTTTGGTCAATTTTGTGAGGTCGGAAAGGCTCACAATGAGATAATAAGATGAACAACTGAACTGTTTAACATTTCCTGCAGGTTGTATTTGTTTTTGTCTTCAGTCCTGGTTTGCAATTGCCATGCATGCAACAATTCAGTGGAACTTTTTTTTGCCATTCTCCACCTAACTGAACTGAATTTGCAAGAATATCTTATGCTACGTTTGCTGCAGGCAAGAATGTGCTAAACTCGTATTCTTGAACATGCTTTCCGCATATGGTGTTAAGACTAAACTGCCACTGCTAGCGCATGTACCTACAATTGGAAGTGAGTTCGAAATGGCACAAATGGAGCAAATCTTGCGTATCTTGCTCAAAGGCTTTTTCTTTTTCTTTTTTTCTAATCTCGTCCAGACAAAAACCGCAATTATTAACTTCTCCTCCATGATCAATTTTCAAGCGGTTGGCACATACGTGAACTAAAAAAGGACGCCATTCATGCATCACAACCAAATCTGAGTCCATGATTGGTCAAAGTTCGACCAGGTTTAACTTTCAACGTGCGTTCAATGGATACGTGTTATGTACAAAGAGTCCAAAAAAAAGTTGCATAACTAACGTGAACATGAAAGTTTTGAATGCGGAAACCTCAAAATGCGCATTTGCGTGCATCTAGGCATAGTTTTCATTGAAAGTGGTCATTTGAACACTTTCTGCCAAGGCCAACCCCCCAAAAAAAGAAAATTTGTCCGCTTAAAACTGGCTATATCGGTCTTTGTTCATGCTGCCTGTGGCTTTAGTTTTCCAGTAAAAAAAATCAGTGGATAAAAGCCCAGCCCTGCCATGATTCCCACGTACCTCTAATGTGCCTAGTGGTGTGTGACTATCAAGTGCTGCATACAGAGTGCATATTCTCTGTGTGACACTTTATAACCAAGAACCATATATTTATTCATCAGTTTTTTTCTTTATTTCAGTCATTCTTCCCTGCATAGCTCCCGCCCCCCTCACAAGAACTCCCATGCAGTGCCTCGCTGCTTTATGTGAATGTGAACTCTTCAAGCATCTCTATCACAGCTGATGGACGTCAGAAACCACAGAAAATGGTTATGCATTTGTTTCAGGGACGGTGCTGCTTCGCACGTTTCGAACACGTTCTGTAATATAACAGGAAACGCAATTTGCTTTTCCTTCATGTCAAAGACAGCATGGAGCAATGCTATGATTACAGAAATCAAAGTATGCGACATTTTGTTTTCCATTTTTGTTCTTTAGATTTTTTATTAAAGAAAATTCTTTTTACAATAAAAACAAAACAAAGTTTTAATCAAATAGTTGATTTTAGTGTTTCTGATTGCAAAGTGACGAGGAAAATGTAAAAAAAATAACCTTTGTGTATTCATTGCTTTCGACAAATGGCATAAAAGGCTGGCAGTAATAGTATTAAACAGCAGTGTGAATACACACACACACACATAAACATAAACACACACATGCAGCTAATAGTCAGCAATTTATCATTGTCGATACAGCACACACACACCACGTTTGTGTGTAATTCGGCCTGAACTGCAGTAATGATTACTACGGGCTTTATTATTAGAATATGTAACTTCTTTCCTGACTGAGAGGCCTTCCCAGTATTCAAAGAACATTGTTTTACTGTTTTACATCTGAGAAAGGAAACAGAAAAAACAATCATATTCCTTTCTGTTTATGGATCTGTTTTTGTTATTTTTTAGTTTTCTTTTAAACTTTGTTTATAGCCGGTTTCATTTCAAATCCTAAAATTCAAACAGATAATGTTTGAACCAGCTCAGTGGCCTTACGGTGGAGTATCTGCTCTGAGACTGGAAAGTTGTGAGTTCAAATCCAAAGTTGAGTCATACCAAAAACTCCAAAACTCGGGCCCAGTGCCCCCCCCCGCTTGACACTCAGCATTTAGAAGTTGGATTGGGGGGGGGGACCAGCAAATACTTCCTGAGTGCAGCGTTATCTGCGGCTCACCACTCCCCCAGGGGGTTGAATGCGGAGAACAAATCTCACACTCCTAGCTAATGGAATTAATTATGCTGCAATTGGGCTGGACAATACAAACCTGGGATGAACTTGTGAGTTTGATGCTCCGTTCACACCAGACATGTGACGCGCGTTCTTGAACATAGCATATGATGTTCACACTGGACTGTCACTAACTGATACTAGCGCATGTATTCACCGTTTAGAAGGGTCTTGGTGTGAAATGTCAAAACGGTCCAAATTTCGTCAAATCTGCTCCAGGTTTTTTCTTTCACAGCTTTATTCTGATATGTGAAAGATTTTGTGTCATTTTTTTTTCAGCCACTGACAAACTGCGACAATGAATTTTTTCTCGACGATCAATTTTCAAATGGCTGGCCCTGCAGTGAGTTAAGAAGGGTTTCTATTCATCACTATCAAATCCCAGTCCCTGATAAGTCAAAGTTCAATTGATTTAACTTAGCTTTCAATGGAGGCACGTTTTGTATGTAGAGCCTGAGAATGATTGTTGAAACCTACGTAGTTTCGCGTGAACATGAGAGTTTTGAACACAGAAGCCTAAAACACGCACATACGTGCATTTCCATAGACTTTTTTTAAAAAGTAGTTGCTTGATTTGTCGAGGACAATGTGAACGTAATGTGAACCTTCTTCAGCAACGCAGTTTTCAGATCAAAGAACAAGACAATTTCTCATCTCTAGACAAGTCTTTGATTCACTGCAGTTCAGCAATAGGTCTAGAAATTGTTTGTTTCTAAATGCATTGAATTACCATACGGATTTCCATCAAGCTACCAGCACACAGCTGGAATGGAGAGAGCAGAAGCTTTACCTGCAGATTAACCACCATTTTTCTGTGTTAATCTCTTACTTGGCTCAGGCACTGAGACAATGTGACCTGGTGCTGCACCGTTTGATCAAACAAAACAAAAAAAAAAAATCAAGGATGGAAGAAATAGTTTGACCCGAACATGAGTTAACCTTTCTATCTGTTGACTAATGTAATCAGCTGGATTTCAAACATTTGCAATTGTCTGTTGATGCGACAACAGCAGTTTAGACTCAGGCTGCGTTGATAAAAAACACCTGTGATATTAACACTAGCTAATATATGTTGCTATTATAAAATGTCATGAAAAAGGATCAGCTGAGAGGAGCTAAAGTAGAAGCGCACAGTTGCTATGAAGGCCAGAATCAAGTAAATGTCTAGATGAGGTATTAGATTAGGGAGGATGTCATTAAAGTCATTACTAGAATGAATGTACCATTTGCTATGCGTCATTTGTTTCACAAACAAACTGGTTCACCTGAAGTGAATAGTTTAACCCTTTAAAGACCCACTTGATGAAAATGGTGTTTTTAACATGTTTTGTTACATTTTTTCGATGATGGAGGACATATTCAAAGAAAATGAAGCTTAAAATGTCTAAGTATTTCTTTGTTCAAGTTGTTGTGAAATAGGAGTAGAGGAAAAAATGCAATGTGAAAAACGTATTTGCTGCGTAGAAAATGTACTGATCTTCCCGCTCTGCCCCACTCTGATGCATACGCTTGTAGACGACTGATCTTTGTTTTCCTCATCCGAGCTGAGCTGGCTTGTGGCTCAAAACCGTACGGCTGGATAGCTCCACTATTGCTCGCCATTTTTATTGAAGGAGCGAAAGCATGTAAACAGAGAGCTCTCAGAAACGAGAAGTGGAGGGCGGGGGGTCTCCTCTGGCCAACAATCCTGCCCACAACTCAGAAGTAAATTTAGGATGAACTGCCGCCGCTCTGCACAAACTACATCCTAGAAAACCACAGTTTTTCAATTTTGGCTGACTAGGCTTTTACAATAGATCAAAAGATGGCCGGAGTGGGACTTTAACAATGAAGTTTTAGCTCCGGTGTTGACCCCCGTTGATTCACCTTAACTCTTCAACTGGTTATGCGTTTAACACAACTCAGATGGATTCCAAAGCTTAGAAAAGCAGTTTTGCACTTTATAATCCATAGGAATCACAGTAACTGCATAAATGGTTGCAGAAATACAAGAGTTTAAAGAGCGTGTGTTATTTCCTGTTGCCGGCGACAGCCTCGGTTTTGAAGAGGACAGCATGTGACCTTTTCATGTCAGAGTTTGTAAAGTGTTTTGATTGTGTTCATAAACCTTTAGTCAGGTGAGAAAAAGCACTTCAATGATGATTTTTCGCAACTTTTTCATCGCTGCCAAAGTTAACTGCTGGAGCAGGTTTACAGTGTCTGTGTGAAAGTGAATGTTTGCCATATTGTAAAGACTTTATTCTCAGTTTGCTTGTGGATCTAAAAGGACGCCACAGAATTCTACTGTATGTCATCAGTATATTTTATTTGATTACTTTTGTAGCTGTTGTTTTTCTCTCTGATATTGCTGTTGCTCTTTCAGAGCTGATCTTATCTGTTGTTCATTCAGGGATCCACGGCTCTCTTCTTCACTAACTCAATTAACGAGTGAACAGCCAAGTACGGAAGAAGGACAGACAGACCAGCCTGCAGCACTCATGACCGAGCCAGCATTAGCATTTGACTCAAAATAAATCTTCAAGAATTATACCTCCAGAACATTCATTTGGGTTTGATTAATGGTAGAGGGCCATTGATGGAATTCACAGTGAACAGTTTACAACATGGTTATGCGGAGAGCAGTCATTGAGGGTCAACATTTGGTTGGTATCCAGTGACTGGGCTTAAGTTGCAATTCAGGAATAGTAGACGTTAAGAAGTGTGTTTTTCCTGAGAGAGCAGAATTTGGAGTGGCTGAGTGATGTGACCCCAGTGGGCGGTTTCCTCAGAGGTTCACAGCAGGGGCTCATTGATAGCAAATATTAGATCACAAAACCCTGAAGCTACAAACACAGCGGTCATGTGACACGCATTCAAGAATGCGCTGAAACCCATTAATCGCAGGTTTTTGAACGCGCATATAATCCATAGTAACCCACTGGACAAGCAGGGAGGGCTTTTTTCTTCTTGTTCTTTTTTACAGATATTTTCATGTGTAGAGTGAAAGATATGAAACTGGCTAATATGTACACATTGATATATTCAAATACATTTTCTGATGATAAAAGTGTAGGAAAGATCTATTAAATATTTTCTTGGTTCTGACACACACACACACACATATATATATATTTTTTGGAAATCAAACTCACTTCTATAAATGCATATCTCTTTTTAAAAATTCTCTTCTATGTTCACTGCTACAACTGAATTTTTCTTTTTTTTTATTTCATTTTAGTTTTGAAAGTTTGATCTTTTAATAAAACAGTGAAAACATTTTTATAAGTAATGTCCACATTTATACTGCTACTAAGAGTACTTATTGACACAAATCTTGTAATTCTTCTTTAAAAAACAGTGAGATTCATAAAAACAAGTTTCCAAATTGAGTGAAGATGTTGCAGTAAACTATGCAGCCCACAACTGTGTCTTCTAAAGGAACATTTTCTGCTGCCTGCATCAGGATCTTGTTTGTTTTGTGTTAACAAAGAGACAGCCGTGTAATTAAAGGGGCTGTAAGACTAAAACAGGAATCCCAACAATTACAAGAAGAGCAAGGCCGGCTAACAATGTGCTCCTCTAACCAGCTGGTTTCATACAGACACATGTTGAAAATGGCTACGTTTACTCATATGTGCATCAAGTCTTACAAAACAAATTAGATATAAAAGCAATCAAGTCAAAAAATGTGTTGATATTTGTGATCAATAAACGAAAAAAAGAGTTACATTTTAGCTAAAGAAATATGTTTTGAGAACAAACAATTATTGGATAGATGTTTGTGTTTGAGTCAATTTATAGACTCACTCCAAGGAAAATTGTGTTTTTGATGTCTTTAACATGTTCTTGTGGCATTTTTCTTACAAGGGAGGACTATATTGAGAAGTTATGCTTAAAATTGAATTTCTGCGTATTTCTATAATCAAACTGTTGTGAATCACGAAAAGACAAAAAAAATTTTGTTTGAAACTGATCAAATTTTTGATGTTGAAAATTTGCTGTTTCTCTCTTTTTGCATCTACTAGAAATCAAGGTGATGTATCCATGTACGTCTTAGTTTTCCTCATTCAAACTGAAATCTGGCTCACATCTGTGCAACTGGAAAGCTTCAATGCTGATCGTAATTTTTGTTAATGTTAGGTTGGAGATTTGAGGGGCTGTAAGCCAGCGGCAAGGCAGTCAAACAAAGAGCTTTCAGCAACGGGGAGAGAAAGGAAGGTTGCTCCATGCCAACAATCTCGCCCACAACTCAGGGACAATTTCCTAATGAACTCCTGCTGCTCTGCAGAAACTATGTCCTTGAAAACAACAAAGTTATTTTTTAATATATATTTTAGCTAAAATTGTCTAATCATAATCAAAAGACCACTTTTAAAATAGATCAAAAAATGATAAGTGAGTACGCAGGAAGACCTATTGCACCTTAATTATTCTGTGTATAAACAGCATGCTTTGGACAAAAGAAAGATAAAAGAATCAGCTTTTTTAAAATAATTGTTTTCCATAGTGGCTAATCTCGGTCTGGGATTTCTCCTCTCAAAGAACACAAAATCTGCCATCTGTAATGCAGACGACTCACATGCCTGTATTAAAGACTAAGTTTTTGCATTAGACTCATTCACAGGGCCTTCTTTGACTTGCCTAACAGATTCAGTTTAAATAGACTCCTCCATTTGTCGGATCCGAGCAGAATGATTCTTTTAGCATCTGTTGGCTTTCTGAGCGGCTGCACTCAGCGTCTGCTGCTGCATCACACCCATTCATAAAATCAACAAGTTGCATCTTTTCTCTTGGAAAACTCTTGGGAATAAAAGGGAAAGCGAGGGCGAGGATGTCATTTACAAGTTGAGACGGATGCGAATGTCATTGCATGTATTCACAGTAAATAAACCTGGGTTTTGCTAACAAACCTTTCATGCAAATTTAAAAGGTTCATGCAATGTTTGCTTGTTCCTGTTATCATCAGTGATGATTAACAACGTAACAGCGGTCACAGTCTTAAAAGGATACCTTGTAGTGTCTTTAGAGATGCTCCTGACTTAGGCTTTGACATTTTTAATGCAATTTGACCTTTTTCCTGGTAGCTGATGTGAGTTTTTCTTTGGCAACATACTCTAAAAAATTTTCAAAAAGAAGTGCAATAGTTTAGCTTAAAATATATTCACGCCTTTTGCAGATTGTAAAAAAGTTAATTGACTGTTGTCTATAGCATTGTGTTGATTAGTTGACTGCTTTGTGACTCGAGTCATACTGTATATAAATACGAGTAAAACCACTTAATCTGATACAGATCAGTTTTGTCAGAAAGCAAACGTTAAAGATTTTATCCTGAGGGTCGGCCTCCTGCTGGTTTTCCAGAAATCCTGTCTCATGTGCTGCTAATTACCTGGATCAAATGCGTTTAGCCGCTAAACGCACTGCCAAAACTTTAGCCAATAAGCAACTTCAATGACAGGTTACCCCTGCCCCACACTGTCTGCTTACAAGTTAAGAATAATACAAAAAACACAAGCAAGCTGCACTTCTCAGATTTTTACTTGTAAAAAGAATTGAACGCTTGTGTTATTTTCTTTTAAGTATGTGCCACTTTGTGTCAGTCTTTCACATAAAATTCCAATAAAATATATGTATTTTTGTAGTTCTAATGTGAGAAAATGAGGAGAAGTTCAAGGGGTATTGATACTTTTGCAAGCCACTGTAGTTGTCTCAACAGGTTTCACACCAAAAGTTGTATAAAAATAATAGAATCTGTCATCAAATATAACCAACAGCTAATTGCTAAACTAAACTAGACAGCCCATGGACATCCCTGCCCTTGGACCCTCCTTCTGGGTGAGGAGAAACTCCTAAACTTATGGTAATTATGAACAAAGCAAATAATTTTTTACCAATATTCTTTGGTAAAATTCAAAACACCGAAGAGCCAAATGGATGGTACAAGGTTGAGGTGCAAAAATAGAATATTTTAAATTTCCCTTCAAATTACTGTACGTTGAATTTGTTCCACACATTTGTTGATCAACAAAGCTTCACTGGTATACGTAGATGGTTAATAAGCTATTAACAACTGATCTGTACCTGTAACTAACATCGTGTTTCTTAATCTATTACTAATTATTAAGGTACAATCATAAATCAATAACATACTGTCATTTATAACTCATTATACCTTGGTCCTGGTGAATACTCGATTCTGATTGGTTGCAGGGTGTGGATTATTTAAGAGATAATGCCTGACAAGTTGGACTGTTCAGGCTTCCATGTCCTCCATTCATTTCTGATAATGCACACCTTATCAGGCGTTATCCCTTATTGTGTTATCGAAGTTACCAAGTTACTAAGTGTTACCCATTTTACCCCACATTCTAGGCTGTTGTTTCAGAGGGGCTACAAGAAAACAATGAAGGATCTACCAAATATGTGCAAATGTAGCTTTGATTGACCTATCTTTGTTTAGCTTTGGCTCTCCTTTTGTTAATTAGTACCTTCACCCAAGTCAAGAATGACAGAAACTAGAAGTTTGAGTCTTTAAAAGTAATTTTTTTGTGTTTTGTGTGTTTGAAGTGAAACTTTGGTAAATAGAGACCAAATTCCTAAAAACTTGGAAAAAAAAATACTCCAAATAAATCAAACTTCTTGCACAAAATAAGACTTATATAATGTACTGCATTTTCTGAGAATAGTTAGCCAGCAAGTTCAAGGTTGCAAAAATACATTTTTTTTTAAAACTTTAAAAGTTGGCAAAGTAAGGTTAAAGGCAGTGACACACAAAATCGATGTTAAGAAGCAGCAGGGATGAAAGGCTTCATTGTGTCACCACATGCTGACTGTATCTGGGCCATAAAGCAGCACTTCAACACACCGCATAGGCTTTTACAAAGCAGTGTTTGACACCTTCACTATGAAAATTGACCGTTTCTCCTCTCACAGAAGTTTTAGCAATAATATCTGATTTTTCAATCATTTTTTCAGTGGCTCTGGTATTTAATGGAAGATCTGTTCGTTCTATAGAACGGTAACAGATTTTAAAAAGCAGTTTCTATAATAATCCCCCTGGCCTCGGATAGTTGTGCTCAGACTGAAAACTTAGACAACTGTAGTGGAGATGTTTTAATGAGAGCATTTAGCTACAGCTGAAAGAAGCTCGGGAGAGTAATAATTTTAACAATTTAAAGTTGAGAGGCCTTAAATGTTCACTAGTAGCAAAGACCTGAGCAATGTCAACTGAGCCCATCAATTAGAAAACATTTTCGTTAAATAACTGGCTTAGTTTTGACCAACGGCGTTCACACGTTATTATCTCTGCAATATTATATCAGGTCAGATTTATGGAGCTTGTAGGGCTGGTGTTAAGCTATGAATATTTCTTATTTTTTGTTTTTTCTGTATAATTGGGATATGATTCTGATGGGATTATTTTTCAATGACACAACTGAACAATTTGTCTTAGAATGAGAGCATGCTAAGATAACACAAAAAAAACAATACATCTTTAAAACCTTAACAGTGATGTTTGTCTGAGCTTTTTCTCAGATAATATTCAATATTTTGTCACGTTTGTCTTATTTTTTAAACACAATGCAGCCATAAATGTTTCATTGTTTTTCCTCCTTTTTAAATCTATTTGTTAGAGATTTTGGTCTTCAAATAAAAAAGTGATATTTATTACTCTCACTTTTCCACACTACAGTTTTTGTATGCTAAGGCCATTTTTTAAGATACCATATTTTCCGCACTCTAAGACGCACTCAGTCCTAATTTTAAAAAAAAAAAAATAACAGTGCACCTTATAACCTGGAATTCTTCATAAACTGATTAAATCCAGATGTGCTTACTCTTGTTGAAGTGATTTTGAAAGATATATAAGGCTCTCCTATAATGTCAGTCTGTTTTTTACGAGTTTCAAACAAGGTTGGGTGGAGTAATATGTATTGTGAATAAACTACTAAGGCTAATGTGTGGTGTAGCACAAAAACAAGTTCTAGAAGTCTGACTGACAGACTTATCTTTGACTCTTTTGTTTTGCTTAAGGCACCTTATATATGACACAAGTTCAAAATTAACTATTTAAGTAAGTAAGTTTTATTTATATAGCACCTTTCTCAGACAAATAGTCAAATAGATAAATAGACTATTTATTGACCATGTGCTGGTTGACGACACAAAACTTTCTCTAGAAACACATGCAGCACTTTGGGAACACATTTTTCCTTGGAATGTCTCTGACTGACGGAACTTGCTGAAATATCCGTCTTAGAAGTGTCAGGGTTGACGTGCGGACACAAATGCAGACGGACTCGAAATAAAGAAGAAATAGATTTAATGACTCGAGAGAGGAACATTAAATCAGAGCAAACAAAACCACCCGACAACCCGTGCAAGGGAGACGAGGGTATATAACGAAAAGAGAGGATGTCCAAATGGAAAACAGGTGTGCAAGGGGGGAGGGGACATCTGAGGGAGGAATGTCAAGTGACCTGGGACAAACGGAAGACACAGGAAGTAACAACAAAATAAAACCGGAAATGACTGTAACTGAACTAATAAATCGACCTGGTTCCAAAAACCCTACAGTACCCCCCCTCAAGGTGCGCCGCCTGGCGCAGAAGGGGGCTGGTTCCGGCGCCGCCGATTAAAGTCTCTGATGAGATCAGGATCCAGGATGCGAGAAGCGGGTTCCCAGGAACGTTCCTCAGGTCCGTACCCCTGCCAGTCCACCAGGTATTGAAGACCACGACCCCGTCGCCGAACGTCCAACAGGCGACGGACGGTGTAGGCCGGTTGGCCATCAATGATGCGAGGAGGAGGTGGCGGAGGGGACGGCGGTTGAAGGGCACTCGTGACGTGAGGCTTAATCTGCGAGACATGGAAAACCGGGTGGATGCGCAAGGTCCTGGGCAGGCGTAGCCTAACTGCCACAGGATTGATGACCTTGACGATCTCAAATGGTCCAATGAATCTGGGAGACAGCTTCTTGGACTCCGTCCGAAGCTTGATGTTAGCAGTAGAGAGCATGACGAACTGGCCCGGTCGATACTCAGGAGCTGGAGTTCGCCGGCGATCCGCCAGTCTCTTGTTGGTCTCCCTGGAACGCAACAAGGCTGCCCGAGTCTCCCGCCATATGCGCCGACAGCGACGATAGAGATGCTGCACCGATGGAACCGCCACCTCCGTTTCCTGCTCGGGGAACAGCGGGGGTTGGTACCCCAGGGAACACTCGAAAGGGGACATACCCGAGGCAGATGAGGTGAGGGAGTTGTGTGCATATTCCACCCACGGCAACAGCGTGCTCCAGGAGGCCTGGTGTCGGGAACATACACACCGGAGCGCAGCCTCCAGGTCCTGGTTGGTCCGCTCCGCCTGCCCGTTAGACTGTGGGTGGAAACCAGAGGAGAGACTGGCAGTGGCCCCGAATGCCCCACAGAACGCCTTCCAGACTTGCGAGATGAACTGAGGTCCTCGATCAGAAACCATATCTGTAGGAATGCCGTGTAATTTGAATACGTGTTCTATTACCAGTTTTGCCGTCTCTGCCGCTGAAGGGAGTTTAGGCAAGGCCACAAAGTGGGCGGCCTTGGAGAACCGATCCACTATGGTCAGGATGACGGTCTTTCCAGCGGAGGACGGCAGGCCGGTCACAAAGTCCAAAGCAATGTGTGACCAAGGCCGACCCGGGATGGAGAGTGGGTGTAATAGTCCAGCAGGAGATTGTGTGCTCGCCTTGTTCTGAGCACACACCAGACAACCAGAAACAAAGTCCCGGACGTCCTTGGTCACGCTGGGCCACCAGAACCGACGACGCAGAAAGGATTCTGTTCTGCGGATCCCGGGGTGACAGGTGAGACGGGTGGCATGGGCCCACTGGAGAACTCGAGACCTGAGAGAGCTGGGTACAAACAGTTTATTGGGAGGACCACCCCCCGGATCTGGTTCCTGAGTCTGAGCGGACCTAATGTCTCTTTCCAATTGCCAGGAAAGGGCGCCCAGCACACATGAGGGGGGGAGAATACAGGCCGGTTGACTATCCTGGGAAACCGGTTCCTGCTGACGGGATAGGGCGTCCGGTTTAACATTCTTAGAACCAGGTCGATAAGTAACCATAAAACAGAAACGGTTGAAAAACAAAGACCATCGAGCCTGTCTGGCATTAAGCCGTTTTGCAGTCCGTAGGTAGGACAGATTCTTATGATCTGTCCAGACCAAAAACGGCACTGTGGACCCCTCTAACCAATGCCTCCATTCCTCGAGTGCTAGCTTGATAGCCAGCAGCTCCTTATCCCCCACATCATAGTTGCGTTCGGCTGGAGAAAGCCGACGAGAGAAGTAAGCACAAGGACGCATCTTGCTATCCGAAGCCCCCCGTTGGGACAGGACTGCACCCACTCCTGTGTCCGAGGCATCTACCTCCACAACAAATTGTCTGGACGGGTCTGGTTGAGCCAAAACAGGGGCAGAGGTGAAAAGATGTTTAAGCTTCTTAAAAGCTGCCTCTGCCTCCTCAGTCCAGAAAAAAGGGGAAGAGGATGAGGTGAGAGCTGTGAGCGGCGCGGCCACCGAACTGTAACCCCGGATGAAGCGACGGAGGAAGTTGGCAAACCCCAGGAAACGTTGTAACTGTTTCCTGTTAGAAGGGGTAGGCCACTCCACCACCGCTTTCACCTTAGCCGGATCGGGTTTCACCTCACCCTCAGAAATAACAAACCCCAGGAAAGAAACAGACGGAGAGTGGAACTCACACTTCTCCGCCTTAACAAAAAGTTTGTTTTCAAGTAATCGCTGGAGAACCAGACGAACATGCCGCCTATGTTCGCTGGCAGTCCTGGAAAAGATCAGAATGTCATCCAAGTACACAAACACAAAACGATGAATAAAGTCTCTTAATACGTCATTGATCATTGCCTGGAACACAGCAGGAGCATTACAGAGACCAAAAGGCATGACCAGATACTCGAAATGTCCCAAAGGGGTGGTGAAGGCGGTCTTCCATTCGTCTCCAGCCCTCATCCGCACGAGATGGTAAGCATTGCGGAGATCCAACTTGGAATAAATCCGAGCCTCCTGCAATGCCTCAAAAGCAGAGTTCATCAATGGAAGGGGTAGCTGTTCTTGACCGTGATCTCATTCAACCCCCGATAGTCTATACACGGTCGGAGCGACCCGTCCTTCTTTCCCACAAAAAAGAACCCAGATCCCACTGGTGATGACGAAGGTCTGATAATCCCAGAATTCAATGATTCAGCGATGTATTTCTCCATGACCTCTCTCTCGGGCTTAGACAGGCTATACAACCTGCTCTTAGGTAACGTAGCGCCAGGTTGTAATTCAATAGCACAGTCATAAGGTCGGTGGGGGGTAGAGAGAGAGCTCGTGATTTGGAGAATACCTCAGCTAAATCATGATATTCCGGTGGGATTCCGGATAGATCAGGTGAGGGCGGCTGCCCAACCGGGGTAGCGGGGTCTTCCCCAGGAGGCCGAGCTGAGCGTAGACAAGAATTGTGGCATTTCTCACTCCAGCCGGAGATACGACTGGAGGACCAATCAATGACGGGGTTGTGTGCCAGAAGCCAAGGGTACCCCAGAACCAATGGGTTCTGCGCAGAGGAAAAAATGAAAAACCTGGTGGATTCATGATGGTTACCAGAGATAATCAAATGAACTGGTTTGGTTATGTGGGAAATGGTGGCTACCTCTTGGCCGTTTAGGGAGATTACTTGTAACGGCCGAGGTAGTGGCTCATAAGCAAGCCCGACTTGCTTAGCTAGCTCGGCATCCATGAGGTTCTGCTCTGCTCCTGAATCAATTAAAGCTTCAATAGATCTCCCCTTACCCTGAAACACAACCTGTATCTTGAGTAAACAGGCAGTAGGACCCTTATTAGTGAGCGCCAAATCGCCGCTCGTCAGCGCGCCCACTCTTACTGACGAGCAGAGGAGTTTGGGCACTCCCTGCAGAAATGACCCCGCTTACCACAGTAAAGGCACTCACCTGAGACCATTCGTCGCTGTCGCTCGTAAGCAGTCAGTTTACCCCGGCCAAGATGCATAGGTTCCTCAAGAATAGGTGGCGGGGTTTCTGTGGGAGAAACAGCAAAATCAGGTGAGTCCGAGTTCCTGCGTCCAACAGAACTGTGTTGGAAGCGGGGTGTAGATCTGCTATGTTCCAGTTTGTGATCTTGAAGTCTGTTATCGATCCGGATGACCATGGCGATAAGAGGTTCCAAGGAGGAAGGCAGCTCTAGGGCGATTAGTCTGTCCTTTAACTCCTCGGAAAGTCCCTCCACGAATGCGTCCATGAGCGCAGTGGTGTCCCAACCACTAGTGGAGGCCAGGGTGCGGAACTCGATAGCATAGTCAGCTGCCCTTCTGCCCCGTTGCCGAAGTTGCATAAGGGCTCGAGCTGCCTCTCGGCCCGGTTTGGTATGCTGGAACACCTGCTGAAAAGCCTCCAGGAATGCCGCGAGAGACGCGCAGGTCGGTGCTCCACGCTGCCACTCAGCCGTCGCCCATGCGCCTGCTCTCCCGGTGAGGTGAGAGATGATGAAGGCCACCTTAGCTTGGTCCGAAGGATAGTGAGGCGCCTGCAGTTGGAAGTGGAGCTCACACTGGGTGATAAAAGCCCGACAGTCCCCAGAATCTCCCGAAAAACGTTCTGGTCGGGCTAATTGCGCGGTTGGAGCGACCGGAACACTCTCCCAGGTCCCCTGGATCGGTGTGGGAGGCGATGGGCGTGCCGCGGGAAAAACCGGCGGATGTTGAAAACGCTCCGTCAGTTGTTCAAAGCGTTCTCCCAGTGCGGCGAATTGCCGTTCGTGACGGCTCGACATCTCGAGTAATCCTTGTCTCAAGCATGACATCTGCTCCTCCTGTTGGCGGAGTAATGCCCGTAACGTCTCCGCGTCTGCTGCGTCCATTATACTGGTCGGGTGGTAATGTCAGGGTTGACGTGCGGACACAAATGCAGACGGACTCGAAATAAAGAAGAAATAGATTTAATGACTCGAGAGAGGAACATTAAATCAGAGCAAACAAAACCACCCGACAACCCGTGCAAGGGAGACGAGGGTATATAACGAAAAGAGAGGATGTCCAAATGGAAAACAGGTGTGCAAGGGGGGAGGGGACATCTGAGGGAGGAATGTCAAGTGACCTGGGACAAACGGAAGACACAGGAAGTAACAACAAAATAAAACCGGAAATGACTGTAACTGAACTAATAAATCGACCTGGTTCCAAAAACCCAACAAGAAGATTACCAACTTGCTATTCTTCCTATACTTCTCATGTCTCTTTCCTTTACTGTTTCCCAAAAAAATGTAAAACAACTTGTATGCCAGAAGTCTTACACGAGTAATAACCCAAACTCTTTGGAATAAGCTGTAAAGTTCTGTAGGAAGTTTTGTTCCAGTGGTTCTGCCATTGCACAACAGTAAAAGTTGAAGCGGTGTTGTGATGAAGAAAGTAGGAACTGTTGGGGTGTACCATCGTGTGATTGAGGTGGTTCTGAGAGCTTTGATAACATGAAACTTAACGGATCATAGATGTCTGTCAATCTGACAGTGAGCCAGTTGATGTGCCCACAAACACTGGACAACTGGAAGTAATTAGTTAAATGAAAATTGACTAAGGAAATTCAATCATTGAAAAAATCCTGGTCAACATGGTAACACCTTATCTGATTTATTTCAGAGGACCAGATAGACATGTTTTGTAAACTTTTTACTTCTCGAAGGGAAACGTATCTTTGAATGGCTGTGGTTATGGAATTGAAATTGGATTATCCTGTCTACAAGTTACTTAAATATCTCAAGAAATGTGATAATGATCGGATAAGCGGTGTCCTCCTCGTCTGTTCTTGTCTTCCTGCTTCCAGCACAGCACATAGGCGTTTACCTGATTTTCTATGGCAACTGCCTGCTTTATTGCGTCATCTACAAATCGTCCTCAAAATTCAGCTGGGTTTATTTGTTTCATGTTTTCTTTACGTCAGCTTCACATCAACTGTGTACCAGAGCTCTGCATGCTGGATAGCTGGACAGAGGGAGGAATTGGCAAATAACTGTAGGTGTGTTATGTTGCAGATATCAGGAGTGTTTTTTTTATCTGGTGCAGCAGGGACACACAAATAACTTCTCCCTGATGTGACTCAGCTGACCAAAGTCAACTAATATTACAGAACTTGCTATTTTTTTTTATCTTTACAAATGCATAACGCTTGCTGCCATACATTTCTTGAGCTTAAGAGGATTTTTAAAAACTTGTGAGGATTCTGCGCTTGAATTTTTGTGATATTTCTTGGTTTTTGGTCATGTTCAGTTTGCTGTTTTCCTCTTCTTTTTCATACCAGGTTGAGGTTGCCAATCATCCATCAGTGTTTTTAGGTGTTTGGTTTTTCAGTTGTTTTGATAATATTTAAGATTCTGCCACCAAGCTTGGTCTCCTTCATACTGGGCCCTACACTAATAGTTTCTGACAAAACATTCTGCAAACAAAAGTAGGAAAGTCTAACATTTCCAAATGACAAAAGTTTTGAACAAGTGGATACAAATAAAACTTAGATATTAGAAAGAATATCTGCAACTTCTTTAGTTGTCTGAAACATCTAATAACCTAATAATTACCGCATTGTCCACACAATAGGGCGCACCAGATTATAAGGCGCACCGTCAATGAATAGCTTATTATTCAATTCATGTCATATAAAGAACGCATCAAACTATGAGGCAAACTAAGTGAGACAGAAGAGTCAGATATAAGTTTGTCAGACTTTCTTAACTATGCTACGCATTAGCATAATCACATTACTTAAAACTCCTAACCTTGTTTGCAACACATAAAAACATGGGTTGATTTCCTAAAACAAACCTTACTGTGACTGCGTTAACTACAAGTCTTGTTAGTAACACGTGAAAACAAAACAAAACAAAATCTGACACGCTACATGTTAAACACGTTAGCGTATTTACAAGAACACCAAACCTTGTTTGCAGCACATATAAGAACTAACTTAAAGCGCTACTACAAACATAACTGTGACTACACTAACTCCCAACCTTGTTAGTGTATAAAAAACACAGTCTGACACTGCTACATGTTAAACACGTTAGCGCAACACAAGTAATCGAAATGCAAGCCTGATTGGAATAAAAATGCATCATGTAAACACGCCAAAGACGATCAAAATTTCCTTCCAAATCAGATAGGTGAGTAATGCCGAATTTTGATCTGATTGTCACTTAAAAACAATAATAGTAATAATAATAAAAGCATGCTTAAAAGATCATCTCGCTTTATGCTGGAACCATGTTTGTTTACAATAGAACTCGCTACTTCTTCTATGGTTGTTTTGGTATTTTAGAAAGTTCTGTGCATGTCAAAATGATGTATTCCGATCAAACGTGTGGCGAATGTAAACGTTTGTTATAATCAGAGGAAGTTTTTCAGGGCCATGTAAGCAGTTCAATTCTAATTTAACCTTTGATTTGATTAGAGACATTTTCCACATGTACACACAACTACTGAAAAAAAGACAGGCCAGCATTGCTGCATTGTTGCATTAGCAACGTCTGTGTATTTAAATAACTCTCAACCATTTTTGCAAAACATAAAATAACAGACTCATACCGCTAAAACAAACATTACGGTAACAACGCTAACTTTCAGCCTTGTTAGTAAAAAAACACCACAGTGCGACACTGCTACATGATAGCCGCATTAGCACATTAAAAATAACACCCAGCCTTGTTTGAAACACATAAAAAAAACTGATACTGCCAAAACAATTGTTACTCTAACTGCGCTAACTTCCAGTCGTGTTAGTAACACGGAAAACAAACACAGTCAGCAACATGTAAGCTGCGTTTGGGGATTTACAAAAATGCCCAACTTTGTTTAAATCTTGTAAAAAACAGACTGAGCGCCGTGTACCTTTTAAAAATCGCTACTTTATCAGTATGCACAACCAGAATTTATCCATTTTGTATAAGGTGCTACTAATTATAAGGTGCATCGTTGTTTTTGGAAATAAATTGAGGCTTTTAAAGTGCAACTCATAGTGCGGAAAATAGAGTATTAATATTTTCCTGGCATTTAATATTATCTCTAAAATTATTGTTAAAGTTTATTACAGATGCAAATAACTATTTAATTAACAAATCTCAACTGATATAAAAGCACTGACTTCACCAAAAAGAATATTATGTTAAGTCTTACAATATTTGCACTTTTTGTCATGGTTTTTCACAATCCCACTGACACTGAACCCCGTAAGTTTCTCTTTCCATATGGTAGAACAAGTAGGATCAAAGGTCATAAGCAAACAGACACGCTGCTATATGTGAACATGCTGCATTTAACCATTTAACAGTAAATGGGACATACACCACACTGTAACCATGGCCAGATGCTTCTTTAACAAAGAACCACAGCCAGTTCAGCTGGTTGTCCTCCTTCTCTGCGATGACAGAACATTTTAATTATTTGATTATGATGGATGTCTGATTTGATTTCATGACTCACAGCTGGCCTGTAGCTCATTTATTACTGTTGTCCATCATCTCTGCTCCCTTTCACACACAAGCTGGGCAAGGAGGGGCTCCATTTCTATCTTTCTCTGCCCTCCTCCTCTTCATTGGCAGGAATACCAACATATTATGGGACGATATTGTCAAAGATTAATATGAATATTGATAAACTACTGAGACTCCTTCTAAAAATACATAAGTGTGTTTCTGTCTTTGATATCAATTATTAAAATGATAATGTACAAAATACATGTCTTTTAAGCCTAATATTTTCTGTATGAATTGCCTGATTTGTGACATTAAGTAATATAATGCAAAGTAACCCTCCACTGATATCCAAGCATCCCCTTGCTTACACTCTATCCCGCTAGCTTATAGCCCCTCACAACTCCAGGCTAACATTAGCCAAGCAAAAAAACAGTGTGCAATACCAGATCCATCCAACCGTACAGTTTTGAACCAGATGGCAGCTCAGGCGAGGAAAATTAAGACGTCAATGGATCTATTTGTCTTTAAGTGAAGGATTAAAAAAGTGGAGCAGAGCATGGGACTCATAGCAGTTTCTGCATCAAAAGCCCAAACCTTTTCAAACCGCAGGTTTTTATCCACTCCTGATCCATCACAATTTGAATAAAGAAATACTCAGAAATGCAGTTTTAATCTTAATTTTTTTTGTAAATGTCCTCCATACAGAGAAAAGGTCTACAAGGACATGGTAAACACCATTTTTTTTATTGGAGTGGCAATGTGGCACACATGAAGTGGAAACAGCCTTTTGCAACTAAAACTGTTATCAATTAAAATAAGTATAGTTTTTGTAGTTGAATGTAGTAGCTAAAGGTTTATGAATATGCATAATCTTTCCTTTATTCTTCTTTTCTTTAGCATAGTGTCAAAATCCATAGAGTCAAATACTATACATCTTGACTGAAACTTTTATTTCAACTGATGTGTATCTGTTGAAAGCGTAATGCTGCCAGTGCCTGCTAACTGAGCAGGATTAACTGCTCTACATTTTTCTCACTTTACCTACAGCATATAGTATCTTCAAATATTCAGTTCATTATTTGACTTGTTTTTCTTTTTTTTCCCCTGAATTATTTTTAATTATCTTTGCAGGAGATTGTCATTCATTACACAAGATCTTCCTGACATGTGTGGATGACTCCTCTCACTCTATATAGAAGACAGTGCAGCGCTGAAGGTTGTGTGGTGGTGGTTGTGGTGCTGTGTAGTCTTTTGCTGCAGTGCAGCAGGCACCATTGTACTGCTGCCTCGGTCTTCTCTGAGTGTGTTCTCTTTCTTCCTTTAAATCTTGCTTCTCTCTGTGTGCATCATTATTACGATTATGATTATTATGATTATTATTATTTTGAGTGTGTGTCTGTTTGGAAGCCATACGTTTTCTGTAAAAATGAATGACTGAATGAATATAAATAAATAAAGGGGATTGAGAGGTAACCTTTCTTTTTTTCTTTCACTCTCACATTACATTTTCTTCTTTCAAGCGCTTTGTCAACATTTGTTTGATAACCTTGTACATTTACATGTTACATTTACACGTTTTTGACTCTTTGCAGTTCTCCTTTCAAAAGCCAAAATCTCCCAAATTCAAGTTGGCCTGAAAAGGTATTTTTTTAAGTCAACAGTGACTAAGTAACCTGTTTGTAGTGAGTGCTCAGCTCTTTCTGAAGAAAACAGCTGAGTTGTTCTTTAGTTTTCCTCTCAGGAGTGGACATGGAAGCAGTTTGAAACAACTCAAGACTCTAGGAAAGACTTCCAAAGAAAGTGTGTCTAAACTTGACTGCCTTTCGGAAATCAGTTTTGTTTGCGGACTGTTGGTCTGAAAGCAGTTTTTAACTCTCCATGCCACCGACACTGTTCAGCCACGCTGGAGCTTGACATTTCAGGTCAGGCACCTCCAGCAAACTGAGAGTGTGACAGTGCTATCTGCGGGATATGATTATCTGTTAGGAAGAAAGTTCTGGTGGGGAGCTGTTGGCAGAGTTTTGCAAGTGGGTGTCAGGCATGTCATGTGTTTGTGTGTGTGTGTTCACATATAAAAACGGAGTCACGCTTGTGTGTTTAGGCTATTGGGATTGGGTCAAACTACAGCACTAGAGTGAGAAAGACTGATTCAAAAAGTGTATTTGTTTAATACAAGTTTTATGAAAGATAGTTTTGAAGCTGAACCATGGAGGTGGCATCTTTTGCAAAAATTGTGGAGCGACATGTTAGAAGCGTGTTGAAGGCTGAAGAAAAGCACGGTGAGTCACAATCCTGCAGAATGTCTTCATGGTTTTAAACTGGCTTGATGCCATGACTGGTTATGTATTTCCTGCTCAACGTCTGTAAAGTCATGTTCAAGGTACGTTCAATCTACCCTCAGCAACGCGCGTTCCAATGAAAAGTCTATGTAAACGTGTGTGTGGGCACTTCAGGCTTCTGCGTTCAAAACTCTTGTGTTCACACATCACTACACACGTTTTTGTCCACTGAGTGCACATTGAAAGTTAAACCAGGTTGAACTTTGACCAATTAGGGATGCAGATTTGGTAGTGATGTATAGATGGCCTCTCTTCTAATTCACCAAAGTCTCAACCGTTTGATCGTGGAGGAGAAATTTATAATTGGGGTTTATGTCTAGCCAGAAATATACAACACCAAATCTTTCATATATCGGAAAAAAGCTGCGAAAGAAAAAGCTGGGAGCAAGATTTTCCAACATTTCACACCGAGCCTTTTCCAACTATCTGCTCGTACCAGCTCAGTGGCCATGTGGTAGAGTGTCTGCCCTGAGACTGGAAGGTAATGAGTTCAAATCCAGGTCAAGTCCAAAGGTGCTCACGCAGAGGCAGCCACTTTCAATGTAAAGTCAATGGTTTAGACACAAATTGAGCAGCAGACATGAAAGTCTGGAAACAACACAAACTGTATGAGGTAGTGTGAATTCAGCAGCGAGCTGAAAAAATCTAAACTCTGGGGAGTTCGCCACATCTGTGTAAACCAAACAGGGGCTCAACTTTCAGGCACATGATGGTGTCAGTGACAGCAAGTAGAATGCACATCAAAAAATGGTGGATCGGATCTCCTGAACTTCCATTCACTTTCTTCACCTGATATATCCTTTTCGGGTCAGAGGAGTTTCCTGGACTCTTCCCGCTACTGTTGGGCGACATTCTGCTTCAAACACGGTCAGAGAGAGATGGAAACACAGCGGAAGCGGCCGTCATCCAGACACAGCGGGACTGAAGCTCACTGTACCCAGATAACCTCTAAATCAAAGGTGCTCACACTTTTTGACATGTGAGCTAATTAAAATACATAAAATTATGTGAAGTTTTAATTTTTAACTGCTCAAACATACAAACAACTTTGTAACATGCTATTAGAACAGAAACACATGATTCCTGTTTGAAAACTATGAAAAATCCTTGGACGAACAGTTCCACAAATCCAAACAACCCGAGCGAGCCCTTCATTCAGCATTGTGTGGGTAGCTGCTTTTATAAAGTTACAAACCTGTTTGGTAGTTAGCTGCTCTTGTGGTGAATGTGGTTCGTCCCCATGTGTCATAATTTTTGCCATCGAAAGAACTCCTGGCTCAAATCCTGCACCTGGCTTTCGTGGTTCGTTGAATCTTTTTTCTGCTAAATTACTTAACACACATTACTATAAATATTAATTAAAAACATCACGATAATTCTATGGATTTAAAACGTCATTTGAATGTATTTTTTATAGCCATGAGTTGTTTTTAGTAATCCATAGTTAACACAAATAAATGTAGTCTATGAAACCTTTAGTTTAAATGTTCTTGTTGGTTTTAAAAAGATTTCACAGAATTGTATTTTAAATAAGTGATGTATTCTTTATCCTTAATAAAATGCAAATTTATATTTAAAAAGTAAAACAACAATAATGAGATTCAAAACAGGTTACATGTAGAGGGGAAGTTTACAAATGCACGACAAAGCGCTGTCGCCACAAGCACAGATTTGTTTTAAGGAGTGTTTGCTATTTGGTGACTGAATTTTACTCTTTTTTGGTGGGTAGATGGTTTATATATTCGCTGATTTATTTTTGATGTCCCGCGATCTATATGGAGACGTTATCACTGATGTTTTTAAAGAGCTCTTTGAAAAAGAAAAAAATTGATCTCCAAACGTCATCCGTGTCTTCCATGCATTGTAAATGAAATACAGACAAAGCTTCATGTAGTGATCAAAAACATTAGCTGCTAGCTCCTCCCACACGTGAACGAGGCAATGAGCTTATGGAACACATTTTTGGTCACACGGCGAGTAGTGTATCTGCTGTGACCTTACAAATGGGACCCAATGCCTCCCTGTTTGACACTAAGGATTAAGGGGTTGGATTGAGGGATTAAACCACCAAATGGTTCCCAAGCCCGGCTGTGATTGCAGCTCACCGCTGGTCAAATGAGGAGAAGAAATTTCATGCATCAAGGTGTGTGACAACTGATGGGAGTTTAGAAAACAGTAGAAAAAGAAGAAGCCCCTCCCTGCTTTTCCAGTGTGAACACCATGTGCTAAATGCACTTTTAGGACATGCTTTAGGCTCGTTCTTGAATGTTCGTCTAATGTAGAGGTCTCCAACCCTGTTCCTCGAGGGCTACCATCCTGCTTGTTTTGCAGCTAACCTTGCTTCAGTAGATGCTGATTAGCTGGATTGAATCAGCGCAGTTTCTGATTGACTGAACACACCTGATCCAGGTGAGCAGCAATTACTGAAGCAGGGTTAGCTGCAAAACAAGCAGGGCGGTAGCCCTCGAGGAACAGGGTTGGAGACACCTGGTCTAATGCTTGGTGTGACCATTGTATCATGTATTTGGCAAAATGCTTTCAGCTGAGCTGGGTAAGAGAAAAAGACTGGAACAAGATTGGTGAGATTTCCACCGTTTTGACATTTCGCACTGAGCCTCTTTCAACTGTAGGTACATGCGGTAGTAAAGAGTAGCAACAGTCCAGTGTGCACCATATGCAAAAACCTTGTTCTTCAGCATGGTTTTAGCATTCTTTTAGCGTATTAGCCTTAATTAAAGGAGCACAGAAAACTGTAACTTTACATTTCCAAAGGAGAATGCTTATCAATAGTTTCCTTCCAGACCAATAACACTAATCACTGCACCAAAGATTATCATACCTGAAGGTCACATACTGAAGAGTGTATATGTGTGGCTACATGATTATGTGGGACTTTTTCACTCTCTTGATCGTTTTATTTAGTGCAATATTGGAGAAAGGAGAAAGCCATTTTCATCATGCTTTCCCTACATCTGAGGATTATTTCTTACTATTTTTCCTGCACAAAGTTTAAAGCTTTCTCAAGCCCAGATGAAAAAGAGACGTGGCTGTGGGTTTACAGTGTCATTGTCTTTCTCCTGTCCTCTGTGAAGTTTGGCACATTTGGTCAGCCACCTGGATAGTCACTTGTATACAGTTTCTGAATATATTCAAATGGGTGTAGCAAAAGAGACATGTGAGTAAATAAATGACCTTTAAGAACAAATTCAGAGACACAGCAGCTACAGGACTTGACCTACGATCTGCAGGTTAGAAGATGAAATGTGACTCGTTGGTGTTACCATGACAACAATACAATCATTTTTTGACCAGGGTACCAGCATCCTTGTCAGACTGTGGCTGCCTTCTCTGTTTTTGGTATTGTAGGTCTGAAGCTACTTTCACACCGAGCATGTGACATGCATTTACAAATGCACTACACGTGACTTCTTAGTTTAGCTTTGTACATAGAGCTTGAAAACAGTAGTGGAAACTTCCGTAGTGAGCTTTGAACGTGGAAGCCAAAAATGTACATGTACCCTCGTTTACTTAGGTGTTTAACTGAAAGCGGTAGCTTGAACGCGCGTTGCCGTGGGCGGTATGGACGTAGCCTAAGAGATGCAAAAAGACAGACATCCTTGCATTTTGAACAGATTGTGAAGATTTAAATTTTCAGCTTTGACTCCACTCAGCAGTGACTGTGAGACATGCATTTTGCCAACAGCAGTGAAAAATGCTAAAAAAGCTGATCAGTCACATTGTAGTTAACCCCTTTATTCCCAAATGTTTCCCCAAATCTAAAAATATTCAAATCCTGGGTCATTTGTATCACTTTGAAAACACTCAATCATAATTTTCAGAAATGTTCATGGAAATGTGTGTGAAAAAGTGTGTTTAATATTCAGTCACAATTGTGACCGATGGGATTAAATGGGTTTAACTTAAAAATGCTTTAATTTATATTGGCCAGTTAGTAATTTTCTTTTCATTAAATTTGGTAAAAAATAGTTAAATCTAGATACTGAATGGTAATAAGAGTTAAAATGGTAAAAAATGGAGACACTGTCAGACTCTTCTCTAAACAGTAAAGACATAGCATAAGACAGACTAAAATATAACGGTCCCACCGTGTCAGTGTGCTTTTGTGAGAGTTTAAAAGGCCCTTCACATGCTGTATCATGTAATTTTGACCCCTGTACCTTGAATACAATTTTTTTTTCTTAAGCTATAACAGTAACACATTTTATAAATCTGATCAAGTTTTTGTTAGTCATGTAGTTATCATCATGTAGGGGCAGCTTTGTATGATTTTCAGGGGGGTTAGCTCCACACCAACAGTCCTGCACCAACAGAGGAAAATTTCCTATGAACTCTGCAGCAACTATGTCCTAGAAAACGACACAAATTGGCGGAAAAACCGCATAATCATAATTAGTAAAACTAGTGTGAACACTTTTAAATACAGTAGATCAAAAGATGATCGGAGTAGGACGTTAAGGCTGTTGATACTATCATCTTCTTTACCTTTGGCTCCTCCCTTTGGAGGTCACCACAGCCAGGCATGTGCCTCCATTTAACACTGTGCTCTGCATTCTCCTCATTCACACCAGCTATCATAGTTGAATGCATTGGTGAACCTCCTCTTTGAACTTCTTCTGGTCCTCTTTCTTGGTAGGTCCAACATCAACATCCTTTTATCAACACATTTCCTGTTCCTTCTCTGGACACGTCCAAACCATAAATCTGCCTCCTGTCTTTTTCTCAGTCTCTAAACTAACAAAATGGCGGAACTCATCATAGTCTTCTACACTGTTTCTTTCAAATTCCTGCTGACACTCTTTTGTCACCTTCAGAGCTGACACCACCTTCCACCTCTTGCACTTTAAAAACATACAACATTTTAATAGGAATGTGTGAGTCCTCCAATTAAAAAATGTCAGTTTAGAATAACTTGGTTGTATTGAAGAGAAAACAGGAAACAATTGGAATTCAGCAAAATAAAAGCAATAACTATTATTAAAAACAGCATATGCAAAAAAGTAGAAAACAGTTTGTAGATGACCTTTGATTTGATCTATTTCAGGGATGTTGATGAGGAATCAACAGCTGTAACAGAAAGAAAACCCCCACTTCCACATTCATGTTTTTTTTTTCTTCTTTGGCCAGATGGTCAGAGTTCACTCTAAAATCATAAATTTCGTTACTTAGCCTCAATAAAATTTGAAGTGGATGTAGCTTTTTATAGGATGAGACATTGGCATTTTATAGTTCTTTTATCCACATTTCAAAGTGTCAATTTGTATAAATAAATAACTATTTTCCTACAAAGATAGAATTTGAAAAACAAGAACACCAAGCCTCAATTCACCTTGATATGCTAAATATTTCTATTTCTTGGAAATGCAAAAAAAAACAAAAAACAAGGGAGGTGGGAGGGTGCTGCAAAAAACAATTCAAGACATTCAAACATTTGTCTTAGAGTTTAAATAAGATTAAAAGGCACAGTATAAGTACATGCCACTCACTGTTATGTATGTCCGGACTTTAATGGTGGCCATTGATTACCACTTTGGCTGAATTCCACCAGTTAAAATAATTTGTAAAACATCAATTTATAGCATATTCATTAATGGAGCTTCCTTTACTGTCTGTACATTCATTTTATGGCACTTCACTTTGACCACTTTACTGGGGCAACAGTCTGAGCAAAGACACCTACCAGTGACAAAGCCACACTGCTTTCTGGACATAGATGTGACGTTAGCCCAGTAAAGACATGCTTTGGTCTTTTTTTGTCCCTCTAACAAACAAGAACAGACACATTGAGGGGCTCTTAAAGGATCACAATTCATTAGAGCACCCAAAGGCATAATTTCCTGAAAGTTCAGTCTCTGCTCAGCATCCATAGGGTGAAAAAATACTACTTTACGAAGGGGTAAAGTTGTTAGGACTTATAAATCAGACCAATCACAGAACACTTTGCCTCATTTCGAGCTGAATCGTTTGAAAGACTGCATGAATGAAAGAAGCATGTTAGACTGATCATTTATGATAAAGAACAGGTGTTTTTCCTCTTATATCATGGTACTAATTCATCAAGATAAATTGTTATCTTCATGTACGTACGTAAATGTCAACTTGGGAGAGATGTTTTTTTGTTGCTGAAATTAATTCTAATAAATAAAACAAATGAAACCAGCACCATTTAATTTCGTTTCTTCTTTTTGTAAATGAGCATTTTTGATTTATGACAAAAACTGCCGAATAATTTGCAGAAAACGTTAAACTGCAAAAATGCATTTAAAATGTAGATTGGCTCTTGCTGTGGTGTAAAGGAAGTTGTCACCAGACCTGAAGGCAGCGTTGCGATCTCTCATGGGAGCCTGGATTTTCGACATCATCCAGAGTTTCCTGTTTGCAAAGACCCAGATATTTATGGTCACTGTGTAATTTTCCACGCAGGTCTTGATGTAGGAGAGGACGGTGTCTGTGAGAGTCAAAATTTCCTGCTGCTCAAACACACTACAGTCTCTGCTGGCAAAGCAGTCTTGTAGTTTGGAGAGGGCATCAACAGCCAGGGTGAGAATGGGGAGTTTTCTGGGTTTTGACTGTTGTCTGATATAGGTGTAGGCTGGGGTGAGTATCAGGGAAAGGTGGTCGGATTGTCTAAGGTGGGAGAGGGGCTGTTCTGTAAACCTGCTTAATGTTTGTGTATATGTGGTCAATTGTGTTTTTTTCACCTGCTTGCACACTTGACATGCTGTAATAAGTTGTTCTTTGTTGAAGTCACCTGCGGTTATATGGAGGTCCTTTTGGGTGGACTTGTTGTTTTGTCAACACGTGATGAAACTGGCTAAGTGTGGTGCTATGGGTGGCATTGGGTGGGATGTAAACAGCTGCAACAATGACTACCTTTAGCTCTTGAGACAGGTAGACAGGTCTGTAATAAACAGACATCCTCGAGATCGGGGGAACAAAAGCTATCCATTACCCTGCTGTTTTGACACCAGTCCACATGTACATAAACACAAAGTGTCTACGAGTCCAACCTACACTCTTTATCTATGACCTCACCAAACTCTTTTCAATACTGAGTTTTTGACCCTGCAAGAGCAAGTGTTAGCAGCTCGTGTTGCCTCAGGAGTCCCACTAGCCAGACAGGCTTGGAAAGACTCCTTCAGCTTGACAGCATCCCTTACTTCCGGTGTCTACCAGCAGGTCCGACATTTGCCACCAGACACCTTGTGACCATAGCTCCGAACATCAGCAAAGACAATAGAGGTGGAAAACATGGTCCACTTTGACACAAAGTCCCTAGTCTCTCTCTGTCTGTTTTAACTCAGAAGAGGTGAGTGAGCTGCTCCTCACTTTACCCAAGTGTCCAAGGCATGTGGCCGACAATAAAGTTGATCATCAATCTCCTTCCTAGGGTGTCCTGATACCATACAACAAGTAGCTTCAAATACCAGTGAGATAAGTTTGAAGTGGGTTCCACCCCTTTCCACCGAGAAAGGGGCGGGATCAAGGCGCCTACCTAATCCAGCTGCAGGTATTGCGTTGACAGCAAGCTGCCTTGATGACTACAAAACAATGCACTGTGGGAAACACTGTCCTGATAGTGAAGCTGAACAGAAATAACTGGCGCTAAATGAGGGAAATATGTATATTTTGTAACTTTTTCTGCAAATAGAGAATCACTGATGAAAAAAAATACAAAAATATTCCTAATTAATTATGGGTGCAGTCAATTAATTCAACATCACTCAGATAACTTTATCCTTGAAACATATTTTACTTGAAACATTTCATTTCTGTATTTTTTGTACTAATAATCATTTTGGTTCTTATGCAAAACATCAGACAGACATTTGCATTTATGCAACAACAGGAACTCATAAGTACAGGAATAACAAATCATTTGTGGTTTTGTCTTTTATTATTGCTTTTAAAAGTTCACTTCCATTTCAATTGTATTTATTTCTGTGGGACAGTCCACATTAAATGAGCCCAGCAGCTGTTTTTCATCTGTTTTTCTCGATCAGATGTTAAAATTGTCTACCTACAAAGAAAAGATTATAAAATAAAAACCCAAATGTTAGACGATCAATTGAAATATCTATTGATAAAAGTACATGCATGACAAAAAATAAAAGTAATGGAAAAATTATGCAAGCATAGATCAGTGGGAGATCGTGGGAGAAGAATATTAAAATTAAACCAAATCTTAAGGACAACCCTAAACCTGTTCCCGTTCATTCTCACGGAAGCTCGGGTTCGCCCTAAACTCAGGCACCTTTCCCGCCCCTGCCTGCAGCCGTCTGGTCTTGTCGACGATCCAGACGAGGACCTCGGTCATCTCAAACACACCTACTACCAGGTGTAGCGACGTGGCTGCAGCCATTGATGAAGCTGAAGCCAGCACATCAAGCACTGCCAACACTGACGACCATCCACGGCCATATCCTAAAGAAATGTTTTTATTTGCAGATATACAGAATGACTCTTACAAGATGCAGTGTCTACTTTGTTTGCCACGCACCATGAAAATCAGTGCTTTTGAGAATTCATCGACAAATTTGAGGAAACATATTTCGGTAAGAGTCTATTTATGTTAATTTAATGTGAATGTAGTCAAATTATGTCGGACTTTACAATGGTATTAAACATAATGTTATCAACATTATGTTACTGATATGACAAAACCACTGCGACATGACATCGCTACAGTGTTCCCCCACGTGTCGCAAATTTGCAGATTTTTTTCAGTCACGTGACTCTTACAGATTGTCACACAAACTAACACAAATAAAGACTAAAGAGGAACAGAGATACAGAGCCGAGCCCCCGTTTTTGAACATTTGAGTGTGACTGAAACTGACTTTTTGTTCATTTTCCAAACCGCTTTATCCCTTTCGGGGTCACGGGGCTGCCGGAGCCTAACCCGGCTACTCATGCGCAAGGGCCGGGGACACCCCTGGTCATCAGTCTGTCGCAGAGGCTGCACTCACACACCCACATCCACTCCTAGGGAGAATTTAGAGAAACCAATGAACCTATGAAGCATGTTTTTGGACGGTGGAAGGAAGCCGGAGTCCCTGGAGAAAACCCACGCATGCACAGGGAGAACATGCAAACTCTACACAGAAAGGTCCCCCATTGATGACGCTGTTTCAAGACTCCCAGCCAGGACTTGAACCGGGAACCTTCTTGCTGTGAAGCAAGAGTGCTAACCACTGCGCTACCGTGCACAACTTTACGATGAAAAACCTCATAAATGAACAGTTTGTTGTTTGCACATTTCTTGGTGCTCTTTGAGCCAACTTTTAGTACGAGCAAAATACTTAAGCTCTTTTAAAATTGGATACTTTAATACTTTTACTCTAGTATTTTTGGAATTGGTGACTTATAAATCAGAATGGAGTCATTTTTACAGTTAGAAATCTGTACTTTTACTCAAGTATGGTTTTCAGGTACTCTGTGTCTGTGCATACAACAACCAACTTGAAATACCTGCAAGATAAGTTTGAAGTTGGTTCAACCTAAAAGTTTGATTTTTAGAAACAAGGAGGAAAAAAGGGACACCTGAAAGAAAAATATGTCACCAAATAAAAAGGAAAGTCGTTAAGAGGAAATTTAAATAAACCTTTAAGAAGAACATGAATAAGGTTCCACCTGAAAATGGCATGAAAAGAAAAGATAACATTGACTTTGTTGTAAAATGTTTTATAATGAATTCCGAACCGCTCTTAGTCCGGCTTGTGACCTGGGACCTGTTTGCAAAGGGGTACTCTAACAAGAGGATCAACCCAACACAGCACAGATTCTAGGATCTCCCAAACCCTCAAACCCCTCCACCACGGTAAG
Source organism: Oryzias celebensis (assembly GCA_014656515.1). Lineage (NCBI taxonomy): Eukaryota > Metazoa > Chordata > Actinopteri > Beloniformes > Adrianichthyidae > Oryzias > Oryzias celebensis. The sequence continues at coordinate 9,220,683 of BNCR01000017.1, read as the reverse complement.
GTGGCGGTTCACGGAGGGGATTTTTTTTTTTTTTTTTTTTTTTTTTTAAGAAATAAAGAAATACAATAAAGAAATACATGAATACATTTGCAAGTAATACAGTTGTGACAATATTTGATAACATCTTTTTAGTTTAACACAAGTCTACTTTTTTTTCTCCATAGATGTTTTTTTTTTTCATTTTTTTACACAAAACTTCAAAATTAACCTTAAACCTGTACAAAACTCTCATGTCCCAGTAAACAGTGATGTCACTTTTTACTGCAAAAATGAGAATTTAACTGTCTTTGCTTTATGACAAAAATCAAATGTAAAAACTCAAAAGAATCTTAACATCGGAAAGCGTGATAAAAAAAAACACAAGTAGCTCTCCACTAAACTATGTACAAATTTGACTGAAAGTTTTTGTAAAAAGTAAAAAAATACAGTAAATATAGTAAAAAAATAATATAAACATTTTTAAAAAATAAATAAATACATATGTAAATAAATAAACAGTTTTTGTGACAATGTTTGAATACGTCTTTTAAATTGAGCACCAGTCTTGATTTTGCCACATGTTTTTTTTTTTTTACAATATATTACACAAAACTTCAAAGCTAAACTTAGAAATGTACAAAAAAAAGAACTCATGTCCAGCAAACAGTGTTGTCTGATGTCATCTGTCCTTTAGCGAGGCCTCCGCTTTGAGCACAGTGATCGTTTTCTGTGTTTTTGAACACGGCCCTTTCTTTGGACAGGTGGCTGTGAGTGGACAGTGGGCCTGGCAGTGGCTGATCTTTGGGAATGGGGCTGCATTTGGGCTGGAGCTTGTGTTTTATTGGGGACCTCTTTTCGAACAGGCCAGTCCCATTTATTGGGGAACTGTCTTCGGACTTGCCATTGTCTTTTAATAGGGACCTGTCTTCGGATCTGTCTTTGGACCTCTCTTTGGACGTCCCAATGTCTTTTATTGGGGACCTGTCTTTGGATCTCCCAAGGTTTTTTATTGGGGACCTGTCTTTTAATCTGGTCATTTCTTTGAAAGGTACCCTGTGTTTGAGCTCTTTTGTGGTTGACTGGTCTCCTGTGATTCGGCACAAATTTGTGGTCTTTCCAGTTTTTGTCTGGTTTGCTCCATGTTTGTCTTTTCAGATCAGATACTCGGTGGGGTTTTCTGTATTTGACTGAGCCATTATTTTTGGAGGAAAATGAGTCATATCTAACTTGTTGACCTGGGTTAAACCTGGCTGAAACCTTTTGATTGAAATGACACATTTTCGGGCTACGTCTATCATTGCTGGAGATGGATGGATTAGCAATGGAGACAGCTTCATAAAATCTGCTTTGATCATGAATTGCTGCTCTGTGGCGTCTTCTCAGCATTTCATTTGTTCTTTCCTCTCTTTCTTCTTTTGTGTCCACGAGTTCACCGATTCTTCTGAAACGAGCAAGTTGTTGATCCTTTTGAAATGTACGCAGAGCCCACTGTCTGGAGCAATTTTTGTCCTTAATTGAATTGATGTTGCCAAAACTGAAGAATAACGTCTTGTTAGCCACTTTGTTCTTGTCCTGTGCGATTGCCGTTGTTTGGTTTGAATACAGAATTGTATTCATTCCTCTGAAGTGAGCCAGCAGATGAAATCTGCAATCTTTGCGATGAGCCCAAAGTTCAGAGGATCTCTTTGAACGGCTTAAAGGAAACTCCCCTGAACTGAAAGAAAACAGTCTGGCTCCTGAAATCTTGGCCATTTGATCTCTTGGGCCCTTTCTTTGGACAGGTGGCTGTGAGTGGACAGTGGGCCTGGCAGTGGCTGATCTTTGGGAATGGGGCTGTATTTGGGCTGGAGCTTGTGTTTTATTGGGGACCTCTTTTCGAACAGGCCAGTCCCATTTATTGGGGAACTGTCTTCGGACTTGCCATTGTCTTTTAATAGGGACCTGTCTTCGGATCTGTCTTTGGACCTCTCTTTGGACGTCCCAATGTCTTTTATTGGGGACCTGTCTTTTAATCTGGTCATTTCTTTGAAAGGTACCCTGTGTTTGAGCTCTTTTGTGGTTGACTGGTCTCCTGTGATTCGGCACAAATTTGTGGTCTTTCCAGTTTTTGTCTGGTTTGCTCCATGTTTGTCTTTTCAGATCAGATGCTCGATGGGGTTTTCTGTATTTGACTGAGCCATTATTTTTGGAGGAAAATGAGTCATATCTAACTTGTTGACCTGGGTTAAACCTGGCTGAAACCTTTTGATTTAAATGACACATTTTCGGGCTACGTCTATCATTGCTGGAGATGGATGGATTAGCAATGGAGACAGCTTCATAAAATCTGCTTTGATCATGAGTTGCTGCTCTGTGGCGTCTTCTCAGCATTTCATTTGTTCTTTCCTCTCTCTCTTCTTTTGTGTCCACGAGTTCACCGATTCTTCTGAAACGAGCAAGTTGTTGATCCTTTTGAAATGTACGCAGAGCCCACTGTCTGGAGCAATTTTTGTCCTTAATTGAATTGATGTTGCCAAAACTGAAGAATAACGTCTTGTTAGCCACTTTGTTCTTGTCCTGTGCGATTGCCGTTGTTTGGTTTGAATACAGAATTGTATTCATTCCTCTGAAGTGAGCCAGCAGATGAAATCTGCAATCTTTGCGATGAGCCCAAAGTTCAGAGGATCTCTTTAAACGGCTTAAAGGAAACTCCCCTGAACTGAAAGAAAACAGTCTGGCTCCTGAAATCTTGGCCATTTGATCTCTTGTGCGTTTCCTGTTGGTCACGGTAAATGTTCTTCCAACTGTTGGTTTTGCGGCGAGTGGTGGAATGTTGTTAACCTCTTCTCTTGTAGATAACTGGAACATCAAAGTAGCTGCTTGAGTTCAACTGGCTGTTTAAAGCAAACCACCTGTATTTGAGAAAAAAATCCGGTTAAGGAATGTGACTTCAAATGGCATCACTTTTTGAGTCAGTATTTGGACTGTGACACAGATATGAGAAGTGATGTTATTTTAGGTCACATAACTTCTACATAAATGACCTCACTGTGACATCACTTTTTGAGTCAGTATTTGGACTGTAACACTGATATAAGAAGTGATGTCATTTTAGGTCACATAACTTCTTCATAAGTGATGTCATCATCAGATGACAATAAAAGAAAAAAATGGAGTTAGCTCTGGGGGACCAGAGAGACTGAATTCAAGTCATTTGAACTCTTGGTTGACATTTTTTCCAAACTGATTTGATCAAACAGCAGATTCCTGTATTGACTTACATTCATAATTTGCTTGTTTTTCCAGTTTAGTGAAATTGTTTTTTCTATGCAAAGACTTATCAATCAATAATCTTTATTTGTATAGCACTTTTCATATGAACCACAACACAAAGTGCTTTACACTAAAATAAAACAAATAAAAAACAAGCACGACCATAAAAATTTGGCGCCCCCCACCCACAATGCCCCCAACTGATGGAAAACTTTGGAAAACAGGCTTAACACAGAGAAAGTCGGTTGGTGGACATGCTTATAGTTGGGACCTCTTCCTCCATGGACAACCACATAGCCAGTCTAATGCAGCATCACAGGCGGGGACCCAGCTTCACCACAGCAAGGAGGTGAGGCAGGTCCCCATCTAAAGCTGCAGCAGCTGAATCGTAGCCGACCCAGAGGGAGAGGACCCAGCCGAGGAGGCACTGGATTCAAAAATAAAATCTAAACATAAATTATTTATTCATTCATTTTCCAAACCGCTTTATCCCTTTTGGGGTCACGCGGCTGCCGGAGCCTAACCCGGCTACTCAAGGGCAAAGGCAGGGGACCTGGGAACCTTCTTGCTGTGAGGCAAGAGTGCTAACCACTGCACCACTGTGCAGCCCACATTAAAATTAAGCATTTGATAAAAGCAACAAACAATCAAACAGTAAAACTTCCAAATATTAAAAAAAGTTATAATTAATCCAGTGTTAAATCATAAAACAGGATAAAAAGAACAGAAGCAAGATCAATTAAAATAATAAGAACTACTTCAAAGCTATTTTAAACAGATAAGTCTTGAGCTTTTTCTTAAAAGCCTCTATGTTCTCTGTGGCCCTCAGGTCCTACGTCAGACTGTTCCATAAACGGGGGCCATAGTTGCTGAAAAGATGCCTCACCATCATTTCTGTTTTTCACAGCTGGAAAGATTAGCATGCATTTTGTAGACCAGTAGTTGACCAAGGACATTTGGCAAATTTGTTCTTGAATTAATGAATTGGACAGTTTTTGTTATAAAATATGTATTAAAAACATTCATAGGCGGTGTCCATATCTTTCAAATGTTGAAGGGTTAATTAACCATGGGACCATGAGCTAGGATTCCTCAAAAGATGCAATACTTTAAACCACTTTTAGAGCAGATTTACAATATATTTGCCTTTTTATAGTTGCCTTTTTTGCCCAAATTCACCACTGTATTTATTTTTAAAAATATTTATGTATCCCCTTTTTAGCAAGGAAAGTCTCACTGAGATCCGCTGATCTCTTTTTCAAGCAAATCCTGTTCAAGAGGCAATTTACTACACAACCCAAAACATTGTATACAATTAAAACAGTATGACATGTAAAAACATGTTTGTGATTTCATTTCAGAATATCATTCAAGTGAGATAAAGTTGTGAGATGTGGTAGTTTAATTGCAGGGAATTCCTGTCCCCAGTTGCCCAGATACTGAAATGCCATCTTTCCCTGTAAGTCTACATGTTTTTTTCTGTATGTTTTGGGAAAAATAAATTAAAACACTTCTGTTGTAGTCATTTTAAAATAAAGAATGATTGATTGGTTTAGTATAGAAGCTAATAAGTGTGATCCTTCTGACCCCTGTGGAAAACTATTCATTTGAAATAAGAAATACCTGCAAAGATATAAAAAAACCATAATTAACTCTAAGTATTTATTGTGAAGACAGTCATTTTCCAATATTTTTACAGTTCACATGCAAACAATTATTTGTAGTCATTTTGAGATCATTTTGTGTTCGCTCAGTTCGTGGCTGTGTTTCAAACAAGCGATTGTTAATCTTCATACAGTCTCCATGAGAGCTGCCATCTCCTTGAACTGCTTGTGGAAGTTCTGCAGAAAGGAAAAGAACAAAGATGAGCCTCAATGCCGTGTTCTAAATGAAGGACGTCAGAGTTCCAGTCGGTAACTTCCCACCTGAAACTGTGGAATGCTCATCTCGAAGGACTTCTGACAAATCTGTTCTGAGGGCTCAGCAATCTTCAGCTGTTCTATTTATTATTTCATTTGTTCTGTCATTTTGAAACGTTTTGGTGTTAAAATTCATTTCTATTCATTCATTCATTTCTTACTTTAGGATGTAAAACCTCATAAATGAACAGTTTGTTGTTTGCACATTTCTTGGTGTTCTTTGAGCCAACTTTTAGTACGAGCAAAATACTTAAGCTCTTTTAAAATTGGATACTTTAATACTTTTACTCTAGTATTTTTGGAATTGGTGACTTATTGTAGGGGTTATGGACCCAGGACATTAATTGTTGTTGTGTTTGTCACTTCCTGTTTTATTTTGTTGTATTTCCTGTGCTCACCATTGCTTTCGAGGTCCTTTGACACTTCCCTCCTTGTGTGTTCCCTCCCTCCTGGCACACCTGTATGTGGTTAACCAATCCCCTCTCCCTGTTATATGGCCTCGTCTCCCTTGCACGGGTTGTCGGGTGGTTTTGTTTGTTTGCTCTGATTTAATGGTCCTCTCTCGAGTCATTAAATCTATTTCTTCTTTATTTCGAGTCCGTCTGCATTTGTGTCCGCACGTCAACCTTGACATTACCACCCGACCAGTATAATGGACGCAGCAGACGCGGAGACGTTACGGGCATTACTCCGCCAACAGGAGGAGCAGATGTCGTGCTTACGACAAGGATTACTGGAGATGTCGAGCCGTCACGAGCGACAACTTGCCGCATTGGGTGAGCGATTGGAGCAGTTGGCGGAGCGGATCCAACATCCACTGTCCGTTCCTTCTCCGCACCCTTCGCCTCCCACGCCAGTCCAGGATGGGATTCCTGTCGCCCCTGCTGCACAGCTGGCCCGCCCGGAGAGGTTTTCCGGGGACTCCGGGGACTGCCGAGCATTCATCACCCAGTGTGAGCTCCATTTTCAACTACAAGCGCCTCACTATCCTTCGGACCAAGCTAAGGTGGCCTTCATCATATCTCACCTCACCGGGAGAGCAGGCGCATGGGCAACGGCTGAATGGCAGCGTGGAGCACCGACCTGCGCGTCTCTCGCGGCATTTCTGGAGGCATTTCAGCAGGTGTTCCAGCACACCAAACCGGGCCGAGAGGCAGCTCGAGCCCTTATGCAACTTCGGCAACGGGGCAGAAGGGCAGCTGACTATGCCATCGAGTTCCGCACCCTGGCCTCCATTAGTGGTTGGGACACCACTGCGCTCATGGACGCTTTCGTGGAGGGACTTTCCGAGGAGTTAAAGGACAGACTAATCACTCTCGAGTTACCTTCCTCCTTGGAACCCCTCATCGCCCTGGTCATCAGAATTGACAATAGCCTGCAGGACCACAAGCAGGAGCATGGCAGGGTGGCACCCCGCCCCCGACGCAGTCCTGTTGAGCACAGGATCATGGACTCACCTGACTTTGCTGCTTTTTCCGCAGAACCCCCGTCTTTAGTCTCAGAGGAACCCATGCAGCTCGGCCGGGGCAGACTGACAGTTTCCGAGCGACGGCGGCGGATGGCGGCAGGTGAGTGCCTTTACTGTGGCGGCCGGGGTCATTTCTGCAGGGATTGCCCCAACTCATCAATAAGAGTGGGCGCGCTTAAGAGCCGTGGTCCGGCTCCCACTATCCCGAGACCTGCTTCCTGTGTTTTGGATGTTCGGGTTATGTTCCAGAAAGGGGGAGTTTCTGTCAAAGCATTGGTGGATTCAGGAGCAGAGCAGAACCTCATGGACGCCGAGCTAGCCAAACAGGTCGGTCTTACGTCTGAGTTTTTGCCCCATCCATTACGAGTGGTCTCCCTCAACGGCCAAGAATTAGCCACCGTCTCACGAGTCACTGAGCCGGTTCATCTGATTGTGTCAGACAATCACCACGAGCACACCCGTTTTTTCCTTTTTTCCTCCCCACAAAACCCTCTGGTATTAGGTTGCCCTTGGCTAAATGCTCACAACCCAGTCATCGACTGGCCCTCCAGCCGTGTCTCCGGCTGGAGTGAGAAATGTCACACCACATGTTTGCGTTCAGCTCGGCCTCCTGGGGGAGATCCCGCCGTCCCAGTAGGGCGGCCGCCCTCACCTGACCCATTCAGGGATCCGTCTGAATGTCATGACCTGACTGTGTTTTCCGAGTCACGAGCCCTGTTGTGTTCAGGGGTTTCCCACAACAGGTTGCCAGATCGTCGCCGCACGCCAGCACCATCCTACCTACCTGGTCAGTTCGTCATGTTGTCCACCTCGCACCTCAGACTCCGGACAGAGTCAAAGAAGCGGTTCCCCAAGTTCATCGGTCCTTTCGAGATCATCAAGGTCATCAATCCGGTGGCAGTCAGGCTGCGCTTGCCCAGGTCCTTGCGCATCCACCCGGTTTTCCACATCTCTCAGCTAAAGCCACATGTCACGAGTCCCCTGCAGCGGCCATCCTCTCCGCCACCCCCTCCCCGCATCATTGATGGCCAACCGGCCTACACTGTCCGTCGCCTTCTGGACGTTCGGCGACGGGGTCGTGGCCTCCAGTATCTGGTGGACTGGCAGGGGTACGGGCCTGAGGAGAGGTCCTGGGAGTCTGCTTCACGCATTCTGGACCCTGAACTCATCAGGGACTTCAATCAGCGGCATCGGAACAGACTTCCCCCTGCGCCAGGAGGCGCACCTTGAGGGGGGGGTACTGTAGGGGTTATGGACCCAGGACATTAATTGTTGTTGTGTTTGTCACTTCCTGTTTTATTTTGTTGTATTTCCTGTGCTCACCATTGCTTTCGAGGTCCTTTGACACTTCCCTCCTTGTGTGTTCCCTCCCTCCTGGCACACCTGTATGTGGTTAACCAATCCCCTCTCCCTGTTATATGGCCTCGTCTCCCTTGCACGGGTTGTCGGGTGGTTTTGTTTGTTTGCTCTGATTTAATGGTCCTCTCTCGAGTCATTAAATCTATTTCTTCTTTATTTCGAGTCCGTCTGCATTTGTGTCCGCACGTCAACCTTGACACTTATAAATCAGAATGGAGTCATTTTTACAGTTAGAAATCTGTACTTTTACTCAAGTATGGTTTTCAGGTACTCTGTGTCTGTGCATACAACAACCAACTTGAAATACTTGCAAGATAAGTTTGAAGTTGGTTCAACCTAAAAGTTTGATTTTTAGAAACAAGGAGGAAAAAAGGGACACCTGAAAGAAAAATATGTCACCAAATAAAAAGGAAAGTAGTTAAGAGGAAATTTAAATAAACCTTTAAGAAGAACATGAATAAGGTTCCACCTGAAAATGGCATGAAAAGAAAAGATAACATTGACTTTGTTCTAAAATGTTTTATAATGAATTCCGAACCGCTCTTAGTCCGGCTTGTGACCTGGGACCTGTTTGCAAAGGGGTACTCTAACAAGAGGATCAACCCAACACAGCACAGATTCTAGGATCTCCCAAACCCTCAAACCCCTCCACCACGGTAAGGTGGCGGTTCACGGAGGGGATTTTTTTTTTTTTTTTTTTTTTTTTTTTTTTTTTTTTTTTTTTTTAAGAAATAAAGAAATACAATAAAGAAATACATGAATACATTTGCAAGTAATACAGTTGTGACAATATTTGATAACATCTTTTTAGTTTAACACAAGTCTAGTTTTTTTTTACATAGATGCTATTTTTTTTCATTATACTACACAAAACTTCAAAATTAACCTTAAAACTGTACAAAAAACCCTCATGTCCCTGTAAACAATGTTGTCACTTTTGACTTCAAAAATGAGGATGTAACTGTGTTTGCTTAATGATAAAAATCAAATGTATAAACACAAAAGAAACTTAACATCGGAAAGCGTGATAAAAAAAAACACAAGTAGCTCTCCACTAAACTATATACAATGTACAAATTTTAATGAAAGTTTTTGTAAAAAAAATTTAAACAAGAAATACATACATATGTAAATAAAAAAAAATCTGTTTTTGTGACAATGTTTGAATACGTCTTTTAAATTGAACACCAGTCTTGATTTTGCCACGCTGTTTTTTTTTTTTACAATATATTACACAAAACTTCAAAATTAAACTTAGAAATGTACAAAAAAAAGAACTCATGTCCAGCAAACAGTGTTGTCTGATGTCATCTGTCCTTTAGCGAGGCCTCCGCTTTGAGCACAGTGATCGTTTTCTGTGTTTTTGAACAGGGCCCTTTCTTTGGACAGGTGGCTGTGAGTGGACAGTGGGCCTGGCAGTGGCTGATCTTTGGGAATGGGGCTGCATTTGGGCTGGAGCTTGTGTTTTGGTCTCCTGATGATTTTTAATGGGGCCCTGTCTCTGATTCTGCTTCATCCTTTCATAATGGTTATGTTTTTGAATGTCACCGTTTGTTTGATAGGAAGCCTGTCCTTGAGTGTGTTCCTGCCTTTTGACAAATTCCTGTTTTTTCAATGGACGCTGTTTTGGGGGAGAGGCCTTCATTTGGACATGGTCCTGTCTATGGGCTGGGGCTTGTTGATGGATCTGGCTTTGTCTTTTATTGGGGACCTCTTTTCGGACAGGCCAGTCCCATTTATTGGGGACCTGTCTTTGGACTTGCCATTGTCTTTTAATAGGGACCTGTCTTTGGACCTCTCTTTGGACGTCCCAATGTCTTTTATTGGGGACCTGTCTTTGGATCTCCCAATGTCTTTTATTGGGGACCTGTCTTTGGATCTCCCAAGGTTTTTTATTGGGGACCTGTCTTTTAATGTGGTCCTTTCTTTGAAAGGTACCCTGTGTTTGAGCTCTTTCATGGTTGACTGGTCTCCTGTGATTCGGCACAAATTTGTGGTCTTTCCAGTTTTTGTCTGGTTTGCTCCATGTTTGTCTTTTCAGATCAGATGCTCGGTGGGGTTTTCTGTATTTGACTGAGCCATTATTTTTGGAGGAAAATGAGTCATATCTAACTTGTTGACCTGGGTTAAACCTGGCTGAAACCTTTTGATTGAAATGACTCATTTTCGGGCTACATTTATCATTGCTGGAGATGGATGGATTAGCAATGGAGACAGCTTCATAAAATCTGCTTTGATCATGAGTTGCTGCTCTGTAGCGTCTTCTCAGCATTTCATTTGTTCTTTCCTCTCTTTCTTCTTTTGTGTCCACGAGTTCACCGATTCTTCTGAAACGAGCAAGTTGTTGATCCTTTTGAAATGTACGCAGAGCCCACTGTTTGGAGCAATTTGTGTCCTTAATTGAATTGATGTCGCCAAAACTGAAGAATAACGTCTTGTTAGCCACTTTGTTCTTGTCCTGTGCGATTGCCGTTGTTTGGTTTGAATACAGAATGGTATTCATTCCTCTGAAGTGAGCCAGCAGATGAAATCTGCAATCTTTGCGATGAGCCCAAAGTTCAGAGGATCTCTTTGAACGGCTTAAAGGAAACTCCCCTGAACTGAAAGAAAACAGTCTGGCTCCTGAAATCTTGGCCATTTGATCGCTTGTGCGTTTCCTGTTGTTCACGGTAAATGTTCTTCCAACTGTTGGTTTTGCGGCGAGTGGTGGAATGTTGTTAACCTCTTCTCTTGTAGATAACTGGAACATCAAAGTAGCTGCTTGAGTTCAACTGGCTGTTTAAAGCAAACCACCTGTATTTGAGAAAAAAATCCGGTTAAGGAATGTGACTTCAAATGGCATCACTTTTTGAGTCAGTATTTGGACTGTGACACTGATATGAGAAGTGATGTTATTTTAGGTCACATAGCTTCTACATAAGTGATGTCATCATCAGGTGACATCATCAGTATTTGTATGATGACATCCCCTATTATAACAGCTATAATTATTACAGAACTTTGATGACATCACTGATTAAATCAATAAATCCAAAACAAAAAAGAAAGAATAGAAATGGAAAATGACACATTTATATCCATATACATAGTGGAACATGCCAAGAACTGTTGTGGGTCGTCAGATGCCATGACAGCACCCACCTGTGCTCAATCAGCCACCAGGTATGGCCACCATGATTGCCTGCACCTGGGTCTCCAGCAGATGTATAAAGGATGGTGGAGATCCCAGTTCCGGCGCCAGACTGTTAGCTTGCCCAAGACGGTAACGTGCTGGCTCCCAAAGACGTGTCTTAGGACTCACTCTTGTTTCATAGATTTCCCTACTAACTTGTGTGTTTGTTTGCCAGTGGCTCCCGCCTTCTCTCCACTACCCCTGCTGCCTCCCCGAGCTCATCCAACTCCGCTCCCGACGCAAGACCAATCCATACCGGACTTTCCCCATCAACATTCATCGCCTTACCCTGAAATAAACCTCATAACTTCAATTGTGTCCTGCGCGTGGATCCTCCCCTTCCTGCTCACCGCATAACAAGAACACAGGAAGGCACCTTGGAGGCATTTGGACCTGTAGTTCCTCTAAAAATGTGACTCAGAACCAGTGACATGCAGCGAGGTTCATGCTCAGCTCCAGTCTGTGTGTCAGTTTAGTTCCTCTAGTAACCAGTTCCTCTTCTCAGAGTAACCAGCCATTGAGCATTGCTGCTATGTGCTCCCATGTTATTTTCCAGTACTGTTCAGTTTCCAGCCTTGGTAGGTCTGCTCTGCTGTTTTGACCCTGCCACTGAGCGAACACTTTCGCAGGTTGAGTTCCGTACAGCATGTTTATCCGTCTGGCTTAATTACCTCCTGTGTACTTCTTTAGGCGGCTGCTCGAGGCCAGGAGCCTTTGTTTCCCAGTTTCCAGGGCTTCAGGTATGAACATCTGGCTGTATCTTTTAGGCACTTGCTTTTTCATTGCACCTCTCTGAGCCTTTGTCATCTGACTCACTTCCCTCTGAGCTGTCTTGATCTTAGCCTAGAACATTGCTTCCATGTTGAGTATTGCTTTCTCCCATTGTTGCTCTTGTAGCCAAGAATTTCAAGGGTCACTGCTGCTGAAGTGTAAACCAGTTCATTGGTTTCTGTGATTGCTGTGGTAAGAATTGCCCTTAATCCTTCATTTACAGTCCCAGGAGCCTTTCAGGTGGTACTTTACTCAACCGTTGTAGTTGGTGTCGGGGTTGCCTGGTGTTCATTCTAGACATAAGCTTGTTTTTCAGGTCAGTTGCTTCCCCACTCAGCGTAACAGTGGTTATTGGGGCTGTGTTACCAAGTGTGGTATAGCCTCCTCTCTGACCTGATGCTGTGGCTATCTTGTGGTGTTACAATTGTGTTGTACTTCATCAGTCTCAAGTTGTGATAGCAGTTGCCGTGTGTGGATGTTAGAACATCGAGCTACTGGTTGTTTGGCAATTAGCCTTGATTGTGGCATCTGCAGCATCCATTCACTCCACATTCTCTGCACGTAACCTCTCTGAGTAGGATTACTTTAGTAGCAGCATTTCAACAGAACCTTGTTGTCGCATCTAGTCCATTTTCATCTTGCTCCAGTAGCCCACTTTCCATCAAGCCGCTCTAGTTCCCCAGCCCCTGATTCAGACTTTGTTGGCTGGGTGACGTCTATAAGAAGACAATATAATAAGTGGTAAATATATCTAGGTTCATTTTTTGGAAATCTGATAGAGAAACTAGATTTTTTTAAATGGGGTTGTATGAGCTTGGATGAAATATATCAATGTGCTTGTAGCATTTTGATAAATTATTACAGTTTCTAAAAGCACACATGTTCTGTAAATGATATTCCTCTTGAAATTACTTGAAAAGACTTGAAACATTCAATGGTAGGACTTGGGACTTGACTTGAGACATGTTTGGCTTGACTTGTTACAACAACTTGGAACTTGACTGACTTGGGACTTGCTTTGGACTTGGGGACAAAGACTTAAGACTTACTCGTGACTTGCAAGATAATTATTTGGTCTTGGAAATTGTAGTTAGGAGCCAAATTAAGCTGAAGAAGTGACAATAATGTTTTGTAGTTTACGCTTTACCGTGAACCGTGTTGAGATTCATTGTGACTGAGATTACATGAATTACACAAGCACACATTTTTTTGTTTTTTTCCTTGATGCATTCAATAATCTGGTGTTCTCTATAGTTTAGAAAAAAAGCACAAGTGAACTTTTAATGAGGTGAAGCTAGAAAATAAATTTTCTAGGTTAAAGTGTTTCTATAGCGTGCTTCATTTTGATGTTGCACATATTTTGCCATTATGTTAACATCAGATACTGCAGTTGAGCTGCACGACTAAAACCCTTAAAACTTCCATCTTAAGCAACAACCGTCCCAAGACCCATTATTACAACTATTTTAAAAAAAAAGTAAGTTTAGCATTTTAGAAACTACAATGTGGTTTGGGTATTTACAGATAAAAAAAAAAAAACAAAAAAACAGGGATTTCATCATCATTGACTTAATTGATGAATTGGTTTCTGCTTCTTTGATCCAACTGAATTGATCTGTCTCAGGCAAGTTACTGATCAAATCAAATTGACCTTTACCTTCATGAAATTGTTTCAAAATGAAATGAATCAATTCTATCGATATTGGGAAATACCATTTGGATTGAGACATGTAGATGTAGTTTACTATTTTATTTGTATTATTTTGATGTGGAAAAACAACAGTGGGCTGAACTTTATTAAACTGAAATTTGAATGGATTTGCCATCATTTCTTGTTTACTTGTTTTTTGTACACATTATAAGGAGGGCGCTGATGCGTGTGGATCCATATGCGAACAGAGTTTAATAACAGCACAAGAGGACAAGGCAAGGCGAGGTATGAGGCAGGCGAGGGTCAATAACAAGAAATTAGGCAAGAGTCGGAAAAACAGGTGAAGGTCCAAAACAAACAGGCAGGCAAGACAGAGGAATTGCTTAGACTGAACAAGAGTGAACCAAGTTCAAGACTACGCACAGTGTGAAGGATGAGACAGGCATAAAAACAGTGTGGTGATGACATAATGTGAAGCAGCTATTGGAGTGTGACAGTTGACAAAGGCTGTTAATACTCTGGTGACGACTCCCTCTAATGGTCGGAGGAAGGAATGGATGGCTGGATGCGGACACATATTCAATTCACACGTGTTAATATTGCAATATATACTACAAGGAATCTGGAAAACTTCACCTGCACTGTTCAGAACCAGGTGTTTGTCTCTGAGACACACTCTGATTTTTTTGGGCTAAAGATATCCTTGATTTAATTTAGGTCAGTGAATTGGATCAAATGGGATTATTTAAAATTGACCAATATTGACTGCAAATCATATCAGCAACCGATAACTATGATGTGGATCGAATAATTGTTAAAAGGTAATGTTACTATTCCTGTTTTCTTGAGCACATCAATTATTTTTCTGCAAATCAAAATATTATGGCACCAGTTGTTTCATAGTAAAAGTCAAGCAGAGGAATATGAATTTTACCTGGAAAAGTCTATCCGTCACTATCCAAACCTGTGTCATCTGTTATAGGGTCACAGGGTTCCTGAAGCATGCGCCAGATACTATTGAGTAAAGACAGGGCACATCCTGGACCGGTCAGCAAGCTGCTGCATGGCCAGGAGAGAAATCGGTGTTGGAAAAAAAATAAAATTCTTTGAATTGTGCTATTGCTTTATTCATGTAAGTTTGTTTTGATGAAATGTAGTGGTTAGTTACTATGTTCTAAGGAATACTTGGATTGGCAGTTTCTTGTGCTGGAATTAAAAAAAGAGCCTTTGTTCATCCTAGAAGTTTCTGTTCTGAAGCTCTGATACATATTTGACCTGAAACAGCTAGTTGAATGCTATCTTGGAAATTTTTCTTCCTTCACAGCTTCTCTTGGCATCTTGTCTTGCTCTTATCTGTTTGTGGTGCACTTTGTTTCCTTTTTTTTCATCCTCTGTGGTATCACTTTTCCCTGCAAGGGCAACTCTTGCTCTCCTAGACTTGCTGCAAAATGACCTATCAGTAAAATCTGATCCTTTTAGACTGAGCACCATGGGTCTTTCTCATGCCAAAGTCTTGTGAATGGAGAACAAATATCCTCCCAATGCCCTCCAACTCACTAGCGGCAGCAAGAAAGAATCTCTTGATACCTTAACTGTAACTTTAGATTCTGTTGACATTAACAAAGGAGGTTGAAATTGCAAGAAGAACATGCAATTTTCTGCTTCTACAAAAAAAAAACTGCAATGAGGCATGTCACACAATTGTATATAATTTTTACGAGACTGAAAAGGCTCTAAAAAATAACTTGTAGCTTTTTAAACTTCTTTTATGATTCTCATTTGCTAACTTGGAGTTAAATTTAATCCAATATTTTTTTGTTTTTGTTTTTTTATTGTGATTTGTCTACAACAAACTACAAATTTGTAGACATACCTGGCACATTGACTGCAGACATACTAGTTGTGATTGTAGGTGCTCACTCTGAATAACAGCCTATAAAGTAAAGATGTGAGATATTACTAATGAAAAAAAAAAGTATGGTTTTTAAGTGCACCTTATAGTGCGGAAATTAAGTCATTCATTTTCGGAACCGCTTTATCCCTTTCGGGGTCACGGGGCTGCCGGAGCCTAACCCGACTACTCATGGGCGAAGGCAGGGGACACCCCTGGACAGGTCGCCAGTCTGTCGCAGGGGACTGTAACCTTTTTACTGCACATTGCAACAAGAAGCTTTTAAATGCAGCCGTTCAGAGTGTTCTCAAATCTAGGACAATTGCCTTTTTTGTTTTTCTGAAAATAGTCATGTAAATTAACTTAATGTTAAATGTGATAGTCAATTAAATTAAACATTTTATTAACTGGCAAGTGCTTTTCAGGTATTTATGACAGACCACACACCACACATGCACGGTGTGTATGTAAGACAAAAGGGTAAAGTAGATATGCAGTTTTGTAACCTTCATCTATTGTATGAATAGTTGTCTCACTCCAGCTTGCTAATTAACTCCATGACCAATTTAAATCTTGCTGTACTTGGTTGGTGTGTTGTTTTAGGCCTAAAAAAATCTGATAATGGATCGATCTTCTGTCATTTTATAAAGAGTTGTCCAGTTTGTTCTAATGCTAAGCAAACTTTCCTTTACACTTTGATAAAATCCGATCATAACTACCATTTATCTATCCATGAATTATCAATTCATAGAAATAAAAATTTGGGAAAAGCCTTTCTGTTCTGTGCAAAATATGTAGCAATGTACAAAGGCATGGATCATACCACTGACTATCTTTGTAGAAGAAGTCTGCTTTGCTACTGAGGTAGAGATTCCTATTCCTGATAGTTTGCTGTCGATAACCCCCCTTTTGCACATTTTCTAAAACTGTCTAAAAGTTTTAGACAGATGATTGTATCCTTATCAGTCCAAACCTTACGATTTGAACTCCTTGCAGGAGTTTTAATGCAACTGTGGTACGGATGCATGTAGGTCTGCATTCCTGAGGTAGGATCTTCTGATTTGCGCTTGTCCTAACTCAATTACCCCTTTGCTGTGATATGTTGGCAGCAACACTGATGTTGAGGGAAGTTAACAGTAAGCGACAAGGACACTCACCAAGGTCTCTGTGTCATATGCACCCCACTTTGTGGCAGCATTTGCTACTCAGCTCCTTAGAAAACTGCCACCTCAGACTCTCAATAATAATATGTATTTTGAGATAATCTTATTAAAGGTGCTTGGCTAAAAATAGATTGTGGAACAGAGCACTAAATGCTATTATATATTGCGTGTGCTATATGTTTATTCAAGCAGAAGTGGCCGACAGGACATTTGAAAGTTAAAGCTGTTGTAATGCCCTATAAAGTGGATGAAAAAGTGTAAATTTATAGTCTCCACTGTGATTCCGGAGGTCTACCACAGGACAGCCGTTCACTAGAAATATGTCACATGCTGTTTAAGTGAGTCGACAAGCAAAAGGTCCTCCAGTATTAGTTTTAGAAACAACATGTATTTGCTCCAGCAAATCAGACTGTTCAAATATAAAGAGCGTTTTGTGCATGAACTAATTTCCCAGGTTTACTGAGTGAGTCAAGCATGCGATACTCTGTTGGCTTAAAGTATCAAAGAGACGCATACAGTATATAATATCAAGTAAGAACTTTGCTCTTGTCTCAGTCCTTGTTTTTTGATGCAGTCAGTGAATTCTTCAGTGACATAACAATAACATTTCATTTGGATTTGTTTTAGGCGACTACCGAGTTCCCAAAGTGTTCCCTCCTATATCCAAGGTCTACATTCCATAAATAACAACAGCTGAATTCCTCAAAGTAAGGTTACAAATGATGTACGGCCTTAACACTCTTCACTATATACTTTATACACTTTTCTCAGACAAACATTGACATTTTCACACTTTTCTTTCTGCTTAAACCCTCAAAGTTTAAACTTTCATTGAAGAATAAGGTCAGTAATATAGAATGAAAACAAAGATCAGTCCGTTGTCGTCGATTGATGCGACGTTGGCATACTGAACGTAACTGTTTAAAAGACAGAGCATGGAATAGATTGATTGACACGGTCTCCTGCCAATCAAAGTGCAGAACATGATGCAGAGAGAAAATGGATGCAAAACTGCACCAAAAGTATCTGTGAAACAGCGAGACCCGGAAAGGTGAACACTGTAATCCTAACAGTTGCTTTAGTTAAGGTCTTTTTACAGGAACAGTTGGCTATACTATTTAAGGTAGCATTTACTTAAGGATGTGTATAAATGACTATGGCTTTTCTGTGGCTCTCCTGGGATCCATTTACCACCTTGATGCTCTCAAAAGTCCCTTCTTAACTCTGATTACATGTTTGTGTGCATTCATAAATTTAGGTTTTTGCCTTTTCCTCTCATTGAAAAGCATTGTGTCTCTCCATGAGTCACGTCTAGACTTGTTAGCGCTTTGAAACTAATAAGGGGTGTAATTGACTGTGGGTCAGTAACCGTGTGTGTTGTATCTGAATCTGTTTCTATCTTATGACTCACAGACAGATTCTCCATTTATTGTTGTAGGTTTCCATGCCCTCCCTTCCCACGTTCATCACCTTTTAGTCATAATGGAACCATGCTTCTGCTTTACACGTCTTCTGTACTTAACCACTACTACACCAGGAATTGCCCGTTTTAGCAAGCACTTAACACAATTTGTACACATTGCGCATAAAAAATGCACTACTGCAGGCTTGTTCAGGCCAATAAACCAAAGTGTGCACATTCTCGTGTGTTTGTAGGCTTGATATTAGTACAGTCCAGCAGTTTTTTGCTTGCGCTCTGCCCTTTTGAATTTATTATGGTTTTAACCCCATCCTACTTTAACAGAAAGCATTTTTGAATCAGCCTTTAAAAGAAACAAGTAGTGTAAACTGCAGTTTTTCTCGTGTAGCATTATGAGTTCATAAATGTGTTAGCTGGGATGTTTTTGGCAAAGTATGCTGTAAACAGAATTTTTGAACTTTATGATAAAAGAACGTCATACTGTCACGTGAAAAAATGAGGACACCCTCATTCAATAATCAGCTCTGTCTTTAAAATGTTCATATATCAATGTCCGATCTTACTTTGAAACATTTCTAAAAAATGATTTGATAAAGTGATTTGATAAAAATAAAACAAAAACCTGTGTGTGTGTATCCAGATATGTTTTTATTCACATCTACTATTTTTACAGTAGTTTATAGTGTATATGCAGAACATTTTAATCCCCATCAGGAAAGAGATGATCTGTTGGTTTTCCATCTTGCAAAGTTCTGTTGCACACATAATCTTAAATCAACCAAAAGCGTTTCATTGCTGTTAATAAGTTACTTTAATGTAGAAGGAAACAGCTCCTTCTCTTCTGTATCATTCGCTTACAACCTCACTAGAACAATAACAGGGTTTCTTTCTGTCTCTGCTTAGTCATGATTTACTGCCTGATAGTTTTCCGTTCCTCTTTCCACTGCCTGAGTCACTGGTCAGTAACTTTCTGCAAACACAACCTTTTGTACTTTTCCTCTACATCTTATTCCATTTATTTACTGATCATACAATGAATGATGAGGTGCGGTGCATAGACAGACAAAATACTTCTATGGCTGAACGAAAAGGGAAAATATAAAGGATTTAAAAGAGAGCAAGTGGCAGAGACCTCCATTTCTGTTAATCCAGTTTTAAATTTTGATTAGGGAATTTTGGTGGTAGTAAATCAGAAGCTTTCAGAAGAGACAGGGGCTCATACCTGGCTAATGCAATAATTCTGTGTCTGTTCCTTCTCACACAAAGAAATATGATCTAATTTCACTGTGCCATTTACAGTCTTAGACTGCGGTTTTGGTTCTAAAGATGTTTTGACAAACTGATGATGGAAAAGTCTTCCTCTCCTGTTTTTACTCTGTGTGAGTCATGTAGTAAAAACACAATTGAACAGTTTGACATTTTTCTGACGAGTGTAGGTCTTATGCCTGGTTGAGCTTCATAGCGATCGGCCATCAATCGCATCGCCTCCCTACTGCAATCGTTAGTCTAGTTCAGTGGTCCTTAAGGCCGCTGACTGGTTTAATGCTAGACAATATTTTGACAGATGAGGCTTTATTTTTGATATTTTTAAGCTTCCGGTTTCTAAAAAAAAAAAAAAAATTCAGATTAAAATGCTACTACATGAAAATTGATTTAAAAAAAGTCTGGGTAACGAAAAGCAACATTTATTAATGTCTTATTTAAAAAGTGCTGGAGGGCTATTAAGTCATACTTTTCAATTTGATGCTTAAAAGGATGCTCACTACTATTTGTTTTGTGATATTTCAGGAACCTGTTTTGGATTTTTAGCTCGTCTCCACTAAAATTTGTTTGTGCCCTCCTGTGTATATTTAACTACTTTTTTAACATCAGGGCCAGGAGGCTACATATGACTTTTGACACGTGACTTTTAAATAATCCTGCATTTTTACTCATGTTTATTATGTGTTTTGTGGTCTCCTTTAAATGCACTAATTTATTAAATGTAATAAAAACAAATCTTAAGAAGTGCTATACTTAATACACTATACACAAAACTATTGTCAAACATAGTGTATACTTAATACACTATATTTGAGAATATTTTTTTAATTTCTAATTTTATTAAAAACAATTTATTCTACACACATACTATACTCAAAAAAGTTTATTTGTTACATTTTAATTTTGAAATACTCATTGACGAACTACAACCAATTGGTCTGAAGTTCAAAGAATCTTTTAATAAAATTACGATTATGGTACTTAGTGGTATTCTTAAAAATTTGAAGCAGCAAAATAATAATTACCGATTAGGGTCACTACCATTGCAACAATATGGGTGAGATTTTTTGATTTTTAGCTAATTTTGCAAAATAAGTTGAAATATGTTTTAAATGTCCGACAGCTTTACATGTAACATTTAAAGAGAGAACTGTAGGAATAGTTGTACACGTGGAAAAAGGTATAAATGTTTGGTGGCAAAACAGAAATGGTGCCGAAACGAAATGAAGCCAAACGTGTAAAACTCACAGTTTTGAAAAGAAAACAAGTTTTAATTTGACTTTACAACTCAGTATGGAAAAAAAGGAAATAATGCCTATACAATCTCTTGATCTTTGAGAGGAATATGGGGAAATAGTCACAGTGTGCTTTCACAACAACCTGTTTGTTCCAAATGATAATTATTTTTCTCTTATTTTTCACTTTATTTAATAAATATTTGAACACATTTCAATATTGAACCCACTTGAACTTGAGTTTGTAGTAATCAGACGAATCCCTTCAAAATCAGGATCTTGGAAACCAGGTAACACACTGGACAGGAAACAAACAAAAAAAATATTGATACAAATTATTCCGTTAAAAAATGAAACACTTTTTCCCAGTACTTTTTTGTTTACTTTCTACTCATTTGTCATTGGGTCATCTGTCTGCTACAGAATGTTAAGACACGAAAGTTCCTCACCATACATGGAGGGTTCCATCCCACCATGTATGAAACATCCAAGAATGCATGAATACATCAGAAATGAAAGTGTGTATAGTGAATGTCTCAGGCAATGAACACCAGAAGATGCAGTGCTGGAGAACAGATCCTCATGGGAGAACAAGCCCTGGCATGTGATGTACCACCGGACCATAACCGAAGTGGCTGATATCAAGAACTCCTACCAATGGCTAGAAATACCAGGGACTCAGAGAAGAACTGGAGAAAGCTTGGAAGGTGAAGCTGACAGTGTTGCCCGTGGTAATTGGAGCACTCGGGGCTGTGACCCCCAAACTGGAGAAGTGGCCACAGCAGATCCCTGGAAAGACCTCAGAAATCTTAGTCCAGAAAAGTGCAATGCTAGGAACAGCTAAGATACTGTGCAGGACCCTCAAGCTCCCGGGCCTCTGGTAGAGGACCCGAGCTTGTATATTTTTTTTATTAGGGCTGTTAACGTTAAAACGTTAACACACACGATTAATTTGAAGAAAAAAATAGTGAATTAATACATAATAATTACACTCTGCGTCGTGCATCAATTTCATCATCACAATATATTCAATAAAGCATCAGTTCAGAGAAAAAGTTCACCTCTTAACGCTTGTTTTTGTTCAGATCATGAACAAAGTTTGTTTTGAAGAATCCTGTGCATGTAGAACATTGTGACAGGAACTTCTTCAGAAACACCCAGCGAGCCAATCAGAATAGAGTACTCACCCGGACCATTTAAAGCGCAGAAACACAATGTTTTATTTATGGCTGTATGTCAGCATCTCTGTTTTCTTGCAGTGATACTGCAGACATTAAAGTCTTTAGAGTTCTGCATATCTTACTGTTGATGTGCTTTGTGCACACAAATTACACTTCTGAGTTAAAACTTTTTAAATGTAAACATTTCAGACAATAAAAATGAAGGAAACATTTTCTCCATGTCCTGTTTTTTGTTCGAAAGCTGTATATTGTCGTTTAAAATTTAACTCATAAAACATTGTGATTAATCACAATCCAAAAGGGTGATTGATCGGGTTATTTTTTTAATTGATTGACAGCACTTTTATAGATATGTATTATCATCTTTCACAGTAAGTAAAAAGGACTTGCTTTATATTATCTAGAAAAATGAAACAGCTGTTTGTGGTTTTCCTATTTCCATTATTGGAAGACTTGATAGAAAACACGGTAGCTGTGACAGACCACTTGGTTTTACCCTGAACAGATCACTGCTGCAATACCTCTTGGGGAACCATTACAAGTCTTGTTAGAACACTCTGAATACACACAGTACATACAGAACTCTACTTCTTTTTTTAGTAAACACCACTGTAGTTGAAACTCGTCTTGCTCTTGAAGTGACACAGACCAGCAGAGCAGCCGTCATCTGTGTTTTCCCCTGCGGTACAAACTTGTCATGTGTGCTTTTCCTCCAGATTCCCAGTCAAGTGAGAGTTGTTTAATTATGACATTGTGCAGTTAGTGTTTGCCACTCTTCCTAATGTTAAGTGACTGGGCACAGAAGATGGGCCATGTCATACACACAACATGGCTTTTTTTAAAAAACTGTACAAGGAAACTGCATTGGAGTCTACAAGTATCTTAAGAGGGAAGAGTCAATTTGGGAAGAGGAGAAATGGCTCAGCCCATGTTTGCAGTTTTTAATAATGCACCAGTATTTTTCCCTTCCTTTTAATAGTTTTTCTAAATATACTGTAATATTTTTCAGCAAGGAGAGATCTTAGGAATAAGAGTAAGGATTTCATTGTAATACAGGAAGATGTGCAGAAACAAGTACGTCCATAAATCTTTGGTGGTGGGACTCTGGGCCGATGACATCTTGCATCCGTCGGATAAACTCCGACTGATGAAAAAAAGCCTGGAGTTTAGATGCTGACAGGGGTTAATGCTCTGACCATGCCAGTTGATATACCAAGCACAAGCAAAGGCCTCAGTCACATGCACCCGTACCTGGGGTTGACCCATATGGGTTCTGGGAGTTTTTAGGTTGTTCGGGCTTTGGAGGGTCATAGACAGGATTGGCTGAATCCTAACAGGAGCGTCTTCTCTTGAGGCTTGTGCGATCACATTAAGGGACGCCATGAAAATGGATCGTACGACTGTTGTGCGTGTGCTAAGTGTATTTTGAAGTATTTGTAATGATAAAGTAAGTTGCACACACTTGTGATTTACCATGACACTGTTGTACAGTGCCCTGATGCAACACTTAGCAAGGTGCACAGAACAGTCCCTTACTGGCCGCACGCACCGGGTGTGCAGGTACTACATAAGTGTTCATAGGACACCTGATGCCCACACAAACTACACTCTGACTGTCTAATCTTTTAGTTTCCAACAGTAAGACTATGTGCAAGGAGGGTCACTGAGTTGTCTATGACCTTCATGCTTTGTGCGGGACAACTGCTTACCCTGTACAGATTTTTAGCCTCCAGACAGCTCATATCTATCCAGAAAGGCAGTTGTTACTAAGGCATAATTTGCTCTGCTGTTAAACACATTCTTGCTTTTTGCATCGCTATTGAAAAAAAAAGAGAAAACATAATTTTGCTTGTTTCCCCTTTTGATTGGTATCTGACAAAGGGGTACATTTTTTAAGTCAGTGTGTGAATGAGACCATGACTATAACGTGCTAGAAGGTAGTAAAGTGCTATATGAGTATATGACATTTTTAATTTTATATCCGGATGCAGTACATCTATACTAAATGCTAAAAACCTATATTTTCCACTTATATAAAGAAGGATACACTGTGTTTATCAGTCAGCAGAGACATTTGTAATACTCAACATTAGACATGTCTATGTGTGTAAGGGATGAATTTACATGACTGCTTCCTCACCCGTGAGTCAGCTCTTTCAGTTCCTGAGGAACATTTCTTCAGCATTCAGACACTGCAGCTGCTATAACCACTCCTAAATACCTCATTTTGCTGACAGAAAAGTGGCGCCCCTGCACGTCTCAGACAGTCTCCACAGCGAATGATTCACTGGTGCTGTGTCACCTCTGGTTACTTACACTATGAATTCAGTGAGGGTTTATCTGTCACGCTTGGAGAAAACAGTGTTTGTCAGTTGAAATTGAGTGGCAATATGGATATTTTTAAAGTGCTTCAAGCTAAGCACAATGGAAGTGGCTCTTCAGGTGGTGCTGAGGACTATTCTTTTCTTCTTTTTGACAAACTTGATGTCATCCACTTATGTTATGCGGTGAGCAGGAAGGGGAGGATCCACGCGCAGGACACAATTGAAATTATGAAGTTTATTTGAGGGTAGGGCGATGAATGTTGATGGGGAAAGTCCGGTATGGATTGGTCTTGCGTCGGGAGCGGAGTTGGATGAGCTCGGGGAGGCAGCAGGGGTAGTGGAGAGAAGGCGGGAGCCACTGGCAAACAAACACACAAGTTAGTAAGGCAAATCTATGACAAGAGTGAGTCCTGAGACACGTCTTGGGAGCCAGCACGTTACCGTCTTGGGCAAGCTAACAGTCTGGCGCCGGAACTGGGATCTCCACCATCCTTTATACATCTGCTGGAGACCCAGGTGCAGGCAATCATGGTGGCCATACCTGGTGGCTGATTGAGCACAGGTGGGTGCTGTCATGGCATCTGACGACCCACAACAACTTAAACCTTTTGAAGACTCAAAGTCAGTAAACTTGATATCACAGGTTTGAAATCCTATTTTTCACTTAAATCAGGAAATCTTATTTATGTCTTAATTTCATTTCCTTGTTTCTGATTGAGCCTTTGGAGTAAAGAAAAGCATTTATTGGCAAACAGATAACAATTTCTTCATAGTTTATCAATTATAATGGCTTTAAAATAAATTGGCCATTAACTTTCCCAAACATGAAAACTGGAATATAGGGAGGAATGAATGTGTCTAAAATATTGTATATTTTTATCATCTGCATCTGCATGTATGTAATGAATGTGATGTAAAGTACAAAAAAATACATTTATTGTCTTTCTTTCAGTGATTGCTAGGTTAACTATTTTGCCATGTCATTGATTTTGACAAATATTGATTGTTGACATAACTGTAAACTTTGATGCCATGAGATGACATTGGGTGGACGTTGAGTGGGCATTATTTAACGCTCAGAAGATGCCATGTTGTCTTTACCAATGCAACGAAATGTACAATAGTATTTAAACAAAAACTCATTAAATATAACCAATCTACTTCTTTTCAAACATCGAAAAATAGTTTTGAATTTTGAATAAATGTACAAGATGGCTGACTTGAGAAGTTTTTTTTATAGAAATATAGTTTCGAAAGTAGGTTATAAGTTATAAACATTTATAGTTCAAACATTTATTCTCATAAAAGCAGAAACTGATTCATAGAATAGGACTCATACATAGAACCAGTCAGTTGTTAAAGCTGGGAAAATAGATTACCGTCATTCCGCACTATAAGACACAATTAAAAACCTTCTTTTTAAAAAAAAAACAAAAAAAAACAACAGAGCACATCAAAATTCTGAGTGCTTTAAGTATGGATTAATTCTGGTTGTGTAGATGTTGAAGAGAGTTTGAGAGGGTTTTTTATTTTTTGGAGTTGCAAATATGGTTTGATGTTGTTGTTTTTTTTTTTTTTTACATATTACTAACAAGAATGTGAGTTTACATAGTAATGTTTTTTTTTTTTTTTGCAGTATCACTCTTTTTCCACATACTGCAAGCAGAGGGTTACATAGATAAGCTAACATGGCAAACAAATAACATGTTACAAACAAGTTCTAGGAATTCTGTGAACACAGTTAAAATCTGACTGATGGATTTATCTCTTACTCTTTTGTCTCGCCTAATGCACCTTATAATTGGTATGCCTTATTTATGATATAACTTGGAAAACAACCATTCATTGAGGGTGCACCTTATAAATCTGCCCGATAGTGCAGAAAAACACGGTAGCCCTCTATTGACGTAATGCACTTTTTTGTAAATTATGTAATAGCCTACTCAGCTATTTCATGCTGGTTATTTTCCAAAAACAAATAGCAGAGCTTATGGAATTACAAATACATAGTTTTTAGTGAATTTAGATATATTTGTATAAAAGTGAAACAGGCGTTGGATTCACAAAGATTCATACTCCAGCTAATATCAGTCAGAGCGAAAATATCTTTTTTTTGTTGTATTTGATGCTAACTGTTCAAATATACAGCCACCACTCAAGCAATCAAGTCTATATATGATGAGAGGTAACTGTCTGAAAAAGTGGACCTCATTTGGAATTAATTGGAAATGTGTTACTTCATCTTAGGGGGGATCCTAATGCAACAATAATTAATTACTTGGAAACAGTATTTGATAACTCTAATTAAAAGTGCACATGGAAAGAGAAATTGAGGTTTAATCAACAAAAACACTGTTATATTTCCATTGATTACTGAAAGAAAATAGATTTTTTTTGCTCTTTTGTCACATAGCTACAAGAATCCTATAATAAAGTTTAATGGTATATAAACAAGATTTTTACATTTTCTATATTTTTCATATATTTTTCTATATGTATATAAAAATCTTGCATGTCTAAGTAATATCTAAGAATTTATTGGACTACAGGCTCTGTATGTGATATATATATATATATATATATATATATATATATATATATATATATATATATATATATATATATAATACTGTATTGAAACGACCTTGCTTTAATCTGGGTTGAATTGAAATAAAATAATCTAGATGTCTAGGATGACCCAAATTCTAGCAATCGGTCAGGTAGATGTCTTTTGCTTTTTGCGTTGTGCCTTAATGTCTTGATTGTGATATGGCAAAAAAGCTGTAGAATATTCCTTTTAAAAAAACCTGAATAATTATTGTGTCTAAAGAGACACTGAAAAAAAAAATAGTCGGCAACCAGCCTGGATGTAGAAGGATTTCTCTCTTCACAATTACACCATCATCTATTTAAAATAACAGTGTGTCATTTCTTCTGTCTCTAAAACACCCATGTAAAAAATTTAAAAAAAAGTGCCAGCTTTTCATGTGTTTGTCACTGTATTTCCTGGCTTCTCTTAAATTGACAGCATCTTATGTAACCTTCCTCTGTGTTTGTGGTTTTGCTTATTTTCTAAGCCTTAGTCTGTGTATAAAAAACAGCTGTGTCAGCTTTGATTTGGGAATGGGATACGAGGCTGTTAAAATTTGGGTTTGAGAATCACTTTGTTGCATTTTTATGCTTCGGGGCTCATTTTTCAAGAACGAAGGTGAAGAACATTCATGACAAAACAGTTTGTCCTGGATTTTCACTTGAAATGTGGGTCAAAAGCATGACCCTTGATGCTTGCTGCTACACTTTAATCTCCTAATATTGCGCAGTTTGGTGGCATTAATAGTTTGAAAGCCTACTTATATATACATAGCGTGAACTCATCTAATAATTGTATGTAGTCAAAAAACAGTGCAAGTTAGCGTTGCAGTAGCAGTTTATAACATAAATTTGGTATTAAAGAAAAACACATTTAAAATTTTCTGATGAAGCAAGAAGGAACAGTGGATTTCCTCTTGTTATTATATTTTTAAAGTTTGGGTTTTTTTCCAAGACAAACTGACTAAATGGAATTCTTTCTAAATGGTTCATTTTGGGGACACTTTTCTATGAAAGGACATTCCAGAAGCTTTACAGGCGCAAGAAGGGATGCTACTTTAGAGAGAAACTGAATTTTCATGGGACGACTGTTGAGCATAGCACTTTAAAGACAGTAGAATCACGTTTTAAGACTTACAATGACTCTCCATTGAGCCACAGTTTCTATCTAGCTGTGTATTAGGGTGTATTAGATGCTATTCACCGCTATTCGGTTCAAACCTAAATTTTTGGTCACCATTTTCGTTTT
The DNA here is from genome assembly GCA_014656515.1 of Oryzias celebensis. Taxonomy (NCBI): domain Eukaryota; kingdom Metazoa; phylum Chordata; class Actinopteri; order Beloniformes; family Adrianichthyidae; genus Oryzias; species Oryzias celebensis. Next base: position 9,192,797 of record BNCR01000017.1, on the reverse strand, counting down.
GGTTCAATGTATGAGTTGCGTATACAACTCATATACTACCAAAAAAAATGAAGAAACATATTTTTCTTGCAAATAATGAAGAAAAGCCTTTGAGTTGGTTCATGTTAAGCCTGGTGTAATCTAATAAAACAATAAATAATCAATTCCTCTTAAAATGTAGCTTAACATGTGCTTGACACTTTCAACATGCAAACCTATCTAGTAGGGATACAATGATTTATTTTTTGGAATTGTGCAACATACGGTTTAGTTTTTAAAACAAGTATTGTAGCATTTGTACCATCTGTCTATTTATCTGTGCATCTGTCCGTGTGTCCATACATTTGTACATACATATATACATCCATGCAAACATTTGCCTGTAGATATATTTGTTCTTACACTGGTACATTTATACATACATTTGAGTGTCCATCCATTCATACTTTCCTCCACACATACATTCGTCCCTACATCTGTCCGTACGTACGTCTATCTGTACAGACATACACCCCTATGCTTGTCTGTATGTCTGTCACTTCATACATATGTCAATCTCGACTTTTTTCTACAAAAGAAAAATCAAAGGTGCTGCTGTTCTGCTATTTAATCTCAGATGGGAAAAAGAATCAGCTCAGTGAAAAAGAGCAAACTTTAAACAAGAACAAAGAGAACATGTGAGAGAATGTTCATGTCATCCTCTAATATTGTTCAAAGTTATTTTTAAATGTGTTCAGCTCTAGTATCTAGTCTTACAAGCTGTACTTTCACAACTTACATCTCAGTTGATATAATCATTTGGATAAACAAAGGTATCGTTCCTACTCAGGATTTAGTCAAACATAAATTCTGTTGAGCACATGTCTAGGGATTTTTGCTGTTATTTGAATTTGTGCATTTAAGCAAAAGCTTTTTAAATGTGTTTGTTTGCTCTATTCTCTACCAATTCCTTTAAGGTTCTCATCTACCGTCCACACACTGAGGCTACTCAGCTGAGTTTCCTCCAAAGTAGGCTGTTTGCAATTGAGGGGATTTTATTATGGAAGCCCAAAGGATATTTTAAAACAAAATAGGTTCATTCTCAAAACCAAGGCTAGCTGTAAGAGTCCTGATTCTGTCTTGGTGATTTACGCCACTGTGTTGTGCAGGTTTTCAGGAGGCTTTTCACTCGCAGAACTGGACCTCTTTTGGAGCCACAAACATGATGAATTACCAGGTGGTTATGAGATAACACATGTCAAACAGTTGATGTCACACTCTCACAATGCTCCTGGAGCAGTAAAACAAGGAAAACAATGGCCTGATAATGGATAGGAGGCGATGAGAGGGTGACAGGGTAACAGCACTGGCCGAATTAAAGCGATAAGAGGTTAACAGAAAAAAAAGCAGGAGCCAGTGTGATGTGAGGCAGAAAAGATATCCCGCAATTATCCGGGGTAGCTTTCCTCTTCTTGAAATTATGACAGGAATGCATCAAACATGGAAAACGAGACATTTAAAAAATACATTTTAAAAGAAATGCTTGTTCAATTGACTTTACAAAAATCTATTATTAAAGTAATTATGTGGATTCAAATGAACTGCAGATTTGGGGGGGGGTGAACATTTTGAGGTGGTAATTGCTTTCTTCTTTGACGTTCTGCTGTCTTAATACTGCTGGGAATTTTTTTTCTTTTTTTTTTTTTTTTTGGTCCACCCACAGCCACATCACCTTGGAGCACCAAAGGCCATGAATATTCAACTAAGTGTCCACTGTTTATTGCTCTGCAGCAAAGATCAATGCATGCCCTCTGCATGTAAACACACTTTAATCTCTTTGTTACTGTACCAGCCGGCAAACAGAACGGTGAAGGCACATACTCTGCTGTAATCCGAGGGCAAGGTGGCGAAGAAAAGAACCAGGGGAGCTAATGAGTTCAGTAGACTTATTTGCATCTTCTCTGCAGTTACTGCTGATGCTCTTTACTCACAGTTAGACTCTGTTTCTCTGTGGGAGTGCCCCCTTTTTTTCAACGGGATGCTTGTGCTTAAATTCTCACCATGAATAAGCGGAAAATTATCCTTTCGACTGGCTCAGGAGTGAATCTGCTCTGGCTCGCCAAATAGGGAGTTTATGAGATTGTACTTATTCTCTAATTGGCAATAAACTTTGACTGTGACTTCTTAGAACAAATCATTGAAACCTTTTTTTCTACACTATAAGTGTAGGGGCATTTTAAGATTTTTTTTTTTTTTAAAAACATCTGTGCGCCTTATAATCCAGAGCACCTTACATGAGTAATTCTTCATTTTTGCGTAACTTTGGATTTGTGTGAGTAATTCTGACTTGTAACTCATACAATACATTTTGTGCATAAGTACAAAAATTACAAAATACAATGTACACATGCACAACCTGAATTACAACAGCTTGAAACTAACCACACGCACAACTCTTAAAACAATATGCTCAAATCGCTTGTTATGCACACACAAAACTGCGTTTACACACAAATCTGATTGGAGACTCTTTACACGTCTCACAGATTTGTGCATAAGTGATGCGTTTAAATGCTGCTAGAATGCTGGGTCATCAGAGTTTTCTTATAAGCCGCTCTGAACTTAAATTGTGAATAAGATCTGGTGAAACTTGATTTTTACAACTTTCCTGAAGAGATATGACGGCTAATTAATTTAAAAGTCTAAATAAGGATTTTTTAAAAAACACTCATCCCTTTAAAAATAAAAATATTTTCCAGATTTGAACATTTCCTCTTTGCAGCTCCACCCCCGGCAGCTCCTCAGACACGGGGCTCTTTCCCGAGCAGGTAACCCTCCCTGTTTGGTCTGGTGGAGGTTCTCCGCGGCATACGTGAACTCACAGAGCGGAGATGGTTGATCAGCCCACCAGGGTGGCACAGTTACGTTTAGCTTAGTGGTATCTGTCTGTCTTTTTTTTTTGCATCTTATACAGTAGTTTTATCAAAAATAGACCATTTGTTGATGGTGTGCTTTATAATCCAGTGCACCCTATAGTGCGCAAAGTATGGTATTTCAGATTTGGTACTTTGATCTTTAAAAAGTATGACTACATGTGCTTCATGTATATTTTACAGCCTTGTAAGAGGGGTGGCTTTGGTCATTGAGGTATGGAGATGCGTCGGTTGGTCAGTAGATCGATTCCTGGCCTTGATGTCAGCGTGTCCTTTGAGAGACACTTAACCTCACACACATTGCCTCTGATGTACATGGAAATGCTCTGTAGTTGACTCAATGTAAGGACAATCTAAAGTCATCCACCTTCTTTTTAGCTAAAACTCATAATTCAGTCCAGCAGAAGAGGCTGTGATGGGCTACACTTTAACACGGATGAGGAGGTCTTGTATGCAATCAGCTAATGCCACCCCACAGCTAACTTGTCCAGCTGTACGGATGTATTGAGCGTCCTCTGCGCTGAATAGCTGAACTCAGCCACTTACTCCCTGTAAATGAAGAGGGCTTATGATAAAATAGCTTTACTGGGAGGGCTCCCACCAGGAGATCAAATGCAGTAGGAGGAGGAAGAAGGGGAGGAGTTTGGACTTTTAGGCTCACAGGGGTGTGGAAGGAAGACAGACAGCTTTGTTTGTGTTTGAATTATCCATAGTAGGGGTTTTACACGTATTGCTTTCTTTTATCATAGCGGGTGTGCTGTGTTGTTGGGCCGAGGAGGACGTTTCTGCAATATGTCAACAGTCAGTGCCCGCATAGACAGCGAAACACACAGCTGCATGTAAATGTGCTCAAACACGTTAAGTCGACCAATAAAGTTAGGTTTGGCGTATCCCAATGCATATGTGCTTCTGTGCATTTTACTTCCACAAACAATTTGAGGCGGCAAGAGGCAGACCGCTGGATGCGCACTTCAAATGATTTAGCACCTCATGGACAAGATTCATGTTTTATGATTATAGGGACCAATAAATTACACAGTCCAGCTTTTCAGCTGCTGCGGCACAGTGCAATTCCCTATTTTCACTCACACGCCTTCATCTTTATCTCACTTTCACATCTTTTCACTCCACACATCTTTTTGCTTCAATACATTAATATTAATATTGATCAATATTCAGTATTCAATATTGAGTTAACAGTAAAGAATTACGTACCCACAAATCGGGGTGACACTATTTTCTCTCCACACTTGGGTGTTACTTAGCAACAGTGTGATTGCTCTTTGTCTTAGTCTTCTGAAGCGTCCTCACCTTTTCTCATGGTGCTCTGTAAATGCAGTTTTGAATGAAAAAAAAATATTGAGACAGCACAAAAAAGGAAGCTGAGATCAACAGATGTGTCAGATGTTAACTTTACCCTGGAGAACATTCACCAGGCTCTGCAGCTAAGTGTGCACCTGAGACGGCAGGTGCATGAGACTGTGCAGTTTCATGAGTAAAACTGTGTCTGAACACCAAAACAGAAGTGTGCATTCCCTTCTCCAGATTTATGGGATGCTTCTTTTCTTTGAAGTCCCACTTCAATTTATTACAGAAGTGTTCTCAGTGGTCTTTTAATTGTGTTTATGCAATTTTCATCAAAAAAACCTGTCATTTTCTAGGAAAGACTTTCGGCAGATTGGCAGTACTTCACTAGAAATTCACCTCTGACTTGTGGGCAAGGCTGTTGACTTGGAGTAAGCCTGCCCCTGCTTTCTGTCATCCATCTGTATACAATCTACTGTTAGCTTACTGTTAGGCGGGGAGCAGGAAAGGGAGGATCCAAGCGCAGGACACAATTGGAGTTCTGACGTTTATTGTAAGGGTAAGGCGATGAATGTTGATGGGGGAAAGTCCAGCATGGAGTGGTCTGCGTCGGGAGCGGAGTAGGATGAGCCCAGGGGAGCAGCAGGGGTGGTGGAGAGAAAGCGTGAGCCACTGGCAAGCAAACACACTGGTTAGTCGGCAAATCTATGACACGAGAGTAGAGTCCTATGACACGTCTTGAGAGCCAGCACGTTACCGTCTTGGGCAAGTTAACAGTCTGGCGCCGGAGCTGGGATCTCCACGATCCTTTATACACCTGCTGGAGACCCAGGTGCAGGCAATCATGGTGGCCATACCTGGTGGCTGATTGAGCACAGGTGGGAGCTGTCATGGCGTCTAACGACCCACAACACTTACAGCCCCTCACATCTCCAACCTATCATTTTCATCAGTGTGGGACTTTCCTCAGAATGTTTATGAGAAGGTTTCCATTTTTTTTCAATGACTATTCACACAAAGGTTTACTACAAAACATAGGAATAAATTTAGAAGTAGAGCAAACAAAAAAAATCAACATTTACTGAACGTCTCTAATCCATATAGAGGTAATACTCATTTCCTTGTTTTGATGCTCTACAGACAGAAAAAAAACAGTGGAAACAGAAAGAGTAGAGAGTGACCATCATTCTCCATTTTCACACTGAGAAGTCAGATTACAAAACAAACCAACACATCGGCATCATATCTCACTACTTTTTCAAGACAGAGATTTGTTAAACATTAGAGCTTCTTCTTTAAGACATAAACGTCATGTGAGACACAGAGAATCTGAGGATCATCCCACCTCACAGCATCAACCTTTGATATAGTTTTTGTGCCAATTGTTGTTCACCGCTTTTGGCTTATCTTCATTAATCAGTGATTTAAATGTTGAAACACTAGAATACTTCAGGTAAGAATGCGTGACAGGAAGTAAATCATGCCACAGTTATTCACTCAGTCCTGTTCACTCATTTGTAGTGCCTGAGGATTTTGTCAAAACACAAGTTATGTGACAGCAAAGAAATGAGGCTGGCTCCAAATTTGTTTATAGAGCAGCGATGATAACATATGATGCTCTCCGAGTCACAAATTGAACCGCGTCGACTCTTTTTTCCTCTGATGTTTTTGTAAATTTATGTTAAAAGTTTGCAGGTATGCAAAACATCACCTCTATGCCGAAAAAAAGGGAAAACATTACTAATATAGTAGTTAGGTAGGAGTGCGGCTTCTTCACAAGTCTAATGAGGCAAACCAATCTAATTCGAGCCTATTGAAAGAAACGAGACATTTCCCCCAAGCAGAAATTGACCCGGTGTCAGTGGGGTTGATGAAGAGAGCAACCTGGGATGTGTGCGCTAATGCACATGCATCTGTGCATTGTGACTGCAGATATCTGTGTGCTGGCTTTTCACATGTGTTTTACCCCTCCCTGGAGTTTCCCTTTTATTTCAGAGGGCTGCTATTTTTAGAGCAATGTCAGAAGGGCAGCTCCTCTGTCGGCTGGAAGAACACGAGAGGAACATTACAACAGGAAAGATGCATCTGCCGAGACATAGAGAAGTCGTTGTCACCTGCTGCATTTTTTATTTAACCACGTTGTCGTGTCTTGGAACACTGATGTTCTTAACAGTTACTCGACTTTTTGACGTGTGCAGCTGACAGAACATTTTGATAAGTTTCCTGGTTAAGAATGATGTGATCATGAAAGTGATTATGAAGGACCCTAATGCGTACACCTGACAAAAGCTTCAATAAATCAATAAATAGACTCAGGCTGTATTCAGACTGGACATATTTGGTTCACTTTAAAGTAGACCAGGGTTTGTTTCCCCCAAACAAGTTTTTAGTCTGAATACACACAAGCGTTCCCAGTGGTCTTTTCAATTCGATTCTGCAGTTTTTAGCCAAAATCTAAAAACCTGTGTGGTTTTCTGGGACATAGTTTCTGCAGAGCAGCAGGAGTTCAATAGAGATTCACCTCTGAGTTGAGGGCAGGATTGTTGGTGTGAAGTAACTCCACGCTGATATCTCATGAAATCTCTGTTTACACTCTCTCCCACTAGTGAACTGTCACTAATTAAAGCTTTTTCATTTCATTTTTCATTTTTTATTCGACTAAAGAAATACTCAGAAGTGCAGTTTTAATCTTTAATCTAAACACCAAAAACACAAATTTCATTTGAGTAGATCTTTAAGCACCAACTTTTTCTTATAATTTATCATTATTGTGCTTTGAATGAAGGGCTTTACGTTTACCATTATATAAGTTAATAATTTTCAAGTCCTAATGCCGATATTGACAGCAGATAAAAAGGAAAGTGACCATGTAAATCTGCTGAGTTAAATGCAGTGTGGTCGAAAAGGTAGATGCACTAAATTCTAGTGCTGGTGCACAGAAGTAAAAAAAGCACCGGTGCAACAAGTCCAGAAGTGTAGTCTAGAGCCCTGTATGTCATAAACACTTATCCGTGTATCTTCATAGCCGTCGTCTCATTTGTAACTACCTTGCAGCATGGCTCTGTCGTATCAAAAGAAGCAGTAAAAACTGTTGTACTAGATGCTGATGGAGGCGTTTAAAATTGGTCAGTGAAATATAAAGTTTGGATAAGTAAACTATTCCGACAAGGATTGCAAAGCATAGGACTTCCATTATTCTTTCTCCCATTGTTTTGTGCTGCCCTCATAATTCCTGTTTACAAGCTTTAGTTCGAAACAGAATAGTCCGGTTGATGGCAGTCTGAATACAGACCAAACGCAAGGTTCAGGACTCCATTCGGGCCAAGAAACTTTTCCAGTCTGAATACACCCAACAATAGGACTAAAAACCAGGAGAAGTGAAATCAAACTGAACTAAATGAGGCAAGATTGACGCATGCTATGAAGTGGGATAACAAGTGGGTGACATGTATTGTCTGTATGGAAGAACTGTTCTCTCGCGCCTGACAATCCAAATAGGAAGTACCTGCTGGTTCCAAAAAGCCAAAATCTCATAGACTTCTATAGAGAAATAAAAAGCTATTACTCAGTCACATTTGTCAAAAGAATGGATCTTGATGTACTATTATTTACATTTTCCTGCTAATCCAACATTTTTTCAAGACAAATTTATTCAAGTTATAAATGGACCAATCAGATGCCTCAATAAAAGAATGTGGTTTTGCCTCGAACATTCAAAAAGTTTGACTGACAGATTCTCCCGAGCATGCTTTCAAGTGGTAGAGGTGTGGACTTCCATTAAGCTCACTCCTGATTGGCGAGTGTGGTTGCTGTAGAGATGTTGACTCAGACCAACTGGACCAAACACTGCTTACTGAAGATTTCTGGTTCCAACATGGCAAAGACCATATCGCAAACAAATGGCCACTGAATGACTTTGTTTTGTTGGAGCCAGAAGTGAGTCATTTTCCATGGGTGACATCACACTCAGTTCTCATCACAGACAATGGTGAGATGAGAGGAGATGAAGGGTTCTGGGGACCTATAGAGCAGGTACACAGAAAAGGGGAGGGGCAGCAACCGCCTTTGGAAAAGGCAGACAGAAAAAGAAGCATCACAGCAACCCCTGCAGGATAGACAGGTAAAGCATGGTACCAGAGACCCGCTAAGAGCAGGAACACCTGAGATGGAGTCTCTTTGGCAAAGAGAGATTGGTAGTGGGCAGTCAGGGACCTAAACCTGGTGTGAATCTCTGTGGCATGAGCTGCATGTGGGTGCAAACATGTCGATGGGTGCCACTGCGAAAGGATTGACTTCCTGAGTGCAGTGTAGCCAGATCCCTCTCTCGTCACCTTTTTCTCTTTTACTGATACCACATTTGGGTTCGGTTTTTCCAGCCTATTTTGCAGTCATTTTCTCCTAGAGTTGTTTTTTTTTTTGTCGTCCTCCACTACATAACTGTGTGCGTCACTGTGTTCAAATGATCCAACTGCTGTACATCATTTACAAAAATCTACAGTAAATTATTGACACAAGATGCCAACTTCAACTAGAGGAACAGCATGCTACAAGTAAATGATATTTTGCACAATTTATCTTTAAAGACTCTTTCTTGGCTTTGTATTTGTCCTCCAATCTTTCTGCCTGAAAGTTGTCCTGTTTTTTTTTTTTTTTTTTTTTGCTTTTTTGGTGATTTAAATGAAGGTTTGGTGTCTTTTGACATATTTTTCTTTCAGATTACCCGTTTTATGAGACTCAAAACTGGGTTGTTTTACAGAAAAGTTCACTGGAAAAGCTTCAGCAACATGCCAGCCCAAACCAACACCCTTCCACTGCTGTACACTCATTTTGAGCTGTTTGGTTTAATGGTGTCCGCCTTGTCTTTTCTCACATAAAGCTTTTCAGCCCTATATGCAGTGAGATGTAGTCGTTTTTATAGGGCCACTCCGATGAACATCATGTTTGTGGTTTTTTTTTTATGTTCTTGTGGCATTTTTCTGATGATGGAGGACATATATATGTAATGAAAATTAAGCTTAAAATTGCATTTCTGAGTATTCATTCATTTTCTGAACCGCTTTATCCCTTTCTGGATCACGGGGCTGCTGGAGCCTAACCCAGCTACTCATGGGCAAAGGCAGGGGACACCCCTGGACTGGTCACCAGTCTGTCGCAGGGGCCACAGTCACACACCCATGCACACTCACATCCACAGAGCAACCAATTTTTAGACGGTGGGAGGAAGCTGGAGTACCCAGAGAAAACCCACGCATGCACAGGGAGAAGATGCAAACTCCACACAGAAAGGTCCCCCATTGGTGACACTGTTTCAAGTCCCCCCCAGCTAGGACTTGAACTGGGAACCTTCTTGATGTGAGGCAAGAGCGCTAGCCACTGCGCCACAGTGCAGCCCGTTTCTGAAAAAAAGTGGAATACTATCAGCTACTATCTTTCACTTTATATTATATTTAGCAAACAAAACAAAAGTTAAGGTATAAATGAACATTCCCTCTCTCTTTTAATACATTTATTGACTATGGAAATGTAATATTTTTAGTTTCTAAATTAAATAAGAATTGCTTTTTGAACCTCTTCTACATTGTAAAATAGTTTCTATGAATTAAACATTTAAATAGCTGAGTTAAATCCTTCTATTTATATCAAATATATATATATATATATATATATATATATATATATATATATATATATATATATATAAGAAATATCATTTAACACCAAAAGAGCAAAGGCGTGTCATTTGTGTGACAACACAATCACAACATCTTCTGTCGCTTCATCTTCTGCCAAAAATGTCAGCATTAAATGTCCAAAACCATTAGAAAGAAACGTGTCCCTTCTCTCAGTCCTCCTCCACATTCTCTGTAGGTAGGCGTGGAGGAGGAGGAGGTGATAGAACTTCAGCAGCAGAATAAAGACCAGCATTAGTGTCATCATTGCTGGTTAATAAAGACAGATTAAAAAAAAAAAAAAAGTCTAGCAAAAATTGAAATTAAAATGTATTTACTTTCCATTAAGTCTTTTCCATCCAAAGTTATTTTTATCATGTGAAAATTAAAATAAAACAACCATCTTCATTTAAAATCTTTGAATTCACACACCAGCTATTTAGTTTCCTTTATGCATTCATCCATTATTTTTATGAAAAAACATGTATAAGTAATGACGTTAAGTCAGCATTAGAAAGACATTGTGTATTATGGGATAGCACCTTCAGAACATTGTAGTTACACATCACTTCTCATTAACTGGAGACATGCAAAACAGTTTCTAAGTTTGACCTTTGCTTCTTTTATAAGTCACACCTTTGCCAACATTGCTCAAAGGCACTAATGCTTTTTTTCTGTCAGCTGACTCAAGTCTGCATATTTGCATAGAATGCTTTTTGTGTCTGAGTAACATTTGCCTTCTATTACATAATATTTAACAAGTTAAACAAAAAAAGTGTGTCATCTAAAGGGTTTTCATCACGTTTCTGTAAATCGTTGCATGAATTTATAATGAGGCTCGTTTCGTTTTGTAGGTTTAGGGTGAAAGCAGCTTCCTGTAAGTCAACTCTGCGGTCACATAACCTCTATAATGACAGCATGGTCCCAGAACACTGCACCACAATTCCTGTTGAGAGGTGTGTGTCCTAAGGCTCTGATCTATATGTCAGTTCTTCTAATGCATAACACATGAGAAATTCTTTTTTCTTTTCCTTTTTTTCCCCAAAATTTGTTTTTTAATTGAATTGAAAACAACATTTTCTAAAATTGTGATGAAAAGGTGGAGATAGGATCCATTGGGTTATCATGGTCACACTCATACTTTTTTTTTCACAGACTGATTTTTGGATTTTTTTGTTGTGGGATTTTTTTTAATTTAGGGAAAATTTATTTTTTTCATCAAATTGTGTTTATTTCAATCATTTATTAAACAAGTTGGATGTATAAGCTGGTGCAGCGTTTAAACTATTGATATAACAATTTTAGGAGCCAAAAATGACATGAAATTATTTAGCAAATGCACTTCATTGTATTGTTTAAAAACAATTAAAATACAAAAAAATCATTTAATATGCTGTTATTTTGCAGCTGTTGAGTTTTCTTTGAGCTGGCGCTCCTCACTGCCATATTTGCTCTGTACTGCTCTCTAGTTGTGAAACACAGTTAAAGCAGCCTGACTACAGCAGGTTATAAATGAAGAAATCAACTTAAAATGATCTGCAATGTTGTTTTCTTAATATATGCAATAAATGATCCGGCCTATAGTAATAAAATCATCTCTGTTCTGTATTTTTGCCTTAATTTAGGCTATAAAAGCTGCTGCAAAAATATTTAAATGAGGGTTGATGAGCCTAAATTTTTCAAAAAATGTTAGATAAAATGTAGAACAATGTTTATAATCTTAAAATTAATCAATCGAAAATTGTCATTTAGGTTTTTCTTAAATCTGGTTTTTAGTTTGTTGGTTATGTTTCCCCCAAAAGCCAAAAAAGTACAAATTTGCACTATACATGTATTTAATAATTAACTTTTTAAAAGTTATTTATAAGAAAAGTGCTTTCTAAAAAAAATTGGTTTTGTAAAATAATTTAGCAAGCTCAGATTGATTCATGTGGAGATTTAATTTGCAAATGATTTGATTAATTAAAAAAGATAATAATTAATTGTCATTTGAAATGATAAAAAAAAAAATAATAGTAGAGAAAAGTTTGTCTTTATTTTCCCTTAAGAGGAAAAAATAAGCAAGAAATAAGACATGAAAGGTATGTTTTTCATAGAAATAAAGAAAAATCATGTGAATTAAAAAGAATTAGATACAGTTTAATTTAAATAAAGTTAGATCTACTAAATCTGTTTCTTGCATAGTTTTGCTGCACTTCTAAAGATGCTTTGTAATTTTTGGAACACTAGAAATGTTCAGATTCAAAGGTTTGCCATTTGATCTGTGCCAGCATCACTTACATTGTAATCTGTACTGACTAATCACTGTTATCATGAGAGATTGTTCAGAATAATCACGGCACTCCTCATCATCTCCATTATGTAACAGTCAAACACTTGCTCTAATACACACTTCTGCTGTCATGGCCGAGCTTCCACTGGTTGTTTTCCTGACTTTACTCCCAGTGAAGAGGGTTACGGTGCCAGTCCACCAAATAATTATTAGCTGTATAATTACAAACATCATTAGTTTTTCATTTCCTCTGATGAAAACTTCAACGGTTTGAGCTGTCAGCAGTGGGATGAAGCTCTTAATGGAGATTTATGGAGCGTGTTGTGTGAGTGTCAGTGGATTGTTTCAATGACGCTGTGTGCTTTTAGTCATTAGACTAAATTTAATATGTAACAAAAGCTTTCATTTTCTTTGTATATGCTTTTTTTACATGTTTGATTAATATAAATGAAATTAAACTATTTTCAAACCATTAGAAAGATAAATAGTGATAAATAAAGAATTTCTGCATTTAAATTGATCCTGATATGGGATTTCAATTGACTCAAGAAATGATTCAAAAATGAAATGTACTTAACAAGGAGTTTCAAAAAGCTACGTACACAATGGGCATGTAACGCATGTTCAAGAACACGCTAAATACAGGTTCTTTGTGTTCACACTGGACAAGCAGGGAGGGTCTTTTTTTTTTCTTTTTCCACTGTTTACTAGCACATGTCCGCCCCTTACAGGTGAAAGATTGTGGTTTGGTCAAAGCAGGGCAAATCTTGCCCCAGATTTTTTCTTTCACAGGTCTATTTCGATAAATAAAAGACTTGGTGTCATATAATCCGGAAGTATTGATTTCTTCTCCTTAATCACATTTCTTACGGTTGGAACTTCTGTGAATTAAAATAGAACACCAACAAAATGACACTACCAACTCCAACTCCCTTATTTGTCAAAGTTCAATGGTTTAACAGTGTGTTCAGGGGCATTTTTTTTTCTTGGCATTCTTAAAAATGTGCAGGGATGAAGCTAAGGGGGGCCAGCTGTCTCCTAGGGGTGGGCGTATAGATCTGAGTACTGATAGCATCGATACCAAAGTTTTGACATTAGCGTGATAAGATCTATACTTTTGTTGCAGTTTCTCTTCTATAGGTACAGTAAAGAACTTTAATCTTCTCACGGAGTTCATGCAAGCGCAGCATGTATTTGTCTACGGTGTTGCCAGATTGGACAGAAAATAGCCTCATTTGATATAACAGCCCAATTTCTGCAGGAAACTGCCCAACCTGGCAACATTGTCTGTCTGTGTAAACAGCGGACCTCCTCTCCTCTTTTATTTTCTTTCATCATTCTATTATTAACATCGCTCTTTTTTGACAAACATTGACTTTTTTACACCTAATATGAGGGATGTCTAATGGTCTTTTTTCCCCACCATGTTGTACATGTTGTATTCATATTTAATCTTCAAAGTTGTGCACAAAGTATACATTTGTGCACAACTTTGTCTATCAATACGTTTCTTATTGACACTTTCCTTACCCCATAGACTGCCTCATCATCATTAAAGAGCCACATATTGGAAGAATTTTTGTTGTGTTGTTTTGTTTGTGTTTACTATTTCAACTAGTGAGTTTGATATCTTACTATTGCCTTTATTTAAAAAAATGGCTTTGGTGCTGCTTTAAACTTTTTTCCACATTGTAGCTTCTTTTTTAAATGTTGCACAAGTTAATATTTTACTATCATTATTAATGTATTATGCCATTACTAATATGCATGCTCCATATTTGATGCATGTTCACTTCAGATAGTTGTGATTAATTAACAAACAATTTTATTTGCAAAAGTCTCTATCCTGCGTTTTATTATACACCTAAATTAACAAAAAAAAGTTTTTTTTTTTTTTTACTTTATTCTATAATACATATTAAGAAGAAAGTATCTGTATCAGTATTGACAATACTAGCCCTGTATTTACTTAAATAACAAAAGCAGTATTTTAAATCAAACATTTAAATCATCTATAAGGGTTTTACACTTTACTGTTGTCTGTAGCCAAAACTCTCCAAAGCATAGACTTTTTACTAAAAGTGGTCCGTTGAACGCGCGTTGCTGAGGGCGATGTGAACGTAGCTTTACAGTTAAGTCATTCTATGTCTAACTTTATAACTTTTTTGAAAACTTGTTTGACAAATAACTTTTTATAGTTAGATTCTAAAACTACACTTTCTCCACCTAATTTTTACATCAAGCATATTTAAGCACTGTACCTGAGGCTCAGCTGCTTACTTCAGATCCTAAAATGAACCTTAAATAGTGACACGTTCTCATATAGCATCTTTTTTTTCTTTTTCTTCACTGCAACCAACACTGTGGTTTTGCAAACTCATTTTGCTGGCACACAAAAGCGTGGTATTTCGTGTATCCCCAGCAGCATTTACTGACCTGATTTCCACCACATCTCCTCTGCGAATTACTAAACGTAGCCTCACCTGACCTGACTCCACTCTGATTTAACATTCTGTTGAGCTATGCGACACACAGATGCACCCAGCTCCTTCACCTGCAAGATCAATTTTAATGTACCTTTTTTTTCTCGCATTTCCATACTATTGTGCACATGTTTGTGATCACCTCAACCCCCTAAAACAGTCTTGTTGTCAGTCCTTCAGCTCTGGAGGAAGGCTATACCAGAGAGGCTTGGACTAATTGATATTCTCTGACAGCATGATGTCCAGGGTTTCTCCGAGGATCCACACTCTGTGAAGCTGCTGACAAGGCATATTCCATCACTGCTGCAGACTTAAAATAGGATCAAAAAGAGGGAGCAGGGTGTGTTTGTGTATGCAAGGCAGCATAGCAGGTAGAGGAGATGAGACAGAGGATGTATATGACCAGAATGTTGATGCTTAACTGCTTTTATTCTTTTTTTTTACTTTATTTTTGAATTTATCATAATCAAGAATGACTCATTTACAGAACCAACATTCCCTTTTGTTCCTTTTTTTCACATGTTCACCTGATCTTATACATTCTACATATAAATCATCTATTTTTGTTCATGTTTGACTATTGGTGATTGCCTGTAACAGTTTGAAGCCGCCGTGTTTAATTAATGTCTCTGTTGGAGAACTTCACACCACCAGCTCACACCGAGGACAGTCCAGCACTCCATAATGCTCGAAACATGTAGATATATCATTAGGCAGCTAGGCATGATCTCTGCTAGGTTATTTAAATGACTTTCTGCTGATTATGAGAGATTATGGAATGTACTTTTAAGGGACTTTATGACAAGAGATGATGAAGCAGCTATTCAAAGGCGTGTGAGCAGACTGTTGCCTTCACTCAGTGTCACTTCTTCAAATTGATCAGTGGTCCGGGGGTCTTCATGGATCATGTACTCCTGAGAACATCAATCTTTGTGTTTCATATTATGAAAAGACACGTGATATATTTTAGTTTTTGATTTAAGTGGAAAAAATATGGAGAGAAAAGAGTGTCACTGGACGTGTGTGTGCGTGTGTGTGTCTAACTGTGGGTACTTGCAACTGTGTATTCAAATGTACACACCATTATCAAAAACGTACAAATATGAAATGCAGTTTACAACGCTCACTGGACTCGGATCTACAAAACTCTTCTTGGGCTTGACCCATCTTAGTTAAGCTCTGTCCTACAACGGTCAGGAAGTCATTAAACCCTTTTGTTTAAATAATTTTTCATGTTTGCATGTTCCCTATGTCAGAAACCAATTTTGGAAAACAGGCTTTTAGTTCAGATGCATCTTCTTGGTTCTTATAGTCTTAAATATCTATTTTATCTGCAGTGTTTTTTTTTTTTTTTTTTTTTTTTTTTTTACTATTATATCTTTTACAATTGTACTGTATTTGTCTTTCACATTTGGTCTGTTTTATTTTTACAAGCTGCTGACCTTAAAATGGGATCCTGATCTAAATGGGTCTGTATCTGGTTAAATAAAGATCTCAATAAAAATTAGATTACACGCTATCCACTGGGTTAAGTCTAGAAGAAGAACAACAACAATAAAAATAAATTCTAAAACTGTCTGCCTTCTAGTTGTTTTAGAAAAAAATGATGCCCTGGGTTTTAATTATGCAAAGTTAAAGACTTGAGTCAGCCTTAATGCTAATTTTTCTTTGAAGTCATCCTCTATTTCACAGAACTGCAGTTTTTTTAAAGTTGAACGTACTTCATAGCATGATCAGGTGTCTGGTTCATGGTTTGTTGTTTCTCGACAAATCTCCACTGCTGTCATCTGAGTTTGCATTTTCCATTATAATAATTCATAAATATCCTGTCAGAAAAACACTTTAATAACCCATTATCTATAAAGCCTTTAGTAATTTCTGAGCATTTATTTACTCTACAATTTTCTCCATTTATTTACATTAACAAATGTTTTTCGTGGCTTGATGCTTGATCTTCACATTTGTAGTACATCCCCAGCGTCTTTTTTTTTTAAACATATATATGTTCATTTATATTACACAATAATGCCACCATGAACCTGAAACTATCCAAAAATCTCAGTTCCAAGTGGTAAATGTGGTTCATTTTTAAAGCAAAAATCACAAACGCGAGATGAAACAGTTTTTACGCTTTACATCAAAAAGTCAAATATGTAAAGATAAATTAAACATGTACAAATTCACAAACAAAGCAAAGAAAATGTTAAAACACTGTGAACATTGTCTTAACAGGCAAAATTCAGTTACATTTCCAAGGATTTATTCCAAGGGGTATAAAAATTGTTATGTTTATTTTAAATTAAACAATTTAAAGTTAAAACCTTTTTGAAATCTGGACGTTACATTTTGAATGAAGACAATACTAAACACAAAAACATTTTTAAAATCACATTTAAAAAAGAAAAGGAAATAAAAAAAAAAAAAATTAAGGAATGAAAACAAAATCCCACAAACCAAAACACAATTCCAAAGAAAATGAAACAAAAAAAAAATTAAATGTCTCAGAAACAAAAGTGATTTCCAGAAATCTAAATGGTAAAAAATTAAACACGATAAGAAATTAGAAAATGTCAGTATGGAATGTGAGTCATTATGGAATGTCAGTCATTATGGAATATCGCTGATTGGATGATGACATTTGAGTTTTTTGAATTGTGTCTTTTTTGTGCAAATACCTTTTCTGGTTTCTCATTGTGTTTTTTTTTTTTAACATTTCATTTCAATTTCTTGAAATTACTTTTGTTTTCCCGAAACATTTCATTTTTATATCATTTTATTTTTTTAGCACTAAATTTTTATTCCAAAAAATGGTGGCTTTTATTATTTGTTTTTCTTTTTTAACTACGATCTTTAAAATACGATGTGATATGGTCTTCAGGGCCACAGTAAAAATCCACTCGATTCGCTTGTTTGGAATCTTTTCTACAGATAAATATAAAAGAACATCCAATAAACGTGTTGATCATTTGAAGCTAATTTGAGGTAGTTTAAAGACAAAAATGTATCACTGCCTGTTCCAGAGGCGGTTTTCTTGTGCAGGGCTGCTGTTTTGCAATGTTCCTGTACATTTACCCTCTAAAATCCAATAGAAGTCCAATTAAAACTTACCAACCATATCTGTCTCCTGCAGGCGAAAAGAAACAGGAAAGACTTCAACACTAACTTCATATGTATAAAGTATACCTTTATGAATTAATGCATAAAGGTACATTTTTTCAGTGGCTTCCTACAAGATATTGAACCCTCTAACTGCCTGTTCAAACACACAGTAGAACACCTTTAGTTTTAAAAACACTGATTGTCCATTACTCACCCAAGGCAAGAAAAAATAAACTATTTTCCTCATTGATTTTGTTTTCTTGGTGAGGTTGTTGGTGTGTTTAAGATCTCTAAAGTCAGAGTGGTAGGAAATCCTTTTCAGCACTGCACGTGAATGTTAAAAATGATGTAATACATAATATTTTGTCAAATCTACCTCTTTATAAAATGATTTTTGCAACATATATGTGGACCACAGCAGTCCTGGACAGATTGTTTTAGCAATTCTTCTTTTTTGCTGTTATTTTAAAGTGAAAATTTAACCCACGCCACATTTTCAAAAACTCACCATTTTGTGTTAAAGTGGGATTTGGTTGATTTTCACATTTTTGTACAATATAGAAAAAGAACATTTTTCTGAGCGATCTTCACAAAATTTTACACACATGGAACCAACTTACCAGATGTTTTTTTTTTACTTTTGACTTTGAAAAGAGGCTGCAATTTTGAATAAAAAAAACCATCACTTTTAGTACCAGCTACACCATTTCAGAATTTCGGTTTATTGCCTCCTAATTCCTCTGTCATCACTGTGAAACATCTTGGAAAAAAAAATTTTGCATTTACATGTAGTAGTTTTCCACTGCATTAGCATGGCGAGCTCACTGAAGTGGCGTTGCCCTGTCACACACACCTTTTTAATCAAAGTATTGTTAACATTTAAAACAAGAATCCCTGGCTCAGGCTGAATAAAACAACATGATATACAATACTAACATATTAGGAATGTGGGTGTGGTTAATTAGAAATCTCTGTTGCCAAGGAAATCCAAAAATGTACTTTTACCGATTCTTCTAAAAATGACATAGACCTCTTCGTCCTTCCCAGACGACCAAAACATAAAATGGTTGCTATGGAGATAAAACCAACAGGAAAGACTCAATTTTGAAAAAAAGGTGTTTGTTTTTTTATGAACACATCAAACGTTGCTCTACCAGAGTGGTAGGGGCAGAGAAAGGGAGAGTGAGGGGCATGTAGCAGAAACTCAGCCAGTAAATGCGGGTCAAAAAAGGGGCAGCGAGAGAGGGTAGCAGCTGCGGGCCAAACAACACCACTCGCAGCTTTAATTTCTCTTTATCTTGAATCAGGTTAATGGGGTAGAACGTTTTTTCTTTTTAAAATGCAAATTTAAGCTACATGCTTAAATCATTGTACTGGTGAGCTACAATTTTCATAACTTGAGTGGTTTCATAAAGTGCAATAAAACAACCACTGGAGGCAAAATATAATGTGTCTGCATTTTTACAAATGCAATACAATAAAAAGAAAGATGGAAACATTCGAAAGGGATGTCATTAAAGTGAAGGAAAGGAAACACATGAAGTAAGTTTTACAAGTCACGACTAATTATCTTAAACTTGATATATCTATTTCTTTTGTGTTTTTTCTTTTTTGTTTTGATTGCTTGAAATGAACCAACTCTAAATCCATCGAGTGCCTGTAAGATTCAAGTCCAAATCAAATTGTGTAGATCATTAGTTCCCCAGAATTTTTCCTAAAATATGCTTTCAAAAATCATTAAGGTGAATGATTGTGGTTTTATTTTTCCTCATTTATTTGCCCTTAGGTGGTCAGCAGGTCTCAGTACAAACCCTAGCCTTCATGCTCTGGTTAGCTCCGACTGCTTTGAAAACAAATGAGACATAAACAAGCATTGTGGGAGATGTACTTGCACATGGGGCTGTGAGCTTTTATTGCTCCGTGGATGGGCTCATTACATTAAGTGCATCAACATCTTAAGTATTAAAGTGGGAAAAGATGAAACAGGAAAGAAAGATTGCATAAATCCTACAGTTTTAGAAAAGATTCTAAATTAAATTACCTCTAAGTCCTTGAAAATGCTTTGATTAGCATAATTAGGATTTTTTTTTTTGGGCTGAAGAAATGATGACTCATTCTGCAGCCCCCTACGAGATAGAGTAATTAAAAAACAGAAAAATATATATATATATATAAAAAACTAAGAATTATAGCAAAATGGGTTGTTTACCCCATTTCCTGTGTGTGACATTTGCTGTGGCCCAGCAGCAAGGCATCTAATTTGATTTCCTCTAAGAAGATTGGATTGAAATGTCCTGACCTGATGAGGCTGCGGCTGCATTTATTCTGGATCCTGCTCCTCTAAACAAGCTCGTCAGACTTGTATTTCATGCACATAAAATATAAGTTCCTCTTCACTATCTGCACTGTTTTGTTGATGAGGTAATAAATCCAAAACCTTCTATGTATCTGTATCTTCTTCAAAGAGAGTCTTTTTTGTGTCAGATTTGTCAATTTTTTGTAGATGGATCCAAACTGTCAAAAAAAGTTCATTTTGCTATTGTTTTGTTAACTATTCCGAGTTAGAAAATGGACCAAAATGTTTCATTCAGAGCTAAAGTAAAGTTAACACCTCAGGGCAGACTGTCAGTTCAAAGTAACCACATTAAACCCTTGAAGGGCCAGTATATAAACTGAAGTCACAAGCAAAGGTCCCGAGTTAGAGATGGAGTGGGACTGCCATGGACTCACATACATTCACAAGCAGGAGGAAAAAAAATGTAGGTATGTGCTCCTTAGCATTTCATCAATGATTAAATAAAACTTTGACGTTTTTTTCTGTAGATTTAGACTGTGTAGTTGTTTTGTTTTTTTACTCTGTGATCTGGAAAGCTTTGCATGCATTTACCATCGTACTGTGTGATAGGTCTGGGTTCTTATGGGCTAAATGTATTTTGCAATAGAAAAATGTACACTTTTTTTGTTTTTAGGTTTTGAAAAAAAAATTACTGTCTAAGTTAGTTTTATAAATAACAATTTGAATTAGATTTATTTTATTTCTAATGCAGTTTTTTCTTCATATTCATGTGAAAATATAATTTTAATATAAAAATGACCAGAACCACAGACTTTAACATTTCCTATATAGGTTTAATTTAGTTTTAAATTAATGCAGATGTTTGGAATGTTTAAATCACTTGATTTTACAAGTCATCAGTGTTCACATAAAATCCGTGCTGATCTGTCCTGATGTGGGCTGACAGTGTCCGCTGCTGGCTGCTGCCTTAACTGCATGCCTGGCATCAGTAAACAGCATCAGCTGCAGGACATCAGCTTTGCTGCATCCACACCACACATTGATGCTCTTGAATCTGCACAAGCAGAGCATTGTGCTCCTGTATGTTAAAAAATGTGCATTAAAAGACTGAAAAATGTGTTTTTCTTTTCAACTATGTCTGCCTTCATTCAGCTACATCCAGCTGACTGTCAACAGGTGTGTGCGGCTCAGTCTCCCAGGAGCCCAGCAGGTTTAATTACTGCAACAAACAGCAGATGGCTCTCTTGAGTTTTTTTTATTCCTTTGCTTGTGATTGAAGCTGGCATTATAGTCAATCTAAAAACGAGAACATGGTTAAAATAGATCTTTAAATGGGGTTTTATCAGAGAGAAAACATTCTGATTCACATTAACATGTAAGGTGAGTTCTTCTCACATATTGGGGTGAGGGTGCCACCTCGTCTTGGTGTACCCGAGGCACCCTTTGGCGCATGCCAGGGAGATAAGGCAGCTCTGGAGAAAGCCTCTCAAAGTGTGGTGCTGAAATTCACGGAGCTGTCCACGGTGCTGAAACAACAGAGCGAAAATGAGGGGTACAGCCTGACATCCGGGGGTTTCTATCTCTTTTTCTTTGACGAACAAAGTGAACAGCATTTGGTTGGATGTTTATGGACAATGATTTACTATACTGAGGGGGGAAATTGAAGAATGCACCCCACGATTTTTTTTATTCTGCAATGGGAATCTGATTGTGAGTCGCCTGAAAGAGTATCCTCGGAGGCTCAAACCAAAAAGGGTGAAAGATTGCAACCTATCAGGAGCATGCAGAGCGGCGGTTTATCATCCACCTCAGAGCAGCAGGGGCTTCATGAAGGAGGAGGGTGTGGAAGAGGACATCCTCCAACGTCAGGCGTGTACTAACGAGTGTTCAAGACTTGTTGATGGGGGGGAATGTGCTGATTTACGATCTGAAAGCTTAAGTGAGTGACCATTTAATTTTTTTTTTTTGTTGCTATTTTTCCTTTGTCTTGGAGGAATATTCGGCTTCTCGGGAAAATTCTCCCTGCGCTCTGGTTACGCGCCATGACCCGCGGATTACTTGTGGTTATTTCCTTTTAAATATGTTTATATACATATATATTAGCATCCATATTGCAAAAAAATGTAATTTTTATAGATTATTTTTTCGTCTTCCTGCATTGAACACATGAAGAGACTCTAAATGCTGAATTAGAAATCCTCGTCTTTTTGGCACCGCTCCTGTCCCTGCGTCCCCCGTGGCTCCTCGGGGGACCTCGTCGCTGATTTCTTCTTGGAAACTTGGCTTGGCCCCGCGCTGCGCGCTTGAGCCGGGCGGTGATCCTTGTAGGAGGCGCGTGTGTTTGTTTTAATTGCTGGCGGCGCGCTTCACGGGCGTCCCCGCGTCTTCTGATAGAGCAGTCTGGCAGAAGGCTCAGGGAAGACGAAGAAGAGGAGGGATTGGATTTCAGGAAAGATTTTGATGCACGTGACCACTCCACAGACAGTGTATGAATAATCTCTCTGGAGTATCTGCGCGCGCGAGTCTGACATTGCTCTCCATCCATCCCTGATGTTTGGATTTACGCATTCCATTTTCTCCCTCCCCAATTTTTTGTTTCTTTTCGATGAAGACAATTTGCTTTCATGTCGCACTTGTCATGTGTTCTCGGACTGAAATAAGAATGAGATTCTAGAGATTTGCCCGGCTGGAGTTTGACATCACACATAGCTGCGACCATGGGACTGTGACCCGCCGGGGCTGCGAGCTCTGACAGGCGACTGTTTGTGTAGTCTGTGCTCTGCTGGGCGCAGACTGGACCTGAGCAGCTGTGACATTTTGAGCCATGGCTGCTGCCATCGCAAGTGGGCTGATCAGGCAGAAGAGACAGGCGCGGGAGCAGCATTTGGACAGACCCTCCACCAACCGACGCAGAAAAAGCCCCAACAAGAACAAGGGGCTCTGCAATGGGAATCTGGTCGACATCTTCTCCAAAGTGCGCATCTTTGGTCTCAGGAAACGGAGACTACGGAGACAAGGTCTGGGAACTTTGATGTGTCTGTTTCGTTTATGTGTGGCCCTTTCATGTTAAAGTTTAGTCACTATACAGGTAATCTAAAAAAAAAAAAAAAACGTAATATAAGAGTAGCAAACTGAATCACCATATATTCCATTTGTTGGTAAAAGTTATCTCCTAGAGAAGCAAAGTCAGTTTCTACAAACCGGCTGTGTAAGAAAAAAATAAATACATTAAAAACCAGCCTGATTTATTTACAATAAAAGGCAGCTATCAGGATTCTTGTTCTTCAGTTGAATGTTTTGGACAAGTTTACTGAGCTGTCAAGGTGCCACTTTAGAAAAATTTTAGTTTTTTTAGTGTATATAACTCATATAATTGTCTATCTAGTGTGCTACAATATCAATAGCAATGAATCCAATTTCTATGAATGTAAAAAGGTCAGTGTCTCCCTGGATTGAGGGCTGCACTTTTCAAGCATAATTTTCTCTTTAATTTTGGGGGTCACCGGCCTTCTCCTCCAGCACATATTCATTCCAATTAGGAAAATGTCAGGAGAGCAGAGCCAGTAATTAGTTCAGTGCAGCAAACAGTGTGTCGAAAAGGAAAATGTAGATGTTAAATTGGGAAGATTTTTTTTTTTAATCCAACTGTTTCAGGAATTGTGATTGTTAATTCCACATTCCTGTGAAAGATCAGGTGTTTGACCTGTTACTTCAGCTTTGACCTCATCGAATGTCAGTGGATCTTACTGATTTTAGCTGCTAAAAGGACGATTTTGTTTTCTGTTTTCTTTTCAAATTGGGATAAGGGGTGTCTGTTTAAAGGACACTGAAATGTCTCCTCGGTCGTCCCTCTGTGATTACAAGGATTAAATAGGCTTTGATAAAACAGGATCCTTCCAAAGAGGACACATCTGGACAGAGTTAATGAGAAAAAAACATTTATTTTAATTGAGGATTTTTCTCTGTCCCATTTGTATGTGTATTAGTCTGTGGGCATTTCTTCATGTATGTGTTAACTCTTGGCTGGCCTTTTTCTGGATTTTTCTTTTTTCCAGTAATGTCTGAAAACTCCCAGATACACATGTGGATGGAAGGCTGTGAGAGTAAAGGATTAAAACCACTAGGAAACTTTTAAAATTTTGAGTTGATTTATTTCAAGCAATCAAAACTACAAAAAAAAAAAAAAAAAAAAAAAAAAAACCTTAACTAAAGACGTCAAACAAAAGAGATTTACATCTATCGATGGGTCAAATGTAAGATCATTGATCACGACTTAAATCTGATTTTAAAAGTAAAAAAGGTAATTATCTATAGATAAACATCTGCATACTTGAAAAGTAGGGCATTATAATTTCTTTCTAGTTTTGTCAAAAACAGTTTAATTAATTGCTTCAAAAGGAATGGGATAAATAAATGTGTACAGTCATACTCAGATTATCAAATTGCTTTTTTTTAAGTACAGCTTTGTTGACTTTAGTGAGCTGTAGCTCTAAATGTTTGCACTTATGAATATTCAGAAATGATAATCCACAAGACGAGTCAGCTAAAGAGACATTTAACTGTGATGTTTTTGGGGGGAAACCTTTCAAAAAGGTGTGTCTTTACTGTACATTTTGAACGTTCTGTTGGATTAAATGTGACATTTTCCTTTGCTTTTTAAACATTTTCAATTCAAGTCCCACTCTGATCATATTTTGAAATCATTCCCAGTGGTCTTTTAATTGGGATTATGCTATTTTTAGCCAATCATCTCATCATCCCTTTGTTTACGTGCTCTCTCAGGAGCTTACAGCCCTTCACATGCTCAACCAAAATTCAAAGAAGGGACCTTGTGGCTTGCCGTTGAAGGTTCTACGTCACAGCTACAAGCTTATTCCAACCGCATTTTTTTCATTTGCTCCAGATTCACAACATTTTGAAAAAAGAAATACTCAGAAATGCAATTTTAGGTTTAAGTCTCTTTATATATGACCTCCGTCATTAGAAAAATGTGACAAGAACATGTTAAAAAAAACCTCAAAACATCTCAGTGGATCTGAAAAGGTCATTGGTTTAGTCCACACATGAGAAAAAAACAGATAATATCACATTTTGCTGCCATGTTTTTAACATAAACTCCACTCATTCACATCCTTCAAGGATCATTTCTGATACCAAAAGTGGCATCTTTCATTGACATGGGTGATGGGGGCGGGACTCACTTTAAAGGAACCCTCAGTCCCATTCTCTCTTTGGCACATGGGTATTGATCTTGTAATACAACAGATTGTATATATTTTTGTACTGCACTGATTTTCTACTTTCTAATACTTCAAGTTTATCAGAAACAGATCATTTTTTTAATTTATGGCATAAGTCTTTGAATTTTGAGAGGTTACGATCCCATAGGTAAATAAAAAAAACGTTCCTTTTTGTGACTACACAGATGTGGTCTTCTGTTCTCCTCTGGGAAAACGCTGGGAACACTTTGTGTCTTTTCTGTCACATTAGTGACAATTTCTCATCTTTCATGTGCATTGACGGCAGATGCAGAACCACCAGATCAGCCTGATTTTTGAAGGATTAAACATGGGTTGCAAATCCTATTATGCCTTAACCCCGGCAAGTGAGCAGAGGGCACATCAAGCTCGGACAATAATCTCACTGCCCTGGCTCTAATTATCTGGTAAGATTAGATTCATAAAACCGTTAGATCAAGTTACGCAGATCAAATGATTAGATTAGTTATTCTGATCTTGAAACCCATCTGAGAGGAATGGTTTCCTGCACCTGTTTGTGCACAGCGGTGCGTCATCAGTCAGCTTTCACAGCTGTCACTACCAGATGACTTATTGGTGAGGAGTCAGAGAAGTTGTTGGTATGAGGGGTAAAATTTCTCTTCACCTTCCTTTATGTGACGCTGGAGGTAGCAAAGAGTGTGTGTGTGTGTGTGTGTGTGTGTGTGTGTGCAGGGAGGGGGTCTTTCCCTGCTCGGCTGGAAAAGCCCCTCTCCAGGACCAGAAACATTCAAAGTGGGTCAGACGAGGAAAGAGCTGACAGTGGTCTACGAACGCCGCTGCAGCTGCGTCCATGTCTGCGTGCCAGCCCTTCCTTCATGCTCCGCTTGCTTTGCCCTACGTGTGTGTTTGTGCGTCTGCGCACACGCAGGGATGACACCAACAGAAGAGGAAGACAGAGAGGGAAATGAACGAGCTGTCAAAAGGCCACTTGTAGGAAAGCGAAAAAAAAAAAATTAGATCCAGTTCATGGCAAGCTAATTTACATAGAAAAAGGACCCAAGCTGGACAGAACAATTTCGGATTCTTGTTTTTTTTCAAGGAAACCCCCTGCTGCTGCCAAAACCAGCACTCTGTTTCCCTAGAAACAAAGAAGTAGCATGTTGAAACAGGCAGTGCTTCAGTTGAAAAATAAACCTGAAAGAAACATTTGTAATTTTTGTGTAATTCTATTAGTTAAGAAGCAAAGAAGTTGCTATTTTTCAACTACATTTTTAAAGAAATTTGGAGAAAAATACAGATAAGATTTTTGCATCTAATAGATGATGCTAGTGGGATGTTTTTTAACACCTTTAGGGTTAAAGAATACAAATTCGTTATCCAATTTAACAACTTTTCGATAATACATTTTTGACTTTTTCCTCTACCAGACCCATTTCGGTTGTCATTTAAAGACCCGCTTCAATTTGTTTTTGGTGGCATTTGAGTATTTCTTTGTTCAAATCACTGTGAATCAGGAGCAGAGGGAAAAAATGCAGTTTTCAAAAGTATGTGAATTACAAGTTACTACGGCAAGCCACAAGCTCCCTGCTCTGCTCCATTCGAATGCATCCACTTGCAGACAAATAGATTCATGTATGTCTTTGTTTTCCTTGTATGACCTCAAAACTCTACAGCTGGATATTCAGATCTATTAATCCTCGCCATTTTTGTTTCACCACTAATGTTAGGTTTAGGGTGTGAGGGACTGTAATGTAGCAGGAGAGCATGTAAATAGATGGATGATGGGATATAGAAGCAGGCTTACCCTGCACAAACAGTCCCGCCCACAGCTCAGAGATGAATTTCTAATGCAATCCTGCCGCTCTGCAGAGATTATGTCCTAGAAAACAACATTTTTTTAAAAATTTTGGCTAAAAACAAACTAAAAACAACATATTCATAATTAAAAGACCACAGGAAACGCTTGTATTGATCAAAAGATGATCAATTGCAGTGAAACTTTACCAATAATGAAAAGATCATTTTTGTCAATATGGTAAAAAATAAGAAGACAAATGAATAAACGATTGAATTTTTTTGAATATAAATTTGAAAGCACACATAAATCTGTCATCAATGAGATTCAACCCACGACTGTGCATATCTGAAGGCATCTGTGGGTTCATTCCTCCAAACTGAGCCACCTGTTTTTGAACGTTTTGAGATTTCAGTTGCAGCTTTTTTCAAATATCTAGATTCTGTAGCTTTTCGTCTCAATCGCTCTGAACATTGAACCACAAAGGGGAGAGTTTGATCGGTGTGTGTGAGATATACCGTCTCAGTCGCCCTAGGAAACGCAGCCAATGTCGTATGATTTATGGCATCGTGAGGGAGCCAAGTTCATCGCACACACATGGCACCCCCCCTTACCTCATGCACTCACAATAAGCATTTGCACGGAAACCACCATTGAGACCATTTTAATTATTACAAATTGCTCTTCTGTGAACTTTCCCTGAAATCAATCTTACTTCACCAGGTAATGTTCAAAGGCCGGTCAAAGCTATTAATCGATTACAGATTTGCGTGGATCTGCACAAAGGTAATTGTTCAAAGAAGCTACTGTATGCATTTATCTAGAATGCATGCAAAAATACATTACTGATTGCTTTTGTAGAACTGGGGCTTCTTTGGTTGAAAGTAAAGGCTCCACACAGTATCAAGTGGTTCCACTTCCCTGCAGAATCAGGACTCATCCGCATGACATCTTGCTGCAGCCAGAGGGTAATACTGTAGGGGCATGCGACTGTTCTGTACTTGCACTTTGGTGATTGAAACCTCCAACTTTGCAGAGAGGGGACTGACATAATGAGTGCAATTTGCATGAGTAATACGATGAAGGAGGGCCGTTTGAGAAAGATCGTGTTGGTGCAGTGGAGTTTTGATTGCTGAGATGTGAAAAATGGGAGTGTTGAGATGTCTTGGGGATTAGTTTGTGGGTCAGCTGGTAGAAAAAGGACACTTTTCTGCTGTTGGGGAACAAATAATACTGCAGCATGGTTTACATATTGTTGTGTGTTGTAGATTGATTTATTGGGAAAATAGAGCATTTCTCTTGATTATGTCATTTTAACCATCAAACGTTTTAACCCTGAGTCGACTTTTTGAGCTCTGACTTTACAATTTACTCAATTAATTTATGTTTTAATATGTTTTGCGGCAATGCTTCATCTCCATATTTTAGTACATTCCCAGCTACTTTTTGGAAGATATATTTTTTATTATATTACACAAGTTCACAATAATTCTGAAACTGTCCAAAAAACTTTTTATGTTTCATAACTAAAGATCAAAGATGTAGAGACAAAAAAAAAAAAAACCAAAAAAAAAAACGTATAAATCCACAAAAAAATAAGAAAAAAAGGTAAAAGCAACTTGAAAAACTTCTAAACATCCAGTTGAAGCTCAATAAATCTATGTACAAAATACAGAGGATTTGTTGTGGACGGAGGCAAGAAGATTTGATAAGGGGAGGCAGAAGATTTTGTACGGGTGGCAAAAGAAAGAAGAAGAGTAGAATAATTTATGATACAAATAAAAAGATCAAAAATGCATTTTTAGTTTTGTTTTTGTTTAATAAAACTAAAACAGCGCTTCTTTTAGCTGAGGAGCTATTACTAAAACTTAAATTACTTTCTTAATCTTTGATACTAACATTGACTCAAAAACTGGAGGGGGCAAAGCTTTTCACTGGGGGGCAGCTGCCTTTCCTTGCCGCCCCTCCCAGCTCCGTCAATGCTCCATTCCTGTGTGTCCTGATTATGTGTCACGACGCTTGTTATGTTTGTTTTAAACCAAAGATTTTAATGCGAAACACCTTCTGAAACCTTCATCTTCAATTTAAATACAAATAATGATAATAGGGGGGGGGGGTCTGCTGCTGATGCTTGACCAGTCAATTTAAACAAAAATCTGTCACATTTTTAAGTGCGCTTTTTACAGTTTTTGTCTTTTTTCATTCTAATTTAGACATGTTTTCCTTTTTTTTCCTTTAGTAGAAGAAACTTTTTGGTTTCACTGTTGTCGCTGTAGATTGCCAATGCACCTTTCAGACCTTTCACCTCTTTTTTATATATAGCAAAAGGTCTCAGTGCTCCCTAATGCTTTCACCTGAAAGAACCATTTCAGAATAGAATGTCCTGACCTGCAAAGTAGCAAAAAGAAAACATGCACAACACATGACACTGCCCTCATCTGGACCTCTTGAGATCCTCTCTGTGGGCACTTACCATCTATCTCTTCCGGTGTTTCTCACACACAGCTGCTCTCAGGAAAGATAGTTTAGGCACAGGTGAAGTTGATTTTTCAAGCCCCCAGGGTGTTTTAAAATAAAATCCTGTGTGATGGCTGTCTCTACAATGATTTTGTAGCTGAGGGTATATAGACCTGGACACTCACTTGCAATATGAAGATGAGTGACATCCCATATAGCTCTAAAATACAACTTTTCAAACCATCTGCTTTTTAATTTCCCACTTTTTTGTAGTTTTCTTCTCTCGGTTACATAAAGGGAAAACAAAATGTAAAAAATAAGACTCTGAGCTGCAGTGGCTCTAGGCAATTAAATAGCAGGAGCTATTTATTTACTGTAAATATGAGGCTAATTCCCCTGTTGAATCAGCCAGACAGTTCAGAGCACTCGCTATTATATTCTACGCATTAAGAACCCAGAGAGGGTGCTGTTGGGTTTATTATGGGCGTCAGACAGCCCACAGATTAATTCTGATGTTTTATAATTAGATAGCCTATCCCCAAGTGGGATGGGGCTTATAGATCGGAGGGGTTGAGGGATTCTGGAAAACAGGAGTCTCATGATGTTGTGGGGCATTTTGGCATTTAGGATTGTCTGATAAAATCAATTTAATTAACTCTTTCATTTCCCTGTCTCATATTCTCTTTGCAGATCCCCAGCTCAAGGGTATAGTGACCAGGTTATATTGCAGGCAGGGATACTACTTGCAAATGAACCCTGATGGCTCTCTTGATGGGACCAAGGATGACAGCAGTAATTCCAGTAAGTATCTTTATGGTAATGCTTTGCATTCTGCAAAATCTATGCAGTTGTTTCATAGGGATGAATTACTGTTAGCATACATAAAATGACTCAGGTTTTTTTTCATTTTATTTGTAAGCAGCCAAGCTCTTTTGGATCCATTTGAATATCTGTTATGTTAAAAAAAATGGACCATCAGACCTCTTCCTGTTACCATTTTACTATTAAATCCTAATTTTTGTTTGTCCCTAGTATTTTAAGAGCCTCTCTTGTTGAAGAAAAACAAAGAAAAACTGTTTTTGCAGAGTGGAATCTGGTATTATTAGCCTGTTGTGGTTCTGCACATCCTGCGCCTCAGGCTAGGTGGTTAATTTAATTCCACCGCTTGGTGCTAATGCTAGCCTGACACTCCACATTGTGTCACTTACTGCTGTCAGCAAGAGGAGCTGTGGCACATGTCACATCTGATCAGCTTAAGTGACTTATTTAAAACTGCTAGCTTCATAGATAGCGTCTACAGGGCATGTGTCACGTCATAACTTCAAGATCCGTGCTGTTGGTGGCAAGCGAATGTTCCCCATGAAACTTTGTTGGAAAATGACTGGAAGCATATCAAGAAAGGCAGCAAAGTTCTTAAACCTTTAAAATTGATCAATCTGTTGGTTATAGTAAAGGGAGTTGTATGTCTAGAGCTATGTTTATAACAGTAATGTGACACACATCCAAGAATGCGCCAAACGCAGGTTCTTGAATGTGCGTTTAGCCCATAGTGTTCACACTGAACAAACAGGGAGTGGGATTCTTCTTCTTTTACTGACCAAGCACAATTATTATTTTTTCCTCCATGATCAATTTTCATAAGCTCTGCACTTCTGCAAATTAAAAGGGACGTCATCCTTCAATATCAAACCTGATGGGTTCCTGATTGGTCAAAATTCAATCTGGTTCAACTTTTGATGCGCGTCCAATGTTTTTGTACGTATAGTCTGAAAACGGTTGTAAAAATGTCCATTTGCTCGAAAACACGAGAGATTTGAATGCAGGAGCCTGTAACACGAATTAATGCACATTGACATAGACTTTACAATGGAAGTGGCAGCTTGAACGCTGTTGCTCAAGGCGGTGGAAAAGTAGCCTTAAAATGTGGCATCTATACTTACATAATTTCACAGCCAGCCCGCTACCAGTGGTTTTCAAAGGAACAAATAGCCCTGGTCCACCAGAACCAACATGACTTACATGCACCTGTGGAGGCTCAAGTTACAGCTGCTCTTAAATAGAACTGCAAGGCATGTCAAGTCCAACAAGAAAGCTGTAATCCCTCTTTACTAATGAGCCAAATAACACGATTTGATCAAATGAAGAAAATGAGCTCATGCAATCATTTCAATGAGACAATTAGGTCTGAATACACTAGAAATTGGGTGTTTTGTGTGTCTAAATCTGTTTGTGTTTGTGTGTGTTTTTCAGCTTTGTTTAATCTTATTCCTGTGGGCCTCAGAGTTGTCGCCATTCAGTCAGTGAAGACAGGGTTATACATCGCCATGAACGGGGAAGGCCATCTCTACACATCAGTAAGAACAAAAACAATTTCTTTTCTTGGGATTTTAAAATGTTGGTTCTGGCAGATAAACACTTTAAAAATGTGATTACTGGCATCTGCTGATTTTTTAAAAATGTTTTCTTAGTAGAGTTCTGGTTTGCTCATCGTGTATGATAAGCAACTTTCTTGAACAAGTCTGTCATGTGGAAGTACTTTCCTTTACCATGTTTTCCAAAGTGTAGTATAGCCAGTATGTAGTATGTATTATATGGCCAGTGTTGGGTAAGTTACTTCTAAAAAGTAATTGATTACTTTACCTAGTTATTGGATACAATTTTAATTAAATTACTTTACTCATTACCTATTTGAAAAAGTAATTTACTACTCGTTATTTTACTTTACCTTTTTTCGTATATATATATTCATATACAAATTCGAAAATAGCTTTGGACAAACAGAGCTCCTTTGAAAAAGAATTTTTTAACCTAAATATGACTTATCTGGTTAAATAAAGGTAAAAAAATAAAGGTAAAATAAAACTAAATTAAAAAAAAACTATTGAATGTGTCAATTTGACACAAAAATAAGTTATTGTTACAACAAATGTGGTCTATGTTACTGCTCAGAGTAAGATGTGGAAAATACTGTTACGTCATATTCATCTCTATCAAATCTGCAACCAAGCCAGTTTTTTGAAAACACAAAAAAATATTGAAAGCCTCCAAATGTTAATTTTGGCTGACTTTATGCATTCCATTACAATGAGTTGCACTTAATACATCAGTCTCTCTCTTTTTCTGCATCTGCCTTTTGTGCACAGATCTACACGGCTGCAAGTCTACCAAACTATACAACTCTATGCAAACTATGCAACTTGCAACTCGTAAAGAAAAAGACTGAAATTTTGATAGAGCCTAGTGTACGTCTCAATATATGTATATATTATGTCAGATACAAACACCAAATAAATGATCAACTTAAAATAGATAACTGGAAAAAAGACAGTCAAAATGTATACATTTATAAACAAATGTTGTAATTCTAAAGAAAACATGCAAGAGACAGCAATTTTTGAGGCTAAAAAGTATTTATAGTAATTTATGTAAATGACATTCAGAGAACATATTCGTGGACACATTTTTATTTAATTATTATTACCTCACGATGGCGAGGATAGCTTACACGTGAGTGAATGGCTTACCTGCGCTTGTCTCTGCTGAGATGTGTTTCCTTAAGGAACTCCTGAACAGAACCCAAACCATACTATGTCCACCAGCCTAAAGCTATTTCTGCCTGCAAATTTAGAATCTAAACTGGTCAAATGGACAGGAAACCTTTTCTGACGACACTGGTTTTCGGCAAGGCAGCTGACACACTGCATGATGGGATTAGTAGTTACTTACAGTATATAGTGAAGGTCACAAACACATTGTGATTAGGTCTTCTGTCAGATCTGGCAGCACAAAGAATTGTTGGATACCATGCATTTCGTCTTTCTGGGTGGATTGGGGTTTAAGTGTGGGGTTTTGTCTGTGCGATCTGTTGTCTGGCTGATTTACTTTGTTTTGCTCTTAGTCATTGTGTCCTGTTATGTTTATTTCTTTTTGCATCTTGAGTGAGAGGGAGGGAGAGGATGATGACCCCCTTGTGATGTTGCTCCTGATAACATAGCTAGACTTCTTGATAACTAGTCTCTCAATCATCTTAATATTATTTTACATTGCGTTATGACACTAGTGTGATATATTTCCATTTTAATATTATGGATCGCTCTGGTGGGCCGGTTGTAGCCTGCGGGCCTTGAGTTTGACACCTCTGTCCTAGAGTTGTCCAGGAACCTTTTTGATGGTTCTGTCTTCCTGATGAAAATATATATAATTTTTAAAGTCATACATTCATTCAGTCATATAAAATATTGATCCACCTTTTGAGAAAAATATGACACCAGAAAACATCATTGTAGGAAGCCCTACAATCGTGGGATTAACATCCTTTCTTCAGGATCACCGCAGAAGGTTTTTATTAAAGGGATAAATTGCATAGAAGCAGCACTTTTTCTCATCTGTGTCACTGTTATTACCTTTTCCTTATATATAAAGAAGCTGGTTAGACAGCTGGGAAAGCGGTAAACCCTAACCCTATACATATCATGCATTTAATCTCGCACTTTCGCATTGTCTTTGCTGAGAGCACTCAGCTGGAGGAACACAGGCTCGTCAGTCAGACTCGGCTTTCCATTCAAATCACTGTTTTTTAATCCTCCTGCTTTTCTAATATCTTCAACTCTCAGAGCGTAGGCCACTAAAGGTCATGTTATTCTTCATTTACTACCTCAGGGGTTAGGAATAGCAACCTCAAATATAGTTATTATGCACTCGAGAGGAACTTTCCAATGCTTAATCAGACTTAAGCCATGAAATGAAATTCATCTAAAGAGTATTGACCTAGATTCCTGTACATTTTGATCGAAACTTACACAACATGGACTACACATTAATATATACCAATATTGGAACACTATAATTGTGCATTTTACATCGCAAAATGCACAAACGTTTTTGTGCATTCTAGTGGCATTGAAATAACTGACTTCAAAAAAACGTTAAATGTAGATTTATTTCAATTATTTTTAAGCTTGTTCTTTAAAGAAATAATGTTTTCTAAACTTGTTCTTTTTAGAAAATAGGCACGTAAGAAAGCCTAGAGTGTGAAAAATGACTCAAAAGTGTCATTATAAAATAAAAAAAAACTGTTGTTGTGATCATTGAGGCCAAAATTATTAGAAGGTTTTATGACATTAAATTGAAATGCTTAGAGGAATTCAGCTTTATTAAGCTCATGAGTGTTAGGTTTTTGAATTGTTTCTCAGTCACCGGTTTCAGGTTCATGATCAACAACAGTTTTCATTTCTGTTAATTACCCTCAGCCTATTTAAGTGTCTGGTTTTCAGTCAATCCTTGTCAGGTCGTCTGTTTTGTTTTGCTCTGCCACCTTATTGTTTCCCCCCCATGGGGTTTTGTCATGTTTAAGTTTGTTTATTAAATGTTTAATTTTCCACCACCAAGCCTGGTCTCCTGCATTCTGGGTCCTCCACCACCACCTCTGTGACAATGAGTGTGTTATTTTGTATGACAAATGTACAAACATAAGTGTAGAACATTTTCTTAACCTGTTATATCCCTTTTGTGGTCACGGGATTGCTGGAGCCTGTCCTGGCTACTGTTGGTCAAAGGTGGGGTACCTCCAGGACAGATTGCCAGTCTGTCTGGGATCTCTGTGAGGAGTTTGCACGTTCTTCACGTGCACGTGTGGGTTTTCTTCTGGCGCTCCGGCTTCCTCCCAGAGTCCAGTACAGAACATGCTCATTGAAAGTTTGAGTAATGCTACGGTCACAAATACAACTGCCACTGCATATTTAGGAGGCATAGGCAGAAGATTCCATGCCACTGTCTGATTTCTTGAAAATCGTTGGCGTGGTCATGAATGTAGACCAGTCAGCCAGCCGTCAGGCATGCAGAATGGCCTGTTTTTATATAACACCAGGCTACTGGGCGGCTGGTGGCACATGATGACCGCCATCCGGAATCATTTACACATGGTCCAATACTGGTATGCACCCAAGCAGAGCCTGGACCAGGGTCATTCGAATCATTAGGGTGAATCTAACTCTGGTTTCCTGTAAGTGAACCAAATGTGTCCAGTCTGAATACACCCTTAAAAAACCCCCAGAACAACAGTTAGTTACAAGAAATTACAAAAGAGATAAACAAGAGAATCTCAGGAAAACACTGCACCTGTCAGCAGAACAGCATATCTTACAGCAAGTAAAGTGTCTGCAAGATAAAAGCTGGATGCATTTTTACATCAACAAGTCTTATATACGCCTCCCTAAAAGCCTTTGAAAATAACCATAAACCTGCTAAAATGCTCTTGTAGAGAGGTTCAACAATGAGGCAGTACAAGAAACGTCCTGCAGAGAGGTGCAAAAAGCCTCTAGACAACTTTGAATGGAGCATTCAAAGGGCTGGCAGTGTCATAAAAGCTGTGCAACCAAAAAGGAGGGAAGGGCGACAGCGGTTACTTTGCAAGCATGTCTTACATTCGATACTCAGAGTCCAAGGTGAGCAGCCAGCCTGACCTGCACTTTGCTGTGCATTCGTCTGTACTTTGAGTGATGCTTTGTGTATGCATCAATAATCTCTCTGACAAGTGTTTACAGCCAAAAGAAATGCATTACATGTACATGTCTTTTGAAATCTATTTAAATGGAGATTGTGTTTTATTCAGGTGTGTTTTTCTATGCTTATTTCAAACTAAAGGTTTGCAGCCAAGTAAAAAATGCTGCTGCCACAGCTTATGAGGAGCTTGATTATTAACTTCCTGAAGAACATTCCGCTGCTTTTGCAGCTGTGATTGGAACATACTGCTTTTGATCATCGTGTTATTATGTGCCATGGCCCCTTGACTTACTTTGACCGGGCAGAAGAGCTCTGGAGCGTGTCTTAGTTTGCTGGGTCGAAGCATTATATTCTTTCAGCGCGGTTCCAGACATCTTCTTCCCTTCAAACCTCTCCCTGCCTCCATTTGCAGTTTATTTCCTTGCTAATGGAGGTTGTGATCAGACCTCAACTATTCCAACCACCCACTCAAAGAGCTTCTCAGTGTGTGAATTACTCTGTTAATAGCGCTCTTCTTGAGACGTTCTTCGTCCTCCTCCATGTCCAGGGCCCTCTTCTTTCCTGCTGCCTCTTTTGTCCCACTTTAAATCAGCTCCATCTCACTCAAAAATGTCTGCTTGTCTTTTAGGTTTTGCTTTATTTGAAATAAAAAAACACACCTGTATAAGTTTTTCTCAAAAAAACTGTTCTAATGATCTTTTTAAAGTGTTTTTAACTAAAAAAATTCAAGCTTAAAAGTCAGTCTATGACGCTATAAGAGTAAATAGTGTCCTAAAATCCAGTAAGGTGTGAGATAAAAAGGAAGCTCTTGGTTAGGAATAGTTGCTGTTATTCTTGACTTTTTTGTGTGACAAGCTCATCTTATCACCCGCTGCAAACTATTACCAAATTCAAACCATTACCGGGCGCTTTATAGAATGAGGAGTGACACCTGAAATGACT
Organism: Oryzias celebensis; assembly: GCA_014656515.1. Lineage (NCBI taxonomy): Eukaryota > Metazoa > Chordata > Actinopteri > Beloniformes > Adrianichthyidae > Oryzias > Oryzias celebensis. Next base: position 9,155,868 of record BNCR01000017.1, on the reverse strand, counting down.
CAGAAAAAACAAAAATTCCAAGCCAGGCCCATTTAAGTGCCAGCGGTGGGGCATCATTCTTTGTGTGACGCACCCAAGGCAGAGAGTGAGGCTCAAATGACAGCGATAGAATCAAAGTAGCAGTGCAGCCTGGCACAAAGGACGCATCATAGAATAAAAGGGAGTTCAATCATCTCACCTCTTTTCAATCCACTCCCTTTGTGTCTTAGCCAATAAACTCCCCGCCATTTTCTCTTGCAGGCTGCTCTCCAAATCAGGCATGTCTTTTGACACCTAATAAAAGAAGTTCTTCCCCGTCGGCGGTAAAAAATTAGCCGAAGAATTATCAACAAGACAATCTCTGTAATAAGTCTCTTTAATGTGTGTAGTTTTGGGAAAACAATTACAAATAAGGCACAAAAAATAATTAGAATTTTTCAGTTGGGACTACATAAAAACAAAGGCACCTGAGAGTACAGTGAGAAGCTGATAGTTCCCTTTCCGTGCTGTCACAGTGTCTACTTTGTGCGAAGGTTTAACATTTAATGGTTGGCTGACTTTCTTTAGAACCGTCTCTTTGCATAGGCTCTCGATGCAGACCCCTCTTTATCAGCAGCCTGCACTTGTTAGCCCCGTTTTTCATTCTTGTTAAATTAACTTGTCACATCACTTGAGCGGTCCTTTTAGAGGCAGAAGCATTGAGAGAACTGAAGCGAGGCACCACCGTAGTTGCAGCTCCACTTGTTAAAATCTGTATCTTCAGATGTATGAGGACAGAAGAGTGAGGGCATCTGCTTCCTGTTGAGTCTAACACAGTCTGTTAAAGCTCTGGAGAGCTTGATGTGGGCGTTCCCCGAGGTTACGACAAAAAAATAAGTCCATGTTGGCTGTGTGAATGGAAATGTAGCTTGTTCAAAGCATGAAACGTAAGCTCTTTAAGATATTTGAATATCTGACATATTACCATAATTCATTTTTCTATTTGGCATAAAATTTGATGTTTTTGATCATGAAAAGATGGTATAATAACAGAACTGCTTTGTCATGATCTCATAGGGGATGGAGCGGGAGTTTAGCTGCTCAGTTCCACTTTTATTGGTCAGGTGGAGAGGTGATTACAGGGGACTGCAGTCTGATTGAAACAAACTTAATTGTACTGTATTTTTTGGACTACATGTTGCCCTGGAGTATAAATCGCAGCGGCCAAAAAGTGCATACTAAAGAAGAAGACGTCATATACAAGCCGCATTTTTGGGCATTCAAAACTTCAAGGGCAGAATCCTCACGAAATAAGATCTCTTTCAAATGGCATTTCTTTTTCATCAAAACAATGATAATAAAGAAATTCTCAAAAATTACATTTTGAGCTTATTTTTTATTATTATTTATGCCCTTCATCATCAGAAAAATGCCATAGAAACATGTTTAAAACACCAAAATACTGTTTCCATCAGAGTGGGTCTTTAAACAAACACGATAGCTGTTTGACCCTCCTTATTCCCAGACTACAGGATGGCTCAGTCCCTACCCCTTCTGCCTTTTCCCAAATTCTTTTATCTTCAACTTTATTCTGGTCGATGGAGATCCGACTTAATGAATCATATATTCATCCGGAGGAGATATCCCGGGGGAAGATTTTAGGTTCTGGTCCGTGAAAGGACACACATTGTAAGTTCTGCGAGCAATCATCGGATAAAAGTAACTAAAAACCTGATTTACCGCAGAATTACCGCAAAATATAAGCGGTAATTCCTTCACTACCATGGCCCCAAAGAAGAACCAAGTGACGAATGGCGACTTTGACATCAAACAGACTAGATCAATGCTAAGCTATCTCCTTTGCTGGACATTCAAGCTAACCTAATTCCTCTGACGGAACTCCTGGAGGAGTTTAAAAGACTGTGTGCTCAGAATGAGCAACAAGATAACCCGGTCCACATCATGGAGCAAAGAGTGGATGACATGGAACAAGAAAAAAAGGCAGAATGAAGTAATTCTCATGGGATTACCGATCAATCTCCAGGCGAGGCCTGCCAAAGCTACCGCTAGCAGCAATGCCGGCGGTACTACTTCTGATCCAGGAGACAGCATGGAATGTCAAATTGAATAATTTTTGAGGTCTATGAGAATCTCACTGGATCTAAATACCATCAAGACCTGCCACCTGCTCCCCAGGGGAAAGGAGACAAGCAAACCAGCGATTCTTATCAGGATTGTTAATTTAAAAGCGCAAGGTAGCTTTGATGAAGCAAAGTATTTATCTAAAAGGATCAAATGTCTTCATTAATGAGCATTCAACAAAAAGAGATGCTGAAATTGCCAAACATGAAAGAATATTAAAATGTCGTAAGGAAATGCTAAACACGTGGGTGATTAACTGCATGATCTTCGTCAAACCCCTTGGTCATCTGGAGTGGTCTAAAGCAATTGTTGTCAACAATATGAGAGATTTTGGGAAGTGCTTGATCACTGACATCTGAACAAACAAATGGAGTAATGGAATAGCCGAACAATTTCAAGAAAATCATGGCACCCGGGATCTTCCACAACCTCTAATCTTCAACTGTGACCCTGATTTCCAGCAGAGTTCTGACCTGCAGACAATGTGCTTGCTGCAACATCAGCTGCAGAGGGACAAGGATCCTGACAAACAATGTCTGCAGACATAACAGCAAAGAAAACTTTATAAACTATCTTAAACCCAGAAGGATAGCTGTTAATCAGGCAGCAGAAGAAGGAATACAATTCAAAACCGATAAACTGAATTTGGAGCTCTATATTGCACAGCATCACCCTATGATCATAACAATAAACTTCCTGAATCAATTATTGATGATTGTTAATATTATAGGACTCTAATCATTACTTCACTTGGTTTACTAAAATGTGAATTATAACTACTGATCTTTCAAATTAAAAATAATCTGCACATATTTTTAATCTTTGATACTTGATATATATATTCATTTATTTGTTTTCCTTTAGATACAAATCTGCATTCATCTTAAAAGTTGACATTGGATGTTATTGCTTTTCTAATAGAAACATAACCTGCACTTATTTTAATTTAGAGGCTTGTTCTGCCTATGCAATGATGAATTCTGAAATAACCTTTGTTCAGTGTCATGATCATTATGTACTTCATCTTGTCAAATAGTTTATTGAAGCTTAAGAATTTTTAATGATCTGAATCTGTGTTGGTATAAACCTCTGACTAGAAGTTATGAACTAGAAACTGATAACATATGTAAAGAAAAGGGTTAGGACAATACAGAGTGAGATTATATAAGTTCGCTTCCTTCCATTCCTTTTCAAGCAATCTACATTTATCCAATGGTTGATATATCTTTGTATAGATTTAAACCTTTGTTGGTTGTGCTGCTTATCAGCTTATGTTCTATTTCTTGCTTTGATTGCTTGAAATAAACCATTTCAAATCAAATCAAAATCAAATCAAATATATGTACACGAGATCACAGGAAAAGATTCTTAGATTTTGTTATTTAATGTGTTTCCACAGAGTATGAAGTGAGAGAAACAGCACTTTTGCTCATTTTCCAACCAGCTGCTCATTTTTAACCTTCTCCACTACCATATTTAATCACACTTTACAAGTCAATGACTGATCAGCTTGTCACATGTACAGATCATCTTTCACTCCTTCCACCCTAACTTCTGTCCTTCAGCCTTGCAAGTTGATTCAACAAGAATTTGTTCTTCAAACAAAACAAAAAGAAGGAATAAAGCCAATGTTTTTCCCCTGCTTTGACCGTAAGGGCTCTAAAGCTAAGTTCACAGCTCCGTTCATTAAACCCAGGTTTAAGAATGCTCATTTAGCCAATGGTGTTCACACTGGACAAGCAGGGAAGGGCTTCTTTTTCTTTTGCCATCGTTTACTAGCTCATGTACGACCACTTACAGTTGGAAGAGGCTTGGTACATCATGTCAAAGGGATACAAATCTCACAAAACTTACTCCAGATTTTTTTTTTTTCACAGGTCTACTCCGACATATGAAAGACATGGTGTCATAGAATTACGGCCGAGCACAAACCGCAACTATTCATTCCTCTTCCATGATCAGTTTTCAAATGGTTGACACTTCCGTGAATGAAAAGGGACGCCATCCATACTCTACAAAATGCGATTCCCTGATTGGTCAAAGTTTGACCTGGTTTAACTTGCGATGTGGCCGTGTGTTTTGTATGTAGAGCCAAAAAACGGTCGTAAAATCTTGCATAGCTAGGTGTGCACGCAAGTTTGAAATCTAGAAGCTCGAAGCGCATGTATACACATGTTTACACGCACTGTTTATCAGAAGTGGTCACTTAAATGCGCGTTCCTGCACATAGCTTAAGAGTTTGACTTAAATGAAATGGTGGGACATCTATTCTGAGCTCAGATATAAAATAGATAAAATCCATTTATATTATCTATATTTATATTCTTGTCATCTCATGCTGACTCTGTGAGATTAAGATTGTCTATCGAGTAAAAGCATAATAAATCTGCGGTGGATTAAGTCCGGGAATAATAATGAGAAATATATCTGATAGAACCCTACTGTGCTTTTTCAAGTTTCAAACTTGAAACACACCAGTTGTGTTGATGGATCTACAAATCGTTCCTTGTCTTTATGATTTTCCCAGATTTTTTAATTCTCTGTCAAAGAGTTGGATTATCTACAGTAGATGGCCTCCATCTGAACTCCAGATCTCATTTAAAACACCTTTTTGATCTGCTCAAAAGTAAATCTTCTACCATCTGTCTTATACTATATTTGTATGATGTTCAGTCTGGTAATAAACTGGTGACCCCACCACAGTATTACACAATGGGATTTCCTTTCATGATGTTCTGTCATTCCGCGCAAATAAAGCAGTGTTTGTGCTGCAGCCTGACAGTCTGTGTAAGTCTCAGTGTAACTTTCTCAAATCCCTTCATTACGTCTCAAAAATCTTTCATTTCTATCTCTTGCCTGTGGGAGTGTATTTTTGTGGCCGCAGCATGTTGATTTTTTTTATTTTTTTGTCCTCGGTGGCACCCAGCCAAGTATTGATCCGTCAGCTTTCACTGAATCTCCTCATCTATCTTGGATAATCTTAAAAGCTGCGTTAAAAATTCGAGCAAACCAGAACTGAGTAACAGCTGCTTCAGGAAAATCAATGGCTCATAATAAATATGATGTTGTCAGACAATAAGGAAAATAGGTAACAGAAGATCATGTAAACAGGGCAGCTAGCGGTTGAAGGGGGAGATGGTCTGTGGAGCAAAATCAAAGGAATTCCAGGGAAGGCCTTGGAAGTGGCATTGTATGCAGACATTTGCTGCGTGTTGCTTTCATTTCTCAGCCATTTTGTCCTCTTCAATAAGTCATCACGAGTAAGATGAAAAGAAAGAAATTATAATAAAATGCACAAAGTACACAATAACAGCTTACCATCGCCACAGAAGTGGGAACTACTTAATGCATTAGTGCAGGAATAGGCAACTCTAAGCCTTGAGGGCCGCATTCCTGTATGTTTTCCAACATACCTGTGCATGTTCTACTTAGCTGGACACACCTGAACCAAGTAATCAGTCACGAGTAGGGCTTGGATTTCTGGGAATCATGCAGACACTGCGGACCTGTGAGCCCCAACCCCAAGCCTGGCTCCAGGGCGGGGCCCCAGTGACCCCAAACCAAGACGAGAATTAAAAACCCTTAAAATCCAAGCTGCTTCTGAGCTTAGATAAAGCATTACACCTTTTAAGCTGTAGTGCCTCTGAAATTTAACAAGTAAATGTTGAGATCAGCTTTGAAAATGCTTAATGCACAAGTAGATTCATGCATGTCGTTATCTTCCTCGTCCGACCTCAAAACTCTACAGCTGGATATTCAGCTCCAATATTGCTCGCCATTTTTGTTGCAAGGGTAATGTTAAGTTGGGGGTGTGAGGGGCTGGAAGCCAACAAGAAAGTGTTTATAGAGAGCTATCAGCAACAAAGAGAGGAAGTTGGTAGGGTTGTTCCACGCCAATGATACCACCCACAATCCAGAGGCGAATTTCTAATGAACTACTGCAGCTCTGCCGAAGCTATGTCCTAGGAAATGACAAAGGTTTTTATATTTTGTCTATAATCACAATTAAAAGACCACTAGGAGCATTTTAAAAATAGATCAAAAGATGATGGGAGTGGGTCTTTAAGGCCAAATATTATAAAATAATTCACCTTTAAAGACGTAACAAAGATACTTTATTTTTAAAGTGGATATGTGGTGAAAGTGTGTACATGTACATGAAAAAGCGCAATTTAAAGTTACTTTGTTGCATGATTTAAGAAATGCTCTTGAACACCGCCTATAAATAATAGGGGGAGTGGTAACAATACCATTCCACTTTGTATATAATGATCTTTCCCCTTCGTCTGCCTTCAGACACTGGTGTTTGCAAAGAGCTACAGAATAAAACTTGTTTCTGAAGAAAGAGCTGTCACAGTGCTTCCTGTAACTGTCTAAATATTCAATCCAAAGCCTTTCAGCTTCTGTCTGGGTGTTTTTTGTATTGCCTGTAGTTGCTTTGAAATAGCTTGGCAATTCCTGTCCTGCAGTATGCAATCTTTAGATGACACATAGTCTCTAATGAAAAAAAAAATGCACGCATAGTAGGATTTGTCTGTTTTTAAATGATTGAACAGTTGAATACATTGGAGACAGATTAAGCATAGGAGCAAGGAAGAGGGAAATAAAGGTCTCATCTGCATCCCTGTCTCCATGAGACACACAGACGGCATGTCAGTGTGCAGAGATATAAACAGTACCGTTGCTACTTCTCCATGCACATTAGACCAGCTATAATAGCAAACATATTCACAGGATTGATGACCCTAGTTCTGCCCTAATTGCTTTCCCAGTGTGTAAATGTCAAGCAGCATGCAAACATGACTGAGCCTCTTGAGCGTGCTGCTTCAAGAGCGATGTTATGTGCAAATGAGCAGTGGAGGATGAAAGCTGGTGAGAGCAACAAGTAGCTCAGAAGCTGAGTGTCTGAATAGTGTTTAAAAACAGTGCAGAGAACATACACTTACAGTCTTCTTATTCTGCTGTTTTATGCGAATGTCCTATTATAGACTTCTCTGTCTTTTGGTCAACTGTTTAAGTGTTGCCACCTAACTCTATGCTGTAATTTGTATCATATTTGATACACGTTTCCAAGACCGCGATCCCCTCAGCATGATCAAAAAAGCTGTTTAAAATAGGTTTCTGCCCTGTAGTTTATCATCATTCCACTAGGGGCAGTAAGAAGGACTTTTCCTGCTCATTTCAAAATGGCTTCATCCAAGACATCTCCAAACCCCTTTTTTAAGGGGGCGGGGGCTGTGAGTGCTAATTTTCAAAGGTTTTCGTTGAAAATGTCTCATTTATTGTTATCATTTTTATTATGACTCTTTGCTGCTTTGAAAGAATGAATAAATTGTTAAAAATTAATTCTTTGTAACAGTTACACCATGAATGTTACACCAAAAATGTGTGCATCAAATTTGAGACAGTGGCTAAATAAAGTACTTTTTTTTCTAAACGTGTCAATATTTTTGCATCTTAAACTAACATTGTCGTGGGGAAAAAAACTTACTTAATGTATTATAATCAGAACAACTTGTAAAAAAATACAAAATGTACATCTTAATTAAAAAGAGAAAATTTCTGTCTATAATTTGATGTAGTGGGCTTTACAAGTTTAACATAAGAGTAGTGTTTATTGCATTTTTGTAATCAAATATGCAATTTGTAAATTGTATTCAGGAATATGGATCAAAATTAGAATTGGACCAGAACAACGGCTAAATGTGCTCAAGAGAAATAAGAATCAATATGGATTAAATGATACTGCTTGTTTGTTATGTAATCTATCCTGGGTGACTGATGCTTTCTAATGCTAATGGACTCTCCTCAGGAACATTTGTGTTGGTTGCATGTTGGTTACAGGTTTGAACTCAAGCTTCTCTGCTTTTGCATGCATCCAGATCAAAGAGCAAGTGTGTGAACGATGGAGATTCAGAAAAACACTTGCAGTTCTTCTCACCTTCAGGTGTTGTTGCTCAAGCAATGTTTTTTTTTTCTTTGTAATTTCCTTTGTGTTTTCCACCTGTGAAAAAAAAACAACATTTTATCATCTTCACCGCTGGGGTGGTAAAATCAATGCAGCGAAATCTCTCAGAGAAATGTGCTGTAAATCTTTCAAATTCCCTCTCTTAAGCCTGTTTCTACTGTGTTTGCATCTATTCACACTAAGGCTGTCAATACAACAGCAGGAACACGTTCAAGTGCCAGATCATGGACAAGTGTATTGTTACATATGCTAAACAATTTGTGTAGTCCCTTTGTCTCCAACGTACTGGTAAGCTGCGATATATCCCATTATGTTAGCAGTTTTGATTGCACCTTTTTGTTGTCGAGATGCATAAACCATAAAACACATCCCAAGGGTCAGATGAGGATGTGGTGTAATTCAAACACACATGCTAATCTGGTATAAAAGTGAGTTATTTGTGGAGAAAAATTGTCTTCAGGTAGTGTCTTATTACAAACGCAATCAGCTGTGGATTATTTGGAAAAATCTCCTTAGAATTTTTAACAAAGTCATAATTTCTCTAGGTTATTCCAGCTGTCCAAAAGCTTTTTTTTTTTTAAACTTTTTTTAGTGGCAATTAAACTGACAAAATATCCATGCATAGCCTCCAAACATTTCAGAATATAGCAAACACACGTCTCCTATTTATTTATTTATTTTTCTTGCAATAGAAAAAAAATCTTTACATATCTATACGAAATACTAAATTCAGCGATCTGTTTTAGGGCATGGTCACACCGCCCAAACTTTGCTCGAAAATACCTGGAGCAGCAGGGAGGGGTACCTAAATTTTACAATTCTCGTCACCGCGCACAGAATGGGGGGAAAAAAAAATCAAAAACACGGGCGTTGGCGTAGCAATGCAGCCCTGAAGCTGGCGTAGCTTTAGCATTGATTTAGCAGTAGCGAGTGTAGATGTAGCGTTGGTTGCTGAGGAGTCTGAGGAGGTTCTGATTCTGCTGATGGAGTAGTGCACCAATATTTGCAACTCTCTCAGGATCCATGGTGATGGCAGTTTGGGCTCATTCAATGTAGGTCTGAACTCAACGGCAGCTCAATTACAAATGAATTCATGGTCCATTTCACCCCGTATTTTTGGCCAATTACCAGTCCCGCTCTATAAGTATAAGCAGTGACATGCAGTAAGGGGAGGCAGATGAGGCTGTGCCTCATCAGCAAACTATAGCATGACAATGAATATATTCAATAAAATTAATATACTTTTTTAACCTAAAAATAAACTATTATTTTCAAGGTTTCTTCTGTAAAAAAGAAGCAAATTTAAAAGTTTCCTGTTGAAAAACACAAGACAGTGGCAGGTGAGGCAGCAGCAGCAAAAAAACGACTGATACTGCTAAAACAAACATTATCATGACTATGCAAACTCCAACCTTGTTAGTAACACGTAAAATAATAACAAAAAAAAAACAAAAAAACGTTTACTACCGTTATACGTTAGCTGCGTTAGGGCAGGGGTGTCAAACTCCAGGCCTCTAGGGTCAGTGTTCTACATGTTTTCCAACCAATCTGCCATTGAAGCTCCTTATCCGCTAAACACATTTGATCCAGGTATTCAGCAGCAAATACAGCAGCGTTTCTGGAAAACCAGCTGGAGGCTGGCCCTTGAGTACTTGAGTTTGACACACCTGCGATAGGGTTTTCACAGTACCTGTAACTCCCAACCTTTGCAACACATAAAAGAACAGACGGATGGGCTACTGCTAAAAGAAACATTACTATGACTATGAAAAATCCCAACCTTGTTAGCAACACCTACTGTAAAAACCCCACAGTCCGACCCTGCTACACATTAGCCACGTTTGCGTATGTAAGATAATACTCAATCTTTTTTACAAATCTTAAAAAAACAGAAATTTTGATAGAGCACCGTGTACCTCTCAAAATGGATTCAACATCAGTAAGTGCAACCAGAATTATTACACAGTTAAGCTGTTCTGGATTATAAACTGCACTGTCGATTAAAAAAAAAAAAAAAAAGACTTTTAAGGATGCTTTGTAATGCGGAAAATATGGTTCAGACATTCAGAAAAAGTCTGTCCTATTGGTCCATAGTTTCTTTTTTTGTGTGTTATGCAAAGTTATGATGTAGCAAATTTGAAAGCAGTCAAAATGAGTGCCTTGGTAGTTCTAGTGTACAAAATTAAAAATAGCCTACTCTGTTGAGTTTATTCAAAAAAAGTGGCCATCAGTACATATATACTTTCTTTAAAAACAGTTTAGTGACATATTTTGGTCAATATTTTTTGTTGAGATTCGCAGTAAAGGTTTTCCTTAAAATGATATTAAAAGTAACAGAGTGCATGATTTAGCTTTCAACCAATGACATTTCTGAATGACTGTCAGCAGATCGCCTGTCTTCATGAGTTTCCACTTCAAACTCATTGTGAGGCAGAATCAAGCTCTCTCAGTTCCTGACTGACAGCACCTGGCTTATGGTTCAGCTGTTGATAGACAGGCCAGAAGGTTTCATGGTGCCTTCCTGGCTGTCGAGCTGTCTCACTTAACCTTCCATGGAGGGAGACAGGCTGTGGGGAAATCCCTGGCTGTTTTCCACTGGCTCAGGATGAGTGCTTTGGCAGCTTTTCAGAATGGATAGAGGAGCTGGCCATAATTTTAAGCAGTCAAGTCAGACCTCTAAAATATCAAACTGATGCTGCTATAGTGAACATTTTCCTTTCTATTTTATTCTAAATTAGAAAGTAATTTTAAAATTACTCATGGGGACATATATTTTGCAACAAATTCAAAGTTAAAAGCTTTAAAATATTTTTATATATATATATATATATATAATTGACAGAGAGCTTTCTAATCTAAAGTGCCTTATACAGTGGGTACGGAAAGTATTCAAACCCCCTTAAATTTTTCACTCTTTGTTATATTGCAGCCATTTGCTAAAATCATTTAAGTTCATTTTTTTCCCGCATTAATGTAGACAAAAAAACAACATAATTTTTCAACTTTTTTCAGATTAATTAAAAAAGAAAAACTGAAATATCACATGATTCTAAGTTTTCAGAACCTTTGATCAGTATTTAGATCTAATACAGCCATGAATCTTTTTGGGAAAGATGCAACAGGTTTTTCACACCTGGATTTGGGGATCCTCCGCCATTCCTCCTTGCAGATCCTCTCCAGTTCTGTCAGGTTGGATGGTAAATGTTGGTCTCTCCAGAGATGCTCAATTGGGTTTAAGTCAGGACTCTGGACTCTGGCTGGAACATTCAAGAACAGTCACGGAGTTGTTGTGAAGTCACTCCTTAGTTAAGAAAATGAAAATTATTTTCTTGTTTTTTTTTTTTTTTAATGAAAAACAGCATGAAAACAATTTATAAATAGTATGAACACTTCTTTATGTCATGTAAACTCAAATTAAAATATACTGAGAAAACAAAGACAGATTTATTGAAGTATAGAAAATGCTCTTTTCCTAATTCTGCCACTAAGTGAGGTTTTTTTTTTAAAAATCCTTTCAAAAACAGCCTAAAAGCATCACAATGTTTTGGATTCTTCATTGTCAGTAAAGATGATGGGGTGGGGCGGAAGGGTGTTCAGCTCCACCCTGTAGCTCAGCTCTGTAACGTTAGATATCTTTAATAAAGTTGAACTCAAAGTGGATTCACGTCTGTTATTGTATTTAGAAAATCCTGTTTTTATGAATGTCCCATGAATTAAGTTTGTTGTGTTTATCTGCCACGTCTTAAAGACCGCCCCATGAAAATATTCTCTGACTTTAAAGCAGTTTACGGTCGCAAACTGGCAGCAAGCACAGCTCGTCAGCATATCAGATAGCGTTGTGGCATGATAGCATCAGTGTGTAACAACACTGCTGTCTCCAAATCAACACTTTTTATTAAACTCCCTGTTGCTGCTGTAAATCCTGCCAGTTTATCCTCTATTTCTGATCCCGTCAGCCTAAACTAAACGCTACAGATTTAAATGTACATAAGCTATGAGAATAGGGGTGGGGGGGCGCTTGTAAATACAGTAAATATCGAGCAACAAGCTTCTTTTTTTATCTCTGCGCTACGGAAGCAGCTCCTTTGCTTGCTGCCTCTTTCCTGTTTGCCCGTTACGATAAACGGGTAGATTGACTTTACTCCAAACGATGGAAGCCCAAGAAAGCAGAGAACTGGCAAAAGAAAATCTTGATTTTCCCCCAAAATAAATTGTCTAAAACAAAAACATTTAAATTAATCGATTAAATCAATTCATCGTCCAGCCTTAGAGTCAGTAAAGTCTGACTGATGACTTATTCCTAACTACTGCACACTAATCTCGCTTAATGCAGCTTATAAATTTGTGCACCTTTTTAAGACATATTTTCAAAAATAAAACCATTCACTGGCGGTGTGTCCTATAGAGTGGAAAATATGGTAACTTCAGATTTTAGGGGATGCACTTCTTAGTGCATTATTTTGTCCAGACATTTAAAAATAATTACAGTTTAATTACAGTGGGATTTTTTGTCCAGGTATGAGTTAACACCAAGCTTAAGTTTTTTATTATTTTTTTTCTGACAAAACCAGGCAAAGGTATTTCACAAAATACTGTAAAAGCATCAGTATCTGTGACACATCCTAGTACAGGAAAAAAATAGAATTTGGCAGTTTGCTCTTGTCTTTGTTCTTCACTTTCATGTACAAGACTGACATTTGGTTGGCTCCAAAGTCACATTACAGGATCCATCACTCTCATCCATGCTGAAGGATTATACACCTCCTTTAATAAATCAAACAGAAAATGTTGGGATCACCTTTGATCTTGTGAATCATGCAAAAAGACACATTTCATGAGGTCGGCTGTACTTAATCAGTTATGTACAGTTTTTTTTAGTTTTTTTTTTTTTTTTGCTTCCTTTTTTGTAAAATTCAAAAAAATTCCCAGGTGTCAGATTTAACCTGGTGATTGGTTGACCTTTTTTTTTTGTTACCTTGCAAGAAACACAGTAGGATGTTCCTGCTGTTTTACTCCTTTGAGAAGAATGCAAGACTGAAGGGTTTAAGAAAAAAAAATCACTTAATCAGCTTTCTAAATGCAAACTAAAAGTCAGGTTCTGGTAAATTTAGCACGCCAAAAGTCTCGCCTTTGCATCTTTAAAGAAGTGCTTGATAAGAGCATCATTAACAATGGTGCTTATGTTTGTTTAATTCATGGTTTAACTTAAGGATTACTAATGAACAGTAAGAAACGTCTTTATTCTCCTGACTAACACACAAAGCTTCATTACATATATATAAAATCCACTTTCCTTCTATCTACATGGTTAATTTAGATTATCAACGGAAGCGGCATGGGTTAACATTTTAAGAAACTAAAACCTATTGCTTCAGTTCATTTGCATTCAGCAAAAATCAATGGAAAATGTTTAATGATCTGTTTGTTATGGGTCTGACCACAAACCACAGTCAGTGCTCTACTAATGAAATGGGGTTGGGGGGGGCTGTTGTGAATTCAATATCAGTAATAATGTAAACATAAATTCTGTTTTTTATGCTGGAACCTGTAAGTGTTTAAAATGGACTAAAATCTGCTCTTCTGTGCAACAACACTCATAAAGAAGAAGAAAAAAACCCAGCCTCTGGTTGTTTACATGGCATTGCATTAATTTATATGCCCTAACAAGCTTTACAGTTCAATGGTGTTATTATACAGGTAATTTTTAACCAGCAACACTACTCATCCATCCTTTGAATGTGCTGAAAATACTGGCTACGGCTAATTAACGTTTCTGTTTTATTTCCAGAGCTTTGTCAAGTTTCTGGCCTTACCTTAATCAACAAGGTTTCATAACTGGCATCAATTAAATCTGCCTGCGTGTGTGATAAGAGCTTGTTCCCTTGCACAATTTACTGCTAAACCTGCCATCATAATCACCCTGCATTACAGATTATCTGCATACACACAACCTTTGCGGTCCAATCCGCCCACACGGCACAATGTGCTCCGAAAGATGAAAGAGGGGGAAAAAATGCAGGTGTACCTGATAAAATTGCACCTGTTTTTCCTGTCTCGGCTTCTATGAAAATAGAGGTCTTTATCCTTCTGCCAGATGAGGGATTCAGTTGTAGTTGCTGTGTAATAGCAAGTTGTATAATGCAAGTGCTCTGATCCAAGAAAAAGCATCATAAGTAGGATTTTTAGCAAGAAACCGGTGACAACTGAAAAGAAAAAAAAAAAAAAAAGATTTCATAGCTCAGTAGAGCAGGATGTCCATGGCCCATCAGACATGGCTGGAATGAGATGTGGGTGTATCTGGAAAAGCAGGGCCCAGTACGATCCATTGCAATAAATATATCAGTTTATAGTGTAACCACAAATGTGACTCCAAATTCACTCAGGGTTTTACAATTTCTGGCAAAATTATTGTGATTTTATTAAAAGTAATTTCTTTCTTAAAATAAAGTCTTACTCTGATCACCTTTAATCTATTTTCCAATCATTCCCATTGTTTGTTTAAGTATGTTTGAACTGTTTTCTCAAGAAATAAAAATAAATAAATAAAAATGATGTAGTTTCCTAGGACATGGTTTCTGCAGAGCGGCAGGAAATTTACTTTTGAATTGTGGGTGGGACCGATAGAATGGAGCAAACCCGCCCCCCCTTCCCCTCCCTATTGCAGAGAGCTCTCTGTTTACATGTTCTCTTGCTAGCCTACAGCACGTCACACCCAAAAGCTAACATCACCAGGGCAGCAAAAGCAGTATAGAAGCTATCCAGCCCGCTCATCGTATTTTTTGCGTAACAAATGTAATCTTTTTTGAATGACATTTTTCGTCTGCTCCTGATTCACAACCATTTAAATAAAGAAATACTATGAAATGTTATTTTAATCTTCTTAATACAACGTTCTCCATTATCTAAAAAAAAGGCTTGAAGAACATGATAAAAACTTCAAAACCTATTTTATCTGTTTTAAGTGTGTTCTTAAAAATGCATGTGGTCTGTTACTTTGAATGTTTACAACCAGACTTAGAGGTTTCAGTGACTCAAAAAGACCATAATTGCAAAACTAATAATAAAGTCACATAAAAGAAAAATTAAATAGTAAAACAAAAAAATCCCCAAACGAATCTTTTATATTTATTACGCACTTTGATAGCAGTTTTATTTGACATTTAAGCAGTCACTGAGAAGCACATGAAATGTTTTAACACCTTTATGATGTCTGTTGCTCAGCCAGCTGAGGGCTCCTCTTAAATATCGCTAAACCTGAGTGTGTGCAGGACATGGCAGACTTCAGGATAGTCCCCAGAGAAAGGAGCTTTTGGGCAGCATTTGCTTTTGCGGGTGGGAGTGTAATGAGCCAGGGGAGCCGTACTGGTGTTGATGGGTTTCAGCCTTCAGGGAAACTTTATTGAAAGAGCACAAGCTGTAGTGGTAAAAAACAAAGTTTGCTTGTTATGTTTTTGTGTAAAAAGTACAAACTTTTAAAAACTGTGATTTTTGTTGTTGTTGAAGGTTAGATGGGGTGAATCACAGCTTGTGGTTTCTCATCCACAGCTGTTACAAAAAAAATACCAAACAGATTAATCATAACCTTGATGTCACATTGATACATTTCTCAATTGTGCTGTAATATTTTGGGGTTTTTGCTGCATCTTTGATAAGTTTTAGTTTATTTTTTTATTCTCTAAACTATAATTATTCTTTGCTACATTGAATTGCCATTTTCAATGCATCTCTTAAAAGGTCACAAACATTTTGTTTGGGGATAAGGACATGAAATTTAATAAAACAAAAACAACAGTTAATAGAAAATCTTTTTCTTTGACATTAATATAGTGTCATTATGTCAATTTCTGTCTTATTCTAATTGCTACTTCATTGTTTTGCTCTTTATAATGTACTTCGTTAAGCATTTTTGCCAATAGATTGCGTCTTCTATATTTAATCTATTTTATTTATTTATTGGTGTGATTTTTTCAGTTGTACCAGAGATATTTGATTCTTTTAAGTCCCTTGTTTGTTTTTTTTCATTTAAAAAGAACAACCCAAACTGCATCTTCTGCCATTCCAGCCGTTTTAATGAACTCCCCTTTCTCTTTTTTCACACACATCTCTTCCTTTCCTGATTTGAACAATCACACAGGTTTGCTGAAGCACCTACTGTCTGCACACGGCGTGGACGTGACTTCTTTACATATGAGAGGAGCGCAGCATTGTCAATGCCGCTCAGCTTTTTGGAGGTTGACCTTTTTCCATGCATTAATAGGTTTTATGCTGGCAGCATTAATAAACAATTTCTTGGTTTCCACAGCGGGGAAGCTGTCACTCTGCATATTAATGAGCGCCCTCCTTCTCATATTAACCTCTTCACTACTTTGATTACGGCCTTGTGATCCATAACCACAACAAGTGCTGTAATTTTAATACATGTTTTTACCCTTCTAAAAGTTTGTTTTGATTGAAAGCTCTTATCAATTGGAAATTACCTCATATTTTATATGAATATTTCTTTTTTTATGGTCTTTAAATCCCACTATTACATTGGCTTTTTTAGTTCCATTGGTCAAGATTTTCTGATTTGCAGTTTGTCTTCCTTATTTCTTTGCTTTGTTGGCGGCTGCTTGCTGTGTAATGATGAGCATTTTCAGTCCTGACACTGTCTGTGACCAAGGTCATTATGGCCTTTCCATTCCGAGTTAGGCCAATCAGAAGCCGCAAAGCCAATGATGTGAAGCACCAGGTGGTGGAGATAGAGTAGAAAATCATCCATTTTGTGGTGGAAAAACCAGTTAATCTTGGGATGGTGTGAAGGCGTGTGTCGGTGGTCCTCTTATTTCTTTTTCTGTCACCTTCAAGATAGCAGAATTTGGTTTAAACTGCCCGACAAAAAAATAAAATTATATATATATATATATATATATATATATAGGGTCAGTATTTCCTTTTATGTTGCTTTGAAATCTTTTTTGTTTTTTAATTTCTGAGTTATCTCACAGAAAGGATCCCTGTGTTGGAGTCCAGACCTTTGATACTTTTTCTGGTTGAGAAACAAGAGAAAAACATTTTAGGGAAAATAATTCTTCTAGAAAAACACAGTAGACAGCAAGTAACCTTGTGGATACATTACAATGAAAATCTTCTAGAAAGCTTTGTTTAGATTTTGTGATGCTAATAAACACATACTTTAAAGATCTGCTTTATTCTGTTTCTATCTACAGTATTTATGCTCTTCATTTTAAAGCCTTGTTGTGTTAAAGAACAATGGAACCCCTGTCACAACTGCCCTTACACAGGCTGGCTGTGGATGAGTAAAACTGTAAGCAGGTGGCTCGCATGAAGGTCACAGTGAAAGAGTGAAGTAGGAGAGACGCAGGGCTGTCTTACAGATTTTTCCTTTTTTTAACCTCCTTGAACACTGCTCAAAGGGCCTGTGCATGCTCTATGCACACAGCCAGACTGTTAGAAATGAGTACCTTATACAAGATGAGTGCAGTTTGTGTGGACATCCTTACGTATTACCTGCACACCCTCTGTATGCAGTTGGGAGACAGTCCACACACCTTACTAAAGACTAGAGCGTGGTGTAAAGGGCAGTGTTCGGCACCAGCACTCTTACGTCAAAAGTGCGTGTAACTTACATTATTCTTTCAAATACTTCACAATAGACTTGTCACACTTGTTCCATTTTCATGCCACTTTCACCACCAACTCACTGACCTTGTGGTAGAGTGTCCACCCTGATACTGGAAGGTTATGAGTTCAAATCCAGGCTGAGTCACACCAAAGACTTTGAGACTCTGCATTAATGTTGGATTGGGGGTTAAACCACCAAAGGGTTTACTGCGCCCTCAGGGGAGAACACATTTCAAACGCCCAGTTGTGTGACAACTATTGGGACTTTAAGATGCAGTTACACCTGTCTACAACTCTCCACAAGCCAGGACATTCCATAAACCCACAGCACCCATACAGATCTGCATGTGCATGTAATTAAGGCCTTAAGGTACTATGTAAACAAAATGAGATCAAGTTGAATACGATCACAACTACTAATATCAAGCTGTTGTGCACAAAATGTTTCTATCTACTATCTTTTAAAATTTGAACAGCCGGTTTTTGCCCTTTCTTTTGAGCTGTCCTTCAGCTCTGTTTGCAAAGCCTAAAGAGAAACTGTCACACACTTATACAAAAGATACCAGAAATGACAGACTCTAGAAGACACCATCTACATTACAGATACATCAAAAGTCATGTCAAATTTGACTGTTGTGTCAAACTGTCTCGCCATGATAAAACAATAAAGCTTCTGTCAGGATTTGTTTCTTTGTTGTGTAAATTAGACCCACGTTTTCTTGCCATGAGGCTGACAAGGATAAAACTGAAATATCAGATTATCGGGATTGAGAAGAAAATAAAACACGGATTCATGATCCTCAATATTTTGACTATACTCAATTGCCCGTGTCTTTATCGGAGTCATGCCATATCTGTTAACCATATGGAAGGTGTTTAGTGTTGTGCTTGATTGTGAAGCTGATGTTAAAAGATAAAATAAATACCTTATCATTTGATATTTTCTAACAATTAAGTCGATACCTCAGTTTGTGTTATGGATTTCCTCTCAAATAATTGATATTTTGCAGAAAAAAAGAACCAGTTTTGTCCTTTTTTCAGATAAGTTCTTTTATATCTTATTCACAATCTATTGTCAATTATTTAGCAATCCACAAACCGCAGCAATAGATCCTCCCAGTTCTGTCAGTGAGAAATGTTAGAAGTTTTTGTAGAAGCAATTTTTTTTGACAAAGCCAGACCGAGAAGATGATTTGTGCAGCTACAGACAAGCACAGTTAAAAACACAATCAACAAACATGGCCTCTAACCACAGCTGCTGTTGTCTCTTCACGCTGCAACCAAAGCTGATTGGAGACACTGACCATCTCATTCGACAAACAAACCACCTTCACCTGCAGAGGCTTTGTAAACAAAAACCAACACTTATGCAAAGGCATTTGATTAGCCACAATTACCGCCTCGGCCCCAGCTTGCTTGATTGCTTCTCCTGCAGGCTGTTATCTAAGTAATCATTGCTACTGTCACCAAATTGATGTGTCTTATTACAGCAGCCAGCCAACCTGGTGTGCGGCTCACCTCATGAGAAAAAAAATCAAAAGCAATTACCTAATTGAGACAAGTCGTGGAACCGTGAAGGTAAAACTGTTTTACCTTCTAATCGCCTCAACTTCAGGGTTTTCATGTTTAATCATTCTTAGGGAACAGGGTTTTTTTTGGTTCACCTCACACACAGTTTGGCTCAATGGACAAAAATCCCTAGAAACAGCATTTTCTTGTTAAGATAAATTCCATCTCATGCATTCAGAAATGTGTCATCACCAGGTAGGTTTACATAAATCCCTGTGGTCATTGCAACCTTGGATGCAATAGTTGTTCAAATGCTATTTGATGACGCAGTGCGAGGCTTTACCCAACAAACAAGTGTCACAAGACTCATGGGTGTTTCCCCCTCATGCTACGTTCACGCCTGGCATGTGACGCAATTCTAGCGTGTTCTTGAACACGTTTAGCATGTGGTGTACATACTAGACTTTCGCTGCCCGATACTAGTATACTAGTACATGACCGCCACCTACAGTTGGAAGAGGCTCATTGCAAAATGTCCTAACTGGTACAAATCTTGCTAGAAAAGAAAAATATGACACAAGAATGATTACTTGGTGTCATATAATTTTTGTCTGGGCACAAATCACAATTACTAATTTCTCTTCCATGATTAATTTTCAAACACTTGTCACTTCCGTGAATTGAACAGGTCACCATCCATTTGACACTACCAAATCCAAGCCCCTGATTGGTCAAAGTTCGACTTGGTTTAACTTTTAATGCGCGTCCATTAAATGAACATTTTTTTTTGTGGTTGGCAAAACCTGCGTTGCTACACGTGAACACAAGAGTATTGAACTGTCAGTTTGTTCTTTTAATGTCTTTTCAGAGGCTTAAATACCACAATAATGTTAAATGCCTTGGTTCTTTTAACACTGACCAGTCAAATAAGGGTCAGGGTGTACGTTTCTGATCCACATCTCATGAATAATCCTACATGCTACATGCTCGCCAACTGCTTTGACTGACCTCAGCAAACTCTCTGTTGTGCATCATTCAAGTATCTTCCACGCAGAAGCTAGTCATCCAGCAAGGACACAGGAATCTGAGAAAACAGACGGGTAATCCTCAGGGTCGCTACTGTCATCCCAGTTGTCTGTTTGCTTCTTCTCTGAAGGATAAGCTCTGACAGGAGCAATTCACCAAGAAATTACACAATGATAATGGCTTTTATATTCAAACCAAACCACCACTGTTGATTTAAAATAAAAATGGAAAATTGTGAGAGAATAAATTGTTCATTTTACAGTGTTTATTGAAATATGTTTAAGCATTTTTACTTATTATAATTACCTAATTGACACTTTGGTTTTAGTACTGTGAAAAAAATTCAGTTGTTTTGCGCACATTTTTGACTATTCTCACTCCAAAATGAAAAACCGTATCTGCAAAATGCATTTGGGTATTTAAGTTTCTGTTCCCTTCCATTCCCTCCAATAGACCCTCCAGCATTAGTTCCCAGTTCATTCCCAAGAGCTGAGAACTGATAACAAGCTGAAAGGCTTCACTCCTCTATGGCAGCTCATTGTTCACGGTTTCTCAGGGGAATTTAAAATTCCCCATACAACTGATGACAGGACTAAACGGCTTTAACAAAGAGGAAGAAGACAGCCTGGATCAAGGTCACAAAAGACTCCTCTAAGTGATTCGGTTACATTTTGGGTTGGCAGGTCTACCCCAATGATTCCTACAAGTCTTTATACAGAGTGCTCATGCAGAAAGGGACTTGATTTTCTAAATCTGTGGGATAACGGATATGAATTATCTTGAATATTTCATAGTTCATGCTGAGAATTTTTACTCTATAATCATTGCACAACTCCTAAACACAACTGTCAACTGTACGGTGAACATTCTTCTCTGTACTTTTTATTTAACATATCAACAAACAGTGTTCTTTAAAACAAATGCTTTTGGCTTTTATTCTGGCTCTTCTTTCATTGTGGCAAAAACATGTTTCTGGTATTTTCCAGAAAGCTTAACTGTATAATTTTTATGTACCACTTGTTATTCATTTTGTCTCATTTTTATTTTAACCATGTTCTACTAATTTCTAATCATTTCGATTCTATACATCCATCTAAATAATAATGAATTAAGTCTACGTTTTGTTATTTTTACCTTAAGATGCAGTACTTCTCTTAAAGAATTAGTAACAGTTACAAAATTAAAAACAACAAATTATTAATTTTATATTGTATCATCTTTAGGGTTTAGAGTTTAGTTTTATAAACTATTTTTGTGTATTTAAAAAAATAACTTGTGAAATGCTCTTCAAACCGAACTTTAGGGTCGTTTTCAAATCACAGTTTTTTTTCAGCACTATGTGGCACAGTGGAAGATTTGTCTATTTTTGTAATTATGTCAAAAGGTATCTCAAGGTGACCCCTTGGAAGGTGACTAAAAGATGCATTCAGCGAGACAAAAGCGTCAGAGATAAGTCCATCAGTCAGACTTCATTAATTGCATCCACAGTAATTCTAGAACTTGTTAGTAACATGCTACACATTAGCCACGTTAGCCGCATTAGCATATTACCAACACGTGTAACTCCCACATGAAAAAACACTGATACAGCCAAAACAAACGTTACTGTGATTATGCTAACTCCCAACCTTGTTAGAAACACATAAAAAACATTCCAACAAATAATTATTAACATTCAATCATTCTTTCTGTTGTGCTACATTTTCCAGTCTAGGTTTTTAGTTTGCCGTTTTTTTCTCATAATTCTTTTTTTTTCATTGTTAAATGCATCTTAAAACATTAATATTTTCATAAATTTGTAGCAAACATCAGTTTTGCCTACATGGAGGTACTTCATATAAATTTTCAATGTTATTTTTTCACTTTGTAAAAGCAATGTTTGAAAGATAAAAACAAACAAAAAAACACTTTGATCTAAAAGACCACTGTCTAAAAACCCACAAGTCTGAGTCATTTGATAGACTGCAGACTTTAAAAAACAGAGCAGCACATGGTAAATCAGGGTCTGAACACAAAGTCTCAGTGGTTTCTTTTTTTTTAAAGCAGCTCACTGTGAAATATTCCCTGTAGATGTGTCACAGCTCTCCATTGTGATGAGTGCGCTTTGATTAATATACCTGAATGAATGCCTTTATTTTTAGCCTTGCAGGGCAGGCAGTGTGGGCATGCTTTTTTATTCTCCTTCTGCTTGAAGAGGAATCAGTGACACCAGAGAGATGAAGAGCTGTGCTGTTCATACATCATCACTAGACTGGGGTGGATTGAACAGCTTGATAAGTTCTGCAGTTGTTTAAACAAAGTTCAGGCATATCGATTTTGCTGCAGTGTAGATTTTCTTTTTTTTTTCATTGCAAGAGATTGACAACAATTTCTACTGGGATTGTACTGCTTATGCCTTCGTCACACTTATGCAGAAGGGTGGATTCTGGCCGTCTATGGGCGAAAAATGGGCAAACCGGTACAAGGCCTGCAGAAACACCCTAGACTACTCAGTCAGCCTGTAGAGAAAAAACATTATTCTCTATGGGCGACAGGTTGTAGCGAAATGTCGGACAGGTGCAAATGTCAAAAGTTTTTAAGGCTTTTTCTTTCACAGCTTTATTCTGACATATGAAGGACTGCTTGCCGTCATATAATTTCAGTCGGACACAAACCACAATTATGAATTTTTCCAACATGCTCAATTTTCAAACGGTTGGCATTTCTGTGAATTGAAAATGACACTACCCATACGTTACTATCAAATCTGAGTCTCTGATTGGTCAAAGTTCAACTGTTTTAACTTTCAACGTACCTTCAGTGACTGAGTGTTTTTTACTTAGAGCCTGAAAACTGACATGTAACGCATGAACGCAAAAGCTTTGAACTCAGAAGCCCAAAATATACAAATAAAAGAGCGTTTACATAGAGTTTTGATTGAGCCCGGAGAGAATGTAGCATTTCAAATACTTTACAACACACTTACAACATGCACGAATGGCAGCTTCCATTTTCATGATGTCATGAAGGTGGCAACACAAGCCATTAGGGAACTGCAAGACACCTGCGCTCACCTTAAGATGTTGCTGCTCCTGTCTAGAACAACTAGGATAACTAAGACAACACAAAAACCCGCAACACCCGTGCAGGTGCACGTGTCTAAGGTATTAATTAGTGAAACTACTGCTCCTAAATTCAATGCTTAAGACCAATAAGAGAATGAGTCACATTTCACTGAAGCTGCAGGAGCTAAAGTCAATCTGTGGGAGAACCTTTTCAAAGACAAAAAGTTGTAAGAAATGTTTTCTGTACATCATCCAAATGTGATGGTTTACCCTCCATTCCATAAATAATATATGGAGCATCTGTTTCCTTCTTATACAATGAAAAGAATAAACCATCAATGTGACTTACTGTGGATGATCCTCAAAAGCTAAACTATGGTCTCATGTGCATCATTTGGGGTAGAAGGGTTTTTAATTGTTTCATCTGTGTGTTTTTTTGCAGGAACTCTTTACCGCAGAATGCAAATTTAAAGAGTCGGTGTTTGAGAACTACTACGTGATCTACTCGTCCATGTTGTACAGACAACAGGAGTCGGGGAGAGCGTGGTTTCTAGGGCTTAACAAAGAGGGCCAAGCCATGAAGGGGAACCGAGTCAAAAAAACAAAACCAGCTGCCCACTTCCTGCCTAAGCCATTAGAAGGTATGTAACTGTGAACAGCAAGACCAAATTTGATTTTTTTTTCTTGTATTTTGCAGCAGAGAACAAAAAATTGCTTTAGATGTCTGTAGTTTCAGAAATAAAGATAAAATTGAACATGAGCACTTTCATTGTCCTTATGACATCACAAGACATCTTTCCTGTACTGTAAATCTCGATCTCATGGAGTGCAGATACACAGTTTGCGCATGAAATATCCATGCTTGACACATATCCCTACATATGTTAGCTGATTCACTGCTTTTTTGCTGCGGAAGCTGCCAGGGAGGCTCAATGTATGCAGCGTGGAAGGTTGATTGCTCTGCAGATGCCACCATCACTCTCGTCAGCCACTGGCTTGATTACCTGCCATCACTTTAGACAAGAAACCTAAGTGAAGTGTCCTATCAAAACAGCATTACAGCGCTGTAGTGGCTGATGAATCGGCTGTAAAAGTAGGGAATAATAAAGGTCCTGAATACATTATTCTTTTTTTGACACAAATCACAATCTTTGAGAGACAACGGTGTAAAAGAAAATGTCAAGTCATAGTTTCTTAAAGTCCCACTCCAATCATGCTTCTAATTATTTAAAAGCATTTCCAGAGGTATTTTAATTATGATTTTGCTGTTTTTAGCCAAAATAATTTTAAAAAAGGTGTTTCGGAGAACATACAGTGGGGATTGAAAGTTTGGGCACACCAGGTAAAATGTTATATTACTGTGCATAAAGAACCCAATGGAAAGATTAAAAAAATCTCCTTAAGGCATCAGTTTACAGATGAGGGATCCTTTTAATATGTCAAAAAATAAGCTTTATTTCCATCAGTTCCACAGTAGTTCAGAAATTTGACTAAGTTTTTCCCTGATGGGGAAGGGCAATCCCACCCCCCTTCCCCTCACTGTTGCGAAGTGAAGCAAGGTACTTGAAGCCCACTCTAACTATTTTCTACGTGGCAAATACAAGCTTTTTCAAACGCCATTGTCTTTGTCTGCTCCTGATTTCCAACGATTTGAACAAAGAAATGCTCTAAGGAAGATCTAATTTTCTTTATGTAGGTCCTCCATCATGAGAAAATGCAAACAGGAACATAAAGAAAACACCAAAACATGATTTTCATCAGAGTGGGTCTCTAAGCAACCGTTGTTTTATAATCATCTGTGAACTCAGAGGCAATCTGTACAGGATTTGAAGACAATTTTAGCTTTTGAGAGATGATGCAACAAAGGTTTTGGGACACAGTAGAGGGAAAATTTAAAAAAGGAAGGTTAATATATTTGGTAACAGGTTTTTCTTTTTTTCTCTTCATGTCTGCTCCTCCAGTCGCTATGTACAGGGAGCCATCGTTGCATGATGTTGGAGAAACGGTTCCCAAGGCGGCGGTAGCTCCCAGTAAAAGCACAAGTGAGCCTGCAATGATGAACGGAGGCAAACCTGTCAGCAAGCCGGACAAACCCCCGACATAGCCACGCCTGATGGCTGTCTTCTGTGCACAGGGAAAAGGGGAGAAAAGGGATGGAGACAGGGCTTTTTTTCTAGACTAGACTAAACTCAGACTCTGTTTCTACTGTGGATCACATCTGAGCAAACCTCCCTTCCTCTATTCTCTTGCTCCTCCTCCTCCTTCCTCTTTTTCACCAATGGTCTCGACGGAAATGGATTCTGAAAATTTCCAGCACAGGAGGAAAGAGGAGCTCTGATCTCGGAATGCCTTTAGGTTCCTCTGAAACTGTGAAAAATCCTAATGACGCTTGTGGTACCGCTTGATAAAGTTTGTCCAGAAAAAAACAAAAAACAAAAAAACAATAAAAAAACAGCAAAATAAACAAAAACAAAACCTTCCTTTCTCTATAATTGCCCTGTTGCAGCAGAGTCAGTGTACCTTCAGATATATTTTCTATACAGCAGTTCACCAGCTATGTTCTGGGATAGAGACGAGATAGATAAATCAAATATTAGGATTGTTGTCCTATATTTTTTACAAATATGTTGTCCTCTCCTCCTCTTTCTATCTATAAACACACTTTCTCTTTGTCAAAGAACACAGAAGAAAACACATTTTGCAAGAGAGTTGTCTGGTTTTCTAAAAGAACATAGCTGAAGCATCAGGAGCAAGAAAACACCTTCATCTTAAACAATCCAAAATCCATTCTTTTGCCTGAAACATTGCACACACTTTTCAAAGAGTCACACACACAACAAAAATAAAGTTTGTGTGGCAACTCCGAGCTGTTGCTTTTTTTGCAGCGCATAAAAACACATTGGAGGCTGACAGATAGCTCCTGCAATCATAGTTGATTAAGTGCTAATTACCGCCACTGGAATGAAAGCAAGAAGCTCCTCACACACAAACACATTTATAGACAGGTGTGCGTGTGGGTGGAAGAGGGCTGTGATGAATGGTGCATACATATCACCATGTTCCACCAGCGGTTAAGTCCGCTTTTCTCTGGAAAAAAAAAAAAAAAAAGCTGAAGTCTATTTTTCTTTATCTTTATTTCTGAGCGTGGGCTCTAGGAATATTTCTAGGCCTTGTAGGCCTCTGTCAATCACTCAACTGACATTGTCGGACTGCAAGGCAGGGCTTGCAGCTTTGACCCAGATGGTCTGCAACTGCAGCACCGGCGGTCTTTATATGGCACTATTGCTCAAAGCGAAGAAAACAAATATAGCTGTAAACCAGTTTGTGACATTTATACTGGCTGCGTCCCTGCTTGGTTCAGCAAACTAAAGCATGGATGAGGTTGTGTTCTCTTTTTGCAGCAGTAATACAAGAGACGGCTTCTAGTGTATCATTATCACTGTATAAATCTTAGGGAAAATGTCTATTTAAATCATACCTTTTTAAACGACTAAATATTATTGTTCTTGTTATGAGGGAATTTGTCTCCTAACTCAGCATGCAGAGTCCAGTACTGATCATCTCGGCCAATCACGTGCCTGTTTGGACCTTGACTCCCGGCATGCAAAAACAAGATCCCAGTCCCCACTGGGCCAAAGGTGCCTCAGTCTCCCATTCATGTAGAGGATACGTAGCATTGCTCACAAGAAAAAAAAAATCACACTTCTTCATTCTGAAATGACCAAAGTCCTTTTTCATCCCAACAAAAACTGAGTGTATGAAAAAGCTCACATCCTACAGCACATCTTGTCCTCTCTCACAACCAGACCCATCTAAGCTTTCACTGTGATAGCATTCATCAGTATAGGAAGAATCGCCTCCACTCAGACCTGCAAGGGTCTTGACTGATGTCATTTTTGGGGAGATTTAGCTTGAATGAGTCACGTGCATGAGATTTCGCTAGGAACCAGGTAAGGGCTTTGCTGTCCACAGTCTAGCAGCTAACCCGAAAGTAATCAACTACACTTGGTTCTTCGTCACGGCAGTTTATCAAAACTATCTTTTTGCTTTGATTATTTTTTTACTAAACAAGACTTACGATAGTAAAGATAGCTGCTGAATGCTTCAAAAAATGCACTTATTTTAGCAGAGGTTGATTTGATTGAGTTTATTAGGGTATATTGTACATGAACTTTTCTGGTAACACAACAGTAAAAATACATGTCTGTACAAAACTGGTGATGTTATGACTTGAGTCTCATGCTACGTTCACACTGGGCATGCAATGCGTGTTCCAGAACGCACTAGACACGCTTTCAGCATACGGTGATCACACCGGATACTACCAGATACTAGTGCATGTATCTGCAGTTGGTCGAGGCTTGGTGCAAACCTCGTGAATCTTTCTCAAGGATTTTTCCTTTCACAGCTCTAGTCTGACACATGACATACTTGGTGTCACGTAATTCCGCAGTTATTTATTTCTGATCAACTTTGATCAACTTTCAAACAGTTGGCACGTCCGTGAATTCTAAGGGACCCCATCTATATAATCAGTACTACCAAATCTGAGTCCCTGACTGGCTCAAACGCGCGAGGCCGGTGTGAACGTAGCCTAACAGGCGCTGACCATCACTCTTATGGTGTTTTGGGTTCCATCCTTGGATTTTTACAAGCTCTACATGCCGGGCTGGTCCACACCCCTGTCCGGTTGACTGCCTTCTCCAAGGTTGACATTGTTTTTGTAAATGACAGCCCTAAATGTTAATTTTTCTTCTTTATTTAACTTTTTTTCAAATCACCCCTTTGGTTTATCCTCATCTCTCTACAAGACTATTATGTAATCTTTGTTGCTTCTGTTTTTAACCTCTTTTTCTGTATGTTGTCCCATCTGTTGCATGAGGGGGAGGATGGCATTGATGATCTGCATGTAGTAGGTTATGTCTTTCAAAAACTGTTGGTATGTACTGCTAATTTTACATATATGCAATGAGTTTGTCTACAATATACAGATTGTTGTATACATATATACAACATATTGAATAAAATATTTATATAAAGGTGTACTGTAATGTCAGTAACTTAATACTTAATAATGCAATATAGCGTGCAGTATATTATTGCACTTGCCATTTTCTTTTGGGATGGGATGAAGAAAACAGATGGAAGTGCTTGGTTAAGCATGAAAAAAAGGCCAAAGTAGACTTACAGTAACAACACATTTGCTTTATGGCTTTTGATGAGTTTATCCTGCTGAGCTCCTGCATCAGTGCAGCTCTAATCCCCTGATGTGACCTTACGGATTGACATGAACATCCAGCATGCCACAGATAAACCATTTGTTCTTTTTTTATTTTTTTAATTAGTCCAGATTAACATGCCAGGTGTCCTGTTACTCATTTTTGTGTTTTGTTCTTCCTTGAAACTGAATAGGCTCAAAACATTCTTAGAAGTAAATATATTATGCCATTTCAAGTATGCCCATAGCAGTTATGTCATGTTATAACAAATTTGTAATCATGTATGATGCATTGTTTTCCATGAAAAATGTTGTGTCAATGCGGCACATTTATTGTTTTATTTTGGGAAAAAAAAAGGAAATAAAAAGAGTTACTTCCTTTTTCCATTTCCTACAGCTTTTCCAATGTCATAAAGTTTTCAAAGAGGCTTTGAAAAAAAACAAAAAACAAATACAATAATCAGTTTGCTCTCTTTGTATATTGAAACATACAATCTTTGCTACAATATAGAACAGGTACAGGAAAATAATAGTGTACATTTAAAACAAAAAAATGCTTTTTTTTTGCAGCAAAACTTACTATCGGTATAATAAAATATTGTTTGTCCTATGGAGATTACATCCATGCTTAATCCTCTTGTAGGGCTTCCAAGGGTTGGATGCTTTGCTCTGCAGGTCATGTTGTTGGTTTTTAGTTGGAAAGGCAAACTTTTGTCCTTTTCTCTCCTCAGTATTCTTCTCCCACCCAGATTTCACAAGCGTTCCCTGTCCATCCGTCCCAGCACTCACAGTTGCCGCAGTTGCACACCCCGTTCCCTGTGAGGAGATGTGAGAAGAAAAGCTGTGAATCAAAAGAGCTTTCCCATCATGCCCGACCTTTACCAAGGTTCCTCTTTTCCCACTGCTTCCCTTGAGGCAGTTCAGTAATGATTGGGATGGAGGTCAGCTGTTTTCCTCAGGACGGTTTTTCAGCTTCCTTGTGTAAAAACGACAGAGAAGGTAATCTGGACTCCAAAAACATTTGGTTTTAATTTCTACAACAAACATCCACAGAATGTGTGTTAAGTTGACTGGTATCGCTGTCAAAGTTCGACTGGTTTAACTGTAGATGCACATTCAGTGGCTGTGTGTTTTGTACGTAGAACCTGAAAACAGACTTAAAAACCTGAGTAGCAAAACGTAAACGTAGCTACAGTTTTGAACGCGGAAACCCGAAACTCACATTTATGCTCATTTACAAAGACCTTAAATTTTATTTATTGTTTTTCTCGATATTTACTGGAAGAACAGCAGAAAGTCTGAATTTAAGCTTTGTAGTTTATTTGATAATAACTTTGTTGAAATAAATGGCAATCTTTGTCCTTGAGCTCTGCTTCACAAGCTCTCAAAGATACTGTGGTTAGGAAAAGAACTCCTGCCTGACACATTTGAAGAGATACTGCAATCTAATGCAAAAGTTCTCCCTGGGGGTGTGGTTGTGCGAAGGATGTGAGGAAAAGAACAAGGAAAGACGATGCACTGAGCATGAGTCATCATTTGGCTCTGCACACAAAATGGCTGGGTTGTTTGTAGATCTGATGACACAGGTAAGCCCCTTTCACACATAAGATGTGCATTTACACACGAGTTTTAGGTACTTAAGAGTTTTTGGGTCTTCAGTTTTCTCACATTAAATTCCTTCTGACAGTTTGACCCAGATTGGCTGATGCAACCAACTGAAAATATACTTCTTTTCCACAAAAAATGGTTTTGACTTTTCTTTTCTGTAAAAAAAAAAAGCCAGTATTTTCTGCCCCATAGGGTACATTGGATTATACAACACATTGTCAGTAAATAGACTATTTTGTAAATTGTAATTTCTAAGGCGCACCAAACTATGAGCGAAACTATTTTAAGCGAGACAAAAATGTCAGCGATAAGTCCGTCAGTCAAACTTTTTGTGTTCACAGTAACTCTAGAACTTGTTTGGAACACGTGTTAACCATGCTAGGAGTGTTAGCCGCGTTAGCATATTTACTATACAGAACCTGTAAGTCCAAAGCTGTTTTGCACACGTAAAAAAGCAGACTGACACAGCTAAGACAAATGTAACTGTCAATACGCCAACTCCCAACCTTGTTAGTAACATGTAAAAAAAAAACACACACAGTCCAACACATTACACGCCGACCGCATTCATGAATTCATCTAACCTATAACTTGGTTTGCAAAGTTTAAAAAACAGATTCAGCTAAAAGAAATGTTACTGTGACTATGCTAACATCTCTTGTTTGCAATACATAAAAAACAAACTGATAAAACAAATGTTACTGTCTGATTACATCAACTCCCAACCGTGTTAGTAACACAAAAAGCAGACTGATGTCCCAAAAAAGTCACTGTGACTAAGTCAACTTAACGTTGTTAGTAAGACTTAAAAAACAAACTGATACAACTACAACAATGTTACTGCTGCTACGCTAACTCCCAACCTCACTAGCTCTGACCCCCCTGAGCAATGAAACTCGCTAGTTCTGCCAAACCCTGGGCGGCATCGGGAGCCTGTTCGCTCCAGCTCCAAAAAAAAGTTTCAAAAACGTAAAGCTTTTAGTTGCACCCTATAGTGTGAAAAAAGGGTATATTAAAACACAAAATACATTTCAGAATTATTTTAAATCTCTTTTTTAAATTCAAAAACAGAAACAAGATCTAAAAGTTTGAAAAATGTTGTTTTGCATTTACAGTGCTACACTCCCATGTGAAATTAGTGAGTCCACAAATGAATCATTCACCCAAAACATGCAAGTTTGCCCACATTTTTCAGACCTCATTTCAAGCTTCTAAAGAAAACAGAAAACAAATATTTCCAGAGAGGTCAAATACATTATTTTCAGGTTATCATTTCTAATGAAAAACAGAATCCTCAAATGATTCAACAGAACTGTGAACATGCAGAGTCCATGTTTTTCCCTATCTGCTCTGCTACCCATGTGCATTCTAAATGGTTTGCATAGCGAAAGAAAAAAAAAAGATTTTTAAACCTAAATTCAATTTGCTAATGGTTTGAATGCTCTCGTTTCAAGATAGTAGAAATTGTATTTCTCATGTTCAGTACTCATTTTAAGAGTCTCGCTCTCCCATCATCATGGAGGAAATCTCTGTCTTTATGCTTCTATTAAAAAGCCAACATTAACACAATTAGCTGTTTTTTATTGACACTCCAAACATTTCTGATTTGGCATCTGATAAATGAGAGAGGCGTTTACATCGTGAACATGTCATTCATAAGCTAACGATCCTGCAGCGTGTCAAACAGCGGCTGGATTTTTCTGGGTTGCAGAAAAGCTCAGCAAACATTCTTTTCTCTTTTCAGAAAGGTTTGCCAGGATGATTGCATTTATCGCATGAAATGAACCGGGGAGCATCCCTAATACGCCAAATTTTGCACATCACTCCTCAGTTGTGCGTGTAATGAGAATCTACAGCTTTGAAAGATGCGTGAAATCCTGGGATGCAGAATCATTTCTTGGCAAACCTTATAAACTGATTTTCAATCATTACAATGAAAAAAAATGACTCAATCAAATCTATCTGATGGGGAAAAATGTGAAAAATAGCGCCTGTCATTTGTTTTTTGTTTTTTTTCCTTTCTAATTTAAATCTGCCTTCATGAAATGAATGTTCATATAGAACACTCAGCTGTCAACATAATTCTAATGCATACAGTTATGTTTTATACACATTCTTACAAACAATTATAGTCAGTTACATTTAACAGAATCGCAATCGTTAATTTTGGATCCTATTTTACTTTAACTTTTGAGCTGTTTTTTTTAAATATTATGTATATGCGAAAGAGTTTTGCCACATAAAAATACTTGAAAATATAACTGCAAACTATCATATTGATATAAATCTGCCCTAGTCATTTAACAAAATCTTAAAATACATTTAAATAAGTTTTTTAGCATTTCTTTAGATCTTTCCCAGTTCTTCAGAGAAAAGCAATTAACCTGTACCCTTGTGACCCTTTACTATTACATTTATTGCAGTGATATTTACAACTGCCTTCTGATCAAGTAGGTCCTGCTGTGAGATATTTTCTGGTTTTTAGACTCTGAAAGAGTCTGTTCTTGATTAACTTGATTATAGACAAATCAGACTGCCCTTGGAGAATTTTGGAATGAATCCATATAAAACTGGTGTAATCGTGGCATGTGATTCATTACCTGTGCAGATGAGACCGTCGTGTTTGTCACACTCTCGATCATCACACTCACAGTAGTCTCCAGACACCCACCATTCTTGGGGAGAGCAAATACACTGGCCGCAATGACAGGAACCTAGACCGAGCACACAAACACACGTTTGTTTGATGTAAACTGTTTAACAGTAAGTGTAAATGGCTTTTTCAGGCTACAGTCCATTGAGTGGACCCACTTTGTCACTACATCCTTTTTTTATGCTGTTTTTTTTTCTGCGCAGAAAATGAATTGTTATACACTTTTCCCCATGAGTTATCATTTTCTTTTTTTTTTTTAAAAAGAAACTTATTTTAAAAAGTATTATATTAGTATTGTGTAAAGTATTTTAAGAAGTTGAAACATTCACACCTAAAGATCTGTTAGTTTTTGTGTTTTTTTTCCACCCCACTTTTTGACTTAAGTATGTCGCATAACTGGAAGCAACAACTAAAACTGGAGTTATTAAAATAAAACAGAAAAAAATATGAAACACATGGGAAACAGAAAAGATACATTTTTTAAAAATTGGATAAGCGCGTTCAAGCAGCCACTACACAGAAATGCACGTTTTGGTCTTCCACGATCAAACTCTAAGCTTGACATGAGTTCACTTTTGTACCTCTGGTTGAGGTTACGCTAACCCAGCAGCTCACTCAAGTGGGTTTTTGGGTAATTATCAAATAAAAAATACAATAAAAGTGTCTTGATCAGGTATTACAAAGTTGACATTGTGTGTTTGGACAGCGTGGTTTAAACTTTAGCAGAGTAGTACAAATGATTGAAACAATTCAATAAATTGTCACCTTTTCCATTGCAAACGACTCCATCAGCAGTCTCACAAAGCTCTTTGCTTTGGGCATCGCTCATGTCGCAAGATCTGGAAAACTGACACAACTTCCCAAACCAGTCCTCTTCACAGATGCAGCGTCCGCATGAGCAGTAACCATGACCTGCCAGTGGAGGGGGGAAAAAATGCCTTTATTCAGAGAAAACACAACAATGAAAAATCAAGTAAAAACAGAAAAAACAACTTTTTGGATGACAAAAGGAACAATCAAATCCATAAATATAGAGTTGTCAGTGCAGTCTTTGAACTTTGACACTAATAGGTAGCAGAGAGGGACAGAACTTCAGGCAGATGAGACAAGCCTGCTGTTCTTTCCCCGA
This sequence comes from Oryzias celebensis, assembly GCA_014656515.1. Taxonomy (NCBI): domain Eukaryota; kingdom Metazoa; phylum Chordata; class Actinopteri; order Beloniformes; family Adrianichthyidae; genus Oryzias; species Oryzias celebensis. The sequence goes on along the minus strand of BNCR01000017.1, from coordinate 9,121,989 downwards.
GGACATAAAAGAAACTGTCATCACCGGCCTTGGCCTGTCCTTAATGAATCTCTTGTGCTTCAAAGACACATGAAAAACTAAGAACAGAAATGGCAGGCGTAAACACTCACACCCACACACAAATCCAAAGAGCTTTAATTGGTCAGTGAAGGCAGCAGGGTGCTGAGGAGCCGAAATAGCTGTTAGCCTGACTGGAGTTTTAACAAGCACTGTCAAACCCATCCTTCTTTGACTGCAAGAAAAGTCTGACATCATAAAAATAAAAGCTTAACCTTTCTTAGTGTCTGAACAGCCAACTTCATGTTCTGAGATGGTAATAAGACGAGAAATGTCACTATGAGTCCTTGTATAAATCCATAGTTTGTTGTTCAAGAGTTGGTTTGATATATTTTAACGTAGCTTATATGATTTTTTTCATAACAAGAATTGCTGCCACCAAGATACATTTATGAAACAAAAGAAACTGGCAGCACATACCTTCTTAGACGTATCTCTTCCTTTTTTTTATTTTAGTATCATTTGATGTCAATACATTCCAAGCTTGGGTTTGCAGAAACACAAGAATAAAGCCCAGCGGTAACTGAAAGAATTGTGGCCTTTTGTCATGTTTTTGTGTTTGGTTCAGTCAAAATCACAACAGGTTCCAGTTAATCATCCACATAATCTAAGATCATCCTCATGTCTAATTGTTTGTTTTTTTAATTCCTTCCAATTAAACATTTTACATTTATTTAGTAGTTTTATTTTACAGTTTTAGTTTTACTTATTGTTGTTATTCATTTTTAAGTGTATTTCAGTGTTATCTATTATCTATCTGCTATTCTATTCTATTCTATTCTATTCTATTCTATTCTATTCTATTCTATAAGTCCTGCCATTAAACCTGATGTCTTGCATTTTGATCCTGATAATGACTCCAGTAAGTGTCATTTCATTGGCTACTAAAACTTCGAAGACCAGAGTATCCACATCCTTTTCTTAAATAAGAACTAAGTAAAAACAAATTGCACAGACATGCTTGTATCCAGCACTATAATGCAACAATTCAGGTCAAAGGCCCCCCTAAAAAGACAGATGCTTGGTTAGAAAGATCTGTCATTACCAATGTAAAGTGGTTTCACCTTTTTTTATTGCTGTGAATTGGAACTTATTGTATGAAGAACTGGTGACTCCGTATAAACCTTCTCTGAGAGAATCCTGCTCAGTTTGAAAATCCATAAATTGTCTTGTGTCTAGCCAGCAGTAATCATTAAAAGAAGTGTTTTTGCTAATTACCTCACTAAACTTATGCCAAGAAAAAAAAGTAGTTTCTTAGAACACTTATAAAAAGCATATTTTTCTATGTCAAGAACAATCCCTGCCTGTTTTAGTATTTCTTTATTAGTCAGTTTCCAGCTCTGCCGGAATTTTTAAACATCTTGGAGTTGTAAAGGTGGGGGTGGAATATTGGAGATGATTATGTGTAGTATATTTTTTCTGGAGGGTTATAAATGAAACGAGAAGCCTCAGCTGTAGATGAAGTCGAGCGGCAGCCATGGCTGGTCATGTATGACTACTTTAATCAACTCGGCTGGGAGAGCAATTAATTGCTTTGAAGGTACAACAACCCTGCCCTCACTCAATTAGTTTGCACCTGCTTTTCACAAAGCTCGCATTGTACTCTCCCATTTAGGAAAGGATTATTTATATATATATATATATTTTCACATGCACACACGTTCACACAGTGAACACTGGCGCTAATATAAAACCACTAGGAGTACTGTAGGGTTCAGTGTTTTGCCCAAAGGCACTTCGACACATTAGCAGGTCGGAACTTTACCTGTGATCCTCTGATCAGGGGTTGACTGCTCTGCTGCAAATGCTGTAAGTTTATGATTTAAAATAAAAAAAAAAACGATTTTGAGAATAACTTTGTTTGGAAGTATTGTTGCAGCCTGGTTTGTTGATATGAACACGGCTTTAGATATATTGTTGTTCTTGCCTTTTTCTGTTGTGTCAAGGTAAGGAAAAAAAAAAACCCTCTGGTTCCTGAGGCCTAAAATGTTATAATTGGAAATTTTGGTTGGCATGATCAAATGTAACTGTTTGCATGTGGGACCTTTTTGTTTTTTGTTTGTTTGCTTTTACTTAAGACAACAATTGTTCAAACAAAATATGTAAATATAGAAAACCTTCATATATGGAGCATGAATGTTTCTCAGATTTCATGGAGTGAACCTTTGTCTTTGTCATCTTACCTCCACAGACCTCTCCATTAATGTTCTCACACTGACGGTCATCACATTCACAATTTTTGCCATGAACACGACTGTCCCCGGGTGGGTGGCAAGTACACTGACCACATTGGCATTGACCTGAAAAACATGAAAACACTTTTTTTTTAATCATCTAAAATTAAGAAATTTTAGATTTTTAGGTTTAGAATAAACATGTAATATGAGTTTTTAAAATTAATGTCAATCTAAAGCTGCTAAAACATAGTTTTGTGAAAAATCGGTTGTTCTGAGGGGCAGCGCCAAGAGGTAGCTTGATTTGAACTGCAAGATTTGACAAAGCAACCCTTCAGCAACCCCAAATATATAAAAGCCTAAAGCTGCATTCACACCGTCAACTCGAGTTTAAGCTCCACTTTCAATGAAAAGTCTATGCAAACGCTCACAGACCTGAATTTCAAGCTTCAACCAGAAGGCTCAACACCATGCGTCGCTACGCAAGATTTTAAGTCTGGTCGCAGGCTCTACAAACAAACCTTTTGAAATGTATTGGCAGCAATGCAGCACTGTGACCAATCAGGGACTCGGATTTGGACATGCGACATTCAGTGACTGTCTGACAGGCAGAGACAGGGGAGCATCTGCGGCATTAGGGAGGCAGCCTACTCAGTTCTCCTGAACTTTATTATGTTTTCTTATTATCACAGAGAGAGTAATAATAAAAAGGTCCTTTAATTTTATTCTTGTTTTTATTTTTTTCCCTCTTAATGCGGGACAGTGAGTCTTCAAACTGGGTCACAGAGAGACTGAAACATGGAAGTGGTCGTCATTCAGCTGCATCTCCTGCAGCAGGAGAATCACTGAATGATCCCATGAACCCAGACATTAGACGTGAATATCAATGCTTTTGTAAAGCTTTATAAATAACTAATTCTGATCTCTAAACATTCATTGTAATGAGACATACACAGACAGACAACGCTCCATGCAGTGATCAAGCAGGAAGCATCTGGCTGTAGCTCTTCCCACATGTGGTTGGGGAGTACAGCATATGACCACATTTTTGCAATGGTGTCCAGCAGCAAATTCGCCTCACGACTTTTTTAAAGTGTGGAAGCTTACGCTCACAGCCAGCCCAATTTAATTTTCTGCTACTTCAATCAGTGAGCTTTGAGAAAAGAAGGCCACCAGTGAGTTTTGTTAATAAAAATGAAGCTCAATAAATACATTTGCAAAATATCTGTTTCTTTCCTTCTTTTTCTATCAGGCATTACACAGATACAACACCAAACTGTAAAGTACTTCCCAAACTTTATTTTTTGTTCTTATTTTGTATGAATCTCTGACAAAGGAAAAACACAGCATAGCATTTATAAAGCAACATGAAGATGTAGTGTATGTGGTTCAATAGTTCCTTTTAAAATCTAAAATACCCAACCTTAGTTGATCTCATTTTAAACAGTCATGGGTGAATCCTGTAAGCTGCCCTCTGCAGAGAAATAATGTTTTTTAATGAGATCCATTCATGTATCTTTTTTCTCCATCTTGATTTTGTAGGACAACTCCTCACTGAATTCTGTCTCTCTGAGGGACATTTTGTCTCAGTAGTCACCGTACATATATCCATGATGTGAATTTGGCTGGCTCTATCATTGTGATCACTCACTGAGCGGATCTAGCAGCAATAAATTGTGCCGAGCACGGATTTACAGGACAGCTATGGCACTGTTAGTGTCATCTAACGTACTGTCCTTTTTAAACTGCTGTCACCTTCTTTTTTTTTTTTTTTTTTTACAAGCTTGCACATAAACACACCCCTGTGGCATTTTTATCCCATGCTTGGAATCCGGCATGTTGCGTGCGCTCTGAGGACTTTGTTATCTTGGAAAAATCAATTTTGGCAGAAAAATTGTTTCAATAGTGTTTCAACTCTTGTGGTAGTGAATTTGAAAAATGACCAAAAAACACTAAAACTAAAACTAAAACAAACCAAAACTCACTAATTAGATCAGAAATACATATAAGAACACACAAACAAAATTAAAATATCAAATAAAAAATACTGATTTCCTTACTGTGCATCAAAAAAAACTATTTACTTACACAAATCAATAAAAAGCAAGTTAATTGGTCTCATATTAGATAGGCCAAAGAATGTTAGCTACAACATACAGTTATGAGGTAGTGAAACATGCAAATAGAGGATAAACACTAATATTTCTTTAGTGATTCAATTGGAGTCTGCTGTGACCTACAGTAAGATGAAACATGGTATCTAGGAACATTTTGAGTGAACATAACACAATTGTGGAAAGAATTTCCACGTAAACTAAATGTGTTAATATAGCAATAAACATGTGTGTTGGGAGATCCGAATGCAATTATGTTGGTGCAACATGATGATTGCAAAAGGAAGAATGTTGCATGACTTTTAAAAAACAGTTGAAACAGGCTCTGGGTGGTCAGGAGGTCCTCCCAGATGATTGGATAACTTCAGCTAATGTAATCAGGGAGACAAATGGGAGTGTACTTGGTGTGTCGTCAGGAAAGAAAGATGATGAAGAGACTTGGTGGAATGAGGAGGTGCAGGAGTGCATATGGAGTAAGAGGCTAACTAAGAAGAAGTGGAAGACTAAAAGGGCCAACGACAGTGGACAGAAATACAAGGAGATGCAGTGTAATCTTAAACAGTGGGCCCTGATTTTTGAAAGTTTAATATTTTAAATGGAATTGGTGAACTGAATGCACTTTTTCATGAACCTCTTTTTTTTTTTTTTTTTTTTTTTTTTTTTTTTTTTTTTTTGGGAAAGGGTCTGAATTTATAACCTTTTTTTTATTTGTCCTGTGCTTTAATTCTGTCTTGTTAATTAATTAATTAATTGCTAAATACTGTAAATGATGATGTCATAGGAAGTATGTTGCGAATTTTTTTATTACCAAAATTTAAAGACCTGATGAATTCTAAAGGATTTCTTTAAACTAGAACAGTGCTTCCTGTGTGTATAACCTAAAGACTAAAGTGAGTTGTACTCTATAAACATGTATAATTAAAATCCAATAAAGGTTTGCCACTGCGAAATATCTCATAGGAATGAGTGCAACAAATATCCAATGACAGTTAAAGGCTGGGGACACTTTAAATATACGCCTCTCAGAAGAACAAAACAGCAAAAAGAATCTTGAGAATCAGCCAGAATAGACGCTGAAAGCAGGTGTTTCCTTGAGGAAATACCAGAGTGTAAAAAGAAAAAAAGGTGTGCTTTCCACATGCGTCTTGTCTCTCCATCTCGCAGGAAGAAAGGCTATGAAGCTGCTGCTTTAAATTTCAAGGCTTTTCTGCTCAATCTCCCATCTGTACCAGCCACATTCCTCCATGCCTAAGTGATTTTCCACTCCTTTCCTCTTTCCGTCTCCTCCTTTCCCATATTGCCTCTTGAATCTTTCGTTCTATATTTTGCCATCAAAGCATTCAAAGTAATTGAAGTAACTCAGAGCTCTTCTCCTGTTACCTAAAGATTAAACCAACTATAGCTTTATTGTATTCAACATAAATAAGCACAAACAAGAAGAGAAAATTTGGATTTTTTTTGTAAACAAAGGACGTGAGCTTGTAACTCTGCTGAGTGTTGGATATATTCATTTCCAGCATATCCATAGGTGATAAAAATGCACTCTGACAAGAGAACAACCTAAAAAGGAAGTCTTTATGAATACCATTAATTTCGTTATTGCAGGGAGTAATTAAAAAATCCTTTTGGTTGCAGCTATTGAAGATAATTTAAAGGTACTGTTGTATGAATTTAAGTTAATTAGCT